>CM077578.1:5828618-7172544 GCA_039657325.1 Stephania cephalantha | reverse complement strand
CATTTTACATCCTATTTACAGTCATTTGGACTGATATGCCTATTGTACTCTTAATGCCATGACTTTGTTGTCTTATCTCATTTTATGAGTTTGTTATCATGGCATTAGCTGATGTTTAAACGGTATTCATTAACTTTAAATCATGTGCTATGTCATTCTTGGTTGTTAAGAGTGTTAATCAAGTAGAATAGCATGCTATTAGGCAAATGATTTATAGCGATGGAAATCTAATTCTTTTCTGCTTCACTTAAGCAATTCTATTTTAGGTTCTTAAATTGAGTCATTCGTTGATATATGAAAGTAGTTCTTGTATCTAGGACCATTATATGATAAAGATGGGATGTACACAAAGTCACTAAATTTTGGGTTGTCTCCATCTCACCACTAGCTTGTGTTACACACGGGGTATGGGGCTTGGGGTTGTCGACAAGTATACATATATACGTGTCTGTGTGTGTGTGTGTGTGTGTGTGTGTGTGTGTGTGTGTGTGTGTGTGTGTGTGTGTGTGTGTGTGTGTGTGTGTGTGTGTGTGTGTGTGTGTGTGTGTGTGTGTGTGTGTGTGTGTGTGTGTGTGTGTGTGTGTGTGTGTGTGTGTGTGTGTGTATGTGTGTGTGTGTGTGTGTGTGTGTGAAATGGGCATCATGAGTATATCTATGCCTTAAATAGTGTAATAGAGTTAATGTAATATAATTTCATAGTTAACCAGCCTTAGATTATTACCGCTTAGCCAAGTGTCAGTTTCATGTTTTTTAACTGAAGTATCTTATAGCATGATTTTTTTTAGCTTTAGTTGCTATTATTATGTTTTCACATACTTGTTGAATATTTAGAAATATGGATAAATGTCTCTTAGTGTTACTTTCTACATTATTGTACTCACCGTACTTTTTATTATGGTGAATGGAGATACTTTGAGTAGCCGACCAAGGAAAGAGAAAATCAACTACTAGTTTTGAGTCGTCGGTGGATAATTTACGCTACTTTTGTATGTGGTCATTTTGTGTATCTATTATTTACTTCGTTTGTATAACTTTGGGTTACATATTGGGTGGAGAGACTAGAATTCCCTACTATTTCATGTATTACTTTGGTTGGTTTTATATCACTGTCAATTTACCTAGTTTTCATAGTATGTGTTTTTATAAATTCTTCCGCTAATTTTATTAAGTCTTCTGCTAAAAATAAGGTAATGATAACGGCTTCTTAATTAACTTTGTAATCATAATTGAAAAGATAATGAATAATACCTATGTTGAATGTGTGTAACGAGGAGAATGAAATGAAAAGGCTGATTAATATGTTGTTAACTCTTACGTGGCGTGCGTTAAGTTTTAATGACGGGATTTGGCCGGGCGGTACCGATTTTGGGGAGCGGGTCGTAACAACCTTAATGCCTTATACATGATGGTAAATCCTTTCTTTCATGCTTGTAACATACATATTGAGTTCGATTACCATTTTGTCTGTAAATGTGTTGTATTAGGCCTTCTCATTACCGACATGTTTCCTCCACTAATCAAAAAGCGGATATATTCACTAAGCCATTACCTAAAGCCACCTTGGTTCATTTTAGCATCAAACGTTGCCTTCAAACTTGACCAAGTTTGTGGGAGGATATTAAGACATGTACAAATGACAACAAATCTTAAGAAAATAAAGAAGTAATTCAAAAATTAGTTTCATATTCAAGTACAGAAGAATCTTGCATACATAAGGAAGGTGTTCAATATGGTAAGAAAGAGGAGTCATTATCTCCCTCAAAGGCATGGCATATGGTATTTCTAACGGTCACTTTCCTTATTGCATTTCTAATGGTAACTTTCCTTATTGTAAATATTGTACTTCTTATAAATATTAGAACATATGGACTCTCACAACACATCGAGGACATTCTCAATAAAATTTAAATTAAATTTTCATTCAATTTGTTCTTTGGATATACATGTATATGATGATATGGCTACAGATTTACTTTGTCTATCACTTGATATAATTTTGTAGTATTTCCACATTATGATTGTCATAACTCTTAGTTGTTAATTGTTTAAGTTGTTTTAAATTGACTAACTTCAGTTACAACTTATTAAGACTTGTTTAAAGTAAAAAAATGAATTTAATAAGCAACTAATGATAGAATGATGTGGAAAAAAGGCTGACTTGGCATACGTTTGCAGGGGTTGACAGGGAGTCCATGTAAGCTTAGGCTGAGCAGGACCCAATTTATGGGGCTGGGTTCACACCTTGCCCATTTAATTATTACATGTCTTTAATCAAAATCCCTAAATGTTTTATATGCTTAATTGTATCTAGGAATAAGAGTTTCTTGTTGGTTAAATTGGTGATAGGAGTCATATAGCTTAATAGCATGAGAATGGATAGGTACACCAAAAGAATTAGTGGCCTGTTTGGTTCGGGATGTGGTTAAGCCTTTCACATAGACTTATGTAAACCAAGTTATATGTAAGAAAGTCTTTTGTTCGGAGGCTAGAACCATTGCATTAGGTAAAATATATTATTTGGCTATTATGCCCATCACCCTCTTCCGAAGCTTCACCCCAAAAAACAATGAATGCCTTATTCAAGGCTCTTTTTGATGGATTTGGAAATGGGTTGTCAAAGGAGGTAACCAAGAAGAAGGCTCACCTAGCTGCGACTGTCTAGGAAGAGGGTTCATAAATCTTTGCTGGTGTCAACAAGACTTGTCCAATTTGGAAGAACGTGAAGCTGTTCATTGAATGGCCTCCTCACAAATGCGAAGAAAGTGCTTGAAATCCTCAAAATCTCATCCCAAATCTACTAAAATACCCTCAAAATCTCATGCCTTATCCCATTTGGAACTCTTAAAAATCATTTATCTCAATCAAATCACCAATTTCAACTCTTAAAATACTGCCCTAACAAAAGCCGATAGAAGAATAGAATGAATAGAATGAAGAAGAAGATGGTAATAGAGGAGCTCTTGAGAGGCCCATTAATGGCAACATGTTTGCTTCAAAAATACGGGGCAAGCTACAATACTGAAGATGGGGTGATGCGATAGAGATAGAGATGGAGAAGATAGGGGCAATGAAGAACCCATGAAGAAGAGGCCTACTACGATGAAGATGAAGATGAAGATGGGGCAATAGGGGTGAGGGTAAATTTGTATTTTTTGCCCAATTAAGTTGGGCTTACCTAAAGATGAGGGGGAGTGTCGTTTGGTAAGCATGAGAATAAGTGTTTAGGTAGCACCAAGTGTTAGCTAAGATGTGAAACTAACACGGGTCTTATCCTTAAGCCATGGTGTAGCTAAGCTACACCTCCAA
The DNA here is from genome assembly GCA_039657325.1 of Stephania cephalantha. Taxonomy (NCBI): domain Eukaryota; kingdom Viridiplantae; phylum Streptophyta; class Magnoliopsida; order Ranunculales; family Menispermaceae; genus Stephania; species Stephania cephalantha. The sequence continues at coordinate 7,169,238 of CM077578.1, read as the reverse complement.
GCAAACAGGCCATAAGTGGCTTAGGTATTGATGATTTGGAAGTTACTAATAAAGCCTTTGCAATGAAGTGGTTCTAGCAATTCCAAAACGAGCAAACTTATTGTAGGCCAGTGTTATTCATAGCAAATATGGCATGGATGTTAATGGTTGGGATTCGGGTTTTCCACAACATGTTAGTCCACGATACTCGTGGAAGTTTACAATGGTCTGTCGTGAGGATTTTGTTAAAGGTACGTGTATGCGATTAGGGGACGTCCACCATATTAAGTATCAGGACGACATTTGGATTGGTGAGAATAGCCTCAGAGTGGCGTTTCCCCTGTTGTATGATCTCACTAGAGCAAGAAAAATTTTGGTTCGTGAGATGGTGGTTAAGCCAGCGGTGGGGAGGAGCAATGTTAGTTGGAATCTCCTACTTCGAAGATGATGTTCTGATAAGCCAATAATTAAACGGTGCTTTATACTATATTTTAGGGTAATTCTAGATGTAAATCAGGTTATATTACACTGGGTTTTATCTTGTTTTGTGATTTCAGGTTATAATTAGATTATATGAAGAAATGAAAGAAAATGGAAGAAAATAAAGAATTTAGTTAAGTGGAGAACGTGTACAGTGAATTAAAAACATACTAGGATTTCTTGTTTGCAAATCAACAGTGAATCAGCTTGGATAGAGTAATCACCAGCTAAATCGATGAAGGATAGAGACAAATTTCCACTGATTTGTCTAGTGAATCAGGTTTGATAGAGGATTCACTGGTGATTCGCTGGAGTCGGTTTCTAGAATTTGGGAGCAAATTAAGGAATTTCGTTTTGATTGGATAAATACTATTTAGAATATTGTATATGAACCTTAGGCTTCGAAATTAAGTGTCCTTGAGTATCGTAGATCATATTTTATTGCTCTTGGAGACATATTTATTAGTTTTATTAAGTTTTAGTTTAGTTTAATTATTCCTTGCTTTTTGAGACAATTTGAAGACTCAAAGTATTCAATAAGATGTATTTATTAATGTATTTTATTCATTTTATTATTATGTTTATTACGAACATGAGTGGGCAATTTATTAATCTAAACAAAATTCAAACATGAACTTAATTAGTTTTGTAATGTAGTCATAATGAATAATGATTTGTACTTAGTGTTTTAAACTTAATCGTATTCTTCAATTCACTTATTTAATAGATTGTTAATTGCATATTACAATTATGAAGCTTTGTATTGCATGCATATTCTAGAATGTGTATTATGATATTTGGTTTTTATATCTATTTTTAAGTAGAAACTAGGATTGTTTAATAGGTCTATTACCATTAGATGTTCTGGGTGAATTGAGTTCTAAGTTTGATATTGAAGTTGTTTTTCGATTGTATTAGGCTTAGCAGTTCGAAGTTTTGAAATTACTTAATGTTGTTTTATTGTCTAATTAATTTCTTTGAGCTTTTGAATGATTAATTTAATAAAATTAGGATGTGGTTTTTCCGTTGATATAGGAAAACTGGTGGCTTGATAAGGGTTATCAACTTACTTATGATTTAAGTTTAATGATTCAAAAATATTATATAATATAATGAAAGTATGATTATGACTATATGTTTAGACACAAAATGGATTAATGTTTCATTGTTATGGACATTTGTTTAGATGTTTGTTTTATATTGAATTGAATTGATTTGATTTGAATTTAGTTTTAGTGAATTTGAATTGTGTTAGTTAAGTTAGTTTAATTAGTTTAATTAATTTCTATAGTTATATTTGACAATTTTATTCCCATTTTAATTAAATTAAATTAAAGTAAGACTATAAAATTTATTGAAAGATTTTTTTCCTGAGAAGTTTACAAAATCTATGTGGAGACGATCTCACTAATCACTACTATAAATAATAAGGATATACGAGAAACTTATTGTACACGCTCGACATGTGTCATTTTCTGATGTGGAATTGGCCAAATTAACTCATCATATGCAAGATTACAATAGGTTCATTTATTTCCTCAAAGAATTGATCAAAGGGATTGAAGGCACGAAAATAACCTTTGATGAGTATGTTAGGATGTGTAGACCGAAATATAGTCGCACATCGATTAAGTGTGACTTTTTAAATTAGTACGTAAGTTATGCTTCTTTCCCTAAACATTATCGATACCTTTCAGAGTAAAACCCCATGCATGTGAGTACAAAAGTGGCTAAGGTGGAGACAGTATTGGTGTTTAGTGAAATCTACCAACTTACTGGATAAAGGTGCGGGCGGGCCTAACAAGTAGTAACAGAACTGATGGTTCGACTGGGACAAGGCATGCTTGTTGATAGTCGCAGGTTTCTCGAGTTGTCTCCTTTGAAGATGTAGCGATGACAAATCATGGATGTGGCACTGTTTATGGATTTTGATCTAAGGTGGAGATTTTTGGGATGCGTAGACCCAAAATATAGTTCTATATCAATCAAGTCTGACTTCTTAAATGTAAGAAATCAAGAAATGTACCAAAATCTCATATCAACTCTCATTTCAAGAGAGTGAGTGGAATGTACAGACACATGACACATATTCATTCTAGAGTGAGTGGAATGTATAGACACATGACACATATTCATTCTAGAACCTTCTCTTCTCTAACTGTCTAACTAACTCATTCTCATTTATTACATCAGTTCAACAATTACATTACTCTCTCACTCAGCTGGTACAACACTTACACTTAATATGTCATATACAACATATGCCTCAAAGGTTTATGCTAACATCCCTCATAAAACGTAGAGAAATGTAACTACACCAAGTTTGTACCTCATATAAGAGAAACGAGAGTAAGATAAGGCATTGGTGAAGCAATTTGTTCATCATGAGATAGCACATATTGAACAGATAAGGAACCTTTCAATACCTGATCCCTGATATAATGAACATCAATTTCTATATGTTTTGTCCTAGCATGAAACACAAGATTACGAGCGAGAGCAGTGGCACTCATGTTGTCACACCACACAACTGGATGATGAAGAAGAGGAAAGTGAAGCTCTGATCAACAATGAATTTAACCAAGTAAGCTTAGATGCAACATGGATAAGTGCTTTGTATTCAGACTATGTGCTAGAACGAGCTACCTCTCCTTGCTTTTTGAACTGTTACGAGAACAAATTACTCCCAAAGTAGATAGCATAGCCAGCAATGAACTTTTTATCCTATATTTAATATGCCTAATCAGCATCAAAGTACCCTGTAAGAAGAAGATGAGATCCTGGTTTGAAACACAAACCATAAATAATTGTACCCTTTAAGTAACGAATGACCCTTTTGAAAGCTTGCCACTGGGATGTAGAAAGAGATTGTTGATATTGACTTAGCTTATTCACAATGTAAGCAATATCAGGTTGGATATTCATTGCATATTGAAGACCCCCCAAGAAACTTCGATAAAGAGAAGGATCATTAAAAGAACAGCTTGCATCAGAATACAAATCTTTGCCCAACACTGCAGGAGTATCAACTGGTTTGGTAGACTTTATACCAGTTTTATGAAGAAAAGTAGATATATAACTAGATTGAGTCAGATACAATCCCAAATAATCTCTATGAACCTCAAAGCCAAGGAACATAGTAAGATCCCCTATATCCTTTAAAGCAAACATATGATTAAATTTGTCTATAAAGGAATGAATCAGGGAAGGACATGTACCCATGATAATGATTTCATCCACATAAACCAACACATAAAAAAATGATCCTTGAGTCTTGAGAATGAATAAGGAGTTATCCGATACAGCATTGTGAAACCCCCAATGAAGTAATTGAAACTTCAACTTATCAAACCATGCTCTAGGAGCTTGTCGGAATCCATATAAAGCCTTATATAGACGATAAACCATTCCAACATTAGTATCATTGATGAAGCCCTCTGGTTGATTTGTGTATACCTCTTCTTTCAAATTTCCATTGAGAAAAGCATTGTTGATGTCAATCTATCGTAACTGAGACTGCCATGGACGATATAACACGTATTGTAGAAGCCTTCATAACTAAACTATAGGTCTCAGTAGAGTCCACTCCTAGTACTTGTTTGAATCCTTTGGCTACCAGTTTAGCCTTATACCTATTAATGGACCCATCAGAGTTTCTTTTGATAGTGAATATCCATTTGTTATTGACCACATTATGATGAGGAGAAGAGGGAACTAATGACCAAGTTGAATTCTTCACCAGTGCTTGATACTCTTGATTCATAGCTTCTCTCCAATGTGGAATCGACAAAACCTGTTTAACAGTCTTAGGAATTTCATCAAGATTTAAACAAACATCAGCAACTAATGTTTTTCTCATAACAGTACCATCTTTTGCTCTTATAACCATAAGGTATATATTAGTAGCTGGAATAGTAGATGGAGTTAGGTGAATAAACATACTGGAGTTAGCAAAATTGATATCCGGAGTACCAGATGGAGTTGAGTGAATAGTAGATGGGATAATAGGTAAAGACATGGACTGATAACTGTGTGAAGATGGATGGGATGTAACAGCTGGAGTACCAGATGATGGTTTAGGAAAATATGGAAAAAAAGCAGGTAAAGATATCATTGGTCCTGTCTGACAAGCAGATTCACTAAGCTTCTTTAATGAAAATACTGTTGGATATGGGAATTCATCCTCATTGAACATGACATTTCTGGAGATGTATAGTCGACTAGAAGCACTCACGCATTTATACCTTTTATGTATTGAGCTATATCCTAAAAATACACACTTTTCAGATCTGTACTGATATTCATGAGCATTGTATGGCTTTATATATGGAAAGCAAGCACAACCAAATACTTTTAATATCATATAATCAGGACTAATCTTATGGATGTGCTCATATGGTGTTTTGCCTTATAACACCCTGGTTGGTAGTCGATTAATGAGAAATGTAGTTGCTTCACAAGCATCCCACCAATACTGAACAAGTAACTGTGCTTGTGCAAGTAAAGTCAGACTTGTTTCGACTATATGTCGATGTTTCCTTTCTATTCTTCCATTTTGCTCATGTGTATAAGGACATGGGTGTTGAAACATGATGTCGTATGTTTCTAAAAATGATTTAAACACCCTATATTCTCTCTCCAATCTGATTGAACTCTCTTTATTGATGTAGAAAACTGATTCTCAACCCTTGCCTTGAAGATTTTAAAAGCATTCAAAGCATCTGATTTATTCTTTAAGGGAAATATCTATGTAAATCTTGACAATCATCAATAAATGTGATATAGTAATCATACCCCTCAGTAGAAGATAATAGACATGGTCCCCATAAATCTGTGTATATCAATTCTAAAACATGTTTACTATGAGAATCAGAAAGAGGAAATGGAAGAGCATGACGTTTTCCTAAAGGACAGACAGAACAAAAATCCATCTTATTACAAGCAATATAAAGATTTGTTCCAAAAATTTGATTAAGTGTTTGCAAAGTTGGATGACCAAGCCTCAAGTGCCATAGAGATGTAGGAGACCCTTGAGAAGCCCAAAAGCTTTATTAGAATAGTTCGACAAGTCTGACTTATGATGCAGAGAAGACAGGCCAAAAAATTGGTACAAACCATTTTTAAGCTCCCCTCGAAGCATTACTTGCTTAGTTGGAAGATCTTTCACCAAACGTTGTCTTTCAGTAAACTCGATCACTACATTACTATCTTTAGTGAGCTGAGAAATATTGAGTAAATTATTTGTAATGTTTAGAACATATAAAGTGTTTGGGAATTTAAGTGAAGAAGTATCTGACAACGATTTAGTAGAACCAACATATGCAATAGGTAAAGAATTACCATTGCCAACAATTAAAGAATATGTACCTTGATAAGGTGCATAATTGCTCAATTGAGAAGGATTAGGAGTGACATGAGAAGTAGCACCTGAATCAGCATACCAGGTAGAATCAACCATTGAATCATTTAAAGAGAAATAAGTACTATTTGTAAGACCTCCAAACTGATTATTATGTCCTATAAAATGAGCACTAGGTGATCCCTGAAAACTTCCTTGATAGCTACCTCTAATATTCTTATTCAAAAACCCTAATCCTTGAGAGCCATTGTTAAATTGATGCCCTTACTGATTTCCAATAAAATGTGAAGCTCCCATATAGTTTATATCACTCATTTAATAACAATGTGCAGCTGAATGTCCAACTTTATTACAAATTCGGCAAGTTGTTCTACTATATTCTGAAAACGAAATCATCATCTTCCTCTAAATCGACCACCACTTCCTCTATTGTTACCATTAAATTGTCTGCCACCATAACCATTGGATTGTCTTTGTGACTGTTATTCCAATTACTATGATATCCACCTTGTTTCACTTCAGCTGCATTCACTTAATTATTACCATGGATGTTCAAGCTATTCATACCAATAATAATTTGCAATTGACTTAACTTTGCCTCAAAACTATGAAGAGTTACATGTAGTTCTATCCAAGTAAGATTTTTTTATGTTCCAAAACAGTTGTAATTGGCAAATACTCACTATCTAATCTAGACAACACACAAGAAATCAATTATGCAACTGAGATCTCATTTCCAGTAGTTGCAATGTTATCTGCAAATCCTTTCATCTTTCTTAGATACTCACTCATCTTCATAGATCCCTTGCGAGTGGTTCGAATAGTTGTTCTATTAAAATGAATTTGTGACCTATTATGTGCACCCACTACAAAAAAAAAACCAAATTAGAAATGGAATTAGCAACGGAATAAGTGTTCGTTGCTAATTAGCAATGGAATAGCAACTGAAAATGGAGGGGAAAATGTTTTCCAATTAGAAATGGATTACCAACGGATTAGCAATAGAATTTAGCAACGGAAGTAAATTCCGTTGGTAAAAAAACAACGAGAATTCCCGCCTAAAATTCCCTTGCTAGCCATTGCAATTTAGTTTTAGCAAGGGATTCTAAATTACCAACAGATTAGCAACGAATTTTCCTAATCCGTTGCTAATCCATTGCTAAACCGTTGCAAAATATAAATCGCAACGGATTACTAAAGGATTAGCAACGGATTCCGTTGCTAATTCGTTGCTGAATGAGATCCGTTGGTATTTCGTTGCTAAATTTAAAAGTGAGATAAAAAAGCATGTATCAATACATACGAACTCACACACACACACAAAACACATATACCTACACGCACGACCGCATCTGCACGCCACGCACTCGCCCGCCTCTGTACGCCATACACCACCTCTGCACCAACCGCCTTCCCTCCTTCGCCGGTTCCGACTCCCTCCTCGCCGCTAGTGCCAACTTGGAGAGATTTTCTCCATCTTCCTCTCTCTCTGCACCGACCACCTCCCATAATCTCTCTGGCTCCCATCCACCTCTCTCTCCTCTGCATCGATCGCCTCCCCTCCTCCACCGGTTTTGAATCCCTCATCGCCGCCCTAGCCTCCAACGCCGACTTGGAGATCTTCATCGTCCATTTTTGTTGTCGGTGCACTATCTTCTCCGTCCTCCTCTCTTTCTGCACTGACCGCCTCCCCTCCTTCACTCTCCGTCCCGCCGCCATCGCCTTCCCCTTCGCGCCGACGGATCCGCCGATGCTCCCTTAGATCGCCCAGATCTCAGCCTACGACGAGATCATTGTCGTCTGCACTCACCTCGCCACCGTCCACACTCACCTCGACGAGATCGTCGTTGTCGGCCGCATCCATCTTGACGTCGTCGCCGTATGAGTCTCAATTTTCTTTTTCCATTGAATTGAGTGTTAAAGAGAATATGAGGTGAGTTTTCTTGTTTGATTTTGTTACAATGTCTAGTTCTTGTGATTTGGATCTATTCGTTGGAACCCCATTTGATTGTTGATCTGAGTTTTGTCGATCTTTTGAGAATGAATGATTGAATGTATTGATTTTGTTATAATTGTTTGAATTTATGAGTTTGTGTTGTTGTTGTTGTTGTTGTTGTTGTGTTGGTCATTTGTTGTTCTTCTCTATAACTTCTCAACCTCTTAACTCATGGTATTCTTTAAGAGAATTTCATGATATTGATTCCAATTGAATCCCCAGTATGATGGCTCCCTAAGTTAGTCTACCTCTAAAACTACATACGTATATATGTTTGTGATATATATAGTGCACATGCTGAGTCCCATTTGTAATCCTTTAATTTAATTGGTGTTAATTAATAATAAATGTATGATGGTGCAATCTATGGTTGTCAACTTGGTACAACAATAAAGAAAGAATAATATATATACATAAGATGAATTATTCAATTAGTATTTGAAATGTTAAATAAAGTCACCTATTATACAACTGCATGTGTATTTGAGATATGTGTTCATAAATAACAAATTAAGTATATCCAAAAGACTAGTGTAATTATACAACTGCATGTGTATGCTTCTGAATCACTATCATGATGTTAAATAAAGATACCTATTTGATAAAAAGAATGTTAAAGCCACCTAGTCATTATAGTGTTTGCACCAGAATTGATTATGTGATCATAGTGATACCATTTCCATCCGTAACTAGTGCAAATTGTGGTTTTGCAATGACACCCCTCAAATAATCGCCATCAAACTGGGGGTTCGCGTTGATTTTAGAGGCTTAATGAGCCTTCACAGGCTAAGAGCACCAATTAAATCCTTCCAATTAGTAAGGCTCATCTCTATACTGATTAACAAACCAATGTCCTATGAATGTCTTCTCGCAAAAACTGACAACATGTCATTTTTGTTTCCTAATAACTTAGTATTTGAAGTAGAACACAAATGAAAGTTTATGAACTTTAAAATCTTTTCATTTTTTTTAAAGTTTAATGAACTTATAAAAATTGATTTACATATAACTTAGTTTATAGTTTGAGAAGTTATAATACTTTAGAGAGTTCAAGGAAGTTTAGAGATGTTTCATCCCAAGTTGCTAACTATGTACAAGCTAACACCACTATCTTACAATTATCCGTATAATTCTCTTTTCATTTGCATGTTTCTATGGTTTGTTTTCATTTGATTCTTAAACTTGGTTTTGCTATTTTCTAGGTAATGAAGGTGATCATCCCGACTATTTGAAATCATTTATAATTGGGAGTGTCATATTCAACATCTTAGTTAGTCTTAAACCCCGCTCCTTCTCTCCCAATTTCTCTATAGTAGGGGAAATTCAGGTAAGTTTTGTAATTGTTCAAAGCATTCATTTCGATTAGAAATTGTGATTTCAATCATTTTATGAATTTCTTGAAATGTTAATGAATTGGATTTAGCTTTTCAATTTATGTTTACATGATATTGTGAAATCTTGGGGAGATGTGAGACCTTGTAGGCATTCTCCCATTGTTGTTTATTAGGTTATGAATTTTATGGTAGTCTATGTTATAGGGGAAACTCTGTCGAAATTTTTGTAGAATATGCAAAACTAGTGGTATGACGTTATTGGGACAAAGAAGAAGTTGAACAAGAACATAAATGGTTTATATGGGGGCAAGTTAGCTTGCATTACAAACTTAGTGCACTTAATGGGGGCAATTGCGATCAATTTAGTGCACTTAATGGGGGCAAGTTAGCTTGCATTACAAACTTTTAGGCTTATATGAAGGATTCTCAAACCTCTCTTACTGTGTTTTGATCTGCAGTTTGATATTATTTTGATTGGGTACTTCCCAACATTAATTGAAATGATTCCTTGTTAAATGAGGATATATGGTCATACGAAAGATCATGATGGAGTGACATTCATTGATAACAGATCAGCACGGTTTCATGTAAGTGTCTTGTTAATATAAAATTTATGATTGTTTATAAATAAATGATATGATTATACTTGCTTCTTAATTAGATATTAATTACTTGCTTTTTTTAAATGAATTTTGTTATGGACAATGTTTTTGTCTGATTTTCCTATCACAGCTTTATGGACCATGCATGTTCTTGGTGATTTTTTTTAAGATATTTAAGGTATCTTGACAATGCTTTTGTTTCCTAGGATTATAGTGAAGTGAAGCAAACTTTAACAAAATCATCAACATTAAGCGGGGATCAAGAAAATCTCATTCATAGCTAAATATGTGTGTTTGATTGTATGCTTTTGTCGCATAGGATTAAAATAACGGATTTGTAAACATTATATTATAGTAAACAAACGGATATATTTGTCGCATAAGACACTTAATCTTTATTTTTTTCATTTAGTAAACAAACACGACCAACTTAAGCTTAATTTAATGTTTTTTCATGCAAATCTTTTCTTCTACAGAGGCTTGTGTTATATCTCTTCCACTTATATCATATTTGTAGGTGCAACATTAACTTAGAGTACTACTTATGAGAAGCTCATCTCTTTGCAAATGATTCTCATTAGAAGTTATGACAATTGAATAATTTACATGCATATATAAATCTCATTATAGGACCCTCATATACTCGACCTATTAAATGAAGCTATCTACTACATTTTTCCATATCATACCCTCTTGTGTATTAAAAATTCTTTCGAAGCTCTTCACTTCATGATGATCTTCAAATGTTGAAAAATCTCCAAACCTTCTTCCATTTTCATTCTCACTGTTCACCCTAGTAAAATAAAAATAACCCTTGTAAGTCCTTTTTGGCATTCTCAATTTCAAATATTTTTGTGTGCACATGATTGAAGGGAAGATATTCAGTAATTACTTGTTTCTTAATTATCTATTAGTTACTTGCTTCTTTTCTTACATTGACTTTTGCTATTTTTAAGCATTATAAATGATTATGGGCTATTTATTTATTTTTCATTTTCTCAATGATTTATTTTCATTTTTTTCTTTGACGACTTTGTTTTCGTGCAGGCAGAGCTCATGAGGAGGCGTGAGGAGCACACTCAGGCTACATCGGACCAGCCGATTGATGAGAAGTAACTCTACTATGATGCGATTGGAGAGTGCTCAAAGAGGCATGTTTATGGGCTCGGGTCACTTGCAAAGAGGAAGAGGAGATATGAAGATCTCGGTGTCAGTACGTCCTGGGAGCCGATGGTGCGGCGTTCAGAGCTTGATGCAGTTGTTCAAAGGCTTGCACAGTTCGAGGCTTTCGTGCAGAGCCAGTTGGGAATGCGCATGGACTTCGGAGCAAGCACCTTTCAGACACCGCCACCGCCGCCACCACCTCAGGAGCATCATTAGCAGGTTGGGATGGATCTGACTCATTCACCACAGCAGCAGCACGACAATGATGATGAGGAAAACCATGATTGGCTGGATGAGGAGCACCTTGGTGACGAAAGTTAGGTATTTTAGTTGGTAAAAACAGTTTTTGGGTTTGTAAATAAAATTCAAACAACTTTTTTGTGCATATTGAGGTAGAATTCTCTTTTTTGGGTTTAATTTAGTATATAATAGTTGATATTTTGTGTGAATGAATGGTATGAAATTTGGTTTTGAAGGATGTTATAGCACCCCCCAAGGAGTCGTTGAAGGGGGGTGCAGGGCGTTGGAGAAGGCCATTTGCAGATTTTGTTGTTTAGAAGAACCGTGCTGTAATAAAATGCAATGAAAAAAGAATTATGCGAATACAAATGGAATAGCAACAGACATCAAGCATATGTTCTTGGTTTAATACTTTTGTTCCGTTGCTAATTAGCAATGGAATTGCAATGGAACACTTGATTGTCGTTGCTATTTTGTTGCTAATTAGCAACGGAATAGCAACGGAATGCAAGTTTAAAACGATTTTTTCAGTGCTATTTTTATCTCTAATCCGTCTCTAATCCGTCTCTATTTAGAGACGGAAAATAATTTTCATTGCTAAATATTTAGTAACGACGATTTTACAAACGGAATTAATTACGTTGCTAATTGTCTCTAACTGTCTTTCCGTTGCTATTTTGTTGCTAATCCGTGTCTTTTCCATTGCTATTCCGTTTCTATTTCATTTCTAATTTACTGTTTTTTTTGTAGTGACCATAAAATTCCTCAATACACTTCCACAACTCATGAGTTGTTGAGGAATTCCTAATTCTCCAACAACTGATGTTGCTATAGTAGGTTCTAATGTACAGAGTAACCATCCATAGCACATTCGATCACGAGAATGCCAATCTTGAAAATCAAGATTTGGTTCTCCATTTTCATCGATCTTTGATGGAATTGGAATTGTATAAAAAATTATTCCATCCAATCTACAACCTTCCATTACAGGAAGAATGATAGACTTCCATAGCATAAAATTACATTCATTCAACTTGATTGAAACAATTTGGTTTAAGGAGTTACCAAATGGAGCCATTAACGGATTGTTAATGGCGGAGGAAGATGATGGAGTATGATTACCTTGATTTGATGAGCTTTCCGGATCTTGCATGTTGACTAATGAATCTTCACGATCCACAATTTGTCAACAATGGTGATGAGCCTTTCTGCAGCTTTGATACCATGTAAACAATCAAGAAATGTACCAGAAACTCATCTCATCAACTCTAATTAACTCATCTCATCAACTCTAATTTCAAGAGAGAGGCTTTTATATTGAATAAGAATGTACAAATACATGACACGTATTCACTGTAGAACCTTCTCTCCTCTAACTGTTTAACTAACTCATTCTCACTTAATACATCAGTTCAACAATTACATTACTCTCTCACTCAGCTAGTACAACACTTACACTTAATATGTTCTATACAATGTTTGCCTCAGTTGTTTATGCTAACGTTAAAGAAGTACTTAAGTTGTGGTCCTCTCCCCAAATAGTATTGAAGTCTTTTGAAGTAAAACTCTATACTTGTGAGTGCAAGGTGGTTAAGTTGGTGACAATATTGATGCTACAGACCCATGGATAAAAGCTTGGGCAGGCCCAACAGAGTATTAAGCTAGATGAGTTTCCCTGCATTCATAGGTATATGGCAGACTTGCTCTTTTTAAAAGTGAGATTTTTTTTGTTGGTTATTATACCACAAGAGAGTGAATACAATGAAGATATTGCAAAGGCGTCTAGGTGTTCTTTATGCTATACATTTCGAATGCGAGACCTCTGCTCATATGTTTCTTCAATGCAAATTTGCATTTTCGATTTGGAATTGGCTTTTTTTTTTTTGGGTTACATTGGAATTGGCTATTGCAGGAATTGATTTTGCAATGGGTGACGCCTCGACACGTATCTGATTGTTTCTTTGATGATTTTTTTTTTTTTTTTTTTTTTGGTTGATCTTTGAAGTGAAAGACAATTTTTTGCGATGTGCGGTCCATGCGTGATGTGGTGTTTGTGGGAGGAGCGAAACGATCGTATTTTTGGAGTTTTAGGAAGAACCGAAATGGACCTCTGGCTACAAATAAAGAACCAAGTTAGGTTATGGGCCAAGGCTAATGGGCTTGCACGTAAATGGGGGTGGATGGTATCTAATTGCAATTGGGCTCTTTACTTGGTGTTTAAGCTGATTAATGTTGTGGACGGCTAGTTTGCTATGCGGTACTGATTTGGATTCTACTGTACGTGTGTGGGTGTGGGTAGCAGACAAATTTACTCTGGTGATGGGCGGAAGAGCTAATATGGAGAGTAATGTATTTGGAGGGCAGTCGCGTCGTATTTTGTTTTCACACTTTTGCAAAGCCTCACCACAAGATCACCGATGCACCCTAATTGATTCGGCAAGGATGTACCACCACAAAGGGATATATTTTATCAATGACTCATTTTCGGAGTGAGGGATGAAATTACTCATAATTAAGACGACGCGTTTTTCTCCTACTACACTCGTAATGATTTTTTTTAACTTTATTTATAAGAAACACACCATTTCCCGCCTTTTGTAAATTATTATCTTAAATACTATGCTATAATAAATATAGAATACTAGAATGACAATGACAATGTCACATCACAATTTAAGTCACATTGACTTATAAGAGCCTTTCATGGGATCTCGACCCATGCATTATGTATCGAGATCTGTGTATGCCCACATCATGAGGCGCGCATAGATGACTCTTGTGAGTCAATATGTGTCTTACAGTGTGACATGTTCGTTGTTGTCATTCTACAACTATTCATAATAAATAGTCTCGTTTCCTATACAACAAAAAGTGAGAAAATAATAACATATAAAAAGACCAATTAATTAAGTGGTTCAATAATTTTGTATAAAGTTTGAGAGTAAGATGTACGGATCGAGCTAGAGGTAAAGAAAAAAAAATTACAAAAGTACTACAAAAAATAGTTTAAATGAGTAAAGTAGGTGAAGATTTTTTTTTATATTCGTTAACTAATGTATATCACTTTTTCAAAAGGCGCTATTAATGGGAGACAAATTTTCTTGTCACGTGGACATATTAATAGCACCTTCTCAAAAGGCGCTATCCATGTAAATCATATGGATCCATGTGGATTGAAATTGGGTTTACATGAATAACGCATTCAGAAAATGCGCTATTCATGTAAATCGATCAGTCCCACGTGGACATTTAAATATTTACATATTTATATAAATATATAAATATATATTGTATTATATTTATATATAATATTATATATAAATATATAAATATAATATTATATATAATCTAAAATATATATTATATATATTTATAATATATATTATATTTATATAATATATTTTTTTTATTTATATATTGATACATAATATAGAAAAATATAATTAGAATGTCACCCCAAGTGACACCTGGCCCTATGCAATGGCATGCGGGACCCACATAAAAATGAATGTGCGCAAAATAGGTTTTGGTGCATAACATGCGTGGTACGTATCTCAACGCGTGCACGACGTTTGCATGGGTCGTTGTCCACCTCGAGATATGCGTATAATGTTTGCATGAGTTGTCCACCTCGAGATAGGTGCATGTTGTTTACATGTGTTATCTACCTCGATATGTGTGTGACATTCGCATGGTTTGCATGAATTGCACGAGGATGCATGAGTTGTCCACCTTGAGATATGTGTGTGACGTTTGAATGATTTGCACGGGGTTGCATGGGTCGCCCACATCGACATACGTGCATGACATTACCATGAGTTGTCAACCTCGAGATACGCGTGTGACGTTTGCATGGGTTGTCTACCTCGAGACACGTGCGTGACCTTTGCATGGTTTGCATGGATTGGATGAGGTTGTATGAGTTATCCACCTCAAGATACGTGTGCGACGTTTGCATGGATTGCACGACGTTGCATGAGTTGCACACCTTGAGATACGTGCGTGACGTTTGCATAAATTGCACGAGGTTGCATGGGTCGCCCACCTCGACATACATGTGTGGCGTTTGTTTGAGTTCTCCACCTCGAGATACATGCGTGGCGTTTGCATGAGTTCTCCACGTCGATATACATGTGTTGTCTACCTCGAGATATGTGAGTGACGCGAGTTGTCCATCTCGAGACACGTGCGTGACGCATGTTGTCCATCTCGATACGCACGTGTCGTTTGCACGGATTCTCCACCTCGATACATGCGTGTGATATTTGAATTGAACAAATAACTCCTTTTGAAAATGAGTAATTTATACGCTTTAGTATTTTGTTTAAATAGTTCCTTTTCAAAATGAGTTATTCATACAAGTTTCTTCCACCTCATTAACCATACCATGCCATACATCCACCTAATCATCAATAACTCATTTTGAAAAGGAGTTATACATTATTCTTATAATTTTAAAATAATCTCCGTATTTGATGAATAAAAAAGTAAATTCAGATTATTTCATGAAAAACTCAGCTGGTAAAGTGTTAATATCCTTAGCATAAAAAGTCGGTCAAAAAAGAAGGTCAAAAAAGCATTTTTCCTTTTTAGTACAGGGAGGACTGTACATATCCTCATCTAAAAATCTGGTTCTTAATTTGTATAAGAACAAACAAATAAAAGATGATCAAATCGTCCCCGTCCCTTGAATTCTGAAGCACCCACATTCACCTTCGGATCAAATTAGTTAGGCAAGCTGGACCTATAAAAAGCTGGCACCTCCACTTGCTAGTTTAGCAAGGCTGACACCTAATAAGTAGATATGGAAGACGCTCAAGAAAATATTCGCATTTTATAATTTGCCCTAATTTTGTACTTTGCTATAGTACTAGCTCATGCCCTTCTTCAGCATTATATCAACTTTTAGGTTTTTTTTTTTTTTTTTTCGATAATTGTTGGTATTGAAATTACCTTCACTATTTTCACGAGGCCCTGGCTCTATCGACCAATAATAAAAACTAAGTGGCTCAAATAATTTTACCATATCAAAGAATCGAAACCATAGTTATACGCTTAACTCACACAACTTTACTTTCATCGTTATTGTTGTAGCAACTCAACCGAGTTATTATATCACATTTTAATTAACATGCTATCTATTATAAAATGACTAAGGACAAAGCTAAGAAAATAAACACAAATAAAGAGAAAAAGAGCAAGTGGGAGAGGAAAGATAGAAATCTTATTCAAAGTACAAGAAATACATTACCATACACCTCCTTTTATAGATATAATAAGATGGTGTAAATAATGTGTAGGTTACATTTGTATTATTACATTAATTAATATAATAATGGCTAGTAATAAAATGAGAGTTACAAGAATACAATTAGTTGTCATTTACATTTACAACACTATCTTCTCCTTTAATTAAAGGGTCTTTCCGTATATATGGAGCTTCTTGGGTACCAAGACAACTAATTACTTAGGCCTTAGAGTACTTTGATAAGTAGCTATAAAATAACTACTCCTTCCGTTCCATATTATCTGTCACTTTAATTTTTTTTTCCTGTTCCATAATATGTATTACATTAGGGAATCAAGGGTTTATTTAAGATCTTTTTTATTTTAATTTTACCCATAATTTAAAGTTATATCATTAAAGTCAATTGGGGGTTCTGCATTAATTTTTAAAGAAAAAAACTTATGAGAAATAAGGTATTAATGAGGAGTAATTTATTCTCAATATCAATCTTTTAAGACTTTCAATCATCACCTTAATTCTTGTGCACAAGCCTAGATGTGACAGATAATATGGAACAACCCAGATATGATAGATAATATGAAACGGATGGAGTACTAATTACAAAAAGCAGATGATCGAATAGATATTATTATTTTTTTGATGAATAATCGAATAGATATTACGTCGGCTAAGTGCACCCCACATTTTACTATGTGCAAACCATTGACATTTTTTTGATTGTATTTGCAATATATCATAAATGAAATGACTTCCTTACCCCTCACCATTCTCACAATACCTTTCCTGCCATTTTTCCGCCATCGTTGTGCACCCCACATTGATCGAACATTGACTTCGACGATCCCTCCGACAACCGGTGAAGACTACTGGCGAAGCAAACGTTGAGATATCATAGCATTGTAAGTCTTCCTCGTCATAGTTGATGTTGATATATGGTGTTTTAGGTCGTTTTTGTAATGGAGTTGATAGTGTTTAAACAATTTTTTGTAATTTGATCGGGATTTGTTTGTTTGCGTTGGTGTTGGCGATTTACCATAAGTAATAGAGGGTGGACGTGAAGGAGAAGTAGATTTCAAACATGGAGAAGAGGTAATTGTTGAGTGATTAACCGATTTTTTGAAATTTTAAAAGCTTTCGCCTTTTGTTCGGCCACGCAGGGCCGAGCAAAGGCCGTTTGTTCGGTCAGGTACTTGTCGAACGATAATAGAAGGGTTTGGAAAGTTGGTTCGGTAAGTGTCAACCGATCAAAAAGATAATACTCGGTCTATATCAACCTAGCTAATTAGTTTTTTTTTTCATGTACAACCGAACAGAAGGACTTTATTCGGTTGGATGTGACCGATCGACGTAAATTGTGGAATTTTTGGAATTTTGTTGTTTTACTAGTTTGAGCATATAATTTAATACAGTGATTTACTATTTGACAGGGAAATTTGGATTATACTACCAATTTTGACTACACCGATGACTTCACAACAGACATGAAATTTGGAAGTATGGTCGAGTCGCGCGGTTAGATGGGTTCAAAGTCCGGGATATGATAAAGGATTCGTTATTATCATGAAAAGGTCTGCTTCAGGGGGTGATGGTCGTCGTCGTGGAAGAGTGAAGATGGGGTGCGAGAGGTTGGGTAGTTATAGAGGTGATGTCCAAAGAGTTGGAAAATTGAAATGTAGTAGAGATGCGAACGTTGTGAAGGAAAGAATTGTGTGTGATGAACAAGGGGAGGTTTTAAAGAGGACAACAACGCCCAAATGTGGGACCAAAAATGTGGTTATTAATTTGCAATAAATATCAAGGAACACGAAGATTGGTTATGGCGTGTAACAGTGGTGTGTAGGCGTCACAACCACGACATAGGCTCTCATACGCAGGGTCGCTCATATGCAGGTCGATTACAACCTGAAGAACGTGAAGTGGTGGTACAAATAATGGATGGAAATGTGAAGTCTCAGAGATTTTTGACACAATAAAGAAAAGGGCGGAGAACATGAAAGTACCAAATTCATCAACTATGCGTACGATATACAATGTAAGGCAAAAATTAGGTTTGATGAGGCTGACGGGAGATCACAAATGCAACAACTCATACATTTGCTTGACACAAAAGATTGTATCTCGTGGGATAGGAAACTGGAGGGAACGGATGTGGTGACAAACTTATTTTGGGCTCATCTGGACTCCATCAAGGTATTAAGATGTTTCCCGTGGGTGTTGCTATTCGATTACACGTACAAGATCAATAGATATCGGATGCCTTTACTAGAGATTGTTGGTGTGACATCGACTGGGTTATCGTTTGCCGTTAGTTTTGCATTTATGTCATCAGAAAATAAAGACAACTACATTTGGGCATTGAAGAACGTTAATGACCTTATGGATGGATGGTCGAAACCACATGTGATACTTACTGATAGAGAGTTGGGATTGATGGCGGCAATTGAGATGGTATTTCTCATGTCGACTCATCTTCTATGTACTTGACACATTAATAAGGGCGTGGCAGTGAAGGGAAAAAAATATTTTAAATGGAATGAAGACTTCAACATTTTCCTGACTCGATGAAATGCTTTGATGAATGCCACTTCCGAAGATTTGTTTAACATGAGGATGTCTAATTTGGCTGCCGAGTATGCTTGTCTACAAGGATTGCTTGATTACTTGATGGAGCAATTGGATAGTGCACTCAACCCAGACGCAGATATAAGCGTCTTGTGTTGGTCTCTGGCTGCCACCTCTCCACAAACACGGTATAAGCGTCTTGTGTGCCTGCTTGTAGGAGCAATTAGATAGTGCACTCAACCCTGACGCTTTAACAATAATCCTTAGTCGGCTGGGGTTAGGGTGACATTTGTTTAAATCCCACTATGACAACTGGAGGCCGTGATTCAAACATTTAAGCAATGGGCGTTCCTGAAACGACAAAAAAAATTGATCAAAATTCGTTCCTTGTTGACCGAGTGTTCTCAACTTGTTCGGTCATTGGTGACCGAACAATTGATTTGCACCCAATTGAGAACATACAATCAAAAATATAGTTGAACGCAATGTACAAAATAAACATACTTTTTGACTAAGTCTCGTAATATACCTTTTTATTCCATATGGCGGCAGCGACGTGATTGTTGAAGCTCGTCAATAACTCCTGATTAATTGGCCCACCAAGAAAGGGTTTAGACATGTCGTCGACCGCCACTTTGTCGGATAGTCCCGACTTAGCTTTACCACGTGCCTTAGCACTAGGCCTCGCTCCCACCACTTTTTCGGAATCTTGTCCCTCTTCACCTTCACCTCCTTCATTATTTCCCTCATTTGCACTTCCTCCCCCATCTTCTTTAGTGGAACCATATTCACTTTCACTTCCACTCCCACTACCACTACCACCGCCACTTCCACTTGTTTCTTCACTTCCACTTCCTTCTTCATCTCCTTCTCCACCTTCTCCATCTTCTCCTTCAGAATCTATGTTCTCATCACCTTCACCTTCTCTTTTTCTCCCTTATCTGATTCAATTGCATCAGAAGAAGATGGTTCCATTGCATTTGCTTGGCTCATACGAATTGCCAATTGTTGGCTAGACAAATCCATTGAGTCATATTTTTCTGCTCCTTCTTTTAACGAACAACCGATTTGACTTGCCCCCGCACCCCTTCGCAGCTCCTTTTCTTTCCTGGAAGAAGTCGTTTGAGCTCTCCTCCCCACTTGCTCACCCATCTTACCAGTGTTCTCTTTCACTTGTTCACTTTTCTTGGGCGCCTCTATCGTCTTTGTACGTGTCATACCTATTAAAGTAACACATATATTACCCAAGTATTAATACTCAATCATTGTATGACATTCATCAGAAAATACACTGTTCGATCAATACTGACCAAGCTAAATACGACTGTTCGACTTGATATGACCGAACAATAATTTAAAGCTCGGTTAAAGGTAACCGAACAAACAACTTTCACTCGGTAATATAAGACCGAGTGAAGAACCTAGGATATTCTATTTTACAAAATAACTAGCGTTGTTCGGTCAACTACAACCGAACAACCAATTATATAATATACTGTGTTGTTCGGTTATAATAGACCGAGTGCAAAAAACACAATTCGCTCATTCCAAACTGAGCAAAATAAATCTATACCACATGTATAGTTCGGTAGCCCAAAATCAACTAAACCAACATTGCTCGGTCACGAGAAATCGAACAGTGCAAATTAATTCGGTCATGTGTTACCGAGCTACTTAAAATCATCAAATATCAACAAATCATCCAACAAGTTCTATCAAAAATAGTTACACACACATACACAACAAGGAAAATCGAAGATAAAAACAAAATTCCATAATAAACGCACAAAAAACAATCGCATTCGACCTAGTTTCACAAATCAAATCAATAACCTAATTGAAATTCGACAATACACCCCAACAAACACATAAGAATACAAATTTCAACCAAAATCAAACAAAATTATACCTTAAGCGAACCGTATTTGACCTAGCTGCACTGTGACGCAAACCAACAAGAACAAAAACAAAGGCACCTCCACCACCGCCTGGAACAAAACCAACTCCACCACCGCATGGAACGAAGATCGAGGGAAAAAGGGAGAGCGAAGAGCGAATATAGACCGAGTGGATGCTTCACCAAGTCGATTCAATCAATGACTTAGAGTTCTCTCACAGGGAAAATCAACTCTTCTTCAGAGAATTCGAATGTTGAAGGGTGCACATAGTAGGGGCATTTTGGGAAAGAATTTTTTTTTTGGGGTCCCAAATCTAAACGTGGTTTACACAAATCCTTTGATTTGCACGAAGTAAAATATGGGGTGCACATAGCCGGGCCCTAGATATTATTTGAAAAGAACCCCAATTCTTTTCAAAATTTTGAATGGTTTTAGATAGTTCTAGAAGCTACGCGGATGTAGGTACCGCCTATAATCACGAGAGGAAAAAACCATGCCTGTACCTAGCATTAATTTGTCTTCGTAAACACTGTATACATCAAGCACGTTTACCACGTGGAGTTATTCGGTATCCTAGGCCAATGACCTTAAGAGTCAGTCGAACGCTGTTTCATCATGCAACCATCTTGAATTACACCAACCTACCCACCTAGCTCCATTAATTATTTCCTTTTCTCTGTCTGTTTTTTTCATAGGAAAGGAACTTTTTGTCTTTCATAAGAAAAATACTACAATGAAAACTGCGTACACGTTGCCTGCATGATGCATCTTCAATGAGGGAATTTTAACTTGATTGACACATTTCAAAAAAAAAAATCAAAATCTAATACACCCAGTAAAATATTTTACAATTTATCTTTTGCTCAGCAAAAAATGTTAGGCTGTTAAATATATTTGTGGGCATGTAGGATTTTGAAATATATTTTTTCAAAAGTGTTAATTAATCAAGTCAAAAATCTTAAAAAATTGGTTGTTCATAACAAAAACAAAACATGACGAGAACGTCCCCCAAACAAATCCTCAGTTAATTAGCATCCCAATCTACTTTGAGTGTTGAATTAATCTATACAAAGGTAATGGTACTGTTAAAATAGTTAGTCCAAGTTTGGCTATTCAAGTGAATTATGAGTGAGGTTTTTTTTAAGAAAGAAATATTTTTGATAGGAAATAAGAAAGAAATTAACCAACATCTTGTCTCCATTGAGACTCGAACCCCACTCATCTTATGACATTACCGCATACTAAAATATTGGGCCACACACCTAGTTGGTGAATAATGAGTGGGTTATAAGTTAGGATGTTGGACACTATTCTATTTTTACATTTTGACGAAGCGTACTTAAGCTCTTCCTACTCATACGTACTCTCCATCCCATACAAATATATATATATATATATATACATATATTTATATCCGTGGGTGTTCAAGCAAGTCTGATTATTCCTACGAGGCCTTGGTGCAATCAACCTAAGCGTACCCCAATTGCCCAACCAATATTGTCACGCCGAAGAATCAAAATCGAAGTCGTGCGCTTAACTTACACAACCCCGCTTTCGCCCTTACCGTTGTGGCAACTCGACCGGGTTCATCCTATACAAATTTTAACTTCCTATTCCATCATATATATATATAGATTTCTTGATTTTCTTCCACCTGCCACGTACGGATATATATATATATATATATATATATATATATATATCCGTACGTGGCAGGTGGAAGAAAATCAAGAAATCAAGAAAAAGTAATTAAAGCTAAACTTGTCGCCCTAATATTTCATGCTCTTTTTCAGCATCACATCACATTTTTAACATGCAATCTTCTCCTTTAGAGGAGTACTTGACCAAAACAAAATTAAGTAATTAAAGGTCGACACTTGTGAAAATCACGGTTTTTTGAAATTTTTTAGTGGTTTTACTTTTAGATAGTAATCTAGAGCTATATCTTATACAACGGGAATAAAAACGCACGTTTCACACGTATTCGCATTGATTATATTTTCTTATATCTAATGTCGTCTTCTAAGTGATGAAGATATGGCGGAGTGAAATAGGGGTGATTTGTGATCAAAATATTCTTACTAAATTAAAAAAAAATTTTATAGGACCGCAATTAGGTGAGCTATGCTCTATGGTAGTAAATGTTGGGCGATAAAACAATAACAATTACATAATATGAACGTAGCATAAATGAGGATGCTTAGGTGGATGTGTAGTAAGACTCGTAAAGATAGAATAAAAAATATATAAATTCAAAGACAAGTAGGAGTAGCACCAATTGATATAAAGATTAGGAAATGACGGTTGCGGTGGTTTAGTCACTTGTAAAGACGGCCTACAAATGCCCTCATTAAAAAACTTGACTCAATAGAAACTTTAGAAATTCTACGAGGTAGGGTAGACTAAAATTAACATGAGATATATTAATTAGGAAGATATTTGAATGGTTTGAAAAGCTCATCATCAATTGCATTTAATCGAACACAATAAAAAAATTTGATCAATATAACTGACTCCAATTAATTTAGAATTGATGCTAATGTTGTTGTTGTTGTTGTAATGTCGTATTCTTCTTCCTCGTAATAAATCATTCCCGTTAATATTCAACGGTTTTTCGATGGAATTGTACGATCTGGCCGATTACAGTTTCAGTTTCACATAATCGCTCGACTTTTCCTAGCTGCCAGTTGTCAACTTCTCATCAATTATTAACAATATTTAGATAGGTCAATTGTTTACAAAATTGATGTGGAGTTCAATTTGTTTTACGTTTTCAATTTGACAGGTCAATTATTAACATAATTGATGTGGAGTTCAATTTATTTCACGTTTTCAATTTGACCTTATATGAGTCGGAAAGCGTCCGTGAACCCATCTCTCTCTCTCTCTCTCTATACGCGACAAAGTTTTGTTTTTTTGCATCGCCTCGTTATATGTGTAAGAAAGCCAATATGCACGTCCATATTCTAATGGAAAATATTAAAATGGCAAGGGGAAGTCACCACCAGGAACATAGACCCATAAGAGTTGTTTATGCACCAAAATTTAATGTATGCCTACATATTTCAAGGCACACATAGATAGCTCGATAGCTCGATCTGACTATATATGGTTGTGACTTCCACGTTGTCACATTAGCATCTCTTTTTTAAAAAAGGCTTAAACCAAAAAAAAGAAAAACACACACATTTTTTTTTTTCACTTTGATAAATATGTCTACATTTTAAGTATAGAAATATTAGGCATCAAGATGATGAAGTGGTGCAATTAGGGAAATTAAAAGTTTCAAAAGTGAGCGACTTTAGATACCCAAGATTAACCATATATAAAATGATGGTTGATGCGTGTTGCAAGTATAATGACTAGCTTGTAGTAATAGTGCAATCAACTTACGTGATCATAAATATCGTATTTATGGAAAAGTTTTTGCATTATTTGTATATTACCTACTTAAATTGAATTATTGCTAAAGGATTCTCTTTTAATTGGTGTTATACTAATCTAAACTATCTAACAATTCACTTTAAACTTTAGTCGAACTCTTAAATTAAGGATATCTTAGTTCACAACTTCACCTAGATAATTTAATAATATGATTTGTATTCATGTGTACATCTCAATATGTTTTGTGCAATGCCTAATTAGAATATACAGATTTCCTTCAAATCCACTTCAATCCATTATCGTGACGGAGAAGATTCTAATGTGCAAACTAGAATTTCACCTATCGGTGTAAATAACATAAGTTCCAAATTACTTTAAGTCTCAAATCATTAGAATCATAACCAACTAAGTTTACTATCCGCGCCTCCTTAATCAACAATTATCTCTTGATGTTGTATATTTTACGGTTGTACCGTTCATGTCTGGAATAGAAGCTTCAATGGCCATGATAACTCTTAAAGCCTAAGTTCTTTAAACATGTGGCAGTATGTCTAAAGCGTTACACTCAAATCAATACAAATTCTAACCATTGCACTTTTCATTATCACTTTTTATTCCTATTTCAAAGCATAGAATTTGTAGCGGCCCCTGCCGCCCCAGGGTGACGTGTCTCCATGTACTCCTTGCCGGCTGGCCCAACTACACGTGTCCAGCACCTGCCCGTCCTCTTTATGTCTCGTAAATCATGTCCACAAGTGTATTATCCGATAAATTAGTATATTATCCTTATATGCTTTGTCCATTCCCGGTGGGAATCTAACTGTTTCAATTGTTACCTAATTGACAATTTATTGAGATCGTAGCCATACTAATGGGTTGTATTTTAAAGGTTACATATTCAGCGGAAGTCTTACTTAATACCATTTAAACAAGGTAATTTAGCATGATAAACATTATTCAAAGTCAAAATCTATCGTGGAAAACCCTGGAAAGTACTCTGTATATAAGCGACATCACCACAACAGGTATATATACATGTACGGTGTTATCTCAAGTCTCCCAATACCCAAAATATACAAAATATCAAAAATAAACACGTACAAGTAGGTCCTCGACAGTGGGCAATCAGATGTAAACGCCTAGGATCCCCTTGCCCCTACTGGTACTAGGATCTGCACTCAATCATCAAAAAAATATAGATGACGAGCACAGTAAATAAAATCCCAAGGAACTCATTTGAGCATTCATATAATAAAGTAAAGGAAATACAAGGAATGTTGTCAAGTAAATGTATGGAATATAAACAGACAACTGTAAATGGCTCATCGCATGAATAAGCAACAGACAAGCTAACAATTTGTGTACTCGCTCCAGATGGACTAGACTGTACATTGTGTCACCAAGTTCCCACCAGTGGTCGCGTCCAACTGGCCCGACACTTGGTCCCTCGCGGCGTTGGCCAAATCCGCTGAGTCACCGACACGTGCATCAAGGCAAACCCAGGACGCCATTCACTAAGGGTCGTGTCACACGTGCTACAGTCCAGTGCATCATGAACACACAACAAGGAAATCCGGGGGATTAACCTCAACCCATTTCCAAGTAACCGAATAGAATAATGAACAACAAGGAATGATAGAAACAACATGTAAGCAAAATAAATACTTTGAGTTTTTCAGTTGAGTTTTACAAACCTCACACCGCTTTCCGACCTCCCCAACTCTCGGATCTGACCCGACAAGCTCCCCAACACCAAGCTACAGTCCACTAAGTCCCTGAAGTCCAGTTTTAATAAGTTCAGGTTGTTTATAAGTGTTTAGACATGTATTAAGTTGAAAATAACCAAAATAACCCTTAACTTCATAGCTCATCCGTCATTAGCGCTCTAATTTGGTCTACCTAGCGGGTAGTTTTGAGTTAGCGCGCTAAAGGGGTGTACCTAGCGCGCTAGAAATTTTAACTAGCGCGCTATTGTTCTTCATTTCGAAGAATAGTTGCAAAATAAGGACGGTTAGCGCGCTAATAGTTCAACCTTCTGGGATAGAATTCTCAATTCGAGAATTATGTCCTAGCCCTCTCAATTAGCTATTCTAATTGGTTTTTCACCCTCTCCTAATCAAAATAACTTCAATCCAAAAATTAGAACATTCCAGAAACCTCAAATTACATCCATTTCCACAATCATGCATTTACCACCATCTCCATTAACAACCAATTTCATCAAATTTAACTAAAGCAACGATAAATTATCCCTATATACGATCTAATAACCTGAAATGCATCATATTTACACAACAAACCAGAGACTTAATCATCAAACTCGAATTTCACTAAACATACCCAAAAATGGGTTCATTTGCAAGCTTATAAGGTGGAGAAGATGATTACCTAGGTTAGATCACTTGGTTTGATGCCTAGGTTGTTGAATTCCCAGCTGGAAGTTCTTCTTCTTCCTCTAAATTTTCTGGTTTTGCATGAAATGGGTGAGTGTTGTGATCAAACACTCCACTAACTCTCCTATATATATGTTTTATGGAATCAATTGTGCGTACGTATCCCGAGGCATATCTTGTGGTTCGCAAGCATGCTATCCTATACCTCCTGGAGACTCCAATAGCACACTCATTATCTAGTACCACTCACTATGTTAATCTAGATGTCCATCTTATGGCCCCTTTTATTTAATGTAAACTATATGCTTTCATTTATTTTGTTAATGTCACATTACATTAAGCCTTATCCAACCATATGGCTAGTGTTTTATTAATCAAATTAAACCAACTCATGGTCACACTAACCCTCCTACCCGTACCAGGTGCCCCGCATATCGACACGCATTTCGATGTGCGCTATAGCCTATTGTTCAAGTTTATTTAATTAGCCTATGGTTACATTAATTATATCAATTTACTAACCTAGACATGTTTATTAAGTTTATTGAGTTTTCTCTATTGTATCCGTATCTCGTCTCTTGATACTCGCATTAGTACGCACTTCGAGGCAGTTACCCATCACACAACCTCACACGCTCTCGCTATTCAACATACACACATGCAATGTATTTAACAAATAATTGAATAAATCGCATCGCAATTAAGCCATCCAACACACAATTTAACCAGTGTACCTAGGTCGACGTGAGTCCTAGCCTACCCGCGACGTCCACGTGGATCTGAGTTGACGTCCATGTCTGATATTTCGAGATAATTAACGACATTAATAAAATGGGCTGTTACAATTCATGCTATAGGATCCATTGGTCCCTAAGATAAATAAACTACTCGCACATCTTTGAAACACACACATCACAATTCAATATAGAATTCATTGCATAACATAGATGAATATAAATATTACCTTGAATTAATCACACTAGAACAATTTAGGCTTTTTATAATACCTAATTCATAGAGGTTTTCAATAACCCCTATGTATTGCTTTTTATAACACCTAATATATATGGGTTTTTAGAAACCTTTATGTATTAGGCTATTAAAACTCAAAATCACTCTCATCAACTCATCACTCACAATCGACTCATAATCGACTTGCTCATCTACTAACCCTAATTCCACTATTGAATCATGAATTGAACTACTATCTCTGATTCCACCACACCTATCATGCATTTCTTCAACGATCCGAACGAACTCGCATTGATCGATCCGCATCAGATCCCTCATGTTCTTCACGATCGCCACTCCTAATCTCTTCTTCCACTTCCAAACCCTTCGATTTTGCACTCAATCGCATCACCGACTTCAATCTCCTCGCCGGATCTCGCATCTGAAGCATTTCCTCTTGTCATCCTCCTCTGCCTCCATTGCTCCTTCCTCTTCACTGATCTCTGCTAGTAGTACAACCAATGCTTCTCACAGTACAACTAACTTGGGCATCTTATCTTTTACTCTGATTTCGATTTATGATCACGATTCAACCTGAATGCTAGGGTTCCTAATTTCGATTTGTGATTCTTATGTAATATTCATTTGATTTTGTTTTTGGAGGTTCATAATACAGTCTTCATAGGCAACGACACTGATTTTGCCCTTCTCTACTCATTCCAGTGATGCATCTTCCATATACCACCAGCGAACGCGGTCATTTCAAGATGGCATGAGCAATCTCGTGTGCAACCATTAATTTGATAGCAGAGTTGAGTACAAATATCTTGCATGTAGCAATGAATTTACTATTCTTTGATATTGATTTATAGAAAATAAATCCCTCTACTTCTTGATTAGGATGTATGATTGAAGTAGCAATGAATTTACTATTCTTAGAGTCATTTCTAAATAGGTAAGTACTACGGTGAAGCCTTCACTTCCTTTATTTAGAGAATCTAACATTGTTATCAGAACCTTTGACATCATATATTGAAAGTGGTTTTTATTATGTTTATGCCAGTATCACATTTACTGGTGCGAAGGAAGGCAAAAGCATGGATTCACTTCGAGAGAGAAATATTTGGGCTCCTTAAAGGTATGATGAAAAATCATTTCTTTGATGTCATTTCTTTTTTATACTAATGAGTGTCTTTTTAGTATTCTTTTTTTTTGGTTGAATATTTGATTATCTTTTAATTCAGGAATCTTGATTAGGATGTATGATTGGAATGCAAGTTGAATAAGCTAAGCAAAGTTCCCCATCTTATTCTTTTGGAAAATTGATCAATATATAAAGTCTTTTTCTTATCAAAAATAAAAGAGTTACTAAAAAGATTTAATACTTTCAACAACTCAATAAAGATATTGAATTTGATTAATTGACCAACTTAACATATACTGTACTAGTACTTTAGAATGGTTTGAGTCGACTCAGATGAGTTGGAGTTGGATTACTGAGTTTTATGAACTTGCATACCATCCTATACGCTGGGCTGGCTGTGTTTGAATATTCGGTGTAAAATAGGATTTTTTTTGTATTTATTATACGCATGTCACATGTAACGAAGCAGTATAACATTTATTATGACCACTAACCTCATTGATTTGGCTTTTCTTATGTTTGAGAATGTTGGACAACAAATAACAATAATTCATTCTTGAATGGGTTTAGGGGGCGAGTTTAAACAAAAGAGGAGGTAGTAAATATTAACGTTCTTTAAATTTAACAGAGCGAAGATTACATTCTTAAGATGGATAAAGGTTAGGCTAGACATTCGAGGTTAATATTATCTTTTTATAATGATAGAAGCATTCACATTTTTTGTAGGGTTGAAACTTACTATTCAAAGTTTTTTTTTTTGTTATTAGAGTTTCAAAAGAATATTATAAAGGAGCAAAAGCATTTGTTATTCAAGCTCAAACTTGAGAAGGACATCCAGAAGGAATTATGTGTCCTTGTCAAAACGTCGTCGAACGTGTCTCGTATGAAGTATGATATTGCTCACAACCATTTAATCATATAAGGATTATATCCCATGTATATGATTTGGTTCTATCATGGAGAGAGTAGTCCCATTGTAAGGAATGAAGTCGCAAGGGATGAAGGGGATGAAGTTGCCAGGGATGAAGGAGATGAACGAGATGAAAGGGATGAAGGGGATGAAAGGGATGGAGATGCTAGAGATGAAGGGGATATAGTTGCTAGGGATGAAGGGATGAAGGGAATGAAGGGGATGGAGTTGCTAGGGATGAAGGGAATGGGGGGATGAAAGGGATGAAGTTGCTTAGGATGAAGGGGATGAAGTTGTTAGAGATGAATGGGATGAATGGGGGTGAAGTTGTTAGAGATGATGGGGATGAAGATCAAGAAGATGTCAATATCCAAGTTGACGACAAAAGGTTATTTGAAGAGGACAACACTCCACCTCTCTATTCAGGTTGCACAAAGTACACTATATTTTCAGCCGCTGTGGTTTTTACAAGCATAAAGCTATGTATGGTCTAGCTAATAATGGTTTTAATGAACTATTGAAGATTGTGGTAGACATGTTGCCACAAGAAAATATTCTCCCCGAGTCATTGCAATAGGTGAAAAAGTTGCTAAAAGAGTATGAACTTCATTATGAAAATATTCTTGCTTGTGTGAATCATTGTTGCTTATTTAGGAAAGAAAATGAAACTTTAGATGCATGTCCTAAATGCAAGTCATCTAGATGGAAAGTAAGTAAATCCAGCAAGGTGAACAAAAAAAAATCTGTTAAGATCTTGAGATATTTTCCCGTCATACTGAGATTCAAAAGAATGTATGGGTAATTGGAAATAGCTAAGAACTTATTGTGGCACTCTTCCCATTTGAGTCAAGATGGTAAGATGCGACACCCAGTAGATTCAATAGCATGAGATTCAGTCAATCACAAGTGGCCTAAGTTTGCATTAAAGCCTCAAAATCTTAGGCTTGCCCTTTCTGTGGACGGATTCAATCCATTTCGTGATTTTAGCTCTCCATATAATTGTTGGCCAGTAATGTTAGTCACTTACAATCTTCCTCCTTGGCTATGCTTTAAGGAAGATAATATGATGTTAACATTATTAATTCCAAGCCCAAAACAACAAGGAAATGACATAGACATCTATCTACAACCTTTGATTGAAGATTTGATGAGGTTGTGGAAGGATGGGGTAGCTGTATTTGACGCGGAAACTCTTGCATTTTTAATTTGAGAGCCATTTTGTTATGGACGATCAACAATTTCCTAGCTTATGAGAATTTAGCAGGTTATTTTACAAAAGGAAATTTTGCTTGCCCAATTTGTGGGATTAATACATGTTCAACATAGTTGAATTCAAGCAAGAAAATTGTATACATGGGCCACAGACGATTCCTTAAGCGTGATCACATTTTTCGAAATAAAAGTACCTGGTTTGATGGAACTTGTGAAGAGCGGGAAAGACCTGAAGTAATGACCAGATCTGATGTTGCGAATGCAGTGAAGAATATAAAAAATGATTGAGGGAAAAAAGACAAAAAAAAAGAGAGATGTGAATCAGGGGAAAGAGGCACGAAAAGAATGAGGAAAAAATCAAGAAAAAAGAATACATCGGAGGCCATTAAAATCACTGGAATTTGGAAGAAGAAGTCCTTATTTTTAGTTTGCCATATTGGGAGGTATGATACTAAGTTGATGTGTAAAAATTTCTTTTATTATTTGAAATTGCATTAAACCATTCATCGTTCTTTTCAACACTTGGTTTTGCGCTATAATTTGGATGTTATGCACATCGAGAAGAACATTTGCGAAGGTATTACTGGCACAATTCTCAATATAAAAGGTAATTCAAAGATGGACTTAATTCACGAAAGGACTTGGAAAAGATGGGAATTAGACGAAAATTGCATCCTCAAGTTCGTGGGAGTCGAATATATCTCCCGACATCATCATTTAGACTTTCTAAAGCTGAGAAACATATATTTTGCCAAAGATTGTCAAATATGAAACTTCCAGATGGTTATGGATTCAACTTTGCAAATCATGTATCACTAAAGGATTGCACCATTATAGCTTATCAAGTCCTATGACTATCATGTTCTAATGCAACAATTGCTATCTGTTGCTTTGAGGGGACTTCTACCCAAAGGACCTCGGATGACAATATTTTGATATTGTAATTTTTTTAATGAACTATGCCAAAGAGTAATGAATAAAAATAAACTCTTGGATCTTGAGAATGGAATTTGGGAAACTTTATGCATGTTAGAGAGGTATTTCTCTCCTTCATTTTTAATATCATGGTTCATTTGCCAATCCACTTGGCGTAGGAAGCTCGCTTAGGTGGATCGATCCAATACCAATGGATGTATCCATTTGAAAGATATATGAAAAAGCTTAAAAGTTATTGTAAGAATCGAGCAAGGCTAGAGGGATGCATTTCAGAATGCTATATTCCTGATGAGTGCGTGCGATTTTGTAGTAGAAAGTTAGAGCAATCAAGTGATATTGGAGATCGAGAATGTTAGGACAACAATATTCATAATGAGACAATGCTGGAAGAAGAACCAATCTCATCAGTGCATCCAAAAATGTTGTCAGATGATATGTTGGAAAAGACACATCGATGTATATTGTTCAATTTGAAGATTTTCGAACCTTATTTAGAGTAAGTATGATAGTCAATAGGATGCTTTTGTTGATTTGAATTATTGATCTGATTTCTTAATTTATACGTTTAGAATGCATATCAATGAGTTGAAGCATAGAGACAAATGCCTTGGAGGGAGTGCAAGCCAATTATGGATGAAACATACAAGGACATTTAGTGAATGGTTTGAAGAGAAGGTTGTAAGGTCTTCAACTATATTTTTAGGTTCAATTCCAACAATTATTTTAAAAACTTGTGCATTTTCTCTTACAACATACCGTGTATCTCTCTACAGGTTAAGTCCCAGAATGTTGATGTGTCAAACATGTTGTATTGGATTTCTCATAAACCAAGAAAAAGTGCATTTTCTTGTTCAGATTACACAATTAATGGATTAAAGTTTCACACAAGAGATGTTAAAAGAGTTACTCAAAATTCTGGCGTGTTTGTTGAAGGTGCCGATAGCCTTTGTAGATTAAGTTCATGGGACAATGCACAAAGAAGAAGTGAAGTTGATTACTATGGGGTTATAAGAGAGATAATTATATTGGATTATTTTGTATATCAATTTTCCTTATTCTTGTGTGACTGGGTTAATGAGGGAAACATATGAAAGTTGAAGATAGGTTTACCCTAGTAAACTTTAACCAATGTCACAATCATAATGATCCATTTATGTTAGAAACTCATGCCAAACAAATGTTTTATTTTAGTGAAAGTGATTCATCAAATTGGTGTGTTGTGCTAAGGGCACCTCTTCGAGGATTGTATGATATTGCAATGTACGACGAGAATGAGCAACCATCATTTTTTGCTGTTGACATATTGCGTATAGATTTGGACACTTGCGATGAAGATGAAAGTAATGTTAGAATGAATTGTCAGGGTTAATTTGTGTAATGGAGTTAAGTTGTAGCCTTATTCATGAATGATTGATCAAATGCTTATATTTTTTGTGTTATTTTATGAACTTTTTGAAACTTGTTTATTCAATGACATCATTTGCCTTTTAAAACTTGTTTGTACATGCAACTATAACTATGTATGACTAGCAGTATTATTATTTTTTGTTGTTGTCATTCTTCTTCTATTAATTTCTCTTTTGTTTTTCTTTATCTTTTCACATGTTCTAACGGGAACATTAGCATACGTTGTTTTACAACCACTTTAGAGTCGTTAGTGCATGTAGCCTTAGCTTCCACCCACTTAGACACGTAGTCCACTGCCAAGAGTATGTAAACATTACCAAATGACACTAGAAACGGTCCCATGAAGTCTATACCACATACATCAAATATCTCACAAATATGAATCGAGGTAAGTGGCATTTGGTCCTGACGACCAAGGTTACCAGTTTTCTGACAGTTAGGACAAGTCTTGGTAAACATGTATGAATCATGGAAAATAGTGGGCTAGTAAAACCCACTCTCTAGAACTTTCCTAGCTATCCTACGGGGACTGAAGTGGCCACCGTAGACGTTAGTATGACAAAAAGCCAAGATGGAGCGACTCTCAGTCCGAGAAATAGAACGCCTGATAACCTGATCGTAACAGAATTTCCATAAGTATGGGTAGTCCCACACATAGTATTTAGCATCGCTCCTAGCTTTATTATTCTGAGCCTTCGAAAGATGAGGAGATAGCTCGCCAGAGGTGATATAATTCACCAAATCAGTGTACCAGGGAAGATCTTCCATAACAACATAGATGTACTTGTCAGGGAAATCATCCATAAGAGGGGTTGGACGCTCACCATTCTCAATCCCGTTGAGATGGCCTTGCGACTAGATTCTTTGCACCACTTTTATCTTTAAATGTGATGTCAAACTCCTGTAGTAGGAGTATCCATCTAATGAGCCTAGTTTTGGCATCCTTTTTACTCATCAGGTTTTTCAAGGCAGCGTGGTCATAGTAAATAATAACCTTGGTTCCCAAAAGAAAAGGCCGAAATTTCTCAAGTGCGAAGATAACGACAAGGAGATCCTTTTCTATAGTGGTGTAGTTCATATGAGTCGTATCTAGAGTACGAGAAGCATAGTAAATAACATGTGAAGCTTTCCCGACTCTCTGTCTTAAGACTGCACCAACTACATGATTACTAGCATCACATATAATTTCAAATGGAAGTTCCCAATTAGGGGCTTGAATTACTGGTGTGTTAGTAAGTGAGTCTTTCAGTGCATTAAATGCACTCTTACATGCCTTAGTGCATCAAATGCACTCTTACATGCCTTATCAAACTCAAAAGTTATGTCCTTTTGGAGTAGATGGCATAGGGGTTGTACGATCTTCAAAAAGTCATTGATGAAACGACGGTAAAAACCGGCATGTCGAAGGAACGATCTAATTTCTCGCAGGTTCGTAGGGTAGGGAAGTTTCTTGATAACATCAATTTTAGCTTGGTCTACCTTTACACCCCTGGCTGAGATAATGTGTCCCAAAATAAGACCTTGGTCCACCATAAAATGACACTTTTCATAGTTCAGAACCAGGTTCTTCTCGATACACCTGCTGAGTACCTTTATCAGATTGATGAGACATCTATTGAATGAATCATTGTAAATAGTACAATCATCCATGAAGACCTCTATGACATGCTCAACACAATCTGAAAAGATGCTCACCATGCACCTTTGAAAAGTGGCAGGTGCATTGCATAACCCAAAGTGCATGCGCCGATAGGCAAAAGTGCCAAACAGACAAGTGAAGGTCATTTTTTTTTGGTCTTCTAGTGCTACCGGTATCTGGTGAAAATCGAAATAACTGTCAAGACAACAATAATGAGAAAGATCGGCTAGTCTCTCCAACATCTGATCAATGAATGGAATATGAAAGTGATCATTCCTAGTGGAAGCATTTAACTTCCTGTAGTCAATGCATACCCGCCATCCATTTTGAATGCGAGTTGGAACTAACTCACCATGTGAATTGGTGACTACCGTGACTCCCATTCTCTTAGGAACCACCTGGACAGGGCTTACTTATTTACTATCAGAGATAGGGTAAATCATGCATGCATCAAGGAGTTTTAGTATCTCCTTATTCACGACATCCACTATAGGCGGATTGAGCCTCCTCTAGGCTTCTCTCGTACGTTTTTACTCCTCTTCCATATATATATATATATATATATATATATATGATGCTTGTAAGTGGAAGGGATCAAATCTTTTATATCCGCTATTGTCCACCTAATAGCCTGTTTAAACTCCTGGAGTACTCGTAGGAGTCTTTCCTCCTATAGATGTGTAAGTTTAGCTGAAATGATCGCAGAAATGTGTCATTCTCACCCAAAAAACATGTACTTAAGGTGCTCAGGTAATGGCCTCAGCTCAAGTGTGGAAGCTTTAACCAAGGAAGGAGAAAGTTCGAAGTCAGTAGTAGGCAACTCCAAATAACAGACACTTGGGGCAGGGGTTGGAATGAATCCAACTTTAAAACAACATCCTCGACATCAATATTGAGTGTCGAACACTATGGTAAATATGAGTAGTGTTGAAATGATTCTCTAACACTACTTTAACTTCATCATCACCACTCGTAAGCAAGGTCCGCTCAACTAATGGATTTACACACTCCATGGTACACACCATAGAAGACACATCACTGTGGTATTGCATCGCATTATAGATGTTAAATTTGATGACTTCACCATCAAACTCCATGGTAAGAGATCCATCATCAACATCTATCTTCGTATTCGCTGTTTTCAAGAACAGACGTCCAAGAAGCACTAACGAAGCATTAGGGAATGGTTCCTATTTCGTATCTACCACGTAGAAGTCAGCAGGAAACACGA
Source organism: Stephania cephalantha (assembly GCA_039657325.1). Lineage (NCBI taxonomy): Eukaryota > Viridiplantae > Streptophyta > Magnoliopsida > Ranunculales > Menispermaceae > Stephania > Stephania cephalantha. The sequence goes on along the minus strand of CM077578.1, from coordinate 7,133,169 downwards.
ATTCGTTCATTCGAACTAGAACGTCCTCGAGAACACTAATGGGTCTGACAACTGAACGGTCAGCCAACTGAATGACAATACCAGTATCCTCTAATGGGCCTGCATTCAATGTCTCATAAATGGATAATGGCATGACATTAATGGAAGTGCCAGGTCGCACATAGCCATCTATGAATGCTTACATCACCTATAACACAAGGCACTGAGAACATCTCATGATCCTTGCATTTAGGAGGCAACTTCTTCTCTAGGATAGTCGTAACGATTTCTCCCATTTGGACTTTTTTGTTGCCTTTTAGTTTCCTTTAGTTAGCGCATAGTTCCTTAAGAAACTTTGCATACCTAGGGACATGTTTAAGAGTGTTGAGGAGTGGAATATTGATTTTCACTAGCCAAAAGGTCTCGAGAATTTCTTTCTCTTCCTCCTTTTTCTTATGTAGGATGATTTGTTGTGGAAAATGAGGTTTGACCTTGAATGTGGGCGGTGCTCCTTTCTGAGTAGTCACCATCTATTTAGGGACAAACAGAGTTACTACTAACTCATGCTCTTCCTCATTTGCCTGGTCTTTAGCATTTGATGACCCATTGTTCCTTTTGGGTCCCTCTAGCTCTTTGTCGCTTCTGAATGTAACTGCGTTAGGATTTGGGGAAGGTTGCGAAGGCAACTTTCCCTTATCCTCGAGACATCCCAATCGTTGCATCATTTGGTCCATTTGAACTTGAAGGGTCCGGACCGTCGATTTGGTTTCACTGAGGGATTTCTCAATGGTAGCCTTGAATTAGGCAATCTCACTCGTAAATTGGCTCTGTTGAGCCACAAGAGGTTTGACCATATCCTCACGTGAAGAGGAATTATTGGAGGGTGGAGGCAATGATTGACCACTCGGGACGAAGGTCTGGTAGTTCTAATTTTGAGGCCCGTAACTGAAGTTCGGGTTGTTCCTCGCAGTTCCGTGATTGTATGTATTCCCAAACGGGACTCTAGGTGGTCCCTAGAACTGATTATCCATAACATTGGCATGTTGATTATCTTCAAATAGAGTAGGACATTCATTTGTTGCATGATTTGTGGCAGTACAAATACCACAAGCTTTGACTTGCACTTTGCCAGAGGAGAGGTGACACTCTATCATGGAAGTCAATTGGTCAATTTTCTGGTCAGTAGAACTCAAGACACTCCCTGCAGTCGGACTTTGATAAGCAGTAGCATCAAGATCACCATAAAGGCGTGATTGTTGTGCGATGTCCTCATACAATTGCATCATTTGGGCCGGAGTTTTATCTCGAATGTGACCGCCACACGCATTATCAATCATGCATCGTTCTATGGGCATCATACCAACATAGAAGAAACAGGCTATAGCCTTCTCAAACGAGCTTTGCTGCAGGCAACTAGCAATCAATTGTTTGTAGCGATCCCAATATGCACCAAATGATTCACCTGACTTCATTTTAATGCTGCATATATCCTTGATAAGCTGAGCAACTCTATCTTCAGGGAAGTATTCATTTTAAAACGTTGTTGTCATCTTATTCCAAGCGTTAATGCACCCAGGCGGAAGGTTGAAAAGCAATTCCTTGGCTTTGTCCTTAAGGAAAACGAAAAAGATCTAAGCTTAACCGTGTCCTTATCCGCATTGGAGGGTTTCATTGACTTGCAATTAGTCTGAAACTCCTTTAGGAAAGTAACGAGGTCTTTATTCTCGCCACCATGAAAGGATGGTAGGAGGTGAATAAATCCATACCTCAACTCAAAATCACTGACATTATCTGGATAGTTGATGCAAAGGGGTTGTTGCGCGTACCCCATAGTGATTTAGCGATTTTCAGCCATGTTCAGAGGATTTTGGCCTTGTTGTTGCCTAAGTTGGGTCTCTATAATCCACCTATGAAATGTTCTCTCTGGTTCAAGATCGAATGGTAATAGTGAACCAGCCGATTTTGACCGAGTGAGGTGTGGTAGCATAAAACTAAGAAAAAAAAAAAAGAAAACTAAACTCAGAGTAAGGAATAAGTCCTCGGCAACGACGCAATAATTTGACCACTTGTCGTGCGTGCAAAATATAACCCGCAATTGAGTTACCAACCACAAGGGTGTAGTAGTGGTAAATACGGGGTCGAATCCACATGACTTGAGTTTTACTCTAAATTAACTAAAAATGGGGGGTTTTAGAAATTTTGAAGAAACACTAAATTAAACTAGCAAAAATGAAAAATTCACCAAATATGATATCAATGAGAGAAAATACCTAACTCTACGGTTCCACAAGCAAGAATCAAGATTTAATGGCATATCATAGTCCTCAATCTTTCTAAAAAAATATTAAATCAAATTCTTTTAGATTAGCTATAGAAAATCGACGTTTGCTTGAAATTCCTAATTCCCCCAATCTCGATAGCTAGGACATCCGCCACTAACTACTTCCCCAATTAATGTTAACCCTAGACATCCGCCAATAAGATTTAACACGCTAATCGCAATAATAAGGATCAGTGAGAATACTAATCATAAATAATCGAATCACATCCACTTTCGATTTAACCTAGATTCAATTGTTGCACAATCAAGAACTAAAATGTTTTTATGGCAAACGGGTGAGTGTTCGTCACCTTATTGGTCCAAAACTACAATTACGGATACAATCGGTCCAAATAACTATAGATTGTCCACCTAAACGCATGCAAATGCCTTATACATACCCTAGATCTAAACCATATTCCTTAAAATCAACAACAAGGAAATAGGAGAAATAAAATAAAATTAAATAAAAATCATAGATTTGACAAGTTATGCCATGAATCAAGAATCCTACTTGTTTCCTCTCCGACCTAGACGAAGATTGGTTTAGCCGAACATGGTATTCATAATCACCAAGGAAGAAAAAATGTGTGGTAGCTCCAAAACCATGAAAGTCAACTCCTCTGATGAATACCTTTGTTCCTAATATGAAAAACCACTAACAATTGCTCTCTGGAGGTAAGATAAACTAATTTTGGGGGTTGGTTTCATAACACGTGCACCGAGGAACATCTATGGCTGATTTTTTGCTCAAAAATGGGTTCTGGACACTTAGCAGCGCGTGATAGGCCATATAAGCTGTTGTGACATGCTATAACCAACAAGGAGACGCCACGTGTCACCCGGAAGGGAGTTGGTTCACTCATAAATGATCATGTAAAAATATGGAGTGTGGTGTAGCACACATCCTGAGGCAGATCGATAGCTGCTGTGCGAGAGAAACTATTCGTGAGCTGTACTATTGACGACATGTGGACGAGTGACCTGAAGACGCGTGGCAGGCTAGTACGAGTTGGACGAATGTAAGACTGACAAATGACGAGCTGTGGCAAGTTAGATGAATGAGCGACTGCCACGTGGCAGCGGACAGGGAAACCTCACACATTGTGCATCATTCTGGGGACTGTGACAACACATAATTCGAGAAGATCTAACGCATGCTGAAACGAGTCACTTAACTGTGTCATTTGGTTTGCTATCTTTTATTCTACCCACTGCGTAGCACGTAACTCGAGGCAAATCATCTAGCATCCGATCATTGCACGTAAATACTCCATTTTGAGTAATTTTCCCCACGAACTTAACCGCATACTCCATTTCACCTGAAAACGACCAATAAATATAATTAAATATATATTCTAGAGACTTTTATATATTAAACACATTAAAATAAACTAATAAAAGCCTATAAATACCAACTTATCAATTCTATTTAATTTCATGATTATCTATTTGATTTATATCCAAATTAAATTCCAGAAAAATTCCTTGATTTTGTCAAAAATTGAGAAATATTCTCAACGCACTCCGAAACTCTAAGACACTGCGTGCATACACTTCAACTTACCCTATTTCACGTCAAAATATTGTATAATACATCAAATAAGCACGCGACATACAAAAATGTTATTAAATTTATAATCTCCGATCCATAACATGTGGGTCTCACTTCGGATACTTAAATCTCAAATTAAATCCGAAAATACTTATTAGCATCCCAATCAACTACAACAACAACAACAACATCAATATAGCCTCAATCCCAAATTAATTGAGATTGGCTACTTGGATCAAACTTTTCTATTGTGCTCGATTAAGTACAATTGATGGTGAGCTTTCCAAGCCATTCAAATCCCTCTTAATTAATGCATCCCCATGTTAACTTTTGTCTACGCTGTCTTCTAGCGGGGGCATTTGTAGGTCATCTTTGCTGGTGACAAAATCACTACAACCGCCCTTCCCTAATCTTTATATCAATTGATGCTACTCCTACTTGTCTTTGAATTTCTACATTTCTTATTCTATCTTTACGAGTTTACCACACATCCACCTAAGCATCATCATTTCTACTAAATTCATTTTATGTCATTGTTGTTGCTTTAGCACCCAACATTATCTTCCATAAAGCATAGCTGGCCTAATTACGGTCATATAAAATCTTCATTTTAACTTAGTAAGAACATTTCAATCCTAAATCATCCATGTTGCACTTCGCCATTTATTCCATCCCGCTTGAATTCTATGTGTGACATCATTCTCAATATTAACATCATTTTGTATAATTTATCCCAGGTATCTAAAGTGGTTCACCTTAGGAACTTCTACTTGCCCTAATTTTACCACTCCATAATCTCCATGTTGAGTATTTGTAAACTCACATTGCATGTATTCGGTCTTCGTCCTACTCATCTTAAAGCTTTTAGATTTTATTGTATTCCTCTAGAGTATAAACTCCTATTCACTCCATCTTTTGTTTCAATCACTAAGACAATATCATTTGCAAATAATATACACTATAGTATATCCTCTTGAATATGCTTAATTAGTTCATCCATAACTAAATTAAATAGATACGGGCTTAAACCCGATCCTTTATGTAGTCCTATCACAATGCGAAATTATTTTGTAGCTCATTCAAATGTCTTTATACTCATTACTACTCCATCATACATATCCTTAATAGCGTCTATGCATCAAGCTTGCACTTCATTTTCTTTCTAGAATCCACCAAAGAACATCTCTAGGGACCTTATCATATGTTTTTTTATAAATTTACAAATACCATATGAAGATCTTTTTATTTTCTTTTTATTTTTTCAATAATCTTCTTATAAGAAAATCACATCCATAATTGACATCCAGGCATGAAGCCGAATTGGTTCTCTGATATTGTTATTTCTCTCTTTAGCTTATTGTCAATTATCCTATCCCAAAGTTTCATAGTATGACTCATAAGTTTAATCCTCGATAGTTTGAACAACTTCGAATGACTCCTTTGTTTTTGAAAATTGGTACAAGCGTGATTCTTCTCCAATCCATTGGCAACCGTTTTTATTTTAAAATTTTGTTGAAAAGTTTTATTAACCAAGTCAATCTAATTTCTTCTAAACATTTCCAAACCTCTATGGAAATTTCATATGTGCCACATGTTTTCCCTATTCTATGTGTATTTCATCTGGGCCACATGTTTTCCTTATTTTCATCATTTTCAATGCTTCTTTAACTTTTAGAATTCTAATATTGTGTGTATAATTTACATTTCTTTCTTGGTGTGGGTTTTCATCTACTATAATATCAACTTGGCCATCATTAAATAAACTATCAAAGTAACTTGTCTATCTCTCCTTAATATCATCCTCGTGCGTTAAAACATTTTGATTTTCGTCATTAATACATCTTACATGACTTATGTCTTGTTTCTTTTTATCACTTATATTGATTGTACGCATCTTCATCTTGACATTTATGTATTTTCCTATACATCTTTCTTTTAGTCTTAATTGCTCGTTGGACATCCTCGTTCCACTACCACGTTTCCTTCTTTAGTGGTCCCAAGCCTTTAGATATACCTAATACATTTGATCATATTCTCCTTATGCAACTACTCATTTCAAGCCACATTGTATTAGGATTTGAATCAAGATTCAAATATTTTTCTTTAGTAGTTTTCTCTAAACTCTACTTGTTTACTATTTTTATGTTCAACCACTTTATTCTAGGTCCGTTGTCTCTTTTATTCCTATTAAGTTATCGTTTTAGCTTAATATCAAGTACTACTAACTCATGATGGGTAGTGAGCGCTTCAACAAGTATTACTTTGCAGTCTCTACATATTTTTCTACATATTTTTCTTGTTAAAAGGAAATCTATTTGACTCTTATTATGACCACTACTAAAATTAATTATGTGCGATTCACTTTTCCTAAAACTAGTATTTGCTAAGACAAGATTGTATGCTGAAATAAATTCTAAGGTTGATTATCCTTCGTCATTTCTATTATCGTAGCCAAAACCTCCATGAACTCTCTCGAACCCATCATTACTTGCCCCGACATGCCCACTTAAATCTCCTCTAATAAAAACCTTTTCATCTAATGGTATATTTTGCCTAAATCCATCCATATCGTCCTAAAATTTTGTTTGATGCTCTCGTTTAATCTTACTTATGGTGCATAGGCGCTAAGTATGCTAATCTTTTCATTTCCAATAATTAATTTAACTAGAATCAATCTATCCCCGATTATCTTAACCTCTACGAACTTATCCTTATAGTCCTTATCTACCAGAATTTCTACTTCATTGCATTTTCTATCAATAACAGTGTATCATAATTTAAACCCTGAGTTTTCTATTTCTCTACTCTTTTCTCCTACTCAATTTTTCTCTTAGAGGTAAGCAATATTGACTCTCATTCTAATCATAGTATCTACTAGTTTTATTGACTTCCCTGTAAGTGTTCCTATGTTCCATGTTCCCAAACGAATTTTTCTCCCATTGTGTTTGTTTTCCTTTTCTATTTCTATTTTTCTAAAAGATATAGTATCCATATCTATGATTTTGTTTTTGTTTTCGTGTTTGTTTTGAACTAGCTTCCTTACCCACATCCGTCCTCTGTGTAGGAACCCTTGGTCATTTTTCTTCCCATCGAACCGATGATGTGAAGGGATTAGCTTTTTTACCCACATACGTCCTATGTGTGGGAACCATTTCTCATTTTTTCGCACTCCAGGCGACAATGTGAAACACACCCTTGCTCATTTCTTACTACATCCCGGTTCCAATGCAACGCATCGTTAGGTTTAAACGCCCCAATGTTTATATGTGTTTAATCCATTTTCTGAAAAATGAAAAAATCTTTACCACCCTGTTGTCAACCTATCGCAACCCTCCATTTCCCAAGAATGAGAAATAGGCTTGGGGCCTCCCTCCCCCACTTTTCGGGTATGAAAAATGGGTTTAAGACCCCCCTTAACCATTTTTCGGTATGAAAAATGAGCGTCGGAGCCCTCCTCCTTTATCTGAACTTAGGACGGCTATGTAGCGCACATAGTGTTCAACATAGTTGGAGTTTTAGCATCATAATCAAGTTTATAAAATTCCCGAATGTCACAATCTTCCCAACTTATTAAAAATTTCGTCATCAAAATTTAAACTTAAAGGTTACTTAACCAAAAAAATATGAGAAAAAGATCATTCATATACAACTCTTTTATCCAAACCTGTCGAAATCATTTCCAAGGTGAACCGTTAATTGGACTCAATCACCTTCGTCGTATGTAACAAATCGATGGTAGAGCTCAACTTTTCATTTCCAACATCTTGGTATAATGAAAAGTTATCTTTATTACTTTTCCAATCCTGACAATTTGTGAATTTTTGATGAGTTAAACAATCAACTTTATGGAATATCCAATAACATTAGTTTACATCACATGTCATACCATGAATCCCATTCAAGCATTAATATTTAGCAAGATCTAACCTATCTTGCTTTTCATAACACAATTTTCATTCGTAATTGAATGTTATTCCACAAACCGTTAATAATTCTTTTCATATACACTCAAACTCTGGTACACATCCCAGTTTACTTTATCATTATTGATCACATTTTTATTGAGATTATCGGCCAATCAATTTTTAGACTAACATCAGTTAAAATTACAACGTTAGATAAAAAATAGAGTTGTGTGTCTATCTAATCCATCTTCATTCCAGCGTTTCTCAACATAAATCTAGAATTATGTAAGTCATCTCATGACTATAGATCTCTAATTACATCTATCATCCCGTGACAAGAGATCTTGATTTACAATCTGATCAGAAAAATAAAACTTGACACACCGTGCAACTCTCACTTATTCTCTAAATTTCTACTTACAATATTATTTAGGTTGTGGACTAGAAAGTAATTACCAATTCTTACTCGTCAACTAATTCACTTAACTTTTCTTTTGACTGGTTAGAAAATTAACAACTTTTCTAACTTCGTCAAACCATTCTCTAACCATGAGTTCACCAAGAATGTCATTCATTTACTTAATTGCCAAATTTTCGAGATTTCCCATCTCGATCATTACTCTTCAACAACTTCTTTCATTACCTGAATAGAGACAATTATTCTTAACTTAGTAGATATACGTTTCTAAACAGAGATATCAATATAGTTGATAATTACACTCTCATAGTATAAATTTTTGCATAAAAGTTATAAATATGTTATCTATTTTTCATCTCTACCCATAAATATTTCTGATTTTTTTAATTACAATGGAAGAATACTCAATTCTTCAAACATATCAAGTTAGATATACTATCCTCTATTTAATAATTTTAACCAACTAGGGATAGTATTGACTAATAGAGATGTAAGTCACACATCTCTTTTCATTTCATTTATATCTTTGCAATCATATATGTATCCTACATCAACTCTAATTTAAAATAACCTTTTGCTTTTAAAACTTCACCACTAACTAATCACGTGGTGTATCACTACATTTGAACCAATATACAACATATTCATTGATATGAGTTGTATATTATTTTGGTTCAGAATTTAAACATTTGGAGTTTGATTTCTTAGTAATACCTTTGTGAAGATATAATATGTTTTATTAAACTTATAGTTTGACATCTTAATTGGATCGAGACTCGTTGACCTAAAATTTCACTTTTTTCATGCGTATGTAGAATTTCTTGACCATTTAATTGCCTATACTTAAGCTTCCAATTGAGTCCCACGAAACTTCATTGACTCTTTTATACTGACTATCATCAATTTATTCGATTATTTAAAGACAAGTGAACGCATTACACTAATATTCTACATTGTGAATAAATCTAGATTATAAAATGGAGTTACTCAGACTTTTGGTTATGCACAACTACTTCATTTTTTGCCCTTGACTAAATGAGTTTGTTCATATCATTTCCATCAGTCACAAGTCATCTCTACGTCTCATTTTATTTTATACAAAGACTCTATTCCATTCGATTTTTGTCAATCTTAGCTATTCTCATATTGATCTCAAGCTTAGTCCCTTTATAAACAAACCATGAATTTCGTTCAACAACTAAGCCACTTACAACTCCTTAATCTTGACTTAGAAAATTAATTTATACCTCATCTTTTCAAAAACTTAGCTAAGGATAATATGGCTTCTTATGATCATTTAATGAATCGAAGTCTTCCTTAGTTAATATTCGTTCGAAATAGAGAAATTCCTAATTCAAACATACTACTATTTGTCATTGCTTTAGTTGTTTCAATTATTCTCAAATTTTCCCAACTTTTCTTCTCTTAAAAAGAAATTCGGTACTTTTCAAGAGACTGTGTAAGATAACTTTGTATCTTATTGTTCATCAAACTACTTTGATGAACTCATTTGTCGGTTGTTGTTCATATGAAGAGATAGAAGAATTTTAATTTCTAAGTTCTGATTAACTTAATGACTAATGAAGCTCTTAAAGGATGTTTTTCAATCCTTTAATTCCTATTAATAGAAGTTCTTGCAATATAGGAGCTCATATTGACATCTTATAGAAATTACTTACTGATTCTTAATAAGTAAGTCTACTTCTTCATTAATTATATTTTAAGTTGTAGTGATAGACGTCATAACTTAATTTGATTAGAAATGACTCTTGGGTACTTTGAATCTCAAAACACAATCACTTGTATTTTGTTTAATAGCTAATCCAAGCTATAATTAGACCACTTCCCTAACACCTTAACTTCGAACACGTTGACTTTATCACTACACTTTTCATTTTCAAGTCAGAAATTTCATTGATCTATGATTCATAACAACATTTAATCTGGTGTTAACAAAGATTACTTCTAATTTGTGTATTTCCATTTGTTTTAAAATATATTTATTCGACTGATAGAACCACTATACTCAATGTTGCTTATGGATAAGTAACTTGAGTAATAAACAATCAAGATTTTAGTACTTTTTTTTAGAAGTCGTTTGAGTATTTTTAAACCATGGTTCTATTCCACATTTCACTTGATGCTTTGTTTCAAAATGAGACAATACTTTGCTTCAAAGTATTTATTTTCATAGAAATCAACTTAAACAACTTGACTTATCTAATCACAATCCCATTGTGATTTTCAGTCAAATTCAGTTTATCTAGTCAATTTCTACTTTCAAAACCATGTGTCTATGTTTTCCTTGTTGAGACTATTTTAGCATTTTCCTAAGCGTTGTATAATTGTAATAGTTCGATACTTTGATTTCCAAGAAATCCATGTTCAGTACTTACATACCTGAATCATTTGGAGTTCCTTATCAATCAGTTTCGTGGTTTCATAAATGACACTTTCATCAGTTATATAAGTACAAAACTACTTACAATACCATTGTGAATTCGACTTCACAAATATATTTCACATCCATATTTACACTCAACTTTATTTCATTAGTCTATTCTCTATTTTGATTATCCGTTTCTAATCTTACTCATCGTATCTTACGAGTTAAGTATCGAACGGAAAAGGAAAATAAACTTCATATCGCATGTCTGGCGATAATACATAAATACGCATCACAAATATAATGTAATAATTCAAATACCCCTAGCTTACAATCACTTCCCAACTAATCGTGCTCAATTACTCTTTGGTTCTTAACTAAAATTTATCCTCAATCGAGCCAACCCTAGGCTCTTATACCAACTTTGTTAGCCCCTCGTCATTAAGAAGACTGACCGGCTTAGATTATCTTAATCTTTTGATAATCTAGTCAGACTAACCCATTCTTTTAACTTTGACCTCAAAATAATTTTCATTCAGATCTTTAATAAAGCTCCAAAACAAATTTTAAATCCTCAATGAAGCTCATTTCATGGTTTATTCAATTAGAGCAAATTAAGAAATCATATCCATATTTAATAAAATCTCAGCGGCACCTCCCCTAAAAGTGGCATGCCAAAAAATTCACCTAATAGACAACAAAATTGGGGATATACCCAGAAGGACTCACAACTCCCCACAATTCACAATTATATATCAAATTTGAAGTTATTAACTAACTTAGGGTCTTTGATAGCTTAATCACAACTTTACTATCCAAAATAGGCCAAAATTGAAATAAAAACATTCTCAACTTATTTTTACTAAATTAGGAGACCTTCACAATCCTTCAATGAAACTTCACGTCCTACACTAACTTCAAAAATCCAAAACCATATATATAAACAATTTAAAATAAGAATATACTTTAATTTTGAAAACAATTACCACAATCTTCGAGTCATGTCCATTCATTCCTTGTCTTCATATAGAATTTGACACCATCAAAAATAACTCGAAGATGTCAAGTAAGTAATCCTAGAATGATCATTACTCCTGCAATTGTTAGGCTGATACATGGAGACTTGTAATTGCATTTTCAAATAAACAATAAAATATATAAGTCAACATGACATGTAATTCACTATGTCGATGTCTCTTAACTATAATGAGATGTCGAATTCTAAAAATATAGTCCTGAGACAGTATTAAGAGATCATGAAATGCAAAGATAACTTGTCGGTGTTAGACTCCGCTAGTCTTACTAAACAGTGTAAAGGTAGGATTGAAACCAAGTTTAAAGCAAACCAGACTCAGAAACAAGCTTATCCCCCTCACTTTTCTCTATATATGCATGACAAAAATTGATAAAAAGCCATGCAGACTATAGTACAATTACATGTACAAAGATATCAAATCAATAGTAAAAATCAGTGTATGGTTTACTTACCACTGAACCAACTCAATGTTGGTTACGAAGCCTCACACAATGTTTCCCCAACTTTCACGTACTTTGAACATATTCCCCGAGCTTCGTTTAAAGTGGTCTTCAAATCCTCGATGTTACCTAGAATCGTTAAGAATTATAGATAAGTTTCCTAATCGAATCTTTAAAGGTTTCGACCAATTTCCAAGTTATTTTGGTATTCTCAAGTCATAAAAATTAGGAATCACTACAAAATCAACTCCTCTAATATCCAAATCCCAATTTTGACTACAAATTGTGGTTCAGAATAAAAAATTAACCTTGACTAGGCCTTTAAATAATTTTCTAAATATTGGATATTTTCGAGTATCGTAACACGTATTAGGAGAAAATAAATCTTGGTATAAATCCTCGAGAAAATCCCAAAATCCTCATTTTTTTCAAAAAAATTCACATTTTCAATTTATTTATCCAAAATATATATTTTTTTGATTTCTTTCTATTTTCATGCAATTTCTTTTCCCTTTTTTATAAAGGGGGTTCGACCCCCGAACTGACCCGGTTTGGTCTGGTCTGGGATCAACCCCCTCTTCTTTTTTCTAACTCCTCTGCTGCTATAAACCACCCATCAGAATTTTTTTCTCTCATTGGTTTTCATTAGCCACGACACACTTGGGTAGGGAGACGCTCCCTTGCCGTCTCCTTCCTCAGATGAGCCGAGCCTCTCCAATCTCAACTTCTCCAACCTCCATTAACAACATCACACAATTAAACGACAACAACAACATAACTCAATAATAACCCACAACAGTAATGACACAATAACCATAACACAAACACCATCGCTTTCTTCCATCGTTGTCGATCTCATTTTCCCTGGTTTCCATCTCTCTCTCTCGACAGATTTTGAATTCATTATGGGACTCAAAACTTGATGAGGAGATTCCATTGTTTGGAGATATATATATATATATGAGATTTTCTCGAGATTCACATTGCACGAATCTCAAGACAAACCTAATGGTTTCATTTTGATTATATAATTTGATCTTCCTCAAGATACATTATGTGTATCTCGAGGTTGATATTGAGGCTATTAACAAAATAATCACTACCGACTGATTTAAGCAAGATAAATTGTATTCATCTCCTCGATATACATATTGCGTATCTCGAGGTGGATGAAATGTTTTATAACTAACCACTCAACCACATTCATGCACCACTTGATTTTCCTTGAGATGGATGGAAAGCATCTCGAGGCGTGGACACACCTCTTCAACAACAACGTTCAACCATTTCCTTCTTTGATGCTCATGCTACACGTATCTCGAGGCTAATCAATGTATACTTATTAATTTAATTTAAATATAGGATTCATTTATATATGTTTATATATAAACTATATTATATATAAATATATATACACTTATGTATTCTCGTGGCTATAAATTCGCCACGCGAGCCAACGATCACCCTCGAGCATGTGCACTATGGTACATCCCATGTGTGTCACTCTCGACCCCGCATGTCACTGGGCCTATCGGTTTATTAATTATTCTATTGAATCTCATGATTATATCTTTAATTTAGATCCAAATTAAATTTCCAGAAAATACCTTAATTTTGTCAAAATTGAGAAATATTCTCAAGCGCTCCAAAACTTACGGACACTACGCATACACTTCAACTTGACCTTATTTTACGTCAAAATAGTTTATAATACATCAAATAAGCAAGAGGCACACAAAAATATTTTTAAATCTTTGATCTATGATCCGTTACGTATGGGTCCCACCTTAGATACTAAAATTTCAAATTAAATTTGAAAATACTTAAATAACATTCTAATCAAGTTTATAAAATTCTCGGATGCCACAATCGTAACCACCGTCGATCAATAGCATAGATCGATAATGGTTCACAAGGCTAAAACACATAAGAGAACCAGAGAAAGGAAATAAATTAAGGTTAAGAGAGCCACCGTAAGATAGACGCGGGCTATAAATTTGAGAAAATCCTAATAAACTAAATGAAGTCTTTTTGACCCTTTGTTACCTCATGTAGGCCTAACTGTTCTAGTTGGTACGCGATTGTCTATTGGACTTAGTGTAAGATGCTAACTATTAATGAGTTTGAGATAGATAATGACAAGAAGTGCCATCCTTATCCAAACAAGAAGATAAGATAACACGGTGTAGATCTTCCAAATCAAATGTTCTAAATCCCCAAACAAGCCATCTAGGGCCAAAACTTAAATCAAAGTTTGAAATTTCTATATATATACATATATTGCAAAACCCTAATTTTATCAAAAATAGTAAAAAGGCTAAAATACCTTAAATCATAAACAAGACGAAATAAGAAACACAACGCCACAAACAAAATAAAAATGGAAACTCCTACTTAAAGTTATAATCATACTAAAACTTTTCAAAAATAGTAACTTTGCAATTTCGGAGGCCTTAATGAAAGAGTTTGGCTAAAAAGTATCGTTTCACAGTTATGTGAGTATTGATCACCGTGTCGTTTCCAATAAATTTATGTCCTCGAAACTCCAAAATCCCTTAGTCCGTCTTTCCAAGAATTATTATTTAACTATACTTCTAAATAAAACATTTCCTAATTAAATCAAACTTCCTAATTAAATACTCATATAGTTCTAATTAACTCAACTTTCTTAATCCACATCCACGTTACTTGAATTTGTTTAGTTTGGTGTGCACCGCATGAAATATCCACATTTTTTGAGTTTGTTAAGTTTGGTGTGAATGCTAACTCATTGTGCCAACCCATACATAATTGATTTTCATTTCTCTGCATCATAAGATGTAGGTACGACTTAAAGTTTAAGAACAAGACAAAACCCTAGTCGAAGATGATCACATAATCATATCTGATAATGAAGTGGAGTTGGAATCAAAGTAGGATACTATATACGAGTTGTAACGACCCATTTTATTAAATTTACAGATGTGGACGCCAACTCAGATCTACGTGGACGCCTCGGTAGGCTAAGACACACGGGGACCTAGGTACGCTATTTAGTGTGTGTTGGATGCTTATTTGCGGTGCAATTTATTGAAATACATCGCATGTGTGTATGTTGCATAATAATACGTGCGAGATTGTGTGAACTATATTCACCTCGATATGCGTGGCGACGTGGGTACTGGGTAGTTGACGAGACCGAATATTAGGCCGAGGAAACTAAAACACAAAAATTTCATAAAAAATGGCAAAGTAACTAATATGGAATGGGTATTAGGTGGCTAGTGACGGGGCGGTACGCGTAGATCACTGTTCGAACGTGAAACTAGGCGTCGAAATGCCCGAAAACACGGACGAGTGTCCCAGTTGTGTCACAATTTGGAGTCAACCAACAAAGTCAACATCACTTATCCTTATCTATACTTCATTACCACATTTTCTCTCACCACCCACATACACACACACCTCACGCACACACACACCCGATCAAGGTGGGAGGCCGAGAGAGAAAAAGAAGGAACCGGAGAGTAGGAGGAGGAGGAGGAAGTAGAGAAGAGAATGTGGAGACGTCACGATCGAGGTGAGTTCTAGTGGTTTTTGGTTGTGGGTTTCGGTGGTTGGCCGTGGTGGCCGAGACAGGGGTTCGGCCATGGAGGCCGAACCGGGTCGCGGTGGTGATGGCGGGTGTCTCCCCTGCCATCGATTCCACCGGCGTTGGGGTGGAGAGCAACCCCAACCCAAAAACAGAGGTAAAGTTATAAAAAAAAAATTTCTGAGATGAGGAAGATGCAAATGGGCGCGCGCGTGCACCCCCCTAATGGGCCGGCCCAGAACGGGCCAGACTCATCCCATGGACCGAGCATGGACCTGTTTTGTTCAAAGGTCGGGTCGGGTCCGACCCACTTTGGGTCGACGCGACCCAAACCAAATTTTAAAAAAGGGAGAAAAAAAAAGAAGAAAAGGGAAGAAAAATTGGGAAAAACTCCAAAAAATTATATCTCAATAAAATAAATAGAAATTTATGAATTTCTATGAAAAATAAAATATTTGGATATTCCTGGATGCGACTTTCGCTGGGTTTTTGCCTCGAAAAATGTGAAATGAGCAATTTGGCATAAGATTTTAGAAATTGGTCGTAAATTGTCATACTAAATTGAAATTATTGATAAATGGACATAGGTGGACACGGGTGATCAATTGGCGACCAAGGATCCAGTGGATTGGGACTCGATGATTGATTACGGGGTATTGAAGTGCGTTGTGAGGTTTGTAAAACCCAATTGAAAAACTTTGAGTATTTATTTCGCTTTGTATTTCCATTCATTTCCAGTATTCCTTGTGGTCTTTATTACATCTATATCTTGTCATTGTTTGGACGGTTGGTTGAGTTACTCCCAAAAGATTTTCCGTTATGTGTCTATGCAGTCTAGACCATAGCATGTGTATCAGGAGTTCTTGATGGATAACGACCCGAGCTAATGAACTGCTACATGTGTCGGTGCGTTGTAGGTCTACGTGGACCACCGAGAGGGACTAGGTGATAGCTAGTTGGGTGCGCCCACTAGTGGGATCCTGGAAGGAAATCTTGAAGTATGGTTTAGTCTAACTAGAACAGGCATATACATTTGCACTTTATTGTTATCTATGCATGTCATGCCCTACTTACAGTTGTCTGTTTACATTCCACATGTTTATTTGATAGTATTTATTGACTTTCACTTGTTTATTTGAATGCTCGGAGGAGTTCCTTGGGATTTTACTGACTGGACTCGTCATCCATTTTCTTCTGTGATGATTGAGTGCAGATCCGAGTACAAGTAAGTAAGCAAGGGATCGTAGCGATTACCTCGATCGCCTACCGTTGAGGATTACTTGTACGTGTGTTTTGTTTTGATATTTTGATTCTTTTGGGAACTGGGGGAGTAACATGACATTGTACATAGATACTTTATATGGTACAGTTGTCTACCTCGTACTTTTCAGGGTTTTTCCACAATAGGAATTGTTAAATTTCTTCTTAATATTTCTTGCCTTTAAGTACAATTTCCGCTGAATATGTTATTTATACGCTGTACACACAAGTGGATACAAATTTCAAGACAGAGAGAGGGTGGACATGTGTTGTACACGCGTAGTAGGGCCAGCTGGCAAGGAGTACACGGACACACGTCACCTAGGGGCGGCGAGGGCGCCACAGTTGGTATCAGAGAAAAAGAGGAAGTCCTAAGATAATAAAACTTAATAAATGAACTTAGATGTGGAAACTCGAAGTTATTACCTTAGAACATTAGTTGGGAAGGGATGTGAGGCGGGTAGAGTTAGAACGTATATGCGTGTTATATTTTCATTTTATTATATGATATACGTATATACCTCGAGACTGAGTCAGAGCACATTCTCGATGCAGATTATGGACGGATAGTCTGGTATGCCTTTTGAGACTTGACATACTAGTGATGCGGCTAGGGATGTCTCGGTTATGGAGAGTGTGGAGGATAGACTTTCGGCCTAGGAGACACAGACGGCCGAGGAATTATGACTATTACGAGAATAGATCGCGGTACTGGCGACACTCACTTCCGCAAGAGAGTCAATAGTTATGACTTACCGGCGGGGACATATGTTGTTCCGGTGGTAACCAAACACCAGTTCAGGGGGTAGCGACAGAGGCACCCACAGAGATAGGTACCGTAGTTGTTGTTCCTGTAGAGACGTCGACTCTTACGCCTCCACTCACGACGACTCTTACGCCTCCCCTCACGCGATACGACTACTACATCGTTCGTCCTATTCTTTTTGAAGTTCAAACCTAGATTCGTTTACAGAGGCGGTGACCCCGAGGCTGCAGGGAGATGGGTAGTGTCCCATCAACGATTCCATAAGCTGATGAGGAACGATGAGACAATACAGGCACAACTCTCGGGAGCCTGGTTGATAGGGCATGCAACAGTCTGGTGGACGACATATACGGATACTCATCTGGAATCGACGATATGGGCTGAGTTTAGGGAGCTATTCTACGATCAGTACATACCTATGGAGGTTAGGTTGAGACTGAGGGAGGTGTTCCTGGCCTTGAGACAGGGTAATTAGACCTTGATGCAGTACATGGAGAGGTTCCGACATTTGCTTCAGTTCTCTTTAGATGTCGCAGCGACAGAGCGCTTATAGATCTATTATTTCACCAGAGGGGTTGATGACAGGATTGCGTCAACAGTTGTCTCGACCGGAGCCACGACTCTGCAGGAGATCTTTGACAGGGCATTGGCTCATGAGACATACATACTTCAGAGGGTTGGTAGACGGGTGACTGAGAGGGAGGTACATCCAGGGCAGAGTTATAGGTCGAATCAGAGGCAGAAGAGACCGATAGATCGTCCTGATAGAGGCCGAAGAGATGATAGATGTGAGAGGGGCATTCGGGACGATTATCAGGGCAGTCAGTTTCGATACGAGGAGCCACAACCAGTTCATGCTATTACCTTAGCACCAGTGGATCGACAGAGGTCACAGCCACAGCGGTACCGTCAGGGTCGAGATCGGGGGGACATGATAGGGGTCAGGTAGACCGGGATCAGGGTCCGAGATCTGGAGATGGACAGACAGGTAGACTGGAGAGTCGTAGATGTCACCGGCGTGGGTAGAGGGGACACTTGAGGGCTGACTGTCGGACACCACCATCGCCACGGCGAGAGTCAGACCAGACCACAAATAGAGCGGATGCGGTAGCACAGCCAGATAGCGGGGCGACTAGGCGGCTTGTTGAAGGTACATTACTTATCTTTGGTCGCCCTATGCATGCTATGTTTGATTATGTTAGTACTTTATCATTTATTGCTTGCTGGACGTATTGTTGGATTGTTAAGGTTAGTTACACATATACTAGACCCACATCTTGTCCTCAATACGGCTGATGGGATAAGATATTCCCTAACCGAATATGTAGAGACGTGATGATAAAGGTGAAGGGACATCAGCTACCAGCTGATTTTCTAGTATTGAAGTACTTAGAGTTTGACACACTACTCGGGATGGATTGGTTAGCATCATATCTTGCACGGATAGACTGTTACGGCAAGAGGATAAAGTTTCGTATTCCTAAAATATCGGAGTTCGTATTACTTGGATCGACAACAGACTTACCCATCACGAGAGGCCGATTAGCTACATTGCAGGAGATGGAGGCGTTTGCGGCGATAGTTGAGCTGGAGGTTCGGACGGGGTACGGATTGATGACGTTCCGGTGGTTTGGGATTTTGTTGATGTTTTTCCAGATGATTTACCAAGATTGGCACCGCCACGAGCTGTTGAATTCATAATCGAGCTGATACCAGGGACGCAGCCGATTGCCAGTCGAC
Organism: Stephania cephalantha; assembly: GCA_039657325.1. NCBI lineage: Eukaryota > Viridiplantae > Streptophyta > Magnoliopsida > Ranunculales > Menispermaceae > Stephania > Stephania cephalantha. Next base: position 7,113,793 of record CM077578.1, on the reverse strand, counting down.
CTTACCGGATGGCACCAGCGGAGCAAGAGGAGGTGAGACGACAGTTGGATGAGCTATTGAAGAAGGGTTTCATTCACCCTAGTATGTCACCTTGGGGAGGTCCAATACTGTTTGTGAAGAAGAAAAATGGTACGATGAGGATGTGCATCGACTATAGGAAGTTGAGTAAGGTAACTGTGAGGAACCGTTACCCACTTCCTAGGATTGACGATCTGTTTGATCAGCTGACAGGTGCCAGATTCTTCTCGAAGATTGACCTTCGCTCAGGTTATCACTAGTTAAGGATTCGAGATAAGGATATCTAGAAAACCGCTTTCAGCACGAGATACGGGTTATTTGAGTTCACAGTCATTCCGTTTGGGCTGACGAACGCTCCAACGATTTTCATGGACCTGATGCACAGGGTCATGAGGCCGTATTTGGACAGATTCGTCATCGTGTTCATCGATGATATCTTGATCTACAACAGGACTTGTGAGGATCACGAGGGACATCTCAAGACAGTTTTGATGACACTGAGGGAGCACCGACTGTATGCCAAGTTTAGTAAGTGTGACTTTTGGCTAAGTGCGGTGAGATTTCAAGGCCATGTCATCACTGAGCAAGGTATCTCAATGGATTCAAAAACGATTCGGGCGATCATTGATTGGAACACGTCCGGAGTCTGTGGCTGATATACGGAGTTTCTTTGGATTGGTCGGATACTACTGGCGATTTGTGCAGGATTTTCCTTGGTCGCAGCGCTGATGACGAGACTGACTAAGAAAAATGTCAGATTTGACTGGTCAGATGAGTGTGAGCATGCCTTTTGTGAATTGTAGCGGAGATTGACATCTACACCAATATTGACATTGTCGGAGTCGGGCAAGACCTTGACAGTATATACAGATGCGTCGGGCATTGGTCTTTGATGTGTGTTCATGCAGGATGGTAGACCAGTTGCCTATCTTTCCAAAAGGTTGAGACCCCACGAGGGGAATTATCTAGTGCACGACCTGGAGCTTGCAGCGGTCGTCTTTGCACTGAAGGCTTGGAGGCACTATCTTTATGGAGAGCGATTCGTGTTGTTTACAAATCACCAAAGTTTACATTACATTTTCACTCAAGAGGATCTGAATATGCGCCACCGGAGATGGCTGGAGTTGCTGATGGACTACGACTTCGCTATTCGGTATCACCCTGGCAAAGCGAACGTCGTAGCAAACGCATTGAGTAGGAGTGGACTCGACAGTCAAACTGTTCTGCGGCAGATGACACATGAGCATGGCTTATTACTGGCAACATCTGTTATGTGCATGGCTGAGTTGTCAACTACGACGGAACAACACATTTGTTGTCAGATGAGGATACCGACCGTATCGATTGAACGATTGCCGAGTGTCAGTGGGCTGATGGGCTCTATGAGCGGGTCAGTGGTCTGTCACGGAATCCAGAATGCACTGATTGGGCAGAAACCACAGATCGGTGTTTGAGTTACCGAGGGAGATTGTGGATACCTGCGGATCAGGAGAGACATGATTTGATTTTAGAGGATGCACACTGGTCTCGTTACACAGTTCATCCTGGTCGGACCAAGATGTACCATGATTTAAGGCGACTATTCTGGTGACCAGGGATGAAGGCTGACGTAGGTGCGTATGTTAGGAGTTGTCACATTTTCCAGCAGGTGAAGGCTGAGCACAGGAGACCCGGTGGATTATTACAGCAGTTGCCCATTCCAAAAGTGGAAATGGGAACATGTCACTATGGATTTTGTTAGTGGGCTACCGCACACATCGAGGCGTCACGATGCAGTTTGGGTAGTGATTGATAGACCGACGAAGTCGGCTCACTTCATTCCAATCTCGATGAAATATACGTTTCCCAAGCTGAGCATATTGTTTGAGCGTGAGATTATTAGACTTCATGGCGTGCCAGTTTCCATTGTGTCTGACAGAGATCCCAGATTGACCTCGAAACTATGGGAGGCAATGCAGGAACAATTTGGCACCACGTTGCAGTTTAATACAACTTATCATCCTCAAACCGACGACAATCAGAGCGACTGATCCTGATTTTGGAGGATATGCTCAGGGCTTGTATATTACAGTTTGGCGGTTCGTAGGAGGATTATCTGCCTCTGTGTGAGTTTGCATACAATAACAGCTATCAGACGAGCATAGGTATGCCACCATTTGAGGCACTGTATGGGAGGCCCTGTAGATCACCTGCGTTTCGGGCAGAGCCGGAAGATACAGTGACAGTAGGGCCTAAGATAGTTGTTGATCACACAGAGAAAATCCGACAAATTAGTTAGAAGCTGCGAGCTACACATGATAGATAGAAGAAATACGCGGATAGGTATCGCGAGGGTCTGAGCTATGACGAGGGCGATATGATGTATCTGAAGGTTTCTCCTTGGAAAGGTCAACAAAGATTTGACATTAAGGGGAAACTGGCACTGAGATACATTGGGCCATACCGGATTGCACAGAGAGTAGGCACTGTTGCATATCGATTGGAGTTAACTGCCGAGTTAGATTGGGTTCATCCGACATTTCACATTTCCATGTTAGGACTCGCTAGGTCAGGGCCGAGACCGACGATTGAGTTGGGACATGTGGAGATACAGCCTGACGTGACCTATGAGGAGAGACCGATAAAAGATCGTTGACCGTCGAGTACAGATTCTCCGGAACAGGGAACTCGCGAAGGTCCTAGTTCGTTGGCAGCATCATAGGACGAGAGACTAACCTGGGAGCTCGAGTTGACGATGAGGACGCGATACCCTAAGCTATTCTCTGGTATGAGACTTTAGTTACAGTTAAATTTCGGGACAAAATTTTATTTAGTTGGGAAGAAATGTAACGACCCATTTTATTAAATTTACAGACGTGGACGCCACCTTAGATCTACGTGGACGCCGCGGTAGGCTAGGACACACGGGGACCTAGGTATGCTGTTTAGTGTGTGTTGACTTCAAATTTATTGAAATACATCGCATGTGTGTATGTTACATAATAATACGTGCGAGATTGTGTGAACTGTATTCGCCTCGATATGCGTGTCGACGCGATACTGGGTAGTTGACGGGATCGAATATTAGGTCGGGGAAACTAAAACACAACAAATTACATAAAAAATGGCAAAGTAACTAATATGGAATGAGTATTATGTGGCTAGTGACGGGGCGGTACGCGTAGATCGTGGTTCGGACACGAAACCGGGCGTCGAAACGCCCAAAAACACGGCGAGTGTCCCAGTTGTGTCACAATTTGGAGTTAAACAACAAAGTCAACATCACTTATCCTTATCTATACTTCATTACCACATTTTCTCTCACCACCCTCACACACACATACCCCACGCACGCACACACACACACACCCAATCAAGGTGGGAGGCCGAGAGAGAAGAAGAAGGAACCGGAGAGGAGGAGGAGGAGGAAGGAGAGAAGATAAGGTGGAGACATCACGATCGAGGTGAGTTTAGTTGTTTTTGGTTGCGGGTTTCGGTGGTTGGCCGTGGTGGCCGAGACAGGGGTTCGGCCATGGAGGCCGAACCGGGTCGCGGTGGTGATGGCAGGGGTGTCTCCCCTGCCATCAATTCCACCGGGGTTGGGGTGGAGCGCAACCCCAACCCAAACAACAGAGGCAAAGTTATAAAAAAAAATAAAAATTCCGATCGAACCAGTGACTGGTTCGATCGATGATGAGAAGATGCCCACGCGCGCGCGTGCGCCCCTGTGTACTCCCCTCATGGGCCGGGCCCAAAACGGGCCAGGCTCGAGCCATGGGCCGAGCCTTGATCTGTTCTGGGTCAGGGTCCGGTCCGACCCACTTGGGTCGACTCGACCCAAACCAAATTAAAACAAAAAAAGAGAAAAAGAAAAGAAGAAAAGGGAAGAAAAATTGGGAAAAATTGGGAAAAATTTCCGAAAAAATTGGGAAAATTCCAAAAAATTATATTTCAATAAAATAAATAAAATTTATGAATTTCAATAAAAATAAAATATTTGGATATTCCGGACGCGACTTTCGTGGGGTTTTTGCCTCGAAAAGCCCGAAATGGGTAATTTGGCCTAAAATTTTAGAAATTGGTCGTAAATTGTTATAAAATTGGAATTATTGATAAATGGAAATAGGTGGACATGGGTGATCAATTGGTGACCTAGGACCCAGTGGACTTAGACTCGGGGATTGATTACGGGGTATTGGAGTGCGTTGTGAGGTTTGTAAAACTCAATTGAAAAACTCTGCGTATTTATTTTGCTTTGTATTTCAATTCATTTTCGGTATTCCTTGTGGTATTTATTACATCTATACCTTGTCATTGTTTGGACGGTTGGTTGAGTCTGATTGGAACATGCACATACATTTGCACTTTATTGTTATCTATGCATGTGATGCCCTACTTACAGTTGTTTGTTTACATTCCGCATGTTTATTTAATAGTATTTATTGACTTCCACTTGTTTATTTGAATGCTCGGAGGAGTTCGTAGGGATTTTACTGACTGGACTCGTCATCCATTTTCTTCTGTGATGATTGAGTGCAGATCCGAGTACAAGTAAGGGCAAGGGGATCTTAGGCGACTACCTCTGACTGCCTACCGTTGAGGATTACTTGTACATGTGTTTTGTTTTGATATTTTGATTCTTTTGGGAACTAGGGGAGTAACATGATATTGTACATAGATATTTTATATGATACAGTTGTCTACCTCGTACTTTTCAGGGTTTTTCCACAATATGATTTGTTAAATTGCTTCTTAATATTTTTTGCCTTTAAGTACGACTTCCGTTGAATATGTTATTTATACGTTGTACACACAAGTGGATATGAATTTCGAGATAGAGAGAGGACGGGCAGGTGCCGTACACGTGTAGTAGGGCCAGCTAGCAAGGAGTACACGGAGACACGTCTCCCTGGGTCGGCGAGGGCCGTCACTCGAGTTGGATACTGCAATGAGTGAAGATGTAGTGTTTATTTACGACTACAATGAGAAGTTCGAAACTGATAAGGTGAAGGACATCGAGGTGGACTACAACAACAAAACCTACAAAAAGGCTCATAAAGAACCGAAGAGCTTTATGGAGATAATAAGTAAATGTTTGAGAAGAACTTGGAGGCTTAAATGTCGATTATTTGTTGAGTTCAATGAAAATAGAATTGGAGACCAAGGAGATTTTTTCGAGTTTTATTCTAGTTAAGATTGGATTCCTAGTTATAAAAAGAGTAGGACTGTGTTACTATAAATATCCAATGTACGCCACTGTGCGATCATCACTCAAATCACTTCTTGTTGCAAAATTCTTGTTAACAGAAAGTGAGGTTCATTAAAGAGGTTGTATACGTTATTGATATAGTGTATGATTTGCAGATTTAGGCTTGTTAGCCGAAATACGTCACCGATTTCCATATCCAAGTTGTTTTTCTTCTCCATTTACTACATTTGTGTCATGTTACTGCATGCTCTTCCCTATAGTCTCTATTACTGCATTACTATATCATTGCATTATTGCTCCTATAGTATTTGTTATAGTTTGTTGTAATAGACTCGTCGATGGTATGGAATCACGGATAACAAAACTTTAACAATGATATTACAGCTTTAGTCACTTTTGAGTTCTACCAACATAGAAGAGAGAAACTTTGAAGATTTTTATCACTATGAGTTCTATCGATGATTTATTACGGTTAAAGCTTGTGGAAGTTCGAGAAGGTGATTGTGTCACATGTCATCCTTTACTTGAAGGAACCAATTATACCCATTAAAAGGCTAAGATGATACACTTTATACCTTTTTAAAAGACAATGAATGATGATTAATAAGGAGTATGTAGCGCATGTTGTGATGGATGATGCCAACAAGGCAATACCAAAACATGTTGATCAATAGATTGTTAAGGAGAAAAGGTTACATATGCTCACTCAAAAGCTATTAATATCATCTTTAGTGTTGTCTTAGAGACTCCAACTCATTGCAACATTTTCCACAACAAAACAAACTTGGAATGTTCTAGAAATTGTCTTTAAAGGTAAAAGTCTTGTTAAAATCTCCAAGTTACAACATTTGGCTTCTATATTTGATAGATTTAAGATGGATGAGAATAAATATATTGCTTTTTTATAGTCGACTAAGAGACATTACTAACCAAGCATTCCAACTTGGTGAGAAATATACTGGTGAATAATTAGTTCGTTGTGCTTTGCATGCTCTTCCGAAGATGTTCAACTCGAAAGTTACATGATGAGTCAATAATTAAACAATGTTTATAGTATATTTTAGGTTGATTTTAAATGTAAAAGGCTATATTACACTGAGTTTTCTCTTGTTTATATGATTTCAGGTTATATAAAGAAACAAAAGAAAAATGGAAGAAAAGTAAAGAATTTCATCAATTGAAGAAAACAGATAGCGATTCCACAACGATGCAAGAAATACACAAGGATTCGCTATATAAATCGGTAGCAGAGAAGTCCAGTGATTCATTAGCGATTCAAAAAATTAACTAGGATTCGCTACCCAAATCAGTTAACCACAAGTCATTATTCCATCAATTTTCCCAGCGATTTAGATGAGAATGAGGATTCGGTCAAGATTCGCTAATGTCGGCCATAAGAATATTGGATTAAAACAAGGGATTTGATTTGAGAGATATGTACTACTTCGGATACTATATATATGACCCTAAGGCTTCAAAATTAAAAGGTCCGTAATTAGTTTTAAACCATTCTCAATTGAGTTTAGTTTAGTTTTATTGTTTTTGCTTTTGAAGACTCTTTGAAGATTCAAGTATTCAATAAGTGGTATTTTTCATTATATCTTTTATTTATTTTATTGCAATGTTTATTTTGAATATGTGTGAGTAGTTTATCTATCTAAACAAAGTCCAAACATGAACTTAAATCATTTTGCAATGGAGTCATAATCAAATGCCACCTCTTCAGCTTGACTGGTAGCCCCGTCGTTATTCTAAAGTCCAAACATGAACTTAAATCATTTTGCAACGGAGTAATAACAAATGGTGACGAGAGCGCGTCACTATTACCGTCGTTAGTACCTATCATGTGGCTTGCCTAATAACCACGTGAACATGAATAGCGACGGACTCCCGTCGTTATTCTGGAAAAATAATTTTTTTAAAAAACATTTTTTTTCTTTTCAAAATAGATTTTAGAACTTATTTTAATTAAAATAATAATAAAATTACTATTTTTAATTTTTTTTGTTTTTAAAAATAGATTTTAGAATTAATTCATATTAAAATTATTTTAAAACATTATAAAACATTTTTTATTATTAAAAATAACTATTTTTTTATCAAAATTAATGTTGAAATTTATTTTTTTAATTTAAAAAATTATAAAACATTTTAATTATAAAACAATTTTTTTCAAAAAATAAAAGTTTTTTATCACAAATAATAGTTTTATTTTTTATTTGGTGAGAACAATTATTTTCAAAAATTAAATAAATATAAACAATTTAAATTTAATAATTAAAATAAATGAAGATCTCAGTAGATACGTGGTCCGGCTTCTTATCTTTCGAACACATCTTGCTTATGAAGTCGGCATACCGAGTGGTGATCTGCCTATCGTACGCCTCTTTAATAGCCCCATCAACCGATGGATCTCAATTGAAAGACAACTATTGTGATGGCCCCTTCCTTAATCTAGGATACCATCCGACCTAATCCCGTGATTAAGCCTAAATCCTAGCCACATAAGATTTAACTATATACTAGTCAGCCTTTCTATCCTAATCTCCTCTATATACGCATCAGGACACGTAATACACATGTCAATATATTACTAGATTTCAGAGTAATTTAAAACTTTTTAAGAGTTATAAAGCTTAACGGGATTTTTAACATAATATGCAGAAGAAATATATTAAATCTTAAGTGTGAAAACCAAAAAATAAAGATCACATGCATACATATAGTAAAGTGGCGAACACAAACAGTGTAATGGTCATCATAAATCGGGAAACTAAACGCTCGACCCAATATACAACCTAAAATATCAAAAGACATAACTGTATAATACAAAAAATATCAAAACCTACAAAATGTCGATGCAAAAGTACGTTGCTAGCTCAGAGGTAGTTGTCGATCTTTTCTTTGTCGGGCTTGCTCATCGACGGCTCTGCACCCACCGTTATAAAAAGGACTGTGAGTACAAAAAGTAAAAGTAATCCCGGTTGAAATATTCATTTATATTTTCAAAAGACTAAATGGTATTTAAAAGCATATGTTTAATAAAGAAAGACTAGTACCAGAAATATGTTAAGTAATACCACGATTAAGCAAGTGAAACTGACACGAGGCTAAATAGTTATGATCTAGATCCGGTTGGTCGTAACATATGCCATTGAAGCCTTTAAGGCCACTAAAGGAAGTGTGTGACATCGCACAATCTGATATCACTAGGGACTCTAATTCCAATGTCACCAGGGACTCTAACCTTGGTGTATCAATAACCCTAGGGACTCTAACCCGTATGTCACCTCATAGTGGCGAGTGCGGACATCCCCGCAGACTCTAACCCCATGTGCCAATCAACTCTAACATAGTGCAATGAAATCTAGATTCTATAACTACTTTATAATTCCAAGAAATTGATTTGTTAATGATTCCAAGGCTTGTCTATTCTATAAAGCACAATTCCCAAATAGTACTAGTCCATAAAGTCATTCACAAACTCACAATTCTTAATAGCATGCTATTTACATTATATTAACTGTGAAACAACAATAAATGATATAAAGCACATGGATAGATTCAAAGGAATTCAATTCATCATAAGATCATGGAGTCAAGCTCAACAAATGAGAAGTGTCAAATAAGTTCATGATATGAGAGTACAACGTTGGACATAGTCAATATAGACTACATCAAACAAGTATAAAGTAGATATGAAATACAAATAAATCTATCAACGGGTATAATCACATCAAGCAATGTAAAGTCCTAGTTTTACCTTCCTCCCAATACCCCAAATCTCGTATCCGAACCCTTGAGACTCTTCCTTAGGCTCGTGATATCAAATTAATTCAAATAAATTTGGTTTAGGTCAGGTTAAATGAGTTTAGGAACCTTAACTCAAAACAACCCCTTAACACTAAACAACATTAGAGTTTTAGTTCTGTATTGCAACGCAATTTTAGGCCTGAAATTGTATAAATCTCTAAATTTTCCCTTCGTACAAAGATTTTGACCTCTATCTTAGCTTTTAGAAAAGGTTTGATTTTCAAAATTCTGATTTAAAACAAAAGAGATATCGCAATTCTACAAAAATAGCTCGAATTGGAACCTAATCTGACCAGTAGATTTAGAAAATTTATTTCTCCCAATCTATAGTTTCAAAATTCGTAATTTGTTATCATAAAGCAACTAACATACCAAGTAACAACATACTAAAAGATAAGCTCATTTGGATAAGTACTTAGGGATTTATGCCTTTTAAAAATTTAGTTTCAAAAATCTTGTAATGCATTCAATCGCCTATTTGTAGAGCACTTCTGGACATGAAAACATTCAAATTACAAAATTTCCAGTAGGAGAAAGTTATTTCCATTTGAGTTAGCTTTTAAATGTCATTAGATTGGGTTCATTTTGACTTAAAATGGGCAAGTTATAACCAAATTACATAGGCTGGATCATAATACAAAATGCAGAATTTCAATTTTTATCGTACAACTTCAAAAATTCATATTTTTTTATTTCAAAACCAAATTGAGAACTTCTTAATAGCTGGATTATCAACTTGAAATGATGAATCCAAATATATAAACCAATTGCAAATACTTAACTATCTATCCTCTAAAAATGACCAAAAACCAGATCTAGTTTCAACTTGAAATAGAGAGATGTGTACCTAGGGTTAATGATACTTTGATTTGAGCTCGAACTCTCCTTGATCTCCCAGATTTTTCAGCCAAAACCCTCCTCAATTCCTTTGATTTCTTCTTCTCCAACTTCCTTAGCTTCTAATTTATAGAAATGAAATGAATTGTTTGGGTTAATCTATCCAATCTTATATATAAAGATAAGGTTGATTAAGAACCATTGATCTTTATATACACACGTATCTCGAAATTAATTTAATGGTCTATATCTTGACACAATTCCACTTACTATCCACTAATTCTATCTAACTAACACCAATTCATACACTATTGGTCTCTTGATGTGTCCTTACATATCTCGAGGAACATCATATAGCTATTATTTTATCTTGCTAACTTATGTTACATTTAATATAAAATCAACTATAGCCACATTAATTCTACTATTTAAGCTACACTAAACTTAAACCAACTTACCACATCACTCACTACCCCAGTCTCACATCGACACGCATCTCGAGGCTTGTTCCTCCTCACATTTCGACATTTATACACAAGTTGGAGCGACTTAGCAGTTTACACATATACAATACACTAGGTATATACCATAACAAATCTAATATATACATCAGTCATCTCATCTCGGTCAATGCACATATCACGATGCGGGTACCATGTCATGGGTCGGTAATCCTGATTATGTATAATAAACGAGATTAAAAATCGGGTCCATGACAGCTATGTACAAAAAATATTGTAATTTAGTCTATATATCCCAAGTAAAAGAAACAACTTTGACCTAAAGATTTTTTACCTTCCATTGATTCTAGTATACATCTAGAATATGCAGAGGAACATGTTCCCAGGAATATCCATCCTTGTCTAAGATGTACTTGTATGCCCAAGTCATCTCCCATTCAGCTTTGTTCAACGGGTGCCACTTGCGTCTATTAAATTTAGAATTTATGTTTTACCTTGATTTTGGTAAATTAAAGAAATTTAGATATGCGTAATTAAATTATGTGTACTTACTATCTCTCATCCTTGACAACCAAAAATATTCGCCCCCGGCCTAGGTAGCAATGTTGCATCTAGGGGCTTTAGCGGCTTGAACGCCTAGTTGTCGTCCATGAGAGCCAGTGCTTATAGACAGGTCGCTAAAAGGTTGTGTCGAAGAACTTGATGACTATGAGGCATGTAAATCAAATGGACTTGGCCGTGCGACCGTTTGGGGGTCGTGCTGATGCGATAGAGATGCTGATCACCCTGATGAAAAAGTAGGCCCACAGTATTGTCGTGTGGTAACGTGACCGGCGACAGATGGTGCGGGTAGCGATGAAAGGAGTATAGAGTACATATGCATAGAGGCCAGGTCATCGACAAATACATATGGTAAAGACATGTCATACATTGAATGATGATGTGGTGGATGTAAATAAGAGGGGGGTGTCTTATGGAAATAGGGAGCATGTTGAAATGGTGGAAATAGGTACAGATGATACAAAGGGGCCTACTAGGGTTGATGTTGTTGAGGATGTTGATGCTGAAGGTGCTGCCCCGAACTAAACTGTAGAGCAACATCGTCACTTGATCGTAAGTCTGAATGATCCGAATGGCGAGATCGGCTATCTCTGTTGCCACCGGATCGTCCATCGGATCTTTCACCGCATGATGGACTGTATCTTATGCCTGACATGACTTTTTTAAGAAATTAAAACTAAGTTAGAAAAAATACATATAAACGTCCTACATTTTAAATATTATGTAATAAGTCAATAAATATAAGACTAGGTCTCGTATTCCTTTAATTACAGAAATGGTTTTATCATGATTTTTTGTCACTATTCCCATCATCCAATGAAAACTTGGAATTATTAGTTTCATTGTCTTCTTCGTCGATGTCTAACGTATGTGCCACTAGGATTAGCTAGCGAAATTGTAATATTATTGCCAATATCAACCTAAGTATCATTCTCAAGTAGCTTCTCTCGAAAAGTGTCTTCTTGGGTATATGCACTATCAACGTTCTCGACTAATTTGTGTTCATCGATAAACTTTTGCTGAAGTCTGTACGTGGATTGCCAATTGTTCTGAGCGCTTTTTACACTCGAGTAAGAAAGAAAGTACACTTAACTAGCTTGCCAATTGTTCTACGCGCTATCGTGCTTTTCATAATACCATTTTCATTCTTAATTGATAACAACTCCACAAATTGTTGATAATTCTTTCCCTATCCATCAAACTCTGATATACACATACCAATTTTGTTTCTCATCACTAATCATCTTTTCATCAGAATTGTCGATCGACCGAATCTTAAACTATCATCAGTCTAAATATAAGTGATGCAAATAATATTTGAGCATATCATTAGATATAAAGTAGAGTTGTGTGTCTATCTGATCCATCATCATTCCAGTGTTTCTCAACTGAAACCTGAAATTACACAAGTCATCCCATGACTATAGATCTCTAATTACATTTATCATCCCATGACAATAGATTTTGATTTACAATCTGATCAGAAAATGAAACTTGACACATCGTGTAACTCTCACTCATTCTCTAAATGTCTATTCACAATATTATTTAGGATATAGACTATAAAGCAATTACCAAATCCAACTCGCCAACCAATTCACTTAACCTTCTATTTGACTGGTTAGAAAATCAACCTCTTTTCTAACTTCGTCAAATCATTCTTTAATCTTGACTTCATCAAGAACCTCATTCTTTTCACTTACTATTTATCAACTTCACTCATTGCCTAAATAGAGACAATTATCCTTAACTTGAGTAATTATACGTTAATAAATAGAGATATCGACATATTCAAAGATTATACTCTCACTGTATAACTTTTAAGTTGTATCAAATACATGTTTATAAAAATGTTATATCTTTTTCATTCTACTCAATTACAGTGGAAAATATTCAATTCTTCAAATATATCAAGTCGGATATATTGTCCTCTATTCAATATTCTCAACCAATACGGATAATAAAAAATAATTGAGCTGTAAGTCACACATATTTTTTCCTTTCATTTATATCTTCGCAATCATATATGTATCTTACATCAACTCCAACTTAAGATAACATAGTGTTTTAAACTCCGCCAGTGACTAGACATGTGGTGTAGCACTATATTTGAACTAATATACATCATATTCACTGATATTAGCCGCATATTACTTTGGCACTACATTTTCAACTTTTGGAGTTTGATTCCTAGTAAGATCCTTGTGAAGATATATTAAATTACATCAAACTTACAGTTTGACATCCTAAGCCTTATCGAGACTCGTTCACCTGAAATTTCTTTTTTATAATAATTTGAGAATGTCTTAACTATTTAGTTGCCTGTACTTAAGTTTCAAATTGACTCCAACAAAGTTTCATCGACTTTTTTATATTGAACCTCACCAATAATTCGATTATTCAAAGACTAGTGTCATAACTCACTAGTCTTCTATGCTGTGAATGAATCATGATTATGAAATGGAGTTACTTAGATATTTGTTCATGCACAACTACTCCAGTGTTTGACCTTGACTAAAAGAGTATGTTCGTATCACTTCCATCAGTCACAAGTCATCTCTACATCTTATTTTATTTTATACACATAGTGTATTCCGTTCGATTTTTGTCAATCTTAGTTATTCTCATATTGATCTCAATCTTGATCCCTTTATAAACTTACAACGACTTTAGCTCAACAACCTCGCCACTTAAAGCTCCATATTCTTGACTTAGAAAGACAATTTATATTTTTTCTCTTTTTGAGAATATATCTTAAGACGGTGCGACTTCATATCCTTTATTCGAAACGGAGAAATTTTGCGACTCACGCAGTTCCACTGTTTGTTATTGCCTTAATTTATTTCCATTAGTCTCAGATTTCCTAACTATTTTTTTTCTCAAAAAGAGAATCGATAATTTTCAAGAGACTATGTAAGATAACTTTGTATATTACTGTTCATCAAATTACATCTGATGAATTCACCTTTCTGTTATTATTCAACTGAAGAGATAGAAAAATTTGAATTTTTAAACTTTGATTAACTTAATGACTAATGAAGCTCTTAAATGGTATTGTTTCAATCCTTTAATTCCTAACAATGGGAATTCTTGCAATATAGGAGCTCATTATGACGTCCTATACCAAATACTGATACTTAATCAGTACGTCTATCTCTTCATATGTTATATTTTAGATTGTAATGATAAGCATCATTACTCGATTTGATTAGAAGTGACTATTGGGTACTTCGAATCTCAAAACACAATCACTTGTGTTGATATTTAATAGCTAATCCAAGCTATTATTAGACCACTTCCCCAATACCTTAACTTCTCACACATTGATCTTATCACTACACCTTTCATTTTTTTAGTTAGAAAGTTTTGTTGATCTTTGTTTCATAACAACATCTAATCTGGTGTTAACAAAGATTACTTCCAACTCTTGTATTTCCATTTATTTTATTATTTCTTTATTCTACTCAAAAAACCATTATACTCAACGTCACTTATGGATGTCACTTGATTAATAAATAATCAAAAGTCTTAGTACTTCTTTTTTAGAAGTCATTTGATTATTTTTTATTGTGGTTCTACTCAAATTTTCACTTTGAGTTATGTTTCGGAAAGGAGATAATACTTTGCTTCAAAGTATTTTATTTTAATAGAAAATGACTTAACCAACTTGACTGATCCAATCATAATCCCATTATGAATTTTCAGTCAAATTCAGTTTATCTAATCAATTTCTATTTTTGAAAACCACCTTCTCCTTTTTCCTTGTTGAGACTATTTTAGCATTTTCCTGAGTGTTTTATAATTGTAATAGTTCGATACTTTCTTTTTCTAAGAAATTCATATTCAGTAATTAGGTACCTGAATCATTTGGACTTCCCTTTCAACTAAATTTCTATTGGTTTCATAACTAATACTTTCATCAGTTATATTAGTACCGAATTACTTATAACTTTGTGAATTTAAACTTTACAAGTCCATTTCACATCCATTTACGCTCGGCTTCATTTCATAAGTCTATTCACTCTTTCAATTATTCGTTATTACTCTTACTTGTCGTTTCATACAAGTTAAGTATCGAACGGACAAGGAGAATAAGCTTCATGTCACATATCTGGCGATAATACATAAATACAACACAAATATAACACAATAATTCAAATACCCCCAGCTCACAGTCACTTCTCAACTAATCGCACTCAATCACCCTTTTAGTTTCCAACCAAACTTTATCCTCAAATTGAGCCAAAATCTAAGCTCTGATACCAAGTTTGTCAGCCTCCTCGTCATTAAGACGTGAGTGGCCTAGATTATCTTAATCATTTGATTAACTAGTCAGCCCAATCCGTTCTTTCATCTTTGACCTCAAAATAATAATTATTTCAATCCTTTACAAGGCTCTAAAACAAAATTTATATATTCAATGAAATTCAATTCATGATTTGTTTAATTGGAGCAAATTAAGAAATCATATCCGTAATTTATAAAAATTTCGGGGACACCTCCTCTAAAAGTGGTATGCCGAAAAATTCACCTAATAGACAGCATAATTGGGAAGAGACCTAAAAGGACTCATAACTCCTCAGTTCATAATATAAATCAAAATCAATTTTATAAACTAACTTAGAGTCTCCGATAACTTAATTACAGCTTTACAATCTAAAATAAACCAAAAACTGAAACATAAACCTTCTCAACTAATTTTAAAGTAACTTAGGAGACTCTCATAACCATTTAACCAAACTATATGTCCTACACTCACCTCAAGAATCGTAAAATAATATACATAAACAGCTTAAAACAAGAATTTACTTTAAAGTTTGAAAATAATCACCACAATCTTCGAGTTTTGTCCACTCTTCCTTTGTCGTCATATGAAATCCGACATCATAAAAAACAACTCGAAAATGTTAAGTAAGTAAATTTCTACATTGATCTGTACTCCTATAATTCTTAGTCTGATACATGGAGACATGTAATTGCATTTCTAAATAAACAATAAGATATATGCGAACATGACATGCAATCCACATTGTTGGTGTCTCTTAACTATAATCTGATGTCGGCTTCCAAAAATAGTACAGAGACAATATTAAGAGAACATGAAATGCATTGATAACTTGTCGAAGTTAGACTTCGCTAGAGCCAGGATTGAAACCTAGTTTCAATCAAATCAGACTTTGAAATAAGCTTATACCTCTTACTCACTCTACGTATTAATGACCAAGAATGATAAAATGCAGTACATAGTATGATACAATTATAGGAATAAAGATAAATTCCTTAAATAGTAAAGATCATTGTAAGGTTTACTTACCACCAAACCAACTCAAATTTGGTTGTGAAACCTCACATAACGTTTCTCCAGCTTTCATGTACTTTGAGTCTCGACGTTTCCTAAAACCATTGAGAAATCCAGATAAGTTTCATATTCGGATTTCTAAGGTTTCGACCAATTTCCGAGTTATTTTGATTTCTTAAGTCCTAAAAATTCAGAATCACTCCAAAATAAAACCCTCAGATGTCTGGATCCCAATTTTGACTTCAAATTGTGGTTCGGAATAGAAAATTAACCTTAACCCCACGTGTTACTAGGCGCCCACCAATTTACTCATTATTTAATTTAATTTCATGGTTGTCTCTTATTTTAAGGTCCAAATTAAATTTCAAAAAATACCTCAATTTCATCAAAAATTGAGAAATATTCTCAACACGCTCCGAAACTTACAAACACCGGGTATACACTTCAACTTGACTCTATTTCGGGTCGAATGGAATATAATACACCCCTTAATCACGCAGCACACAAAAATAATATTTAAATTTATGACTTCTGGTTTGTAATGCGTGGGTCCCATCTCGGATACTTAAATCTCAATTTAGATCTGAAAAATATTAATCAGTCGCATAATCTAGTTTATGAAATTCTCGGATGTCAAAGTATATCTCATTAAAGGAGCGACTTCGGACAATTTAACAACACATAAGCATGTGCAACGTTACACTCATCATCCGTGAGATAACGTTTCTTTGATATCCCAAAGGTCCGACCTGGTGAGTGAAGATTGAGAAGTTGCTATTATAACTTTGAGTTGGACTGACTCCATCATCATAATTGCGAGGCGGACGGTTGTTCAATGTCTGTTTGTGTTCCTCAAAATAATAGAAACAAAACACAGTTGCCTCTTCCACTAAATAAGCATTGCATATTGAGCCTTCAACCCTTGCCTTATTCTTAACATTATTTTCAAATGTTTCAAATACCTACATTCATAGAGGTAAATTAGGTAGATGTACATTTTAATTGATTTTAATTGTGTACGATAAAAGTAGACTGACAACAATTATAATTTATTACCTCTCGAAATGATACATCCACCGAAATTATATTGGACCAGTAAGGATAACATCTTGCAACAGATGGATAGGGAGATGCTCCATTGAGTCAAAAAATCTTGGCGGAATGATTTTTTCCAGCTTACAAAATACTTTTGGAATGTTTTCATGCAAAAGCCGTAGATTCTCAACATTTAATATCTAGCTATTAAATCTCCAAAGAAAATGTTTAACTCACTGATTGCAATCTATATGTCCTCTAAGAGATCTTGGAATGCACTCGTCAAAAGTTGTTGCATGAATACATGCCAATCGTGGCTTTTCATTCCAAACATATTTAATTTCTTAAAGTTTACACAATGGCCTTTGTTAGATGCATAACCATTTGGAAGCGCAATTCCTTAATCTACCTACACAACACTCATTTTTTCCACTTGTCAAATGAGTATCGTTCCTTTGGATATTTCTTAGATACTGGGTCATAATGAAGCTTTAGCCGATGATAAATCTCCTTTAAGTCATCCCTAGACTTTGCTTTATCTTTCGTCTTCACTGGCACACTCATGATTGTGTAAAAAATGTTGTCAAAAATATTTTTCTCGATGTGTATTGTGTCTAGGTTATATCTGACAAGGTTCGTCTTCCAATACAGTAAGTCTTAGAGTATGCTTTACTTTTTCCACCCACTAGTCTATGAGACTTCGTTGTTTATTGCATCTAATCCCAATTTAGTAACCTTTATCAACCTTAAAGCCTTAATTTCATGTAAAAATCTTCACTTGATTTATTGGCCGGTGGCTTGTCTGACAATTCTATCTCTATGGAAACTAATTTTTTTCCTCTCCTTTGAATATTGCGACAAAAAATGGCGGTGACAATCAAATCAAGACGCTTTCCCATCGAACCTTAACTGGAAAGTGTCGGTATCATCCATACAGTCGTCCTCTCGTGCGTGCTCCATCCCCACAACATATCGTATGCCGAAAAGTCGCAGATAGTCCACATAAATGCAGCGCGCATTTGAAAGTTTGTCTTTGTTGAAACATCGTAGGTAGGCACTCCATCGTACTATAAATCCTACAATTATTTCACCAAAGGTTGGAGAAACACATCAAATTTTTACAACAGATTGGTCGGTCTAAGTATGATCACTATTAAGAACATCACTTCTTTCTTCATGCATATTGACAGAGGCAAGTTGTACGGTGTTAAAATCACTGACAATGAGGAGTACGGTTTGTCGGTCATTCCGAAAGGTTGGAACACATCAGACCATAACCCAAGTCGAACATTATGAACCTCACAACTGAAGGTAGGGTTCAATTGATTGAAGTGGTTCCATGCCATGGAATCAGAGCATTGCTGCATATTGTCCTCATCTTTAACATGTTTTGTGTGCCATCGCATGTGTTTCGTTGTAGCTATCGACACGAATAAACGTTGTAAACGATGCCAAAGGAAAGTAAAGCATTATCTTGAGCGAGCATTTGTTGGAATTAAACTTAAGTTCCCCGCAAGACTTGCAAGACGTAAGGTCGAAATTGGGCCCCTAATAAAGCATGCATAACCGGGGACAACAATCGATTCGCTCAAACGGCAGACCCAACAAGTGCATTAAACTTTTACATTTGTAAAAGCTATCTACCAAACAATTGTCTTCAGGTAATATGTCTTTACAGACCTGCAAGATTTTATCAAATGCTTGCTCGTAAATATGGTGATTCGACTTTATCGTCAATAAACGCGCTATTGCTCAGAGTTTTTTCATCTTCTCGCAACCCGGCCAAAACAGTTGATTTGCTACGTCAATCATTTTGAATATGTTTTTCACTTCAGGGTTCGGCTCCTCCTTATGGTTCCAATCGAAACTCGGCCCCGCGTGGTCGTATATCATATGATGATATGACTTCGGATATTCATTCATTGGATCATCATCTTCATTGTCCACATCGTTTATTATTTCTTATTCCTCATGCTCGGACCAACAATAATATTTGGGAATGAATCATTGACTCACTAAATAAAGCTCTACTGTGTTTACATTATAGTATTTCTCGTTGCGACATTTTCAGCAAGGACATTGAGTTTTCGTTTCGTTGAGGAGAGTGGTGCAGTGTTGCATGGCAAATTTTATGAACTCCTTCACACCATTCACAAACTCCAATCGAGTGTAACCGCCTTCAATGCGGTTGTACATGCAATCTCGAGATACATACATCTCGAAAGACCTAAATAACCCTAATTAAATACACGTACACACCAATCACTATATACATTTTAGTCGAATGTGAACTGTAATTAGCCGAATTGTTTCCATTTGCACATACTTTGCATAATATATATTATACATTTTAGTTAAATGTTAACCGTAATTAATCGAATTAGTTGAAATATTTGCACATACATTGCGTAATATATATTTTTTGAGACATTATTATAAATTATTGTAATTTTATTTCAATATATATCAACTATAATTATTAAATTTTATGTCTTTATTTTGTTTCTATTTATTTTGCTTCAAATTTATTTTGCTTCAAATTTATTTTGCTTAATTATGTTTCTTTTCAAAATATATATATATACAAGGTAAGTACTATTATTTTCATTAATTAAAGTTTTAAAGTACATTAATATAATTGTACATATAGTATAAATTATCATAATTTTCTTTCAATATATATATGTAATTATTAATCTTTAAGTGGTTTCTTTTACAAATATAGAGTAAAAGTTCTATATATAGTATAATTTATACATCTATATAGTATATATAAGTTTTTAAGTGCTTCAATTTGATTTAACATTTTTGGTTTAATTATGTTTTTTCCATAACATATAATATAAGTTATATATATAGTATAAAAGCGTTGTTATATTTTTTTTGTTCAATCAATTATATATTTCCTAATTAATTTTAAAGTGCTTTAAACATATATATAGATAATATAATATATTAGTCCTTTATTTTTGTCCTAATTGATATGTAATTTGTCTAATTAATTTTTATCATTTAAATAAGATTTTATTACTAAAGTGTACATCATTAATTTTTCATTTTACTTTTTTAACAATAATTTTAATTCAACTAAACATGCTATATAAATGTATATTATTTTACTTTTTCTCAATTAAATTATAACACATTACAAAAAGTTCATATCAATATTAAAAAATTATATACAAACACCCCAAAATAATCACAACAAAAGCTAAATTACAATCACACGTATCACCATAAAAATCATATATATCACCATAAAAATTTAAAAATTATACATATCACCAAAAAAATTTCATACAAATTAATAAAAATCATACATATCACCATAAAAATTATTCTAAAGTTTTATTCAAAAAAATTTATTTTTCACCAAAAAATATACAAATACACATTTTCATATAAATTAACCATCAATCCACAAGATAATAAAAATCATTTTAAACAATTTTATTTTTCACAGACAAATTTTATTCTAAAAATAAAATAAATAAATTAAAATCAATCCACAAATTAATAAAAATCATATCAAAATAAAAAATATTATACCTAAGGCATCGCGGAATGCGACACTAAAAATTGCGGGCTGGTGTCGCGAGCAGTGGCTCGGGTCTGCAACCGGCAGCGAGGCAACCGACGACAAGAGACGAATGACGAGGGCAGTAAGGTCGAGGCGGAGGGGCGGTGAGGTCAATAGAGAGGCGGAGGACCGGCCAGTAAGGTCGACAAAGAAGCAGAGGGTTGGGACGTCGACAGAGGGGGCGGGCGGAGGCGCAGTGACCTCTCGATCGAGAGAGGTGGCCTGAGGTGGATAAGGTTTCAAAATGGGGGAGGGGGAGGTTGCAAAGACAAGAAGAGAAGAGGATGATCGAGATGGGGATGGAAAAAGGGAGAGGATGGGTTTCATCATAGGGATGGGTCCCAGTAATGACGGGGTTAGCGACGGGGCTTTCCCGTTGCTAACCCACCACGTGGCCCTCTACAACACTACCATGAGGGCGAAACGCCACGCGGCTGCGTTTTGGCGGGATTTTTCCTGCTCATCGCTATCCCCGTCGCTAATCTGGTCAACGGGTCAGACAACTACTCCCGTCGCCAATCCCTCACTATTTAGCAACGGGAAATAGCCCTTCGTTATTTCCCGTCGCTATTTCTCCTAATTTTTTGTAATGCTCGCAGACATGAATCAAGAACAAAATGAACAAATTGAAATATTTTGTGATCACAAATCAACCATTGCAATCACAAAAAATCTGGTGTTATATGGAAAAACCAAGCCTATCGACATTCAGTTTCATTTCATAAGAGATACGGTGGCAAATGGTTTGATTGCTTTGAAGCATTACAATATATATATATATATATTAAAGTTGTATCTTATATGTGCCACGTGGTATTTTCGAGCCTTCTCGACGAGCCACGTGACATGCCCAATATGTAACCCTATTCAAAACCTCATTAACTTCCTTTTTTAAAACTCCATTAGACATCACTAATTATAGAAATTAAATCGCCACATCATCACCTCTTTCGCCGTGTCAGCAACTCCTACTCTAATATATATATTAAAGTTGTATCTTATGTGTGCCACGTGGTATTTTTGAGCCTTCTCGACGAGCCACGTGGCATGCCAAATATGTAGCCTTATTTAAAATCTCATTACCTTTTTTTTTTTTAAAAAAAAACCCATTAAACATCACTAAATATAAAAATTAAATCACCACATCATCACCTTTTTCGCTGTGTCATCAACTTCAACTCTAATGGGAATAAAGTTAAATCTTACATGTGACATCCCCATCACCACACTATCAACTCTTTTGCCACATCATCAACTCCAACCTAAATGGGAATAAAGTAATATCTTGCATTGTCACGTGACACATTTATAAGCCTACATCTTGAGTTGTCATGTGGCTTCTTATCAAGCGTACTTCTCGCCACATCATCCACTCTTCCGCCATATCATCAACTCCAACTCTAATATATATATATATATTATATATTTATTAAGGCTACATCTTGTGTTCACTTTCTTTTCTCATAAAAGTTATTTTCATCGAGTTATACATTTATATATTTTGAACTAATATTAATATTTGGTTTCTTCCCCGTGCAAAGCGGGGGACAATGACTAGTACTCATGATCAATTAGCAGATGTGTTCACCAAGTCCCTCTCCTTTGAAAAGCATGTCAAATTAGAGTTCAACTTGGGGTGTGCGATTTTGAATAAAGGAGGTGTGTTAAAAAGTAATTCAAAGTTATTCAGTTATGTGTCGTTATTGTCCAGTTGTATTCTCTTGTTTTTATGTTAGTCACTTGTTTAATTAGACTTAGTCTAAGTAGGGGTGCACACTAATTGGATCCAATCCAATTAGGGTTAATCCGCAATCCAATCAAATTATTGCAGATTGAAAAATTATAGTCCGGTCTAGTCTAGATAATTCATCAATCTAACTCAATCCAATTTGCATAATGCGGACCGGACTGGATTAAGTTTTGCGGATTGACGTTTTTCTATCAAAAGGTTCATGAAATTAAACTTAATCAAATGAACCACAAAATTTTGTACAACACATACATCTCATAAATGAAAATTTTATAACATACATCTCACGAATCTATACCATATTTCCAACAAATCAAACCAAATTATAAAACTCAAAAAGAGAACAACAATAGTGATCGAAAAACGATGAGAAGAAATTAAACACGAGGATCAATGCATATATGAAAGATTGATTTGTAACTAAACAAAATATCACTTTTTGATAAGATTGCGATCGTTGATTGCGACAATTGAGTGGATTTGGAAAAGAAAATTGGCTCCCTAAAAAGTGTGCTAAGATGAAAGAAAATGGTCGTCGAACACTTGAATGAAAAGGAGGGAGAAATGGTTCACAGACTCTCAGACAAAATGGGGGAGCACAGGTGCTGCGCAGACGAGATGGGATGAGGGGAACTATCAGCTGTTAAGGTTAAGTAAGTTAGGTTTTTAATTTAGAGTTGATAGTTGTGATTGATGCTTTTCAATATACTAAGTACATATAATCATATATAGGTACATGTGTTTATGTTATAAACGGATTGGATTGGATTTGATCCGCGGTTTTTTATTTTAGGATCCGTAATCCGGTCCAATCCATGCGGATTAGTGATTTTTCGATCCAATTCAGTCTAAGAAAATTGATCTAATTAGCGATAATTGGTTCAAGTTGGATTGGATTTGCGGATTATTGCAATCCGTGTGCACCCCTAAGTCTAAGTACGAGTCATGTCAGTGTATTTGAGTCATGATGTTATTGGGTGTATTACTAGTTATTAGTGGAGACTTTGATGTTATTTCTGTTATGTTGTTAGCCTATTTAATAGGCATCTTTCAATCAATGAAATATGGGGAAATCTTAACTATTGCAATATCCGTTCACTTACAATTGTTCTGTTTCATAAACCCAACAATTTCTCAAGCTGGAAAAAAAAAAAAAAAAAAAAAACCCTCTTTACTACTACTCTTAAATTTATCAAATTTATGGTTGCATTTAAAGGTCTTCGTTACTATGAGCTACTCCTATAGAATGTAGGGAATATGAAACGTTACAAAGATCATAGTATCATCAAATATTAAAACACGTGGTTCTATAAACAAGGAATAAATATTATTACACCCACACCACATACAACCCGGTGGGCATACATAATTCACCCGTTTTAGTTGGCATTTATCTTGGGAAAAAACTGTATCAGTATGACATATACGGGTGTTGATACATACATTTGCTCGTTGCTACATATAATTGTTATTTATTTAGATTTTGGATCGAGACTTTTGAGCGCAAATCGCAATGCATTTAGAAAAAGTCTAGTCTTGTATGGCAAATGTAGGTAGGGGTAGATTTAGTGGGATGCAATTAAAAAAAAATTATGCTTAATTTTTTATATGATCACTCTTCTTAAACTCCGACACTGGTCTTAGTGAGGAAATGGTCGTAACAATGTCAGTCCTCGCTATCATGGATGAGCTGTTAATTACTTAATTGTTTAAAGACATGTGCTGAGCTCTCCACCAAATGTGGCCTTTCCGCTGCTGGACAGACATACTAGATGTACGAGGCGACAACCCCATCAAAACTTTACTTTTTATTCCAGAAACCCACGTGCTTTTAATGGATAAAGAAGACTTGTCTTTTTTTTTTTTGTTTTTTTAACAAGAAGAAGACCTGTCCTTTACTACACATGTGTCATGGGCGAACCGTATCGCATGATTGAACACTCACTTAATTCATTAAATATTTAAATGAGTTGCTCTAGCAACTTTTTTTTTTTTTTTTTGGGTGATGATTGATTTTTTTTTTTTTTTATACAAGCTTAAGGTAGCAAGCTTTGCTCTTATTTATTTAAGAGGCTTTTTTGTAGTAATTGTAAGTTAATAAAGGAGAAACAATTCTAATCTTATTGAAGTGTATTTAAAGTGACCTGGCATGCACATTCATAAATTGAGTGTTACATACTATAATGAAGTAATTGATGTGCATAATAGTTAGTAGTTTGGCCTGTTTGGTTCACATTTTAGTGAATCCTAACACATGGGATTAATTAGTGATGTGACTAACACATGGGTTTAAATAGTTTAGTCCCATTTGTGTATCTTGTTTGGTTGGGAGTATTAAGGTTGGGATTAAATGAGGTTGTACATGTACATTTACCAAAATACCCTTAGATAAATAACACCAAAAATCCCCCATTTCACACATTTCTCATCTCCTCCAATGAAGACCGCTTGCTTGTCTCTCTCCCGATTGTCTCACACTCTCATCTCTCTCAATCATATCTCTCTCGTGTCTGTGGTCTCTTGTCTCTCTCGCTCGTTTGAATTTGGAGAACGAAAAAGAGCAAAACCGAGACTGTTAGGGGTACATCGATCAAAGGTGAGCATCGAATTTCAATTTGATTTTGTATTAAAATGGTATGGGGATTGTGAAATCGAAAATAAGAGAGAGGGAGTGTTGATTAACAACACGAACAACAATCAAACAAATTTAAAAAAAAAAAGCAACGGAGAGCTGCTGTGCCGCGGCCATTAATGGCAAGAGGAGGAAGGAGAAGAGAAAACGAGAGAAAAGAGGGAGGTGAGCGTTAGGTAGAAGAAAAACAAAATGAAGGGAGGCGAGATAGGGGCAAGGAAGAAGATGAAGAGAGAAGAGATCAGGGAATTGTGATTTGGTGGTGTGTTAATGTGAGGGGTAAAGTGGTAATCTCCTCTTTCACTTACAATGGATTAGCTAATCCCACAAAAAATGGTGGTATTGTTTAATCCACTACCATGCCTCTTAACTAATCCGCTGGCCTAGTTAATCCTCCAAGCAAACAGCGGATTAACTAGTCCAGTGTAGCTAATCCGGGCTAATCCCACGAACCAAACAGGCCATTAGTACTTAATAATTTGCCTCCCTACAACTTTGATTTTATTATCTTGTATACAGATCACGTTTTCTTGCTTGTTAATATTTTAAAAAGAATGTTGCTACAATTATTTTTTCTTTAATTATATTCATATTTTTTTTTGTGTTTTTTTATAAGAAAGAAACAACTTTTGCACCTACAAAAGTTTGAACCCATGAACTCTTACTTCCAAATTTTATATTAAACCATTGGGCTACCCTATTGATTGATTTATCTTCATGTTTTTCAGTCAAGTTGGGGAAGGTATAATGTTTTCTTTTGATAAGAAGGAATCTATCTTGTCTTCCTTAATTAAGACTCCAACCCCCAGCTTTAACCCAAATACCTCGTATCAAACCAGTAAGCTTTATATACAACAACAACATAGCTTCAGTCCCAAATTAACTGGGGTCGGCTACATGGATCAAACTTTTCCATTGTGCTTGATTAAGTGCAATTGATGGTGAGCTTTTCAAACCATTCAAATCCCTCATAATTAATGCATTACATGTTAACTTTGGTATGCCCCTAACTCATCGAATTTCTATAGTTTCTATTGAGTCAAGTTTTCTAGTTGGGGCATTTGTAGGCCGTCTTTGCGGGTGACCAAACCACCGCAACCGTCATTCCCTAATCTTTGTATCAATTGGTGCTACTCTTACCTGTCTTTGAATTTCTATATTTCTTATTCTATCTTTACGAGTTTTACCACACATCCACCTAATCATCCTCATTTTCTGCTACGTTCATTTTATGTAATTGTTGTTGCTTTACCGCCCAACATGCATTTCCATAGAGCATAGCTGGCCTAATTGCGGTCCTATAAAATTTTCCTTTTAACATAGTGGGAACATTTCGATCACAAATCACCCCTGTTGCACTCCGCCATTTCTTCCATCCAGCTTGAATTCTATGTGTAACATTATTCTCAATGTTACCATCATTTTGTATGATTGATAATAGTTATCTAAAGTGGTTTACCTTAGGAACTTCTACTTTCCCTAATTTTACCACTCCGTCATCTCGATGTCTAGTGTTTCTAAACTCACAGTGCATGTATTCGATTTTCGTCCTACTCAACTTAAAGCCTTTAGATTCTAATGTGTTCCTCCAGAGTTCTAATTTCCTATTCACTCAATCTTTAGTTTCATCCACTAAGACAATATCATCTGCAAATAGCATACACCATGATATATCCTCTTGAATATGTCTAGTTAGTTCATCCATAACTAAAGTAAATATATATGAGCTTAAAGCCGATCCTTGATGTAGTCCTATCGTAATGGAAAATTCTTTTGTAGCTCCTCCAAATGTCTTTATACTCGTTACTACTCCATCATACATATCCTTAATAGTGTCTATGTATCTAGCATGCACTCTTTTTCTTTCTAGAACCCACCAAAGAACATCTCTAGGGACCTATCGTATGTTTTTTCTAAATCTACGAATACCATATGAAGATCTTTTTTCTTTTCCCTATATTTTTCTAACAATCGTCTTACAAGGAAAATCGCCTCCAAAGTTGACCTCCCAAGCATGAAACCAAATTGATTTTTTGATATTGTTGTTTCTCTCCTTAGCCTATTGTCAATTATCCTCTCCCAAAGTTTCATAGTGTGACTCATAAGTTTAATTCCCCGATAGTTTGAGCAACTTTAAATGTCTCATTTGTTTTTGAAGATTAGCACAAGCGTGCTTCTTCTCCAATCTATTGGCATCCGTTTTGATTTTAAAATTTTATTGAAAAGTTTTGTTAACCAAGTCAATCCAATTTCTCCTAAACATTTTCAAACCTCTATGGATATTTCATCTGGGCCACATGTTTTCCCTATTTTCATTCTTTTCAATGGCTCTTTGACTTCTACAATTCTAATATTGCGTGTATAGTTTACATTTCTTTCTTGTTGTGGGTTTTCATCTATGATAGTATCAACTTTGCTATCATTAAATAAACTATCGAAGTAACTTCTTCATCTCTCCTAAATATCCTCATCGCGCGTTAAAACATTTTGATTTTCTTCCTTAATACATCTTACATGACTTAGGTCTTGTTTCTTTTTATCTCTTAATTTGGCTAGCCTATATATATATATTTTTCGCCATCTCTATTACCTAACCTTGTATATAGATCTTCAATGAAATTTGTTTTAGCTTGACTAACTACTTTTTTAGCTTGTTTTGTAGCTTCTCTATATTGATTGTACACATCTTCATCTTGACACTTATGTATTTTCCTATACATATCTCTTTTAGTCTTAATTGATCGTTGGACATCCTTGTTCCACCACCATGTTTTCTTCTTTGGTGGGCTCAAGCCTTTAGATATACCTAATATGTTTGATCTCACTCTCCTTATGCAACTACTCATTTCTAGCTACATTGTATTAGCATCTAAGTCAAGATTCCAAACCTTTTCCTTTAGTAGTTTTTCTCTAAACTCTACTTGTTTACTATGTTTTAGGTTCCACCACTTTATTCTAGGGTCTCTAACTTTTTTATTCATATTATGTCGTCGTGTTAGCTTAATATCAAGTACTACTAACTTATGTTGGGTAGTAAGTGCTTCACCAGGTATTACTTTGCAGTCTCTACATATTTTTCTATATGTTTTTCTTGTTAAAAGAAAATCTATTTGACTCTTGTTATGACCACTACTAAAAGTAATTATATGCGACTCATTCTTCCTAAAACTAGTATTTGCTAAGACAAGATCGTATGCTGAAGAAAATTCTAAGATTGATTCTCCTTCTTCATTTATATTATCGTAACAAAACCTCTATGAACTATCTCAAACCCATCGTTACTTACCCCGACATGCCCATTTAAATCTCCTCCAATAAAAACCTTTTCATCTAATGATATACTTTGCATAAATATATACATGAAAAATCTACAATGGAGCTCAAATATATACCATTCCATGAGAATATCTCCAAATGTGTTGTGCACTATATATTACATCATTGTACATTAATGAAAGTACTTAATGCAATAATAACATCGTCTTTACCTACATGCAGTTGTCTCTCTCGAATACGAGTTGGGTGTTGTCCTCATCAATGAGGGTGGTATTCTTCCCAGAGATTAGAGGTTATGCATTCGATTCTCTCATAAGAGTGTTTATAATGCTGAAAATGTATTGTTAAAAGGTCATCACTAAACTTGACCAAGGCGGAGGATAGTACAGGGCAAACAATTAATAGTTTTTACGAGGTTTGAATCGTTTAACCGGAGTTGCAGGAAGCATACAAATCTGACCATTAGCGGTTCTACCATTTAATCGGGTTAAGTGATTCTCTCTGGGTAGAAACTTTATTAGGAGGGAGGGTACCATTCCACATTAAGTTCACCAGGGGGTTGATAAGTTGGTTTTTATATACTTTTAGTAGTTTATTTTCTATATTTAATTATGCAAAATATCTAAAATATATATTTAATTATATTTATTGGTCATTCTTAGGTGAAACAAAATGCGCGGTTGAATTCGTGGCGAAAAAATACTTAAAATGGAGTATTTACATGCAGTGATCTGATGCAGGACAGTTTGCCTCGATTTACGTGTTGCGCAGGGTAGAATAGGAGACAACATATTTCAACCAATTACAGGCTGCCACGTCAGCGGTTATCATCACAGCAGCTGCCAAGTGTCGCGTTCATACCCACTCCAAGCACGTCATCAAAGCCGGTTCAACCAATGGGAGAGCGCCACATCATGCTCACTTCTCCAGCTTGCAATCAACACACCATCTCCTCTAATCAGGAACCGCCACGCGTCACCATCACACTACACGTCACACCAGCATTTCTTCTGCTCGCTTCAGCCTCCATCGATTTGCATCGGGATGCGCGTCAGCACAAACTCCCACATCTTTGCACGAACTCGCGCGATTTCACTCTGCCTCTTGTGCAGCCACGTGGCGCTCACTCACCAAACCACAGCGTCATCAATACCTCTCTCGGCCAATCATACGACGACACATCTGCTGCGTGGCACAAACAGACCAATAGGCCGTGGACACGTGGCAAACACTAGTTTTTGAGCCAAAAACAGTCCTTAGATGTTTCTCGGCGCACGTGTTACGAGACCAACCCCCAATATTAGTTTCTCTTACCTCCAAAGAGCGATTTTTAATGGTTTTCATATTAGGAACTAGGGTATACGAAGAGAACACATTGGAGCCGTCACACACAACTTTTCATATTTGGAGATTGTAGAGATGATGTCTAGCTAGACCAATCTTCGCCTAGTTCGAAAGGGAAACAAGTGAGATTCATGATTCATGGCAAATACTATGTGAGATCTATAATTTTTATTTAATTTGATTTAATTTCTCATATTTCATTGTTGTTGATTTTAAAGTATATGGTTTAGATCTAGGGTGTGTATGTGGCCGGTGCATGCTTTTAGGTGGACAACCTATAGTTATTTGGACTATTAGTATTCGTGTAATTATGCCTTTGGACCAATAAAGTGATAAACACTCACACGTTTGTCGTCAAACCCTTTCGGTTATTGAGTGTGCAACAATTGAATCTAGGTTAAATCGGAAGCGGATGCGGCCCGCTTATTTTGGATTAGTGTTCCCACATATTCATATTACTGAGGTTAGTGTGTTAAACCCGATTGGCGGATTTCTAGGGTTATACATTAATTAGGGAAGTAGTTAGTAGTAGACGTCATGACTATCGAAATTAGGGGAATGAGGAATTTATGTGGACGTCGATTTTCTATAGTTAATCTAGGAGAAATTGAATTAATAACTTTTTGGAATGATTGTGGACCATTAAATGCCATTGAATCTTGATTCTTGCTTGTGGAACCGTAGACTTAGGTGATTTCTTCTCATTGATATTATTTTTGCGAAACTTTTATTTATGTTATTTAGTTAATTATTTCATTGAACTTTCTGAAAACCCCCCATTCTTAGTTAACTTTGAGTAAAACTCAAGTCCTGTGAATTCGACCCCGTATTTACCACTATTACACTCTTGTGGTTGGTAACTCGATTGTGGGTTATATTTGACACGCACGACACGTGATCAAATTTTGGCGCCGTTGTTGGGGACTTAGTCCTTACTCTGAGTTTATGTTTCTTTTCTTTTCTTTTCTTTTTTAGTTTTATGCTACCACACCTCACTCAGTCAAAATCGGCTGGTTCATTGTTACATTTCGATCCTGAACCAGAGAGAACATTTCATAGGTGGATTAGAGAGACCTAACTTAGGCAAAAAGAAGGCAAAAATCCTCTGAACATGGATGCAAATCGCCAAATCACCATGGGTCACGCCAATCAAGAGCTTCAAGATCTTTTGGCGCAACAACCCCTCTGCATCAACTATCCGGATAATGCCGAAGAATTTGAGTTGAGGTATGGGTTCATTCATCTCCTACCATCCTTCCATTGTGGCGAGAATGAAGATCCTGTCACTTTCCTGAAGGAGTTTCATACTAACTATAAGTCAATGAAACCTTCCAATGCGGACGAGGAAACAATTAAGTTCATATCTTTTCCATTTTGCCTTAAAGAGAAAGCCAAGGAATGGCTTTTCTACTTTCCGCATGGCTGCATTAACTCCTGCAATGAAATGGCAACCGCGTTTTTGAATGACTACTTCCCTGATGATAGAGTTGCTCAGCTCATCAAGGATATATGCATCATAAAAATGAGATTGGAAAATTGACCAACTAACTTCCATGATGGAACGTCTGACTGCTTACCGATGTCTGACTGCAGGGAGTGTCTCGAGTTCCACTGACCATAAAATTGACCAACTAACCTCCATGATGGAACGTCTCCTCTCCTCTGGCAAAGTGCAAGTCATAGCTTGTGGATTTTGTACTGCCACAAATCATGCAACTGATGAATTTCCTACTCTCTTTGAGGACAATCAACAGGCCAATGCCATGCGTAATAAGTTCCAGGGACCATCTAGAGTCCCATTTGGGAATACATATAATCATGCAAGGGCGAGGAACAACCCGAACTTAAGTTACGGGCCTCAAAATCAGAACTATCAGACCTTCATCCCTAGAGGTCAACCGTTGCCTACACCCTCCAATAATTCCTCTTCACTTGAGGATATGTTGAAAGCCTTTATGGGCTAATACACCAATTCATGAGTGAATGGCCCAATTCAAGGCTACCACCGAGAAATCCATCATCGAAACCAATTCGGTGGTCCGAACTCTTGAAGTTAAAGTGGACCAAATGACACAGCAGTATGGACATCTCGAGGATAAGGGAAAGTCATTCGCAACCTTACCCGAATCGTAACGCGAGTGCTAACGCAGTACACTCGAAGTGGTAAAGAGCTGGAGGGACCCAAAAGAAACAATGTCATCTGATGCCAAAGCCCAGGCAAATGAGGAAGAATACGAGGTAGTAGTGATTCTGTTTGTCGCTAAACAGATGGTAACTACTCAAAAGGAAGCACCACCAACATTTAAGGTCAAACCTCATTTTCCACAACGACTCATCTTATATAAGAAAAAGGAGGAAGAGAAAGAAATTCTCGAGACCTTTTGGAGAGTGGAAATCAATATTCCACTCCTCGACGCTCTGAAGCAAGTCCTTAGGTACGCAAAGTTTCTTAATGAACTATGCACTAACAAAGGGAAACTGAAAGGCGATGAAAAAGTCCAAATGGGAGAAACCGTCACGGCTATCCTACAGAAGAAGTTACCTCCTAAATGCAAGGATCCCCGGGATGTTTCGCACCTTGTGTTATACGTGATGCAAGCATTCGAGAGGCTATGTTTGACCATGGCGCTTCCATTAATATCATGCCATTGTCTATTTATGAGATATTGCATGCAGGCCCATTAGAGGAGATTGGTATTGTCATTCAGTTGGCAGACCGTTCCGTTGTCAGACCCGTAGGTGTTCTCGAGGGCGTTCTAGTCCGAGTGAATGAGTTTGTGTTTCCTGCAGACTTTACGTGGTAGATACAAAGGAGGAGTTCGTCGGTACTCCTTGGACGTCCATTTTTGAAAACGGTGAAGATGAAAATAAATGTTGATGATGGATCTCTTACCATGGAGTTTGATGGTGAAGTCATCAAGTTTAACATCTATGACGTGATGCGATACCCTGGTGATGTGTCGTCTGTGGTGTGTACCATGGACTGTGTGGATCCACTCGTTGAGCAGACCTTGCTCACGAGTGTCGATGATGAAGTTAAAGTAGTGTTAGAGCATCATATCGACACTACTCAAATCCATGAGACTTTTTTGACCTTCGATACTGATGTCAACGATATTGTTTTTGAGTTGGATTCATTCCAACCCCTGCCCCCAAGTGTCTATCATTTGGCGTTACCTACTTCTGATTCCGAACTTTCTCCCTCCTTGGTTAAAGCTCCTACACTTGAGCTGAAACCACTAACTGAGCACCTAAAGTATATGTTTTTGGGTGAGAATGACACACTCCCTATGATCATCTCAGCCAAACTTACACATTTGGAGGAAAAAAGGCTCATTCGAGTACTTCGGGAGTTTAAACAGGCTATTGGGTGGACCATAGCGGAAATCAAAGGTTTGAGCCCTTCCACTAGCATGCATCATATATATATATATATATGGAAGAAGGGTCAAAACCTACGAGAGAAGCCCAGAGGAGGCTCAATCCGCTAATGATGGATGTCATGAAGAAGGAGATACTGAAGCTCCTTGATGATGGCATGATTTACCCCATCTCAGATAGTAAATGGGTAAGCCCTATCCAGGTGGTCCCTAAGAAAATGGGAGTCACGGTAGTCATCAATTCACATGGTGAGTTAGTTCCAACTCGCATTCAAAATGGATGGTGGGTATGCATTGACTACAAGAAGTTAAACGCTTCCACCGGGAATGATCACTTCCCTCTACCATTCATTGATCAGATGTTGGAGAGACTAGCCGGTCGTTCTCATTACTGTTGTCTTGATGGTTATTCCGATTTTCACGATACCTAGAGCGCTCAAGACCAGGAAAAGACGACCTTCACTTGTCCGTTTGGCACTTTTGCCTATCGGTGCATGCCCTTTAGGTTATGCAATGCACCTGCCACCTTTCAAAGGTGCATTGTGAATATCTTTTCAGATTTTGTTGAGCATTTCATTGAGGTCTTCATGGATGACTTTACTGTTTACGGTGATTCATTCGATAGTTGTCTCATCAATCTGACAAAGGTACTCAGCAAGTGTATCGAGAAGAACCTGGTTCTGAACTATGAAAAGTGTCATTTTATGGTGGACCAAGGTCTTATTTTGGGACACATTGTCTCAGCCAGGGGCGTAGAGGTAGACCAAGCTAAAATTGATGTTATCACGAAACTTCTCTACCCTACAAATGTGTGGGAGATTAGATATTTCCTTAAACACGCCGGTTTTTACCGTCGTTTCATTAAGGACTTTTCAAAAATCGTACAACCCCTATGTCGTCTACTTCAAAAGGACGTACCTTTTGAGTTTGATAAGGCATGTAAGAGTGCATTTGATGCACTGAAAGACTCACTTACTAGCACACCAGTGATTCAAGCCCCTAATATGGAGCTTACGTTTGAAATTATGTGTGATGCTAGTAATTATGCAGTGGGTGCAGTTTTAGGACAGAGAGTCGGGAGAGCTTCACAAGTCATTTACTATGCTTCTCGTACTCTAAACGCGACTCAGATGAACTACACTACTACAGAGAAGGAGCTCCTTCTTGCTGTTATCTTCGCACTTGAGAAGTTTTGGCCTTATCTCTTGGGAACCAAGGTTATCATTTACTCTGATCATGCTGCCTTGAAGTACCTGATGAATAAAAAGGATGCCAAACCTAGGCTCATTAGATGGATACTCCTACTACAGGAGTTTGACATCAAAATGAAAGATAAAAGTGGTGCAGAGAATCTAGTCGCAGTCCATCTCAGCAGAATTGAGAATGGTGAGAGTCCTACCCCTCTTATGGATGATTTCCCTGACGAGTACATCTATGTCGTTATGGAAGATATCCCCTAGTACGTCGATTTAGTGAACTATATCACCTCGGGCGAGCTATATCCTCACCTTTCGAAGGCTCATAAGAATAAAGTTAGGAGAGATGCTAAGTACTATGTATGGGATGACCCGTACTTATAAAAATTTTGCTCCGACCAGGTTATCAGGCGTTGTGTTCCTCAGACTGAGAGTCACTCCATATTGGCCTTTTGTCATACTTACGCTTGCGGTGGCAACTTTGGTCCCCGTCGGACACCTAGGAAAGTTCTTGAGAGTGGGTTTTACTGGCCCACCATTTTCCATGATTCATACATGTTTACCAAGACTTGTCCTAACTATCAGAAAACTGGTAACCTTAGTCATCGGGACTAAATGCCACTTACCCCAATTTATATTTGTGAGATATTTGACGTTTGGGTATAGACTTTATGGGACCGTTTCCACTGTCATTTTGTAATGTTTACATACTCTTGCAGTAGAGCTACGTGTCTAAGTGGGTGGAAGCTAAGGCTACACACACTAACGACTCTAAAGTGATATGTGAATTCCTTAAATCGATGATTTTCACAACATTTGATACCCCACGTGCCCTGATCAGTGATAGAGGCACTCACTTCTGCAATCGTATGGTTGAAAGTCTTCTGAGGAGGTACAATGTCACTCATTAAACGTCTACAGCGTATCATCCCCAAATGAGTGGCCGCAGAGGTCTCTAATAGGGAGATCAAATCCATCTTGGAAAAGACGCTTGAATCCTACTTGTAAAGATTGGAGTTCATGTCTTGATGATGTGGTTTGGTCTTACCGAACGGCGTTTGAAACGCCAATTGGGATGTCCCCATATCGCCTTGTGTTTGGTAAAGCTTGCCACCTGCCGATCGAGCTCGAGCATAAATCATACTGGGCTGTGAAATAGCTTAATATGAAGCTCGATGAGGTAGGAAAAGAGAGAAAGCTCACTCTCCAAGAATTGGAGGAAATCAGGAACGACGCGTACGAAAATGCGTGGATTTATAAAGAAAAAACAAAAGCGTTCCATGATAACAATCTCTCTAGAAAATCTTTTCGTGTTGGTCAGAAAGTGCTTTTATTTTAGTCACGTCTTAAGATTTTTGCAAGTAAGCTGAGATCGAGGTGGACAGGACCATATGTTGTGATTGCGGTGTATGATCATGGAGCAATGTAGATTCAGAGTTTGGAGACTGGTAATGCGTTTAAGGTGAACAGCCACAGATTGAAGATCTTCTATGAAGACTTCCTGACCCATAATGTGGAGGTCGTCTCACTTGCAACGCCAGTCTATACTGATTGACAGACTCAAACCAAGTCGAGCCAACGACTTTAACCAAAAGCGCTATTAGGAGACAGCCCAAACTTTGATAAGTATCATTTGGTTTATTTATTTTAGTATTTTTTTATCATTTTGCATGAATTTGTATCATTTCCTTCATCTTATTTTTATCATGTTCTTTAACCATCTTGTTTGTTTTCTATGTGTGGACCTCTTGACTTGTTTTGAACCTTGAGGACAAGGTTCGAATAAGTTTAGGGGTGTTTTAGGGATTATGGATTGATTTGGATGGATTCTTTTGCGAAAGACCGCATGTGAGATCGTTTATTTTTTATGCGGTTATATGCGGATATCGGATGGTAATTGTGGTGTTTTATATCATTTCTTCCATTTCTTCCATTTCTTGTCCATTTATATTCTTTTCTCATTTCATTAGAATTTGATACACTTTCATGCATATATGTATTTAGTATATTTTTTTATTTTTTATTAGTTATTTAAAGTCACCCGAAACTTTGTTCATGCCTTTGGTTTTGGATGAGTACATTACAGTTGCCTTTTTTATTTGAAACTTATGGAAAATTAGGAGAAACACTCAATCGAGTTTGTAGCTCTGCATTTTATGATTTCATGATTAGGGACTTAGTTGATAGTTGGACTTTGTGCTAGATAACGAAAGTAGGCAGATGACCAAATTTGTGCAAGTGGTATTATTCTAACCCATATTAGGGTAATTTACTTGATTATAGTGAAAGTGAGAAGGGCTAACATGAGTTTTTCAAAAACAAAAAAAAAATTAGAGAGAGTCCCATAGGTTTCCACAGGAAATGGAGCGGGAATCTTGTGGTGGAAAAAGTGAGAAAATCAGTCCATAGGAAATGTAGCAAGGATCGTACTACTTGAAAGAAAAAATTTGATGACAAATAGAGAAAATAAGATGAATAAAGGTGGAAGTTGTGAAAACTCCTCAAATAGAAGATTTAGCTCGAGTGCTTTCACTTGATTAAGTGAGATTTTAAACTTGCGTGCTTGAATGTATAGACCAAGAAATCTCGTGAGTAGTTGATGACCTTTATCTTGACCGGATCTATGTCTTTAAAGTGTGATCCTAATTGTGTTTGAGTTGCGAGTCTTAACATATCATAACTCAGAAGTTTTCTGAGTTGCTTGTTAATTTGGTGACTATGTAAACCAAAGGGACTTCATGAATTTTGAATTGGGTGTAGGTATAGGTATAGGCATAGTCTAGTTTAGTTTGTGTTGTCATTTACACCTTGGCTCGGGACGTGCAAAGTCTTAAGTTTGGGGGTATTTGATAAGTTGGTTTTTATATACTTTAGTAGTTTATTTTAGTATATTTAATTATACAAAGTATCTAAAATATATATTTAATTATATTTATTTGTCATTTTTGGGTGAAACGGATTGCGCGATTGAATTCGTGGCGGAAAAATACTCAAAATGGAGTATTTACATGCAGTGATCGAATGTCGAACAGTTTGCCTCGATTTACGTGTTGCGTAGGGTAGAATAGGAGACATCATATTTCAACCAATTACAGGCTGCCATGTCAGCGATTATCATCACAGCAGCTGCCAAGTGTCGTGTTCCTACCCTCTCTAAGCACGTCATCACAGCCGGTTCAACCAATTGGAGAGCGCCACATCATGCTCACATCTCCAGCTTGCAATCAACACACCATCTCCTCCAATCAGAACCGCCATGCGTCACCATCACACTACACGTCACGCCAACATTTCTTCTGCTCGCTTCAGCCTCCATTGATTTGCTTCGAAATGCGCGTCATCACAAACTCCCACATCTTTGCACGAACTCGCGCGATTTCACTCCGCCTCTTGTGCAGCCACGTGGCGCTCACTCACCAAGCCACAACGTCATCAGTACCTCTCTCGGCCAATCAGACAATGACACATCAGCTGCGCGGCAGGAAACATACCAATAGGCTGCAGACACGTGGCGGACACTAATGTTTTAGCCAAAAATAGTCCCTAATGTTCCTCGGCGCACGTGTTACGAGACCAACACCCCGAAATTAGTTTCTTTCATCTCCAAAGAGCAATTTTTAGTGGTTTTTCATATTAGAAACTAGGGTATTCATACGAAGAGAACACAATGGAGCCGTCATATTTGGATATTGTAGAGATGATGTCTGGCTAGACCGATCTTCGCATAAGTCGAAGGGAAAAAAGTGGGATTCATGATTCATGGAAAATACAATGTGAGATCTATAATTTTTATTTATTTGATTTAATTTATCCTATTTCATTGTTGTTGATTTTATAGTATATGGTTTAGATCTAGGGTGTATATGTGGCCAGTGCATGCTTTTAGGTGGACAACCTATAGTTATTTGGACTATTAGTATCCGTGTAATTGTGCTTTTGGACAAAGAAAGTGACAAACACTCACCCGTTTGCCGTCAAACCCTTTCGGTTCTTGAGTGTGCAACAATTGAATCTAGGTTAAATCGGAAGCGGATGCGACCCGATTATTTAGGATTAGTGTTTCTACAAATCCATATTACTGCGGTTAGTGCGTTAAACCCGATTGACAGATGTCTAAGGTTGTACATTAATTAGGGAAGTAGTTAGTGGCGGACGTCATGCTATCGAAATTAGGGGAATGAGGAACTTCTGGCGGACGTCAATTTTCTATAGCTAATATATGAGAAATTGAATTAATAACTTTTTGGAATGATTGAGGATCATTAATTGCCATTGAATATTGATTCTTGCTTGTGGAACCGTAGACTTAGGTGATTTCTTCTCATTGATATTATTTTTGCGAAATTTTTATTTGTGTTAGTTTAGTTAATTATTTCATTGAACTTTTTGAAAACCCCCCATTTTTAGTTAACTTGGAGTAAAACTCAAGTCCTGTGGATTCGACCCCGTATTTACCACTACTACACCCTTGTGGTTGGTAACTCGATTGCGGGTTATATTTGACACGCACGACACGTGATCAGGGGTAGATGCACAGATGGGCTGATGCATTCATTTATTAGGGGTAGATGAGCTTACTAGTATTTCCCAGTCTAAATATTAATGGCTGACAAAAGAACTTCTCCCACCCATGCATTAGTATAGAAAGCAAGGTGTTCAGAGGTCCTATGCATTAGTTCATCAGTCAGTACTAACATGTGTTTCTTCTTTTCATGCTTTTCAATCCTCTCCCCTAGTGCTCTATTTTTGTCTTTTATAGGTGCAAGGATTGTTAAGCTCGTTCTGGAAATGGCCAGTGAAGAGGAAATTTTTGGACTTTTGGGTAAATGTTCTCTAGGCAGAGAGGGGGAGGATGAGGTGGATATCACCATAGAACATAAAGGGGTAAAAGCTGAACAATGTACTAGAAGCATCTTGGGGAGTCTGGCAACATTTCAAAATTTCGCAAGGGGAGGACTGAAAAGCGCTTCAATCAAAGCGGGGAAAGTACTGGAATAAGATGTTCAATTTGTGGAAATAGCGAGGAATCTTTATCAAATCATATTTGAGAATGTCAATGTTATGACCTTAGCCCTCGAAAATGGGCCATGGTTGTTCGAAGACCACGTGTTTCTTACAACACTATGGAAGCCCAATATTCATCTCCCCTCCTTAAGGATCCATCACTGCAAGGTTTGGATGCAGATCCATGGGCTACTAGCGGATTGTACGTGAGAAGAGGTAGTAAGACAAATAGTTTTCCACGCGGGCAGATACATCAAAATGGATGAAGACATGACGATTAATGGGGTCATTCTAAACAAATACAAAAGGGTTCGAGTGGAAATAGACATCGATAAACCTCTGGTGAGAAGCAGATTCATCCGAAGTAGAGACGAGCTTTATTGGATCGATTTCGTTTATGAATGGTTCAAATACGTATGTCAGTATTGTGGCAAGATTACACACATGTCTAGAGCATATGACCAGTTCAGGAAAGGGCATTCGAAGGAGATCTCTAAGGATACTATGCTAGCAGAGTTCGTGAGCAAGAAGAAAAGACAAAATACTCCACGGTTTCCCCAGCACCATCCGCAACAACGATCATCCCGGGGTGATTTCGATCAAGGCTCATATATAGGAGAGAAGTTCCTCTTCCGTCAAGAACACGAAACAAGCAGATGAGAGGGTACGAGACGGTCATGGGTCGTCACATTCAAGGCGAAAAGGCGAGCAATCATTCCTCAAGGCAGAAAGAACAATCAGCCGACTCTAACAACGACGACCATGGATATGGACATTATACCAAAGAACGCATGATTTAGCCTGCAATGAGGATACTGATATGATTACCCCCACCTGCCCCCGGGGTAGTTCAAATTTAAATTTGAAATCCAAGCCAAATACACATGAAACAAGTTCAAAGCAGGAATATCCTCCCATAGAAAATAAACCAACCTACCTAGTAGAAATGTTTGGATCACCATTAGTCAACCATCAACTTGACAGCCAAACCTAGCCTAAAGCCCCTCAGCCCAAGAAAATAAGCCCAACACCCACTAACACATATCTTCCACCAACCCACAACATCAAGCTGAGACCCAAACCATATTAATAAAAGCCCAACACCACTAACACCCTCCAAACCCAACCCAAAAGGCTCATCCACAACATCCCACAATTGACACAAAGACCCAAACTTCATTCCCAACCTACATTAATTCATACCAAAAGCCTACTTCACCACGACCTCACACCGAGAGCCACGACTCGCCCGACCAACAGATTAAACTCTTATTACCCATCTAAAAAACACCTCCACCCGCCCCCATGAAAACACAGAAACCTAAAACATCTCCTTCAAAGGAATCGATACCTAACCTTCAGCTGATCTTCAGGATGATGACACGGCCAACCGATTGCCTAACTAAACTTGAGAGTCCTAAACTTTCCATAATCTATATCCCAAATGGCGAGCCTAGTCACCTAAACCTCCCTATTCTTCCATTTGTGTCCAAGTGTCAGAAATAGTGGAAGAGATGAGGGGGAAACTTATGGAGGACTTCCCCGCCGTTAAGAAGGAGATCCCTAAAAATAAGAGCCAGGCAAGGAAAATAAGGAGTATTGACTCTCCATCAAGAAAATCTCAAGGAAGTCGAAACGGTTGTCCTACCGAGAAGAAGAAAAAAGAATTGCGAAAGGAGAATATTGGGGAGGGACCGATCCTGAAGAAATGAAAAAGTCACATATTGCAGAGGTGGAGGCAGCTGACCTAAAAGGCGCCCCAGGTCAATATTCACGACGAAAATAATGGTGTAGAACTTTCGAGGAATTGGAGGAACCTTGGCAGTAGAGGCACTTAAGAACTCAGTGAGAGTTCATCCTCTGGATTTGCTGGATCCTAAGTGAGAAAAAGAACCAGGATAAGACAATGGATATAGTAAGAAGGAAGCTAGGTTTCGATTATATGTTAGTGGTCAATCCGAGTAGTTTGGCAGGGGAATGGCGGCATTCTGGAATGCCAATTCTGGAGTATAAATTGCAAAATACGGCCCCTTCTTTATTGAATTACAAGTACTATG
Organism: Stephania cephalantha; assembly: GCA_039657325.1. Lineage (NCBI taxonomy): Eukaryota > Viridiplantae > Streptophyta > Magnoliopsida > Ranunculales > Menispermaceae > Stephania > Stephania cephalantha. The sequence goes on along the minus strand of CM077578.1, from coordinate 7,072,362 downwards.
TAAGGGGGAACATAATTCATGGAGGATATGGGGGTTATACCTCGACTAATAGTAAGGAGACCAGTGTGATTTTGGGCGATTTCAATTCCATTACTACTCCTAAGGATAAATTGGGAGAGCTTCCGTGGGATCCAAATGAAAGCACAACATTGATAGACTTTATCAATAATATTGAGGGGAGATCTGATATATATACTTGGGGATGAGAGATTATATAGAGGAGTAGCAAACCAAGTTCTTTTGTACAACAGGTATGTTATATAATGGACATCAATTTTCTAACATGCAAATTCTTGCACAGCTGGATAGAGGAGTAGCAAACAAATACTTTGGATAATACGAACAATCATATGTGGAATGAGAATAATTTTCGCAAATTTCGTTCAACATGTTAGAAAATTGATGTCAAATATAACATACAATTAATTAGAATAAGTGTAATCGACCATAATAGGCTAATGGAATTACCTCGCAAAAATGTTAGAAACAAGGAACTAGATACAAAATAATAAAAAAAATCAAAGAAAAATAAAAAATAAAAATAAAAACCAAAGAAAGAAAAAAACAATCCCCAACAATCCGCCTAAAATTGACGCGCGCCGAACGCGTCAATAAAATTAAAATACCTATTTTTTGTAGAATAGTGGCGATTCGATCAATTCTATTACTTTCTACTTTAAAAAGAACAAAAAGGGAAATCGGGGGTTTTGAGAGAGAATCTAAATATAAACAAAATAACTAAAGTAAATTTGATCCATAGGTCAAGACATACAAGTGAAAAAGATTGCACAATAGAACCGGTAACGTATTGATAGACTTTATCAATAATATGAATTGAGGGAACACTCGGATTTAGCCTAGATTTCTAAGGTATTCAACCGGTCCCGGGGTTCGAATGCCCCAAGTATATACTTTAAACCAAGGTTTAACCTTGATTATTAAAACAATACCAAAGAAAATAAAATAATAATGAAAAGATTGAAATTAAAATATTTAAATCTCACAAATCCTTTGATACGATCATCGAAATCAAATTTTGCCTTGCTAGAGGGTTTTAGCCTCGCATAGTTGAAGAATACCAAGAACCAAGAGCGTTTGATTAAGTGAGCAAACTGGCAGCGGTGACGTGGCGAGCAACGATTGGACGAGGGCTGCTGTGATGATGCTGGTGAAACAGGACGCCGCCACGTGTCGCTTGCGCATTTGTGGGACAGCTGCCTTTTGCAGCTTTGCAGAGACATGCGTCGGCTGCTGACGAGAGCGGGCGAATAGGAATGTGACACGTGGCATAAAGTGGCAGGTGAGGCAGCTTTTGCTGGAACGCGTGGACGAATCTGGACACGCCATGTGGCGCCTGGCAGGCAGCTGATGCAAGCGGTTGCAGTTGGTAGACCAATAGGGAGGCGACACGTGGACTGCAACAGGAACACTGCCAATGAGAGAGTGACACGCGGCGCAAGATGGAAAGTTGCATATAGGTAGTCAATTTCACACCGTTTTTCGCCACGAATTCAACCGCGCATTCTAAAAATCCTAAAAATGAACAATAAACTATATATAATATGCATAAATAATGACCTATCAAAGGGCAAGGCTATTGCACAAATGCATGGCTAGTTCAGATCGCGTTGAGCTAGAACTAGAAGTAGAGATCACTATTAGACCGCGTAACATGTTGTTTAGGTTCGTCAACAGATGGTTGCTTAACAAGGAATGCTCAGACATAATTGATAGAGAATGGAGAAAAAACTTAAGCCAGCAGGGGTGGAACATTGGAACAAAAATAAGTCGAATGAGGAAAGGGATTCTACAATGGAGACGGAGAACACTTGAGGCAAATACGAAAAAGTTGGTAGACAACCTACCGAAGCAATTACAAGTTCTTCATGATGGAGACGACATAGACATGGGAAAAATCAGAGTTTTGGAAGAATACCTAAAAAATGCACTAAAGGCGGAGGAGGATTCCTAGAGAACAAGATCACATATTGATTGGCTAAAAGGTGGAGATTACAACAAGGCTTATTTCCATGCATTAGTCCAGGGCAGAAGACGAGAAAATCTCATCATTGGCATCACAAATGGCAGAGGCAACACAATACATAATCAGAAAGCAATAATAAGAATAACAGAAAAGTACTTTGAGGACGTATTGAGATCAGGTGTGATCCAGTCAAACTTCTCAGTTTTGTAGGGCTTTGAACGAAAGCTTAATGAGGAAGATATAGTGAGATTGGATAAGCCATTTGAAGGATAGGAAATCACGAGAGCCTTGAGAGAAATGAATCCAAACAAAACTCCGGGGCCGGATTGAATCACAAACAAGCTTATGCAGAGTAAATGGAGTATGTTCAAGGAGGATGTTATACAGATGATCGAGAAATTCCACTCTTTGGGCCGTTTCGAGAAAGAGCTCAACAACAAAATCATTGTCCTTCTACCCAAAACTAGCTCCCATTAGTCCTTAACAGAGCATCATCCAATAAGTTTGTGCAACTCTTTCTATAAACTCCTCGCAAAAATGCTCTCAACCGATTAAAAACTTTACTAACTAAGATAATATATTTATCTCAGAATGCTTTTGTTGTAGGGCGTCAAATTACGAATAACATCCTCCTCGTTCATTAGATTTTGCAATGCATGGACAACCCGAATCGAAAATCTCTCGACATGGCGATAAAGCTGGACATCTCAAAAGCATATGACAGACTGGAGTGACATTGTGTTCGAGAGATGATATTGAGAATGAGATTCTCCACGAGGTAGGTGCAGTGGATCCAACAGTGTATTTCATCGGTCACCTACAAGGTTATGATCAATGGTGAGCTGTCAAAGAGTATAACACCTTCAAGGAGGATCAAACAAGGAGATCCCCTCTCTCCATTCCTTTTTCTTATGTGCTCAGAAATGTTGTCGTTCCTCCTTACCAAAGGCAAAAGAGAGGGGCACTATAGGGATTCAAGCTCAATCACCAGGCACCTTCAATCTCTCATTTAATGTTCGCGGATGACACGTAATGCTTTGCAAAGCTAATGAGCAAAATGTCCATCGTGTGAAAAGTATTTTGCAGGGATACTCAGTAATCTCAGGCCAATGTATCAATGAGGAGAAAAGTTCAATTCTGTTTAGCAAAAATGTCTCAACCATCATACGCAGGCACCTAGGTTGCAGAGCCAACATAAAATACGGAGTAAAGTTGGGCAAATTTATGGGAATTCAATTTTCGGAGGGACGATCAAAAAAGTAGAAATTGGAAGGAGTGGTGGATAGAGTCCTGAACATAACACTCACCTGGAAAGAAAAACTGCTTTCCCTGGCTGGGAAAGAAGATGTTCTTAAAGCGATCGCTCAGGCTATTTATTCCAAACCATCACATGGCCATATTTCAACTTCCTTAATACATTCTTAAAGTAATCACACAAGCCATGGCTCGATTTTGGTGGGCGAATTCCAAGAAAGATAGAGGAATACACTGGTGCGGGTGGAAGAAAATGGTAAGATCAAAGCAATATGGGGACTAGGGTATCAAGATTTGGAATCGTTTAATGCTGCATTTTTGGCCAAACAAGCATGGAGAGTATTCGGAGAAGAGAATCAGCTGGTCCACAATTTCTTGAGATGTAAATATTTTTAAGGCAAATCATTCATGACAACGAAACTGGGGAACACACTTTCATGGGCATGGCGGAGCCTACTAAAAGGGAGAGACGTCCTGAAAAAGGGAATGAGATGCCGCATCGGAAATGGCAGGAAAACAAAAAATTGGGATGACCATTGGGTGGCTGGACCTCGGAGATGGAAGTTGTGGTCACATAAGGTGGAAGAGCTTAATTAGGTTGCAGACATCATCTCACCAATCCTTAGAACTTGAGTCGGGAATTGATACATATAACATTCAGCAAGAAGAATCCAAGGCAATTTTGGCCACTCCCATTAGCAGAGAAGGATGTGAAGATCGACTAATTTGGCACTATGAGAAATCAGGCCTATTCTCGGTTAGATCAGCATACCATCTTGCACTGAAAATGCAAGACGATGGCGCTTGAGGAGGTCAGGTAATTGGGGAATCGAGCTCAATAAAGAATCCTCAAACTTTATGGGTGAAGATATGGAAAATCCATGCCCTCAGGAAGATCATTTTCTTTATCTGGCGATGCATACACAATGTCCTACCCACCAAACAAGCGCTATAACGTAAAAGATTGATCCTAGATCCTACTTGTCCACTATGTGGTAAGGAGGAATAAACCCCATTCACCTTTTATGCAAATGCGAGTTTGCACAAGCTTTTTGGCTCGCTTCTCAAGCAGGGATACACAGAGTTTTTAGGGATGCAGAGGACATGACAACCTGTTGGGAATCCATGATAAGATGAGAGAATGAAATCCAATCAGGAGGAATTATTGCAGATGTGTGCTTTTGGTATGCGGAGCTTATGGAAATATCGGAACGAGGCTGTATTTCGGGGAACTCAAGGTGATCTTATTGCGGTCCTGAACAATATGATGTCCCACATCAAATCCTTTCAAGATGCATGGGCAGACAACATGCAAGCACAAAAGGAAGGTACACGAAAAGGCCCAGGTAGAGAAGGACCCAAAATATTCACCAATGCAACGAGATGTCCTCAATCCAGAGATACATGAATTGGATGGATCCCAGTATCAACTTCATATACGATTTTCATGGTGGGTTCGTTTGTAATAGGATGTACTCATTCTGTGGAAATGGCAGAAGGACTGGCTATATTTAGCGCTGTTCAATGGTGTTCAAGTAGCCCAGTCGCAACAATTTACTCAAACTCAAGGACTTTGATAGAAACAATGAATGATAACAAAATGTTTGTAGCGATTTAGAACCCATATTATTTGACATCAAGTTTTTATTTAGGGATCGGGATCCACCTTATTACTGGCACATCTCTAGGGATTGTAATGGTAGAGCACAAACTAGCTAGATCACCGTTATTGGAACACTACAATTGTACTTGGAAGTATCCCCAGGGGATTTTTTGAACACCTTGGTAATATATAACTTAACACTTTAACCAAAAAAAAAAAAAAAAAATTGTCTTTACCTGAAAAATAAGTCTTCGCCACTACCAACCAAAAAAAAAATCTTTGCTCACAACACAACAACAACATATCCTCAGTCCCAAATTAACTGGGGCGGCTACATGGATCAAAATTTTCCATTGTGCTCGATTAAGTGCAATTGATGGTGAGCTTTTCAAACCATTCAAATCCCTCATAATTAATGCATCCCATGTTAACTTTGGTCTGCCCCTACCTCGTCGAATTTCTACACTTTATATTGAGTTAAGTTTTCTAGTTGGGGCATTTGTAGGCCGTCTTTGCAGGTGACCAAACCACCGCAACCGCCCTTCCCTAATCTTTGTATCAATTGGTGCTACTCCTACTTGTCTTTGAATTTTTATATTTCTTATTCTATCTTTACGAGTTTGACCACACATCCACCTAATCATCCTCATTTCTGCTACGTTCATTTTATGTAATTGTTGTTGCTTTACCGCCCAACATTCACTTCCATAGAGCATAGCTGGCCTAATTGCGGTCCTATAAAATTTCTCTTTTAACTTAGTATGAACATTTCAATCACAAATCACCCACGTTGCACTCCGCCATTTCTTCCATCCAGCTTGAATTCTATGTGTGACATCATTCTCAATGTTACCATCATTTTGTATGATCGATCATATGTATCTAAAGTGGTTTACCTTAGAAACTTCTACTTCCCCTAATTTTATCACTATGTCATCTCGATGTCTAGCGTTTCTAAACTCACAGTGCATGTATTCGGTTTTCGTCCTACTCAACTTGAAGCCTTTAGATTCTAATGTATTCCTCCAGAGTTCTAATTTCCTATTCACTCCATCTTTAGTTTCATCCACTAAGACAATATCATCTGCAAATAGCATACACCATGGTATATCATCTTGAATATGTCTAGTTAGTTCATCTATAAATAAAGTAAATAGATATGAGCTTAAAGCCGATCCTTGATGTAGTCTTATCGTAATGAGAAATTCTTTTGTAGCTCCTCCAAATGTCTTTATACTCGTTACTACTCCATCATACATATCCTTAATAGTGTCTATGTATCTAGCATGCACTCTTTTTCTTTCTAGAACCCATTAAAGAACATCTCTATAGACCCTATCATATGCTTTTAATAAATCTACGAATACCATATAAATATTTTTTTCTTTTCTTTATATATTTCTAACAATCGTCTTACAAGGAAAATCGCATCCATAGTTGACCTCCCAGGCATGAAACGAAATTGGTTCCCTGATATTGTTGTTTCTCTCCTTAGCCTATTGTCAATTATCCTCTCCCAAAGTTTCATAGTGTGACTCATAAGTTTAATTCCCCGATAGTTTGAGCAACTTTAAATGTCTCATTTGTTTTTGAAGATTGACACAAGCGTGCTTCTTCTCCAATCCATTGACATCCGTTTTGATTTTAAAATTTTATTGAAAAGTTTTGTTAACCAAGTCAATCCAATTTCTCCTAAGCATTTCCAAACCTCTATGGGTATTTCATCTGGGCCATATGTTTTCCCTATTTTCATTCTTTTCAATGCCTCTTTAACTTCTACAATTCTAATATTGCGTGTATAGTTCACATTTCTTTCTTGGTGTGAGTTTTCATCTATTATAGTATCAAATTGACCATCATTAAATAAACTATCGAAGTAACTTCTCCATCTCTCCTTAATATCCTCCTCGTGCGTTAAAACATTTTGATTTTCGTCCTTAATACATCTTACATGACTTAGGTCTTGTTTCTTTTTATCTCTTAATTTGGCTAGCCTATATATATATATATATATATATATATATATATATTGCCATCTATATTACCTAACATTGTATATAGATCTTCCATGAAATTTGTTTTAGCTTGACTAACTACTTTTTTAGCTTGTTTTGTAGCTTCTCTATATTGATTGTACACATCTTCATCTTGACACTTAGGTATTTTTCTATACATATCTCTTTTAGTCTTTGCTCACAGCACAAGCAACTAAAACTAGCAACCTCTGATCGAGACCTTTTCATGGGAACAATGAAATCCACTCAGCTCAATCTTGAAAGATTGGCAGAGTTTGGTGACTTGAACTTGCAATTACAAAATTGTTATTAAGGGGAGTGTTAGGCGTGCATCCCAAACTTACATCAGAACGCACTTCTAAATTTCTAATGGGAATTAAATGTTAATTAATTATCGGTATCAGCCGGTGTCGATTTATTGTTATTGTGCCGGTACATGCACTTCCTTAAATGCATATCTAATGGGAATATGTTGAATTTGGCATCCGCTTAGCTTAAACTAATAAATTAAGAAGCTTGTTTTTTTCATAATTTAAGTCCAGAAATTTGGAAAACTTATGAATAGAAATTATTTTTAAACCAAATTAAAAGCGGTCAACTCGGTACTAGGTTGTTTTTTCTCTCTAATAAATTAATCATGAGAGTGCTAGATATATTTTGTTTTGGCAAATTATTTGATTTTTTTTCTGACTAACTTGATTTTGTTGCAATGTTATCTAGGCATTGTGATTGATGCACAAGATGGAGTCAAAAAATTTCAGTTTGGGTCGCATTTTTTTTGATTATTCACATTTGATATTATATTTATGTCACCATCAAAATAAAAATACGTACCAACATTTCTATATTAATGTCAAAAAAATTTAAAATATTTTGACAGTGTCACGATGTTATTTATTATTAAGAATCTTTTATTTGTTTATTTGTTTTTTGTTTTTGTTTTTTTTTTTTTTTTTTTTTTTTTTTTTTTGACAGTAACGATAGTTATGCTTTCCCTTGATTTATAAAAACATCATGGGGAGGATGGACCCAATAACATGATTTTTGTTCGAACAGGGCTTTCCTAGCTAAGGAATGGGCCTTAACATTATACTTTCTAGGAACAAAATGGAAATTACGTTAATTCTTGGCCAGTTTTCTAATATCATACAAAATAGGATCTAGATCCCCATACTCCAGATCAACCGAATTAAGCGCTTCAATCACTGACTTTGCATCTGAGCAAATCCTCTTGAGGTCCCTGCACTCCCTGCAAGAATCTAGTGCAATACCGATAGCCGACGCCTCTGCTACCTCCACAGAGGACATAACACCTAGCACACACGACCCTGCCCTACTGATATTATCCACCCTCGATACTAGGATCTATCTAATTCCCGTTCCTCCAGAGCTCCAACACCTTGCAGCATCAACAAAAATAGTAGAACATGAACTACCTAACATCAACCAATCCTCGTTGTAGATCTGCCTCTCAGGCAATATACATGAACTGATAAAGTCCCCAACTCGAGCAAATGTCCTATATCCAGCACCTTCTCTGGACTCTCTCCCTTCCCACGGAAGATACCTTCATTGCGATTCTTCCAAAGTCCCCCAAAAGCCAAACGCATACCATTTCATCTTCTATTTGTATGTGTCTGTGTCTCTCAAACTCCTAGATAGGGTCTCCCACAGGTCTCTGAATGAATCTCCAACAAGCTTTGTAAACCCCATGGAGACAGATGCCAAAATCTCATTGCGTAATCACAGTGAAAAAAGATATGTTCAGCCGTTTCGTAATCCTTAGCACAGAGGTGACGTGAATGATCTTTTACAAGCTTCTTTTGGTACAGGGCCCTTCTAGTTGGAAGAAAACCATTAATGCATTTCCATAGGAAAAATTGTAGCTTCCTCGGCACCTTCATCTTCTAAAGGCTGCTCCACAGCTCGTCAGATGGACTGCTCCCCAGTGATTCCACTGTTTGTTTTGTGTGTTCATCAAGTCAGCAACCTTAGACATTCCAGCTCTCCTCTGTGACCACAGCTTCGCCCTATTTTTCCCTGCAACCCAAAAGTCTTCCCACACATTGACCTGCTCTCCCTTGCCAATTCTCCACCTAAAACCTTTGTCTAGAATCTCTCTTCCTTTCAATATGCTTCTCCAAGCCCACGACGGTCTTAGCCCCAGCTCAGCCTCCATAAAGCTTCCCCTCGAGAAGTATTTACCTCTAAGAAAATTACACACCAATTGATTCTCACTTTTAATTAATATCTCTAAATAAGCATCGTGTATACCCTTTTTGTGGCAGTGATCGATGACATGATTTTGTGATGTGTAATTTTGTCTATTTCGATAACAAAAGTATCCTTGCAATGTAATAAATGGACCAATTAGGCATACTTTTATTTTGTCTTTTCCCATTTTGAGGCAAACGTTTCTATATAAACATCCCCTTCACAAATGTGATATATATGAATCATATCATAAAACTGGTTTTTCAGAAACGTAGTTCTTATGAAAATTAATCCCGTTTTATTAATTTGTTATACATACCTACTTAATTACTACAATCATTCGAAAAGACTTATTATACGGATCACCTCGAAGTATATACTGTTTATATAGTTAGAGATGCCTTGATGAGGAAGTCAGCATGCCACCACAAATCATCAAGACACATTTTATGCATGCATACGTACTATCTTAGCCTTTGAGACCTCATCGCAAGAATGGGATCCAATTAGCTCAATCTTTAATAATTGGTAGGGAAAAATTACTGTTGTACAGTTAATTTTTATTTAAATTAATAAAATAGGTTAGCTTTTCTTTTTATTCCTTAAGTAAAGTATTTCTCCTTTTGAGAATACGTTATTAATGAGAAAAAATTGCACCCACCACCAATAACATGAATGGCGCAGAGAATGCGCCATTCGTGTTATGGAGAAGTCCACGTGGACTGAAATTGGGTTTACATGAATGAACACTTAAATATTTAAATATTTAAATAATATATATTACATTTTTATATATAATATTATATTTTTATATAAATATATATTATATATAAATATATATTATATATAGATATATATTATATATAATATTATATATAAATAATATATATATTATTTATATATTTATACATAATATAGGAAAAATATTAGAATGTTACCCCAAGTGACACCCCTATGCAATGGCGTGCGAGACCCACATAAAAATAAATGTACGCAAAATAGGTTTTGGTGGATAACATGCGTGATGTGTATCTCGAAGCGCGCACGAAAACTTCCATAGATGCGGGCCCACACGCCATGTCTCCATCTACATCTATAGACATGACCGAATTTGATACAGACCACCCTCGTTTTCATTTACACAACTTTCTTTCTCTATAAACCTGCAAGGTTAGCCAATCTCTTTTTTTTTCTCTCTCTCTTTCTCTCTCTAATTCTTCATCCATCTTCATTAACTCGTTCGATAATGGCAAGAACTGAAACTCATCCACAACAGTTGCAACACAGTCGGATACATACCTAACGTCTTCTCCACAACTCTCTCTCACTTAATTGCCACTAACTGCGCTCACCTCATCGTGTCGTTCATCCAAATTAGAAGTACAACAAACTAGGGTTTCTAAGAATTAGGGTTTTTGAAAATTAGGGTTTTTTAATTATTAATTAAATAAGTAATAAACATTTTTTCCATCGATTTTGTTAAAATACTATTATTTATATATGTAGCCTAAATTGATCATGAGAGCTTCGGATTAAAGCAATAAAAGGATTTTAGTTTTTATTCCACCATTCATCGGTCTCTCTATCTCTATCTCGGTGTTCTCAATTTGTATAGGTTGCATGAGGCTTGCATGGGGTTGCATGGATTTGCATGAGGTTTACATGGGGTTGCATGAGTTTACAATTGCAATTGGTATGTGAGTCGTCCATATCCACCTCGAGATATGTGCATGATGTTTGCATGGGTATGCAAAGGTTTTCCACCTCGAAACACATGCATGACGTTTGCATAGATTGCACGAGGTTGCACGGGTTGTCCACCTCGAGATACGTGGGTGGCGTTTGCATGAATTGCACGAGGTTGCATGGGTCACCCACCTCGAGATACAGGCATGGCGTTGTATGGATTATCCACCTCGATATATGTGTGACGTTTTAATGGGTTGTCCACTTCGAGATACGTGCATGACGTTTGTATGGGTTGTCCACCTCGAGATACGTGTGTAACGTTAGGATGGATGGTTTGAAACAAATAACTCATTCTCAAAAGGAGTAATTAATAAACTTGTTAGGTTAAACAAATAACTCCTTTTGAGAATGAGTAATTCATACTCTTAGTATTTTGCATGAATTACTCCTTCTCAAAAGGAGTTATTCATACTTTGTTCCAACTCATCAACAACACACCACGGACTCATCAATAAAACACTATGGTGTGTCCATCTCATCATCAATATCACCTTTTGAAAATGAGAAATACATTAGTTTTGTAATTTTAAAGTAACCTTCCCTATTTGATGAAAAAAGTATACCAACATTAATTACTTTTTGAAATACCCCAATTGGTAGTGTGTGACAATTTTAACTGGCAACTGCAAAATAAATTGTTATATATGCTTTTTTTATAAGCGAGTCCAATTAAGTTGAACTTGAGACCTCCTCCAATCTTGTCTTATACTCCAAGTACTAGGAATCATATTTTTGGATAAAATTATGATATATATACTAGTTTTCATAATGTGCTTCGCACGTGTTAGAGGCAAATCCTAGTGGAACTGCTATAGAATGACCACCACGTGCGAATGACCACCGTGACATCATTCCTATCGCTTCTTCTGATACCAATTGAGCGACCAACAACGAAGTTATAACAAACAGGGTAACGTTTAAACTGATGGTTTGGGTTATGAACAAGAGGAATTAGAGTAGTATCACAATGATCAGAGAGATAATAGGCAAAAAATAGTAATATGGAACATCAGCTAAATAATAAAACGACTCTATGATTATATTATAGATGGAGAATAAGTTACACAAGAACACAATAGAACATAAGAACACAAGACAAGAACAAACACTTAGAAACTTGCTTGCACAAAGAAGGCTCTAAACTCGAATGCCTTAAACTGAAAACTAAACTTAGTATTTATAGACGCATTGCCGATGGAAAGACAATCCTACATAACCAACCTTTCGCAAAAGGAAAAGCCAAATGACCCTTCACAAAAGCAAAAGAAAGACGATCTGTAGCACTTTAGGAACAGTGCTTGACTCTTCGGAAAAGTAAAAGCTAATGTACAGTACTTGACCCTTTGAAAAAGTAAAAGGCTACACTGTAGCTGCTTTAACAAAAGCTGGAAAAGAGAAATGATTCTCATTGTCAGAAAAGGCTAGCAATTAATGCTAATAGCAATAATGCTAGGAAGCAAGTGCTAGAAAAGATAAGCGGCATGGGCCTGATAGCTGGACACGTCCAGAAGCATGGGCTTAAACAAGTCATATGGCATGGGCCTGAATTATGTATGATGATAAAACAAAGTATAGTAGGAGATTGGGGGTGAATTGAGAAAGATCCATAAATCGGAATGAACGTAATCAGGAAACCTCAAGATATCTGGGTATTTGACGTAAACTCTAATAATAGGTTTACCCAAAAGATACCATAAGGCAAAGAGGAGATGAAGATCTTCAGTTGTCCATAAAAAACTTATGTTACAAGGGAAGATTTTCATAGCACAACGAACATGAGAATTATCCCATTCAATTTCAACTCCATTATTGAATAATTCTTGATATAAGAGATCAACCAAAGGTTGTTGAATTGCAGGATTTAGGATAGCTTGAGCAAATGGGAGACGGCTAGTCATAATTCTGTATCAGAAAGTTCATAAATGTTATCATCTGAAACAGATTTTGTAGAAGATGAACATTTTGATTCAACTTGATTAAGGCGATCATTCATTTGTTTTAATTGATCAAGTATAACTTGTGCAATATCAGGGTTAAGTGATGAATAGGCCATATTAGGTAGGGAGGATGATGCAATTTGAGGTTTTGGTTTAGCAACCACTTCTTTAAAACTTGATGATAAAGAAGGGAACTCACTGAGTTTAATGGAAGTTGAAGGAGTTATAGGTTTGGAGATAAATGCACAGTTGAATTTATCCCACCATTTACATGAGATATCTTGTGAAAGATAGGTAAATGTCCCAAGGTTATTTTTAGTAACTTCATGAGTAGCATACTGCCATTTAAGTATCCATGGAATTGAATGTTGATGAAGGAAATGCAACAAAGACATTTTTGATTCTTCATATTTTTTCAACACAGTTGAAGGAAAAATGTCAGCAGAAGGTCCGAACTTAGTCCACCAGTCGGTCATAAACCATGTAGGTAGAGAAAGTTTCATAGATTTCTTTAATGTTATATACCAAGAATGATTAGTTGTTGGGTCTTGATAAAATATAACATTACGCCATGCATCCATGTAGTCTTTATAGTTTACAGTAACTGCAGGTTTATCTTTAGCAATAGTCATAGATTGATACATGAAAGGACTATGCTGTATCGAACTGTTCAAAGAACACCATTCTACAGGAGTTAGAACCTTTTGTATTTTTAATTTTGAATAAGCAATTTCATCAGAATTTGGTCTTGCGAAATGTTCAAAATGAACTGATTGTGTATGAATGAGTAAACTCTCATAAAATTTGATATTGGTGTGAGGACGAGATGGAAAATAGTGAAGGCCAGGAGGCATGATTAGGTTAACTTGTGTGTCAAGAGTTTTATCAAGAAGGTGATTCTCAAGAATGAGATCGAGATATCTATTAGTTAATAGATATTCGAAATGAGTGACATGATCAGATAGAGGTTTGAAGCGATTCATCGCAGGGGTTTTGCCTTTATTCATGATCTATAAACAATTTATAGATGAAGGAGAAGTGAGAAATTCTCTTGATAAGAAATCAGGAAGAAAATTATCAATACCTTTAATATATTCAATATCAAAATCAAATATACTTAATATTGCTTGCCAGCGAGCAAAAATCTGTTTTGAAACCAAATTCTTTACATCTTTCAAAAGAATTTCTTTTGCAGACTTGCAATCAACACGAATAAAAAACTTTTGATTTAGAATATCTAATTGAAATTTTTGAACACAAAGCACGATGACTAAAACTTCTTTTTTGACAATCGCATAATTACTTTGAGCTTGATTCCAAAGTTTAGAAGTAAAACAAACAAGTTGCTCTAGATTTCTTTAATGTTATATACCAAGAATGATTAGTTGTTGGGTCTTGATAAAATATAACATTACGCCATGCATCCATGTAGTCTTTATAGTTTACAGTAACTGCAGGTTTATCTTTAGCAATAGTCATAGATTGATACATGAAAGGACTATGCTGTATCGAATTGTTCAAAGAACACCATTCTACAAGAGTTAGAACCTTTTGTATTTTTAATTTTGAATAAGCAATTTCATCAGAATTTGGTCTTGTGAAATGTTCAAAATGAACTGATTGTGTATGAATGAGTAAACTCTCATAAAATTTGATATTGGTGTGAGGACGAGATGGAAAATAGTGAAGACCAGGAGGCATGATTAGGTTAACTTGTGTGTCAAGAGTTTTATCAAGAAGGTGATTCTCAAGAATGAGAAGGAGATATCTATTAGTCAATAGATATTCTAATGAGTGACAGATCGATAGAGGTTTGAAGCGATTCATCGCATGGGTTTTGCCTTTATTCATGATCTCGTAAACAATTTATAGATGAAGGAGAAGTGAGAAATTCTCTTGATAAGAAATCGGGAAGAGAATTATCGGACTTTTAATATATTCAATATCAAAATCAAATATACTTAATATTGCTTGCAATGAGCAAAAATCGCTTTTGAAACCAAATTCTTTACATCTTTCAAAAGAACTTCTTTTGCAGACTTGCAATCAACACGAATCAAAAACTTTTGATTTAGAATATCTGATTGAAATTTTTGAACACAAAGCACGATGACTAAAACTTCTTTTTTGACAATCGCATAATTACTTTGAGCTTGATTCCAAAGTTTAGAAGTAAAACAAACAAGTTGCTCTAGATTTCTTTAATGTTATATACCAAGAATGATTAGTTGTTGGGTCTTGATAAAATATAACATTACGCCATGCATCCATGTAGTCTTTATAGTTTACAGTAACTGCAGGTTTATCTTTAGCAATAGTCATAGATTGATACATGAAAGGACTATGCTGTATCGAATTGTTCAAAGAACACCATTCTACAGGAGTTAGAACCTTTTGTATTTTTAATTTTGAATAAGCAATTTCATCAGAATTTGGTCTTGTGATATGTTCAAAATGAACTGATTGTGTATGAATGAGTAAACTCTCATAAAATTTGATATTGGTGTGAGGACGAGATGGAAAATAGTGAAGGCCAGGAGGCATGATTAGGTTAACTTGTGTGTCAAGAGTTTTATCAAGAAGGTGATTCTCAAGAATGAGAAGGAGATATCTATTAGTCAATAGATATTCGGAATGAGTGACAGGATCAGATAGAGGTTTGAAGCGATTCATCGCAGGGGTTTTGCCTTTATTCATGATCTGTAAACAATTTATAGATGAAGGAGAAGTGAGAAATTCTCTTGATAAGAAATCAGGAAGAGAATTATCAGTACCTTTAATATATTTAATATCAAAATCAAATATACTTAATATTGCTTGCCAGCGAGCAAAAATCTGTTTTGAAACCAAATTCTTTACATCTTTCAAAAGAATTTCTTTTGCAGACTTGCAATCAACACGAATAAAAAACTTTTGATTTAGAATATCTGATTGAAATTTTTGAACACAAAGCACGATGACTAAAACTTCTTTTTTGACAGTCGCATAATTACTTTGAGCTTGATTCCAAAGTTTAGAAGTGAAACAAACAAGTTGCTCAATCCCACCGGGGGTTTTTTGAAGGAGGATACCTCCATAACCAGTATCAGATGCATCAGTTTGAATAATTTTGAAATAAGTTGGATGAGCCAAATGAAGGCAGGGAAAGGCTTTGACCTTTTGTTTGATTGTTTGAACCGCCTTGGTATGTACAGGGGTCCAAATAAATTTTGAATCTTTTTTTAATAATTCCTGCAATGATTTTCTATCAGCTGCTGCATTTTGATAGAAATCAGAAAGGTAATTAAGGCAACCAAGAAATCGCTGTAATTGATTTTTATCAGTTAACTGATTAGGAAATTTATCAGCAAAATTTATAACTCTATTAACAGGAATAATAGTTTGATTTGATATTTTGAAACCTAAGAAGGTAACATCCGTTTAAAAGAGATGCATTTTCTTTTGAGATAGCACAAGGCCATTTTTAATAATGAGTGCCTGAAAGGTATTGAGATGTTTCCAATGTTGATCAATAGATTTAGAAAATACTAGAATATCATCTATGTAAACAAGAATGAACAAACAGGGGTTGCATGAGGCTTGCATGGGGTTGCATGGATTTGCATGAGGTTTACATGGGGTTGCATGGGTTTACAATTGCAATTGGTATGTGAGTCGTCCATATCCACCTCGAGATATGTGCATGATGTTTGCATGGGTATGCACAGGTTTTCCACCTCGAAACACGTGCATGACGTTTGCATAGATTGCACGAGGTTGCACGGGTTATCCACCTCGAGATACGTGCGTGGCGTTTGCATGAATTGCACGAGGTTGCATGGGTCACCCACCTCGAGATACAGGCATGGTGTTGTATGGATTATCCACCTAGATATATGTGTGACATTTTAATGGGTTGTCCACTTCGAGATACGTGCATGACGTTTGTATGGGTTGTCCACCTCGAGATACGTGTGTAACGTTAGGATGGATGGTTTGAAACAAATAACTCATGCTCAAAAGGAGTAATTAATAAACTTGTTAGGTTAAACAAATAACTCCTTTTGAGAATGAGTAATTCATACTCTTAGTATTTTGCATGAATTACTCCTTCTCAAAAGGAGTTATTCATACTTTGTTCCAAGTCATCAACAACACACCACAGACTCATCAATAACACACTATGGTGTGTCCATCTCATCATCAATATTACCTTTTGAAAATGAGAAATACATTAGTTTTGTAATTTTAAAGTAACCTTCCCTATTTGATGAAAAAAAGTATACCAACATTAATTACTTTTTGAAATACCCCAATTGGTAGTGTGTGACAATTTTAACTGGCAACTGCAAAATAAATTGTTATATATGCTTTTTTTATAAGCGAGTCCAATTAAGTCGAACTTGAGACCTCCTCCAATCTTGTCTTATACTCCAAGTACTAGGAATCATATTTTTGGATAAAATTATGATATATATATACTAGTTTTCATAATGTGCTGTGCACGTGCGGTGCACGTGCTTCGCACGTGTTAGAGGCAAATCCTAGTGGAACTGCTATAGAATGACCACCACGTGCGAAGGACCACCGTGACATCGTTCCTATCGCTTCTTCTGATTTGACACCCTAAGCTTGTGGGTTTTGTTCCTCATGATATTACGCGTCGTTTGGATATTTGTTTGTCGCATTTGGTTGGGTGTAGTGATGTTTGGGTTTTTGGTGTTTCTGGGGTTTCTAGGTATGTTATTGATGGCCCGTACTGGACTGCTGCTTAGAACCATTACAGTGTGAATGGTATCGGTCATCTTAAACCGTTAGTTCTTGTGAGGGTAGCAGAGTAGTTAGGTCGTAGTATCAATAGTTTAGCAATGTTTTTGAATCAATATTCATTTATAGGTTTCGAACGTCTTGGGCCGACTCTTGACTATTGATGTCGGCCATGTTAAACCGAAACTAATGGAATTGAAATGTTTTCCCTAAATTTTATAACTGTTTATGTTCAGGTATGACGAAACCTAAAACTAGAGTGAATAGGCCTCCTCGTAGGATTAGGCAGTGATCAGGCTAGTACCGCAGCTTCTTAAGTTGAAGAAGGTGTGCCTTAGAGGAAGCGTCTGACTTGCTCTAATTGAAATGCAAAGGCGTGTGAAGCAAAAAAAAGTCTAGTAAATAAGGAGTGTCAACCGATTTTAGGAGATGTTGTCTCTGAGGGCATTGGTACATCCTCCGTAGGTGAGAATGATACAGTTGTAGTTGGTAGGAGTAGGTTGGGGGAGTGTACTAAAGGCGTTCGTTCACCAACTGATTTTGCCAAAGAAGGGGATGAAGATGCCTTTTTTGATACATCGACCCATAAGGCAAACGCATATGCCACTTCATTTTCTGGTGGTCCTTCAGATTTAAGTCTTCTACCATCATTTACAAACCATGTGCTTTTAGATATTTGGAGGAACAAGGTATCGTACATTTCGGGACGGTTCATTTCATCATTTATTTTTTTATTATATATTGTATTTTTAATCTACTTCTTACATTGCTTTGTAGGGCCGAGGAATTCTGAAGTGCATAAACCATGGTTATCAGATCTCTACTTGGAAGACTATCAAACAACGTCCCGAGAAGGAAAGGGTGGCAAAACTGATT
The DNA here is from genome assembly GCA_039657325.1 of Stephania cephalantha. Taxonomy (NCBI): domain Eukaryota; kingdom Viridiplantae; phylum Streptophyta; class Magnoliopsida; order Ranunculales; family Menispermaceae; genus Stephania; species Stephania cephalantha. The sequence continues at coordinate 7,053,984 of CM077578.1, read as the reverse complement.
AACGACTCCAGTTTAGCACCATTGGGCTACATCTCATATGATGGAGGTAATATGGTTTATATTTTAGGCATTTTCGAGAGATGGCAGCCTCAAACAAACACATTCCATTTGCCCTTTGGTGGGATGACGATCACACTTAAAGATGTACGGGTCCTTCTCGGTATTTTAGTCATCGGTAAGAATGTGGCTACGCCTTTCAAGGATTGTAAATCGTTAACCGAGATGGTTAGTAGGTTATTGGAGGTATCGGAGACTGATACTGAAGAGGAGATTAGGACTAGGCCTGGATTCACCGTTAGTTTGGCATGGTTCAATGATAAGGGCAATTTGTGTCATCAAATAAGGTGTCGAAAGATCTAAGGCTAATAAGGGCGATAAGTTCTTAGTGGTTTTATGAGACTTAAAGCTTCCGCATGTGATTCTATAACTAATGTATATTTCTTATATTAAAAGAATGCTTACATTGCACACATATCTTAAGGTATATTGCAAGGCAAACGATGAGTGTCTGTCAGACCTGCGTGTCTGTGCTAGGGTACGTTAGCATTCTCTTTTTTATATGAAAGAAACAGCTTGCTCCCACTAAAAGGTTTGAACCAATATGACCTTGCTCTCGAATCCCTTATCGAACAATTGAGCACCCAATTGGTTGGTGCTAGCATTCAACTTCTTAATATGTATCGGGAGTCATCATAACCCATTATATTCTCATTGTTGGGATGCGTGAACCGAGACAAAGTCTCATGTATCGGTTAAGTGTGACTTCATAAAGAGGTACATAATTAATTATCAAGTCACACTTAAAATACTTTCGAGGCCTTTAGATGTAAAATCCACAAGTTGTGAGTAATTGAAAGTGGATAAGGTGGGGAATATATTGATAGTAGTGAGATCCATAAACTCACATATACAGGTGAAAACGGGACCATTATTACTCATTTACTATTTGTAACCAAAATAAGAGAAAATTAAAAAATAAACGGACGATATATTTATATGTATCATCAAAACGTCTTAGGCTATGTTTGACAATACTAGCATCATCTAGCTGATAGCGAATTATCTACCTGAAGGCTGACAATCTAACTGATAGCTGATAATATAGTAACTAATAGCTGAAAGCTAATAATCTAGCTTATCGATCAATTAAAATGATTCTAATAAACTAGCTAACTTATCGAATAGCTAATAAATGCAAAATATCATAAAAAGACATGTTATATGATTAGATAGAATACATGTAAATCTTTTTCGAAAAACAACTATATAATATCTTTTTTCACATCAATAACTATATAATTTAACTTTTAGATAAAATAAATAAATTATATAAAAAATATTTGAATGTTTTTCGATAAAGGAAAAAAATAGTTCAATTAAAAATCAAATGAATGATCATACACTTATAAAAAGATTTATTATATTAAAAATAAATTTATTATATTAAAAATAATTGTACGCACGTACATGCAACATTGTTTTGGGATGGTCCACTACTACTCTCGCAAATTTATGCATATTGATATCGAAGACCATTGTGTGTAATTACTAATTTGTACACAAAATAAAGGGTAAAGTTGGGACCAAAAAGTTAATCTATCCTTTGAAATAGAAAATTCTACATATAGTAGCATTTACAATTTTAACGTTTCATCTAAATGATTTTAAAAATCATCTCCCAACCAAACATATCTTATTTGTAAAAAGTGCTTATAAACTAAATTATAAGCTGGATATAAGCTAAACATAGCCTTAATCACGGACCCATTATACTTCATCCTTCCTCAATAGCAACAACATCGTCCATCCAAAATTCATCTCCATTTGTTAGACATCACTAATTGATCCATCTCTTTAACCGTCATCCATATAGTTATAAAATTCATCTCCATTTATTAGATATTGCTAATTCCATTTCTCACCTCTTCCGATGACAGACGTAGTCGTAGAACTACTTCAGTCAAAATGATGATAACAACATACTAATGACTATGTTGATATGAAACTCCGGCGAACCATTCCTTTCACATCTCTTAATTGTTTTTTGTACCATCCATCTAACTCGTCAGTGAAACTCCGATTAAACTCCTAGGAATATATTGTGGACTAAAGAGGCTGCTCTTGGAGGATGGGTCGTTAGGCTAAAATGGATAGAGGAGAGTCGAGTGGGGTGGGTGGTTGGGCGAGGTAGTCCGCAAGAATAAAGGGAGGCACATAGTTCAGGGGAAAGGGGAGAATCAACACTGTAAAGAACTTTTTTCTCGTTCCATGTCGAGGGGAAGTTGTTTAAGGTTTTTAGGAGACAGCAAGGAGGTAGAGGGTTTCTTAAATCCTTGCCCAAAGGGCGTTCCAAGTTGTGTTTATGGATGAGGAGGTTTTTTGGCTTACTAGAGTCTCTAAATAGGTGGTAGAAGCAGCCAATGGAGCGCAGAGGAAAGTCACGAGGAAGAACGGGACACCGGTAGTGGTGGATCTCATCAACAACGAGGGAGGGAGGGCATTGAAGGTTTCGAGGTTTAGGAACCAATAGAGACGCGCTCTCATAATCCCAAAGGGGGGAAAGGAAAGGGCCTTGAGATAGTGGCTATCGACACTTCATGCAATATGTATCTCGATGAATACAGAGACACGAACCATAGGAGTCCATATTCCTATCGACCTTTCCTGCAACCCAGAATGCCATAACACCACAACTTCATACTGCTCAGACGTCAGAAAACATAAGGAGGTTATCAGAAAACGATATGATGAACCAAAAGATCCGAGACCTATGGGACTAGGATTTTGTCTCAGTGGTGTTTCGTGAGTGTTAGAGATCAAGATTCAGTTGATGACAAAGCAACAACATGTGGATTGTTTGATCATGGTTAGCTGTTGGTGTTCATGTGTCCTGTGGTCCATGGTTGTAACAAACTGTTAGTTAGTTTGTTGTAATTCTGTTATTTCTGTTGTATCTGTTGTAAGTCTGTTGGTTTAGTTAGAAAGTTGTTATTATTGTTAGTTAGTTCGTGCTGTTATTTGAAGTGTATATATAGCACACTTACTGAGTTGTACAAATAATTTTTTCAATCAATACAAATTTGTTTCTTCTCAATATCATAGCAACAGAGCATTCTCTCATTAGAGAATTCTCACATGGTATCAGAGCTTCCTGCAATGGCAGAAGCTAGTTCTTATGAAGGAGATTTTGGTGGTCTCAGCACATTTGCTGATGTAACTGCAATTGCAAAGTCTCTCAACTTCAATCTACCTACAAAGCTTGATGAAGGTAATTACATCTATGGAAGGTTCAAGTAAGAGCTGCAATTCGAGCTTTAGGTTTGTATTTTTTCATTGAAAATAAGAGGTCCTCAGTAACATTAGATTCAGCTGTAATTGATGAAGTTTTGAGCAGATGTGATAATTTTCTTATGATATGGTTGTTTTCAAACATAAGCAAAGATGCCATTGGACATGTAACTGAATGTGAGTCCTCTTTTATGATCTGGAAAACATTGGAGAGCTTGTTTGCTCAGTCATCCATGGCACGAGTTCTGCAGCTCAAGAAGAAGTTAAACAACATCAAGAAAGGTTCATCTTCAATTTCTGAATTTATTCTCAAAGTTAAGACAATAGCTGCTGAACTGAGGTCAATAAGTCAAGTAGTTACTGAATCTGATATGATTCAATCAATACTGAATGGTCTTGGTCATGAATTTGATCCTGTTGTGGTTTTAATTTCTTCTCAAAGAGCAAATATATCATTGCAATATGCACAATATATGCTGATGATGCATGAAAAGAGAATTGAAGATCTTAATCAAGCTTCACAAATATACATGAATAATGTTTCACCAAATTTTGTTGAAAACAGTGACAAGAAGTCACAAGGTATGAAAATCAGTTCTGCACCTTTTCAAAATCGATCTAACAATAGTTTTCGTGGTGGATTCAAGAATCGTGGAGGAAGGTCTGGTAATAGAGGAAATGTGTTTTGTCAATTGTGCTATCGTCATGGACATATGGCTCTTCAATGTTATCATAGATTTGATCAATCTTTTTATGGTCCTCAAAATCAGTCTTCAAGTTCTTCAAGTTCTTCAAGTCATGTTAATCAGAATCGACGTCCTCTTGCACAAATTCATCATCCAATGTCTCATAAAGTTCAACCAACTGCACCTCAGTCTATGATCAATCATTTTCAAGGCATGATGGTGACTCCTGAAAATGTTATTGATCCAAATTGGTACATGGACAGTGGAGCATCCAGTCACATGACTTCTGATGGATCTGCTCTACTCAATAAAACTGAATACAAAGGTAATCAGTTGGTGACTGTTGGTAATGGTGAGTTGTTAAAAATTTCTCATACTGGTAATGCTGTGGTTAAATCTAATTCAGCTCCTTCTCACTCTCTTCAATTAAATAATGTTCTTCTTGTTCCAAAGATTGCTAAGAATCTTATAAGTATTTCAAAGCTTACTCGTGACAACAATGTCATTACTGAGTTTACTCCTTCTTCTTTCTCTGTCAAGGACAAGGATTCGAAGACAACCTTGCTTCAAGGAGTGCTCCATAATGGCCTATATTGTCTTCCAAAAGCTGATTCACTTACATCTGGTTCAGTTTTCTCTGTTCCAACTGTCTTTTCTTCATCTAATTCTTGTAATACTTCACTGCTTAGTTCTGTTAATAATGATCTATGACATGCTCGACTAGGACATCCATCTAATTCTGTGTTGCAAAAAGTTTTATCTTCATTGAACACATCTATAAATAAATCTTGCATATCTTTTTGTAACTCTTGTAAAGTAGCTAAGATGCACAAACTTCCTTTTACTTCCTGCACTATAACTGCTACTAAGCCTTTGGAATTAGTTTATTCTGATCTTTGGGGTCCATCTCCATTGTTGTCTTCTCAAGGTTCAAGGTATTACATTGTGTTTATTGATGCTTTCAGTTGGTTTACTTGGTTATATCCTCTTAAATTGAAATTAGATGCATATGTTGCCTTTATTCATTTTGTTAAACAAGCTGAACTTCAACTTAACTCTAAGTTGAAAGTTTTTCAATCTGATATGGGCCTTGAATATAAACCTATTGAAAAATTCTGCAATGCATCTGGTATTGTTCATCGTTATTCTTGTCCATATACTCATCAACAAAATGGTGTTCCCGAAAGAAAGCATCGTTCCATTGTTGAAATGGGTCTCACTCTTCTTGCTCATTCTAAACTACCTTTCTCTTTTTGAAAGGAAGCATTCTTAACAGCTGTTTTTCTTCTTAACAACTTACCATCTTTTGTTCTTGCTTTTAAATCTCCATATGAGGTATGTTTTCGTAAACTACCTGATTATTCTTACTTTAAAACTTTTGGATGTGCTTGTTATCCAAATCTTACTGCTTACTCTCAACACAAGTTCAATTTTCTATCTTTCAAATATGTCTTTGTTGGTTATAGTCCAAGGCATCATGGTTATAAATGTTTACATTCAAATGGCAAGATTTATATCTCTCGTGATGTTGTGTTTAATGAAGATGATTTTCCTTATCCTAGTCTCTTTTCATCTAATCATACTTCTTCTTCTCTTATGTCTTCTTCTTCTAGTCTTCCTTTATCTGTTTTTCAGTTCTGTCCTGTTTCTTCTCCTTCTAATTCATCTGTTTATGTTCTCCTACATCTGATTCTTCTAATTCTCTTCCTTCTGATTTACCACAACCTCTTTTCACTACTGAACTATCACTACCTCCTTTAACTACTGAATTACCACAACCTGTCATTACCAGTTCTCATATTAACACTCACCCTATGCGGACTAAAAGTAAGATCGGTGTTTTCAAACCAAAAGCATTGGTTGTTACTTCTCCATATGCTTTGGTGCATTCTCTTACTGAACCTACTTCTGTTAAAGCTGCTCTTGCTGATCCAAATTGATATATTGCAATGAATGATGAAATTCATGCATTGGACATCAACAACACTTGGACTTTGGTTCCTCCTACTCCTGATATGAGTGTTGTTGGTTGTAAATGGGTTTTTCAAATTAAAACTAGTCCTACTGGGGACATTCAGAGGTATAAGGCAAGACTTGTGGCTAAGGGGTTTCATCAAATTCCTGGTCTTGACTTTGGAGATACTTTCTCACCTGTTATTAAGCCATATTCTCTTCGTATCATGTTCACTCTTGCTGTTACTTATCAGTGGCCTATTAAACAACTTGATGTGAACAATGCTTTTCTCAATGGTGAACTCTCTGAAGATGTGTTTATGAGCCAACCTGAAGGTTTCATTAGTAAGAAATATCCTAAGTATGTATGTAAACTGAACAAAGCTTTGTATGGTTTAAAGCAGGCTCCTCGGGTTTGGTTTTCTAAGCTCAAAACAACTTTGCTCACTTGGGGATTCACTAATAGTTCAGATGATTTAGTTTCTTCTTTCAGCGATCTGGTTCTTCTGTTTTGCTTCTTCTTGTGTATGTTGATGATATTCTCATACATAGGATCTGATTCTTCTTTGATTCAACAACTCATTACTTGGTTAAATTCCAAGTTTTCTCTCAAAACTTTGGGTGATGTTGATTATTTTCTTGGTTTTGAAGTTCATCATGACTCTTCAGGATTGTATTTATCTCAACATAAATACATTCTTGATCTCCTTAAGAAGACAAACTTGTTGGATTCTAAGCCTCTGTCTTCACCATATTCTGTTGGTGTTCATCTCAGTGCTACTGATGGAAATTCATTCTATGATCCTACCTTGTATCGAAATGTAACGGCCATAAAATTTGACTTGTGCCACGTGTCAGGTTAGGGTCGTTTGTGGGATCCACTCGTCGAAATGCGTACGTCCGAATCTCGAGTGGAGATGAAAATTTGTAAGAAATGAATATGCGGGGAATGCAGTGAGCCGAAAAATGAACGGGGACGCGCCTCGAGTCGAGTGCCGACGTGGGACCGAGATAGTGACGTAATGAGGATATATTGGCTATAGGGATTTTAATGTGTACATTGGATACGCCCCGTGTTGCGTGTAGGGCGAGTATCGAGAATTTGAAATGAGGCAGGTTGGTGCCTCGAGATGCGCCCTACTTGGTTGTTGAGTTTGCCTCGAGATTTGTGTTGCACGAATCTCGAGGATACGTTTGATTTGGAATTAAAAGAGAAAGACAAATATATATATATATATATATATGGATATATATATAAAGGAGGGGATAAGATCAAAGAAAAGGAAAAAAAAAAAAAAAAAGAGATCGAAAGCTCGGGAGAGCGGAAAGGAAGAGAGAGGAAGAGGAGACCGGCGGCTCCCGGCGTAACCAGCGGCGGGACGGCGGCCAGCGGCGATCGGACGGCGGTGGCAGCCAGCTCGCGAATCAGCGCGGAGGAGGTGGCGGCGATCGCGCCGGGCACTGCGATCGCGCATAGCGCTGCGGTCGCGGTACGTTCAGAGCGGACGAACGAGCGGCGCAGGCGGCGCTCGGCAGCGGCGCCGGCAGGGCGTGGCGGCGCGAGGCAGCGCCGGCAGTGACGCCGGCAAGACGGCAGCGACTCCGGCGCGACAGCGGGTCGGATCGGCAGCGACGACGCGACGCGACGAGACGCGACGCGGAGAAACTCACCAGCGGCGCCGCCGACCGGCGAGCGGCGAGCGGCGCCGCGCCGGCGATGCAAGCGATGGCCGCGAGCGACGGCGCGGTGGCGCGTTGTCGACCGCTCGGATGCGCGATTTCGACGAAATCGTGACGACACGATGGAGGTGAGAATTTCACCTAATTTTGTGTGATGTGAATGAATTGAATAAATTAGGCCTAAAATGTCTAAATGGACACCAGGGACTTAGGAGTCGGGTGTCGGGTGCGCAAATCGAGACGTGAGCGACGTTTTGAGGTTCGCGTTTCTCGAGGTAAGTAAACCAGTTAGTGATTTATACAGTATTTCATTTCTCTCCATTGGCTGTTGTTGTTACTGTTATGTGATAGCTTTATTGTTGTTCACTGCTTTGTGATGATAGCTATCTGAAAAATTGTTATTGATTGAGTGGGTCCAATGGCAAGTGAGTCACGGTTACTGTTTATCTGCCATATGAGCTCGTATTCGTACGCCGTCGATATCTCCCAATTGAGTGTACGTTGGGGGCTCTTATCCGGGACGTAGATATCTATTAGTCGCAAGGGTTAGGGTTGGAAGGCATGGGGCTCGTCCTAACCCGAGTCTGCTGGAATTTTTCCGCGACTCAACGACCTTTTGGTCGGGACTCCTTGTTATTTGGCCTCACTCATTGATGGATTATTTACAGTCTTGTATATTCATGCGTTCTTTATTCCTTTCGTTCTATTTGCATGAATTTGACTGCTTTGGATATTGTGAAATGTTGTGTATAGTCCTACTGGATTTACTTACCTGGGCTCGTCATTCTTATGTGTGACTGAGTGCAGAGCCGCGGACGAGTAGCAGAGGGAAGGCATCATAGCTAGGTGATTATTTTGTACATCTTGTATTACTCTCCTCTGATGATACATTTATGTTGGGTTCCACAATTAGGTTGCCTAACTCCCTGATCATTTTGTTGAATTATTTAATGTATTAGTCGCTTACGCTAAATTGTAAAACTTGCAAAAAATATTAATAACTCAACTGTAAAATTGTGAATTCACGTATAATGATGGATTGGAAGGCTGACTAGGCTCGCGTTGACCTTGCGAGATTGGCTCGGGCGGTTCACGTGAGCTTAGGCCGGGCGGGGCCCAATTTGTGGAAAATTGGGGCCGTCACAGTTGGTATCAGAGCCGACGTTTTTAAAGAACTCGACTCTTGAAATTAAGACACAAAACCAGCGGAAGTTAGGAATGGTTGAACTTAGAGTGGAACCCTATGATCCTGACTTAAGTCTTCGTTGGGAAGTGAGGAGAGTATTTGATGTGTTGTCTTATACTACTATCGATAGAGGTACGATAGAACTACTTTGGTAGCCGTAGTTACTCTTGTGTATCAAGTGAGACACGATGAGTAAATTGAAAAGGATTGACGATAAATTTATCGGATCCAGAGAAATTGATTACTTTGCCTATGCATACGTCCCTAGAAGAAAATCTGAATAGGAGTTCATAGGAAAGTAAAGTTTGAAAGAGAAGGAAAAATGACGAATTGCAGACTCTAAGGGAACAGAGTGTTGAGATGACTTGAGAGCTAACGATTACATCATGTACGGACTCCTTAGCTTTGACGAAAGCTTTGGAGTAGTAGTGTTGGATCAGAAGCCCAAGTAACTCCACTTTAGTGACACTACGCATTTATCGTCTCAGGGTTGGTGAAGTCGACCACCACCTTTAGGGACTTGTAAATGAATTAAGTGTTACGAGTTGACGTGGAGTCTGCAAATTCTTTCTAAATGTTAGGGGTCACCTAAGTATAAATCCTTTGAGATCGTATATCTCAAGAATTCTCACATGCTAAAATTTGTTCAGATGCGTTAGTAAACGTACTGGAAGGGAATTTACGTGCAAGTAGTGCATGTTGTACAAATGTATCCGATATGGTATATTTGTTGTGTATATATACGATATCGAGGATTCGTGGCTATGGAAAATGCGAAGACGTTTCAGACATGGTTTATGAATGATCGTGAGGCAGCAGGTTCGCGGTTTGCGAGCGCTGATGAGCTGCATACATCGCACGACCAAGAATCGCAGAGATTCTTCGATTGCTAAGAGCACATGTTACACCATCGTCGTCAGCAGCGCTAGTTGGACCTGCAGTGGTCGAGGAGACACATGTTCAGGCCGAGATATGGCTGATACGGGTGTCAGAGTAACGGCTAAGGCTAGGCAGTCTCGCGAGTTCAGCGACATTTTCACGGTGGTACGGATCGCGGAGCAGCAAAGATTTATGACGTCTTGGCCATACCAGATCATATGAGGTCGAGCATCGTATCAGTTTCGTTGTTCGGCGAGGCCGATGTCTGGTTGTGCACTACGGTGGCGTTGATGTGGACGCTCTGGGTTGCAGTCGATGTTATGGTGAGTGAGAGCGTGGGGGTACATGCATCGGAGTACCAGTCGCATTCTCGGCATCGTCACATTTAGTGCGAGGGTCTGGAGATGATCAGAGGAAAACGAGGGTTAGACGGTCGTGGCAAGGAGATCAACCTCAGAGCGTATTGCGTTTCCACCATGTGCGGCGTGTATGGCGCCAAAGTTAGTTAGTCCAGCGTAGAGTTACGCTAGTGCACTACATAAGTACCATCGAGGGTTGATGGCGAGGCAGTGGCCAGAGACAGAGTCAGAGATCCAGTCGAGTGCACAGACAAGAACAATGATCTATCATGCACAGGGACAAGGACATTGACATGTTCCATTTGGATTGGGATTTCAACGTACCTGTATGGGCGTATGGACAGCCAGGTACAGCAGAGTCAGAAACATATTCATGTTATTGCCACGTCAGGTCCGACGCCTATCCATCGTAACCTGATAGTGGGTACGAGTTGGGTCGAGACTCACTCGATCAGAGAGACTAGCAGACAGTCAAAGAGACTGATTTACATTCTCGCGGATATACAACAGATATACGTATGTTAGTGACAGTGGATCATGATATTAAAATGTTCATTTGTATTACAATATATGTTGCGAGGATGTTGCCCTGACATATATTGATGGGAGGAGACAGATAGTGTGTTCTTTGCTTGGAGGTCTCGGAGGAGCCCAGCTCGTCGCGGAGGAGCCCAGCTGGTCGCGGAGGAGCCCAGCTGGTCGCGGAGGAGCCCGGCCCTACAGAATAAGATGGGGGTATGGCTTTGGGCGGGTATGGCCTTGGGCGGGTATGGCCTTGAGTCTTCATTCATTAAACACCATTGTCCTTTGAGACTTGCTTTAATTTCGAGGACGAAATTCTAATTCGTTGGGAAGACTGTAACGGCCAGAAAATTTGACTTGTGCCACGTGTCAGGTCAGGGTCGTTTGTGGGATCCACTCGTCGAAATGCGTATGTCCGTATCTCGAGTGGAGATGAAAATTGGTAAGAAATGAATATGCGGAGAATGCGGTGAGCCGAAAAACGAACGGGGACACGCCTCGAGTCGCGTGCGACGTGGGACCGAGATAGTGACGTAATGAGGATATATTAGCTATAGGGATTTTAATGTGCACATTGGATATGCCCGTGTTGCGTGTAGGGCGAGTATCGAGATTTTGAAATGAGGCAGGTTGGTGCCTCGAGATGCGCGCTACTTGGTTGTTGAGTTTGCCTCGAGATTTGTGTTGCACGAATCTCGAGGATACTTTTGATTTGGAATTAAAAGAGAAAGACAAATATATATATATATATAAAGGAGGGGATAAGATCAAAGAAAAGGAAAAAAAAAAAAACAAAAAGAGATCAGAAAGCTCGGGAGAGCGGAAAGGAAGAGAGGGAAGAGGAGACCGGCGGCTCCCGGCGCAACCAGCGGCGGGACGGCGGCCAGCGGCGATCGGACGGCGGTGGCGGCCAGCTCGCGATTCAGCGCAGAGGGCGGCGATCGCGCAGGGCAACGGCTGCGATCGAGCATAGCAGTAGGTCGCGGTACGTTCAGAGCGTACGAACGAGCGGCGCAGGCGGCGCTCGGCAGCGGCGCCGGCAGGGCGTAGCGGCGCGAGGCAGCGTCGGCAGTGACGCCGACAAGACGGCAGCGACTTCGGCGCGACAGCGGGTCGGATCGGCAGCGACGAACCAGCGACGACGCGACGAGACGCGACGCGGAGAAACTCACCAGCGGCGCCGGCGGCGACCGGCGATCGGCGGCGCCGGCGGCCGGCGAGCGACGGTGCCGATGGCCGCGAGCGACGGCGCGGTGGCGCGTTGTCGACCGGTCGGATGCGCGATTTCGACGAAATCGATACGACACGATGGAGGTGAGAATTTCACCTAATTTTGTGTGATGTGAATGAATTGAATAAATTTGGCCTAAAATGTCTAAATGGACACCAGGGACTTAGGAGTCGGGTGTCGGGTGCGCAAATCGAGACGTGAGCGACGTTTTGAGGTTCGCGTTTCTCGAGGTAAGTAAACCAGTTAGGGATTTATACGGTATTTCATTTCTCTCCATTGGCTGTTGTTGTTACTGTTATGTGATAGCTTTATTGTTGTTCACTGCTTTGTGATGATAGCTATCTGAAAAATTGTTATTGATTGAGTGGGTCCAATGGCAAGTGAGTCACTTCTTCGTTTATCTGCGATATGAGCTCGTATCCGTACGCCGTCGATATCTCCCAATTGAGTGTACGTTGGGGGCTCTTATCCTGGACGTAGATATCTCATAGTCGCAAGGGTTAGGGTTGGAAGGCATGGGGCTCGTCCCTAACCCGAGTCTGTTTGGGATTTTTCCGCGACTCAACGACCTTTTGGTCGGGACTCCTTGTTATTTGGCCTCACTCATTGATGGATTGTTTACGCCTTGTATATTCATGCGTTCTTTATTCCTTTCGTTCTATTTGCATGATTTTGACGCTTTGGATATTGTGAAATGTTGTGTATAGTCCTACTTTGGATTTACTTACCCGGGCTCGTCATTCTTATGTGTGATGAGTGCGAGCCATGACGAGTAGCGAGAGGAAGGCGTCATAGCTAGGTGATTATTTTGTACATCTTGTATTACTCTCCTCTGATGATACATTTATGTTGGGTTCCACAATTAGGTTGCCTAACTCCCCGATCATTTTGTTGAATTATTTAATGTATTAGTCGCTTACGCTAAATTGTAAAACTTGCAAAAAATATTAATAACTCAACTGTAAAATTGTGAATTCACGTATAATGATGGATTGGAAGGCTGACTAGGCTCGCGTTGACCTTGCAAGATTGGCTCGGGGGTTCACGTGAGCTTAGGCCGGGCGGGGCCCAATTTGTGGAAAATTGGGGCCGTCACACGAAGTACTTTGGGTGCTTTGCGGTATCTCACATACACTCGTCCTGATATCAGTTTCATTGTCAACAAACTTAGTCAATTCCAGCAGCATCCTACTGATCTTCATTGGGCAGCTGTCAAAAAAGTTCTTCATTTTTTGAAATCTTCTCTTACTACTGGTATTGTGTTTCGCCCTACTACCTTACTTTCTCTTGAAGTTTTTACTAATTCTGATTGGGCTGGTGATATTAATGATCGTCGTTCTACTAGTGGTGTATGTGTTCTTCTTGGTGGCAATCTTATTACTTGGTATTCTAAGAAACAATCAGTTGTAGCACGCTCTAGTACTGAGGCTGAGTATCGAGCATTGGCTTTGGGTGTTACTGACATCTTATGGACTTCTTCTCTCCTTCGTGAACTTGGTTTTGCTTGTTCTTCCAAGCCTATACTGTAGTGTGATAATACTAGTGCTCGTGCTTTAGCTTTAAATCTTGTTTTTCATGCTCGGACTAAACATATTGAAGTTGATGTTCATTTTTTACGGGAAAAACTTGCTGCTTGAGTTTTTGATCTTCGTTATGTTCCTACTGAACATCAATCTGCTGATTTTTTACCAAGGTTCTTCCTACTCCTCGGTTTCTTTTCCTATCTTCCAAACTGGATCTAATTTGTTCACCTAGATTTAGTTTGAGGGGGCATGTTAGAGATCATGATTCAGTTGATGACAAAGCAACAACATGTGGATTGTTTGATCATGGTTAGCTGTTGGTGTTCATGTGTCCTGTGGTCCATGGTTGTAACAAACTGTTAGTTAGTTTGTTGTAATTCTGTTATTTATGTTGTATCTGTTGTAAGTCTGTTGGTTTAGTTAGAAAGTTGTTATTATTGTTAGTTAGTTCATGCTGTTATTCGAAGTGTATATATAGCACACTTACTAAGTTGTACAAACAGTTTTTTCAATCAATACAAATTTGTTTCTTCTCAATTTCATAGCAACAGAGCATTCTCTCATTAGAGAATTCTCACAGTGAGTTTGTTGAATGAGATTAGCTCACAATCTTACAACATCTGGAAGGCCGACTTCACTGACCCATTAGGCTTTGTGCGTTTAGTGATAATAGAGCTCTTTTGTTCTGAAAAACTTTGGAATAAAGGTTGCTTGATAGAACGGGGGAGGCCCTCCCAATTCGAGATAAGGCAACAAACAATGTCATTGAGATTGAGGCAGAGGCGATTGAACTCCTAATGCAATCCAGGGCACGGCTGGGCTTGTCCCTACTCGAGTTCACAGCAGAGGGTGGCCTAAATGGCAGCGGTCTATCTATTCTACGAGACAAAGCACCTGGCCAGACGGCTTTACTTTTGTATTCATTAAAAGATAATGGGATACCATAAGGGGATGTCATGAAGTTCTTTGCTAACTTCCACGCTAATGGACTTGTCAGCAAGAACATGAACTCAACCTTCATTTAATTGATCCCCAAAGGTGCTCAGGCAGGGCGGATTGAGGACTTTTGATCGATCAATTTAGTTACGTCAATGTACAAACTATTGGCAAAGGTCATAGTACATTGTTTAAGGGAGGTCCTCCACTTTATGATTGCAAAGTAGCATAATGCATTTGTGCCAGAGAGACAAATGCTGGACTCGGTCCTTATTGCGAGCAAGGTGGTCAAATTTGTAGTAAAAGGAATTTGGAAGGCTTTGTGCTGAAATTGGATTTTTGATGCGTGCCGCAAGTATAACGGCTAGCTCGTAGTAATAGTGCAATCAACTTACGTTGATCACGGATATCGTCCTTAAAGAAAGGTTTTTGCAATAGTTGTATATTACCTACTTAACTTGAATTATTGCTAAATGATTCTCTTTTAATTGGATTTATACTAATCTAAACTATCTAACAACTCACTTTAAACTTTAGTTGAACTCTTATATTAATGATATCTTAGTTCACAACTTCACCTAGGTAATTTAATATTATGCTTTGTATTCATGTGTACATATCAATATGTTTTGTGCAATGCCTAATTAAAATAGACATATTTTCTTTAAATCCACTTCAACCCACTGTCGTGACGGAGAAGATTATAATGTGCAAACTAGAACTCTACCTATCGGTGTGAATAATGTAAGTTCCACATTGTTTTAAGTCTCGAATCATTAGATTCATAACCAACTAAGTTTACTATCTGCACCTCCCTAATCAACAACTATCTCTTAATGTTGTGTATTTTACGGTCGTACTATTCATGTCCGGATTAAAAGCTTCATTGGCCATGATAACTCCCAAAGCCTAAGTTCATTAAACATTTCGCCAGTATGTCTAAAGCATTACGCTTAGAATCAATACAAATTTTAACCATTGCACTTTTCATTATCACTTTTTATTCCTAATCAATGCATAACATTCATACTATATGATCCATTAATGCCTAAGACAAATAGACTACTCGCACATCATTGAAATACACACATCAAAATTTAATATATAATTCATTGCAAAACATAAATGAATATAAATATAACCTTAAACTAATTAATGAAACCAAATATTGATTTCAAACGTGGAGTCTTCAATGTTTCTCCAACAAAACTTCTTAATACTTAAACACAATGCTAAATTACTCTAATGGAGGCTAATCTCCTTCTTGTGGTTAGCTCTCACTTGTTTAACACGTCCTAATACCCATTTATACTCTCTAATAACAATTAGAAACCTTAAATTATAATTTAACCCAAATAAGAACTTCACTTTCTAATTTCTGCGAATTGACGCTGTCATTAAACCCCCAGCGACGTGTGTGTTAATTCACAGCGCTACCACTACATCACAGCTTTATTATGTGATTTTTAGCTCCTGGAGCCTCGACTCCCTCCACTTTGTGTCTCGACACTGTCCCTTATTAGCCACAGCACCGCCACTGCGCCGGACCTCCAAAGTTGGTTTTATTCATCTCTTCTTCTCTCCCACGTCGTACCTTTCATCCCTACGCCGTGCCTTATCTTCCCATAGCATCAACGCAATTTCCCACGGCGCCAACTCTATTTTTGTGGGTTTTTGCTCCATTTCTTCTTCTTTTTCCTTGATTCCTTCCAATACACCTTAATTCCCTGAAAATGCAACAATAACATGAATTAGCACTTGTTTGAAGATATTTATACTAAATATACTACTAAACTAACAATATAATTGTATAAATAATCAATTATGAAAACTTAAGGTTTTGCGCGTCCCAAACAAAGGTTTAATCTACTAAGTCTCCTAATAACTAATTCTCATTCGATTGACATTGTTCATGGAGTATCCTCTAATTTACTAAGTTTCAAGTTAATAATCCACTCAAGAGTTTTTCTTTGTAAAAACTTATATTTTTTGAACATGTACCTTTAACAACAAATATAACTTCACTTTCAAAACACTAAAGTAGATCTCAACCAAAAACCACCGCTACTCACAAGTTTGTATAGTTTCAATACACAAGTAGCAAGGTATACAATCTCATAATTTCTCATTAAGCTCATGAATTCACAAATAACCATAGATCAAACTTATATTTGATAGACTTTAGAACTCCAAGAATCTATAAGACTTAACATATTAGGATTGAAAATCTAATTTAACTAACTACTCGCACTCGAGCTAAATCTTTTTATTTGAAGTCATATTTTACTTCCGCCTTTTTTTTTCTCTATTTTTCTTTTCTCTCATTTCTTTTCTTCTTCTTTTCATTTTTATGTTTTACAGTCTCTGCTCCTTTTCCTGTGGACTTTATTCTTCCTTATTTTTTCCAACCATCAAGTTCTTTGTTCTATTTCCTGTAGAACTTGTGGGATTCACTCTTTTTTTCATTATTCTAAAATTCTTTTTAGCACTTCTCACTTTCGCCAAATCAAGTAAGTTAACTCCAACTTTTAATATGCATTGCCTATTTCTTTCTCTCTTTGCACTAATTCTTTATTTGCCTTTTATTATCAAGTAAGAATTACACTTATCATAGAATCCTTAGAGATCCAACTTTTTCCACAATAAGTGTTCTAATTTCTTGCTTTTGTGTCAAGTTCAAGGTCTTCCCTAACTATGAGTTTCTAATCATGAAATCACATTGTTGTTTGCTACATTTCATTGTTTCTTTTCTTCCAAGAATTTAAAATATTTTCTTGAGTCTCATATCAACTAAATACTTTTAATATACTCATCCACAATTAAAGGCCTGAACATGCAAATGAACTACTTATTCATTACATATTACTATATATAACCTAATCTATACTACTTAAACATTCATATAGTAAATAAAACGAGAAATTTATATGCTACCATACTTTCCTTCTTAAGTGCTTCAAGTTAAAAATGTAAATGATCAAAACTACAATGTTTATCCTTATTTCTCAGCCTATCTTACCACTTCACATAGTGTGGTGTAGTGTTGATGCCCCTAAACTTAAACCAAATATCGTCCTCAAAGTTTAAAAATGAGCCTGAAAAATGAAGATAATAAAACACAACAACATATGTAATAACACAAGTTGTAATAAACTAACTTAAACATTAAAATTAAAATAAATAAATAATTAACAAAATATTCAAAATGTAACTTCTTGATGTTGCATGGTTATTCGCAAAATTCTTAAGACTTATCCATTCCGATGAAATTTCACCTGACAAATGGTATTTCCTGCACATTGACACAAAATTTTTGAAATTTAGAACTAAAACATTTAAATTGTAATAAACTAAACTCAATAACAAACTACTTACTAAAGATTTTAAAAACCTTGGGCTGCCTCCCAATAGCGTTTATTTTAACTTTATTAGCTCGACGCATTTTTAGCTCGTTTAGACCGAGTCTAAATCGAGAAGCTTCATTTGCAGCTCTGAGATTTGAAATAATTGTTCATCCATGAATACTTCAGTTACCGATTTCCACATATCACCTTCTTTATGAGGTAACCTAGATAAATGGTATGCGACCAGATTTTTACTTCCTTTCTTATCTTTGATTTCCAAGTCAAACTCATTCAATAGTAACACCTATCTAATCAACCTTGGTTTAGCATTCTTCTTTGCAAAAATGTATCAGATTGCTACATGATCAGTATACACAGTGTAACCTTGAACCCCACTATATAAGCTCTAAATTTTTCACGAGCAAACACAACTGCTAATAGCTTATTTTCTGTAGTATTATAATTTTGTTGTGCTTAATCCAATGTTCTACTTGCTTAGTATATAGCTCTAAAGATTTCATCTCTCCTTTAGCCTAACACTGCTCCTACTACATGATCACTTACATCGCACATTATTTCAAACTTAAAATCCTAATTTGGTACTACCATTATTGATGCCGAAATAAAAGCTACTTTAAGGTTTCAAATGCATGTATATATGTCGGGCTCATTTCCAATGGAACATCTTTTTCCAACAATGTGCACAATGGTTTAGTGATTTTTGAAAAATCCTTAATAAACTTTCTATAGAAACCCGCATGCCCTAGAAAACTTCTTATGTCTCTAATGTTTCTTGGTATAGGAAGTTTCTCAATAGGTGCTATTTTTTCTCTATCTACCTCCAATCCATGAGTAGACACTCTATGTCCCAAAATAATTCCTTCTCGGATCATGAAATGGCACTTCTCCCAGTTAAGTACCAGGTTTGTGTCTTGACATCTTTTCAATATCAAAGCAAAATGTTGCAGACATAAAACGAAAGAAGTCCCAAATACAGAAAAATCATACATAAATACCTTCATGATATCATCGACCACATCATACATTGTTAAATAGCTGGTGCATTTCATAATTCAAATGTCATCCATCTAAATGCAAATGTTCCATAAGAGCAAGTAAACATCATTTTCTTTTGGTCTTCTTGTGTTATGGCAATTTGATTGTATCTTGAGTACCCATCTAACAAACGATAATATTCATATCTTGCTAGTCTGTCCAACATTTGATCAATGAATGACAATGGGAAGTGATTCTTTCTTGTAGCGTTATTTAACTTTTTGTAATCAATGCAAACTCTCCACCCAATTACTATTCTCCTGGACATGGTTTCCCTATTTTTAGTTTGAATAATGGTTATTTCTCCTTTTTTGGTACCACATGTATTGGTGAAACCCATGAACTATCTGAAATGGCATAAATGATTCCAACATTCAACCATTTTAAGATTTCTTTCTTTACTAGTTCTTTCATCACTGGATTCAACCGCCTCTGAGCTTCAATTGATTGTGTATGATTTTCTTCCATTAAGATCTTAAGCATGCAAACCGTTGGGCTTATCCCTTTTAAGTCCTTGATTGTCCATCCCAAGGCCAAGTTGTGCTCTCTCAAAACTCTAAGTAATTTCTCTTCTTCCAACTCCATCAATGTTGCTGAAACGATCACTGAATATGTTAAGTTCTCTCCTAAATATGTGTATCTCAGATGTTCTAGTAAAGGCTTTAATTCCATTGTTGGTTCAATAATTGCACTTTCCGTCACTATCTCTAATTTCTCAAAACCTTTATAAAACTTAGGCGGTCCTATTGGTGCTAAAGCATTTACTACATCCAGAAGTTCACCCTTCACTGCAGAATTTGTTGTTATGCTCTGGACTAGACATTGTTCCAGTGGATCATCTGGGGTATACTCTTAGGCTATCTGAATAACACAATTAGAAATTACATCTTTGACTTCGATGCACTTGCACTATTCTCCCTCACTTGGAAATTTTAAGGTTTTCTATATATTAAACAAAACTTCCTCATTATTTACTCGTAACCTTAACTCTCATTCTTAGACATTTATTAATGCTTGTAAAATTGCTAGGAAAGGTCTCCCTAAAATTAATGGTACCTCTGAATCTTTTTCCATATCCAATACTACAAAATCCTTAAGAAAAATGAACTTATCCACTTTCACAAACACATGTTCAATTACTCCTTTTGGATATGTCACTGATTGATTTGCCAATTGCAAAGTCATATCGGTTGACTATACTTCTCTTAATCATAATTTCTTGCAAACTAATAAGGGCATCAAATTTATACTTGCTCCCAAATCACTTAGGATTTTATTGAACAAGTGCACTCCTATAGTGCATGGAATGGAAAAACTTCCTAGATCCTTCAACTTCGGTGGTAACTATCTTTGTAGGATAGCACTGCACTCTTCAGTCAAGTTCACTATTTCATAATAAGTGCACTTTTTCCTCATTATGTCCTTCAAGATTTTATGTAGTTCGACATCTATTCCAATGCATCCGTGAATGGGTTGTTTATGTGCAACTTCTTGAACGTTTCTACAAATTTCTTGATCTATCCTTGGTCTTTATGTTTCTTGAACTGTTTAGGATATGGTAGGGGTGGGTTTAGTGGTGGATTATCAAGAAATGTGACTCTCCTTGGTACCACATTCTTTTCTGCCTAACTCCCTATTTTCCTTTAAGTTGATTCTGATTCTTTTGCTATTTCCTTTTGGGTACTGTTGTCATTGTCTAAGTGTTCTACATCTCTTAGTTGCTGCTCCTCAATGTGCTTCCTTATGTCATTTATTATATCTCTTTGCAACATTGGATAATTGGTTTTCCTGCCATTCCTTAACTAGATTGCATGTGCGTTTGCCATGTGATTGCTAATGTTGCTACTTGGAAACCATTCTTCATTTTATGAGTTCCAAGCATTGGTAAGCTGACTCATTTTTCTGTCTAGGTTCTTGATGGATTCTGACTGTTAATTACCTATTCTCTTCATAGCCTCCATTATTTCTTCTATTTCTTTCTCATGCTTCTCATGACGCTTTATGTTTCTCATGTCCTTGGCATGCAAATACTTTTCAATTAACTTCAGTAAAGTTATCTCTTCGCTCTACCCCGCTTCCCCTATTAGACTTGTCACTCGAAGCTTTAAGGTAACTTCAGTGCATTATCAGGATTTCCATACAAAAAATTAGGGCTATTGTTATTGTATCCTTGATAAAACCATTAAAGAGTCATTCCTCTCGACTTGAAGTTGTTCCCACAGCCTTGGTTATTCATGAAGTTGATTTCTTCACGCTCCATTCCCTGCAGTATTTCCATTCAGTTAATCATCATGCCTTGGTGATTCATTAGTTGTTGTGCTACTTATAGACCTTGGTGTCCCAACTGAAGTTTCACCATTTAGTTGCTAAGATTTGATAGTTGTGCCAGAATTGCCACTTGCGAGTGAATCTTGTAGAGGCATGTTGGTTTCCTTATTGTGGAATGAGTACCAGCGATATAATTTTGAGATATAAGGTCAAGGAAATTCGATACTCCATCCTCATCCTTGGTAAGTAGAGAGCCACCTGATGCAACATCTACTAGCATTCTTGTCTCGTGGTTCATCCCATAGTAAGAAATTTGGAGTTGTGCCCATTTCACATATCCATGTCCCAGACATCTCCTTAGCATCTCTTTAAATCTTTCCCAAGCCTCGCCAAAAGACTCGGTGTCTTCTTGCTTGAACTGAATAATTTCAAGTTTCCTTTCGCTGACCTTCATTAGGGGAAAGAACTTATCAAGAAATCTTTCATTGATTTTAGTCTATAAAGTCATACTTCCTGCATTCAGCCCTTGGAATTAGGATTTGGCTTTTCCACCAGTAAGAATGGGAAAAGTTGCATCATGATCACCTCATCATAACTTCGATAATGTGCATAGTGTCGCACTTCTCCAAGAGATTCTCGACATATGCAACTGGATCTTCATTGGATAGCTCGCTAAATAGACTATTTTGCACCATGTTTATAAGAGACGGAATCAACTCAAACTCAGCGGTGTTGGCTGCAAGCCTTATTCCTTCGTTGTATGTATCCTAAATTTCTGGCTTGAAGTAGTCACGAAAGCATCTTTGTCCTCGTACTTTGTCCTGCACTACCAGCTCACCTGCATGTTGGTTATTCATGTATCCCTGTTGTTGGTTTCTAGCTTGCTCCTCAGCCATCTTGACTCATTTATTTTTCCTTCCTTTAGTTGTTCTCTCAATCTCCAGATCATAAGGCACTAGGTTCTTCTTTCCCTTACTACGCATGCACTAAGTATCCCTGAAAAGAAAACACAAAAAGATCAAGTGCAGAAAGTGAAACTAAAACTAAATCGTATATTTTTTTTACTTTTGTTTTTATGAACTGGAAATTAAAGTACTAAAATAAAACTTAGCAACTATTCAAAGTAACTAAGTAACACTAATGGCCACTTATCCCTGGCAACTGCGCCAAAAACTTGATGTGTGGCGCAAGTATAATGTCTAGTTTATAGTAATATTGCAATCAACTTATGTTGATTACAGATATCGTCCTCAGGGAAAGGTTTTTGCACTAGTTGTATGGCCTGATAGGTTGAACGTTCTACCTCGACCACAAGCAACTAGATCCGCCGAATGCGTTTGTCTAGATTGATACTTTGTCTTGACTCTTATTTTTTGGAACTTTATTGAATGATTGAATTTGGTACATGCACCATTTTTTACGTGTATGTGTCATGTATTTTTGGCACACAAGGGTTTATATGGGTGTAAATGGATGAGAATAGCAATGATGACAAGTTTTACATGATGTGTAGTTGCTATCTATTTTGGTTGAAACTCGAAACATACCTTTTCATTTTGTGGTTACTTTCTAATATTGAAAGTAATATATTTTTTGAATAATTAAGCTCTTAATTTTTTTTTATGTTTGGAATGATGTACAAATGGTGTAGTTGATGTCCATTAAATGTTATGCTGGTTGTTGTTAGCTTTGTTAAGAAAGGAAATTTTTTGGACGTTCTGTGTGCTCTCGGTCTGACAGAACTGATATCTCTTCCTAGGTCATAATACTGCATGTCCGAGAGTGCAAGTCCTACTTCGGACACATACCATTGTTTTACTAGGCTTACCCCCATCATATTGCTAAACCAACCCCGAAAATAAATTTCAAACTTGATCTTATGAAGTTTAGGGTATGCGGGGTCGTGACAACCTATTTAATACGGTCATGTGTAACCATAACATGTACCAAGAGAACAATATCTTATAATTGTTTTCATATTCATACCCTACTAGTATTTTATATGTAACCCACCGTGTTTTAACAACATGACCTATGAAGATTGAAGACCGAAATGTTTCAATAGACTTCGGACACATACAACGGACTTGCTACGCATACCCCGTCAAATTTTTGAGAATACCCCACATATAAATTTGAAAAACATACCCTGTATTTGAGAAAGTAACTATATTATATGAATGTTCGGAGCTGGTTGTCCGAAACGCAATTTAAACTCTTAGCCATACTGCGTCGTTTGGAGCAAGTACTTCAAGAGGCTTTCTTGACTATCGACAATAGGTGGTCGTAACTTATCAAAGAATGACGGACTTAGAATTTTGTGCCATTGAACATACCCCATAATACTTCTATGCATACCCCACATTTAAGAACTTAACTAATTATAGTACCGTTCAGAGCAAGTATTTCGAGAGGCTTTCTGTACTATCAACTATAAGTGACCCTAACTTATCAAAGAAGGATGGACTTAGAATCCCGTACTATTGAGCATACTCCTTTATATTACTACGCATACCTCAAATTTGATAACTAAACTAACGTATACAAAGCTTCGACTAGCGTAGTCCGAAAGGCTATACATACTATCAGATATACATGGTCGTGCCTTATTGGGAACCCCATAAAGTTTTGGGCATACCCCATAAATTTACTATGCATACACCACATTAAAAAACTTCAACTAAATTTTTAGTAGTGTTTGGAGATCTAGTGCCTGGTAGCATGACCAACTATTGACTGAGTCCTACCGAAATTGTACAATAACTCTAGGATGTATATGGTTATCCTGGTCTATTACTCTTCAACATCTATGATCCTGCAAGTCCGAAGTCAATAATTTTTGCAAAACAAACATACCCACTATAAGGAACAACATTTCAAACATTTATAATTCAGATTCCAGCAGGTTCCCACAGGGAAATCAACTGCAAATTCAAAGATAGCAAAAAATCTGAAATCAGAAAGTTATGTGAACAACAATACTCAAGCACAAACAATCCAGATTTATCAATAAGTTTAAAAGAGAATATAACATAAGTCAATAGAGGGTGCCCAAAAACTAAAGATCTTCCTCGAATTCTGATCCATGTCCAACGGCGGTGGATGTTTTAGTTTCGTCGTTATGGGTGGTCGTGGCAGTCATCATCTCTTCTTCTTCATCTTGAACACCAGATAACAAGTTGATAACCTCATCCGTCATTGTGATTGCATTTTCAGGTGTAATGTTGTCCCTTAGCATGGATCTGAACCACAATGCAATGTCAAGTGTCTGATGGTTACGTTGTCAATAAAATAAAGTAAGTAATTGATAACATATACCTAATCGACATAAAAAAAATAGAATATAGCATAAGTAAAATTACTACCAAAGTTGACTTGTCGTCCTCATCCACCCTAGATACATGTTCAGGATTTTCAGCAAACGGGTGACTCACGAATTGAAACCATTCAAGGTATCATGGTGTTGCTTGCCATGGATGGTTTGCCCTTTCTTTGCGCCATTCTTTAGTAATGTGATGGTCCTCCCATTCCCTTCGAAATCGTGGGTCGTAACTGTACTTCGCTGAGTACGTATAAGCTAGGTTACTCCTATCAGTAGAAATGGATCGGTATAGTTTTTTGGAATGCCTTGAACATATCCCATTTTCCTCGAAACCCTTGCAGGATTGTATGGTTCAATAACATCCAAAAACCTCATCGAACCTAAATAGAATGCAATTTCATGGACCGGATGTGCACTCTTCTTTGTGTTATACCAAAGTACTTAGGAAAAAAGTTTATTTATAAACATATGTATATTAAATAAAGTTATTTTGTGGTTGTAGTGTACTGTAGAGTCATCACCTCATGGGGGTCGCATCCTATCGAGTCACCACCTAAATTCTATGAGAAGATCCAACGTTACTTTGGACTCCTTCTTATGGTGCCACTTCGTCACTCGGGGCATTCCTACCTTGTATTCATTATGCATACGCGACTTGATGAATGGAAAGCAATAATACATCCAGCCCTACACAAAACAAATGTTACGAACAAAATAGTAAACAATCAAAATAAAATGGTTAAATACTTTACCTCTAAAAATCTCATGTATTCACAAATTTGAGTGACCCCGATGCAACTTGCAATGCCAAGTTGACGATACATATAAGCATGTGTCGCACCACTCCATGCATACACACCAATCTTTTCCACGTCTTCCAAAAGCTGAATGAAGGTAAGGGGGACTCTTGTACCAGACTTATTCGCAAAAGGAATGGCCCCAAGTAGGTATAGGATGTAGGCTCTGACCAAGCACTCAACGGGAGGGTAACATAACCCCCTTTTTCACATCAAACCCTTCATCTTCCTCCTCTTCCTCTTCCTCTTCCTCTTCCTCGTCACTTTCCTCTTCCTCTTCCTCTTCACTTTTTTCTTCCTTTAAAAGTCTTTTAGTTGGGACTGCAAACCATTCCTTCAACCATGCTAACCTTACGGTGAGGCCAAACATAGTCATAATCTCTTCATCGAGTTTACTGATTGAAATCCCCAGCAAATGACTTACCATCGAAGTGACCTCAATGCGCTCCTTCAACTTAACAACAATTGTATTTCCTGTGACATGAATCCCAAAAGATCCCTCATGTCATCTAATGTGATAGTCATCTCGCCAAATGGCATGTGGAACGTGTTGGTCTCGAGCTGTCATTTCTCAATAATGCTAGAGATTAACACCCGATTACTTCCATCATATGAAATATAGCCTAAGGGTTCCAAGCCGGAGCCCTCAATCAACTTCTTCACTTTTTCCTTCTATGGATGTCTCTGAATAGTCTACCAAACTAGAACTTGAGAACCATGGTTGATGCACTTTGGGAATCCTTGACTCTGCAAAACAAATTGTGCAAGAGTTAAATAACAATGAACCAAAACATTTCATAAATTAACTAAGGCATAAAAAATGTACCTTTTCCTCTAAATGTCTAGCAATAGATGGTGTCAAAATTAGAGTAAGAACAATAAATTGGTCGGGCCACCAGGATATGAAGTGTTCGTTTCATCTTCCGTCTTTCGCGTGTGTGGATGAAACGGAGGAGTCATCTACACCCGTAATATCTGCAACATTACCCTCTGTAGCTACAGCATCACCGGATGGTGTCGACTAAGCTTAATATCTTCCCTAATCTCAGCTCCAGCTGTAAGTACACATATATCCCCAACAGAAGAAGTTGCACCCCCATCATCGACACCAGTCTCCATCATGCACGCCTAACTCTCATTGGCATGCTTTACCCATTTGCGTTGATGGATAAATTATTCTGATCCACTTTCTTTTTCCAATTCGATGAAGTCGAGCGCTTCCTTTCAGGAATAGTAGCCTCCACTTGGGAGGCTGCGGTACTTCCATCACCAGCCTTGCCACCCCTTCACCCAGCCCAATGGTTGGAGACCTCCCTGCTTGACTTTTTATTCTCTTCATACCTAAAAACGAGATAAATGATGCTCAATATAATCCCACTACAAAAGCTCTATAAGTGAGCTTTAAAAATGTTTTATGAGGCTCGAAGCTGCAAGGCCAATATTATTAGCATGGGTTTCGATAAAATGAAATCGAAACCTCCATACCGATTACGATTATGGATGTCCATAATCATGTAGTGATTTCGGACAAAGAGTATCGAAAGTAAGTGAAGACATTCCGTACAATTTCGAAAGTTTAAAATCCGACTCGGTTGGACAGGGCCGTGGCAGATTCATAATTCTCGGCTTTGTGAGCTCGTTGGTCACGAATCACACTACTTAAAACCAAGAAAATCCACACCCAAATCGCACCAGCCAAGTTCGATCAAAATGCAAACCAAAAGATGCGAAATCTCATTACGATTATAATTCCTAACATTTTAATGGTAAAAACTAACCCAATCAACTAAGAAATGCAACGACTCCGTCGAAGCTTCTCCTTGCTTGTCGACCTCTGCCGAGCGCGTATCTGGTGGGGTTCCATCATGACTAGCCTTCCTCGTGCACCCTAGACCTCGATACAATGTTCAAATTCACCAACTAGCGAGGAAATTGAATATTGGTGGATTCAAGTTTTGGGATTCGAATGGAACGATTGGGAGAGGTGATAGGGGTTTGTTTGGTTGAAGGCATGGGTAATTTGGGAGTAAAGTCAAAAAAGTGGGGTCCGTTTAGTAGAAAAAATTCAAATTTGAGGTACAGTGTAGTAATGGGGTATGTTTAGTAAAACCTGGGGTCCTTTTAGCCGTTGCATATACATATCTCTATTGCTAGCATAGACATATATATAATTAATGTAGTTTGGTAATGAGAATATTTTATTTATTTAACTAATTAAGTTAAAACTATAAATCTCATTAGAGTTTGTTTGTTATGTGTATCAGTAGTGTTTTGGGGTGGAAACCATGGAATATTAATATGTACATACCTATATATAATATATCATATGATAAGCATGTATACAACAACAACAACAATAACATACCATCAGTCTCAAATTAATTGGGGTCAGCTACATGAATCAAAATTTTTCATTATGCTTGATTAAGTGCAATTGGTGGTGAGCTTTCCAAACCATTCAAATTCCTCCTACTTATGATATGCATGTATACATATATAAAATTGATATATGGGGATACCTATGGATCTCCTCCAATGGGGATACCCACGAGGATCTCCGTAGGCTACGGATATATTTTTTTCTCCATCCTCATATTTGTACCCGCCCGGGTATGAGATTTTCTCCCCAACCCCGCCTCTATCCCTATTTAAATTCTCCGTATCCGTTTTCGTTGTGGGGATTCTCCGTCTCTCATGGAGATTTTCAATCGCTTGCATCCCAACTTTTTAATCTTACTAAGAGTAATCTAACGACACCTAGTTATTCATAATGATAAACGAAATAATTAATTTATATAAAAATCAATATGTAGTAGCTATGTCTACCGCTATGTACGTGCACGTGTTACACGCCAAATATTCTTGCCCAAAGCGACGTTCTTGGCTCCTCATCAAATTTTCAATTATTAATCACGGACATGTGAATATATATATATATATATATATATATATTGTTGTGAAGTGTGGATGACCATGCATGCAAACCAACATATTGTGTAGTCATGTAACTTGTATTGTCATTTCCAATGTACACCAACTCTACCATGTATTGTCATATTACTTGTAATGTGTTGTATGACATGGGGTGTATGTGTTAATTGTCCCACATTGATTACTTGTAAAGTGTTGTATGACATGGGGTGTATATGTTAATTGTCCCACATTGCTAAGGCACATTTGTCATCATACCAAATGACCTATATAAAGGGTGATAACTTCATTGTAAGAACACACCAAGTTGAATGAAAACTTCTCATTCCAACTATTTTATTTCTTCTCTTCTCCTTTGTAGTAGTAGTTTGTAGTAGTAGAAGTTCTTAGTCTTCTATTTCCTTCTCTAGTTCTTAGCAAGTTCCAACTCAATTTACAACACGTTATCAGCACGAGCTTGCTCTAGCATTAAGGAGATCTTGAAGTTCAAGAAGGCTTGTTAAGGAGACAAAGCTAGGAAGGTATAACTTTTGTTATTTAAATAAGTTCAATTTATTTATATATTATCATGGTTGCTTCCTTTTATTACATGCATCACTTCTATATGTATACTTTATTTATATACTATACATTATAATATCACCGATTGCGAAAGTATGCTCTGTAGTTGCGTCTTGTACGATCTTCTACATCAGAAATCAAAAGTCAATATGTGACATAACTAGTTTTCTCTTAAAACTACAAACGATTAGTTATTGTTCTATTCTTGATTTTATAATACAAATCATGCTATAAGTTTGAGTTGATAGTGGGTAAGCCTTGTCCCCGATAAAGCTAAACATTGAAAGGGAGACGGGTTATCCCGTTCGAGGAGGCATGACATTTAAGCAGACTTTGTCTCGCCACCCAACCCGGAGAGGTCGTCCCACCAACTCATACAAATAGTACATTTGATTATTAATGAATCAAGTTTTAAACATATACTTAATCATATGCTATGTTTTTTTTTTACATAAAAGAAAAGATAAAATTATTTTATATTATATTTACTTTCAAAATATTAATCAACCATAGTTTGAATTTGTTACCTTATTATAATTCTTGTCATGATAATTAGATATTACAAATTATGAATAAAGCTTGCATCTATGCAAGGCTGTATGTTGTACACAATCATTCGCCAATTTCTCTTTAGAGATTTGAAAAGTGAATATTTCACTTTATATATATTTTCACCTTATGGAGTTATATATATACATACCAAAAGGGTAATGCTCCAAAAAGCTCAAAATGAGCGGCTGGGTCTCATGCTACAAAATTTAATCGATCAAATATTAATTATAATTCCACAATTTTAATTACCTCTATGTTGAGGCTATGTGGAAATATGACCGATGAGACAATAAAAAAGTCACGTGGCCCGCCTCGATTTATTGCTTTGCAACAAATATCGAGTGCGCACGTCAATCCAATAAATATTAAGGATTGATTTCTTGTCTCATGGTAGTTTGAGTAAAATAATGAGATATTATAAATATAATATCGCTCCCGTCAATTAGTTCACTTTCAAATTAAGAAGCATATGTTGCATATAATGATCATGATCGCAATAATAAATTTATGGACGTGGAAAAGGTGAAAATATCAGGTAAAGGTCGTATTGACAATTCCACCAAAAATTGGAATAAAAGTGGTGCACCACTACAAAGGGCAAATAATTATTGACAATGAGCGCTCATAATTGTGACATTTTTTAGTCATATATGAAAGGCTATTTTGCCTAAATATTGTCATATATATGCCCGAATATTTTTGTGACCTTTACCATGCCTTCAAAATCAAAGGCAAAATATTATGAATTTTATCATTGAAATATGACTCTTTTTCTGATTTGCCAAACATTATTTGTCCAGATGGATCAACGAATCATGTGTTCAAGTCATGAATCAAATAAGAGCGATATATGCCTTGCTGATTGTGCTACAACGCATACAATCCTTAAAAACAGAGAATATTTCTCCAATTTGAACTTAGCTGAGGCTAATGTTCAAACAATATCTGGCATCTCCAATTTGATTAATGGCTCTGGAAGAGCAAATATTATGTTGCACGAGGGAACAACAATTCATGTTGACAATGCCTTATACTCGAAAAGTCCAAAGAAATTTACTCAAACTTTAAAGATATTCGACAAAATAGATATCACATTGAAACCATGAACGAAAATAATAGAGAATTTCTCTATGTCACATTGGTTTCAAATGGGAAAAAAGAAGTGTTAGAAAAATTTCACATCCTCTGGATTATATTTTACTCATATAAGGCATGTCGAAACGAATGTCGTCTTGAATAAGAAAATTAATGATCCAAAGACATTCATTTTATGGCATGACCGGCTTGGTCATCCAGGATCATCAATGATGCGAAGAATAATTAATAATTCGCATGGACATCCTTTAAGGAGTCGCAAAATATTTTCACTTTGGTGATTATAATTGTGCTAGTTGTTCTCAAGGTAAATTGATAGTTAAACCATCCCCAAGTAAAATTGTTACGGAATCCCAGCTTTCTTAGAACGCATTCGGGAGACATATGTGGTCCTATTCATCCTCACTTGTGGACCATTTATATATTTCATGGTTTTGATAGATGCATCAACTAGGTGGTCACATGTTTGTTTGCTTTCGACCCGCAATGTTGCATTTGCTAGACTTTTAGCACAAATCATTAAGTTAAGAGCACAATTTCCCGACAACCCAATCAAGACCATCCGTCTTGATAATGCCGGGGAATTTCAATCTCAAGCATTTAAAAATTATTGCATGTCTATAGGAATTACCATTGAACATTCTGTTCCACATGTGCATACCCAGAATGGTTTAGCAGAATCTCTGATCAAACACATTCAATTAATTGCCAGACCTTTAATCATGAGAACTAAGTTATCAACTTCGGTTGGGGGACATGCGATCCTTCATGCAAAGCATCTATCATTCGTTATAGGCCTATTGCATACCATGAACATTCCCCCATGCAACTCATTTTAGGTCAACAACCAAATATTTCACACTTGAGAATTTTTGGTTGTGCAGTATATGTTCCTATACCACCTCCCAATAGAACTAAGATGGGTCCACAACGAAAACTTGGGATTTATGTTGGATTTAACTCATCGTCCATTATAAGATACCTTGAGCCCTTAACAGGGGATTTATTTACTGCACATTTTGCTGATTGTCACTTTGATGAAGCAATTTTCCCACCATTAGGGGGAGATAAGAAGTCAATTCAAAAGGAATGGCGCGAAATTGCTTGGAATGCGTCAACTTTATCACATTATGATCCACGCACAAATCAGTGTGAACTTGAAGTTCAAAAGATCATTCATTTGCAACAAATCGCAAATCAATTACCTGATGCATTTACAGATGCAAAACAAGTGACAAAATCACATATTCCAAATTTGTAAATGCTCCTGCAAGAATTGATGTTTCTGTGCAACAAAATGCACAAGAACCAACAAAACGCTTAAAGCGTGGAAGACCAGTTGGTTCAAATGATACAATTCCTCGAAAGATGAAAATGAGAGTAAAAATAAATACAAATCAAAATACTCCTGAGAAAGCACAAGAATCCTTTGATAAGGATTTATCAGAACTAGTTATTCCTGACGAGGGACAACGACCTCTAGAAAAAGAGGAAAAAGATGAAAATAATGAGATCTCAATAAATTATTTAAACTCTGGTAAGATTTGGGATCGAAATAAAATTGTTCCTGATGATATATTTGCTTTCAATGTGTCCTTTGAAATATGTGAAAATGATGATGATCCAGAACCACGATCGATGTACGAATGTCGAAAAAGACATGATTGGCAAAAATGGCAAGAGGCTATCCAAGCAGAGCTAAACTCGTTAAGGAAACGAGAGGTTTTTGGACCGATCGTTCAAACGCCAAATGACATAAAACCCGTTGGATATAAATGGGTATTTGTACGAAAGAGAAACGAAAAAAATGAAGTTACAAGGTACAAATCAAGCCTTGTAGCTCAAGGTTTCTCACAAAGACCTGGCATCGATTATGAGGAAGCATATTCTCCTGTTATAGATGCAATCACATTTCGGTTCTTGATAAGCCTTGCAGTCTCTGAAGGGCTTGATATGCATTTAATGGATGTCGTTACAACATATCTCTACGGATCCCTAGACAGTGAGATATATATGAAAATCCCTGATGGATTTGTAATATCTGGTGAAATAAAATCAAAACCTCATAACATGCATTCTATAAAATTACAAAGGTCTTTGTACGGATTGAAACAATCAGGACGAATGTGGTACAAACGCCTTAGTGATTATTTACTGAAAGAAGGATATGTAAATAATCCGCTTTACCCATGTGTCTTCATTAAAAGATCATCAACATGATTTGTGATTATTGCTGTATATGTTGATGATTTAAATATAGTGGGAAACCACGACGACATCGTTAGAACATCCGAATACTTGAAAAAGGAATTCGAGATGAAAGAACTTGGAAAAACAAGACTTTGTCTTGGTTTGCAAATTGAACATTTTTCAAGTGGAGTATTTGTCCATCAATCAAATTATATTGAAAAAATATTAAAAAGATTTTATATGGACAAAGGGCATCCATTGAGGTCTCCAATGGTTGTCAGATCACTTGAAGTGGATAAGGATCCATTTCGACCTCATGAAAGTGATGAAGAGCTACTTGGTCCGGAGGTACCATATTTAAGTGCAATTGGTGCACTTATGTATCTTGCAAATTGTACAAGACCAGACATTGCTTTTGCTGTCAACCTACTTGCAAGATACAGCTCATCACCAAATCGAAGACATTGGAATGGTGTTAAACATATTTTCCGATATCTTCGAGGAACAAGTGACATGGGTTTATTCTACTCGAGAGGGGTAAAATTGAATCTCCAAGGTTATGTTGATGCTGGATTTTTATCTGATCCCCACAAGGCACGTTCTCAAACGGGATATGTATTCACATGTGGTAATACTGCTGTATCATGGAAGTCAGTAAAGCAAACTATGGTTGCTACTTCTTCCAACCATTCTGAAGTACTTGCAATTCATGAAGCAAGTCGTGAATGTGTATGGTTGAGAAATATGATTGAACATATTCAAGAATCATGTGGATTGCCTTCAATAAAAGATTTTCCAACCATATTATATGAAGATAACGCAACATGTATTGCACAATTAAGTAAAGGATTCATAAAAGGGGACAGAACAAAACATATTTCACCAAAATTCTTTTATGCGCATGAGCTTCAGAAGAATGGTGAAATTGATGTCAAGCAAATCCGATCGAGTGATAATCTTGCTGATCTATTCACAAAAGCCTTACCAACTACGACATTTAAAAGACTTACATATGGTATTGGCTTGCGTAAACTTAAATACATTGCAAGTAAAGAAACTGAACAAGTTTCACCCTTGTTCACATGAGGGGGAGTTATTGATTAGTGTATTGCACTCTTTTTCCCTTAGCTATGGTTTTATCCCATTGAGTTTTCCTAGCAAGGTTTTTAATGAGGCAATCTTAACAATATTATGCCCGTCTTAATATTTATGAGAATAGTGTACTCTTTTTCTTTTACTATATTTTTTCCCACATGATTTTTCTTAGTAAAAGTTTTAACGAGGCACAACATCCAAGGGGAGTGTTGTGAAGTGTGGATGACCATGCATGCACACCAACATATTGTGTAGTCATATAACTTGTATTGTCATTTCCAATGTACACCAACTCTTCCATGTATTGTCATATTACTTGTAATGTGTTGTATGACATGGGGTGTATGTGTTAATTGTCCCACATTGATTACTTGTAAGGTGTTGTATGACATGGGGTGTATGTGTTAATTGTCCCACATTGCTAAGGCACATTTGTCATCATACCAAATGGCCTATATAAAGGGTGATAACTTCATTGTAAGAACACACCAAGTTGAATGAAAACTTCACATTCCAACTATCTTATTTCTTCTCTTCTCCTTTGTAGTAGTAGTTTGTAGTAGTAGAAGTTCTTAGTCTTCTATTTCCTTCTCTAGTTCTTAGCAAGTTCCAACTCAATTTACAATATATATATATATATATATATATATATAGAGAGAGAGAGATGGTACTTCTACAATAGAGTTCAAATATATACACATGTCATAGGTACTACATATCTCACCATTAAATTACTATAAGATTTCAATTTAATGGTGATTGATGTAGTGCATTTAATGCATAACATATTAAATGCATAATAAATACTATGTAATTGAGTTTTATTGTAGAAGCACCCATATATATATATATATATATCACGGACGGATCGACGCATAGCGTTAACAGAAGGGCTGAGTGTTGCCGAGTCGTTATTAATTGTGGTGAGAGTTGGGTCGTATTTGTTCCTTCAATCACCTAAGATTTTTATTATGCCTTACTTTAAAAATTAAAATATAAATATATGGTGTGGTTTTGTCCATATACGAAGGGGTTCTCTATTGCGGGACAGATACAAAATGTGGAAGCCCCGTTCAGGCTCTACCCAGAAATGTGCAAGCCCACGTGTTTTTGGTGGGTCGAGATAGGACTCCCCTATTTTATTACTTAATTTGGTTTCAATGCGTACTTTAAAAAAATGTTATTGGTTTGAAAAAAAAGAAAAAAAAAAAAAATGTTTTGAAGAGATTGCTTGATCCACTTTTCAGATTTACGATGTTGTGGTCTTTTAAGTTTTACATTGAGAAAGCGTATTCAAATAAACACAACAATTATATGTTAAATTTAGGTGTCAAAAATAGTTACTCTAGCATTTACCAACAATTAATTAATACTCAATCACTTAAATTAGTGTGTCAATGTAGCATTGCCCTATATATAAGTCATCTCCAACAGCATCATATGGTCTTAAATAAGGATGCGCAAGTTAAGAGATGCAAAAATATGTTTTACTTTAATACATTTCGATTTTTGTAACATTTTGATATGATAGGCTAACATTATTATGAGATGGGTAATTACTATTTCAGACAACCACCCCACCAATGCATCTCTTTTCATGCACCCAATCTAAAAGTAATTAACAAAAAACTCTTTGAGTAAATGACAAAAGGATAGTGCTATTTGGACTAATGAGTCCAGACTCGAAAAGAATTTTTATTTCAAAGTCATCCTCAAGTAATTAATGAAGGACATACAATCACTTGCAAAAATCATTTGTTACCCCTTAAATATTTGTAAAAATTTGAAAAACCTCCCTATGAGTCCGGACTCATAAGTCCAAGTAGATTTATTGATGACAAAATTACTTGCATACAACTCACCTACACCTTTCTTCCTCTCACTCACCACCTTGTCTTCCTCTCATTCCACTGCTTACAGTGAACCTCCGACAAGACAACAACGATCTTGAAGGAGCGCAGAAACCCAAACTTTATAAATTGAAAAATCTAGTTTTCCTGATCGTTTACCTTTGTAAATGACACAAGGTGTGTCTCATCCAGACAAGTTATATAAAGTAGTGTGCCTTATATAGCAAAACCTTAAAGAGTTAACCTAGGGGTGTCAATTTTTTGTCTGGCCGCCGACTCGGTTTTGTCCCGATCAGAAAAAATGTTTGGACAATAATTTTCTAAATCGAGGCTGAGTCTAAGCAAGGTTTTGATGTCCGAATTAAAATTTGGGTCTGATCTGGACAAGACCCTCTAAGCTCGGACACAGCCCAGATTTCCAAAGATATCCCTTTTTTGTAAATATACTTCTATACATTATATAATTGTTCACAAAAACAATTATAGAAATAAGGAAACTATATTCATAGTTTTTTTTCAAAAAAAAAACAAATACATATATAGATTATATAGAAATGTACTATTTTAGTTTTGAGAGTTAGCTAAATTGCTTTAGACAACATTATGCGTTTTTCTTTACTAAAAAAAACTTTATTATGTCTTGTAATTTAAAAGAGTAAATACAATTTGGACATTACTTTTTAAAATTATGTCAAAAAATATTGTATTACGATGAATTTACAATGATATTTTTAATTAAAAAAGCTTTTAAACATAAAGTAAAATTTTAAAAAATTCAACAAATGCGGACATTTAGACAACGCGAATTTAAAGTAAACCGTGTCTGGGCAAAGTACACTTATCCGAATTTAAAATCGGGTCGGGTCTGGACAATGCAAATGCTCGTTTATATCAAGGATTGTCTGGACCCTGACACGTCCAAACCCAAAAAATTGACACCCCTAAGTTAACCAAAACAAAAAATACTAAAAAAACCATAAAATACCTAAAATAAAAATTAGACGAACAATAGAAGAAAAACACCACAAATTAACGACATAAAAAACGAAAACTCCTAGTTAAAGTTATGAGAATTACAAACTAACTAAAAATAGAAAAATAAAAAATTGAGGCCTAAATGACTTAATTCATCCTAAAAACATTATGTATCACAGCTAAAGGCGATGAATTCCCATCATTGGCCCAATTTCTAATAACGTAAGTTTTGAAACCCAGTAATAGTTACGAATTCCGCCACTCTATTATATTTATTGAAGAAAGTGCAAATTATTTATTTCTTACGCATCATTTAGGTAGCATCGCTTGATATATAAATGTATACGATTGAGTGGAAAGACACGACATATACGCATATGTTTTCTACCGAGAAGTTCAATCAAAGCAAAACTAATTATCATCGTTGTTAAGCAAACTAAATATTGTATCTAGCAGTTTATGAAACTTAATATTGTATCTAGAAGTTTAGGAAACTAGTATCTCGTGTATTTCGTAGGTTCCTTTTGTGGTTATACTTTCATTTCTTGTATTATAGACCTGTGTATATATATATATATATATATATATAGGGTACCATGTACACAAGTTTCCTACACAATAAACACATTCCATTATGAAACTATTATGGTATCAAAGCCCTAATCGTGGTTCTCTTCTGTTATTTTGTCTCTGGTTGTGTGAACGTTGTTCCACAACAACTCTGTTCTTCATCTGACGCCTGCCGTTACACACCAATTTGTCTCAATTGTCGCGTGTCTTATCCAGTCGCGTCTGTCGCGTGTCTCGTCAGTCGAATTTCTTGAGTGACCGCCTGCTAGCGCCCGCCACGTGTCGCCTAAACAGCCACCCACCAGCGTCTGCACCGTCTTTTGCGTGTCAGCCGTCTCCGCATCTGCTACTCAGATCCCCTGCTATACTCGGCTCCACTTCGTCGCCCGGCTCTACACTGCAGCTCGACTCGCTTTCTATCGCCTGCTCCACTTCGCGCTGCTGCGCTCGCTGCTTTCTTCCGCTTGCTTTGCCACGCTACGCTTCGTCTGCGCCATTGCTCGTTTCTTTCTGCTTCTGCACGCGTCACATCGTTGTGTAACTCCGTTACACCACTTGTCTGCACGTCGAGCCACTGCATCGCTAGTTGCCTGCGCAACCTGTTTGCCTGCCTGAATAACGCACCGATCCACTTGCACTCCAACTAGCCAGTCGCCAATCTCACCGGTTCACTATTCAATGGAGAAAAATGAAGTCTCACAGCCTATCTCCATGATTATTGATGGTACAAATTACTCACTTTGGTCCCGACGGACTAAAAGTTTTCTAATTGGTCAAAAACTTTGCCGAATTATTACGGGAGACAACCCCAAACCAGAAAATGACGATACGGAGACACAAGCCAAATTTCTTGACCGACTTGACGACTAGGACAGTAAGAATCATCAGATCATCACTTGGTTCTGTAACACATCTACTCCCTCTATTCATATTTAGTTTGTTGATTTTGGGACGGCTAAAGAAATTTGAGATTTTTTGTTTGTAAGATACAAAACATCTGGTTTGGCACAATATTATCAGTTGTTCACCACTTTGAACAGTTTGAAACAAGAAGCTGGTAAGTCCATCAATGAATTCTTAGCACTCATTCAACCAATCTGGAACCAGTTACAACAGACCGAAATTAGCAAATACCACCTTCATCTCATCCAAGTTCTCATGGCTCTTCGCCCTGAAAATGAATCAGTCAGTGCGGCCCTATTGCATCGCGATCCACTACCTTTTTCTTGACGCAACTGTAAAAGAAATTTTGTTTGAAGAAACTCGGCTTGGCTTGGTCAACTCGGCCCCTTCGTCATAAGTGGCCCTCGCAACTACTCAATCATGGCCTAAATCCGTCCCCCACCCTTGTAAGAACTATAGAAAAATGGGCCATTCATTTGTTAATTGTCCTACAATTGAGTGCCGATACTGTCATGAACGTGGTCACATGGTGCAGAACTGCCCAAATAAACGATCTCGTCTCAAAGGCACACCTAAGTCCGCATCTGGTTTTTCTGTTGCTGCTGCTTCTCTGATGGGTCACATTCCTCTCCCATGTTTTCTATGAGTGATTTGGAAGCAATCATCAAATAGGTGATACCTACCCATCCCATTTCCCTATCTGTAACCTCAGGTAACCATTGATTCTTTGATTTTGGGTGTTGTAATCATATGACACCAAATCTATCTCTCTTTTCTAACAGTAGTCCTTTTCTGCATTCTTTAAGAATTCAAACTGCAAACGGTAGCTCCATGTCCGTGTCCGACCACAATTTGAATCTCCTCGACACCCATTGTGTTCCTGACCTCACTCTGAACTTAATTTTTGTCGGTCAATTATGGGACCAAGGCTTAACTATTTTATTTTCTCACACTGGCTATTAGGTACAAGACATTCAGACGGGTCAGATTCTGGGAACGGGGATCAAAGTGGGACGATTATTTGAGCTCACGTCACTAAATATGCCCACCGTCAAACAAATCTCTGCTGCAGTTTCCACCCCCTCACTCTATCAGTGGCACTTTCGTCTTGGCCATACATCAGCAAGTAAACTCCGTACTCTTGTTTCCAGTGGGTCATTGGGTATTTCTAAATTCGAGTCTTTTGATTGTGTGCATTGTCAGTTGGCAAAACAACCTGCTTCTTCTTTATGTCTTAACGAATCCATCAATAATACTCCGTTTGGATTAGTTCATTCTGATGTTTATGGTCCTGCACCTACTTCAACTATGAATGGCTATTGCAATTTTATATTGTTCATTGATGATTATTCAAGGTTTACAGGATATATTTTCTAAAACATCGATCCGAAATACCTCAAACTTACATTGATTTTGCTAACATGATCAAAACTCAATTTGCATGTACAATCAAAATTATTCGTACTGACAATGCTTTAGCATACCGTGATTCTGTCATTCTTCAATTTCTTAAACTGTAAGGTACCATTGTTCAATGTTCTTGCCCGTACACCTCTCAACAAAATGGTCGAGTTGAAAGGAAACATCGACATATCCTAGACTCTGTACGTGGCCAACTTCTCTCTGCATCTTGTCCTGAAAAGTTTTGGGGTGAAGCCGCTTTAAATTGTGTCCATACCATTAATCGACTCCCCACACCAGTGTTAAAGAACATCTCTCCTTTTAAATGATTATATGGTACACCACCAGACTATTCTAATATTCGGGTTTTTGGTTGTGCATGTTTCGTTTTCTTAACCCCCTGAACATACCAAACTTGAACTGCGTGCTCGTTTGTGTTGTTTTCTCGGGTATGGAATTGAACATAAGGGCTATAGGTGTTGGAATCCTTTTTCTCGGCGATTACGCATCTCCAAACATGTTACTTTTTGGGAAAATACCATGTTCTCTACCCTATCCAAGTTTGACAGTTCCTTATCATGTACTCAACCATTTTTCACTAACTCGTCTATCGAGCTTTTCCCATCTTCTGTTGCAGGTACTCCAAATGAGCTCAATGATCATGATCCCATTCAAGCACCCGTCGTCAACGAATCTGCCCCCTCTAATACTCATGTTCCTGCTCATGTTCCTCCTCGTCATTTTGAACGAGTAACTGAACCCCCCTCTTACCTCAAAGATTATCATTGTTTCTCTGCTATTTCTTCTTTACATGAGCCTTCCTTCTATCGAGAGGCTAGTTCGACCCCTTTGGCAGCAAGCAATGTCAGAAGAACTGTGTGCATTAGAGAAGACTCATAATTGGGACTTAGTGGATCTACCATCTGGCAAGACTCCAATTGGATGCAAATGGATTTACAAGATAAAAACTTGCTCTAATGGCTCTATTGAGCAGTATAAGGCTCGTCTGGTCGCTATAGGCTACACACAGGAATACGACATTGACTATGAAGAGACGTTTGCTCTTGTAGCCCGACTGACCTTTGTTCGAAGTTTGCTTGTTGTAGCAGCTATTCACCATTGGCCCTTGTTCCAAATGGATGTTAAATATGCTTTTCTAAATGGTGATCTTGCTGAAGAAGTCTATATGTGTCCACCCCTTGGCTACTCAAATTCTCCAAAACAAGTTTGCCTCCTCCGTCGTGCATTATATGGCCTTAAACAAGCTCCCCGTGCATGGTTTGCCAAGTTCAGTTCCACTATTACACAGTTTGGTTTTCGGTCGAGTCCTCACGATTCTGCCTTGTTTACTCGACGAACCGACAAGGGCATGGTTCTTCTCCTGCTTTATGTTGATGACATGATCATCACCGGGGACGACTCCACTGGGATTTCTGACTTACAACAATATCTCAAGAGTCATTTTGAGATGAAGGACTTGGGTAACTTGAGCTATTTTCTTGGTCTTGAAGTTACCTCTACTCCTGATGGATACTATCTTTCACAAGAGAAATATGCCTCTGATTTGATCTCTCGCTTTGTGATTACTTATACTGCTGTTGCATCCACTCCATTGGACACGAATGTCAAGCTGACTCCATCAGATGGTACACTTCTTTCAGATCCTACCCTATATCGCCAGCTTGTGGGTAGTTTGGTTTATCTCACTGTTAGCCGTCCAGAACATTGCTTACGTTGTTCATGTTGTCAGACAGTTCATGTCAGCTCCTCGTATTAATCACTTCACTGCTGTCCTCTGCATCATTCGATATGTTAGAGGCACCCTGTTTCATGGTCTCCACTTCTTTGTCAACTCTCCATTGGTATTATCTGGTTACTCGGATGCAGATTGGGCTGGTGATCCTACCGACCGACGTTCTACTACTGGTTATTGTTTCTTCTTGGGCACCTCATTAATATCATGGCGAAGCAAGAAACAAACAGTCACATCTCGTTCTAGCAGAGAATCTGAGCATCGGGCTCTTCCTGATGCTACCTCTGAACTACTTTGGATTTGTTGGTTACTTAAAGATATTGGGGTTACACATGCTTCTGCTACCATTCTGCATTGTGACAATCAAAGTGCAATTCAGATTGCGCACAATGATGTTTTTCATGAGAGAACAAAACATATTGAGAATTATTGTCACTTCGTCCGTCAACACTTGGTTCATGGTACTCTTCAGCTTTATTATGTCTCATCCTCCAATCAGACGGCTGATATCTTCACTAAAGCTCATCTTCCGGGTCGCTTTCATGCTTTGGTTGACAAACTCAAGTTGATTTCTACGAACCCATTTCGAGTTTGAGGGAGGGTGTTAAGGAAATTAAATATTGTATCTAGCAATTTAGGAAACTTAATATTGTATCTAGCAGTTTAGGAAACTAGTATCTCGTGTATTTCGTAGGTTCCTTTTGTGGTTATACTTTCCTTTCTTGTATTCTAGACCTGTGTATATATATAGGGTACCATGTACACAAGTTTCCTACACAATAAACACATTCCATTCTGAAACTATCAATCGTCATGTATCATCTTAACTACAACAATACGATGTTACTTAAGTTTAAGAGAGGAGGGGGAGAATAAAAAAAGAGTGAGGGAGAAGGGGAGGGAGTGGGAGAAGAAATTAATAAGCAAGAGACACCGAGGTCAATACAGAGGCCATGCGACGAGTGGTGGTAGTGGGGGATGAGAAGTTGTACTAGAAGGGAGAAGTGATTAGATCGTTGTTGTCGACAAATGAGTCGAAGGGTTATTTTAGAGATTTTAATGTCGATGTTGTGGGAAT
The DNA here is from genome assembly GCA_039657325.1 of Stephania cephalantha. Lineage (NCBI taxonomy): Eukaryota > Viridiplantae > Streptophyta > Magnoliopsida > Ranunculales > Menispermaceae > Stephania > Stephania cephalantha. Next base: position 7,012,000 of record CM077578.1, on the reverse strand, counting down.
TTGTAAGATTTTGAAAATTAATTTGGTGTTTAATTAAAATTCTATAGAGAGATAGGGTGGATGGATTGAAATAACAAAATTCTTCGTACAGACCCACTAATTATTGAAGCATATATATGGTTCATCTACATTAAAACCCACCAAATTAAAATGAACAAACACTTTTGTCGACAAATCAAGTGTAGAGATGAGCATTGTAGGATCAAATCAAGCGATCCAACTTCAAATATGTTAGGTTGGGGACCACGATAGACTCTACCCAATAAGTCACATCTAAGTATGTATGGAGGTGCTCGAGAAAAATGCATTCCCTTTTCATGCATATTTTAATAAGGAAAATGATTTTTTTACCATACTTTGGATACATACATTGGATACACATATTTCATTGGGATATATGCGACACATATTCCAGTAAAATTTACATCATTATATATCCAATTTATGTATGAAACTATGTATGAAATAACATTGTCCTTTAAATAATTAGGAAAAAATTACAAATGTACTGTAAAAAATAATATAAATGAGTAAAATAAGTTAGTTTTTTTTTATTACAAAGTAAGGTAAATCGCATTTTGCAAATGCGTTTTAGTTGGGCAAAATTTATACACTAGTGTCCTACGTGTCGGGGTAAAAAAACACGAATGACGCATTCAGAGAAAGAGCCATTCGTGTATTGTGGACCGATCCACGTGGACGCCACGTGGATTGGCCCTTTACACTAATGACGCATTCTCCGGATGCGCCAATGGTATTGGGGAACAGTCCACGTGGACGCTACGTGGATTGGTACCTAAAACGCCATTCGTGTTCTGAAAACTCCACGTGGGCGCGACGTGGAGTTTTCCACAATACACGAATGGCGCATTCGGAGAATGCGCCATTCGTGTAATGTGCACCCGTGACCGTCCTCTTCCTCGAGAACGCAGGGAATATATTCCCGCGTTCTCGAGGTGTGCGCAGTCTACGTGAAGAGGCTAGGTAGGGGGCGGGGCTTATTTATGGTGGTTGTTGGTGGGGTGTTGAGCAGAGAGGGAGAGAGCAGAGAGAGTGGGGTGCGGCAGAGAAGAGAGGGAGAGAGAGAGAGAGAGAGAGAGAGCAGAGAGAGGGGTGCGACAGAGAAGAGGGGGAGAGAGCAGAGAGAGTGGGGTGCGACGAGAGAAGAAAGGGAGGCCGAGAGTACTGCGAGAGAGAGAGAGAGAGAGAGAGAGAGAGAGAGAGAGAGAGAGAGAGAGAGTGAGGGGGGGGGCGAGTGGGGGGGGTTGGGTTGGGTGGGGTGGGTCATTTTTTTTGGTGTGATAGTGTTGGGTGAGTTGTGGGTTGGGTAAGTCTAATATTTTTTTCAGGGAATATCAAATAGAAGATAAACATCAGTGGGTTTTTTTGTGGTTAAAGGTTGTGAAAAAGTTTCGATTTTATTTTTATATTTTACGTCATTTCATTGAGGTTAGTAATATTTGAGCCAATCGACTAATTTCAAAATCGTACAATTCATTCGCAACTAGTAGATGGAGATGTCAGCACGTCGACACTAGATCGATGATGGAAAGATTGCATATGCAATCACCACATGGTGATGATGAACCCAACGACGATGATGACATTAATGACGCGGACGAGGATGTGCGTCCCCCCGAGGATGCTGCACCATCTAGTCGATTGGGAAAACCTAAATGTTATGGCGGATGACCCAAGGTATGAACCTCCAGGGGCAGAAAACGTGTAGGATGATGAGCAGTTTGCTATCGATGAAGAGAATTTCATGGAGGAAGCAATCGATGATGAAGTTCACCAACCATTCCTGGTGTACAATGAAATCGATTGGGAGGTGGCTAACTCCACTGCGACCCAACATTCTCATCAACAGACTGGGGAGGACCTGTCTAATTTTGATTTGGAATTAGGGATGTGCTTTGACAACAAAAAAGACTTACAACATGTCGTCAAAGTGTGGCATGTTAACACACAGTCAATATCATGTGATGGAATCGACTATGACTTTTTGGGCGATCAAGTGCAGAAGTGCGCAAGACGGGTGCATGTGGCGTCTTCGTGCTTGTTTGTGAAAGAGAACACAATTATGAGAGATTACACAATTAGACGAGCCGCACAACTGTATAAATCCCGACGTAAAATGCGGTCATGCCCAACTCGATGCCAACATGCTTGCGAGAGAGATCCAAAGCATTGTCCAGATAGATCAAGCAATAACTATCAAGGCATTAATAGAAATAATTAAGGAAAAATATGGACACGAAGTAAACTACAAGCTAATGTCGGATGCCAAAAGGAAGGCAGTTGCAAATGTATTTGGACATTGGGATGAGTCATATGCTAGATTGCCAAGCTGGTTGGCGGCCGTGAAGATTAAGAGTCCGGGGACAACAATTGAGTTGTCACATAGACAATGGGCTTTTGATGAGATAAGGACTGAGTGTCCTCAATTCCGTCGTGTGTTTTTCGCATTCGAAGCATCAATACAAGCTTTCAGGTTTTGCACGCCTCTTCTTCAAATTGATGCGACTTTCTTATATGGCAAATATAGTGGTAAGCTAATGATTGCCATCTCTGTTGATGGTAATGGACACATACTACTGGTAGCATTTGCTGTTGCAGAAACCAAGTCTATGGATTCGTGGGGATGGTTTTTGAGGATGTTGCGCAAATACGTGACGGATAAAGATGGTATTTGCATTATTTCTGATCGTCACCCTGACATTCTGGAGGCGGTCAACACACTGACCAATAGTTTTTGTCCTCCGAAAGGATACCACCGTTATTGTCTGTGACACTTGGTCACTAATTTCAACACTCAATTCAAGAATGAGCCCTTGAAAAACCTATTTTCTCGAGCAGCTGGTCAACATCAAGTTCGAAAATTTAATGCGTTCATGGAGCGTTTTGCATATTTATCATCGCGAACCCCTCAATGTTTGCAATATGTCAATGTCATCCCCAAAGAACTATAAACTCAATCGCATGATGGAGACATGCGGTACGGATTGATGAATTCTAATGGTGTTGGTATGTATGAAATGCAAGTTATGTTTTGCACTCAACTATATAGTTATCGCTGAAGTAATATTACTTACACGAATTTTATCATCACTTGTAGAGTGTTTTAACGGTGTAATGAAAGGGGCTCGATTCTTGCCAATAATAGCGATGACTCAGATGATTTACTATAGATTGGTGATATACCATGATCAACGTGAACAGGAAATCAATGAAGCAATCTCAAACAGGCAATCGTACACGAAATATGTCACAGATAAACTCACATATTACGAACAAGCTGCAAGGAGGCATCAAGTCAATTTGATAAATCGTGACATAGGTGTGTTTGAAGTGCTTACTAGACGACATGGAGATCGCATGCATAAAGGCAACAATACACAAGTCGTTATCCTAAAGGACCGCATGTGCAGTTGCAATAAATGGCAATCGTTTGGTTTCCCATGCTCACACGTGTTAGCTGCATGTTCCTTTATTCGAGTGAGCTACTCGCAATTTATTGAACCATACTACCGGATAGATGTGTATGCGCAATGTTACTCCTTTAATTTCAAAGCCATTCCAGATGAGAAATATTGGTCGACTTTTACGACGAAGATCATACCAGACCCAAGGTGCAGACGTGGCCGAGGGAGACCAAAGGGAACGCGAAGGCAAAATGAGATGGATCTTCCTAATGTTTCAAGAGCCTTGCGATGTGGCATATGTCATTAAGAAGGACATAAAAGAACAACGTGTCCCAATAAAGATCGTGATCGAGTCCCTACTAGGAAGAACCGATGCGGCATTTGTCGTGCAGAGGGACATAACAAAAAAAATTGTCCAGGCAGACCTCAATCTTCCAATCAAAAGCAATAGTCTATTTTGTATATTGTTTGTTCATGACTTAAGTATTTAATTAGATTATATTGAACCTTTTGAGGTATCCAGATATTGTACGTCATGAAATGTTTAGGTATTCGTTATTGTTTGAACTTTTAATAATAATTTGTGGCGACTTTTCGAACAACACGACTAACTTTTAAAACTCCCTAAATTGTAGTTTGTACACAAATGGATCCAGATCCATCAGATCCTTCATTATTACATCTCCAATCTACACACAGATCCTCGCGAGCGTGGACAGGTCAGTAAATTTTTAAGATGAATACATCTAATGTTCATGAATAAACGTATAAAATACATATATATGACAACTTATTTTCAATTATAAGGTGTATGAAACATTGCGCGTGCGCCGACGACGGGCTATCGTTGATCGAATGGTGGAGTATCATTCTCGAATGATCCCATATCTACGTTCCAGTGGGTTTTATGGGATTTCGCGCGTATCATTTTTCAACCTTGACTGGGCTTTGATTACTGCATTCGTTGAGAGATGGCGCCCAGAGACACATACATTTCACATGCAATGTGGGGAGTGCACTATTACAATCCAGGACGTACAGGTACAGCTCGGCTTACTTATCGAAGGTATGCCTGTGACGGGAATCACCGATACAGACTATGTTGAGGTGTGTGAGAGGCTACTTGGTCGAATTCCTGTTGAAGATGACCTTCATGGAAATAAACTTAAATTCAAATGGCTTGAACATAACGTACTAGCTATACATGACGACAGCGATGAGGAGTCGGTGCAACGGTATGTTCGATCATACATTCTCCAACTAATCGGTGGTTGTCTATTCGCCGATAAGTCAAATCGATATGTATATTTGATGTTTCTATCGTTGCTCGAGGATTTTGACATAGCTGGACAGTATAGGTGGGGGAGTGCCTGTTTGGCTTTTTTGTACAGGGAGTTATGACGCGGATCTCGCGCAGGTGCACATGAGGTTGCAGGGGCGTCAATTCTTGTACAACTGTGGGCATGGGATAGATTTTCATTCATAGCACCAAGGAGGCTAGGTGTTCGTAGAGTTCAACCTCGAACAATGGATGGACAAGAGATGTTTAATGACGTCCCTTTGCGACATAGGTAATACAAATGTTATATCGTAATTTCTATAATATTAACTACATTTTCATTTTACTAATTTATAGTTTTCTATACAGATGGATCGATGCATTCTCGGTTACTCAAAGTGCAACACACGCTTTATCAGCTTACCGTGATGCACTCGATTCGCAGAATGATGATGACGTGGTATGGAAACCTTATGCTGAAGTCATCGGGTTTCTTCCCGAATACTGTACCGACGGTCACGGTAGTTTGCTATCGACGTGTCCCCTAATTTGTTTCCACATAGTCGAGTGACATCGACCAGAAAGAGTTTTGAGACAATTCAGAATGATGTAGGGTGTGCCACCAAACTGTGATTACAACACCCGACTGCACCGCATCGAGATGCGATGACGCGTTCAAGAAAATTGAGCGGCTTTTCACGCAAACTATATACTTATTTGGGAAAATCGTGGTGACAGCATAGTCACAGCGGAACAAGAAGAAGGACACGATACGTGGTATCGATCAGTCACTAGAAGATTCATTGGACATGACGGGGCTTTACGTGACTATTCGGTAACCTTTAAACTATTATTCTTATTTTGCTCACGATTTACATCATAAATTGTGTGTACTAACCTCCTATTTTTATATCAGTGTAACTTGGTGCATCGACTACAGCGAGTGTTCATTGAGAATGAGTACGAGCAAGGTCTTGCTGCGCTTGATGTAGGCATCAAAATTTTCACTACAAAAAACAGCTAATCATAAACGAAATTTTCGTTGTTGATTAGCATAAATTTTGTCTCTAAGTGTATTCTGCAAGAACGAACGAGACGGAATTAATTCCGTCTCTAAATCTGTCGACGCAAATTTAGTCAGCAACGGAAATGTGTTCTGTCGCTGATTAGAGATTGAATAGAGACGGGTTTGAGACGAATTTAGAAATGGAACAAAAACGAACATAAATGGAATTTCTTCCTAAGGGGACAATTCTAATTGCATTCCGTTGCTGATCCGTTGCTGATTAGAAACGGATCAAAAACGCAATTCAAATAGTCCGTTGCTGATCCGTTGCTGATTAGCAACGGATTAGACACTGAATTAAAGCGATCCTTTCGTAATCAATAACAGATCAGACAAGGAATGCTTCAATTTCGTTTCTGATCCGTTGCTGATTAGCAACGGATCAGCAACGGAATACTTGCATTTCATTTCTAATTCGTTCCTGATTAGAAACGGATCAACAACGAAATGCTTCAATTCCGTTTCTGATCCGTTTTTTCTGATCCGTTGTTAATCAGAAACGGATCAGAAACATAATTCAAGCATTCCGTTGTTGGTCCATCTCTATTTCGTGTCTAAATTTAGTATTACCCAGTTTGGCGCGGCTATTTCCTCGGCAATTAGAGACGAAAATAGCAATGGAATCTCTGGAATTCGTTGCTAATCCGTCTCAATTCCGTTTGTACGCTTTGTTTTCTTTTCACAACTAAGATCAATCTAATTGGTTCTCCATAACCTCTAAACCTGAAAATGCAACCATATGACCTGCTCTATTGCCTGCACCCCCTCCAACAACTCCTTGGGGGTGCTAACATCCCCTAAAAAAGCGAATTTGACATACATACATCAACAATATATATCAACAACAAAGATTCAAATGAGGGAGAAAAATGTACAATTCGACATTGAAAAAAATTTATATATCCACGAAATCTTGTCAAGTATAATAAATATTCCAAATACCTAAGTATTCACAAAACCACCAATCCTATTGTTCAACATCAACCACAAAAAACTTCCAATCCTCTAAATATGCACAAAAAGAACTATCAATCTAAAAGTTCTATAAATAACTATAAAAGTTATCTACAAAAGCAAAATTATCATCTCAAAAGTTACACAAACAACAAGAAAAATACCTAAGTATCACCAAGCTGCTCATCTCTCGTAAGCCAATCTTTCATCTCTCGATCAACATTGTTCTGTTGCTGTGGTGGATCGGCGGATCCATTTGCGGCGGCTGCTGCTGCTCATGAGGTGGTGGTGGTGGTGGTGGCGGTGGTTGAGATAGGCCTGCTCCGTCCATGGTCATCCCGAATTGTCTCTGCATAAACGCCACAACCTGTCGTAATTGCTCGGCAACACTATCGAACTCTGAACGTGGCACCATCTTCGGCATATGGGATGTGCTAGCACCAGGATCTGCATATCTTCCCTAACGACTCGAGACCGTAGACACGTCCTTTGGGACACTCACCCGCCACATTGAAGTACACCGCCTCATCATCCACCGGCTTGTCCAGTGTAGCTTGGGTCGGCTCCTGACGTCTCCTCTGGAGTTTAGCCTGCATGGATCAACAATAAACAACTTAAATGATAAGCTTTAAAGTAAACTTACTACTATTTCACTCGTATTTTTATACTTACATATAACCGCTCCGATCTAGTATCGATGAATGTCACCCCGTCGTGATTTACGGTGTGGAGATGCAAATACACTTCATTCACGGTAGGTGGCATCTCGGATGTATTAGTTTGCATACAAAAGTTATAAAAATGTTTAATATGTCAATTACTAGTAGGTCGGCGCACTTATATTCGCCAAACACAAATCAATTGCATAGAAGTGAAATGAACTGAAGTGAATGAAATCTGTACAATGCAAATGAGTTAAACTAAAATCAATGTGTAAGAAATTTTAAAAAAAAAACAAGATTAAAAGCAAACATAGGCATAGTGAACAAGTGTAGAAATGAAAAAAATAAAGTAAAAAACACTTACCAATCTTTCATTAGTAGTCACAAAAGACACCGAGCCACCACCGTGCTTCGAGGGTCCAGTACCAGGTCCTTCGACCTCAGTGTTCCAAATTCGTAGACACTTGCCTAGACATGGCAAGAAAGTCCTCGCTCTCCCAGTACTCCAAGTATCTCCTCCACGCCTCATCTGTAACAAAGTTTGGCTGGCACACGATTCTTCTTTAACTTGAGCATCAATGCGGTGTACCTTGTGCTTGCATGCGTGTCGTACGCCGCACGAAAGAAATCCTCGTGAATCGCGTTATCCCATCTAAAATATACCTATAAAATGGCGAGTGCAATTGTTACGAGACATTGAAAAACTAGTATAAATCCTAAGACATTTATTAGTCCTGCGTACCTGCTATTGGCGCCAGTAGTGGTCTTTATGATGATTCGGTCCGACTTCCAACTATACCATTCTGGAATCATCCATCTCTTGAAAACTTTTGTCATCCTCCGTGCACAAGAATGAGAAGGATGCAATTCCCTGTGTTTCATTAAAATGCATAACATCTTAAAAACTTATTTAATAATTTACATCGATAATTAGAAATACATATATGAATCAAATACAAACTTACTTATTATTGGCAATCAGTGTGATCGGGATCCTATGCACGCAAGGGGGCTCGATCCCTGTCCTTTGAGGTGCCCGCGGAGGGCATGTAACCTGCAAGCCTGCTCTGCCGTCATAAGATGGGAATGCTGCTAGTGATGCGGTGGCTAGAGGCGCAGGCCTCGTCGGTACAGGAGTGTCATGTCTCGATGTCGCCGATGGTGACTGCAATGGGCGATTTGGTATGGTTTTAGATGACGATGTTGATGGTATAGGCGACGCGGACGGTATGGAAGGCGAAGGTGACGCTGACTGTAACTCATGATCGAGTGAACGAGAAGTCAGAATCAATAAGACAGGAATCGACCCACGACCTCGACCGCCACGACCTCTTTGACCACCTCGTGTGGCCGGACCATGAGGTCCAGTCGGTATATCGGTTCCATAGGTCTGTGCTGCACCTCTCACGACTGGACGAGGTCCCCCTAAAGGTATCCCTCGACTGCCATGATGTAATGTGTGACCTCGAAGTGGGGGGTGATCACTGCCAGCCATGAAACCTAAAAAAATACCAATCTTAAACAATTGTGAGAAAGGTTTAGAAAATTCACGTAACGTCGATCAAACATTAACATAACATAGAAATACATTACTCGCTGTCATCCGTTTCAAATTCACTCTCATGACTAGATGTTGATGATTCTTCTTCTGAATCAACTCCACTATCGACAATGAAGTCATTGTCTTCTTGACTTGGACCCGCTTCAACAATGACGCGGGTCCCATTTAGATCATCCAAATTGTTGAAATCCTGAATTGCATCGTCGACTACGCACGTGGTAGGTTTGCCATCTTGGAATGCAATCTCTGCCGAGCCTTGGTCATTATCGTCTTGGCTCGTTTCCTCATCGGCGAATTTTGGTTGACAGTAACAAAATGCTAGCCATTCTTGTCGCTCGTTCCTCAAAGAATGGTACGAAAGGTAGTACACTTGAGTGGCTTGCATTGCAAGGACAAATGGCTCATAGTTGTTATATCGTTGACTTCGATGAACCTCTACCAATTGAAGTGTTGGGTGAGTCCTCACACCATGATTCGGTGTAGGGTCATACCATTCACACTTAAACAAGATCACACGCTTGAGGCCAGTATATTCAATCTCTACAACCTCTTTCATTACTCCATAGTAGTCATGAGAAACATCGGCGTAGTTAGAACCCTTCACTAAAACACCGTTGTTCTGCGTCGATCTATTAACGACATATGTTGCGGAGTGGAACTTATACCCATTCACTAGGTAACCAGGGTACACATTACAAGATCGACTAGGACCAACCGAAAGATCAACAAGTGTCTCATCTATGATAGAATTCCGAGCCTATTTATGAAAATTTAGAAATGTAAGACACATTACTTATGAAAGAAATTAACGAAACGATAACCTACAATAATAATAACATTACATATGTTTGAAACCATATGGGGAAGTTGCGCTCTAGACTAGTATCGACTTCCGACTCCCCCATTGCTTGAGTGATTTCATCGATAAAGATCCTACAAGAAATGAACATGTAAATATCATGTCTTAGTAAAAGATGAATAATGAATGTACTGCATTATTGAATGAAAGTGACAGACATACTGGATGTAAGGAGCGATCTCTGGACAATTGAGCAGTATGTACGAATGAGCGACATTATACTCCTGCTCTGTTAAGTACCGCTCCTTTGACTTGCCCAAGGGTTGACCATGATAAGTGAAAATTGAGAAATTGCCTATAAAATGCGGTGGGGGCCCGACACCACCATCGTCGTTTCGTTGCACTTTGTCATGCAACGTAAAGACGTGATCTTCGAAGTAGTAAGAACAAAATGATGTGACTTCTTCGACCAAATAAGCATTACACATCGAGCCATCAACCTTCGCTTTGTTCCGAACATTGTTTTTCAAATGTTTAAGGTACCTATCGAAGTTTAGTTAATGTTGATTTAAAACTTATTGAATGGGAAAACAATTTCAGGAACTCAAGATATTACCTCTCAAATGGATACATCCATCGAAATTGAACTGGACCGGCCAGACGGGCCTCGTAAGCCAAGTGGATTGGTAGGTGTTCCATAGAGTCGAAGAATCTTGGAGGGAATATTTTCTCAACTTGCAAATGATTTTTGGTATTTCAAACTCTAAAACCTCCATATCTTTGAGATTGACTTTTCGCAGTCAGGGATCGAAAAAAAAGGCTCAGTTCGCTAATTGCAACCCAAACCAGGTTTGGGAGGAGTTCTCTGAAATGCAATTGGTATCAACCGTTGCATGAAAATATGACAATCATGACTCTTCATGCTGAACATTTGCAATTTCTTTGGATCCACACATCGACCAAGATTCGAAGCATAACCATCAGGAAAACACAACTTTTCAACCCACTCGCACAATTTTTGTTTTTTATGATGTATCGAGAGCATAGCATCCAAGGATGTAAGTATTTATCGCCGAATCAATCTTTAGAGAAGGTCGGTGACAATATTCACGAATGTCTTGTCTCTCTTTCGCATTGTCCTTACTTTTGCTCGGTACACTCATAATAGTGTTGAATATGTTGTCAAAAACATTTTTCTCGATGTGCATGACGTCTAAGTTGTGTCGGATCAAGTTTGTCTTCCAATACGGCAAGTCCCAGAAAATGCTTCTTTTTCTCCATCCCAAATTCTTAGCTATCTACCCATTCACAGAATCAGCTCCGATTTCTGTCACCTTCATCAAGCCCAACGATTCAATTTCTGCCAAAATTTCTTCACCAGATCGCAAAGTGGGCGGTTCGTCGTTTAATACCATTTTGCCTCTAAGAAAACTTTTTTGTCTTTCCTGAATTGTGAGGCCTTCGACAAGAAACGACGGTGACCGTCGAACCACGATGTCTTTCCACCACTTCGCAATTGAAAGGCATTTGTATCCTCCATACAATATGGACAAGCCATCTTACCGTGTGTGCTCCAATCGGACAACATGTTATATGCAGGGAAATCACTAATAGTCCATAAAAGGGCTACTCGCATACAAAAATTCATCTTTGTGGAAACGCCGTAAGTAATCACCCCGGTGTTCCATAAATCTTGCAACTCTTTCACAAGCGGCCGAAGGAACACGTCGATTTTTTGTTTTGGGTTGTCGGTCCATGAACATAAACTCAGATTTCATGCACATCGACGGTGGAAGATTGTACGGAGTCAAAATCACGGGCCATGAAGAGTACGATTTTCCTGAAATCCCAAATACTTGAAAGTCATCAATGCACAATCTTAAACGAACATTCCGAACCTCGGCGGTGAAAGACTCTGTTGACATCATTAAAATGCCTCCAAGCAATCGAATCAGAACACTGTTGCATAACATCTTCTGGCGAGGAATGTTCTCCATGCCATCGCATATGTTTTGCCGTTGACTTAGACGCATATAATCGTTGCAATCGAGGGCCCAAAGGGAAGTAGTACATTTTTTTGCAAGGGCATTTTTTGGTGTTCCGTCCACTACCTCGTCGCTGTGCAATGTAGCGTGATTTCCCATAAAATTTACATGATGTCAATTCAGAGTCCACTCCCCAATAAATCATACATTGGACCTCACAACAATCTATTTTCTCAACAGGTAAACCTAGACCTCGCATTAGTCTTTTAGTGCATAAAAATCTTCAACCAATGAATTGTCAGTTGGCAAACAATCCTTCATGAATTTTATGATTTCATTATACCCTCGTTTAGAGATATGATGTTCTGACTTGATCGCAAGTAATCTTGCCATTGCGGACAACGTTGTCATGGTTTCGCACCCCGACCACAATTGTTCGCTACTAGCCTCAATCATGTCATATAGTTGGCGTGCTTGGGGGTTTGGTGATTCTTCCATGTGATTCCAATTAAAACTTGTTGTGTAGCACCTCGTGGTAAGTCGTCGTATCAAAACCTCCCACATCAGCATCATCAATATGGTTATCAAATTGGTAGAATTTTAGCGGGTCTTCATCTCCATTCTCACCGTGTTCGTACCAACAGTGATATCCTGAAACAAATTCGTACCTACATATATGGTATTCAACCGTTTTGACGTCCATGTACGGTACAAGTCGACATTTCTTATAATTGCACGGACATCTAATCTTCCTTTCACTCTGGTAGGTAGGACAACGTTGCTTAGCTCAATGCTATGAATTCTTTAACCCTCGTTGCAAATTCAATTCGAACGAAGCCGTTGTCAAGACGGTTGTACATCCAGTCTCGACTTGTAGACGACATTCCTATTGTAATTGTGCAATTAAATTAGTCAATTAGTTTAATAATTTCCGACGGTATACATTCATATTTAATAATGTCTATTTTCTCAACTTACACAATTTATTAGAATGGGGAATCTGAGAACCTCGCTAACTACATGAACAAAAAGCTTTGTTTGTATGCATTGAATAAATGTGGTTTGATACAAATAACATTAAACAAAACAAACTTTACATTTGTTGAGTTCTAACTTCACGTATGTTTGTGGATTGAATGTACTACTCCTAATCTCAGGAAAAATGTGTCTAACTTCATGTATGTTTGTGGCTTCTGTTCCTTTTGTTGATTTCAACTTTCTTAAGACCTAGCTCGGTACATGATTGATACCAAACAAAGTAGGATACTTGTTCGTAAAAATAAAAGCAACAAGGAGTTCAAGAAATCATAAATCATAAGTTATAAGCGGCATACAAATACCACATAGGATCAAAGCTCCTAGTATTTCATTTTCAACAAATACATATACCAATGACGACCAATAGGTACATACATATACCAAAGCATTAAGGATAGTATTTTTGTAATAAACTAACACTCAACATAATATCGTTCAAAAAAAATTTAACAAAAAAAAGCCAACAATATAACAAACAGTGCTTTGGTGTATGTTTTGTTAATTGTGACCCATTAGTTGTCCACTCTTACCTCCTTAAGGTTAGAGACTTACACACTCAAATCTTAGGACGTTTTAAGTAGAATAACCAAAACAAACATTACGTTGGGACCCATTAGTTGTTCACTCGTACCTCCTTAAGGTTACAGGTTAATTCAAATCTCTTGACGTTTTAAGTGAAATAGCCAGATCAACTCAAAGAGTAATCATAGTTTTTAGACCCTACCTAGTAGTAGAAAATATATAATTAAAGGTACTATTCATCTATACCTACTCTTTTGGTAGTTTTATCTATATACACGCATATACACACAATTGAACCAAATATAGTAGGAAATACATGAAAAAATGTGGCATGAAGAGATCAAAGAATGTAAATTACAAAGAAAATATAGCACAAAACCTTACCTCTCCAGAGCAATTAGAGCAGTAGAATGCAATCCAGACAAAACACTATGCACTTCGACTACGAAGGATTTCTCGCTTTCGTATAGCTCAACCACTTCCGTAACGCTCCTCTGCATCAAAACCAAAACCAAAACCAAAACAATTCAACGTCCTACCAAACCTCCTAAATCCAAGTGAAATGGATCTGGTCTCATTAAATACGCCAGTATACTTACACATATAAATTTAAATTTCTACCTTGACAAAAGATGCATTCCCATAACACTTAAATGTAGTTACGCATATAATTTTAAACTTTTACCATTTCACTCCTTAACAAGTAAAGCAATGACGTAGAGCAATATCATGTCAAAGAGACTTACAAGTTTCACTTTAGAATTTTCAAGATTACCTACAAATTCATAGTCATATAAAGTTATAAACCAAACATTTTTCGTAACTTATTTTTTCCCTCCAAGTTCCAATTAAAGAGAACCCTAACTTCGCTGCACTATTCAAAGTATCCATGTTTTCTCTGGTTTCGAGGTTACATTTCTTCGTTGTTCTAACCGAACTCATTACGTGAACATGCATAAACCACTTGGAGCTCTTACACTACACATCAAACTACCTCGAAAATAAATCCTCATACGACATTCTTATAATTGCGGGGATCAACAAGCTTGTTAACATAAGCCTTGATGTAAATTAAACCGATAAAACATGTTCACTACAACCTGTTAACTACCCATCAAAGCAACAACAAATTATAACCAACTGAACCACACAATCTCATCGAAATCTCACAAACTAGTGAGAGTCAAAAATAAATCAAAAATATGTATTCAAATGGAGGGATTATCTTACTTGGGCATCCAATGAAATCTCCAAAAATAAGAAAACCATAATACCGATTAAAAACTTAGACAAATTTTCACCATCTGAACCACAAAACTCACCAAAATCTAACGAACTAGAGAGAAAGAATCCATACATGATCATAAAAACATGAATTAAATCAATAAGAGATCAAAAGTTAAAAACCAAAAAAAGAACAAGAATAAGAAGAGATCAGAACTTAAAAGTCTTTATGCCTAAAAGGCTAAAACACCATACAAGTTGACTTAAAAAAACCATACAAGTTTCCATGGTCTAAAAAAAAAAAATAAGAACAAATGCTATAAGAATTACAAAAATAAAAATAAAACCCTTTATAAGAACAAATAAAAAATATGTAAATGAAAAGTTGAGCAACATAAATCACTAGATGAGCAAACCCAAATTGACCAACGCTACAACACAAATCAGCACAAACCCTAAAGTTGTGTTTCAACTTCAACATACCAAATATAAGAACAAATAAAAATATGTAAATGGAAAAATTGAGATCGAATATCACAAAAACTGATCGAAATCTTACAAACTAGAGAGAAACAAGGGAAAATTTGAAAAGGGTATATCAATGGAGGGATTATCTCACCTGGGTATCCAATGTACGCCGGCGAGGGACAGAGTAGACGACAACGACGAACAATGGCGAGGGGCTTCACAAAGACGCGCGACGCAGAGGGCGATGGCTTCAGAGGCAGCAACGGCAAACGACGAGGGCTTCGAGAGCGCGCACGACAGACGACGAGGGCTTCGGAGGCAGCGACGGCAGAGGGCGAAGGCTTCAGAGGCAGCGACGACAAACGGCAAGAGCTTCAGAGGCAGCGACGACAGACGGCATGACCTCCGGCAGACCCGACGACAACTCGCAGTCTTAATCGCAGCGACGGCAGAGGCCCCAACCTCCGGCAGACGGTGCAGAGATTTCAGGGTTTGGGAGAGAGATTTTGGTGAGAGAGAGAGAATTGACGGTGAGTGAATCGGTTGAGAGAGAGAGTTGCAAGGATCGGGGGGTTCGACGAGGAAGAGAGAGTGGGCGGAGGTGAGAATCGTTTGAGAGAAAGATAGAGAGTTCTATAAACATCGAAGCACGCACGAATCTCGAGACGTAATGGACAGTTATAAAAAATTAAACTTTTGGTGGGAATGTTGGCCCCATTTTTTTAAGACGAAATTTAATTTTGTATCTATTCCGTCTCTGCTCCCTCTATTCCGTCTCTGAATTATTCCGTCTCAATTCCGTCTCAAACCATTTATTCTTAGCTACGGAACTAAATTCCGTTGCTAATTGCGTTTCTAAATAACCATTTTTTGTAGTGTTTTAGATGAAGATGATAGGCAAATGTCTACTCTATGGAATAGTGGAATTGATGTCGAAGAGGGCATAGATGAGGAGAATGAAGAAGAAGATAAAGAAGATGATAAGGATGAATCAAATAGAGATGTGAGAAGAAGAAAAACACAAACACAGACTGTGGGTGGGAGCACTAGACGTCCTCGTCCACCACGTCCTTCTCGTCGGACAGAGACTACTGCTGAGAGCAACAGACGTTCTCCTACACCACGTTCATCTCGTCCGAGAGCGAGAAGAACAGAGACTGTTGGTGACAGTAGCCAACGCTCATCCCCACCACGTCATTCTTCTCATGGGTGCATTCCTACATTGTCCCGAATGCAACCAGAACCTCAAATGTTTGTACCTAGCGCGCCGATCACGAATCTTCCTCCTTACCATTTTGATCCTTATGCACCCGGGCCATCGTCTTCATATATAAACCATGGAATGCCTAGACATCCAATGTATCATTCATTGCCTCAATATATGCCGAGCCCATTTACTCTACCATGTTATAATTATAATATGTCATATAGTGGAGATGGCTCATTCATGAACATGTTAAGCATCTCGCCGCCTCATGTTCCTCTCGGCCAACCACATACAAGAAGCCAATTTTTTGGGACGGTTCAACCTCCTATTTTTGGGAGCATTAGTACCAGAGGTGAGTCGAGTAATGCACCAGAGGAAGAACATCAATCGACTCGACGACATTCAATGCAAGGTCAGCAACCTCGACAAACTCAACCAGATGTACAAACACAACGTCCAACTTGACATAAAGTACGTTCGGTTTGCATCACGGAGCAACAACGTCAACGTAACCGTCGATAGACTTGTATGATAAGTTTTTTTTATGGAATGAAATTATACTTTCAAAACTTCTTTATTGCTTTAATTTTAAATTCTAGACAAAGATATAACGTGGTTTTGGCCTTTACAGTTTTTCATCTACAAATTTCTTCTTATGATCACGATTGTGTTGCATGGTTTATAGTAGATATGCATAGGTTGCCCCTCGAGATACGTGCGTAACGTTTGCATGGATTGTCGTGTTGTTTGCATGGGTTGCCCACCGCCAGATACGTGCGTGTCAGTTGCATGGGTTATCCCCTCGAGATACATGCGTAATGTTTGCATGGATTGTCAACCTCGACATACGTGCATGTTGTTGGTAAGGGTTGTCCACCGCCAGATACGTGTGTGTCGTTTGCATGAGTTGGCCACTCGAGATACGTGCGTAACGTTTGCATGAATTGCACGAGGTTGCATGGGTCGGCCACCTCGACATACGCGCGTCGTTTGCATGACCTCTCCGCCGCGAGATACATGCGTGGTGTTTGCATGAGTTGTCCACGTCCATATACGTGCGTGTCCTTTACATCAGTTGGCTACCTCGAGATACGCGCGTGATGCGGTTGTCTATCTCGAGATACATATGTGATGCGGCTTGTCCATCTCGATACGTACATGACGTTTGCATAGGTTTACCGCTTCGAGTTGAACAAAGTACTCATTTTGAGGAGTAAAAAAGAGGTATTGTATTTTGTATAGATGACTCATTTTCAAAAGGTGTCATTCATTCCACCTTATTAGTTGTATAGATGAATCATTTTCAAAAGAAGTCATTCATTCCACCTCATCATCACACATCACACATGGAGCCACATCATCATCAATAACTCCTTTTCAAAAGGAGACGTACCTTAATTTTGTAAATTTAAAGTAGCCAACCTTATTTCTTAGACTCCAATGGCACAAAATACATGTGATTCGATGCACATGAAAAGTACTACATGACTTGTTCCATGCTGTGTCTATTTGGTGTAACGTAAGGTGCTCCAATGATGCTCTCGCTGACTCACGTGCCCCTAATTACCACCTCGACCCATTACTACATAAACCTTCCCCACAGTGATCGACACCAATTTATACTCATATATATTCAAGGCGGACAGTTTCAATATATATAAAATAATACAATTTTTTTTTTTGATTATTAATTGAGGGAAATCCGAGCTTTGGCTTGACTAATTTCGAACTTAAAGAGGAAAAATTACAAAAGCGACAACTTCTCACTAAAAATAATAAAGTTTTTCAATTTTTAGAATTCAAACTCGAAACCTCTTACTAAATTAATAAGAGACAAGAGACCAGCCAAGTACATCTCACTACAATCCTCTTAATTACAATTTTTTTGAATTAATATAAAATACAAATTAACAGTGTGTACACAAATGACCCGATTATTTGACCCAACAACGTCCCGAGGAATTCCCGATATGTTCCCACGCACCAACCCACTCGTTTCCCCTCCCAATTCCTCGCCATATCATTTTAGTCTCAAAATGTTTGGTAGTCAAATCCGCGCTTCTCTCCACGACTTTCCTTCTCTCCTCGCTATATAAACCCCTCTTACCCTTCTCTTCACCACCATCACCACCACCAAAACCCACCACACCACACCACACCACACCGCAAACACCACCACCACAAACACATTTCTTCTCATCAATCGCTCTACATTTTCTCGTCTCATTTTCACAATAATCAATGGGTAGTCTCCACGCCGAGGACCTGGACACCATCTCAGTGTGTCCACAAAACCCACTAGACCCAGAGGAGTTCAGGCGCCAAGGCCACATGATCATAGACTTCCTAGCCGACTACTACCGAGACGTCGAAAAATACCCGGTTCGAAGCCAAGTCGAACCGGGCTACCTCAAGAAGCTCTTGCCCGAATCCGCTCCCAACAACCCCGAGCCCATCGAGACCATCCTCCGCGATGTCGAGTCCGTGATAGTCCCCGGCATCACCCACTGGCAAAGCCCCAACTACTACGCCTACTTCCCGTCTAGCGGCAGTGTAGCAGGGTTCATGGGTGAAATGCTGAGCACTGGTTTTAATGTAGTCGGGTTTAATTGGATGTCGTCGCCTGCCGCTACCGAGCTCGAGAGCGTCGTCATGGACTGGCTGGGTAAAATGCTTAGGCTACCAAAACCCTTCTTGTTTAGTGGCAATGGTGGTGGTGTGTTACAAGGGACTACGTGTGAAGCGATATTATGTACTCTCACCGCGGCGAGAGATAAAATGTTAAACAAAATGGGGAGAGATGCGATAGGTAAGCTTGTGGTATACGGGTCGGATCAGACCCACTGTGCCCTACAGAAAGCCGGTCAGATCGCGGGTATCAACCCGAAGAATTTCCGACCCGTTTTCACTACTAAAGAGAACGCGTTCGGGTTGACGGCCGCGGCGCTAAAGACGGCTATCGAGGCCGATGTGACTGCCGGACTAATCCCGCTATTCATCTGCGCCACCGTCGGGACTACCTCGTCCACCGCAGTCGACCCGATCGGGCCGATTTGCGAGGTGGCGAAGGAGTACGACATGTGGGTGCACGTCGATGCGGCCTACGCCGGGAGCGCATGCATCTGCCCAGAGTTCCGGCATTTCATTGATGGCGTCGAGGACGCTGACTCATTCAGTTTGAACGCGCACAAGTGGTTTTTCACAACGTTGGATTGCTGTTGTCTTTGGGTGAAAGACCCGAGTGCATTAGTTAAGGCTTTGTCAACCAACCCTGAGTACTTAAAGAACAAGGCTACTGAATCTAAACAGGTTGTGGATTACAAGGACTGGCAGATTGCTCTCAGCCGTCGATTCAGATCAATGAAACTGTGGATGGTGTTGAGGAGCTACGGGGTGGCGAACTTGAGGAACTTCTTGAGGAGTCATGTGAAGATGGCTAAGCAGTTTGAGGGACTGCTGGGAGGAGACAGTAGATTCGAGATCGTGGTGCCGAGGACTTTCGCCATGGTATGTTTCCGGTTGCTGCCGAAAGCGGTCGCTGGAGTTGCGAATGGCGGCACTGCTGCTGGGGAGCTAGAGAGGGTAAATGAGCTGAATAGGAAGTTCTTGGAGAGCATGAATGCAGAGGGGAAGGTGTACATGACGCACGCAGTGGTGGGAGGAGTGTACATGGTGAGATTCGCGGTGGGGGCGACGCTAACGGAGGAGAGGCACGTGAGCTTCGCGTGGAACGTGGTGCAGGAGCACGCGGAGAGGATTCTTGGTGAATTTTAATTTTGATTTTTATTTATTTATTAATTAATTAAGAGATTTTGGTAAAAAGAAAAAAAAAAGAAAAAAAAGAAGATGGGTCTTCATTAATTGGAGATTTCTGAAAAAAAAAAGTGAGAAAAAGTTGAATAGAGAGAAAGAGAAGGGAGATTTGAGGGCTTGTAATTTGGATAAAAATGTATGTGGGTGGGTGTGTTTTTTAATTTTTTGGGTTTTTTTTTTTTTTTTTTGGTCTTCTTTGACTCCCTCTTCTTTTCTTTCTTTTCTTCATCTGGCCCTATCTTGTAAAACCTTGTTGTTAATTATATCAATTTTACTATTCAATAATTGCTTTTGTTCCTACTTCTTAAATTATTTTATTTTTAATACTACTTCAAAAAAATTATTATTTCCATCTCGAAAGTGACGATGGCATTGATGACATTAGATGGTACTAGCTACGAGCAATTGATCCCTACTCTTTTGAGTGGCATCTTTGTCTTCTTTACAACTTACGCGTTCAAAAAAGCAGTGCAGTGTATATTATTTTGAATCATATAACGTGCTATGGATACAAGAAGTACGCATGGCACCGGTGTCTATCAATCAGATATACATCCAGATCAGCCGCGCCACCAATCACACACAACTTAATTATGTCTCTAAAAACTAATTTCCTTAGTATTATACAAAATTAATGTTGACAAAATAAAAGTACGTAATTATGTATGGTTTATTGGTTTCCCATTTGAAGGCTTATATATATATATATATATATACCATTTTTAGCTAAGTCTAGTGTAGTGTTCGGTGTCATGAGAAGACCAGTTCCTTCAATTTTCAATTTTTTCCAATTATTGGAAGACTGGGCACACACCCCATTAAATGTTCGTAAGTCTCGCTCTTTTATTATAAGCAGAGATTCAGCTAGCTGTTTCGGTGTCAAACTTTTATTAGTTGTGCGATTGCTTTATGTACATAATAATCCCACGTTTCCGTCCCACCGCAGCACCATATTTCACGTGGGATTCCTCCAGTTCGGCCGAGCGACTAACTTCCCTTTTTTTCCTTAAATTCTTTTTTCATATGTATAGAAAGGTCAATTTATAAGTGGGCTCCTACAACAACCAATTTGCACCCACTACCTGTTTGTGAATTTTATTTATTTATTTATTTATGTAAATGAATTTTATTTCTTTATTTAACTCTTTAATATATTAAAACGATTTTGTATGTCGAGAGCAAGGAATTCTTCTAACTAATTAATTTTATCGAAATGTTGTCAAACTAGTAAGGTGACAATTGCTTCCCGACCACCATCAAATAGGGATTTCAGTTTGGGCCTCGTTGCGGATGCAAATTTGCGGTATGATATTGTCGTCTAATATTTTGAACCCAACTTGTGACTAAAAAAAAGTGGCCGGGCCTCTATAAATACATATTGTTTAATACCTAATTCATTAATATAACTTCAGATTATTCACCTACCTAATTGTAAGAGTCAATACATTGGCCAACTAAGCCAAACTTGTGAGTTTGGGTTTGAAACTGTGATTTGGCTGGTGATAAGGTTTGGTGAAAACTCTACTAATATTAATTTTTGGTTCATCATCATGAACGTATATACACCTAAAGCAACTTAGATTTGCCCCAAAGTCACCAACAACCTTGTGTGCTCCTTCAAGTCTGCCAATACACATACCTCTAGCTCAAGAAAAAGCTAGTATTGCTACAAGTGGAAGTAGTGGAGTTGCTTCTTTCCTGCTTATTAATGCTTTGTTTGATTAACTAGCTTCAATTCTCACCGACCCACCTACTCTAAAGTTTAATTTCACATTTAAGAAATGCGTATGCTCTTCCTTTTCAGATAAAAGGGGTTTTGGCCTATTTCATCACAAATATATTCTAGTTAATCCTTTGGTTGTTGGTATAAATGGATTCCAATGCTGCTACTCTCCGAGTGCTTCAGAAGTTGTTGAGTATTAGCATTTTAGTTTTATGAATTGATCAAAAACACCGTAATTTGGCTAACTTTGCATTCCTTTCTAATTTTCAATATTACATTGCTATAATTTTATTTATGATCACCAACTCACCTGAATCAAAAACAGATAAAGACGACGATTTAAATGAGTAGTTATTGTTGGGGGAAATTTGATATAATTAACTAGGGGCGAAGTGCAAGGAAAATTAATGCAATTGATCAAAGCTAGAGTGTGGCGCTCTATGTCCTTAAGACTATTCCGCCCCGCTAAGTGATCACGATTTGATGATGGTAATCTCCCAAGATATATACAATGATTATACTTGCGCGAGCCCATGGATCTCTGCCATTGTCCCCAATTTGACCACTTTTCAATTCATAGGTGTGAGATTTTATCTCAAAAAGTTTCGATACTAGTTAAGGGGAAATCATCACTTATATACTTCATTATGAAGTTTCAATTATTCGATGTGGGACTATTGTTTTGATGCGCACATCTCAACATATATTTGGAAAGACACAATTTTTATAAGTTTGTCTCGTAAAAAAAAGTAAATAAAATAAAATAAAATAAAACTCTCAGCACGTAGTTTGTCTTTTTGAATAGACTCGTACATCTATTGATAATAATTATAACGCTTAGAATATATTAACCATAAATTAGTTACATGCCTTTTGGAATAGATACACTCCTTAGTATCTCGTCTCTCCCCACAAGACTACACGATTGTTTACTAATTTTCATTCTAAGTATTGTTACACATCTCTAATTAATTTTCACATTCTTAAAATAAAGACTTGATCCCCCCATCCCATAATAGCTCACATTTTGGCAAAGGCCACAAGAATTAATAAAATGATTGATTCACCATAAAAGTTTCATAGAGAGACTAAATTAATTACCATCCTATAAGTAACTTAATTTATGATGGGTGTTGTTAGGGATGCAGGTGGGGTGGATTTAAGGCGGGGATTCCCCGCTTAAAATTTCTTACTAGGGAAATTTTGACCCCAATACCCAGTGGAGATCCCCACCCCCATGAGTCCCCATCACATGAGGATTCCCTACCCCATCATTTTTTCACATAATATCTTTAAAAAAGAGATCAAATACATTATAGACCCGAAATTAAAATCTTTAAAAACTTTTTCTTCGCAATCGTTAGTCAATTTTCAAATTTTATATGAAGCATTCGCCATACAAAAAAGGAAAATATAAGACTTAATGATTTTGATGCAATTCCCACAGAGAATATTCAGGATTCCCATGGCGAGGAGGGGTAATATCGCCCCGCCCTGCCCCCGATGGTGGGGATGAAATTCCCCTCGTCTGAAGCCCCGTGGTGGCTAGTTGTCGGGGAATCTTCGCCTCACCGGGGCGGATCCCCGCGGGGAGTAGGGATTCCCTACCCCACCTGCATCCGTATATGTTGTGGAAAAAAGTGATTAATGTTGTCATTGACTAATTTGAGAGGGGTTAAGATTGGGAATAAAGTAATTAATTAATGCTTTCTTGATTTCCTAATGTGGCATGTTTTTCGTTTGTTTCTTTTTGTTTGTGTTTTAACTTGAGCAGGTCTCGAACCATGACCTCCCCGAATCTTGCCTTCGATGCATCATCAATTTCACCAAAGATGCTTTGGCTAATGTGACATGTTCATTGAAACAAGAAAATATCCCAAAATGCGATAATTATTCTGGGATGGAGAAAGTAAAAAATAATTTTCTTCAATAAATCTTGCCCCCATTTGGACTCAAACTCAGGAACCGCTAACTTCTTAATCTTTTTCATAACATATCATCAGTCATTCCTTAGATCCAGCAAAAACTCTGGGTGGGGATCATCCAAAATACAAGTTTTTCGCTCTTAGCGCACGTCGTGCTAACATATGAGCTCTTACATTTTCCTTTCCTAAAGATAATGAAAAAAATCAAATGGATCCTAATCCTTCACCATAAATTTAACAAAAAAAAAATCATAGGATCCAAATCACATAATTAAGGTAAAGGCCTGTTGATTGCTTGAACTACAACAATAGTGTCAAAGAAACAACCTTTAGCTCCTAAAAGAACAAACGATTATAAAGCACATTCAATATGGCCTCGCATTCTACCACTTCAACTAACAATCAAAACCTTATTCAAATTGAAACTCAATGAAAATCAAATCAATTCGATGCCGTAGGAGCATTGCACATCTTTTTAGTGTTGATTTTGATTTTTTCTTGGGTTTTTTTTTCTTTTGTTAGTCGGTATTGGTTGTGGTTTTGTTGTTGGGTTGAGGGCTTCGATGATTTAGGGCTTAAATCTTGCATTTTGAGTACAAAGTTTCAATGGAATTGAAAATATCAAGCGATTCCGAGTAAAACCTACTATTTCTTTTTTGTTATTTTCATGTATTTTTAGGAGTTTTAAAATTTTTTGGTTCGTTCTTGTTGCCCGTGGGTGTTGGACACACATGGCTGACACCTCTAAAGAAGTCTCGGACACACAAGGTCGACACTTCTAAAGAGGACTCGGCTGGATCCCTCTGTCACCCACTGAGATCAAGTAATCTTTGCAATCTCGGTGGGAGTCGACCAAGACCTTTAAAGAGGTCTCGATCAGAGTTAGCAGATATCTCTTTAGAGGTCTCGGACCTATGGGTTTTAACCTCGCGGCCGACACTTCTTCATTTCTAGGACATGACACGACCACATCTGACCTTGTTCAATGAACAAAACACTCTTAGAACACAAGTACTATACAATGACTAAAATCAAGAAATGGAGAGGATTGATGAGCATTGAGATGAGGGTGAGGGTAACGAAGTGAGCAAGGGTATTTCACGAATTTTGAGAAAAATGTGGGGTACGACGAAGTAAAAATTTTAAAAATGGGGCCCTCTAAGCAGAATGGGATCCGTTTAGCTGCTCCTTTTTGAATATAAATGAGTATATTACACAGGATTTTGTCTTGTATATGTGATTTCAAATATAATTGAAGAGAATTGCATAAATGAAGGATTTGAAGATGAAAAGAAATAATTTGATCAACTTTGGAAAAGTATTAGCGAAGTCCCAGTGATGTGAATAATGAACAAAAATTGCTAGAGAAATCAGCAATAGAGAACTCCAACAATGTATATAATATACCTGAATCGCTACCCGAGTCACAGCACCACAGAGGAGTATTTGATGAAGAACCCAACAATTTACCTAGCAATGTGGCAATAAAATCAAATCGTTGGTAAAACGCTGAGGTCGGTGATGAGTTTTTTAGATACAGACTATGAATTTGAGTATGAATAGAGTATGTATTAGCCTCAATACTATATATATATGAGGCCAGGCTTTTGAAATTAAGCATGTCTTTGCCTGTTATTATCGCCTCTATTTAATATAAGTTTCTTTACATAGTCATTGCTTTTGGACAAGTTAAGTTGGGAGTTGAAGTTATTGTCTTTTAAGTATTTATGATGTTTTCAATTAGTGTATGTGAGTAGTTTATTAGTCTAAACCAGATGATGGAGTAAGACAATTGCAAATACATAGTTTAGGAGGTTATGATCTTGATGTTTTAAATCATTACTGTATTCTTAAATTCATAGTATTAATTGATTGTATCACTGAAGTACAATCTATGAAACTAGGCTTGCATGCATAGTAGTCAATGTGTATTATGATCAATAAATTCTAGTTTTAATAGATAATTTACATCATATTTGTTTGAATAATCTATAATAAGAGTAAGTAAGATTATTCAGCGGTCTGTTACCTATCTAAGAAGTCTTAGGTGAACTAAAGTTTTAGGTCGAGTAAAGGCATCATGTTCCGTTAGTCATTATCTAGTAGTAGGTGTTTCATGAAACTTAATGCGGTCTTATATAATTATTAGTATGCTTCGAGCGCTCGAAGGACTAATAATGATAAAATTAGAATATGGATACGAGTCGATTGAATCTACCATTGATGAAAGGAAAATTAGGTTATTCTGAATTACTATAGGTTACTTATAATAAACATTTAATAAATCTCCTAGAAATCTGTGATTGAACTATGTCTATAATTTTATTTATGAATGTATGTATGGTACATGTTGATGTTTACTTAGATGCAATTCTTGGTGTTCCCTATATGTGATTTAGGTTTCCTTAAATTGAGTTTATCTTAAAGTTATTTAGTTGTTATAATTTAGTTTATTGTGTGTTTTTAATTATTGTTTTTAAATTAATTAGTTGTTAGTTAATTTAATAAAACCCCTTAAAACTTTTAGGAAAACGTTAAGTTCCTGGGGAGAAGATCCGACTTATCGCTATTACAAAATAAAAGTATAAAAATAGGTAGTAATTCATTGTACACACATGGCACGTATAATATTTGGTGTCGTTGCCGATAAATTTGGTTAACTTCTTAAGAGTTTTAGACGTTGCATGGTATATGCACTTATTCGTTCTAATTCCACAGGATCATTATGACCGTACGATCTTAAGATAAATAGGACCTTTAATCGTAATCTGAGACAATAACGTGAAGAACAAACTCTGAAAACTTTTATAATGATAGTTGTTGGAGAAGAACTGACATTTAGGAAGGCTAATCAAAATATTATGGCTTACAAAACAATGTGCATTGCCTTTCCTGAAGGATTCCTGACTTTGATTTTGAATTTGGATTCATCAATGCTTTAGTAACTTCTATGGTAAAGAAAATAAGTATCCCCAAAAATTTATAAGGGAATACTAAGACAAAGTCAATGGGATGAAAGTCAAAGACGTAACTTTAAAACAAGTTAAATTGAAAGCTTTTCCCCTTGCATTAAAGGATCAAGCTCAACATTGGTTGTTCTATCTTCCCCGAGATGCTATAACTAATTGAAATCACATGTTAAAAGCTTTCTTAGATCAATATTTGCCAACACATAAGATTAGCTCCTATAGGAAACAAATCGATGTCGCTAAGATGAAAGGTGAAGAAAAATTTAATGAATTCGAGCAAGATTTCAAATATTAATTTCATCATATCCACAACATGACTATTTTGAAAAAGAATTATTGGAGTACTTCTATGAAGAACTCAATCACTTTGAGCAAAGACTTTTGGACATCGTGTGTGGAGGATCCCTGTTTGATTCATCCCTTACTCAAACAAGAAAAGCTATTAATAATTATGATGGCTAAACAATCTAAACAATATGGTGAAAAACAAGAATCTACAAAAAAGAGAAATTATGAAAAGTAATGATATGAAAATTAATCCTTTAGAAAATAAAGTTTATGAATTAACAAGTTTGGTTAAGCAATTATTAAAGTACAAGGAAAATAAAGTTAAATCTTGTAAATTTTGTATTGAAGTCACACACAGACAACAAATGGTGTTTATCCTACCGTAAATGAGGAAAATAATGAAGAAACAAATATGGATATGAATAAATTTCGCCCCCCCAAGAAATTAATATACTAATACGAATAATAATATTTACTATACTGAGAGACCTAATCTGAACCTTAATTATGACCCTCAAAATAAAAACTATAAAACTTATAAGTACCAACAACATAATTTCAACAACCTTAGTAAACTGATTGGCATTATTGATTACTTCCACAAATGGGTAATCGTTTAGATTCCTAATCTTTCTGAAATTATAGTTTATAAAGGTTATAATTCTTCGCAATTGGCATTCGCAGAAGAGAGGCTACTTCTCAAGATGTTCAGGTTTTGGCAAGAGTTATTACTCTTGGAGAACTTGGTCAGGAAGTGAAGATAGATGAGATACTAGTAGTTCATGAATTTTTAGAAATTCTTTCCATCTGACTTGCATGAAATCTTACCATCGTGTGTGATAGATTTCATATTCATGATACCAAACCTATATATGTTCATCTGTATCGTATGGCACCAAAAGAATTATATGAGTTGAAGACTTAAGTCAAAGAGTTTTTACATAAGGATTTCATCTGTCATAGTATGTCACCGTGGGGAGCACCAGTTCTTTTTATTAAGAAGAAAGACATAACTCTTCGAATGTTCATCGATAACAGGCGATTAAACATGTAACTATTTGGAATGAATATCCATTGCCTAGGATCAATGACTTTTTTGATTAGTTGAAAGGTGCCAAATATTTCTCGAAGACTGAGATGAAGTCTAATCAATTGAGGATTAGGGATAAGGGTATCTCAAAGACAGTTTCAACACTCGCTATAGGCACTTTAAGTTCATAGTGATACCATTTGAGCTCACTAATGCTCTTGTTATGTTCATGGACATGATGCATCTAGTTTTGAAACCCTACCTCTACAATTTTATCATCAGGTTTATTGATGATATTATAATCTATTCAAAGACTCATGAGGAGTACTCGCACCACCTTAAAGTTACATTGCACACTCTAAAGAATAATCAATTGTATGCCAAATTTAGCAACTGTGGGTTTTTGGCTTTAGAGGTCCAATTTCTTGGACATGTAGTTAATGCTGAGGGTAACTGAGTAGATCTTGCGAAGGTTGAGGCAATCTAGAATTGGCCTACACTTACCACATTGTCAGAGTTTGAAGTTTTCTAGGGTTAGTTGGTTATTATAGGTGATTTATTGAGGGATTCTCTCTTACCACTTTACAACTTACTCAGTTACACAAAAATATGTTTACTTTGTATGGTCTAAAAAATGCAAAAAAAGCCTTTAAAGAATTGAAGACTAGTTTGAATACGACGCATGTTCTTACATTACCTAAATCAAAAAAGGATTTAGTGATTTATACTGATGCTTCTCATTCAGGTTTGGGCTGTATGCTGATGTAGAAAGGCATGGTAGTGGCTTATGCTTTGAGGGAGATTAAGATTCATGAAAGAAACTATCTAATTCATGATCTATAACAATAGTTGTGTTTGCCTTGAAGATTTGAAAGCATTACTTGTGCAGTGAGAAGTTTACAACATCTTCAGATCATAAGAGTCTGAAATACTTATTTAATTAGATTGAATTGAACAAGAGCCACCGTAGATGGCTTAAGCTTCTCAAGGACTTTGGATTCACTCTATAGTACTACCTAAACAAGGCAAATGTTGTTGCAGATATCGTGAGTGGGAGAAGTACAAACATAGAGAATGTAGGTAGTGCTAGACCTTCTCAGTTTCGTCTTTTAGATGAAGTGTCAATGATGATGATTCGTGAAAGTCTAGTTAGCACATCATCAACTTAGATAGTAAGATCATGGGCTACATATCTATTCTTTTATGCTCAGATTTGAGCTGGCCTGGAGATTACTCAACGGGTGGTTGATAGTTAGAATATTATCGATATCTTTATTTGATTCATCTAGGTAACACTAAGATCTATCAAGATATGAGATGTATTTATTGGTGGGTTAAGATGAAAGTTGATATTGCTGAGTTCGTAAAAATATGTGAGATTTCTCAATAAGTTAAGGCTGAGAATTAAAAACCTAGAGGATTGTTACATTCCTTGCCTATTCCTAAATGGAAATATGAGCATATTTTCATGGATCTTGTTTTTGGTCTACCCGTGACTCAACATAAACGTGATGCATTTTGGGTTATATTTGATAGGTAGTTTAAGTCTGTTCATTTCTTGCTAATTTCCATGCAGAATTGTAATGGTCCAAAATTTTAAATAGTAAATTTGGTTCGTAATTAAGGTTCACCGACCCATGACGAGGCTCGAGAGTGGGTACACGATCTTAACACTCAGCAAGAAGACTGAGTAATATACTTTGTTCGTGGTATGATGAATGCTTAGTGCGTTGTATATATGTGGATTTACTAAGTCACTCCTACTAGTATATAGAGGCTAAGACGTGAGGCGTACGCGTCACGAGATGCATACCAACGTGAGACCAGGGTAGAGAGTGGTATAGTAAGTATAATTTAAGTTAATGTGGCTTATATAGTTCAATTGCTATGGCTATAGTCTAATTTACATTATTGAAATATAAGTTAGCTAAATAAATCATTAGTCCTTGATGTTCCTCGAGATATGAGTAGACATATCACAAGACCAATTAAGTTGTAATTGGGAGTTAGTGGAGAGTTAATAGATTCGAAATCATGTTATAAGTCATTAGATTGGTATCGAGATACGTGTACAAATCAAGATTAATGGCTCATATTTAACCTTATCTAATATATATAACATGGATAGGATGAACATGCAAATGATCTCAATCCATAACTTAAGAAAGAAGGTTTGGAGAGAAGAAGATCAGAGAAGATAAATGATTTGTTAAGGAAGTTTGGTGGATTTGAAGGTGTGAATCAGCTAGGGGTGTTCTACAACATGGTAAGTTAAGCTACACCTTTAGTTTTATTAAAATTGATGTATTGATGATTAATTATGAAATGTAGGTTGTTGTTATGATTGTGGTGGATGTTCTGGGTCTCTGGTGGAGGAGAACAGGGATCCAAAGGCTTTTGGGGATGACCATATGTAGGAGAAAACTAAAAAATTCGAAGTGCAGAATCCTGGGTTTCCCTGCACATAGCGCACTACCTGCGTATAGCGTGCTAAGGGATTCACTAGCACACTAGCATATTGCCCAACGTGCCAGGTGCTTTGACAACACAATTTCTACAATTTCTTGGTTTAAACTTGAACACCTTAAAAAAGACTAACTCCCTAACCAAAGGTCTAAACACAGTCTAAAAATAAGTTAAACATATCAGGAGCCTAGGGAAGAATCTTGAAGGTTCGGGTATGCATTTTTGAAGTGTTAGGAGGCTCGATTATCCTTGGAACTTTGCATGAATTGTAAGTAAACTAATTGAGATATTTCTCTTCATTTCATTCTTTGTTATTGCTCGATTGAACTGCTTTGTTTGTTAGATTCTTGGTTTCATAATCGATGTGCTTTATCTTATTATGTGATTGTTGTTAAATTAAAATATGTGTGTTTAAGTTTATGATGTGGTTTGAGGTGTACGCGACTCACGGGGTATGGGACCCGAGGATGTCGATATACTGATTAGTTAGTGTCAAGTACCTACTATATGAGGTTGATGAAATGAGTAAGCGGGGACCAATTAGGGTAATACCGAAGTATTATGTGTGCTGACCTATTGCATGAGGTCTATAAGCTGTGTTTCACAACTAATAAGGGTGGTACCTACGCACATTGCTAAATAAGTTATTACTTGAGGGCTATGTGACCAAAAGGGTAATATCTGGGCTAATGTGTTGGATACACAACTTACTATATTTAGTTGATTTTAATGGTTCTATTGATGTCACATTGTTTAACTATAATGTTTGGTAATGTGTTTATGTTTCAGTGATTAATGTTATGTATTGAATGTATGTGTTGTTAGATGTGTTTCTATTATGTTTGGAAATATGGATAAATGTCTCTTAGTGTTACTTTCTACACTACTATGTTTATCGTCCTTTTTATAATGGTGGGTGCAAATCTATCGAGTAGCAGACTAGGCAAGGAAAAGATCAGAACTACCTCTGAGCCACCGAAGTGCTACTACATATGATATCGTTGGTTTTTGGTTTTATTGTAAGGCTTATATATGTTCTTATACTTTTGGGGTTCTATATTTGGGTTGAGTGACGATACTCGACTAGACACATGTTATTATAGTGTTATCGCTGTTATATTGGTTATATACATGTGATCGTTGTTTCCTGATTTCCATAATAGGTGTTTTTTTTTTAAGTTTTTCACTGATAAGTTTAAAATTATTACGACTTATTAATTAACTCTGAAATAAGATGAATTGTAAAATGGTTATTTTTAACATGAATAACGAGAATAATAGAGTGTAAAGGCTGACTAATACGTTGCTAAGTTCTACTTGGTTGGGATTAGGGCTTAGTGACGGGATTAAGCCGAGTCATGCCCTAGATTATTAGAGTCGTCATCAGAAAGATCCTTTTGACAAATTATGTGAGGCATACGTGTGTGAGGTGTTGAGGTTTCATGGTGTTCCAGTTTTGATTACTTCGGATAGAGATTCACGTCTCGATTATGCGATGAATTGCAAAAACAACTAGGAAACACTTTCGATCTTAGCACGACATATCATCCTTAGACTAAGAGTCTGATCTTGATTCTAGAGGACATGCTTCGAGCTTGTGTCATGGAGTTTGGGGGTAGCTGGGAGAAATATATTTTTTTATGTGAGTTCTCTTATAATAATAATTATTAGGCTAATATTAGAATGGCTTCCTTTGAAGCTTTGTATGGCCGACCTTTTCGTTCACCTGCAAGTCGCGCAGAGGTTGAAGTTACAGTTTAGGTAGGGCCTGGTTGGTCTAAGACTACATGGAGATGATTCGACAAATTCGTCAGCATTTGAATACAACACAGTTAAACCTGAAGAGATACGCTGATAAACATCATAGTTTTGTTGAGTTTTCAAAGAAAAATTACGTTCTTTTGAAAGTTTCGCCTATGAAAGGGCTGTATAGATTTGCATTGCAGGGTAAGTTAGCTCTAAGGTATATCGGGCCGTTTAAAGTAAAGGAAAGTTCTGGTCCATCGCTTATAAGTTAGAGTTACCTCTTCAGCTAGCTAGAGTTCATAATGTCTTTCGCATATCTATACTTTGAAAGATGGAGACTCAGATCATTCCAAGATTTGATTGGAATGAAACTGATCTTTGAGAAGGCTTATCTTACGATGAGCAAATGATTCAGATCCTTGATCATAAGACTTATATGCTAAAAACCAAAGAGATTCCTTTGGTTAAGGTGAAATGGAAATTCACAAAGATGAAGAACTAACTAGGGAGAAAAAATCTGATATAAAGGTGCAATTTCCTTTTCTCTTCGAGACTACAGGTAACTTATAAGTTTCTTTTAATTTCGAGGATGAAATTTCTTAAATTAGGGAGATTCTAATGACGCGTTACTTTGAGTAAGTGATTAGCATTAATTAGTATTTTAATTAACTCGAGTTGCTCGTGGTACCTTGATTAGTGTGTATGTGTGTGTGTGTGTGAGTTTGCATGTAATTTTATGTTTGAGTGACATGTTAATATGAATTAAACTAAATAAATTGAATCGAAAGTAATAAACCCTATAGTTTGATTTATTGGTTTATTTAGACCATGGATGAACCTCAAAATGAGTGCAAGTATGAGATGGAGTCATGATGCATGTCATCTTAGTGACTTATGTCACTTTAAGAGCATCATCAGATCAGCCTCGAGATCTCACAATGAGAATCTCGAGGAAGGTCCATATATAAAAATCAAACAAAATTCAAACTTATCACTATTTGATCCGATTGAGAATAAGAGAGGAGCTTGATGGTTAGGAGTGATTGGGAAATCGTTGAAGTGATCAAATGAGGCAGAATAGATCAAGAACAACTGATTTGAAGATCATCACAACAAATATATGTGTTGTTCCTCATATTTTCACTTTTGAAGTGATTCATGAATTCTATGAGATTGATGATGAATCATGATGGAATTATTGGTTAACTGTTGTTTTTGATGGATGAGGAATAGTGTAAGACCTCGTTTGAGGCCCTCTTTGATGTTTTAGAGAGGTTTTATAAAGATTTGGTGATCAAATAAGGCTGCTGCCATGTTCAAATTTTTGGATGCTCGATGGTGTGGTGCGTTCCTTGTTACAATGAAGTGCGGTCCTTTATCGAATGATGATGAACCTTGAAGGTGGAACGTGCTCCACCAAAGCAGGGAGCGTGTTACCACCACAAAAATAAAAAATAATGCTGAAATTTCTTATAAGTTGTCACGAGGTTTTGAGGACTGGTTTAAGGGCTTTAAGTAATGTATATTGGACATAAATTGATACCAAATGGTATGTTTTAAGTCCTCGAGTGTCAAGTGATGATTCATTATTTACGCACTATTTCATAGGTATATTGCTACGCAAATAAAGTCCAAAGTCATGTTTTATAGATGTAAATGTTTACTTTGGAAATTTACAGGGTATTTGCGGGAATTAGACAAATCCAAGAAAAAAGTCAAAGTTTGGTCAAAACCCAGCAGGTCCGACGTTGCCAGCATACACGTACGACGCCCTGGAGAAGCCATTGAGCCAAGCAGGGCATCAACGCAGAACAATAAACGCTGTCAGAAATGAACATACGATGCCAGGTCGTACAATGTACAATGTCACCCATGGCACCGAGTTCAGAAATAGAAGTTTCGGACCGACTCGCTGGCCAAGACTTTTTATACATTGCCACTTCGCCACCCGGCGCCGTACCCACATAGCTACGGCGCCAACTTCACAGAATAGAAGTTTTAAGACTTTTTAGAAGGTTCTTATTCTTGGGAGTTGCTATTCTTGTACCCCAAAAAACCTATATAAAGGAGGCACCTCTATGAACGAAATTACATTGTATTCAGAGTGATTTAGGAGTAGAGCAAGGTAGAGTAGCCATGTCTGGCTAGGTTCCTTAATACCTAGGTCGGGAATGAAGTTCCCTAGCCAATAATAGGTTGTTTTCTATGTCTTATTGAAGTTTTCAATAATAATAATGTTTTGTTTCAGTTCTCTGCCTTTGTGTTGCTATTTTTAACGATGTCTCAATTGTGGTTTAAAGTTTGTATATTCATTGCAAGTGTCTAGACGTAAAATCCATTGACCTGCTATCAATTAGGTCAAGCCTGTGATACCAACTGGATTGAGAAGTGACAATCACCTAGAGGAAGAAACCTAACATACTTTGTTGTTCTAGATGAGTAACATCGAGAACTAGGATAAGTCTTGACAGCGGTTGCCCAAGGTTGTCTAGAGGTAGGTGTTCCCACAGAGCTCTTAATGATGTTAACGTGCTAAATCTTAAGAGTGATTGCCCAAGGCTGTATGGTGGAGTAAGAGAAGTATTTAGAGAGCGGTTGCCTTATATATCGTGAATAGGGGACTATGGTTTTGGTGACCCTAACACCTATATCTTATTGAGGGAAAACTATTTTAAAAACAATATTTCAAAGTTAATGATACAAGACATAGAAACAACATAGGGATAGATTATTGATTCCTAGACTTAGGTATGTCTTTATTTTTTGATTTATAACTTATTTATTTTCTTGATTAGTAGGCTTATAGATAAAATCTTTCAAAACCTCCCCGAATTTACTTTTCTGTTTGTTGAACTTGGTTTTACTAAATCCTGTGCATTCAACCTCATTCTTGCCTCTACTACATTCCAATAGGATTGGTAACATGTTATGGGTTATATTTGACATGCAGAACACGTGATTAAATCTTGGTGCCGTTGTCGCGCATTAGGTTCCAAATTGAGTTTGACTTTTATTTTCTTTTTGTTTTTGTTTTGTTCTTTGAGTCTACTACTTTATGTTGTTCGGTTTTAGGGTTCATACGTAACGAAGAATTCAATTTTTTTTTTGAAAAACCCCAACAAGATCGAAAATAAAGTTCCATTAAACAAGATCTATTAAAGTAAACCATACCTTAATCCGTAATTTCCTTATCTGATTGTTCGATTTCTAAGATGTTCAAGTACGCTTCCTCTATCAAAAATACATAGACAAACAATGACCACAATTTGGAGTGCTAGCCCCAAGAGAGATTGAAAACGTTTTCTCTCTCTCAAAATCTAGAGAACTCGAAAATAGCATAAATTAAAATCTTATTTCGTTTTAGCGTTTCAACCTCTATTTATATGTGTAGACAAGCTCTCTTAAAAAAAGCCATTCGTAATATAGCTACTGTATTTAGGCAATTTAAGTAAATTACACATACGCCGCTATTAATAAGTTATCATTTAACAAATCATATAGGCTTTTATGTCATTATCATATAAAATTCATTACTCTAGACCAATTGAAATTGCTTAAAGCCATTTTTTGTGTGCGACCCAATAGGTTCATGCGACGTTGGCAGTGAACCAAAATCATTTTGGTACACAAGTTATAAGAGATCTTTAACAAGGCGTTATGACTACCCAAGTAGCACGAATATCAAAAGTGATACAACCTAATGAATAATATATATCATATCCATTTGTCGTGCGATATCCTTTGATTGAACATAAAGCATAGAAAGTCATCCTTAATGTTCAATCGTACTCGTCTCTATCTTTAGGTAGACTGAAAACATCTAAGTGACATTGATCATATCAATTCACTTGGACTTGACCATTTAACATTCTAAGATATCAAGGAATCTATTGATATCTTTCTCTTTACGAGAGGGACAAATTCTATCTTGATTACACACCTTCACATATTATTCACATGGTAACCAATCACAATCTTTATAATTGTCCAATTAAAGACAACATTTCATTGTGTCAAATTATCATGCTACTAATATTGAAGTTTATTGTAATCTCAAGTCGAAGGAGTAAATGATATAGCTATTATGAGTAACACCTATGACTTAATCTATGTGGTGTTCTCATAGCGCGTTGTTCCAATATCTTGTTCCCTAACTAGTACTCATAATCTTGATTTGTATCCCTATACGTATGATCATCACATGACCATCAATCAAGATTCACATTAGTCTTAATTCACTATATTTCGTAGTATGATAACCGACTAAGCACATTTAAGATATCTCAACAAATACCCATGGATCTTATTATAAGGTAAACATGCAATCACTTATAATAAAACAACAAACGAAAAGCTCTATTTTTTCAACAAAAATTATAAGATAAATAATATTTGTAGATTGACTTAAGTCACATTCCCCAACATCTCCCAATTGAACTAGGGCCAAGCATTCATGTATTCAATACCTAATGACCAAACATGACCATCATGTTCTGCTTGTGGAAGAGCCTTTGTTAAAGGATTTGCAACATTGTCTTCTATAGGAACTCTGTAAATCTGTACGTCTCCACTCTTAATGATTTTTTGAATGAGATGAAAACGTCTAAGTATATATTTGGATCAGTAGTGTGATCTTGGTTCCTTGGCTTGTGCTATCTCCCCGTTGTTGTCATAATACAAGCAAACGGGGTTAGCTATACTAGGAATCAAACCAAGTTTAGAGATGAAGTTTTTAATCCAAACTACCTCCATAGTTGCATCAGACGCTGCAATATACTGAGCTTCTGTTGTAGAATTTGCCACGGTTTCTTGCTTTGAATTTTTTCAGCTCACCGCGCCTCCATTCAAAGTAAACACATATCCAGACTGAGATCTAAAGTCATCTATATTAGTTTGAAAACTTACATCTGAGTAACCATTTACAATAAGCTCATTTTCAAAACTTCCATAGACCAAGAACATTTCTTTAGTCACTTTTAAGTACTTAAGAATGTTCCTTACCATTATCCAGTGACTCTTACTGGGATTAGACTGATATCTACTTGTTGCGCTCAAAGCATAAGATACATCAGGTCGAGTGCATAACATGACATACATAATATATCTAATAGCTGATGCATATGGAATTGTATTCATGCGTTCTCGCTCCTCATTAGTCTTTGAACATTGAGTCTTGCAGAGACTTATACCATTAGACATTAGCAACGACCCTCTTATAGAGTCTTATATACTGAAACTATTCAGTACCTTGCCTATACAAGCGTTCCTACTGACCTTCTTGTATATAAAAGGCTCATCTTCACTTTTAATGAAACCAAATTCCTTGATTGCTTTATTGAAACGAAGATTTCAACTCCAAGAAGCTTGCTTTAATCTATAAATAGATCTTTGAAGCTTGCATACCTCCTTAGAATTCTCGGGATGAACAAAACCCTTTAGGTTGTATCATATACACATACTCAAGTAACTTTTCATTTAGAAAAGCTGTTTTGACATCCATTTGCCATATCTCATAGTCATAATATGCGGCTATGGAAATTAAAATTCTAATGGATTTAAACATGCTTACAGGTTAACAATCTAATCATAATCAACACCTTGAGTCAGCTTGAAACCTTTTGCTACTAGTCGTGCTTCATAAGTATGCACATTGCAATCAATGCCAATTTTCTTCTAAAAAACCTATTTACATCCAATGGTCTTACTGGATTGCATATAAGAATTCATGGCACTAAGCCATTTATTTGTCGTAGGGTTAGACACTGCCTCCTGATAAGTAGTAGGCTCATTTTGATCCATAAGCAACACCTCACTACTATCAGTAATATAAATCCAAATCTCTCAGGCTGATGTCTTACCATATCGAACCTACGCGGGCCTTCTGATACCTGTAGAGAATTCAACTAGTTCAAGACTTTATTGATCTCCCACCGGCGGTTGAGTATTTATTTGTGGTTCTTGAACTTCTTCAAGACTTACTTTATTCCCATTGTTGTTATTTGAAATAGAAATTCTTATAGACCTACTTTATTACCATTGTTGTTTTTTGAAATAAACTCATTTTCCATAAAAACACCATTCCGAGCAACAAACACTTTGATCTCAGTAGGATTATAAAATTAGTATCCTCTAGTTTCTTTTGGATAACCAACAAATACACACTTGGTAGATTTGGCTGATAATTTTTTTGAGATTTGTCATCGTACGAAATCTCACAGCCCTAAATCTTAAGGAAAGACAAACTTGGTCATTCCCTAAACCACTTCTCATATAGTGTTTTATCAACTGCTTTAGAAGGAACACGATTTAGTGTAAACGCAACAATTTCTAAGGCATAGCCCCAAAAGGAAAAAGGAAGATCTGCATGTCTCCTCATAGATCAAACCATATCCAATAAAGTCTGATTTCTCCTCTCAAAAACACCATTCATTTGTAGAGTTGCTAGAGGAGTTAACTATGAGGCAATCCCGCAATTTCTAAGATGATCGTCAAACTCTTGGCTCAAATATTCACCACCTTGATCTGATTGAAATGCTTTAATAGTTTTACCAATTGATTTTGCACTTCATTATGAAATGTTCGAAACATCTTAAAAGATTCACCTTTATATTTTATGAGATACACGTAACCACATCTGCTGAAAATCATTGGTGAAAGTAAAGAAATATTGATAACCACCTCTAGCCATTGTATTTATAGGACTGCATACATCAACATGTATTAGAACCAGTAAATCACTTGCCCTTTCACTGTGTCCAGTAAAGGGACTCTTTGTCATCTTGCCTAGTAAATAAGATACACATGTATCATATGATTTAAAATCAAATGAATCCAAAAGTCCATCTTTATTAAGTTTAGAGATGCATTTCTCATTAATGTGGCTAACACAACAATGCTAATGGTAGGCTTGACTTAAATCATTTGACTTGAATCTCTTTGTATTCACGTTAAGAGTAGGAGTATCTGTGGAGCTTTTTCATGTTTAAAATATAAAGACCATCATACAAATTAGCATTCACAATTAAACATAAGGCTTGAAAAATCACCCTTAATGTTTAATTCTAATAGTCTCGACCTCTAGGTAGACTGAAAACATCCAAGTGACATTGATCATATTAATTCACTTGGACTTGGCCATTTAACAGTCTAACATATCGAGGGATCCACTAATATCTCTCTCTATACGAGAGGGACAAATTCTATCTTGATTATACACCTTCACATATTATTCATATCGTAACTAATCACAATATTTATAATCGTCTTGTTAAAGACAACGTTTGATTTTGTCAAATTACTATGCTTCTAATATTGAAGTCTATGTTACTCGCAATTCGAAGGAGTAAATGATATAGCTATCATAAGTAACACCTATGACTTAATCCATGTGGTGTTCTCATAGCGGGTCGGTTCGTACCTTGTTCCCTAACAAGTACTCATGATCTCGATTCTTATCCCTATACGCAAGATCATCACATGACCATCAATCGAGATTCACACTAATCTTAATTCATTATAGTTCCTAGTATAATGACCGACTAGGGACATTTATGATATTTCAACAAATACCTATGGATCTTATTATAAGGTAAACATGTAATTATTTATAATAAAACAACAAAAAAAACCACTATTTTATTAACTAAAATTGTAAGATAAACATTGTTTATGGATTGACCTAGAGCACATTCCCCAATATATGCATGGTAGAATAACTCGATCTAAATCGATTGGCTCATTTATACTTTTCTATTCAGAAATCGATAAAACCCATAGGAGGTTGGCTAGGGAAACTTTAAACAAAAAGCCCAGTTTTCTGCTACCAACTATGGCTGACGATGATCTCCATGCTCGTAGTGATTGCCATATTACCATGGGACGTGTCAATGAAGATCTACAAAACCTTCCTGCTTGGCATCCCCTACGAATAAACTTTCCAATGAACGGTGAAGCTTTTGAGCTTAAGTCCAGCTTTATTCGCCTCCTGTTTACCTTCCTTAGCATGGAGAGTGAAGACTTAGTGGCATTCTTAAATGAGTTTTAGATAAGTTGCCAATTTACGAAACCTCATCGAGCAGAAGAAAATGCTGTAAAACTTAGGGCTTTCTCATTCTGCTTAAAAGATAAGGCCATCTAGTAGCTGTTTTACCTTCACCCTGGCTCCATTAACTCATGGCAGGATATGATGGATGAGTTCCTCAAGATAAGGTAGCTGTACTCATATTTGAAATATGATGTTTTAAGATGAAGATCGATAAGTATTTTGGTGATTATTTGGACTGCTGTAAGTGCCTAAATTCCAATTGCCCACATCATGGCCAATTTGATAGGGCCATTGTCTTATTCTTCTATGTCCACATGTCCATTTAGAGCGACGTATCATTGATAGTGCTTATGGTGGTCACAATCGTGACAAAACCCCTGTGCAAATGAAGCGACTCTACGAGAACATAGTGCAACAACCTCGATTATATGGGGATAATGGTGTTGACGCGCACCAAAGTTTGTCGGTTGAAGCTTTTACTAGCTTCACTAATAAGAAAATTAATCAGTTGAATTCCCTAGTGTAACGTCTCCTGTGTAATGGCCAAGCGCATGTTAAAGCTTATGGATTCTGCTCTACCACAGACCATGCGATTGATGAATGTCTTACTCTATTTGAAGGCCATCAGTAGTTCAATGTCGTAGGTAACCGATTCCAATTGCAAACTCGAGCGCCCTCAAAAATACCTACAATCAAGCAACAACAAGGAACAACCCTACCTTCACTTATGGGCTTCGAAACCAGAACTACTCATCTTTTGTCCTAGAGGACAACCATTACCTTAAAGAATGAGTAGTCATTCCTCACTAGAGGACATGAGTAGACCCTGGTGGCTCAATAGAGCCAATTTGCTAAAAACATCAACCAGTTCTAGGTGAACACTGAGAAAGCTCTCAGTGATACAAATGACGTAGTCCGAAATCAAGAGGTCCAGGTAGGCCAAATTTCAAAACTGGGAAGATTTAAGGAAATGGGGAAATTGCCTTTGCAACCTTACCCCAATCTAAATATGGGTACTAATCCGTCGGGCGCGCAAGTGAACACTATTATTTGCAATAGCGCCGCCTCAGAGAATAAGGTCGGCACAACCATCACCATAGGAAAAACCAAATTATATGACCAAACCAAACCCAGGGAAGTCCTAACGAAATCTCGCTTAAATGTGTCGATTCATTAGTAGTAGGTATCCCCTGCATAATAGGAAGAATCTATTTGAAAAATATAATGCTTGATTTGGAAGCATCAATTAATTTGATGTTTTTAAATTCTCATAATTCTATAGGGATTGGTGAGTTAATTGAGATGAAGACTCGAATTCAAGTCGTTGATGGCAAGGATAACTTTTCAAAAGGAGTAATCCAAGACTTAATGGTACATGTAGGGATTTGAAATTCCTTGCAAACTTTCACATTATCGACATGACAGAGTCACACATGTCTAGACCATTCTCGGTTCTTTTTGGTAGGCCTTTTTTGCGAACCTGTTAAGCCAACATTGACTTAGTCAAGGGTTCTGTGTCTATTGAGCATAAAGGAAGAGTAGTCAGTTTTAAAATTTAACAAATCTTGAATTCTTCGACTGACACCTTGTTTGTTTTTTGCATTATTATTCTGAACATGATGTTTATGGATACATATGTATGGATCAAATATACCTAAAGAGAGATCAAGCCAGAGATCGTTCCTAGAGAAAAGCCTCCGTAAAGAGGTGTGCATATCAGTACCAGGCCTCCACATAATTTGCAACTCCCTGAATGAGGGACCAAGCACATAAGGATGGATGATAGTGAGGAAAAGAGGACTATACCTCCTGACACATTGCACTACCAACTCCAATCCGACAAAAAACCCAGGACGATCGTGCTTCCATGCAAGATCGAATATAAGAGGTTCCCCAGGGTGTTATGTGATATGGGTGCTACAGTTAATGTAATGTTATCCAAAATCTTCAACTTAGGCGGATTATGTATCACAAGTGATGCTGAGAACAATGTGATATATCGAAACTGGACGGTGGCGAAACCTAGAGGGATGGTCAAGAGTGTATATGTCTGCATAGGAGATTTTTTGTTCGTTACGAACTTCTATGTGGTTAACGAAAGTAATATTTAATGTGAAACACTTTTGTTGGGATTGCAATTTTTGGCGACAACTGGAGCATTGATCGATGTGCAGTTACAGTGCATTAGCATCTAGATAGGGAAGAGGACGAAACTATTCTAAGATGGAAGTGAGATGTTGTATGACAAAGAGTGAGTCTTCACAAGATTCTCCATACTAGCAATCAAAGTCATTGATTTGGACCCCGACTAGCGGGTACGTAAACTCATCGAGCCAACGACGTCAAATAAAAGCGCTACTAGAAGGCAACCATGAACAATTTTGTAGTTAGTAATTGGTTATCATTTTCGTTTTTCTTATTTCCTTAACCATGCATGAAGTATTGTACTAAATTCTATATATACATATATATATATATATATTACCCATCTATTTCCACTATTTCTTTTATGTTTGGTATATCCAACTTATTTTGAACCTTGAGGACAAGGTTCATAATAAGTTTAGAGGTATTTAGGTAAGTGGAACGTCAGATAGAATCATTGGTTGAAGACCCGCAGATAAAAGCTTTAGTTTTATGGTACTTGCGACTTTAGTGGAATCATGGTAATAGTTCTTCCTTTTCATCCCATTTTTTCATTTTCCATTTCTTTCATTACTTAGAAATTAGTACAATAATGCATGCATGTTTTAGGTAGTCTAGTGTATTTACCATTTTATAAAGTCTTACCTACGAGTGAAACTTTTCTTTCAATTTTTGGAGTAAAAACTTGGTCAAATTATTTACCTTCAGATTTAGAAGAAGTAGAAGAGCTTTTACACCTACTTGACTGCATTAAT
The DNA here is from genome assembly GCA_039657325.1 of Stephania cephalantha. NCBI lineage: Eukaryota > Viridiplantae > Streptophyta > Magnoliopsida > Ranunculales > Menispermaceae > Stephania > Stephania cephalantha. The sequence goes on along the minus strand of CM077578.1, from coordinate 6,968,906 downwards.
AGAAACTTGGAGTATGGACAAGTCATAATCTGATACAAAGTAGGTATGTGGTTGAATTAACTTTGTGGGAAAATTCAAATCTCTAGGATTCTGAAACTTGGACTAATCCACTTGGAGTATAATTGTTAAAGACCTAATACACGTAAGAGGAAGAAGTAAGCTTATTTACTATAATAATATGGGCTTGATGATTCTACATTGAAGAACTAACTTAACCTTAACAAAAGTGATATGCTAACAAGAGATTTCTAAATATATAGATAGTCCCACAACTTCCACAAGAAATGGTGCAAGGAACTTGATGTTTGGAAAAATAATGACAAATCGGTATCCACAGTAAATAGAGAAGGGACCGTACAGTGGAAAAACCATATGAAAGGAAAATGTGAAGATATCTTGATGAATAAAAGGTGAAAGTTCATTGAAAGAAATTCCTATTGAGAAATAAAGATTTAGCTCAAGTACTTATAGCTAAGTCAAGTAAGTTTTTCCAAAACAATAAAACAAATAATAGCCTACTTAAAAGTGAGAAGGTCTGCAAATAAGCGAAAGGTGGTGATAATATCCATTTAAAAAGAATCAATCAAATAAAGAAATCAATTTGGATCTACTGCTTTGATGAAGAGACCTAGGAAAGCTATAAGTAAGTTGAAGGTTATGGTTTTTAAATGCTTTGAGTTTTGAAAAAGTGTTGTCTTGAAAGGTGACCATGTTTGACCAGCCATTAAAAATCCAAAGATTCTTGTTAAACAAATTGACCAAGTTTTTATTGTAAAGACTCCATTATTTTGCAAGGTAGGTATAAAGTTTTAAGAAATCATTACTCAATTTTGTCACAATGTATTTAGTCATTGTAGTCAAATAACCCTTTGATCAGGATGTGTAAAGTTCTAAGTTTAGGGGTATTTGATGAGTCATTAATTATGCACTCTTTCATAGGTATTCTGCTATGTAAATCGAGTCCAAAGTCATGTTTTATGGCTCTGTATGTTTACTTTAGATATTTACAGTGTGTTTGAATGTTTGTGCGAGAATTAGACAAATCCAGGAAAGAAATCAAAGTTCGGTCAAAATTCGGTAGGTCCGATGCTGCCAGGATACACGCACGACGCCATGGAAAAACCACAGCACCAAGTAGGGTGTCAAGGCAGAACAACAGAAGGCGTAAAAAATGAACAGACGGAGTCAAGTCCTACAACGTACTGCGTCACTTACGACGCTAGGTTTTGAAATAGAAGTTTCAAACTCACTTGCTACTCAAGAACTTTTAGATATTTCCCCGCCACCACCCAGCATTGTACCCACAGAACCATGTCACCATGGACGGTGCCAACCTCGTAGAATAAAAGTTTTGCTACTTTTTAGAAGGTTCTTATTCTTGGAGTTGCTATTCTTGTACCCAAGAACACCTATAAAAAATAGACGCCTCTATGAACAAAATTACATTGTATTTAGAGTGATTTAGGAGTAGAGCAAGGTAGAGTAGCCATGTCTGGCTAGGTTCCTTAATATCTAGGTCGGGGATGAAGCTTTCTTGCAAGTAATAGGTTATTTTCTATGTCTTGTTGAGATTTTCTATAATAATAATGTTTTTTTTTTCAGTTCTATATCTTTGTGTTGCTATTTTTAACGATGTCTCAATTGCAGTTTAAAGTTTGTATATTCATTGCAAATCTCTAGTGGTAAAACCCATTGACCTGCAATCAATTAGGTTAAGTTCGTGATACCAACCGCATTGAGAAGTGGCAATCACCTTAAGAAAGAAACATGACATACTTGTTCTAGTTAAGTAACATCGAGAACTAAGCTGAATCTTGAGAGCGGTTGCCCAAGGTTTTCTATAGGTAGGTGTTCCCACAGAGCTGTTAATGCTGCTCACATGCTAAATCGTGAGAGCAATTGCCTAAGGTTATACGGTGGAGTAAGAGAAGCATTTAGAGAGCAGTTGCACTATCTATCAAGAATATGGGGACTAAGGTGTTGGTGATCCCAACACCTATAGCCTTATTAGGGCATGTGGCCTAGGTCAATCTGTAAACATTGTTTATCTTATAATTTGAGTTAATAAAATAGAGGTTATATTTGCTGTTTTATTATAAGTGATTGCATGTTTACCTTAGAATATTTTGATTGACATATATTTTCATATTGAATGATATGAATTTTGTATGTTCATGGTAGACTTCATGTTTAGGTTAATATGATTAATTTAATATGATTCTGATCTTAAAAGCATATTTTGTTTTGTTCAATAATTATATATGTCTCCTTGATAGAGATCATGATTAGGTTGATATGATTAATTTAATATGATTCTGATGTTGAATGCATGATTAATATCTCGAAATTGATTTTGATCATATATCTCATTGTAGTAATTCGTTAGTATATTCGTATAAGATAGGAGATAGACTTGTAATTGGATTAGAATTACAAATCCTATAAGATAGGCGAGATATAAAACAAATCCTAATTGGATTAGGATTTAAAGTATCTCAAATTCTAATTGGATTAGGATAAGATATTAAGTTGATGGTGGGCCCGAGATAATTAATAACGTTTTAATTATTATTTTTAGAATTAAAATAAGGGGTGGTTTTGGTTGATTGGATTGACCAGAGCGCCGCCCTCAGATTCCGTCGTCACGATTGACCAAATAAATCACCATCATTGACCGACCAATGGACCGTTAACTTATTCAGTAAGGCCCAAAATTCATACAATAGTCAATATTTGTATGATTTCCTAACTTTTTAGTGGTTATTCATGCATTGTAATATATGATATTCATCTTATTTAATTATAATCATTAAAACAAACAAAATTCCCTCTTTCAAATTTTAAGTTAAGTGCCATCCATTCTCAAACACTTGTCTAGGCTTCGATCACAACAATATGGGTTTGCCTCCGTAGAGTGTATTGTGTTATCTTGGTGAGGCAAGTTGAGTAACGGTTACTCTATTGTATGAAATGGTTAGACTTGATAAAGCTATCAAAACGTTTTTGGGCTTCAGGCACTAGATGAAATAAAACATTCTAAGACTTAAGATGTCATAATCTCATAAAATAACTAAAAGTTACATATGATGTAATTAGTAATTGGTACCTACCTAAATAACCTAATTCGAAGTGTCATACCTTGGCTGTCTTGGAATTAGGTGAAACATGGATTTTAGTCCCTTAAATTAACATAACATTTTAAAGGAGGGTTGTTAATTTAGTGGGAGTTTATTCTTCTATACTAAAATGAGCTTTTGCATAATCTATGTTGTATATCTATGGCCTATTCAAATAACACTAATCCCTTGTCATTGCGATCCATATTTGAGAAGGATAAGTTGTCTTGGACAAACTTTCTTGACTGGTTCAGAAACTTGAGAATTGTTCTCAAGCATGAACGCAAGTTGTATGTCCTGGATGATCCTATTCCTGAGGGACCACCAGCCAATGCTTTAAGAGCAGTGAAGGATGCACATATTAAGCATGTCAACGACTCAGCTGATGTTGCATGCATTATGTTGGCAACCATGGTTCCTGAACTTTAGAAGGACATGGAACAAACGGAAGCTTTTGATATGGCTATAATGCTGAAGGAAATGTTCCAACAACAGGCTAGACAAGAAAGTTTCGAGACAGTCAAGAACATTCATTCTTGCAAAATGGCTGAGGGGTGCGTCAGTTAGTCATCATGTTCTGAAAATGAAGGGCTATATTAACCATCTTGACAGACTTGAATTTCCCAAAAGGCAAGAGTTGGCTGCGGATTTGATCATGAATTCATTGCCTGATAGTTATTCATAATTTGTGATGAACTATAACATGAATAACATGGAGAAGTCTATCTCGGAGTTTCATTTGATGCTAGAAACTGCTGAGCAGAATGTCAAGAAACCCATTGCTAGTGTGTTGATGGTTTAGAAAGGAAAGGCTTTGAAGAAAAAAGGCAAAGGCAAGGCTAAAGTTACCAAGGCTGTTGTAACTATCACAAAGCCTATGGAACAAGTCAAGCCCCATGCTGCTTTTACTTCACAATCCCAAAAGGAAAAGGAAAAAGAAGGAAATTGTCATTTCTACCATGCACCTGGACATTGGTTCAGAAATTGCAAGCTCTATCTCGAAGATCTAAAGAAAAAGAAGAGTAGTGCGACTACTGCTTCAGGTATTTACGTCATTGAAGTTAACTTGTCTACTAGTGATTCCTTGGTATTGGATACTAGATGTGGATCTCACATTTGTATTAATGTGCAGGGTCTCACCAAAAGTAGAAAGATAAAGAAAGGAGAAGTAATCCTACAAGTTGGAAATGGAGCAAAGGTTGTTGCGTTGGCTGTAGGATGCTATGAGTTAATTTTACATAGTGGACTTGTTTTAGTTTTAAATAATTGTTATTATGTCCCTGCCTTGAGCATAAACATCATTTTAGTTTCATGTTTGGATTTGGATGGTTTTAATTTCATTATTGCGAATAATAAAAGCTCTATTTCTCGTAAAGAATTTTCTATGCGAATGCTAATTTGTGTGATGGTCTTTATATTCTAAACATGAAAAGGTCCACAGATACTCCCATTCTTAAAGTAAATACAAAGAGATTCAAGTCAAGTGATTTGAATCAAACCTACCTTTGGCATTGTCGTCTTGGCCATATTAATGAGAAACGCATTTCTAAACTCCATAAAGATGGACTTTTAGATTCATTTGATTTTGAATCATATGAAACATGTGTATCTTGTTTACTAGGCAACATGACAAAGAGTCCTTTTACTAGACACAGTGAAAGGGCAAGTGATTTATTGGTTTACATATTAATGTATGCGGTCCTATGAACACAATGGCTAGAGGTGGTTATCAGTACTTCATTACATCCCTTGATGATTTTAGTAGATATGGTTACGTGTATCTCATGAAACATAAAGGTGAATCTTTTGAGATGTTTCGAACATTTCAGAACGAAGTGCAAAATCAACTTGGTAAAACTATTAAAACACTTTGATCAGATCGAGGTGGTGAAGATTTGAGCCAAGAGTTTTGATGAACATCTTAGAAACTGTGGGATTGTCTTACAGTTAACTCCCCCAGTAACTCCACAATGGAATGGTGTTTCTGAAAGGAGAAATCAGACTTTATTGTATATGGTTCGATCTATGATGAGTCATGCAGATCTTTCTATTTCTTTTTAGGGTTATGCCTTAGAAACTGCTGCATTTACACTAAATCGTTTTCCTTCTAAAGCGGTTGATAATACATCAGATGAGATGTGGTTTGGGAAAAAACCAAGTTTGTATTTCCTTAAGATTTGGGGCTATGAGGTTTTCGTACAGCAACAAATCTCAGAAAACTTACCAGCCAAATCTACCAAGTGTGCATTCGTTGGTTATCCTAAAGAAACTAGAGGATACTACTTTTATAATCCCATTGAGAACAAAGTTTTTGTTGCTCAGAATGGTGTCTTTATGGAAAAAGAGTTTATTTCAAAAGACAACAGTGGGAATAAAGTAAGTCTTGAAGAAATTCAAGAACTACAAATAAACACTCAATCGCCAGTAGGAGATCAACTAAGTCTTGTACTAATTGATCCTCCATAGGTATCACAAGGCCCTCGTAGGTCTTATATGTTAAGACATCAGCCTGAGAGATTTGGATTTCTTATTACTGATAGTAGTGAGGTGCTACTTATGGATCAAAATGAACCTACTATTTATCAGGAGGCTGTTTCTAACCCTGTGGCAGATAAATGGATTAGTGCCATGAATTCTGAGATGCAATCCATGTATAATAACAAAGTTTGGAAATTGGTTGATTTACCCGAAGGTGGTAAGACCATTGGATGTAAATGGGTTTCAATAAGAAAATTGACATGGATGGCAATGTGCATACTTAAAAAGCACGGCTAGTAGAAAATGGTTTCAAACAGACTCAAGGTGTTGATTATGATGAAACTTTTTCTCCCATAGCCAAGCTTAAATCCATTAGAATTCAAATTGCCATAGCTGCATATTATGACTATGAGATATGGCAAATGGATGTCAAAATAGCTTTTCAAAATGGAAAGTTACTTGAGGACGTTTATATGATACAACCTGAAGGGTTTGTTCATTTTGAGACTTCTAGGAAGGTGTGCAAGCTTCAAAGATCTATTTATGGATTAAAGAAAGCTTCTCGAAGTTGGAATCTTCGTTTTGATGAAATAATTAAGGAATTTGGTTTCATTAAAAATGAAGATGAGCCTTGTGTATACAAGAAAGTCAGTGGGAGCGTGGTAATTTTCCTGGTGTTGTATGTTGATGATATATTACTCATTGGAAATGACATCCCAATCTTGCAGAGTGTCAAGTCTTTATTAGGGAAGTGTTTCTCAATGAAGGACTTAGGAGATGTAGCATACATCTTTGGGATGAAGATCTTTAGGGATAGATCTAAAAGGTTGATTGGTCTAAGTCAGAGTGCTTATATTGATAAGGTACTGAATAGGTTCAATATGCAAGACTCTAAAAAAAGGTCATTGCCAATGTCTCATGGTATAAATCTCAACAAGACTTAATGTCCGATGACTAATGATGAGCGAGAGCGCATGAATATGATTCCATATGCATTAGCTATTGGATCTATCATGTATGCCATGTTATGCACTCGACCTGATGTATCATATGCTTTGAGCGGAACAAGCAAATATCTGTCCAATCCCGGTGAGAGTCACTGGATAGTAGTAAATAACATTCTTAAGTACTTGAGAAAGACTAAAGAAGTGTTCTTGGTCTATTGAAGTTTGGAAGACGAGCTTGTTGTAAGTGGTTATACAGATGCAAGTTTTCAAATTGATATATATATATATGAGTTTAGATCGCAGTCTGGATATGTGTTTACTTTGAATGAAGGCGCAGTGAGCTGGAAAAGTTCGAAGCAAGAAATTATGGTAGATTCTACAACATAAACTGAATATATTGCTGCGTCCGATGCAGTTAAGGAGACTGTTTGGATCAAAAAGTTCATATCAAAACTTGGTGTGGTTCCGAGTATAGCTAACCACATTTACTTGTATTGTGACAACAACAGGGCGATAAGACAGGCCAAGGATCCAAGATCACACCACCAATCCAAACATATACTTAGACGTTTTCATCTCATTCGAGAAATCATTGAGAAGGGAGACGTGAAGATTTGTAGAGTTCTTACAGAAAATAATGTTACAGATTCTTTGACGAAGACTCTTCCACAAACGAAACATGATGGTCAAGTTAGGTCATTAGGTATTAGATACATGAATGATTGGCCCTAGTGCAAGTGGGAGATGTTAGGGCATGTGCCCTAGGTCAATCTACAAATTTTGTTTATCTTATAATTTTAGTTAATAAAATAAAGGTTTTATTTGTTGTTTTATTATAAGTGATTGCATGTTTACCTTATAGTAAGATCCATGGGTATTTGTTGAAATATCCTAAATGTCCCAAGTCAGTCATTATAGTGGGAACTATAAAGAATTAAGACTAGTGTGAATCTTGATTGATGGTCATGTGATGATCATTTGTATAGGGGTACGAATCAAGATCATGAGTACTTGTAAGGGAATAAGGTACTGGACCGACCCGCTATGAAAACACCACAAGGATTAAGTCATAGGTGTTACTCATGACAAGTATATCATTTAGTCATTGACTTGAGATTACCTTAGACTTCAATATTAGGATCGTGATAATTTGACACAATAAAAAATTGTCTTTAACTGGATAATTATAAAGATTGTGATTGGTTACCGTGTGAATAATATGTGAAGGTGTGTAATCAAATATAATTTTTCACTCTCGTATAGAGAGAGATATCAGTGGATCCCTCGATAAGATAGACTGATAATGGCTAAGTCCATGTGAATTGATATGATCAATGTCACTTGGATGTTTTTAAGTTTACCTAAAGATCGAGACTAGTACGATTGAACATTAAGGGTGACTTTCCATGCCTTATGTTTAATCAAATGATATCGCATGGCAAAAGGATATGATATATTTTATTAATTAGGTTCTATCGATGTTGATATTCATGTAACTTGGGTAGTCATAATGTCTTACTAGAGACCGCTAATGACTTGTGTACCAAAATGGTTTTTGGTTCACTGCCAATGACGCATGAACCTATTGGGTCGCATACAAAAAATGACTTTTCACAATTTCAATTGTTCTAGATTATTGAATTTTATATGATAAAATTCATGACATAAAATCCCTTACAATTTGTTATATATTAACTTATTAATAGGGGCGTATGTGTAATTTGCTTAAACTGCCTAAATACAATAGTTGTATTACGAATAAGATTTTAAGTGGGCTTATCACACATATAAATAAAGGGTGAAACCCTAAAAACGAAATAAGATTTTCGTTTTTACAATTCTCGAGTTCTCTGGATTTAGGGAGAGAAAGAAAAATCATTTTCCATCTCTCTTGGGGCTAGCACACCAAATTGTGATCACCGTTTGTGTGTGGATTTCTAATAGAGGACGCGCACTTGAACGTCTTGAAAATCGACAATCAAAAAGGAAATTATGGAATAAGGTATGATTTACTTTCGTAGATTTAGTTTAATAGAACTTATTTTCGATCCTGTTGGGGTTTTTAAATATTTGTTTTGAATTTTCCGTTGCGTATGAACCCCAAAAACCCAACAAGCCTATTTAGGGAAAACTGTTTTAAAACCCACCTTTCAAAGTCAAAGATACAAGACAAGGAAACAACTTAGGGCTAGATTGTGGAATCCTTTACTTAGGTATATCTTTATTTTATGATTTACAACTTATTTACTTTTTTGCTTAGTAGGATTTTATATAAAACTGTTTAAAAAAATGCCCTAGATTTACTTTTTTTATTCGTTGAACTCAGTTTGGCTGAATCTAGTGGATTCGACCCCGTTCTTGCTTTTACTACATTCTAGTAGGATTGGTAACCTATTACGGGTTATATTCAAGATGCGCTACAAGTGATCACCAGGAAAGGTTAAAATAACCAGAAAGCTAGTAAATCCATACAAGAACTTTGGAAACTTGACAAAGGTAAGCGGGACTCAATTGTATTATCAATTGTGCTATGCAATGTAGTATATTTAGTTTATATACTTTATGGATTGGGAAATGGGAGCAGTGTATTGTTGACAAGCATAAAACCTAACTTATAACTCGGAAATGTATCAGAATGAGTCAACCAGATATGAAATGGTGAAGAGGTCGATAAGGATTAACTTAACCCTCCTACTTTCTTAGTCTGTGACTTGATTATCATCATTCACTATCTAGAAGAGAGCGAAAACTCATATATTCTTGAATTCATTGATGAAATCACGCATCGATCAATGTATGGGGTTCACAAGTGGTATTCCTGAGTAATCGATAGAATGTTCTTATAATTGAAATGAAAACTGATGTCACGAGTACAACTGCTATTCAACTATTGATTTGCATTTGTTATCTATGTTATACTATTTCAACGTACTAATCGATAATGCTTGGAATCATATTGTTATTTATTGATTCCTTATTTATAAATAGTCTTTTGATATATATTTGAGAGTCACTTATTGAGCAAGTTAGAGTGCTCACCCCTCTTAACATTTTAGGTACTCAGTCTAACGCTCAAGAAATAAAGTAAGGGAAGATCAGGTCTAGGGATCTTCAACGATGTAATGAACTCTTTTTTGTATACTATATAATATTTGAATTACAATTTCGTAGTATCACAGGGTTGGGATCTGCTTTATAACCGGGGTTAAATTCTATAAACTCTAATTTTATATTGTGTATATTATCGAAAAAGGTTTTAAATTTTCTTTGTATTTCATTTTATTTTAGTTCAATATTTGATATGCAGGTTGTATTTATAAGCTGTTGATGACAAAATATTGTTACTTTGGTTTAGTGTGACTGGTGTACTAGGGATTAATTAGGATTTCAAGTCAGGTATCACCATAATCAGGATAGGGGATGCTTTACAAGTGGTCTAAATCCAGAAGACACAAATGAGAAACAATAGCACTTAAAAACACATCTACCATTTCTAATAAGAAATTTCACTGTATATAAGTGTTGTAATTCTTTGAGACCCTCTTCTTCTATTTGTCTAAATAAATATATCACCCTCGAAACCTAGATTATACCTTGAATATAATTTGCAAAATTTTGGAGTTCTTTATTTTCATTCGGACACAATGGTAACCCCTATTTTCTCTTCCTGGGATATTAACAAGTTTAAGTCCTTAATGATCACACATGGATCCCTAACAGTCACAATCCTCAAAGTCGCTATGGCTGTTGTACTTGATGTGCACTTAATTAAAGTTCGATGAAATAAGTACCATACTTGACAATCGGGACCACGACTGAATTATTCCAAAAAATATCTAATCCTCCCGCCATTCCTTTTTATTTTACAACCAATATAAAATTAAAATTCAACTGCCTTTTTGCTCTTTCCAACACTCTTTCATCGTCCTTTAATTTGCAAAATATCAAATATTCAGGGGGTGAATTCACGTAGAATCCTTGATGCTTGACATGATAGAGGCTCCTCCAATTCTGCTATAATCTTACACTATAGTCTTCATTATGGATGATATCCTTGGGCTTTATTTTGACGGACATCGCTGCCTCTGGTTTGGATTCAGCTAAATTTACTTTATTCGCATTCACAATGGGATGAACATTCTCATTTCCTTCCATGTACTTCATTCTCTTGTGCAAAACATATGAGGATAACAAATCCTCATGCTGAGAGTCCGACAATATGGTACATCCCTATCTGCCTTTGCTTTTAAGGCTCTTACTTATAGTGCATAGGAGGCTGAGAGGGACCAAATCCCTTTTTAGAAATACATTGATAAGGTTATGGGTGCAAGGATGAAACTTAAGTAGTGGACAAGGCTTAGTCAAGTTGACAGAGGCATAGATGATCGAGTAAGTTGTACTTTCAGGTTCGGGAAACTGGTTAATGAGTTTTTCATTATTTTGATCAAGATGGGTTGGAGGTTATTTGCAGTGGGGTTGTCGTTTTTGGAAGGACTGCAGGGGAGGGTATGTAGATTGTCGTTGAACTTTTACTGGTCGTGGACTTGAATGGAATTGGTAAGGAGTAACATAATCAGGATTATGGGCTGGTTAGTATTAACACCTTGGGTTTCACACTAGGTAATTTGAGTTTTGGAATTTGGTTAAGCTTAGGTTAGACATGCATCATATTAGCCATATGAGCCAAGCTAACATCAAGGTGGAGCCAAGCCAAACTTAATTCATATATGTATCTCCATAAAAATACTTATGCATAAGTAATAAGAGATGATAAAACTTCATATGATTATTACTTGATTAAATGACTTTTCTCATATATTTTTTGGATGCACAACTTTTTATCATGTATGTGTTTTCCTTATGCAATAGTTTTTTATAGTCAAATTTCCTTCAGTTTTAGTAATTAAATATCCAGTATTTCTCTTTCGATTGCCTTAAACATTTCATTATCATGGTTAGAGCAACATAGAATCAAGTCTTTTGAAAACATATTAAATTTATGAACTTAACCACCTTACCCAATTTTAAACCCACATTTAAGGTTGGAGTTGCATATCAGATGATCCTAATTAACCTTGGGAACCTTATGAATCAACATCGAGTGCGGGAGGTGAGTTTCGAGGTGGTTAGCAGCCGATTCTAGCTAAGAATTTTGGCGTTAATGAGGTAAGTAAATCTGTTAAGGCATGTATCCCCATTTCAATTTTCATATTTTACTTTCATACATTTACTTGGACTGTTCTAGCTTCTTAAGCATCTATATGTCACAACTTGCACGTTTTTACTTGATTTACTTATGATGATTCATGGCATAATGTTCTATTTTAAAATTTCTATCATTTATTGTCTAATATCATGTTGAGATGATTCTTCCATACTAATTATTGTCTATTATGGATTGAATAGCATGCTATTTTGTTGTGAATCAAATTAAACTTGTATCGTATCGAATTATCTTATATTCATCATTATACTTTCATTTGCAATACCCCTATGATTTGCATATCAATAAATTACGAAACACTAAGCGATAAGTCCATGAGTTTACGTTAACTTGTGATATGCCATTGAGATGACACACGGGGTTAGAGTCCCTGAGGTTGTCAAACTCCACTAGTAGATGTGATGTAAATAACGACTGAGAATGTTCATTCGAGATGATGTATTGTGTTGTGTTTTGGGATTCATACGCAGCTAAAAACTCAAAACAATTTATGAAAAACCCCAACATGATAAAAATAAGTTATATTAAACTAGATCTACAAAAGTAAACCATAGCTTAATCTGTGATTGCATTCTCTGATTGTTCGATCTCCAAGACGCTCAAGCGCGCGTCCTCTATCGAAAATCCACACATGAAATATGAAGACAATTTGGAGTGCTAGCCTCAAGAGATATAGAAAATGTTTTTCTTTCTTTCCCAAAAGCCAAAGAACTCGAAAATAGTAAAAACAAAAATCTCATTTAATTTTAGAGTTTCAACCTCTATTTATATGTCTAGATAAGCTTTCTTAATAATCATATTCGTAATACAACTATTGTATTTAGGCAATTCAAGCAAATTACTCAAACGCCCCTATTAATAAGTTATCATATGACAAATCTTAAAGGCTTTTATGTCATGAATTTTATCAAATAAAATTCATTACTCTTGACCAATCAAAATTGCAAAGCCATTCTTTGTGTGCAACCCAATATGTTCATGTGTCGTTGGCAGTGACTCAAAACCATTTTTGTACATAAATAACAAGCGATCTCTACCACATTATGACTACCCGAGTAGCCTGAATATCAAAATCGATACAATCTAATGAATAACATATATCATATCCTTTCGCTATGCGATATCCTTTAATTAAACGTAAGGCATGTAAAGTCACCCTTAATGCTCAATCGTACTAGTCTCAATCTTTAGGTAGACTGAAAATACCCAAGTGACATTGATCATATCAATTCACTTGGACTTGGCCATTTAACAGTCTAAAATATTAAGGGATCCACTAATATCTCTCTATACGAGAGGAACAAATTCTATCTTGATTACACACCTTTACATATTATTGACATGGTAACCAATCACAATCTTTCTAATCAATCAATTAAAGATAACGTTTGATTGTGTCAAATTACCATGCTCCTAATATTGAAGTTGATAATAATCTCAAGACGAAGGACATATCTGATATAGCTATTATGAGTAACACCTATTACTTAATCCATTTAGTGTTCTCATAGGGGGTCGATCCAATACCTTATTCCCTAACAAGCACTTATGATCTCGATTCGTATCCCTATACGCATGATCATCAAATGACCATTAATAGAGATTCACACTAGTCTTAATTTATTATAGTTCCCGATATAATGACTGACTAGAGACATTTAGAAAATTCAATAAATACCCTTGGATCTTATTATAAGGCAAACATGCAATCACTTAAAATAAAATAGAAAACAAAAACCTCTATGTTATTATCTAAAAATTATAAGATAAACAATTTTTATTGATTCACCTATGGTACATTCCTCAACATCTCGCACTTGCATTAGGGCTAATCATTCATGTATCTAATACCTAATGACCTAACATGACCTTCATGTTTTGCTTGTTGAAGAGCCTTCGTCGAAAGATTTGCAACATTTTCTTCTGTAGGAGCTCTGTAAATCTTCATGTCTAACCCTCTCAATGATTTCTCGAATGAGATGAAAATATCTAAGTATATGTTTGGATCGGTGGTGTGATCTTAGTTCCTTGGCATGTGCTATCGCCCCCGTTGTTATCACAATATAAGCAAATGGGGTTAGCCATACTAGGAACCACACCAAGTTCAGAGATGAATTTCTTTATCCAAACTGCCTCCTAAGCTGCATCGAACGCTACAATATATTCAGCTTCTGTTGTAGAATATGCTACGGTTTCTTACTTCAAACATTTCCAGCTCAATGCGCCTCCATTCAAAGTAAACATATATCTAGATTGCAATATAAATTCATCTATATCAGTTAAAAAATATGCATATGTGTAACCATTTACAATATGCTCATCTTCCAAACTTCCATAGACCAAAAACACTTCTTTAGTCCTTCATAAGTACTTATGAATGTTCTTTACTGCTATCTAGAGACTTTCACCGGGATCTAACTGATATCTGCTTGTCGCACTCAAAGCATATGATACACCAGGTCGAGTGCATTACATGGCATGCATAATATGTCCAATAGCTGATGCATATGGAATCGTATTCATGTGTTCTCGCACATCGTTAGTCTTAGACCGTTATGACTTGCTGAGACTTATACCATGAGACATTGGCAACGACCCTCTTTTAGAGTCTTGCATACCGAACATATTCGATACCTTGTCAATATAAGCACTCTAACTTAGACTGATCAACCTTTTAGATCTATCCCTATAGTTCTTAATCCCAAGGATGTAGGCTACATCTTCTAAGTGATCCATTGAGAAACACTTTTCTAACCAAGACTTGATACTCTGCATGGTAGGGATGTCATTTCCAATAAGTAATATATCATCAACATAAAGTACCATGAAAACCACCATGCTCCCACTGACCTTTTTGTATACATAAGGCTCATCTTCACTTTTAATAAAACCAAATTCCTTAATTACTTCATCAAAGCGAAGATTCCAACTCTGAGAAGCTTGCTTTAATCCATAAATAGATTTCGAAGCTTGCACATCTTCCTAGAATTCTCAAGATGAACAAACCCTTTAGGTTGTATCATATACACGTCCTCAAGTAACTTCCTATTTAGAAAAGCTATTTTGACATCCATTTGTCTTATCTCATAGTCATAATATACGGCTATGGAAATTAGAATTCTAATGGATTTAAGCATGGCTACATAAGGAAAAGTCTTATAATAATTAACACATTGAGTCTGCTGAAACCTTTTGCTACTAGCCGTGCTTTATAAGTATGCACATTGCCATCCATGTCAGTTTTCCTCCTTAAACCCATTTAAATTAAATAAATTTACATTCAATAGTCTTAGTACCTTCATGTAAATCAACCAGGTTCCAAACTTGGTTATCATACATGGATTACATCTTAGACTTCATGGCACTAAGCCATTTATCTTCCCTAGGGCTAGACACGACCTCCTGATAAGTAGTAGGCTCATTTTGATCTATAAGCAACATTTCACTACTATCAGTAATAAGAAATTAAAACTTCTCAGGCCAATGTCTTACCCTATTAGACCTACGCAGGGTTTGTGATACTTGTGGGGGTTCAACTAGTTCAAGACTTTGTTGATCTTCCACTAGCGGTTGAGTTTTTATTTGTAGTTCTTAAACTTGTTCAAGACTAACTTTATTCCCATTGTTGTAATTGAAAATAAACACTTTTCATAAAGACACCATTTCGAGCAACAAACACTTTATTTTAAGTGGAATTATAAAAGTAGTATCCTCCAGTTTCTTTAGGATATCCAATAAATACAAACTCGGTAGATTTCGCTGATAATTTTTCTAAGATTTGTTGTCGTACAAAAATCACACAGCCTTAAATCTTATGGAAAGACAAACTTGGCTTTTTCCTAATCCACATCTCATATGATATTTTATCTACCGCTTTCAATATAAACACAACAGTTTCTAAGGCATAGCCCAGAAAAGAAATAGGAAGATCTACATGACACATCATAGATCGATCCATATCAAATAAAGACTAATTTTTCCTCTCAGAAAAACCATTCCATTTTGGAGTTCCTGGAGGAGTTAACTGTGAGACAATCCCACAGTTTCTAAGATGATCATTAAACTTTTAGCTCAAATATTCACCACATCGATCTGATCGAAGTGCTTTAATACTTTTACCAAGTTGATTTTGCACTTCATTCTTGAATGTTCGAAACATCTCAAAAGAATCACCTTTATGTTTCATGAGATACACGTAACCATATCTGCTGAAATCATCGGTGAAAGTAAGGAAGTACTGATAACTACCTCTAGCCATGTGTTTATCGGATCGCATACAATAGTATATATTAGACCCAATAAATTAGTTGCCTTTTCAATGTGTCCTGTAAAGGGACTATTTTTCATCTTGCCTAGTAAACAAGATACACATGTTTCATATGATTCAAAATAAAATGAATCTAAAAGTCAATCTATATGGAGTTTATAAATACATTTCTCATTTATGTGGCCAAGACGACAATCCCAAAGGTAGGTTTGACTTAAATCAATTGACATGAATCTATATGTATTTACATTAAAAATAGGAATATTTGTATACATTTTCATGTTTAAAATATAAATACCATCACACAAATCAACATTCGACAGAAAACGACTTTACAAGAAATGGAGAATTTATTATTCACAATAATGAAATTAAAACCATCCAAATATAAGCATGAAACTGAAATGATGTTTCTGCTCAAGGCAGGGACAATAACTATTATTTAAAACTAAAACAAGTATAGTAGGTAAAATTAACTCATCGCATCCTACAGCCAACACGTTCCAACTCGTAGGATGACTTCACCTTTCTTTAGTTTTCTACTTTTGGTGAGACCCGACACATTAATACAAATGTGAGACCCACATCTGGTATCCATTAATTAGGAATCAATAGTAGACAAGTTAAATTTAATAACATAAATACCTGAAGTAGCAGTCGCACTACTCTTCTTTTTATTTAGATCTTCAAGATAAAGCTTGCGATTTCTAAACCAATGTTCAAGTGCATGACATAAATGACAATTTCCTTCTTTTTCCTTTTCCTTTTGGGACTGTGAAGTAGAAGCAACCTTAGGTTCGACTTGTTCCACAGGCTTTGTGGTGGTCACAATAGCCTTGGCAATTTTAGCCTTGCCTTTGGCCTTCTTTTTCATAGCCTTTCCTTTGTGAACCACCAACACATTAGTATTGAGTTTCTTAACATTTTGCTTAACAATTTTAAGCATCAAATGAATCTCTGAGATATGATTTTCCATATTATTCATGTTATTGTTCATCACAAATTGTGAACAACTATCAGACAATGAATTCAAGATCAAATTCATAGCCAACTCTGTCAAGATTGTCAATATAGCCCTTCATTTTCAGAATATAAGGACTTACTGACGGTCCCTTGGCCATTTTTCAAGAATGAAGGTTCTTGATCGTCTCGAACCTTTCTTGCCTAGGCTACTATTGGAACATTCCCTTCAGCATCCTAGCGTTGTAACCTTCCATGTGTTCCATGTGTTGGGGCATGTGCCCTAGGTCAATCCATTAACTATCTTTATGAATACTTTTAGTTAATAAAATATAGGATTTAATTTGCTGTTTATTATATTTAATTTGCATGTTTACATTATAATAAGATACATGGGTATTTACAGAAATATCCTAAATGTCCCTAGTCGATCATTATACTGGGAACTATAATGAATTAAGACTAGTGTGAGTCTTGATTGATGATCATATGATGATTATACGTATAGGGATACGAATCAAGATCACGAGTACTTGTTAGGGAACAAAGTACTGAACCACCCCGCTATGAGAACATCACATGGATTAAGTCATAGTTGTTTCTCATGATATGTATATTTTTCAGTCCTCTGACATGAGATTACCAAAGACTTCAACATTATGAACACATTGATTTGACATAATCAAACGTTGTCTTTAACCGGACGATTATAAAGGTTGTGATTGGTTGCTATGTGAGCAATGTGATGAAGTTGTGTAATTGAGATAGAATTTGTCCATCTCATATAAAGAGAGATATCCAGTGGATCCCTCGATGTGTTAGACTGTTAAAAGGCCTAGTCTAAGTGAATTGATATTGATCAATGTCACTTGGATGTTTTCAGTCTACCTAGAGATCGAGACTAGTACGATTGAACATGTTGGATGACAATTCCATGCCTTATGTTTGATAAAAATGATATCGTGTGATAAAAGGATGTTGTATACACTATTGATTAGGTTGTATCGATTTGATATTCGTACAACTTGGGTAGTCATAATGTCTTGCTAGAGGCCGCTTATGACTTGTATACCAAAATGAGTTTTGGTACACTGCAACGTTGTATGAGCCTATTGGGTCGCACACTAAGAATGGTTTTGCGAGATTTTAAGATGGTTCAGAAAAACGAATTTTATATGATAAAATTTATGACAGAAACGTCCTTGTGGTGTATTACACTTATACTTCTTTATGTAGGGGTATATGTGTAATTTACTTAACCGTCTACATACAAGGGTTGTATAAATAGACGCTTTAAGTTAGAACACACGTATAAAAGATTAATGGCAGAAACTCTATTTTCATTTCAGAAATGAATTAGGGTTTTCTGGTACGCTCTGGATTATTTTGGAGAGAAACAAAAAGGTTTGGTATTCTCTCGAAGCTAGCACTTCGAATCTCGGCCGCCGTTCGTGTGTGATCATTTCTTGGTAGAGGCGTTCGACTTTGGCGCGCCTTAGAGATCGATCAACCTTCGAAAGGTATATTGCGGCGATCGAGGTATGATTAAGTTTTCATGGTTTAAACGTTTTTAATGGAATTAGATTCGGATCCTGTTGGGGTTTTTGTCAAAATTGTTTTGTAATTTCTGCTGCGTATGAACCCCAAAACTCAACATCATGTCCTTCTAAAGTTCAGGAACCATGGTTGCCAACATAATGCATGCAACATCAGTTAATTCGTCGACATGCTTAGTTTGTCCATCCTTTACGACTCTTAAAGCATTGGCTGGTGGTTGCTCAGGAATAGGATCATTTAGGACATACAACTTGCGTGCAAGCTTAAGAACAATTCTCAAGTTTCTAAACCAGTTAAGAAAGTTTATCGCATACAACTTATCCTTCTGAAGGATGGATTGCAGTGACAAGGGGATAATGTGATTTGAAGACGCCATAGATCTACTACAAAGTTTATGTAAAAGCTCAGTTTAATATAGAGAAATCGACTCCCACTAAATTAACAACCCTTTAAAAACACTATGTTAATTTAAATGACTAAAATCCTTGTTTCACCTAATTTCATGACAGCTAAGGCATGACACTTTGAATGAGGTTATTTAGGGAGGTACCTTTATACCGATTACATCATATGTAAATTTTAGTTAGTTTTAAGAAATTATGACATCTTACGTCTTAGCATGTTTTATCTTATCTTGTGCATAAAACTCAAAACTGTTTTGATAGCTTTATCAAGACTAACCATTTCAAACAATATAGTAACTGTTACTTAACTTACCTCACTAAGATAACGCAATACACTCTGCAGAGGCATACCCATATTGATGTGATCGAAGTCTTGAAAAGTGTTTGAGAATGGATGACACTTGACTTAAAATTTGAAAGAGAGATTTTTTTATTTTTTTTAGTGATCATAATTTAAACAAGATAAATATCGTAAATTAGATGCTTGTACATTCACTAAAAAATTTAGTAAATCTAACTAATGTTGACTATTATACAAATTTCCTAGCGCTACGAACAATTAGAGAGTTGTGGTTCCGCTGACCAGTCAGCGGACAGGGGTATAAGAGGCAGCACCCCCGTTTTTTTTCTTTTTTCTTTTTTTTTAAACTATGAATTCCAGTTCCGAAAATTGAAAGTCGTCTAGAATTTCTAATTATTTTAGTAAATCCAATTGACCAAAACTACCCTTTATTTTAATTCCAAAAAATATTAATTAAAATATATTTTATTAACTCGGGCCCACCTCTAACTTAATATCTTATCCTAATCCAATTAGAATTTAAGATACTTTAAATCCTTATCCATTGCGAATTGTTTTATATCTCACCTATCTTATAGGATTTGTATTACAAGTTTATCTCCTAACTAATAGGAATATACTAACAGATAACGACAATGAGATATATGATCAAAACTAATTTCAATTCTTCTTCATACAAAATTAGTAATTGAATCAAGAAATAAAATATTAATCATGCATTCAACATCAGAATCATATTAAATTAGTCATATTAACATAATCATGATTTCTATCATGGAGACATACATAATTATTAAATAAAAAAAGTAATACGTATTCAACACCAGAATCACATTAACCTAAACATGATTTCTACCATTTCAACATACAAAATTCGCATCGTTCAAATTAGTACATATGTTAATCAAAATATTATAAAAATGAATTCTATTATTGAATCAAGTCATGCGTATACATGAATTAACAACAAGCTTTAAAACGAATTCTCGATAACAATTATCACATAATGTATATGTATATCATATATACATTAATCAAGATCATATTTTCACACTATATCATATATACATCAGAGAAAACATGTAATGTTTAATAGAACCGAGCCTAATGCTATGATACCATTGTTGGGTTTTCGGGTTCATACCGAGCAAAAAATTCAAAACAATTTTTGAAAAACCCCAACATGATCGAAAATAAGTTCTATTAAACTATATCTACAAAACTAAACCATACCTTAATCTGTGATTTCCTTATGTGATTGTTCGATATCCAAGACGATTAATCGCGCATCGTCTATTGAAAATCCATACATGAACGGTGATCACAATTTGGAACGCTAGCCCCAAGAGAGATAAAAAACATTTTTCTTTCTTTCTCAAAATCTAGAGAACTCAAAAATAATAAAACGAAAATCTTATTTCTTTTTAGGGTTTCAACCTCTATTTATATGTAGATATGCTCTCTTCAAAAACCTATTCATAATGTAACTATTGTATTTAGACAATTCAAGCAAATTACATAAACGCCCTTATTAATAAGCTATCATATTAAAAATATTAAGGGCTTTTATGTCATGCGACGTTGGCAGTTATATGTAAAGTCATTCTTTTTGTGTGACTCAATAAGTTCATGCGACGTTGGCAGTGGACCAAAATTATTTTGGTACACAAATCATAAGCGGTCCGTAACAAGGCATTATAACTACCCAATTAACATGAATATCAAAATTGATACAACCTAATGAGTAACATATATCATATCTTTTTATCGTGCGATATCCTTTGATTAAACATAAGGCATGAAAAGTCACCCTTAAAGCTCAATCGTACTAGTCTCGATCTTTAGGTAGACTGAAAACATCCAAGTAACATTGATCATATAAATTCACTTGGATTTGGCCATTTAATAGTCTAACATATCGAGGGATCCACTTATATCTCTTTCTATACGAGAGGGACAAATCTTATCTTGATTACACACCTTCACATATTATTTACATAGTAACCAATCACAATCTGTATAATCGTTTAGTTAAAAACAACGTTTGATTGTGTCAAATTACAACGCTCCTAATCTTGAAGTCTATGATAATCTCAAGTCGAAGGACTAAATGATATATCTATTATAAGTAACACCTATGACTTAATCTATGTGGTGTTCTTATAGCGGGTCGGTCCAGTACCTTGTTCCCTAACAAGTACTCATGATCTCGATTCATATCCCTATACGCATGATCATCACATGACCATCAATCAAGATTCACACTAGTCTTAATTAATATATTTCCTAGTATAACGACTGACTAGGGACATTTATGATATTTCAATAAATACCCATGGATCTTATAAAAAGGTAAACATGCAATCACTTATAATAAAACAACAAACAAAAACTTCTATATTATTAACTAAAAATTATAAGATAAACAATGTTTATAGATTGACCTTGGCACATTCCCTAACATAATGTAACTCACAGCTAATACTTAATTAGGATAGGTTGTTGTGATGTAACTCACGGCTTATGCCTATGAACATACTGGTTAATTTGATGTAAATCATGATTGACAATGTTCACCTGAGCGGATGTGATGAGACTTACAGCTCAATGAACCTTGAATTATGTGACTATTTACTTGATTTTCTTTCCTAAGTTCTTATTCACTTAGAATACATCAATAACTTCTTGCATATGTTTGTTTCGACATTATTTTCCTGCCATATATGCACTTAGTTACCCGTCTTTCTTTATTTAGAAATGTGGATAAGTGCCTCAAGATTTACTCACTGAAATTATCATATTTGGTGACAGTTGCAGATCCATTCAGTAGCTGATTGAGGAAGGGGATGATCATAGACTATCTCAGAGCGCTCGGTGTCGAGCTACTATTGACTTTTGTAGGTTCATTTTGATGTATTTATTTATTATGTCTTTTATGCACCTTCGGGTTGTATATTGGGTTAAGAGACTAGACTCCATGACTTGATACATGTTCACACTTGATATTTGTCTACTTTATGATACACATGTGAACTATTTTCTTGGTTTCCACATATAGGTGTTCTTATTTGCTTCTGCAGTTAAATTGAGACATCTGCTAACTTATAAACTATTAAAAAGTCTTAATTAGCTTGAAATTACTAATATCATGGAGCTGTGAAATACTTATCCTAAACACGAGTAACGAGATGAATAGGACAAAAATGTTGACTAATATATTGTTAAGTCTAATGTAGCAGAGTTTAGGGCTTAATGATAAGATTAGGTCCGGTAATGCCCTATTTTAAAGAAGGGGTCGTTACACGGTGCTAGCTCCATAGGCTTTTGGCACCATAGGGTTATTTTTAGGTATGTTGTAGTGTATTTGTTATGGTTTATATCACGCTTGATGTATTTAGAACACTTAGATGCCTTTATGCTCTGTGATTCTTTATACTCATTAGTCTCTAATATCTTTGTTATCTTGCTTTATCATGCGTTTTTGTATCCCATTCTTTGGATATCCCTGATGGATTATTGAGAATTCGTTGGTCATGACTTTTGTATGATTTATTTGACTAACTGAAAAGTCCCTGGCGACGAAGTACTCCCTGCATCCATTCTCACGAGCATCTGTATTTGGTCGACGAGACGAGCCTAGTATTTTGTACTTTGTGGTTAGTGACCACTAATGCGTGTTGATGCATTTTTCCACCGTTACCTTCGTGGGTGTTTGGTATTACTTATTATTTATGTCTTTAAGGTATTTGTGGGAGACTGTTTGACCTTGATACACGTATATTTACTCTTTCGTACACTTTGTCGCCTTGATACGATATGCATGATATCCTTTTAGCGGGTGTACACCCCATAAGTTTGTTTTATATGCAAAACTTGATAAATTACTTACTTTTGCATGGTAAGTAAGAGTTCCCACTAATTTAACAACTTACCTATACCAAGTGAAAGATAATAATTAAGTTGTATAACTCTAACACTTGGTCTAAATTCTGAAAATTATTGAGACAATTGGATAATGGGCTTAGTCATGAATAATTTCTCTAACTTGTCTAATTGAGCATAAGTAATCCTGCTGAGTAATTGGATATGTTATACAGTGCAAATTGGCTTAGGATAGATATATGTCGCGGGTCGTCATGGACAAGCGTGCAGTGATGTAGCATAGCTTGGTGACGTGTTTGGCAATGTGGTAGTGCCTTATTTGCACTCCTAGAGTGTCCTTCTAGTATTTTCTTTTTTATTTTTATTTTTTTTTGGAATGGAGTCATGCTGCAAAAAGTTGGAAGTATTTTCTTCTTATAATACCTAAGTATATACAAGTTTTATCAATGGAAAAGATCTCCAAGAAATTCGCAAAAAAGTGGGACCAACATACTGTCCCGTATCAACTATATAATTTAAACTCCCCAGCAATAATGACAGTACCTCGAACTCCAACGACCTAGCTAGATTAGACAATGCATTCTACATATGTCCTCCAGTATATACATAAGCTTGCTGTTATTCGGATAATTAATATTTTAATCACTCTTGTATGTTCATCATGGATCACTTTTTTCTTTTAAAAATAAATAAAAAATATGACTAGCATGCATGTGTGTCTCTTGCAATAAAAATGTGAGATTTGTAAAATGAATTTATGAACCGTTAAGACATAAAACAATGTTGTCCACAAAAAAGACATAAAACAATGTTTAAACCAGCTATAAGAGATAAAAGGTGAACGTGCTCGATCGCATAACCAATTTTTTTTTTTTCTCGAAAAAAGGCTATCATCAATTATATCCAATTAGTTAAATATCGCTTCAAAAAAAAATAGTTAATATATAATTAAAAAACAACAAAAGAAACATCAGATCTATGATCTGTCCATAAAACTTTTAATTAGAGCCGAGGAACATAACATGAAAGATACTAAAAACAATCATCTTTATATATATATATACACGCTAGTTTCATATACGTGCTACGCACACAGGTTTAGGCCCACTCGCTTCACTCGCGAGATTTCAACTAATCTAAATAATTATGTTTTCTCTTAAGTTTAGCTAGAAATTTTAATTATTAAACTTCTCATTAATGTGTAAACCAGTTGAACTTGTGAGAGAGAACAACAAATTTATTTGCAAATGATATGAGACATGGGGTAAAGAATAAGTTAGACACAATTATTTTATTTACCATAGAGAAAAAGGAGTCTGTAAAAAAGTAATTAGTTCTAATAGCTATCCAAATTGAACTGTAGAGTGAAAGTTATAATATGTAGACAACATGATATAATCAATCAATTATATATATAATTTAATAAACGTTACTTTAAAAAAGTTAAGTTGTTTAGTTGTTTAGTTCAAGTGAAACACTTAAACAATGGCACAGTTAAATGTAACACGATTTTGAGATAGGGAAAGCAATCCAAAATAATGTATTGGTTGAATGAGAGTTATATATGCGGACTACATATAATCAATTATATATATAGGCATAAATCGAAATAAAAAAATTGAAGAAACTAAAATTGCAAATAATGTTATGCGTAGAAAATATAGGCGACTTCCAAAAAAGTAGGTATAAATAAGTGATTAAAGGGTATAAACGATAATTCAAGTCACGAAGGAAACTTTTGCTATTCGTGTTTTTAATATATAGGTAGATATATCCTAAAATATATTATAAAATATTTCTAATTATGGACTTATCAAATACCCCCAAACTCAGCACTTTGTTGTCATTAGCAAAGGAATACTCTCAATCATATTCTCTTTTCTACTCTCGTTTTGATTTCATAATTATGTATTCTTATTCTTGACGTGAGCAGTAAATAAAAACATATTACCTTTATAAAATAAAAATGATGATAGAATAGAAAGATTTAAAAGACAACCCCTTTTATTTGACAACTCAACCTCTAATTATCCAATACACCTCGGGATTTAAAGTTAAATCAACCACCAAGATCAAGCCACTATATAGATTTTCTCAATATCCACTGACAAGCATCAAGCTTACGATAACTAACATAGAATCTCAGGATACAAAAATTACTAAATTAGTCTCATTTTCAAATAATATTTAAAATATCACCACAATCAAAGTCGATATGAAATTTTTAATTACCAATAATTTTCATTACTTATTATTATTATTCATTTATTGAAATGTTGGAAAAAGAGAACTTCACTCAACTTAGCTATAATTACTCGAGCTAAATCATTTATTTAGAGAGTTTTTCATAAACAACCTTCCTTTTCTATATCGCTCTTTTTTTCTTCATATATACTCTTTTTCTTTATATTATATTTCTACGGTTCCCTGCCCCATTTCATTTGGAATCCATTATTCTTTTTATATGATTTTTTCTCTTATTTTTTACACCACTAAATTTCCTTCTCTATTTCCTTTGGAATCTGTGGGTTTCTTTATTTTTCCTTTTAAAAATTCTTGTTAGGTCTTCTCACTTTCACTATAGTCAAGGAAGTATTCTTTCCATCTAAGTAAAGTTTATTGGCTAATTTTCTATTTTTTCCTTCAATTGTGGCATAAACTTTTCATTATATACATAAAATAAAATATTTGATCAATAACCTTTATATAACAAGATTCTTGAAAATCTATCATGTTTATCTTGCACTATTATTTCGATCTTCTACCCATTATAATGTCTAATACAAAGCAATCAATCCCCTCTAAACTCCTCTATTGCATACACAATCTAGGTTGAGTTAAATAATTATAACAATTCCTTTCTGTAATAAGTTTTCTATTTTCATGGGTAACAAAAATATTACTTCTATTTAAATCTAAATTATATTTAATTCATATTTCCAACTAAATAGAGTAAAATGAAGAAATATTACCTAAATTGTAGAAAAATTTGAAAAATTTTCAGTCAACTTCAAACATTGAATATATAAATTTTACCTTCAAATTTTCCTACTTTGCTTCATTGTACTCCACTTCACCTAAATACCCCCAACTCATTCCAAACCTTGTCCTCAAGGTTTAAAATTTAAATCGAGTTTTTCAACAAAACAAATATATCTCGTGAATCATAAAAGAACTAAATACTAAACATAAACTGCTTTTCAAAATTAGACAAATATTAACAAGGTTCACATTCTACACATACAAGCAAATATTGAAAAATTTACAAAGTACTCTACATAGAAGTAAATTCTTTGACGGTCTATTCAGCTCCGTCATCATTCCTCGCTGCAGTAAGTTTTGAAGTGTAGCTATCAACAAGGTTACAAACTGTCGAAGGAAATCTTAGCTGCATCGAATGAATGTATTCGCTCATCCTTGGATCTAGTGAACGTTCCATCTTCCTCCTTTCCAACATGGAATGGTGGCGTGCCAAAGTTCTCTTATTCTTATCTAGCATTTCGTAATTCCTCAAAATTTGTTTCTCATTACGTCTAAAAGCTGAAAATAAGGAGTCGAAAAATTATTTCTTTTTAGTCTTAGCTAGAGATGTATAATTATCCTCGGGCCTTGGAACATGTACTTGAGCCATTAGACTTGCTGCTCGCCTTGTTTTTTTGTGTGCTTATATGGATTCTCTGCCTAGTAGTCTTGTTTTTGCTTTTGGATCTTCTTATCTCGTTGAACTATCTGTCAGGGCCCGTCCCACCAAGCCTTGACTTATCCCTAATCATCTTAATTAGGCACTTAATCTATTAAGTTAATTTTAACCTCAAAATAACTTTTATTTTAATCCTTAATAATGTTCCAAATTAAATTTATATCCACAATGAAACTCAATTCATGATTTGTGTAATTGCAGCAAATTGGGAAATCATACAAATTATCCTTTGTATTTTTATAAAAATTTGAACAACACCTCCCCTAAAAATGGCCTTGCCAAAAAATTCACTTAATAGATAGTAGAATAGGGAGAAGCTTAGAAGGACTCACAACTCCCCGCAGTTCACATTATATATCAAAATCGAATTTAAACCTTTACCTGAGCAAATCCATAAGGTTAATTAATACAATCCTAAAATGGAATTAAAACTGCTCCACAACTAGATTTACTCTAAATCAAATCCTATCTATCTCAAAACCCTTTCAAAACATTTTATTTAGCTTCATAACTCTTCTATAAGCACTTCACGTCCTACATTCACCCTGGAACCCAAAATAATATATATAAAATGATTACAACAAGAAAATTAAACATTAAGAATTTAAAACATTCACGAAAGTCTTCGAGTCTTGTTCATTCTTCCATGTCCTAAAAAAGAACCTGACATCATCAAAACAACTCGAAGATGTCCGGTAAGTAAACTCTTACATTGCTCTATACTCCTACAAATGTTAGTCTAAATACATGGAGACATGTAATTGCATTTCCAAATAACAACATATTTATATAACAATGTGGATCCCTCATTTCCTATTACAAGCTCATAACAAGCGGGCCCACTCACGATGAACCTAGAACAGTCCTATGAGTTTAATGCATGCAACCCCGGAGTCGACATTACCCATCTTAGATGCTTGCAGTACGTCTAGTCTAGAGTGGAGCACATCACACTCTTACGACCGAAGCGAGGGCAACTCTATCCGGATGCTATGTATGTATGACCAAGAATGATGCGAAATGCAATGAAACTAAACACAAATTGGGGTACAAAAATAAATTCCATAAATAATAAAGACAACTGTAAGGTTTACTTACAACCTAACCAATTCAAAATTGATAGAGAAGCCTTACTCGGGTGTTTCTCGTCTTCCACGTACCTCCACCTATCCTTTTAAATCATTAAATCCAATATTTAGCTTCAGAATCACTTATAACTCAAACTAACAATTAATAGGTTTTTCCTATCTCAAACCTCGATCACAAACCTTCAACGAGTTCTTATTTGACCCCTTTAAACTTAATTGAATCACTAAACCTCGTATTTTGCCTCACTGCACCAACACCAATGTCAATTAATTTCCTTTAATCATCAAACCATTTTAACTCATTAAATTTTTAACTAATTCTTCATTTTGTAACTCAAAGAACAACTTACAAACCAATTTTAAATCCCGAATTGAAACTTTAACCCAATAAACAATTTTCACAACTTAAATAGATATCCAAACCACCATACTATTGGATTATTGAACCATGTGTTTTATTAACCAAACAAGTAATTCATTAATTACGACAATAAAACTCACCTCAAACTCCTTACAACAATGAACACCAACACTCATTCTTCTATTGCTTTCCTCTTTGATTTAATTTTCATAAATTCTCTTCATCTACTTAATCTCTCAAACTACTACTTAAACAATCCCATGCCCCTTAAATTGAATAAAAAATATTAAATTTTACCTCTATTCACTAATTTAGCAATGACATCTCTTATTATTATTACTAATATTAATATTATTAATATTAATATTAATATTATTAATATTAATATTAATATTAATATTAATATTATTACTATTTTTCTTAGAATTTCTTATCTTCAAGTGTTATTGTGTCTGTCAAGACGAGGCCGATCGAGCCTAGCACTCCGTGTACTACCCTGTGGAGACCTAAGGCAACCCTTAGATCACCCAGGGATCAGATTGGGGCATTGCTGAGCCCTTCCTTGGGCTTGGCAGGGCTGTGGTCTGCTCTACAGGGCACGCGCTGCCCTCTTAAGTCATGACGAGCCTTGTCATAGCAGGGACATCCACCTACACCACAATTGTGGCCTTGTTGCTCCTTCATCTTCATTTCCATCAACAATTCAATTAACCATCAACAACAACAATAACAATAGCCATAATTTCACAATGATGACTCAACCATCCTCTACCTAACAATCTAA
This sequence comes from Stephania cephalantha, assembly GCA_039657325.1. Classification (NCBI taxonomy): domain Eukaryota; kingdom Viridiplantae; phylum Streptophyta; class Magnoliopsida; order Ranunculales; family Menispermaceae; genus Stephania; species Stephania cephalantha. The sequence continues at coordinate 6,939,837 of CM077578.1, read as the reverse complement.
TAATCCACAATTCTTACACAACAATTTCACCATTAATTTACTAAACATTCAACAATTCAATTTAAATATCAAAATCCCAATTTGAGCCTAAATCTTGCCTCCGCTATTGTTGCTTCCCTTATTCTTCCTTGTCACTGCCTCACATGAGGTCGAGACCATGAGAAAGGAAACTGAGTAAGGAGTGCTGAGAGGGAGAGAGAGAAACGAGAATAGAGAGGGATCGTTACTAGTGAATGAAGCCAAAAGGGAGAGAGAGTGATTGAGGGAAGAGAAGATTGACCTCTATGTCATGGAAGTCAACGAAATGAAGAAAATGTGTCGAGATGAGGGTGTTGATCGAACTCTCATTCGATCTCACTTAAGATTTGGTTCGCTAAATGACCAAAATGCCCCCAAGTCTATCCCATCTCTTAACTAAAATCACTTCCCTTGTAGGTAATTTCACATTTTTATTTTATTTTCTCATGTTTATCTTGAATTCTTCATCCTGATTTAAACCTCGAAAAATATTTCAATTTCGTCAAAAATTAAAAAAACTCCTAACCCGCTCCAAAACACTCGAACACAACGTCTCGGCACTAATTTAGGTCAATTTCACGACAAAATAATGTATATTATACATACTAAACACATAACACACAAAAATAATATTTAACTCATGATCTCTGGTCTATAACACGTTGGTCCCCCTCAGATACCTAAAATTTCAATTTATATCCGAATTTACTTGATTAGTCGCGTTATCAAGTTTATGAAATTCTCGGATTTCAAAATTCTTCCCAACTAATTTAAAATTTTATTCTCAAAATTTAAACTTACAAGTTAAAGAAACTGAAAGAGTTAAGAGAAAATGGTCGTTTATTTACAACTCTTTTAATTCAAACCTGTAAAAATCATTTCCAAGGAGAAACCGTTAAGTAGACCTAATCACTATCGTTGTGATCGACAACTCAGTGGTAGAGATCATAAACATTTCAACTTTTCATTTCCAAATTCTTGGTTTAATGAAAAGTTGTAATTATTACTTTGCCAATCTTGGCAATTTGTGAGTTTCTGGCAAGTTTAATTATCAAGTTTGTAGAATACCCAATAACCTTACTTAATTTTACTACTCATTTCATGCCTTGAATCTAAATCAAGCATCAATACTTAGCAAGATCTAACCAACCTTGCTTTTCAATAAAAACTAATTTTATTTTTAATTGAATGTTATTCCACAAGTCATTGTTAATATTTCCATATCTACCCAAACTCTGGTACATATCCTTGTTTACTTTCTCATCATTAATCATCGCTTATTAGAATTGTTGATCGATCAATTCTTAGACTATTAATAGTCTAAGAATTTATATAGTGATGCAAATAATATTTTAGCATAACATTAGATACTAAGTAGAGTTGTGTTTCTATCTGCTCCATCATCATTCTAGTGTTTCTCAACAAAAATCTGGAATTACGTAAGTCATTCCATGACTATAGATCTCTAATTCCATCTGTCATCCCATGAATAGAGATCTTAAAATACAATTCGATCAGGAAATGAAATCTGACACATCGTGCAACTCTCACTCATTCTCTAAATGTCTACTCATAATATCATTTAGGTCGTGGACTACAAAGCAATTACCAATTTCAACCCGTCAACCGATTCACTTAACTATTTCTTTGACTGGTTAGAATAATTTACGTATTTCTAACTTTTTCAAATCATTATCTATCCATAAGTTCACCAAGAACCTCATTTCATTCATTTAACTGTCAAATTTCTAATACTTTACATCTCAATCATTATTTTCACTAAATATCTCATTGCTTGAATAGAGACAGTTATCCTTAAGTAACTAAATTGTAAGTCAAGTATTTCTTTACATTTCATTTATATCTTTACCATAATCCACATATTTTACATCAACTCCTACTTAAGATAACATAGTGCTTTAAACTTCACCACCGACTAGTCACGTAGTGTAGCACTATATTTGAACCGATATACAACATATTCACTGATATCAGTTGTATATTACTTTGGTTCAAAACTTTTGGCTTTTGGAGTTTGATTCCTTGTAAGATTTTGTAAAGATATTGTATATCTTATCAAACTCACATTTTGATATTCTAAATCTTAGCGGGACTCGTTCACCTGATATTTCCATTTTCATGTATATATGAAAATTTCTTGACCATTTCTTTGCATATACTTAAGCTTCCAATAGACTTCAATGAAACTTCATAGACTTTTTATTTCGACTATCATTAATTCATTCGATTATTCAAAGACAGGTGGGCGCCACACACTAGCATTCTACGTTTTGAATGAATTGTGATTATGAAATAAAGTTACTTAGACTTTTGTTCATGCAACTACTCAAGTGCCTTACCTTGACTAAATGAATCCGTTCGTGTTACTTCCAGTAGTCACAAGTCATCTCTACATCTCATTTTTATGCACAGAGTTTATTTAATTCTATTTTTGTCAATCTTAGCTATTCTCATATTTATCTCATTTTTTATCCCTTTACAAACTTAATACGACTTTGCTCAATACCTAGGCCACTTATAACTTCTTAGTCTTAACTTATAATGGAAATTTATATTTCTTCTCTTTTCAAAATACATAGTTAGGGATAATGCAACTTCTTATTGCAACTTCTTATTATCATTCAATGAATCGAAGTCTTTCTTAGTTGATCTTTGTTTGAAATAGAGAAATTTTACTTTTCAAGAGATTGTGTAAGATCTAAAAGTACCTTACTGTTTATCAATTCCATATTTACGAATTCACTTTTTCGTTATTGTTCATTTAAAGAGATTGAACAATTTGAATTTCCAAACTCTTATTAACTTGACACCTAATCAAACTCTTAAAGGATGTTTATTTCAATCCTTTAAGTCCTATCAATGGAAATTCTCGCAATATAGAAGTTCATGCTAACATCCTATACACTTACTGATTATTAATCAGCACATTTATCTCTTCTTTTGTTATTTTAAATCGTAGTAATAGGCATCAAACTTTAATTTGACTAGAAGTGACTACTGGGTACTTTTAAACTGCATAACACAATCGCTTGTTTTAGTTTTTAATAGTAAATCCTAGCTATTTTATACCGTTTCCCCAATTACTATACTCAATGTCACTTATGAATAAGTAACTTGATTAATAAACAATTAAAAATATTCAACAATTCTTTTGGAATTCATTTAATTGTCTTAAACCATGATTTTAATCCAAATTCCATTTTGTATTTTGTTTCGGAAAGGAGACAAGACTTTGCTTTAAAGTATTTTACTTTGTAGAAACCGACTTAGACAACTTAATTGGACTTATCACAATCCTGTTATGATATCTAAGTAAAGATTCAATTTTTCTAATCAATTTCTAATTTCAAAACCATGCGTCTCCTTTTATTATCATTAAGAATATTTCACAAGCAACCCTTAATTGGTTATGAATTTAACCAATACTTTGTAAAATAGGTTTTCCCAAGTTACTAACTTAAACGATACTAACCTCATTTTAAAACTCAAAATGTAATGCCCGTAATTTTTTAAATCTATAATATAGTCCCGACATAAAAATAATTTAATAGATATGCATAATATTTGTGTATTAGTGTGACTAATGCATGTATTATATGATACCTAGTTACTTAGAGGTAGAATAAGCCTAAGTGAAAGGAAAAGAAAATTATTAAATGATGTAAATAAAGAATAATGGCAAGGATTGTAAATATACATAATGGCATATATTTAAAAGACATAAAAGATGGACTTAATGTGAGCTTTTGGATCATCCTAGCACTTAAGCTCATCTTGATGAGATAAAGGGTTGGACTTAGTCCACCAAACCCTAGCTTCTCTAACAAGCTATACAAACCACTTTTAGGGCTTCTAGCCACTTTTATTTGAATAAGCTATGCGAGAACTTGAGAAGAGAACCCTAGGAAGCTTTGTTGGTGGAATTGATAGAGGAAAGAGAACTCACATCAAGTGCACACAAATCTAGGTAAATCATTCATCTTTATTCTTTAATCTTCCACTCTTTAATTTGTTTTTTCATAAGGTATAAGGTAGGAGATGAATCATGATATTTGGGTTTTGGCTTTGATTCATCTCTACCCTTTCTTCGCTGATTTTAATACATTGAATTCAGATTCAAATCTTGTGCTTTTGTTTTGATTCAAAAGCGTTAGTTTAAGCTATGCATTTAATGAAAAATTTGGATTTGAATCTTTTAAGTGATGGTGGAATGTTTTATGATTTCAAAAAAATGTTTTGTAACTATTTTGATCGGGTTTGGACCCTGGGGGGGCGCGTGTGTGTCGTTGGAGAAGTTGGATTTCAGTTTCCATGTTAAAAATTCTGGTTTTTGGTCCAGCACCGTGCCAACGATTTGCTTACATGCTATACGGTGTTGTTTGGGAACAAAGACGCAAAATGAGTCTAGCGATCTCCCAATGATGTGACATACAACGTACAACGCAAGCAAATCGCTGGCTCATAATTTTGGTTTTTTGAATCAAAACCCAGTGATCTAACCCAGCGCCCTGTGGGTAACACCCACGGCACTTGGACGGCGCTGAATGGATTTTTAAAATTTAAAAGTAATTTTACTATTTTTAGAAATAAATTTAATTCGCCGTTTTATCGAAATATATCGCCGGGACAAGGATCGGGGTAGTGGTAACCAACCCCAAAAACTTTCGTTGTCGCGGCAACGTTAATTTGAAAAGGGTTTTAATACGATTTTCAAGATATTAATGCGAATTAAGTAAACTTACCTCAAACAAGTACACTAATAATGAAAATGTACACCTATACCAATGTAGAGCAAGGAGAACCGGTTTATAAAGTTCTCGAACTAGGATTGGATAGGATAGCAACACTACGAGGAAAGTAGGGTTAGCTCTATTATCAATCAAGTCATGCTAGTAGATATGCTAGGATTTTATTTCAGTAATTAGTCTATTATTACTTGGAATCAGCTTGATATTTTTCATTGATATGTTGCTTATCATGTCCTTTTTAGTTACTCTATTGCCATTGGAACTGATATACGTCGAATGAATATACTTGGTACTACGGTTGGAGGGTCAGAGGCATCCGACCCCTCCTCCAATATGACTCTACAGAGTTTTGCTAGACTTTTGAACCCCAGGCTGTTTGATCCGCAATGTTGGGGGAAGGATAAGCTATGCTAGGTCAATAGGTCTTTAGACCGGGGAACCTCGTATTGTCTATACCGCGCCATTGGGGAAAGGATAAGCTAAGACATACAGTATGATAAGACTATTGGCATTCAGACTTATGAACCTCTTGTTGCCCAAACCACAACATTAGAGGAAGGATAAGTTATTGCCCATTGTCCAGTTGGATATATCAGGTGCCACTTCTTCTAACTCTAAAGGCATTCGGTATCGTCATTATCATTGTTGAATTATCGGTTGGGCATTATTGTTCTTTTATCTCGCTATATTATTATGCTTGATAATATATGTCTTTAATGCCCAAAAAATGATAATTGATCTTATGATCTGAACTATTAAAATCTAGTTTGATTTAATTACTAGGTATTACTTAGATGATTGATGGTAGAGCAGGCTTCTGCTTTACTGAGCTCATTGATATATTTTGCTCACCCCACTACTTTCCCCCCAGGTACCTCATCTACTGCTCAGGGTAAAGGAAAGAGCAAGGCCTTAGCATAAAAACTATTTTCTTGTTTGCAAGGTTCAATAATAATTATCTATTTAATTTCAGACTTTATGTAATAAACAGGGGATTTATTTAGGTAGATGTTTAAACCCATAGTACCTGATTCAGTTTATGTTTAATTTGTTATGCAAGACTTCTACATTTGGTCCCGCATCTTATTAGACAATAAAGGTTTTCTTATATTCTGCACCTATTAGCTTAGTTTAGTCTATTTTGTAGAATGTCATGGTTTATTTCAGCAAGTTAAGGCTGACTAAATCATTGCCCGATATCACTGGGTTATCTCGAGGGGTTTGGCAATGGTTTAAGCCAGGTTTTCTTGGCCCAGCGGGGTTTGAGTCGTCTCAGTTGGTATTAGAGAGTATGTTAAGTGAACCTAGAAACAAAGTGGTTAAGGTTATCCAAGTTTGTAAGTAACACCACAGTTGGAATCTAGTATAGGCATCCGAACCTAGGGAAAAACACATATGGTATAATATCCTTTGGTAATGGTGCCTAGAGGGAAATGTGTAGTTCTATCCTAAAATTGGGAATAGTACTTACAGCTGAAATCATAATCGAAACCAAAGTGGTTCTACATAAGTCATCTTAAAATCTAAGTGTTTAACCTAGGAAAGGTTGGTCAAGATTAAGTGATGAAATCATATGTATGGGCATTTGATTTGCATCAACTTAATATGCATAATTGATCAAACTTAAGGTGGGAAGGTTCTGAAAATGAACCATTATATGTTATGATGCTATTTGCTTGTATGATATTCTTTATATCGTTTAAATATAACGCTTATTTCATCTTGTATCCTATTTAATATGATTAGAACGAACTCTCTTTAAATACTCAAAGTGCATAATGAGTATTAGAGGAGGAAGTTCTTATGCTCCCCATGATACTAGGAGTTTAGGGAAATTGATGATGGGAAGTGGCGTGCTTAGATGGAGCAACGTATGGCTGAGATGACTGAGAATCATCGTAAGCAGCTTGAGGAAATGAATGCGGCGCATGAACGTATATGGTTGCAGAACTGATGGATGTTATCAGGGGATAGCAGGTGCAGCAAGCACCACAGGTACCATTGCAACAACCACTACCACTGCAAGTACCTATTGGAGATAATGTTCAAGTGGATGAAGTCGTTGACTCGACAGTTGCCACAGCTCCAGTACTAGTGGTAAGGCATGATGATGAGACATTGAGGATGCTCAAGATCCAAAAGGAGTTCATGAAATACGATGCACCAAAAATTTTTGGGACTCTAGAGACTAGATTTGCTGAGGCATGGATCATAAATCTTGAAAATAGGATTAAACTTATGAAGATTGATGATGCTAGTATAGCACCTTTAGCTTCCTTCTTGCTGGAGGAAAGTTATGAGAAATGGTCGAAATATAAGCAGAGGACCGAGGGACAAATGGAGACTTGGTCACTATTTAGGGTATTGTTATATTTGAAGTAATTTTCGAAAGACATTAGAGATGCCAAGAGATGGGAGTTTCTTGATTTGAAATAGGGAAGCATGAGGGTCAGAGACTCTGATCTAAAGCTCTTAAAGTTGTCTAAGTTTATTACTGAGTATGTATCCACTGAGTCAGAAAAGACTACCAGATTCATTGTGGGATTGAGGATGGCGTTCAGTACACTATAGTTGCTATTAGGCCGCAGACTTACAATGATGCAGTGAACGCAATCGCAGAGTGTGAGGTAGTTATGATAAGGACGGGGAAGGTACCGGCCACATCGCATAAGTTTGTTTCTGCATATTTTTGGCTAAGGTTTGGTAAGAATAAGTTAGAAGGGTACCACAATGACAAGTTCAACAAGAAGTTCAGGGGAATTGGATCTTCAGGTGGTAATGCACCATCCAGAGTGGACTCAAGGGCGCCCCATACCTTGGCTGGGATTTCTCACACTCCTACCCCCTCAGCTACTCATGGCTCGGTGTATAAGCCACCACTTCCACCTTGACAGTCGGAGAACACTCAGAGTAAGAGTAAGGGACCGACAGGGTTGAAGGCGAAAAATTTAGCAAGGCCGTCATCTGCGTCATTTAAAGGCCTAAGGGATTATGTTTTTTCTGTAAACAACCGGGACATTTTAAGACAGACTGTTCTAGGATGCCAGAAGTGTCAGAAGCTAGTGTAGCCCAACTTGTCAAGGGAGGAGTGAATGCGGTTTTAGAGCTAGATGTTGTAACCACTCGCCTTTTAGTGGCTGGTATGGTCTACATTTGTGTTAGAGGCATGCATGCCTTATTTGATTTTAACTCTTCTGTTTCATTTCTATTTGGTAAAATGATTGATGAGATTGGACTAAAGCCGGTTAGAGCTACTACTAATATGATTTTAAGTACCGCTACTAATGAGCAGGTTTGTCCTAATATGGTGTGTAAGGGGTGTATTATTAAAATTGGGAATCATGTTTTATCCTATGATCTGCGAGTGTTGGAGTACTTAGAATACGATGCCTTGTTAGGGATGGATTTGTTAGGTGCTTACAATGCCAATATTGATTATTTTTGTATGACAGTTACTTTTCGAATCTCTGGTTTACCACCGTTTCGATTCAAAAGTTGCGCACCGAAATGAGTTGCCACAAGTGGGAAGGTTGCAGCTGATAATAAGTTAGGAAATATTATGAGTTCACAACTAAGGAGGAAGGTGGTCATGAACTTCAACTTGAACAGATTCCGGTGGTTAGAGAATTCCCAAAAGTTTTTCCCTCAGATTTGCCTAGAATCCCTCCACCCTAGGACATTGGTTTTATCATTGACCTTGTTCCTGGTATGAAACCCATATCTATACCACCTTATAGAATGGCACCCAAGGAGTTAGCAGAGTTAAGGAATCAGTTGGATGAATTGCTAGAGAAAGGTTTATCCACCCAATCATGTCGCCTTAGGGAGCCCTAGTATTATTTGTGAAGAAGAATGATGGTAGTTTATGAATGTTTATCGACTATCGTCAGTTGAATCGGGTGACCATTAGGAGCAAATATCTATTCCCTGGGATCGATGAACTATTTGATCAGTTGCAGGGAGCGAAGTTCTTTTCAAAGATTGACTTGAGATTGAGGTACCATCAGTTGAGAATACGGGAAGAATTAATAAAGAAGATAGCTTTTCACATGAGATATGGACACTATGAGTTTACAATGATGTCATTCGGACTTACGAATGCACCAGCAATGTTTATGGACCTTATGCACAGAGTCTTCAATCCTTGCCTCAACAAGTTCTTCATTGTATTCATCGATGAAATCATGATTAATTCGAAGACCTAGGAAGAGCACGAGAGACATCTCAGGGTGACTTTACAGACTTTGAAGGATTACCGGTTGTATGCCAAGTTTAGCAAGTGCGAGTTTTAGGTTTCTGAGGTGAAGTTCTTAGGTCACGTGGTGAATGTAGAAGGAATTTTCGTAGATCCAGCTAGAGTTGATGTCATTACGAAATGGCCGCAACCCACCACGGTGACAGAGATTGAAAGTTTTCTAGGATTAGCAGGTTACTATCGAAGGTTCGTGAAGGATTTCTCAAAGATTGCAGCACCAATGATAAGGCTAACTTAAAAGAATATTCAATTTAAGTGGACTGAAAATGCCAGAATGCTTTAGAAGAACTACGAGATAGGTTGATATCAGCACCTATATCGGTACTTCTAGAGGCAGGGAAAGAGTTGGTTCTTTACACTGATGCTTCAAAGATTATGTTATAATGTGTATTGATGCAAGAAGGGAAAGTTATAACTTTTGCTTCTAGGCAACTGAAGATTCATGAAAAGAACTATCCAACTCATGATTTGGAGTTAGCAGCGGTTATGGTTGCTCTGAAATTATGAAGGCATTACTTGTATGGTGAAAAGTTCATAACATTCTCGGATCACAAGAGTTTGAAGTACTTGTTTACTCAAAGCAAGCAGAATATGCAATATAGGCCAGGATGGCTTGAATTCTTGAAAGATTTTGACTTCACTCTACAGTATTATTCGGGAAAGGCAAATGTTATGGCTCATGCTCTGAGTCGTGTAAGGAAAGAAATAAGAGATGTTGGCATGATGATGACAAAGGCGTATAAGTTACTCGATGAAGCTTCAATGATATGTATTGATGAAATCAATGAGAATGAGTCAGATGTTTTAGGTTCCTCAGCATGGGTTTAGATGAAAGCAGAGTCAGAGATTATTTTCAAAATTATAGACTATCAAAGGGTTGATTTAGAGTATGGAAAGTACATATCACAAGCTAACAGTGAGGAATTTCCATATTAGAAGCTTTCAACAGATGGAGCATTAAGGTTTAAGGACAGGCTATGGATTCCACTGCATGCGTAGTTGCGAGAGGATTTACTTGGGTAGTTGCATCGATCGCGCTATATTATTCATCCGGGAAGCATTAAGATGTACCATGACATGAAACGAATGCACTGGTGGTCAGGGATGAAAGCCGATATCGTGAGGTATATCCAGGATTGTGTGACTTGTAAGCAAGTGAAAACGAATCATCAAAAACTCGGAGGGATGTTGCAACCTTTACCTATTCCTAAGTGGAAGTGGGAACATATAACCATTGACTTTGTGACCGGATTAACAATGACCAGGAAGAAACATGATGCGGTTTTGGTTATCATAGATCATTTAACTAAGTCTGCACACTTTATTCTAATTTCCGTGGCGGATCTAGTAGACAAGTTGAGCGAGAAATATCTTGATGAGATTTTGAGGCTACATGGTGTCCCTGTGTCTATTGTGTCGGATCGAGATCTATAGTTTACTTCTAAGCTTTGGAAGGGTTTATAGACTAGGATGGGAACAAAGCTCAATCTCAGCACTGCATTTCATCCTTAGTCAGATGGCCAGACTGAGAGACTTATTCATAACCTTAAGGATATGCTCAGGGCTTGTTTGTTGGATTTTTGTAGGAGTTGGGAGGATTATTTGCCATTGTGTGAGTTTGCATACAACAACAGCTTTTCGGCGAACATTTGTATGGCACCATTTGAGGCGTTTTATGGGAGGCCTTGCAGGTTTTCAATGTGTTCGGCAGAAGTTGATGACACAGTGTTAATTGGACCAAAGATTGTGCAGGATCACACTGAAAGGATTAAGCAGATTAGGCAACGACTACGTACCGCATAAGACAGGAACAAGAAGTATACTGATAAGGATCATCGAGAGGTTCTTATCAAGGAAAAAGACCACGTGTTGCTTAAGGTTTCACCAATAAAGGGACATTATAGAATTGTGCTTAAAGGGAAGCTTGCTCCAAAGTATATTGGACCATTTGAAGTGATCGAACAAGTGGGTCCAGTTGCATATATATTGGCTTTCCCACCACAATTAGCGGGAGTTCATGATGTGTTCCACATTTCTATTTTGCAAAAGACACCGACTATGCATACCCCAGCAGTCGATTGGAGTCAATTGGACTTGAGGAAGGATATGTCATACGATGAACAACCGATACAGATCCTTGATAGGAAGGTTCAACAGCTTCACAATAAAGAGATCCTACTAGTTAAGGTACGACGTCAATTCCATAGAGATGAAGAACTAACTTGGGAACGAGAGGATTATATGGCGGATCATTTCCCAGATCACTTCAAATCATAAGGTATGACTTCCTTTTAGTTTCTAAAACGAAAGTTCCTAAAATTGGGAATATTTTAACGCCCATAATTTTCCAAATCTATAATATAATCCCGACATAAAAATAAATAATAGATATGCATAGTATTTGCGTATTAATGTGACTAATGCGTGTATTATATGATACCTAGTTACTCAGAGGTGGAATTAGCTTAAGTGAAAGGAAAATAAAATTATTAAATGATGTAAATAAAGATTAATGGCCAGGATTGTAAATATACATAAAGGCATATACGTAAAAGACATAAAAGATGGAATTAATGTGAGCTTTAGGATCATCCTAGCATTTAAGCTTATATTGATAGGATGAAGGGTTGGACTTAGTCCACCAAACCCTAGCTTCTCTAACAAGCTATGCAAACCACTTTTAGGGATTCTAGCCACTTTTATTTGAATAAACTATGAGAGAACTTGAGAAGAGAACCCTAGGAAGCTTTGTTGGTGCATTTGGTAAAGGAGAGAGAACTCACATTAAGTGCACACAAATCTAGGTAAACAATTCATCTTTTTTCTCTAATCTTCCAATATTTGACTTGTTTTTTTCATAAGGTTTAAGGTAGGAGATTAATCATAATATTTGGGTTTTGGATTTGATTCATCTCTAACTTTTCTTTACTGATTTTGATATATTGATTTCGGATTCAAATCTTGTGCTTTCGTTTTGATTCAAAAGTGTTAGTTTAAGCTATGCTTTTAATTGAATATTTGGATTTGAATCTTTAAAGTCATGGTGGAATGCTTTTTGATTTCAAACGAGTGTTTTGTAACTATTTTGATTAGGTTTGGACCCTTGGGGGTTAGTGTGTGTCGTTGGAGAAGTTAGATTTCAGTTCACGTGTTCGGAATCTTGATTTCTGGTCTAGCGTCGTGCCGACTATTTGCTTACAAGCTGTATGGCACTGGCCACGACGGTGTCTGGGAACGAAGATGCAAAACGATTCCAGCAATCTCCCAGCACCGTGACGTATAATGTACGACGCTAGCAAATCACTGGCTCATAATTTTTGTTTTTTGAATCAAAACCCAGCGATCTCGCCTTGCGCCTTATGGGTAACACCCACAATACTGGGACGACGCTGGATGTATTTCCAAAATTTAAAAGCGATTTAACTATTTTTGAAAATAAGTTTAATTCATTTTTTTATTGAAATATGTCATCTGGACAAGGATCGGGGCAATGATAACTAGCCCTGAAAACTTTTGTCGTCGCGGCAACGTTAATTCGAAAAGGGTTTTAATACGATTTTCAAGATATTAATGCGAATTAAGTAAACTTTCCTCAAACAAGTACACTAATTATGAAAATGTAAACCTATACCAATGTAGAGCAAGGAGAATTGGTTTAGGAACTTCTCGAACTAGGTTTGGATAAGATAGCAGCTCTACAAGGAAAATGAGGTTTGCTCTATTATCAATCATGTCATGCAAGTGGATATTCTAGGGTTTTATTTTAGTAATTGGTCTATGAATTACTTGAAATGTGCTTGATATCTTTCATTGATATGTTGCTTATCATGTCCCTTTTGTGTTACTTTATCTCTTAGATGCTTGTGGAACTGATAAACGTCGAATAAATACACTTGGTACCGCAGTTGGAGGGTCAGAGGCATCCGGTCCCTCCTCCGATATGACTCTACAGAGTCTTGCTTGACTTGTGAACCCCAGGTTGTCTGATCCACAGTGTTGGGGGAAGGATAAGCTATGCAAGGTCAATAGGTCTTTAGACTTGTGAACCTCGTGTTGTCTAAATCGCACTATTGGGGGAAGGATAAGCTAAGACCTACTTCATGATAAGACTATTGGCATTCAGACTTGTATTCCTCTTGTTGCCTAAACCACAACATTGGGGGAAGGATAAGCTATTGCCCATTATCCAGTTGGATATATTAGTTGGCAGTTCTTCTGACACTAAAGGCATTCGGTATCATCGTTATCCTTATTGAATTATCAGTTAGGCATTGTTTTTCTTTTATCTTGCTCTATTATTATGCTTGATTATGTATGTCATTAATGCCTGGAAAATGATAATGGATCTTATGAAATGACCTGTTGAAATCTAGTTTAATTTTATTACCAGGTATTATTTGGAAGATTGATGGTAGAGTAGGCTTTTGCTTAACTGAGCCCGTTGATATATTTTACTCACCCCACTATTTTTCCCCCCAGGTACCTCAGCTTCTGCTCAGGACAAAGGAAAGGGCAAGGCATTAGCATAAAAGCTCTTTTTTTGTTTGCAAGGTTTAATAATAATTATCTATTTGCTTTCAGACTTTATGTAATAAATTGGGGATTTATTTGGGTAGATGTTTGAACCCATAGTACCTGATTCAGTTTATGTTTAATTTGGTATGCAAGACTTCTACATTTAGTTCTGCATCTTATTTGAAAATAAAGGCTTTGTTATATTTCGCACATATTAGCATGGTTTAGACTGTTTTGTAGAATGTCATGGTTTATTTTCGCAGGTTAAGGCTAAGTAGATCATCGATCGACATCACCGATTTATCGCAAGGGGTTTGGCGATGGTTTAGGTCAAGCGGTCCAGGCCGACTGAGGTTTCGGTCGTCTCACAAAATATTACATATCTTGTGTTTCCCATAAATCTCAGCTTTACTTTTCATGTTTTTCAAATGATTCACAATCATTTGAAACTTAATTTGAGTCCATTTGACATTTTCCTGAGCGTTTTATAATTGTAATAGTTTGATATTTTCGATTTCAAAGAAATCCATGTTCAGTACTTACGTTTCTGTATCATCTAGACTTCTTGCTCAACCAATTTTCTTGGTTGTATAATTGATATATTAGTACCAAACTACTTACAATAGCCTTATTAATTTAGACTTCTAGAATCTTTTTCACTTATAATCACGCTCAATTTCATTTCACAAGTCTATAATTTTTTTATTTGTCTATTCCTAAACTCACTCTTTATATCTTCTGAGTTATGTATCAAACAGACGATGAGAATAAACTTTTTATTGAATATCTAGCGATAGTATAATAATATACAACAAACATATAACAATAACAAAGTATCCCTAACTGACAGTCACTTCCTTACTAATCGTGCTCAATCACCCTTTGGTTTTCAACCAAAGTTTATCCTTAATTGAGCCAAACCTAGGCATTGATACCAAGTCTATCAGGGCCCTTCCCAGTAAGCCTCAACTTATCCCTAATCACCCTAATTAGACACTTAATCCATTCAATCAACTTTAACCTCAAAATAACTTTTATTTCAATAGTTAATAATGCTCCAAATTAAATTTATATCCTCAATGAAACTCAATTCATGATTTGTTTAATTGGAACAAATTGAGAAATCATACAGATTATCTGCCATATTTTTCTAAAAATTTTAGCAGCACCTCCCCTAAAAGTGGTCTGCTGAAAAATTGACCTAATAGATAACAGAATGGGGAGAAGCCTAAAGGGACTCAGAACTCTCTATAGTTCACAATATATATATCAAAATTAAATTTAAACCTTCAACCCGAGCAAATCCATAAGGCTAAGTTATACAATCCTAAAATGGAATTAAAACTGTTCCACAACTAGATTTACTCTAAATCAAATCCTAACTCTCTCAAAACCTTTCAAAGAATTTTATTTTGCTTCATAACTCTTCCATAAGCGCTTCGCGTCCTACACTCACCTTGGAACCTAAAATAATATATATAAAATGATTACAACAAGAAAATTAAACTTTAAGAATTAAAAACATTCACCAAGGTTTTCCATTCTAGTTCATTCTTCCATGTCCTCACAAAAAACCAGAAATCATAAAAAACAACTCGAAGATGTCAAGTAAGTAAACTCCTACATTGCTCTGTACTCCTGCAAATGTTAGTTCCAATACATGGAGACATGTAAATGTATTTCTAAATAACAACAAATTTAAATAACAACGTGGATCCCTCATTTCTTGTTCTAAGCTTATAACAAGCAGGCTCACTCATGATGAACCTAGAACAGTCTTATGAGTTCAATGCATGTTACCCCGGAGTTGACATTACCCACCTTAGAAGTGTGCGGTACGTCTAGTCTGGAGTGGAGCACCTTGCACTCTTACTATGGAAGCTGGGGAAACTCTATTTGGATGTCACGTATGCATGACCAAGTATGATGTGAAATACAATGCAGACTAAATACAAATGCAAGTACAAAAAAATTTCATTAATAGTAAAGACCACTATTGGGTTTACTTACAACCAAACCGATTCAAAATTGATAGTGAAGCCTTACTTGCGTGTTTCCCGACTTCCACCTACCTCCATATATCCTATTAAATCATAAAATCTAATATTTAGCTTCAGAATCACTTATAACTCAAAGTAATAATTCATAGGCATTGCATATCTCAAACCTCGATTATAAACTTTCAACGAGTTCTAATTTGACTTTTTCAATTTATTTGAATCACCAAACCATTTTGGAACTCAAACAACAACTTACAAACCAGTTTTAAATCCCAAATTGGAATTTTAACGTAATAAACAGTTTTCAAAACTTAAATAGATATCAAAACCACTACACTATTGGATTATTGAACCATGTGTTATATTAACCAAACAATTAATTCTTCAATTATGTCAATAAAACTCACCTTAAACTCCTTTCAACAATGAACACCAACAACCCTTCTCCTTGCTTTCCTGTTTGATTTAATTTTCATAAATTATCTTCATCTACTTAATGTCTCAAACTACTACTTAAACAAATACATGCCCCTTAACTTGAATCAAAAGTAATAAAACTTACCTCAATTCACCAATTGAACAATGACATCTCTTATTATTATTTTTTTCTTCAAATTTTCTTTATTCGAGTGTTATGGTGTCGATCGAGACGATGCTCGACCAAGCCTAGCACTCGGTGTACTGGCCTTGAGAGACCTATGGCAACCCTTAAATCACCTCAGGGATCGGATTCGGGTATTGCCCAGGCTTCCCTGGGCTTAGCCGGGCTGTGCTCTGCTCTACAGGGCACGCCCTGCCTTCTCAAGGCAGACATCCACCCACACCAAAATTGCAGCCTTGTTGCTCTTTCATCTTTGTTTCCATCAACAATTCAATTAACCATCAATAACAACAGTCACAATTTCACAACGACGACTCAACCATCCTCAACCACCCAATCCAACAATCCACAGTTCTTACACAACAATTTCACCATTAATTTACTGAACATTCACTAATTCAATTTAAAAACAAAAATCACAATTCAAATCTAAATATTAGCTCCACTGTGGTTGCATCCCTTCTTCTTCCTTATCGCTTCATCACATGAGGCCAAGACTACGAGAGAGGACACTGAGAGAGGAGAGCCGAGAGAGAGAGAGAGAAAGAGAAAGAGATAGCGATTCCAGTGAATAAAGCCGAAATGGAGAGAGTGTGATTGAGGGCAAAAAAGATTGGTCTGTATGTCATGGAAGAATGAGGCAACGAAACGAAGAAGATGGGTTGAGATGAGATGAGGGTGTTGATCGAATCCTCATTCGATCTCCCTTAAGGTTTTATTCAATAAATTACCAAAATGCCCCAAGTCTATCCCCTCTTTTAACCACTCACTGCCCTTGTAGGTAATTTCATATTTTTTATTTTCTCATGTTTATCTTTAATTTTTACTCCTGATTTAAACCGCAGAAAATATCTCAATTTCTTCAAAAATTAGGAAAATTCCCAACGCGCTCTGAAATACTCGAACACCGCGTATGTAAATTTCGCGACAAAATAATATATATTACACACACTAAGCACATAACACACTAAAATAATATTTAATTCATGATCTCCAGCCCATAACACATGGGTTCCACCTCGAATACTTCAAATTTCAATTTAAATCTGAATTTACTTGATTAGTCGTGCAATCAAGTTTATAAAATTATTGGATTTCACATTCCCTCTCTTCTTTCGATTCGTTATACCCATCAACTGCTCTCATCCTCTAGACCGTAGCATATGTGATGGTCCTCTGGGGTAGCATATTAAATTCCATCTCATTGAAGCCAACCTTGTCCTTCATACATAACTAAGTAATCAAAATTGGGAATTGTAAGCCGTCATGCTTCATAGTCGTCATTGCCTGTCTCATCGTGAATTGTGTATCCAATGTCGATATACCCAGTCTTTGCGACGATATGGTAGAGCAGAGCGGCTATATGGTTTTTCACTTCAAAGTGTTACGTAGTGGGTTATAGGCAGACATCTATGATGTAGCTCCAACATTTGGTGATTTTTCGAAAATTGGTGGTTTCGATGAACTTTGGATGACCATATATATTGAGAGCATATCCTCGTCTGGGACTTACCTCTACGGGTTCTTGAATTCTTGTGGATGGGTAAGTTTCCTTATGGATGCATATAATGTTGGGGAAGTCAGATTCATGTCTAACTCCTACATCCAAAAGTCTATAATGTCTTTTTAGGGTGTTAGGTGAAATATCGATCTTTTTCCCTTGAACTATCACTTTGTTAGGATTTGTACTCACATAGCCGATGGTATAGAATTAGCAGACCAATTTTGAGCATCCCCGTTCTAAATTACCTTCGTAATCCCTAAGAAGGTGTTTCCACTACTTTTCTTGTATGATACTCACTATTTTGTCTTCATATTTATGCATATTTTGGATTTGAAATTCTTTCTCAGGTATGATAACTTGTTTAACATCTCGGAAGTATTTATTTTGTGCTTTGGGTCTAACAAATCTCATAAGATCATATAGGACTTGTGTGTTCAGGTCTAGGTAATCAGAATCCTCATCTGACCTAGTTAGGGTAGATGTTCTCAACTCAGCCCTCCCAGTTCTTGTTTCCATAATGCTAACCCCCATAGGTTGAATGGACATTTGTTAGCTTGGTGGTTCTTCTTGGGTTTCTCTATCATAGCCCTTTTTCCCTTTCTCTTATGCACTACTCTTACCTCTTCCTGTCGCAATGATCAAATCACTACTATGAACCGGTAAGCCAAAATCTTGTATTTGAGACAAAAACGAACTTAAAGCGGGTAGTTTATTGGAAATCAAATTGCTATCAAGAAATTTGAAAGGATTATGCATAAAAGATTAGATTTTTCAAAACTTATTTAAAAATCATAAGAGTCAAGAATATGAGATCGAATTTATCAAAATGGTTTTTCAAACTGATTTGTCGAAAATCGAATTTCAAACTCGTTGCAAACACTTCTCTAAAAACTCTGCAAATTTTGAAAATATGCAATATGTAAACCAACGATCATTACCCTTATGATACCAAATCGATTAGAACTAATAAATAATGCATTCAAATTACCAAAATGGAATTCAACAAAAAATTTCAAAATCAAATTGATGAATTTTGCAAAATCCAATAAAAATCAAAATTTCATCAAAATAAAGTGCTAGGGTTGTGGTGATTACCTTCTTGAAAGTGAAGCTCTCAAGATATGTGCTCTTGAACTCTTTTAACTCGGTATTCCAAACTCTAAATTAGAATTCCTTACACCCTAGCTTGGCTCTACTCTATCTAATTTGAAGATTGTAAGGTTGAATGAAGCTAGGTTGAGGTGGGAATCACTTAAATACTCAAAGATTGAGCTTAGGAAGGTTCTATCTAAGTAAGAAATCGATTGTGAGAGGAGGGGGTGCGACGGTTTAGGTATAGGAATTGACTTGTGTGTGTAGCGATTTAAGTTCTATTTTTAAAAACCCGAAATCATGCCCAGTGATTCTTGTGTAAGTGGAATTGCTAGGAAATTACTAGGTTGTTAGGTGCAGTGAACCACCTATCTGAGCACTGATTCCTATATAAGTGGAATCTCTAAGGAATCGCCAGATCCAAATTTTCCTAATTTGCTAGTTTCTGCCACGGATTTGGCTAATGATTCCTAGCGTTATTTTGAATCGTTGGGGACTAGATAGGCTTGATGTATAGTTTTTTTTTATTTTTTTCATAAGTAACTTGTATACCTGTTAAGTGATTAATTAGACTTACATATAAGGTTAGTATAGTAGTATAATAGTCCTAAATATCCCAATAAGCGCTCTAGTTGATGATATTTATGTGTTTTCAGGCATACAAGGTTTAATGGAGACAAATGAGTAAAGTCATGAAGAAATGAGGAAAACAAACACAAATATACATTTGATGTCGTGGCATAGTAGTTTGATGTCGTAGGAAGAAAGCACAAGGCGTGGGATGATAGTTTAACGCATGGAGAACACTTAAAGACCAAGAAATAAATACATGAGAGGTGATGCAGTGACGATGCCGTAGGGTTGTACGCACGACGTCGGGAAATTACACTCAGGGCACCAAGCCTACTGTGAAGAGAAAATTCATACACAAAGGTCGAAGCTGTGGCAGTGTTGTAGCATTACACACACAGCGTGGATCACTTACAGACAACGCCGGGAATTAAAAATAGAAAGTTTGAGAGTTCTAGTTCACTTGGAATTGTTAATTAGGGTTTTCAATTGTATTCTAATGAGTTTTAAGGGTATAAATATGTATTCGAATATGGTAAACAAATAGATTATAATAGACTACCAAGGATTACCATAGTTTACAATAGTTTTACATTGTTTTTTACTATTAAAAAGAGTTTTGGAGGAGTAGACATTGAAGACACCACTTATGGTTGTTCGGTATTGTTTCTTTGATTTAATTGAAGTTATTTGATTTAATCTTTGATTGTAATGAATACCATGATATGTATGTTGATTTCAATGATGAGTGAGCAGTTTGTTTATCTTAAGGATCAATGAATCCTTTAGTATGAATGTTATGCTAAAGGAAGTATGAATGGGTTATAAAGTTAAAAATGTGCAATCGTTAGAATTTATATTAATTCTATAAGTAATGCTATGAATATCTTGATCACGTGTTTGTTGATTTGAGGTTTTCAGAGTTTCCATGACCATTGGAGCTTTTAAGCTGGATATATACGATACAACCGTAAGATATATAACATCAATAGATAGTTATTGATTAGGGAGGCACGTATAGTAAATTTAAGTGGTTATTAGTCTAAAGATTTGGAACTTAATGTTATGTGAGATTTACATTATTCACACTGATAGGTGGAGTTCTAGTTTGCACATTAAGAACCTTTCCACCACGATAATGGGTTGAAGTGAATATTAAGGAAATCCGTCTATTCTAATTTAGCATTTTAGACACAATGAAGATGAAGAAAGTGAGATATGAAAGCATAGTAATTCATTACTTAGGTGAAGATGTGAACTAAGATTCTTCTCAATATAATAATACAAGTTAATTTACATTGTTTTATATAATATAGTAGTTTAAATAAAACAATAAAAAGATTTTTTCTTAACAATAAAGTGAACTTAACTAAGTGAATTGTGTCCAGATAAACCTTTCCTAGAGGACGATATCCATAATTAAATTTTGTTGATCACATTATTACTACAAATGAAGTGTTATACTTGCGGTTACAATCAAGTATTTGGCGTCGTTGCCGGGGATGGGTAGCCACATACTAGTTTAGTTAGTTTACAAAATTTTTAAGATTTTAATTTCAGTAATTTACTTTCAATTTAATAAAAAATAGAAAGATATAAGAAAAAGTTTTACTTTAACGTTTGACAATCTACACTCAATCTTTTGTATTTTCTTTCTCATGGAACAATTAGTGCATGTGTAGTCAAGGTGATAAGAACTTAGTGCCTTACGATATAGAGATTGGCAAAACCAATAAGGGAAAGAAAAACAAATGAGCCAAGATGGCGAATGATCGAGCAGGGAACCAGAACCAAAATCAGGGCCAAAGGAATAATCAACTCGAAGGTGATCTAGTAGTGCAAGATCGAGTATGAGGACAAAGATGACTTCAAGACTACTTCAAATCAGAAATTCAAGAGACATACAATGGAGTGATGAGGCCTCCAGCCTACACCACCAAGTTCGAGTTGCGATCGTGTCTCATTAACATGTTGCAGAATAGCTTATTCAATAGGCTAGCAAATGAAGATACAGTTGCATATATGGAGAACTTTTGGGAGAAATGTAAAACTATTCACATTACTGGAGTTACAAAGGACGAAATCGGGAGGAGACTTTTCCCATTCTCATTGGGTGAAAAACCCAAATCATGGTTCCAAAGATTGAATGTACGGAGTATGACTTCATTGGCGTATATTAATGAAAGATTTTTAGAAAAGTTATTTCCCTAGTGAAGGTTAGTGAAAGTAAAATGGAAATCAACCAATTCAAGAAGAGGATATCGAGTCTCTTGGTGAGGCTTGGGAAAGATTCAAAAAGATACTGAGGAGATGTCCAGGACATGTATGACGACCCCTTTTATAAAATAGGGCACTGTCTGGCCTAATGTCGTAATCAAGCCATAATCTCAGCCACGTAGGACTTAACCGCGTATTAGTTAGCCTTTTTCTCCTATTCTCCTCGTTAAATGCGTTCAAGATAAGTAATACACATGTCATGTTATTGTAGAGTTTCAGAGTTAAACTAAAACTTTTTATAGTTTATTAAGTTTAGCATAAGTCTTAACATATATGCGGAAGCAATATAATAAATTCTAAGTATGGAAACTAGTAAATAGCAGCACATACATATAAATATAAAAATATGATAACATAGTGAGCTAGTCAAGTGACAAGTCGGGGAACTAAATGCTCAACCCAATATACAACTCAAAATTTCAAGAAAAGACATAAAGTAAGTATTACATCAAAAGCCGAGACCTACAAGATAGAGAGTAGAAGAATCGTCAAATGCTCATAGATAGTCACCGATCTTCTCCTTGCCAGCCTGCTACTTAACAAATCTCCACCCACCGTCATAAAAAGGATGGTTAGTACAATATGTAATAAAGTAATTCCTGGAGATTTTTATATACATTTCCAAACATAATTGACTGGTATTTAAAAGCATAAATATAGCGAAGAAATGCTTAAATGGGAATATTCTTGAAAATACCATAGTTAAACAAAATGAGACTGAGACAGGCTAAGTAGTAATGATCTAGATATGGTCAGTCGTGAGCCCTATCACATAGGCCTTTGTTCCATTACCTCAGGGTGGAGTTGTACTCTACACCTTTATCGAAGGTCAAAGTTGAGTTGTACGCCTTCATAATCACTCATTTGTATATTCTTGTTGACTACCCCGTGTGCCGCGCATCCCATATTGTGCAATTAATTCTAGATACTACCACTAATTTGTAATTTCAAGAAAGAATCGCATCAAGGATTTCAAGACATGACAATATGCTTCGAAGCCAACAATCATAGATTACAAGTCCTTATGCATTCCAACTTCATCTCTCTAATCCTAATAGCATTATATTATGATAACAACACCGATATTATGAGTAGAATATGGAACAAATTCATGATAGAAGAATTTAAGGCATTTCATGACAAATAGACTGTAAAACAAAACATTATTGGAATGAAATGTAAACAAAAACCTCAACAAGATTACTTACAAGTCATGCAATGTATTCACTAACTTAACTGGCCTATCGAAACTCCAAAACGCGTACCAAACCCTCAAGACTCTTCCCTAGGTTCCTGGTACACTTACATAGGTTTTAGGATGTACTTAAACCATTAGGTAGAATATCATGCTTAGTTTACATGTTAAAGTGTAGAAATTTCATTGTTCTGAGTCAGTAGTGCGTTATGCATTATATGTTGCGCGCTACTGGTGCATAGTGCGTTATAGGAGCTTGGTAGAGTGCTACCTACAGGTAGCACGCTACTAAACTTTTTTAACGCACTAGGTGCGCTTGAACTCATAATTCTGCGATAGAATTATGGGTTTGCACACATAAATTAGCCCCATCTTTGCCTCAAATCCCCATTCTCCACCCCAGGGACCCAATATATTCTCTAAACAACAACAACAACCTATACTTCATATATAATTAATCAAATTATCAATTTATACATGCATTTTCATAAAAAATTTAAAAATCCCTTAAAACTTTGATTGATCATAACTTGGCCAAATTAACTTCGAATTTCAAACTTCTTTATAGAAAATTTAATGGTTTTACGTAAAAAATCCAAATGTGTAAACCAATTTAAAAAATGATTCCATTTACCCTATGAAACCTGTGAAAAACCAAAATGGGACTCAAACCCAATTTTGTAAAACACCCTCAATTTTTTCAAGCTTAGGATTTGAAACAAGTTTTCAAAATTGACCACACAACCTTAAAAGAGCTCAATCTTTTCTAAAATGCGAACCCCTATCATTCATCCCTAAAGATCCATGAATTTTAAGTATACAAAAACTTGTATTCTTACCTAACTCTGAATTTTTCTTTGTAATTCATAAGTATGCATGTGTGAGCTTTCGAGGAAGAAAAGTCATATATATATTTGGATGGCTTGATTCTTGCTCCAACATCTCATTTCCTATACACATCTCTAGGATCATCTAGAGGCTACACTTATTCAACAACCTACTAACTCACCCTTGACAACACCAACTTTAACACAATTTGCATTGTGATGGTGTACATACGTATCGAGGAATATCAAATCGCTAATGTTTAATTTAGCTAACTTAGGCTACATTTAATGTAAATTGACTATAACCATATCAAGTTTAACTAAATAAATCACATTAACTTAATGTTAGCTTACCATATCAATCTCTACCCAGTTTCACGTCTGCACACCTCTTGAGGCGTGTCTCTGTTCACATATCGACACTTATAAATAGCAAGTAGAGGTGACTTAGTAGTTTACACATATACGATACACTAGAAAATCATCACACAAATATAAAATATACCTTGGCTATGTGCCTCAGTCAGTATACATATCACGAGGTGGGTTCTACATCAAGGGTCGGTGATCCTGATTAATGATTAAACCGCGATTAGAACTTTGGGCCATGAGAACATGGACATGTGAAGTGGGCACAACTACAAGTATTCAACTATGGAATGACTCACAACACGAGGACATTAGTGAATGTCGTAATAGGTGGTTATTTACTAACAAAAGATGAAGATAGTGCATTAGATCTTCTAGATCTTATGTCTTATAACTCTATAGCTTGAACTCGTTCCACAGTGAGAAAGCCAGCAGAAGTATATGAGTTTGATTCATAAGCAACGATCATGGCATAACTATTAAACCTGAATAGTCAAATGGCGAAGCTACAAATGGCACAATTAAGTTCACAAGTGCAAGCAATACAATAACCAGTTAATCGCCAAGCAATGGTGGTTAATCCATTGGACATGCAACAAGGAATGGAGTTTGAAGATGTCAACTTCATGAAAAACTAGAACTATGGAAATAACTTTTGGCCGAGAGGAGCTCCTCTAAGATGTTTTTAAGGGTACAACAACCCGAACTTCTCATATGAAAATCGCGATAATGCACTGAAGCTACCTCCATGTTTTGATCAACAAGTCCAACAAGGGAAGTTATGCCAAAACGAAGAAATGACTTTATTGAAGTCTATTGAAAGATTCTTACAAGCCATTGACATCAACAATTGGGAAAGTCCTAAAAGGAAAGAGAAAGATGAAAAATGTAAAGCAAAGTCTTAAGAGGATGGATGATGAAAGGACACAATCTATTAAGAACATGGAGAGATAGATTGGTTAGCTAGCTATTGCTTTGAACTCAAGGAAGGAATGGGCAACTTTTAAGTAACACTATCACCAATCCCAGGGAGAATGTTAGTGCCAATCACATGATGAGTACTGCTACAATGAATTAGCCAAGGCAAGAGCAAGTGATGTACAAGCCAGATACTTTAGCCATGAGAGAGTTGAGAAAATCAGAATATATGCATGAAAAAGAAAAGCAAGTAAAGCAAGATGAACTTGAAGGATTCAAGCAACAAATGATCAATGCCTTAAAGAATTACAAGAAGGGGAAGAAATAATAGAGATTTAAGCAACAAGATGAAGGACCTTCTGAAGAAGCACAAATAGGAAATAACATCAAGGTTGTTCCAAGGAAGCCGAAATCGAAATTCAAGTTTACACTGAGACATCAACCAATCATGAGGAGAGATCCTGGAGATATATGAATACTATTAACCATTAACGGGCACCGATTTAGAAACATCTTGTGTGATACGAGAGCCTCAGTCAATGTAATGCCAATAAAGGACATGTTATAAGAAAATTTGAAGATCAAATGTCCTGATACAATAGATTTGCAAGTAGTTGATGGTAACTTGGTACCAACAATAGGGAGAGTCTTGAATGTGCATGTGAAAGTGGGTAAATTCACATTTATCACTGATTTTGAGATTTTGGATCATGATATAGATGATGATGTGTCTATGCTACTTGGGCGGCCATTCTTGAACACTGCTAATGTGGACTTGCACACAAGGAATAAAATGATCACATTGAGTATTTAGGAGGATGACAATAGCGAGAAGATTGTCTTTTTTGAAAAGCAAGAAGTATATCCAAACGAGAAAGATATCATTATCTCCAACCTACAAATGGAGTATCTCGATTTAGACTCAGGATAAATGAGCAAAAAGACGTGGGCTAAGGACATTAAACGAACCGTTACCGGGAGGCATCCTAGAGGTTTCTAATTTCAATTTTTGAATTTCGGTTATTTATTTTGTTTAGTTAGAACAATCCAAATGTCTTAGTAATTCTCTAAACTTTGAAAGTTTTGTGCTTAATGTGTAGATAAAGACCATTTGCCGAGTGAAATTTCTTGGAATGGAAAAAATTCAACAAACTTAGCAAAAGCGTAAAAGAGGAAATGAGTTAGAATGGTAAAGGTCCAGTAAATGGAAATATCGTGGGTAAGGTTTTATGAAATTTTTACATATACAAGGTATTTCACGCTATCACGACACCTTATCTAGAAATACACAACACCAAGAGAGTGCGAATAGGGAGTTAATGAAAAACTTGAAAATTATGGAGACAGACTGTTCGACGCCGCGTGTATACACAACGGTAATAGAAAGGCGCAAAGCTATGAACAAATAATGCTCATAGTGGTCTCGACACCGTGGCTACGCTGTAGCGGTGCCGTGCCCTATAAGGGACGTCGTCGTCAAGGATGGATTATTTAAACCATTTCAACCCAAATTTTACACACTTCAACCCTAGTTCATACACCACCAACCAAGCATACATCCCTCTAAAACCCAAGTCTGATTTATTTTAAGTAAGAAAAGAGTGTTCCTATTGGTCAAGAGTGAAGAGAGAAGGTGCAATGCAGATTCGCACAAAAGAGGAGAGCTAGGGCATTGATTTTAAGATTTAAGTCAAGAGAGCAATATGATATTGGTTTGTGAGAAAAGTGAGAGGGCTTTGATTGATAGAGGCTTGAAGAAGCAATCTACACCGAAAAGTAATCCAACATTGAGGTAAATATTCAATTTCATTGATTACGCTATAAATTTTTGATATTATAGATGAAATTACATGAAATGTGGAAATTAGGTTTGTGAATGGGAATTTAAAGTTGTGTGGCTTTAAAGCATCAATGTGGCTTATGGTGGATTAGTATATGTATTTTGAATTAATTTGGCATGTGAATAACCCTTGTGAATGATAATTTTGATTTTAGATGATTTGAAGACCCATGATGAATTGTTGTGTTTCGTAAGTTTTATTGAGATAATGGTAAGAACATGGAGGCAAGTAAGTCAAGTTAGTGAACCGAAGGCAAATGATAATGAGGCATTTTCCTCGAGAGATCGAAATGAGGATGCCCCTAAGCCTTTAAAGTCTAAGTTCTACAGTAGTAGAGAGGCCAATGAGTGGTATGAGGTCATTGAAAACAAGGAGTTCATTTGTGAAAGAGGAGAAAACCAACCGGCTAAGTATGATGAGAGAGTCAATAACTTCATTGAGCAATGGGGTTGGGAACATTTCACGCAAGATTATAGGGAGAGCAAAGTTTATTGAGTACGTGAAATAGTTTGCGAGTTCTATGTTAATGCAAAGTTTACAAAGAAAGGTGATACAGTGAAGGTTAGAGGAGTGATGGTCCCGTTCAATGAGAATTCAATAAACTATTGGCTTTCGGGGTCATACGCAGCAAAAAATTTAAAACAATTTTTGAAAAACCATAACAGGATCGAAAATAAGTTCCATTAAACAAGATTTTCAAGTACGCGTCCTCTATAAAAAATCTACACACGAACGGTGACCAAAATTTGGATTGCTAGCCTTTTGAGAGATTGAAAACATATTTTCTTTCTCCCTCAAAATCTAAAGAACTCGAAAATAGTAAAAACGAAATCTTATTTTGTTTTAAAGGTTTCATCCACTATTTATATGTGTCGAAAATCTTACTTAAAAAACCTATTCCTAATACAACTATCGTATTTAGGCAATTCAAGAAAATTACACAAATGCCCCTTTTAATAGGTTATCATATAACAAATCATAAGAGTTTTTTTATATCATGAATCTCATCATATAAAATTTATTACTGTGGACCAATTGAAATTGCGCAAAGTCATTCTTTGTGTGTGACTCAATAGGTTCATGAGAAATTGGTAGTGAGCCAAAATCATTTTGGTACACAAGTTATAAGGAGTCTCTAACTACCCAAGTAGCATGAATATCAAAATCAATACAACCTAATGAATAACACATACCATACACTTTTATCATGTGATATCCTTTGATTAAACATAAGGCATGGAAAGTCACTCTTAATGTTCAATTGTACTAGTCTCGATCTTTAGGTATACTGAAAAAACCCAAATGACATTGATCATATCAATTCACTTGGACTTAGCCATTTAACAGCCTAACATATCGAGGGATCCACTAACATCTCTCTATACGAGTGGGACAATTCTATCTTGATTACACAACTTCATATATTATTCATATGGTAACCAATCAAAATCTTTATAATTCGGTTAAAGACAATGTTTGATTGTGTCAAATTACCATGCTCCTATTATTGAAGTCTATGATAATCTCAAGTCGAATGACTAAATGATATACCTATTATGAGTAACACCTATGAATTAATCTTTGTGGTGTTCTTATAGTGAGTCGGTCTAGTACATTGTTCCCTAACAAGTACTCATGATCTCGACGTATCCCTATACGCATGATCATCACATTACCATCAATCAAGATTCACACTAGTCTTAACTCATTATAGTTTCCAGTATAATGAACGACTAGGGACATTTAGGATATTTCAACAAATACCCATGGATCTTATTACAAGGTAAACATACAATAAGTTGTAATAAAATAGCAAACAAAATACTCTATTTTATTAACTAAACTTATAGGATAAAAAATAATTGTATATTGACCTAGGGCATATGCCCCAACATAAACGACATCTATGGGTTAAAATACTTGTGTATGAATGGAGATGCGTAGACCTTCCCGGATGATTTGTATAAGAGACCTTATAACATATAACCTTTTTAGAGTCATTGAGAAAGAAGTAGTTGTCCGAGGACAATAAGGATGGATATTGAGAGCTAAGAATATGCCAAAGCAAATTAAGAAGGGGAGTGTGAGGAGAGTTTACCAAATGTGGCAACACTTTCTAGTTGCTTCATTATACCTGACCACTCAGCAGGGTGAGATCAACAAACCTAAAGTGACTTGTTTATATGAAATTATAAAGATTGGGAAGATCAATATTGGGAAGATCGTCTATAAGAACTTAAAAGGAGTCAATCATGACTAAAAGAGATAACAAGCTGTTGTTTCCGATATTAATAACCCAAATGTGCTTGAAGGCTAAAGCGAAATTGATTTAGGATGAGGAATTTGATATAGAGGCCCAAGCAATAATAGATGAGGAATTTATGATAACCTTGAAATCACTAACAGGATACAAAGACTATGAGAATGAGAGAGAGAGAGCCGAGCAGGACAGACTTAAGGCCGAGTTGTAAGCCAAGGAACATGTGGATCAAGCAGCAACGGTAGCCACAATAGCAGCAGCAAAGTTAGCCCAAGAGTTGAGGAATGAAGGACATGGAGAGGAGTAAGATCACTAGGAAGGATTTGTAAAGGGCTACTAGTTTGTAGACCCATTGATAGGAGGGCAAGACATAGATGTTCCTGATGTTTTCCACCACCTCCACTACCACAAGCCCTTTTACCACCACCTGAGGACTTCACTCTACGATAGCAGAGGCTATGGATTGCTAAGATGACAAGACCGACAGAATGGACAGCTTAACTTCTTGTTATTTGCATATCATTAGAGAGACATAGTTAGATATGAGAGGAGCAGAAGGTTGAGACTTACTTATTGGTCTATTGGCTTTCCAGCAGCATCGAACTACATGTATAATCCTAACGTAGTGTAGAGTAGAAGGGTGGAGCATCCTTTGACACCATCCTATGCTAGAGCTGATGATGATGCACAGTCATAGAGTCTGAGTCTTAGGATTTCTCTAGAGCTTAGGGAGATGAGCAATATATTTATATTAATTATTTTTACATTTGGGATTATTTTTAATTGTTTATATTTATGCTTAGTTCTCAAATTGTATTAAAGATGTTTATGTGTTAGTGTTTTTATATTTCAAGCTTATTTTTAAACCTTGACAAGGTTTAGTTATGTTTTGGGGCATCAACACTATAAGAAGTGGTAAGAAAGGATGAAACAAGGATAAACTCTGAATGTATGATCATAAAATCTTATTTTTGAAGCAGTTAAAGAGGAAATAATGGTAGTGTATTTATTTCATTCACTTATGATTTAAATGTGTATAGTATTATTGATTAGGTCATATATAGAAATATAGAAATGAAATGAATAACTTAGTTGCAAAGTTCATGCCTTTAATTGAGTATGAGTAAAAATACAAGTATCATGTTGATATGAAACTCAAGAAAGTGTTATCAATATTTTTAAGAAAATAAGAATTGTAGCAAACAACAATATAATTTCATGATTAGAAACCTAGAGTTATGGAAGACCATAAACTTGAAACAAAAGCTAGAAGATTACCAGAACACTTCTTGTTAGAAAAGTTAGATCTCAAAGGAATTCTATAATAAGTATAAATCTTGCTTGAGTACAAAGTAAATGAAGACTTAGTACCGAAAGGGGAAGATATAGGCATGGTTTTTAAATGAAAAGTTGGAGTTAACACTTGCTTGATAGAGTGAAAGTGAGAAGTGCTAACAAGAGTTTTAAAATAAAAAAATAGAGACTCTCATAAGTTCTACAAGAAAAGAAGCAGAGAACTTGATGGTTGGAAAAAGTAAGAAAAAATAGAATCCATAAAAAAAGGAGCAGGGACCGTACAATTAAAAAAATGAATATAAGGAAAAAAAAAGAGATATATAGAAATAAAGAAAGGTGTAAGCTATATTAAAACTCTTCAAATGAAAAGATTTAGCTCGAGCACAAGTAACTTAGTTGAGTTAAGTTTTCTTTCCAATTATGTGAAGTCTTATGGACTTTTGAAGTACTAAAGTATACAAAAACAATAGTGATCTATGCTTCTTTGTGAATTTTTGAGTTTAATGAGAAATCATGAGACTGTACACTTGCTACTTGAGTATTGAGGTGAAATAAAATTATGAGTAGTGATGGTTTTGGTTGTGAACTACTTGTGAGTTTCGAAAGTGAATTATATTTGTTGTTAAAGCTACGTGTTTTGAAAATATTAATTTTGTATGAAAAAACTCTTGAGTAGATTATTAACTTGAACTTATTTGAATTAAAGGATACTCGATGAACTATGTAAAATAAGTATGGTTTATCAGTAGAAGTAATAGTAAGAGTACTTAGTAAAATACATTTTTGTTCGGGACATGAAAAATCTTAAGTTTGGGGGTATTTGATAAGTGATTAATAAGACTTATATATATGATTAGTTTAGTAGTATAATAGGCCTAAATATCTTGCAATGAGTTATAATTAATGATATTTATGTGTTCTCGAGCATACAAGGTATAAAGGAGACAAAAGAGGGATTTTATGATGAAATGGGGAGAAAAGCAGAAATACACATTTGATTTTATTGCATAGAGGTTTAATGCTATGGGAAGAAAGCACAAGGCATGTGAAGATAGAGTAAGGAGTAGAGAAGGCTTGAAGACCAAGAAATAGACACAGGAGAGGTGACGAAGTGGCGACACCATGGGGTTGTACATACGGCACCGGGGCATTACATATAGGGCGTCAAGCCTATTGTGAGGAGAGAACTCACACACAAAAGTTGAAATTATGGCGGGGCTGTGGCATTACACACACAGCGTGTGTCACTCACAAACAGTCCGGGAAATGAAAATAGAAAGTTTGAGAGTTCTAGCTCATTTGAAATTGTTAATTAGGGTTTCTAATTGTATTTTAATGAGTCTTAGGAGTAAATAGGCATTAGAACATGGTAAACATTTAGATTATAATAGACTACGATAATTACCATAGTTTACAATAGGTTTACATTGTTTTTAAGTAATGCGAAAGGTTTGGGAGGAGAAGACATTGAAGACTCCACTTATGGTTGTTTGGAATTGTTTCTTTGATTTAATTGAAGTTTTTTTATTTAATCTTTGATTGCAATGAATACCATGATGTGTAAGTTAATTTCAATAATGAATGAGTAGTTTGTTTATCTTAGGAATCAATGGATCCTTTGGTATGAATGCTATGCTAAAAGAAGTATGAATGAATTAAAAGTTAAAAAGTGCAATGGTTAGAATTTGTATTGACTTTTTACGTAATATTATGAATATCTTTATCCAGTGTTTGTTGATTAGAGGTTTTAGGAGTTACTATGACCATTAGAGCTTTTAAGCTGGATATTAACAATACAACTATAAGATATTTAACATCGATAAATTGTTATAAATTAAGGAGGCACAGATAGTAAACTTAAGTTGTTATGAGTCTAAAGATTTAAGACTTAATGCTATGTGAGACTTATGTTATTCACATCGATAGGTGGAGTTCTAGTTTGCACATTAGGATCTCTTCC
Source organism: Stephania cephalantha (assembly GCA_039657325.1). Classification (NCBI taxonomy): domain Eukaryota; kingdom Viridiplantae; phylum Streptophyta; class Magnoliopsida; order Ranunculales; family Menispermaceae; genus Stephania; species Stephania cephalantha. Next base: position 6,907,570 of record CM077578.1, on the reverse strand, counting down.
ACCACGATAGTAGGTTGAAGTGAATCTTAAGAAAATCTATCTATTCTAATTAAGAATTGCACACACATAATGAAGTTGAAGAAAGTGAGATATGAAAGTATAGTAATTTATTACCTAGGTGAAGTTGTGAACTAAGATTCTTCTCAATATAAGAATATAAGTTAATTTACATTATTTTAAAGAATAGAGTAGTTTAAATAAAACAATTTAAAAGAGATCTTCTTAACAATATAATGAACTTAACTAAGTGAACCGTGTCCAGATAAACCTTTCCTAGAGAATGATATTCGTAATTAACCTTTGTTGATATTATTATTACTACAATTAAACCATTATACTTGCGGTTACGATCAATACCCTTCATAAAAATGAATATAAAGGTGAAATTAAATGAAAAATCTTAAAATTTGATCTCGATCGGGAATGTACCTAACTAATAACTTCATTAAATAAATAAACAAGTTTATAATGCGATCTTGCATAAAGGCCCTAAAAATAAAAATACAACTCGATCATCCCTCTCTATTTGAAGCTACTTTGGAGCGCGAGTCCCGAAAATGATTCCTAAAGAGAGTCAAAAGGAGACAGAATAAAAACAAACAATGCTAATGCTATATTTCCTACTAAAAACTGAAATAACTTAAAGAAATAAGGAATATGGGTTGCCTCTCATAGTGCACTGTTGTTTATTATCGTTGGCTCGACTTATAGAGGAATCAATCTTCGTTGAGTGTAAGTGAATTAATCTTCACTTCAAGTGATTCCTCATTGAGAATATCTTCATTTCGTCACTACTCTCATTACCGTCATAATTTACCCTTCATCAATATCGTCGCAAAGTTCTCTCCAATTTTGGAATGATATTTTTTAATTATACATCGTAAGAGTAACTATGTGATTACTTGCGTTGATGATAGCTTTATCAATCGATAAGAATGGCCTACTTAATAATATATAATCTTGTGTGGTAGTTGTTGGCATGACTAGGAAATTCGTAGTGAAGGTGAGCCTACCCACTCTTACGGACACATTCTTTGATACTCCTAATGGGACTGTGAAAGTGCCATTTGGCTTGTATACCTTAATAGGAGGCTTTCAAAGAATTCTCAAATTTGTTAGAAGAAACCAATGTGTGGGCATAATCGTTTCAAGTTGAACTCCATGAAAGGACATTTTATTGATTTTTATGTCAAGGAAAATGTGTCCTAGATCCGCTTTTAAGTCTTTGAAGGATCGCCATTTTCACCAAGTTCCTCAAAATCTGAGCCGTCTTTATCACACTCGATTAGGTCTTTGGTGGGTTGTTGTTCTTTTTGTGATTTCTTATTCTTTCACCTTGCTTTAGTAACCATAAAAAGCTTTATCGTTTCATTAAAGTTTATGGTTTCGATATGCTCCTCCATAGTGTTCAATTCATCTATTAGATTGTCAACAGAGTCAAAGTGAATGATCTTCATATCCTGTTAGACATAATTTTCATTATAAGATTTTAGTCTATGAATATTAACTTAGAAGATTCTCCATGTTTCTTTACTTTCTATCTCTACAGCACCATGGCGAATTCGTGCATAATTACAAAAAGTCTCATCCATCTTGAACAAAGTTTCTCATGAAATAACTTAAGACGTGAACAAAAGAGTAACACTTTTTGTACTACTTTACAATTCTTGTGATTTAATTTATTATCATGAAATGCTTTAGTTTTATTTTTACAAATAGAAGCACTTTCATACGTATCATTTCTCGGTTCTTCCAATACTTGGAGACTAAGTTTACGTTTTTTTCCTGCATTATCATAATTTATATTGCATGTTTTGATTGCCTATTATGCCTTACGCTCTAATTCGACTCGTAAGTGACATGCTTTACTGAAAACTAAGCTATAAGGTTTCATACCTATGGGTGTCTCAAATGCAGTTCTATATGCCTATAATGCATCTTCTAAATGAAGACTCCAGTCTTTTCGTCTTGGACATACTTTCTTTTCTAAAATTGATTTAATTTCTCTATTTTAGATTCTGTCTTTTCCATTAGTTTGTGGTAATATACGGTAGATATTCTATGTGTAACATTATATTTGTGAAGTAGAGTAGCAACAATTCTATTGCAAAAGTGTGAACCTCTATCGCTATTTAACGCTCTATGTGCTCCAAAAACAATAAAGATCCTTGATTTTAGGAAGTTAACTACTATTTTAGAATCATTAGATTTTGTGGCTATAGTTTCTACCCACTTGGACACATAATCTATAGCTAATAAAATGTAAATATTTCCATTAGATGATGGAAAATGTCCCATAAAGTGTATTCCTCAAACGTCAAATATTTCGCAAAAACGAATAAGACATTGGGGCATTTGATTCCTACATCCTAAATTTTCGATTCTTTGGCAATTCTGACAAGCTTTCATATTAACATAACAATCGTTGAATAAAGTAGCTCAAAAGACTCCTGAGTCTAATATCTTACGGGTCTGTACGACATAGACCAAAATGTCCTCCACAAGCATAAGTATGGCAATGAGCTATGACGGATCGTATTTTCATTTGTGGAATACATCTTCGAATGGTTTGATTGAAATAGAATCTCCATGAGTAAGGATCATCCCATAAATAATTTTTAGAATTATGTTTTATCTTATTCATTTGGGTTCTTGTTATATGGTATGAAAGCCTATAAGTTGTGAGATAGTTGACTATGTCGGCGTACCATGTGTAACGAACTGTGTTATTAAACATGGTTAGCCATAATATGAACACTAATTAACCCGAGTTAGGCTCGTGGTTAAGCCCGATATATCTCGAATAGTGTGTGGGTGCATTGGTGTGACTGTATTGTATTTTGTTGGTTTGATAATGAAATAAATATACTATAGGCTATTATTATAAATTAATATAATATGCACACCTGAGAAATAATATGCACACCTGAGTATATTTGTTGGCCTGTACGTATAATTTATAGGCATGAAAAGACATAGGCGCCTATATATATTTATATATAGTTGATACATAAATATATATAAATCAAATCTATAGTTTGTAAATTAAATTTTAAAACTATAGATACATCTCGAGATGCAAAATGGAAACCACTAGATTAATCTAATGAAGCTTAGGTAGTGTTGCTGGCTAGTAGGAGGTAGTGGAACTAAGTGGCATGCATCAAGTTAATTGAATTGCTTTAATATGAATCATTTGATGGTTTTTCGAGATGTGTGCTAGAAATCTTGATGAGAGCAAAAATTAACTTAGCTTGCAAGTTAGATAAAATGAGATGCTTTGAACGAACAGGAGCATAAAAAAGAGAACGTGAAACGCTAAGAGAGCAATGAGAAGTGAGGGAAGTATATTTCAGCTATTAGACTTTCATAGAGATCTCCTGCCTTTTAAAAAATTTAGTCCCTCACTTATGGTAATTAGACTTCTCTAGGTCCTTTCTCTTTCAATTTCGATTTAGAAATATAGGGTTTATGCTAGAAATGCATTGATCGAGTGTTTTAATGGAGAAAAGTTACGATATAATTGGGAATTCAAATGGTTCATTAAAACCTATTTAATTGTGGAAATGGGCTATAATTGTTGTTATGAAGTTCATTTAATATTTTTGGTACTTTGAGAATCAAAGTGAACTCAACGTCATGGTTTTATCTTTTAATATGTAAATATTAATGTGATGGTATGGAACTCTTTATGAGTATGTTTGGTTTCTTTAGCATGAAAGGAGGTTGAATTGATCTATTAGAATTAGTGGTATTGTTTAATTCATGAGTTATGGCCGTCTTTTAAGTGTTATTAGATGTTGTTGAACTAAATGTTAATAGATGATAATGTTGCAGTTGCAACTATATTTGATACTAGTTTTAGGCCCGGACATTGTTCCTGAATACTATGAATCTATATTTATTTCCTTATAAATAGAAGTTGTTTAAAAACCAAATGTAAAATATATTAAAAATGATGTAATTAAATTGTTATTGTGTACAAAAATAAAAAGAACAAAAACAAAAAAAAGTTGAAAATATTGTACTTAATTAGGCTATTAATTAAGATATTGATATTAATTAGGCAAACATTAATTTAAAAGCTACGTACAGTTGACATGTGTCAACGTGTACATAGCTTTCTTATATATATATATATATATATATATATATATATATATATATATATATATATATATATTATTGTTACAATTGCAACTATTTCAGTTGCAACTATATTTAAGTGCTATTATTGCAGTTACAACTATAGGTAGTTGCAACTATTGTTGTTGCCAATTTAGTTGCACAACAATAATTGCAACCAGTCGTGAGCCCAGTATTTAAAAATATATAAATAAACAAGAAAGATAAGAATTTAGAAGTGGGTTTTAAATAGGATTTGGGCGAGGGGTACTAGGACCAGTTTAAGACCTAAATTAATGCATTTCTACTCAAAATTGAATAGATGTATCCGACAAACACTTGTCAAAGATGTGAATGGTCAATAGAGGTTAAGAAACTGCAAATTGAGATAAGTGGGATTCGTATATTTTTCAATTATTGTATGTAATTTAGTATTAATAGTTCATGTAGCATATGGATTTAGTATTAATAGTTCATGTAGCATATGGATTGGATTTGGGGCATTGTACTGTGACTCATGTTTTTTAATATTTTTTAACTTTAAGTGAAATGGAAAGCATTCTTTATTGAAAAACAACAAAATAGGCGGATAAGTACCTATCTTTTATTGAAAACAATAGGGAAAGCGGATAAGTATTAACCTTTATTGAACATAATGAGGAAGGCAGATAAGTACCAACCTCTAGTAACAAAAAAAGGCGAATAAGTACCGAACTCTTACAGAAATAGAGGAAGGTGGATAAGTACCGACCTTTAATGAAAGAAACAATTAGAACCTTATTCATTCACTCACTACAAAAAATAGCCAATTTAGCAATGGAATTTTCAGTTGCTAAAGCCCTGTTTTTATGTTGGTAATCTATTTAGCATCGGATTAGCTACGAAATTTAGTCCATTGCAAAAACCCTCTTCGCTAACTGTTTAGCAACAGAGTTTTTAATCTGTTGCTAAACATCGCAGAAACCATTTTCCAGTTTGTCGTTTGATTGTGACAAACTATTTATGTTGCTAATCTGTTGCTAAATAGCAAAAGATTAGTAACATAACAATAAATTCCGAAGGTAATCCATTGCTAAATAGCAACGTATTAGCAACGTAAATAGTTGTTTTGTTGCTAATCCGAAGCAAAATAGCAATGGAATACCAACGAAAAAATAATTAATTTGATATTATTTACCAATATTCCATTACTAATATGTTGCTATTTAGCAACATATTAGAAACTAACAAATAATTATATTTATTGAAAGTAAGTATTTCTTTCATAATTTTCGTCACTAATCTATTGATATTTAGTAATGGATTAGCAACCGAATTTGATGTGTCGTTGCTACTTCGTTGCTAAATACCAAAGGAATAGAAACAGAATTTTATGCACCATTGCTAATTCGTTGCTAGTTAGCAACGGATTAGCAACGTGGCATTATTTAAATTTTAAAAAATAAATTATAAATTTAATAATTTTCTTTGCTAATTTGTTGCTATATAGCAACGGAGTAGTAATAGAATGCTATTTAGCAACGGATTAGCAACGAAATTTTAAATTCCATTGGTAATCTGTTGCAACTTAGCAATAAATTATATTAAATAATAAAGTGATTTTTTAAAGTAATTAAAAAAATAATACAAAATTTAAATAAATTGGCAAAAGTAGAGGTTTTAAAAAAAAAATGACAAAAGTTTACAATATTCACAATAATGTTCTAAAAAAAATTTCTATAAAGCTACATAATGACTACGAACGATTTAAGTTGTCGTCGTCCTGTGCAAAGAAGTCTGAATATGCTCGTCCCCTTCGTAATCATCATGATTTGTTATTCCACGTAGCGGGGCCTGAGAAGGCGGGACATCAGCATGTGGGGTCTGATAAGGTGAGGCCTGAGAGGTGCTAGCCCCGATATCGCCAAAATTTACTCCGGGGTTTTGTTGCCTCAAAAAAGCCAAGAAGTGGCTCATCATCTCATCGGTCCTACGCAGCCTCTCATCGTTCCTCCGCTGCCCCTCATGAAGATATGTGACCTCTTCGGTCAACCTCAATATCTCTGCAGCTTGTGACGAGCTAGTACCTCCTCTATCGTGAGTTAGTCTCGCATATGATCCTATGCCATAAATGAGGCCTTTTAGATCCCTTGGAGAAATATCGTAGAAAGCTCATTTTCATCTATGGGTACGTCTAGAGATGCCTGCATCATCTTTTTAACCTCCTCTTATAGTCTTCCTACAAAAATAAAATTGAGAATTCAATTAGAAACTTGTACAACCACATCAATCTATGGATAACAATTATCATAAGAAATGATTAGTTACATTCAAATTACGAGACCTCTCATCGGCGAATGTGACATTGTCATGACCTTTTATGTGGGTGTAATTGAACAACACTTTATCACTTACAGGCTTCATCCTACAAAAATTAAATTAAAATAATATTAGGAAACTTTTTACTATAATAAGAAGAGATATTTCTATGGTGGTAATTAAATAGTAATTGATACTTACCAATGTCTTCTTATGACTGCAAATGACTTCATACCACCGATATGTTTTGATATACCAGTTTCAGGTCCATTTTTCTCACTCCTCCTATTCTTGGACGCTTGCTCTAACTTGTCCATATACTCCATCGTACTCCAATGGGCTAGATATCCTTCCTAAATCTCCTGTGTCAAGAAACCTGGCCTCTCGTTTATATTTTTGCCACAATCACTCATCAACGCCAAGTACCCGCTCTATGCAACCAAGCATGATAGATCTCACCATCTATAGCGGGATCTCATACGAAGAAGCACTGCAAATTAATAGGACAATGAATTAGTTACGATACTACAAAACATATTTTAAACTTAAGATAGTCACTAATCATAAATTAACTCACTCTCCACTCATTCCAATAGATATTTCATATATATTGGGGAACCTTCTTCCATATGTGTCCATCTGGGTGCATTTTTCATTTGAATGTTGCACTGAGGTTCCTTGAAGCAATATTAGAAGGTTGTAAACTATTGAATTGTTTATGGTATTAGTATTATACATATAAGGCAAATAAATTTTAAAAGAGATGAATTTGTAGAAACATTTACTTGTGATTTTTAACTCAAGTCAAAAGGATCATTATGACTACCCCGTTCCTGTCCCTAGGCAGCTCCGCAAGGCAATCATCATCATCATAACCATCCTGGTCATCTGTTGCCGACGATCCAGTGGCAGGACCGGGTATAGTGACGGGAGGAGTGGTCCCCAGTGAAAATTGAGGAGGGGAAAAAAAATTCATCGATTGAGACAGTCGGTCGAGTAAACGGTGCTCTACTCGATGATGGTGCCAACGCACCAAGTTCGAGAATCCTTTGTTCAGGTGGATGGCTACTCGATGATGGGTTAAGTAGGTCGGGCTGGCGATGATCATATGACGACGATGGTTGATAGATTGCAGGCCGACCATCAATATGAATAAGCCGACCTCGAGGTGGCGGTCTCTCCCAACGAGTCGGCATTTGCATCGACGTCGGCATCGGTAGCTGCGTTGCCGGCTGTTTCAGTGGCTATGATAACGGTTGGCGGGGAGTAATGGTCCTAAAAGGTATGGTGGTCGACGTAAGAAGAGGTTCGGTGGGACCCGCGTTAGAAGGATTAATTGTGCTGAAAGGAGTCGGTGTCGAGATCTCAGGATCGGTGGATGTCTGAAACTGATCACCCATGGGGGTGTCGGCAGTGATCGTCTACGAAAAGTTATAAACACGTCTAAAGAACGAAAATAATATAATAAGATAGTGTCAAAGTCTTGAATGTTATATGATGTCGTCGTAAACTTACTCAATCATTCTCAATTCTATTTTAACTATCACTATTGGACGACGATTCTTCATCATCTTCTTCTTCTACGTCCCACATATGCGAATCGGATGGATCGGCTAGGTCCGTATTTTTCATGTTGAGGTGTTCTTCAATAAGGCAACGATTGGGTTCATCATCTTGGAATGCAACATCAGTAGCGGGAACAACTTCTTCCATGTGTGTGGTGATATTTTCCTCATCGATAAACTTAGGTTAAAGCTTAGAAACAGCTAACCATTCATGATAATACCCCCGCAAAGATGTATAGGGAAGGAATTATACTTAGCGTGCATGCATTGCCAATATGAAGGGCTTGTAGTTGTTATATCACTTATTTTTATGTACATCAACCACCTTGAGTGAACGCTCGGATCAAACCATTCACACTTAAACAAAAATGTGCGATAACAACCAGCATATTCAAGCTCAATGACTTCTAAAAGTCAACCATAGTAGTCGAAGCCGTTGTCAGCGTAGTTGGAGCCTTGTACCCAAACCTCACTATTATCTATCGATCTGCTACTTGATCGGTGGTTCACGGTGTTAAAACTGTACCCATTGACAAAATAATCATGATAAACGAAATATAAATGATTAGGGCCATGAGAAATATAGACTATTGTCTTTTCTTTCATATTATGACGTGCCTGCATAAATGATTAGGGCCATGAGAAATATAGACTATTGTCTTTTCTTTCAACGTTACATATTCTTCGAACTAAGGAGCAAAGTATTGCTCAAGGCTCTCATCAACAGCGGAGTCTGTAATGTTCGGCACACGTGCATGCAAATCATTGATATATAACCTACAAGGAGTTGCATGAGTATGAGAAGATGTGTATAGTTATTGAAATACATGATTTGAAAAATAGATAAAATTATTATACTTACGAGACGTAAGGTTCAATTTTCGAACAATTAAGTAAGACGTAATTGCGTGCAGCGATGTAATCTTTCTCCTCGAGGTATCGAGTTGTGCGTGTACCCGATGTTCGACCAGGATGTGTAAAAATGGAAAAACTGCCAAAACAATTTGGGTTGGGCCTAATGCCGCCGTCATCATTGCGAGGTACCCGATCATACGTCATCATGATGTGTTCGTCAAAGAAGTAAGAACAAAAGGAAGTTGCTTCTTCCAAAAGGTAGGAATTACATATTGAGGCCTTAACTTTCGTTTTGTTTTGAACATTTTTTTAAGATGTTGAAGGTACCTAGTTACCACATTTTAAGTTACAAAACATGTGTTAAAAGATGAAAGTAAGTTAAATTATATAGATCGAATGTGAAGAAAAATATTGGATTTACCTTTCAAATGGATACATCCATCGAAATTGTACCGGTCTTGCCAGACGAGCCTCATAGGGTAAGTGCACGGGAAGATGCTTTATCGAGTTGAAAAAACTAGGAGGAAGAATTTTCTCCAAACTTGCACAAGAGTTTGGGTATGTCACGGTCTAACGCAATGATATCATTAAGTTTTATACTTCGGGCAGCTACGGTACTGAAAAAAAGCTCAACTTGCTAATAGAAACCCAAACATTGTCATCAAGGAGTTCTCGAAAGTTAATTAGAAGAAGTCTTTGCATGAAGACATGACAATCATTACTCTTCAATCGGAACAACCGCAGTCGCCTTTCATCTACCCAACGACTGAGATTTGAAGTGTGCCCATCGGGAAGACGTATGTGTCCCACCCATTCGCAAATTATTTACTTTCTAAAAATAGTTGGATCAAATTGTTGTACTCATGCTCTACTAAAAAATGCTACAAAAAATAGGAGAAAAATAGGACTATTTTTTCTTTAAAGAAAACCAGAATGAAAAGCAAATATTATTAAGCTTAGATAGGAGATATTTATAATGTGCTTATGTTGATAACTTACATGAAGTGTCAATCGGTTCACATTCTCACCAAATTAGTTTAGGCAATCATAGACACTTTAACCATCATGTCCCATCACATGTACACCATATGAAGACATGCATGTATACCATGCATTATACAATTAATGTGTCCATCTAGAAACAAAACTAAACAATGTTTCAAGTTAGTTTAGGCCACCATAGACACTGTAACCATCATTTCCCATAACATGTACACCATATGAAGACATGCATGTATACCATGCATTATACAATTAATGTATCCATCTAGAAACATAATTAAACAATGTTTCAAGATCATGGACACATGCATCTTCCCTCATGCATATCTTAAATGTGTTTGTTTATCTCCAAGTATCATGGAGAGTTGCTAAGTGGTGTTTCACTATATACATGTATGTGTTCCAATAGTTGTGTTTATCTAAAACACAATGGACACATCTCTTAATCGCACCCAATCTTTTTTGTGACGATTAATTAACTAAAGTGTATATATATGTACATAATCATATATGCACATTAAATCTATATATTTTTATTAAGTATCTAAGTTACATTGTTACACTAATACACTTAATTTTCCATTCATATTCTTTGGTTGCTCTACTACTACATTTTTTTCCATTATCCTCCCTTAAAATTCTTCCTCTACCTTTTCCACCTCCAACCATTATACTTTCAAGAATATTCTCATAAGCCCTGAAAAAAGAATATTCAAAAACATGTGATTCATATAAAATGATTGATTGGAATTACATCTAGAAGAGCTTTAAAGAAAAATCAATTCAAAAAAATTTGTTTTTTTCAAAAAGTTCAAGTAAAGTTTGAATGAAATAACAATTATGTAATCCGATTTGCCAAAATTAAAATCAAGAATACTCTCATTTTTCACAATCATTAAACCATTTGCAATCCTTAAAATTAAGTTTGAAGTTAAAACTAAGAATATTCGACAAAATTTCAAAAGTAATTCAAGAATTCGTCTAAATCAACTCAAAATTTTTTCCAATCAAAATAGCTGAAATGATTTTCTTATAATGCACAAATCAATTTCAATCGATAAGATACTTTCAAATTCAAATTTTTGTTAAAAACTTTTTAAATTTCGTACAAGCCTTAGTTTGTAAATCAAAACATAAAATTCGGTAGGGCATTGAGCGAACCTTCTAAAGAGTGAATTTCCCAAGTAAAATGATTCTTCAAAAGCCTTAAAAACCATCCTTCAAACTTCTAATTCAAAATACTTCTCAAACCTTAAATGAGCTCTAAACTTTAAATCTATCTCTCTTTTTTATGTGAATGTGATGAGATTGAAGTGAGAATCACTTAAATGAGCTAAAATCAAGCTTTAGAAGGGTGAATCTAGGATAGAATTTGGCTTTTCTTTGAAATGGTGCAATGGTTTGTGTATAGGTGTGTTGCGTTGTGTATAGCATTTTAGATTTTAGGTTTAAAAGTTCGAAATCACAGTCAGCGATTTGGATTTTAAATGAATCATTAGGAAATCATTGGGAAAATCAAAAAAATGGTGTAAAAACACGTTTCTGTACATTATCGATAATTGTCTAATCACATTCTTTATGATTCTCTATGTTTAAATAATACAAAAATCTCTACAAACTGTTACCGGCTTTACCACCGAGTTAATCAAAGCCTAGGTTTGCCTCAATTGAGGAAAACTTTGGTTGAGAACCAAAGAGTGATTGGGCGAGATTAGTTGAGATGTAACTGTAAGTTGCAGATACTTTGTTATTGTAATATGTTTGTTGTATAATATATATTACCATTAGATTTATGATAATAAGCTTATTTTCCTTGTCTATTCAATACTTAACTCGTGAGATATGACGAGTGAAATAAGGTACATACAATTATATAGACAATAGACTTGTAAAATGAAACTGAGCGTAAATGGAGGTGAAAAGACTTGTGAAATCTAATTTCATAAAGGTGTTGTAAGTAGTCGGTACTATTATAACTGCTGAAAGTTATCACTTATGAAACCAATAGGTAATTCGTTAAGAAAGAAATCTAAATGATTTAGGAACGCAAGTATGGAACATGGACTCACTTGATAATGAAAATACCAAACTACTACATTTTTGAAATGCTCAGGAAAATGTCAGAACTAACTTAAATTAAGTCTCAAATAATTGAGAATCATTTGGAAAACGTAAAATGAATTGAGACTTTTTGGAAGCACAAGATATGGATATCTTGAGTTTTAGAATGAGGTTGGTACCGGTTGAACTAATAATTTAGTATGACCTATTCTACTACATATTAGTTTGATTCATAACTAATTGAGGGTGGCTTCCAAAAAATAGTCTTAACAAGGAAAAAGGAGACATGTGATTTGAGAATAGAAATTGATTAGACAAACTGAGTTTTAACTGAAAAATCACAATGGGATTGTGATTGGATCAGTCGAGTTTGTCTAAGTCAATTTTTACGAAAATAAAATACTTTGAAGCAAAGTATTATCTCCTTTTCCGAAACAAAACACAAAATGAAAAGTGGAATAGAACCACGATTACTCAAGTTTCTTAATTATAAGTGACGTTGAAGTATAGTGATTCTTTGAATTATACAAAAGAAAATGATGAAAGGTGTGTTTTGAAACTCAAATTACCTGATAGTCACTTCTAACTAAATTGAGATTTTGATTCCTATCACTATGACCTTAAATATAACAAGTGAAGAGATAGATATAATAATTGGGAATCAGTAAGTGACTTATATATGAAGTCAGTAAGAACTTCTATTTAACGAGAATTTCCATTGATAAGACTTAAAAGATTGAAATGACATCCTTTATGAGTTTGAGTAACCATTATGTTGATTGAGGTACTGGAAATTCAAAATTTTCTATCTCTTCAGTTGATTAACAATGAACAAGTGAGATTATTAAAAGTCAATTGATGAAAAGTAAGATACTTTGACATCTTACATGGTCTCTTGTAAAGTATCAAATTTGTTTATGAGAAAAAGAAAATTTGGAAAATCAGAGACTAATGTAAACAACTTAAGGCATTAACAAACAGTTCAACTATTTGAGTCATAAAATTTCTTTATTTTGAGTAAAAGTTAGTTAGGGAAAACTTCAAATGATTGAATGATCATAAGAAGTTGTATCGCCCTTTACTATATTTTTGAAAGGAAAAGAGACGTAAATTGCCTTTTGTAAGTCAAGACTAAGGAGCTGTAAGTGGTTTAAGTGTTGAGTGAAAGTTATGATAAGTTTTAAAATGGGCCAATATGTGATGACCCTTTCTCTAATATGGGGCACCACTCAGCCTAATCCCGTCATTAAGCCCCGATCTCAGCCACGTAAGACTTCAAACTTTAGTCATATTCTCCTCAATACATATAACCATGATAAACAACACAAAACTCATATTATTATAAATTTTGTAAGTAAATTACAACTTTTAAATAATAGGAGTTATGTGTTGTTTAGTATGGACATGTGTATTAAGGAGAATAGGACTAAAGGCTGACTTATACGTTATTAAGTCCTACATGGCTGAGATTAGGGCTTAATGACGAGATTAGGCTGGACGGTGCCCTAGATTAGAAACGGGGCCGTCACAGTTAGTAACAAACAAGATTTTAGATAAACACACAATAAAACTAAGCGATCCTTGCCTAAAATCCATTAGTTAGGAAATAAGTGAGAGTGAGTTGGGGAATTGTTATATTTATATGTTAGTTGAAATATGTGTAGTATCTATGTACGATACCTGCATAGTAGCTGATTCGCACTCATTGTCAATATGCATCAATGGTTTATGCACGTGCGGCGGAGCACCGGAGCTAGTAGTAGCCAGCCTTGTATTCCTTCTACATAGTAGTTGATTGGCGCTAGTTGACTTCATTTCCTTTCTGACAGTGCATGACCGCATTTGTACCGACTGTACTCGCCACTACACCTACTACTACGGTAGTACCCCTAACGACTACTGAGATTCGAGCAACCGATAGTGATAGTACCGACGACAGTTCCAACCAAGGAGACACGCACTCCCACACCGAAAACTTCTAAAACTTATGGCCTATCGAGGGATGCCAAGCTGGTGAAGGAGTTCATCAGGCTTTGGCTAGTGTTCTTTGTCGGGGAGGGAGATCATGAGAAAATTGGGAGGTGGATCATATCACAGAAGAAGCTCCACCTATTGTTGAGTATCAAAGGTAGACTACAACCCATCCTTTTCTTACTACTCCCCGGAAAAAAGTGCTAACGTTTGGTGGAGGATGACAGTGGCCAGTAGGTGCAGTTTGGTGTCTTGGCTGATTTAAAGGATATTTCAAGCAATATTTTTCAGCTTCAATGATAAGAGGATGAAGAAGAAGTTCATGGCATTGAGACAAGCTGGAGAGAAATAGTGGTGAGTTATAGATAAAAACATGGATACCTTATGTAGCTTCCAAAAGATTTGGTTGAAAGTGATCTTAATGATGCTTTCTACTTCAACGACATACTAAGACCCTATAATGCACGCCATGTAGCCGGTACGAAAGCCATATCACTTTAGGAGATGTATGAGCAGGCCCTATTACATGAGACATATGAGTTGGGCAGAGAGAAAGAGGGACCCATACAAAAGCTGATCAAAGAGTAGATTTTCAGCAGAGGAGACGGAGAGGTAAGGGATAAATGAGGGTGATAGGAGATTTCAGGGGGGCAGGGGGCCTGCTCCCTTCATTCAGGTAGCGCCCTCTGCACTACCTCCTACACCTATTCAGGATGGACATGGAAGACCTCCATTACCACCTCCCATTAAACAGACATTACTAGCACTACTGGCACCACAATATATAGCAGCTGCAGGGTGGAAGATGTAGAGGGAAAAATAGGTATAAAAAAGGACATAGATGGGTACAGGGTCAGGTGCGGTACTATGGCCAAGGACAGAGGCTGTAGTTTGGCCACCATAGATCTATCATTTTTTATAGATGTTGTCAGGCAAGACACATGGCTAGAGAATGTTCACAACCAGTAGCAACCTATCAATAGGAGGGTGGTCGAGAGGGAGCTCACATAGTAGCACAGCGAGATCTCGAGGCGACATGCGAACTCATTGTTTATGTGTCGTGCGTGCAAAATATAACCAGTAATTGAGTTTCCAATCCCACTTGGGAGTAGTGTCGAATCCACGTGACTTAGGTTTTACTTTGAGTTAATTGAAAAGGAAAATTTGAGGGTTTTTTATAGATTTAAGAAAACAATTAATTAAAACTACTTGAAATCAAAGTTTGCAAAAGTGAATTCAATGAAAGAAAATATCTAAGTTTATGGTCCCACAAATCCAAATCAAGATTTAATAGCATGTCATGCTATTCGATCTTTCCCAAAAAATTATTAATTCAATTCCTCCTAGTTTAGCTATATGAAATCGACATCCACTAGAAATCCCTAATTCCCCTAATCTCAATAACTAGGACGTCCACCACTAACTACTTCCCTAATCAACACATAACCCTATACATACGCCAATAAAGTTTAACGCATTAACCGCATAAATTCCATGGGAATACTAGTACTAAATAACTGGATCGCGTTCGCTTCCAATTTAGCCTAGACTTATTTGTCTCGCACTCAAGAACTAAAAGGTTTTGAAGGCAAACGAGTGAGTGATTGTCACTTGTATTAGTCTAACTGTACAATTACAGATACGATTATCTCGATCAACTATTAGTCTTCTACCTAAAAGCATGCATTAGCCACATACATACCCTAAGTTAGCACCATAATCATGAAAACGATAACAAATAAGATAGAAAGAATTGAAATAACTTAATTATAAATAAAAGATCTCACATAACATGTTTTTAACCAAGACTATGGATTTGTTTCGTCTCTGAACTTGGAAAAAGTACTTAGCCGGACATTATCTTGATAAACATCATTGAATTCTTAAAAAAAGAGTCTCATTCAATTCTCTATTTTCCTGTATGCAAATATATGGTTTACCATGTCCTAATGTCTATTAGTGATCCATGCCGTATATTCATTTGCCACAACTTCACCTTTATTTATATGGATTTTCTCCTTTCAGTTGTTCAAACTCCGTTTGCGTAAAGTCCTAATACCACATTGTAAACCCACAGCTTCGCCGCTACTTCACTACAACTTCACTTCCTTTGATATCCACGCATTGCCAATGCCTTATGTTCATTTCCCATGGCAACAAAGGTGGTTTTGTGCTTTTTTTGGCTTTTTATCACGAATTCACTCCTTTGTCTCTTTATAGTTTGTAAACCAGAAAACACATCAAATGTCATCAATTAGAGTTCATTTCAGGATATTAAGACTGATTATACTACTAAACTAACCTTATATATTAGTCAAATTAAGCACTTAGGGCATTTCACGTCCCGAGCAAAGAAATATAAGACATGCATCTAAATTCCTAATACAGTTATTATCCTATACTAATTAATCTTTCACCTGATTCCAAACTCATGGAGCACATTTGGTTTAAATAGTCGCCAAGTTAATGAGCAACTCAAAAAATTTCGGAGTTATGATATGTCTATAACCATAATTAAAACACAATTAAAATCACACTTTCAAGACCTAGACTCGATCAAGACAAAGGCTATCAACTACTCACGAGTTTTCTTGGTCTATACACTCAAGCACGCAAGTTTGTGATCTCTATAAGATAGCGCATCAATGCTTATAAGGTACCATAGGCGAGAAATGCAACCACACTCTCAACTATTGTAGACTTAGCACCGATGGGGATCAATAGGACTTTAAGTAAGTTGTAATATGGCTACGGTAGGGTACCAAGGAAATGATATAAAAGTAATGCGAAACATTGGAAAACTAAAACTTAGACTATCAAAACATTTTTCTGAGAACATGAAAGTTGCTTATACTGCACTTAACTTCATTTTCCTTTTAATATGTGCAGTCCTCACCTTTTTTCCAACCACCCAGATCCTTGCTCCATTTCCTGCGGATACCATTTTAGGTGGGACTCTCTAATCGTGACTTGATTTTTTCATCATGATTAATTTCCCTTTATTTTGATTATATAGACAATTTTTTCTCTAATTAATTTTTTTTTCTTCTTTTCATATCTCTTTTCGAAGATTTCAAGTCTAAGACTAGTGTCTAACTAGGTAAAGGATTTTATCAAGCTATGGGTATGGGTTTAACATTAGGTAAGAAAGAATTAAAGGTTGTGTTGGCTCAAAATGGGTTAAATAAAGAAATTACTTTAAGTAGGCTTAAGGCTAAGGGTTTTATTAAAAAAATGGCCTAAATTATTCCTCGAAAGTGGTTTAGTCATAGGAATTCCACCTCGAGTGGGTTACACCCTCGTTCTAGTACCCTAAAAATTTGAATTTCTTCCACTTACACAATTCTAACCGTTTGCCCCCTTTGGAATCTAGCACAAGGCTTATCCCTCATACTAAGTCCCTAATATGAAATCATAAAAATGTCGAGCTACGAGCTAGAATGAGCGTGTTTCTCCTAGTTATCCCCAAGTTTCAAGTCAAAAAGGCAACCATAGTTCACTCATCTACAACCAAAGGCATGAAGAAAGGTTTCGCATAACTCTAAATAATAATAATAATTATTATTATACTAAACGCATGCATGAAAATGTATCATATCCTAGTGAATGGAAGATAGAAGTATAAATGGAAAGGAAAGAGAAATGGAAAGATAAGAGGAATGAAAAGAACAACACCACCATTACCATCCTTCGACTGTGTAGTTCTTTTGAAAAAAAACTTAACAATTATACCTGCGGTGTTTAGTTAAAAGATCTATCCAACACAATCCACAATCCCTAAAGTACCCTTAAACTTATTCCAAATCTTATCCTCAAGATTCAAAACAAGTCAAGAGGTTTTCACATAAAAACAAACAAAAAGGTGAAAGAACATGATAAATATAGAAATAAGGAAATGATACGAGTTAGTGCATAGTAATAAGAATACTAAAACAAAGAAACAAAGCAAGATAAACAAAAATTTGGGCTGCCTCCTAATAGCGCCTTTGTTTAATGTCTTTGGTTCGACTCAAAAATGCGCATCCTAAGTGATTTTGTCCCACTCGATTAGGTCACGAGTGGTTCTTCTATGCACAACTCCATTGAGAGAGTAAGTAACCCCTGATTTCATAATTGTGGGTGAAGGAATCTCATTAACTTTTGACACTTGATGTGTTGGGGCATGTGCCTAGGTAAATCTTCAAAAATTATTTATTTTATAATTTTAGTTAATAAAATAAAGCTTTCGTTTGTTGTCTTCTTATTAGTGATTGCATATTTACCTTATAATAAGATCCATGGGTATTTGTTGAAATATCTTAAATATCCTTATTCGATCATTATACTGGGAACTATAATGAATTAAGACTAGTTTGAATCCTGATTGATGGTCATGTTATGATCATGCATATAGAGACAAATCGAGATCATGAATACTTGTTAGGGAACAAAGTATTGGATCAATCCGCTTTGAGTACACCTCATGAATTAAGCCATAGGTGTTACTCATGATAGCTTTATCATTTATTCTTTCGACTTGAGATTACCAAAGACTTCAATATTAGGAGCATGGTAATTTGACACAATCAAACGTTGTCTTTAACTGAATGATTGTAAAGATTGTGATTAGTTACCATGTGAATTCGTCCCTCTCGCATAAAGAGAGATATCAGTGGATCCATCGATATGTTAGACTCTTAAATGGCCAAGTCCAAGTGAAGTTTATGATTAATGTCACTTGGATGTTCTTAAGTCTACCTAAAGATCGAGACTAGTACGATTGAACATTAATGGTGACTTTCCATGCCTTCTGTTTAATTAAATGATATAGCATGAAAAATGATATGATATATGTTATTCATTAGGTTGTATCGATTTTGATATTCATGCTACTTGGGTAGTCATAATGCCTTGCTAGAGATTGCTTATGACTTGTGTACCAAAATAGTTTTGTTTCACTACCAATGTCGCATAAACCATTGGGTCATACACAAATAATGGTTTGTGTGATTTCAATTGGTCTATAGTAATGAATTTTATATGATAAAACTCATGACATAAAATCCCTTAAGATTTGTTATATGATAACTTATTAATAGGGGCATATGTGTAATTTGCTTGAATTGCCTAAATACAGTAGTTGTATTACGAATAGGTTTTTTAAGTGAGCTTATCTACACATATAAATAGAGGTTGAAACCCTAAAACAAAATAAGGTTTTTATTTTTGCTACTTCAAATTCTCTAAATTTTTAGAGAGTAAGAAAAAAAAATTATCTCTTTTAGGTCTAGCACTCCAAATTATGGTTACCGTTTGTGTGTGGATTTTTGATAAAGGACGCGCACTTGTACCTCTTCGAAATCAAACAATCAGAGAAGGAAATCACGTGTTAAGATATGGTTTACTTTTATAGATTTATTTTAATGGAACTTATTTTTGATCCTATAGCGGTTTTTCAAAGTTGTTCTGAGTTTTTTGTTGCGTGTGAACCTAAAAAACTCTACATGATGACCATCCTGCTTCTCCAACCTAATCTCATCCTGCAATAAAGGGTTAGAAACATGCATCTCAAACAAGCAAGATATATTTGTAGGAGGTTTTATGGTGTCAAAAAAATTAAATTTCACAATCTCACCGTCAAACTCCATAGAAAAACTACCTTCAAAGACGTCGACTTTGGTTCGAGCCGCCCGAAGAAAAGGTCGACGAAACAAAATAGGAGGTAAGCAATGGAAAGGTTTGTCCCCCATGTCTATCACATAAAATTATGCAGAAAAGACCAATTCTTAAACCTTTATCAATCTAGACATCCATCGAGACCCCTATAAGGTGAACAATCAACCTATCAATGAGGTGGATAATAACCTGTGTATCCAAAAGTAGACCTTCACGCAATGATTTATATAAGGGTACAGACATGACATTAATAGATGCATCAAAATCATACATGGCACTCTCAACGACAATATTACCTATTTTGCATGGAATATCAGACATACTGGGGTCTTAACACACAGGAGGAATCTTCTTTTGAATCATAGCTGAGACACATTCCTCCAAACCTACCTTTTATGTGCCTACAAACTTGCCTTTATTTGTGCAGAACTCTTTCAATAGTTTAGCATAATAAGGCACTTGTTTAATCGTATCCAGTAATGAAATGTTAATGACCACTTTTTAAAACATTTCCAAGATCTCATTCCCGTCCCCTACTTTTAAGACCTTCATTAACCATCGTTGAAACACAGGTGGAAATATTAACTCTTAAAGTGGATCATTCTTCATCTCTTTGGGCTTTAGAACTTCTGATAAGACTTCGAGTTTCTTTTTTTATTCTTGCTCTTGAGTCTTAAATTATTGAGCTTCAAGTTGATCTTGAGGGGTATCCACAACCTTCTCGGTTCGTTCCAACTGCTTGTACTTCTTTTGATGAAGCCTTTGTAGGAAATAAGGCCTAATTTTTATCTCATACTGCCATTTTTTTATAAGGTATCATTTTCTTTGTAAGCCTTGGGCTTTTTCACCACGATCTCGCTCCATAATGATATAGCATTCACATGAGCCTTTGGATTTGGGATTGGTTGTGATGGCAACTTCCCTTGATCTTCAAGTCTCCCTAATCTTAACGCGATACTTATCTGAGCCTCAAGATTACGAATTGTCGCATTGGTATCACCTATGGATTTCTCCGTGTTAGCCTTAAACTCATTAACATATCTCAAAAAATGGCTCCATTGAGCCACAAAAGTTTTCATCATATCCTTAAGTAAATAGGAATTATTAGAGGGAGTAGACAACAGTTGACCTCTGGTGACAAAGGTTTGGTAGTTATGATTTCGAGACCTGTAACTGAAGTTCGTATTGTTCCTCGCCATCGCATGATTATAGGTATTCCCAAATGGGGCCCTAGGCGGTCCTTGGAACTGATTACCCATTGCATTAGCTTGTCGATTATCCTCAAAGAAAGTAAGACATTCATTGGTTGCATGATTTGTGGTTGTAAAGACTCTCCATCTTGGAGGTTAGTTGGTCAATTTTTCGGTCTGTAGAACTTGAAATCGCTCTTGCAGTGAGACTTATGTTGTATCGTCAAGGTCTTCATAAAGGCATGACTCTTGTGCGATGTCCTCGTATAATTGCGTTATTTGGGCTAGTGTCTTATCTCGAATGTGGCCCCCACACGCATTGTCAATCATACGTCTCTCTATAGGCATCATGCCAACAATAAAGAAATGGATTATGGCCCTCTCAGCCTAGCCATACTGCGAACAACTAGCAATCAATCACTTATAGCGAATCTAATATGCACCAAATAATTCTCCTGCTTTCATTTTGATGTTGCATATGTCCTTGATGAGCTGAGCAACTCTATCCTCGGGAAAATATTCTTTTAAAAACTCAATTTTTATCTCATTTCAGAAGTTAATGCGACCAGGCGGAAGATTAAAAATTCATTCCTTGGTTTTGTCTTTAAGACAAAACAGAAAATACCTAAGCTTAACTATGTCCTCATCCGCTATAGAGGGTTTCATGGACTTATAGTTAGTCTGAAACTCTTTCAGAAAAGTAAGTGGGTCTTCATTCTCACTACCACGAAAGGAAGGTAGGAGATGAATAACCCAGAACTCAATGTAAAACCTTCGACATTCTCCGTATAATTAATGCAGAGGGGCTGTTGTGCCAAAAGATCTTGAATGTCTTGATTGGCATGCCCTGCAGTGAATTGGTGGTTTTTATCGTGCACAATGTCTAGAGGATTTTAGCCTTGTTGTTGCCTAAGCTGGGTCTCTCTATTCTACCTTTAGAATGTTCCCTCGGCTTCAAGATTGAAAGGAAACAATGAACCTATCGATTTTGACCAAGTAAGTCTCGAGAGCATAGAATTTAAAAAAAAATTAACTCAAAATAAAGGACTAAGTTCCTGGTAACAGTGCCAAAATTTGTTCATGTGTCGTGCGAGCCAAATATAACCCGTACTCGAGTTACCAATTCCGCTTAGGTGTAGTAGTGGTAAATACGGGATCAAATCCACAGGACTTAAGTTTTACTCTAAGTTAACTAAAAAAGAGAAATTCGGGGGTTTTTAGAGATTTTAAGAAAAAGTTTAATTAAAACTACTAGAAATCAAAGTTTGCAAAAGTGAATTAATTGAGAGAAAATACCTAGTTCTACGGTCCCACAAATCCAAATCAAGATTCAATAGCATGTAATGGTCTTCGATCTTTCCCAAATGATTATTAATTCAATTCCACGTAGATTAGCTATAGGAAATTGACATCCGCCAGAAATCCCTAATTCCGCTAATCTCGATAGCTAGGACGCCTACCACTTACTAGTTTCTTAGTCAACACATAACCATAAGCATCCGCCAATAAAATTTAATGCATTAACCACATAAAGATTTGTGGGAATACTAATCCTTAATAGGCAGATCGCGTCTGCTTCCAATTTAACCTAGATTTATTTGTTGCACGCTCAAGAACTGAAAGGTTTTGAAGGCAAACAGGTGAGTGATTGTCACATGTATTAGTGTAATTGTACAATTATGGATACAATTGTCTCAATTAACTATTAATCTTCCACCTAAAACCATGCATTGGCCACATACATACCCTAAGCTTGCACCATAATCTTGAAAATGACAACAAATAAAATAGAAAGAATTGAAATAACTTAATTATAAATAAAAGATCTCAAATAACATGCTATCAAACAAGATTTTGGACTCACTTCGCCTCCGACCAAGGAAAAGAGTGCTTAGCTGGACGTTTCCTTGATAAACATCATTGATTTCTAAAAAAATGAGTCTCCTTCAATTCTCTATTTTCCACTATGCAAATATATGGTTTATTAAGTCCTAATGATTATTTATACTCCTAAGACTTAAAAATATAATTAGAAACCTGAATTAGTAATCATAACATAAATTGAACCCCGAAACTTTCTATTTTAATGTATTGGCGTCGTCTATAAGTGATCCACACCATGTATGTATTCGCCAAAGCTTTGCCACAGCTTCGCTTCCTTTGATCTCTACGCATTGCCCACGTTTTTTGTTCATTTCCCAGGGCGTCAAAGGTCTTCTCTAAGGCGTCAAATGTGGTTTGTGCTTTTTATTGGCTTTTCATCATGAATTCACTTCTTTTTCTCTTTATAGCTTGTAAACCTATAAACACGTAAATATCATCAATTAGAGTTATTTCGAGATATTTAGACCAATTATACTACTAAACTAGCCCTATATTAAGTCTAATTAAGCACATATCATTCATTGAGGTTACGATTTTAATTTTTTATAGAGATTTTTATGTGTTATTTGATTCCAATTCTACCATTTCATTTATCGTTGGTCGCATAGTAGGCATCCTAGGATTGACAACTGTTAGGCTTAGGGTAAATTTGATTTGAGTACTGCAGCTGGGGATAAGGTTTATCTTAATAGTTCTGCTAAGGGATGTCCAGTTGAGATAGATGGGGGTAGAGTTGCCTGCAGACTTCAAAGTTCTTGAGTTCCTAAATTTTGATGCGTTATTAGGGGATGTATTGGTTAGTAGCATACCACGCTCATATCTATTGTTTCAATTAGACACTGATATTTGATATTCCAAAACGTCCAACATTTACATATTGAGGTAGTGCACCGAGAGCTGTTACTATGAAAGGTCGAATTGTAACTAGAGAGGAGATGGAGGAATTAGTGGTACTATACGCAATAGCAGAGAGTCAAGGACCTAGATTGGAGGATATTTAAGTAGTGCGCAAGTTTCCTGATGCTTTCCTAGCGGACTTACCTAGACTACCACCTCCGTGAGAGATAGACTTTATTATCGATTTAGTACCAGAAATTAGACATATTTCTATACCGCCGTACTGGATGGCTCCGAGAGAGTTAGAGGAGTTGAGAAGTCAGTTTCAACATTTAGGAAAAAATGGATTCAACACCCCTTCCATGACGCCGTGGGGAGCACCCGTCCTTTTTGTAAAGAATAAGGACAATACTTTGAGACTATGTATCGATTACAAGCTGTTGAATAAGGTCAAAGTCATGAACAAGTATCCACTACCACAGATTGATGACTTATTCGATCAGGGTATCATCAGCTTAGGATCAAGGATGAGGATATGTCCAAGACAATGTTCAGCATGAGGTATGAACACTATTAGTTCATCGTCATGCCATTTGGGTTGACCAACACCCCCGCCATGTTCATGGATTTAATGCATCGGGTTTTGAGACCATTTCTTAACTGTTTCATAATTATTTTAATTGATGACATACTGATCTATTTGAGGACTTGAGAGGATCACGAGCAGCACCTCAAAGAGACGTTGCAGATACTAAGGGAGCACAGACTTTACGCTAAGTTTAGCAAAATGGGTATTTTGGCTTTTAGAGGTCAAGTTTTTTGGGCATGTTGTTAGGGCAATAGGGATTGTAGTGGATTCGGCCAAGACTCAAGCTATCATAGATTGGTCGGCACTGATGTTGGTCATTGAGATTAGGAGTTTTCTGGGTTCGGTAAGGTATTACCATAGATTTGTAAAGATTTCTCAAAGATCGATTCATCGATTACTAGATTGACGTAGAAGGACGTCGTATTTAATTAGTCTGAGGATTCGGAGTAGGAATTTGCTTAGATGAAGAGATTGTTGGCTACCACGGCAGTATTTGTGTTGCTAGAGGCTGGACAGGGTTTCTTGGTTTATACAAATGCTTCTCATATAGGTCTAGGTTGCGTGTTGATGCAGGACAGAGGTATAGTGGAATATGCTTCTAACAGCTGAAGATTCATGAGAAGAACTATCCCACACATGATTTGGAGTTGGCAACGATGGTATTTGCAATGAAGATATGGAGACACTATCTATATGGAGAGAGTTTCATACTTTTTACTGATCATAAGAGTCTGAAGTATTTTTTCACACAAAAAGAGCTGAACATGAGACAGTGCAGATGGCTGGAGTTTTTAAAGAACTACAAATTTTCTCTAGAGTATCACTAAAGAAAAAGATAACATAGTTGTAGATGCACTGAGTAGGATATCTAAAGATATTGAGATTTTCAAATGTCATATGACCCATGAGTATGGGTTACTCGAGGCAGTAGCGATGGTAAGTCAGTCAAAGATTCCTACCAATACTCGGGTGACAATATGTGCATAGATGACACTACAAACTTTAACTACACAAAGAATGTCTAAGGGTCAAAGGACTGATATTTTATACCCGAGTTTCAGCAAACTTGCAAATAGTCTTGATTATTCTGACTGAACAAAGATGACGGATCAGTGTCTGAGATTTAGAGGCAGATTATGGACACCTTTAATGGTAGAGTTAAGAGATGAGATTCTTCAGGACTCATATCATTCTCGATTCATCGTTCATCCAGGCAAGACAAAGATGTACCATGACATGAAGAGACATTTTTAGTGGCCTAAGATGATGGCAGATGTATCTAAGTTTATTAAGAACTGTGGAATTTTCCAACAAGTGAAAGCTAAGCATCGTAGACTTGGAGGTTTGTTACAGCCGCTTCTTATTTTGTTATGGAAGTGGGAAGACATTGTCATGGATTTTGTTACAGGACTGCTGAGGACTGCTAGGAGACATGATTCGATATAGGTGACTATGGATAGATTGGCGAAGTCTGATCACTTCCTACCAATCGCAGCTCACTACACATTTGACTAGTTGAGCGTATTGTTCACGAAAGAGATTATCGAGCTGCATAGGATACCATTATCTATAATGACAGACAAAGATCCTATGTATACGTCTATAATATGGCGGAGTATGCAGGAACAGTATGGTACGCGCCTACAAATCAGCACAGCTTTTCACCCTTAGACTAATAGGAAGATTGAGAGGTTAATTCGGGTTCTCGAGGATATGCTTTAGGATGATGTATTGGAGTTTGGCGGATCTTGGGATGAATATTTACCATTGTGTAAGTTTGCATATTGTTGGGGTATGTTCCATATGTCAATCAACAAACATTGCTTATCTTATAATTTTAGTTAATAAAATAAAGGATTTCTCTTGTTCTTTTACTATAAGTGATTGTATGTTTACCTTATAATAAGATCCATGGGTATTTATTAAAATGTCTTAAATGTCCATAGTCGGTCATTATACTAGGAACTATGATGAATTAAAACTAGTGTGAATCTAGATTAAAGGTCAGGTGATGATCATACGTATAGGGATACATATCGAGATCATGAGTACTTATAAGGGAACAAGGTATTAGATCGGCCCTCTATGAGAACACCACATGGATTAAGTCATAGGTATTACTCATGATAGCTATATCATTTGGTCCTTTGACTTGAGATTACCATAGACTTCAATATTAAGAGCATGGTAATTTGACACAGTCAAACATTGTCTTTAATCGGACGACTATAAAGATTGTGATTGGTTACCATGTAAATAATATATGAAGGTGTGTAATCAAGATAGAATTTGTTCCTCTCGAATAGAGAGAGATATCAGCGGATCCCTTTATATAATAGATTGTTAAATGGCGAAGTCCAAGTGAATTGATATCATCAATGTCACTTGGATGTTTTTAGCCTACTTAAAAATCAAACCAGTACAATTGAAAATTAAGGGTGACTTTCCATGCCTTATGTTAATTCAAAAGATATCGCACGACAAAATGATATGATATATGTTATTCATTAGGTTGTATCGATTTTGATATTCATGCTACTTGGGTAGTCATAATGTCTTACTATAGACTGCTTATTACTTGTATACCAAAATGATTTTGATTACTACTAACGTCGCATTAACCTATTAGGTTGCATACAAAAAATGGCTTTGCGCAATTTTAATTGGTCTATAGTAATGAATTTTATATCATAAAATTCATGACATAAAAACCCTTACAATTTGTTATATGATAATTTATTAATATGGACGTTTGTGTAATTTTCTTGAACTACCTAAATACAATAGTTGCATTACGAATAGGTTTTTTAAGTGACCTTATCTACACATATAAATGGAGGATGGAACCCTACAACAATATATGATTTTCATTTTTGTAATTTTCAAGTTCTCTGGATTTTGGACGAGAAAGAAAAATGTTTTCTATCTTTCTTGAGGCTAGCACTCGAAATTGTGGTCACCATTTGTGTGTGGATTTCTAATAGAGGACGTGCGCTTGAACGTCTTGGAAATCGAACAATCAGAGAAGAAAATCATGGATTAAGGTAAGGTTTAGTTTTTTAGATCTAGTTTAATAGAATTTATTTTCGATCCAATTAGGGTTTTCAAAATTGTTTTAAATTTTCCACTGTGTATAAACCTCATATCCGAACAGTGGTATCAGAGTCTTAAGGTCAATTTTATAAAATATTTGCACGTTTTCTCTGATGTATATATGATATATGTATGAAAACATGATCTTAATTAATGTATATATGATGTACATATAGGTTATCTGATAATTGTTATCAAGAATTTGTTTTGAAGCATGTTGTTAATTCATGTCTTTGATACATACGCATGATTTGATTCATTGATAGAATTGATGTTTAGAATATTTCGATCAATATATGTTTTTAATATTGAGCGATTCGAATTTTGTATTTTCATGATAGAAGTCATGTTAAGGTTACTGTGATTTTGGTGTTGAATACATAGTTCATTTTTCTTCAATAATTATGTATGTCTCCATGGTAAAAAACGTGATTAGGATAATATGATTAATTTAATATGATTTGGGTGTTGAATGCATGATTAATATTTCATTTCTTGATTCAATTCGTTGTTTTGTATGGATAAGAATCAAAATTGGTTTTTGATCATATATCTCATTTTAGTTATCTCTAAGTATATTCCTATTAGATAGGAGATAAAATTTCAATCAGATAAGAATTAAAAATCCTATAAGAAAGCTGATCAGCCAGTAAGAACGCCGCTAATTGTTCATAGTGCAAGGAAGTTCGTATAATAGTCAATATTAGTAAAATTTTATAACTTGTTTAAGTGATTATACATGCAGTGTAATATATGATACTTATCTCGTTTAAATTATGATCACTAAAACAAATAAAAATATCCATTTTCCAAATTTTATGTCAAGTGTCATCCATTCTCAAACACTTGTCAAGGCTTCGATCACATTAATATGTGGTTACTTCTGCAGACTGTATTGTGTTATCTTGGTGAGGTAAACGGTTACTCTATTGGTTGAAATGGTTATACTTGATAAAGCTATCAAAACAATTTTGGGTTTTAGGCATAAGATGAGATAAAATATGCTAAGACATAAGATGTCATAATCTTATAAAAACAACTAAAAGTTACATATGATGGAATTGGTAATAGGTACCTACCTAAATAACCTATTTTAAAGTTTCATGCCTTAGCTGTCTTAGAATTAAGTGAAACACGGATTTTAGTCCTTTAAATTAACATATCAGTTTTAAAAGGGTTGTTAATTTAGTGGGAGGTTATTCCTTTATACTAAAATGTACTATAGTGTAATATTTGTTGTAGATCAATGACCTCTTCAAATTATAATAATCCCTTGTCACTACGATTTATCCTTGAGAAGGATAAGTTGTCTAGAACAAACTTTCTTGATTGGTTTATAAACTTGAGAATTGTTCTTAATCATAAATGCAAGTTGTATGTTCTTGATGATCCTATTCTTAAGGAACCACCAACCAATGCTTTAGAGCCGTGAAGGATGCACATACTAGGCATGTCAATAACTCAACTAATATTGCATGCATTATCTTGACAACCATGATACATTATCTTCAGAATGACATGGAACACATGGAAGCTTACGACATGGCTACAATGCTGAAGGAAATGTTCTAACAGCAGACTAGGTGATAAAGTTTTAAGACCATCGAGAACCTTCATTCTTACAGAATGGCGAAGGGTGTGCCAGTTAGTCCTGATGTTCTAAAAATGAAAAGTTATATTGACCATCTTGACAGACTTTGATTTCCAATAAGCCAAAAGTTGGCTACGAATTTTATCCTAAATTCATTGCCAGATAGTTATTCACAATTTGTGATGAACTATAACATGAATAATATGGAGAATTCTATCTTAGAGTTGCATTTGATGTTTAAGACTGCTAAGCGTAATGTCAAGAAACCCTCTGCTAATGTGTAGATGGATTAGAAAAGAAAGGCTCTAAAGAATAAGGGAAAAGGCAAAGCTAAAGTTGCCAAGGCTGTTGTGACAATCACAAAGCCCGTAGAATAAGTCAAGCATAAGGCTGCTTCTACTTCACAGTTCCCGAAGGAAAAGGAAAAAGAAGGAAATTTTCATTTTTGCCATGCACCTAGGCATTAGATCAAAAATTGCAAACTTTAAATATAAAGAAAAAGAAGAGTAGTGTGACAACTGCTTTAAGTATTTATGTTATTGAAATTAACTTTCCTACTAGTGATTTTTGGGTATTGGATACTAGATACGGATCTCACATTTGTACTAATATGCAAGGTCTCACAAAAAGTAGAAAGTTAAAAAAAGGAGAAGTCATTCCATGAGTTGGAAATGGAGCAAAGGTTGTGCGGTAGTTGTAGGATGCTATGAGTTAATTTGGTCTAGTAGACTTGTTTTAGTTTGAAATAATTGTTATTATGTCCCTGCCTTGAGCGAAAACATCATTTCAGTTTCATGTTTTGATTTAGATGATTTTAATTTCATTATTGCGAATAATAAATGCTCAATTTCTAGTAAAGACATTTTCTATGTGAATGCTGATTTGTGTGAGGGTCTTAATGTTCTAAACATGAAAAAATCCATAGATATTCATATTCTTAACATAAATACAAAGAGATTCAAGTCAAATGATTTGAATCAAACCTACTTTTGGCATTGTCGTCTTGGCCACATAAATGAGATACGCATTTCTAAACTCCATAAAGATGGACTTTTAGATCCATTTTATTTTGAATCATATGAAACATGTGTAACTTATTTACTAGACAAGATAACGAAAAGTCCCTTTACTGGACACAGTGAAGGGCAAGTGATTTATTGGGTTAAATATATATTGATGTATGCGGTCCTATAAACACAATGGTTAGAGGTGGTTATCAATGCTTCATTATGATTACGTTTATCTCATGAAACATAAAGATGAATCTCTTTAGATGTTTCGAACATTTCAGAATGAAGTGCAAAATCGACTTGGTAAAACTATTAAAGCACTTCGATCAGATCGAGATGGTGAATATTTAAGCCGAAAGTTTGATGATCATCTTGAAAATCGTAGGATTGTCTCACAGTTAACTCCTCCGGCAACTCCACAATGGAATGGTGTTTCTGATAGGAGAAATTGGACTTTATTGGATATAGTTCGATCTATGATGAGTCATGTAGATCTTCCTATTTCCTTTTGGGGTTATGCCTTAGAAATTGTTGTGTTTATACTAAATCATTTTCCTTCTAAAGCAGTTGATAAAACACCATATGAGATGTGGTTTGGGAAAAGACCAAGTTTGTATTTCCTTAAGATTTGGGGCTATAAAATTTTCGTACGATGAAAAATCTTAGAAAAATTATCAGCCTAATCTACCAAGTGTGTATTTGTTGGTTATCCTAAACAAACTAGAGGGTAATGCTCTTATAATCCCACTAAGAACAAAGTGTTTGTTACTCGGAATGGTGTCTTTATGGAAAAGAGTTTATTTCAAAAGACAACAATAGGAATTGAAAAAGTTCTAAAACCACAAATAAACACTCAACTACCAGTGGGAGATCAACAAAGTGTTGAACCTCCACAGGTATCACAAGGCCCACGTAGGTTTGATAGGGTAAGACATCAGCATGAAAGATTTAGATTTCTTATTATTTATAGTAGTAAGGGGTTACTTATGGATCAAAATGAGCCTACTACTTATCAAGAAGTCGTGTCTAGCCTTTAGGCGGATAAATTGCTTAGTGCCATGAATTTTGAGATGTAATCCATGTAAGATAACCAAGTTTAGAACCTGGTTGATTTACCTAATTGTGCTAAGACTATTGGACATAAATGGGTTTTCAAGAAGAAAATTGATAAGGATTGCAATGTGCATACTTATAAAGCACGGCTAGTAGTAAAAGGTTTCAAGCAGACTCAACGTGCTGATTGTGATGAGATTTTTTTTGTTGTAGCCATGCTTAAATCCATTAGAATTATAATTGCCATAGTCGCATATTATAACTATGAGATATGGCAAATGGATGTCAAAACAACTTTTCTAAATAGAAAGTTACTTGAGGACATGTATATGATACTACTTGAAAGGTTTGTTCATCTTGAGAATTCTAGGAAGATCCATTTATGGATTAAAGCACGCTTCTTAGAGTTGGAATCTTTATTTTGATGAAGCAATTACAAAATTTGGTTTCATTAAAAATGAAGACGAGCCTTGTGTATGCAAGAAGGTCAGTGGGAGCGTGGTTGTTTTCCTGGTACTATATGTTGATGATATATTACTCATTAGAGATGACATCCCAACCTTAAAAAAGTCAAGTCTTGGTTTTGGGAAGTGTTTCTCAATGAACGACTTAGGAGATGTAGCTTACATCCTTGGGATTAAGATCAATAGGGATAGATCTAAAAAAACTTATCGGTCTAAGTCAGAGTGCTTATATTAACAAGGTACTGAATAGGTTCAGTATGCAAGACTTTATAAGAGGGTCGTTGCCAATGTCTCATGGTATAAGTCTCAGCAAGACTCAATGTTCGAAAACTAAAGATGAGCGAGAGCGCATGAATACGATTCCATATGCATTAGCTATTGGATCTATCATGTATGCCATGTTATGCACCCGACCTGATGTGTCATATGCTTTAAGTGCAATAAGTAGATATCAGTCTGATCTTGGTAAGAGTCACTATATAGCATAACATATTTAAGTACTTGTGATCAAATAAATAAGTATTCTTGGTTTATGGAAGTTTAGAAGACGAGCTTGTTGTAAATGGTTACACAGATGCAAGTTTTCAAACTGATATAGATAACTTCAAAGTGTAGTCTGGATAAGTGTTTACTTTGAATGGAGGCATATTGAGTTGGAAAAGTTTGAAGCAAGAAACAGTGGTTGATTCTACAATAGAAGTTGTGTATATTATAGCGTCTGATGCAACTAAGGAGGTAGTTTGGATCAAAAAGCTGATCTCTAAATTTGGTGGGGTTCCAAGTATAGCTAATCCCATTTTTTTCGTATTGTGACAACAATAGAGCGATAGCACAGGCCAAGGAACCAAGATCACACCACCAATCCAAACACATACTTAGACGTTTTCATCTCATTCGAGAAGTCATTAAGAGGGGACACGTAAAGATTTGCAGAGTTCCCAAAGAAGACAATGTTGCAGATCCTTTTATGAAGGCTTTTCCACAAGCGAAACATGATGGTCATGTTAGGTCATTAGGTATTAGATACATGTATAATTGGACCTAGTGCAAGTAGGAGATGTTGGGGCATGTGCATTAGTTCAATCTATAAACATTGTTTATCTTATAATTTTAATTAATAAAATAGTGGTTTTTGCTTGCTATTTTATTATAAGTGATTGCATGTTTACCTTATAATACAATCCATGGGTATTTGTTTAAATATCCTAAATGTCCCTAGTCGATCATTATAGTGGTAACTATAATAAATTAAGACTAGTGTGAATCTTGATTGATGGTCATGTGATGATCATGCGTATAAGGATACTATTCAAGATCCTGAGTACTTGTTAGGAAACAAGGTACTAGACCGACCTTCTATGAGAACTCCACATGGATTAATTCATAGTTGTTTCTCATGATAAGTATATCATTTAGTCATTCAACTTGAGATTACCATAGACTTCGATATTATGAGCATGGCAATTTAACATAATCAAACATTGCCTTTAACAGGATGATTATAAAGATTGTGATTAGTTACCATGTAAATAATATGCGAAGGTGTGTAATTAAGATATAATTTTTACATCTCGTATAGAAAGAGATATAAACCCTTGATATGTTAGACCGTTATATGGCCGATTCCAAGTGAATTGATATGATTAATGTTACTTGGATGTTTTCCGTTTGGATAAAGATTGAGACTAGTATGATTGAACGTTAAAGGTGACTTTTCATGCTTTATGTTTAATCAAAGGATATTAGACGACAAAAGGATATGATATATGTTATTCATTAGGCTTTATTGATTTTGATATTCATGCTACTTGGGTAGTCATAATTCCTTGCTAGAGACTGCTTATTACTTATGTACCAAAATGGTTTTGATTCACTACCAACGTCGCATGAACCTATTGGGTCGCATACAAAGAATGGCTTTGCACAATTTCAATTGGTCTAGTGTAATGAATTTTATATGATAAAATTCATGACATAAAAGCCCTTACGATTCGTTATATGATAACTTATTAATACGGACGTTTGTATAATTTGCTTGAAATGACAAAATATAAGAGTTGTATTACGAATAGGTTTTTAAGTGAACCTCTCTGCATATATAAAAAGAGGTTGAAACTCTAAAACGATATAAGATTTTTCTATTTTCTATTTTCAAGTTCTCTAAATTTTAGGAGAGAAAGAAAAACATTTTCTATCTCTCTTGGGGCTAGCACTCCAAAATGTGGTCACTTTTAATGTGTGGATTTCTGATAAAGGACGTTCACTCGAACGTCTTTGAAATCAAATAATCATAAAAGGAAACCACAGATTAAGGTATGGTTTACTTTTGTAGATCTAGTTTAATTGAGCGTTTTTCAAAAAAAAATTGAATTTCCCATTGCATATTAACATTATAACCCAACACATTCAACAACCATTATCAGGCCAGCATTAAGATGGCGTCGTTTGAGTCTTTGTATGGTAGAGTGTGTCGCTCGCCATCGTGTTGGGTTGGTCAGAGGACTAGAAGTTAGTGGGGCCTGAGATTGTTATTGGTCATAACGAGAAAGTGAGGTAGATTCGTCATAGACTTAAAGGTGCCCAGGAGAGGCAAAAGAAGTATGCAAATACATATCGCAGTAATTTCACGTACACCGTAGGAGCCTTAATTTAATTGAAGGTTTCCTTTCGGAAAGTTCGACGAGGTAGGGGCAGACCAAAGTTAACATGGGATGCATTAATTATGAGGGATTTGAATGGTTTGAAAAGCTCACCATCAATTGCACTTAATCGAGCACAATGGAAAAGTTTGATCCATGTAGCCGACCCCAGTTAATTTGGGACTGAGGCTATGTTGTTGTTGTTGTTTCCTTTCGGAAAGGTCTTTGCGAATTTGGGTTGAAAAGAAAATTAGCACTGAAGTTCATCGAGCCTTTAAGATTAAAAAATGGGTTTGGAAAGTTGCATATGAGACTGAGCTGCCTCCGCAAGTGACACAGATTCATCCAATTTTTTCATATTTCTATGCTTCGACTAGATAAGTTGAAGGCAGGTGTACGACCGATAGTTGACTTGAGACATAATGACTTGAGTGAAGATGTTACTTATTAGGAGCAACCAGTACAGTTCCTAGATCGAATGGTACATAAATTGAGAGGTAAGTTTATCCCTAAAGTGCTACTCAAGTGGCAGTTCTATGAGGATTCGAAAATCACTTAAGAGCGGGAAAACTATGTGTGAGATATATTCTCATACCTTTTTGAGTCAGGTATAATCTCAACCTTAATTTTAATTTCGAGGACAAAATTTCCATTAGTTGGGAAGATTTTCACAGCCCAAGATTCTAATCCTAATTATTCATGAATCACGATCATCGACACGTGATGTGGAACCTGCATTGAGTTACGTGCACTAACCAAAGCATACGGTCAAGGTATTTTTTAGTTTTTTGTGGGGTATTCCTAGTGGAATATATATGTGTAGACTTAAGTCACTTCTATATGTATATAGATGTCGAGATGTGAGCGGAGATGCTCCTCGAAATGCATGTTGGTGTGGGACCGAAGTAGAGAGTGATTTGGTAAGTCTTAATTTAAGTTAATGTGACTTAAAATAGCTAATTCAATGTGCCTATAGCTCAATTTACATAAATATGGCCTACGTTAGAAAAATAAGGCAATAGGCATTGATGTACCTCGAGATACATGTAGACATCATCACAAGTCAAATTGAGTTAAATTATGTGTTAGGAAGGATGAGTTAGTGGATTGTAAGATGGATATAAGCCATTAGATTTTCCTATAGATGAGTGTAAATCAAGATCAATGGTCACAAATTGGTTTCACCAATATATAAGGTGGTTGGTGGATTTTTCATGCAAATCTTTTGCATTTCATTCGAAAAGAGGAAGAGAATTTTAGAAAGGAAATTAGCAAAATTTGTAGGAAATTCTGGTGAATTGGTGGGAGATGATCGAGGTTAAGGAAGCTTACAACTAGGTAAATCAATGTACAAAACTACTTTGCAAAGTTTTGTCAAAAATTGCGAGTTTTGGGGTTTTAAGTTTGAAATCAGTTCCTGTTGGTTTTTGATCATTTTTAAAGGGTAGATGTTTAAGTCTTTGAAATTGGTTTATATATTTGGATTTTTCATTTCAAGCTAATAATTCAGCTATTAAAAACTTCTTAATTTGGTTTTGAAATCAAAAAGTTATGAATTAAGTTGTAAAGTAAAATTTGAAATTTTGCAAGTTGTTTTTATGAACATGTCTCTGTATTTTGGTCATAACTTCCTCATTTTAAATCAAAATGGATACATTTTGGTGGCATCTGAAAGCAAAATCAAAGAGGAACAACTTTTTCCCACTTCAATACTTTGAAATTCTAATATTTTCATGTCTAAATATCCTCTGCAATGTTGATAATGAATCTGGAGTTTCTGGGTTCACAATTTTGTTAATGTCCTATTTTTTTTAGCTAACTCTCATTTCTTTTTTGACTGATCTCATCTTTTTTAGGATGTTCTAGGATATGTTTGTAGGCTTCAGTAAAAAAATCATGTGTTCGAAGCTATGGTTTAGGATAAATGAAAATTTTAAAGTCGCTAGTTGAAATCTAAAACTGTTTTGACTTATTGTGGTAAGATTTTCATATTTTCTTCGATTCTTATCAAAATTGCACAAACCTTATAGTTCTGGAAAGCTATGAAATAGCACTAAAACTTCTCTTTTTACTATAATACATAATTCTAATGTTTTGGTAATTGAAATCAACTCACAAATTGTTGCACCAAAACTGTCACTATTTTAGTAAAGTTAATTTGGACAAAACAAAATTCATAATGGAGGCTAGTTTTAAAAAATTTGGATTCACAACCATTTAAACCAACTCTAATAGCTTGTACAACTCCTAAAGCACCATAATCAACCTATGAACTTTGAAGAGAGTTTCAGGAGTTCGGGAACGCGTTAGAGGGTAACGGGAGGGCGGATTTTAGTAAATTTGTTGAGGTTCTTATCTACATTTCATTTTTGTTTTTTTTTCTATTTTATAGTCTATTGAACTTGGTATGCTTATGCACTTTGATGTCATGACTTGTAATTCAATTCTAATTAGTAGGTGAACTATGTTTTCATGATATCGTGCCTTAAACTGATTCATTGATTCTATTCTTATCCATTGTACTTCTTTGTTGTCTTTGATTTGAAATATGAGTTGAATAGCATGCTATTAGAGTAGTTATGTTATTGAATAAGTTGTGGACTTGTAATACAGCTTGTCATGCTTTTCTAAGTAGTTGTCCAAGTTCTTGATCTATGTAGTGTCTTTTTTTAAAATACAAATTAGTCCTAGTATCTAGGGTCCATTGCACTATATTGAGATGAGCGACATACGAGTTAGTGTCCCTGGGGATGTCGGCACTCGCCAATATTATGGCGCGGCACACGAGGTCAGAGTCTTTGGGGTTGTTGGCAAATGGTTACCAGACTGTGCAATAACACATACATCATTTAAAGTGGCCAAAAAGGTAGATGTGACGTAACTTACGGTCGATCGAACCTAGATCATCGCTACTTGGCCTTCTGTTACTTTATGTTAGTGTCGTGATCATATCAATAGTTTAAAATTGTCACTATAGCTATTACGGTCGACGTTATCGGTAAATGAGTTATCCAAAATCCAATAAATGATACATGTGCTCAAATCAGATCTGAGATAGTTGGAGATTTGGATAATGGTATGCAGTTGCAATCGGTGGATCGAAGCGGTTGCGACAAGATTTTCGGATCAAACAGTTGAAGATTCGATTTTATCTCCAATCGACTGATGGCGAACTGAAGATTATAAGGAGGTTGTTGATTCTGATTCAGAAGAATTATCACCACGTGTTAATCATGAAGGAACATGGTTATTTAAAGATGAAGATTGATTAGATCTCGCTATTTTAGTTAATATTTTGAAATCTACATTGGTCTATATATTTGTCAAAGTAATTGAGTCATATACATCAGTTATTCTGTTTACTTTGTATTATGAACCTATTTTGTTCACTTTATTATCGAGTTTTAAAAACACCAAGGGGACTTAGGTGTTCCAGTAAGGGGGAGCCTCTCACACAAGAGGGATCTTTTGTATGTAAGTTCCACAGAGGAGTGTATGAGGAAGAAACAGTTGTTGAATACATTGCCAAGCTCAAAGACATTGCCAACCAAGCTCAACAACTAGGGAAGAAGTACTCCAACAAAAAGATGGTCCAAAATGCAATCTGAAGTCTCCATGCCAAATACAATGTAAAAGTGGCTGCTATTCAAGAGAATCAAGGTCTCAAGATCTAAAGTTCGAAGAGCTCATGGGGTCTCTTACATTCCATGAGATGCATCTGAATCAATAAAAGAAGTCTAGAAAGTAGCCTTGAAAGTAGTATCTTAGTATTTCAGTCCATAGAAAGACGTCAATCGAGATGAAGATGACCTTGCTTTGCTAATCAAAAGGTATAATAAATTGTTTCAAAAATTCCAGGGTATGAAGACCAGTGGCAAAGGTTAAACCTCAAAGAAAAAATTCGAAACAAAGCCATTAGACAAAAGCAAGCTCAAGTGCAGGGAATGTGGAGGATTAGGACACTTCTAGGCAGAATGTCCATCCAAAAGAAAGGAGAAATGGCTGACCAGCGCATGGAGTGACTCAAAATTTAAAAATGAAGGAGACCATATGAATTAACACATTGCCTTTACTGTTGTGTATGCAGTTGCAACCACCAACACTTGCAACTAAGGAACATAACTCTACAAAAGCAAATCATGATGTAAGTGATTTAGATGATTCTGATTATAATTTACCTAATCACTCCACTCATGCAAAGGTGAAAAGGAATTATGCTGAAATGATCACAACATGGGAAGAAATAGTTGCATGCAATCAAGCACTTGAACGCCTCCTTGAAGAAAAGAATAAGGAGTTGATCGAATGCAAAAGCAAGCTGGAACATGTAAAAAAACTATCAGTAAGATGAACAAAGGAAAATCCAAGCTCTATGATTTAATGCAGCATGGAAAAAGACTTTGAGATCATAGGATTTTAGGCTTCATTAAAGGATCCTCTTCCAAAGCTTCCACCACAGAACCTTTGAAGTTTGTTAAAGAACATAATAGGCCTAATCAACAGCCAAGAAAAAGATTCAAACCTACATGCTACTACTATAGGATCAAGGGATACAAACGTCATAGGTGCTTCAAAATGATTCGAGAACTGGAACGAAGGCAACATGAGATCACTTAGAAAGCTGCTCAAAAACAAGGACTCCATCAACACAATCATTTGAAATGATGTGCTCATAAAAAGGATGTATGCCATGCAGCACATATATCACTAAAGTCCATGTCATCCTCTGACTGGTACTTTGACAGTGGTTGCTCGAAGCATATGATTGGTGATAAGGGTATTCTCGTCAACTATCAATCTCATGTAGGGGGATATGTAACGTTTGGAGATGGTGTGCGAAGCCAAGTCATTGGAAAGGGAACTTTGGAGGTTCCTTGTCTGCCTATTTTAGAAATAGTTCTTCATGTGGAAGATCTAAAGGGAAATTTACTGAGTATTAGCCGGCTATTTGATCAAGATTTCTATATAAATTTTGCCAAAAACAGATGTGATGTATATGATGTAAAAGGAGAACATATCGTGACTAGAGAAAGATCATCTAACAATAGCTACGAGTTGCAATAGCTTAGCAAGTCCTGTTACAACTCAACACCAAACACCATCAAAGTCTAGTATCAACAACTGGGACACGTCCACTGTAGACACTTGAGGAAGCTGTCAAACTTAGAAGCGGTATGTGGACTACCAAAGTTCAGTCTCTCCACCATCAAGATCTGCAAATCTTGTCAACTTGGTAAGCAAAAAAGAGAAAGCCACCAACTAGTGGACAGATGCAACACCTCAGCAGTCCTCGAGCTTTTACATATCAACCTAGTCAAACCTACTCAGGTGACAAGTCTGTCAAGAAAGAGATATGTTCTATAAATGAATGAGAAGACAGCCTCTTGAGAACATATTGTGATCATCAGGAGCGATCATGGGAAAAAAGTTTGAAAAATCCAAATTTCAAGAATTCTATAGGGCCTCGGGTATTCATAAGGAATTCTCAGCTTCAATTACACCCTAACAAAATGGGGTGGTCGAAGGGAAAAATATACATGTTCAAGAAATGGTCAGAGTTATGCTTACATCTAAGAATCTTCCTACAAAACTCACGGCAAAGCCTGTAAATATGGCATGCTCCACTATCAATAGAACTTATCTTCGTCTTTTCACCCATAAGACACCCTATGAGCTTTGAAAAGGTAAAAAGCCAAATCTTGCTTACTTTCACATTTTTGGAAGCAAGTGTTTTGTGTTAAATGACAGGGGGTGCTGAAAAAGCTTGACTTAAGAAGTGATGAAGCCATCTTCCTCGGTTACTCCACAAATAAAAAGGCATACAAAGTTTTAAATCAGCGCATTCGAAGAGTAACAGAATCAATAAATGTATCCTTTGACGATAATCCATTAAAACAACAAGCTAACAAAAAGAAGATAAACCACTGCTAGTTGCAACCACCCCAGTATCCCAGTTGCAACCGGAGTAGAAGCTTCACCTGAAATAGATGGTACACAAACCTCACATGGGAATGAGTCTAAGCTATCTACTATTAAACGAGAACCCTCAAACAGTATTCAGAAAGACCATCCACTAGGTAAGATTATTAGGGAGAAAGAAGAAGGCATAGTGACAAACGATACAGTAAGAATAGACTATAGAAGACTAGCCGGTATGTCTGTTATGTCTTAAATATCGAGCCTAAAAATATGTCTGATGCATTGCGGGATGAGTAATGGACCATAGCAATGCTGGAGTAATTGAATCAATTTTAGAGACTAGATGTCTAAACTCTAGTGCCAAGACCACACCATACCAATGTAATAGGCACCAAGTGGATCTTCAAAAATAAATCTGATGCGCAAGGAGAGGTGGTCAAAAATAAGGCTCATCTAGTAGCTCAAGGTTACAATCAGGCAAAAGGAATGGATTTTGATGAAATATTTGCATCTGTTGCTAAATTAGAATCTATTCATCTACTTCTTGATATTGCATGCTATCTTGGTTTCAAGCTCTATCAGATGGATGTCGAAAGTGCATTTCTGAATGGTACAATCAGTGATGAAGTGTACATTGAACAACCCAAATGATTCAAAGATCCATCATTCCCAAACCAAGTCTATCAATTAAACAAAGCACTCTATGGGTTGAAATAGGTTTCGCGTGCCTAGTACGACCGACTTGCCAAGTTCCAGCTAAATCATGGCTGCAATCATAGGAGTGTGGATAAGACACTATTTGTCAGACAAAAATCCTCATTAGTCCTTATAGCACAAATATATCTTGATGATATAGTCTTTGGGGCTACTACAAAAGGATTGGTAGAAAAATTTGTCAATAATATGCAAAAGGAATTTGAAATGAGCATGGCAGGAGAACTTTCTTATTTCCTTGGTCTACAAGCTCACCAGACCAGCAAAGGTATGCTTCTATCCCAACATAAGTATTATTGCTCTCTGGTCAAATGATTTGGTTTGGAACATGCTAAACATGTACGTACACCAATAGGTGCTAATAAGAAGTTGACCAAATATGAGTATGGCAAACTAGTAGATCCATCACTTTACAGAAGCATGAGTGGAAGTCTTCTCTACCTCACAGCAAGCAAACCAGATATATCATTCTGTGTGGGATTATGTGCATGATATCAAGCTACACCAAAGGAATCTCATATGACAATAGTCAAGAGGATTATTCGATATGTGACAGGGTCATCCAATTTGGGGTTATGTTATTCATCTAACTCTAAT
The DNA here is from genome assembly GCA_039657325.1 of Stephania cephalantha. Classification (NCBI taxonomy): domain Eukaryota; kingdom Viridiplantae; phylum Streptophyta; class Magnoliopsida; order Ranunculales; family Menispermaceae; genus Stephania; species Stephania cephalantha. Next base: position 6,866,458 of record CM077578.1, on the reverse strand, counting down.
ATTTATCTAGCTTGTTATAGTGATGATTAGGCAAGTAGTACTGGTGATCTGAAGAGCACCTTTAGAGGTTGTTTATTTGCTGGAACAAACATGATGTCTTGGTTCAGCAAGAAACATAACTTAATCCCACTCTGAATAGCTAAAGCAGAGTATTTTGTAGTTAGGAGCTATTACACGTATGTTTTGGATGAAATAAAGGTTAAGCGACTATAACATTCAGTTGCAACGACTAGCTGTGTTTTGTGACAACCAAAGTGCAATTGACATCTCGAAAAACCATGTTCACCATTCCAGAACTAAGCACATTGAGTTCAGGTATCACTTCATCCATGATTTGGTGAAAAAGAAAGTAATCTCTATTGAATATGTTCACACTGAAAAACAATTGGCTGATATATTTACTAAAGCCCTTGATGCTTATAGGTTTAAGTTCTTAATGAGGGCTATTGGGTTATGTCTTAGCCCTGTGTAATTCATAGTTGTGACTCTCCTTATTTTTTAATATTGTTTTGGCAATAAAAATGGAATAAAAGGGGAGTAACGATTTTTGTGTGTAGATTTAGCAGTAATGTTTTAATTTTAAGGAATGTTGGACATATTGAACATTAACGGTCATATTACCATTCCAAATAATTCTATTTTATATTTCTATGATTTATTTTTTATTTGTAATTATAATTAGTCTTATTAATTAGGGGTTGGTGAGAGTTTAAAGAGGATAGATAAGCATCAAGGTAACCAAAATTGAAGTCGTCATTATTTCCCTTGATCATCTTCATCGTCTTCAACCCTAGATCCTACCTCATCGTTTGTATAGATTTTGACTTACTGTGATAGTCTCACTTGATCTTCGTCTTCTAGTTTTGATTGAGCAGTTACAACAAGACCAGCACCATGGTTCGAACTCAAAGCTCTGCAAAGGGGACTGCATCCAAGGCACCAGCACAATCAAAAGGGAAAAAAACAGTCAAAAATTTGATGAAGGTTCTAAATCCAACTCCAATTAGCATTATTCTACCACTTTCTCCAATTCAGGAGAAATCTTCATCTTCATTAGAGGACCTTCCACCACTATTGAAGAAGAAGACTACACGGGTTGCTAACCCACCTTCATCATCATCAATTGAGTTGGAAAACTCCGAGAATTACGAACTTTGAGCATCATTTTTTCAAACAAAAAGTGTGCATGTCACCCCGATTTCTGATCAACCCCCACTAAAAGAAGAAATTAGGGAACAACATGATGAAGGGCAGATACAACTAGATGTATCATCACTGATTGATACAAAACACCAAGCCAACACTCAAATGGTGACTAGAGAAGAAAGTGTTTCAACAACTACCACCGAGCCAACTGAATGTTGTTTTAAGGTTGTTCCAGATGACTCTACTCAGCACATGGATAACATAGAGCAACAAATTCCTGAGGAACAAATGGATGCTACAGAGTAAAAGGCTCCTAATCAATCCATGGACCTTTCTGATATAGTGAAGACTGCTCAAAAAATTGCAATACTTCCCGAGATAGAACAAATGGAGCATGATCATGAAGCCTCTAAAACTCCTAATTAGCAAAACAATCAAGATCAGGAAACCATTAATGATTTAGGGGTAATTTGTGAAGAGCCTATTGTTCCAGAAGGAGATGATGATGGCGATGACGAGTCTATTCTATTAAATTCTTTGAAAAGTAAACTGAATAAGAAAGGTTCGAAGAAGAAGGCTAAAAAGGCCAGAGTTGTTTCGCCAGTTACAACAGGTGAACAAGCAAGTTTGGTTGCAGCCGAAATAGAAATTGAGGAAGGATTCTTTACTGGTTCTGATTCTGAAGGACCAGATTTATGGAGTACTATTCCAGACTCTGAGGTAGAACAACCCAGGGTAAAGCTGGGCAATCATAAAGGCTTGTTAAGTCGAATGCTTGATGAGGAAGCTGAGGCTATATATAAAGGCCTCAAAGGCAAGAAATACAATGTCGAGACTTAGCTTCATAAAAAGGACTATGAAGTAGAGAACTTGGTAACTTTCTTACAGTCTTGTTCTCACTTCAAAACATTTTATTTTCTAACCAGATATAATATGAGTCCGGTAAATGAGGTTTCTGCAAATTTGAAGTTGGATGTCTTTGACATTAAGTCTCCACATATTCAAAGAGTAAATGTTAGAGGGAGATCTATTGAATTCTCACCTTGAACAATCAATGAGTTCCTTGAATGTCCGTTCAATAATGAATGACATAGGTTTCCTGAACCTTTTAGGAAATTAAATATCATGCCTACCTTGATCACTACCATAACGAGACTGAGTGTTCTCAAAAGAATATGAAAAATGAGACAAATAATCTAACTACCCTGTACTTTAGTCTTTACAACCACATCACTAGTAACCTTATCCCTACTAGACATGAAAACACTTTCGACAGGGAAATTGGAATACTTTTGTATGCTATAGGTCAAGGGGCACCTTGTGAACTTGGTGAGATCATTTTTTTAGCTATATTGTAGAGGAACGAATCGGGAACTACCTATGAATAATTGTTCATTCCCTATTTACTAACTGAATTTCTCAAATACCACAAAGTGCGAGAAAACAATCGCGATTCTTGGTGTTCTGCTAAAATCAGAGGTATCTTCAATAAGATCAAAAAGGCAGCATCTTCACACTACAATGACTTTCCAGTCTCGAATCAGTTAGCCATCTCACCATCGTACCTATTACAGCAGAGTGGCATTTCAATTCCAACTTATGATACGAAAGCAGGCCCATCCAAAATTTAAAAAAAAAAAAAAAAGACTCAGACTACAGCTAAGGCAACCACTTCCTCTATACCTGCTTAGTTTTTGCCAGTTTCACGAGCTCATTTTGACTTAGAGCTAAATGGAAGTAAAGTCTTGGATCCAAGGAAAGAGTAAGAGAAGGAGCTGATGACAGCCATTCGAGCCTTACCTGATAATCTGCTATAAAGGTTTTTCAAGTTTCTGAAGCTTATTGCTCCTACACCTCCTTGAAGCGGCAGATGGTGTAGTTCTTACTGGTTAATTTATCCTTTTGTTATCACAAAAGGGGAGATTTAATTTGCTTTGACAATTAGGAAAGGGTTCATTTCATCTTTATAAAGATATTATTTATTTTTTGCTTTCTTAAGTATGTTGGTCTGAAGATACTTCTGCTAGTATTTTTTTGTGACATCAGGGTTTCTATTGAAGACTATATGGAGATGTGATACTGTGGTACAACCAAATAGATGAAGTGGTTGTAACCACTATGGAAGATGTTGTTACATGTTTGTATCAACAATATCTTATGTTTTGACTTTCATAAAGTTTGGAAGAGCATTGAACATTATTGAAGACTTATGTAACTCTTTATGATGGAGCAGAATGTTAGTTGATTCATGATTATTATTTTTGCTCCTAAACTCATTTTATTGATTGTGACAACATAATGACAAAGGGGGAGATTATTAGTATCGTTATCATATCAACAGTTTAGATTTATCACTATAGTAGTTATGGTTGACATTATCAATAAATGAATTATCCAAAATCTAACACATGATACATATGCTCAAATCAGATCCGACAGACGAGAATTTAGATAATGATATATGGTTGCAACTGGTGGATCGAATTGGTTGCAACAGACTTTCTGGATCAAACTGTTGAGAATCTGATCTTATCCCCAACTGACTACTGTGTAATTAAATATTATAAAGAGGTTGGATATTGCGATTAAGAAGAATTATCACCATGCGTTAATCATGGAGGAACGTGGTTATTTAGATATGGAGATTGATCAGATCTTACTAGTTTAATTAAGATTGTGAAATCTACATTGGTTTATATATTTGTCAAAGTAATTGAGTCTTATACACCAGTTATTAAGTTTATTTTATATTGTGAACCTGTTCTATTCACTTCATTATCGAGTTGTAAAACAACTACGGTGACTTGGGTGTTCCAATGAGGGGGAACCTTACACACAAAATGGATTTTGTGTATGTACGGTCCACAGAGGAGTGTATTAGAGTGTTTTGGGAGGAGCTCAATCAGGGTGTCACAAGAAGGAGTCATGTAGTTTGATTCTTCATACTAGTGAAGTTTACATCTAGGCGTGGTCTCGCAGACGTATGTATTGGGTTGAACTGCGATAACACATCTGGCGTACTGGTTTGATTTATTTTACTACATACTTTACATTTAAATATTTGCATTACTTTATGTTTCCTATTTACAACTAACAATGTATTCGGTTTAACAGCATTCGGTTATTTCACTTTCACTTGTTTAACTGTGGTATTTCAATGCATATTTATGTTTTAGCAATTTTTCGCTATCTTTATGCTTTCAAATACCTTTTGTTCTATTTGTAAATGTAGAAAAAAATTTCCCGATGTTACTTTCTATTTAATTATACTCACCGTCCTTTTTATGATAGTGGGTGCAGATCCATCGACTAACAGGCTTGTTAAGGAAAAGATTGGCGAATACCTTTGAGCCTTTGGCGTGTTTCCTACACTGAATTTGTAGGTTTTTGATGTTTTATAGTATTACATACTATATATATGGGTTAAGCATTAGTTCCCTGACCTGACACATATTTATTACACTGATTATCACCCTTTTGTTATATATATACATGTTATCTTGCTTTCCTGGTTTTCCATACCTATGATTTGTATTAATTGTTTTACTTAATTTATCAAGGCTTCCGTTAAAATTTTAACTAACTCATAAACTTAATAACAATGAACGTTGTGTAATGCTTATCTTGTGATTCATTCTCAAGGAGAATATGACAAAAAGGCAGACTAATACGTTGTTAAGTCTTACGTGGCTGATGTTAGGGCTTAATGACGGGATTAGGCCAAGCAATGCCCTACATTAGGGAAGGGGACGTCACATAATAAGTGAGAACAATGTAAGAATAGCTAAGATTGATAAAAATAGAACCGAGTAGACTCCATTTCATAATCACGATACATTGGTGCCCACATATATTTGAAAAATTGAATTAATTAATGATAGTCAGAATAATAGAGTCTTTAAAGTTTCTTTGGAGACAATTAGAAGCTTAAGTATAAGCAATTAAATGTAGAGAAATTCTCACAAACGCATGAAAAAAGAAAATTCCAAGTTAACGAGTCCCGATAAGACTTAGGATGTCAAAACACAATTTTGGTGAAACGTAAAAATATCTTCCCAAGGATTTTACAAGGAATCAAACTCCAAAAGTCGAAAATGTTGAACCAAAATAGTATACAACTTATATCAGTGAATAAATTGTATATTGGTTCAGATGTAGTACTATACCACGTAATTAGGCAGTGGTGAAGTTTTGAACCGCTAGTTATATTAAATTAGAGTTGACGTAAGATATATGTAGGACGATGAAGATTCAAATGCAATGAAAAGAGAAGCGCAACTTACAGCTTAACTAGTTAGTTTTATCTCGTTGGTTGGAAATATTGAATAGAGTAAAATGTATCTGGCTTAACATGTTTAGAGCCAAAGATATGTATATAGTAAGGGAAAAGAGAACATATTTAAAACTTGTATGAGATATAAGTTAAAATTTATACTATGAAATTATAATCAAGAAATATGTTGATCTCTGTTTAGATATGTGAATCTACTCAAGTTAAGGATAATTGTTTCTATTCAAGTAATGAAAGAAGTTTATTATACGGTAATGTTTAAATGTGAAATCTCACAAATTGGAGAAATAGTGAAAATCGGAATAGTGTTCAAGACAATCTGGAAAAGATTACAGTCAGATGAATGTAGTAAGGTTCTGAGTGAACTCATAAATAAAGAATGATTTGACAAAGTTAGAAAAGACGTTAAATTTTCTGGCCAGTTAAATGGAAATTTAAGTGAATTGACTGATGAGTTGGAATTAATATTGCTTTCTAACCCACAAGTTTAAATGATTTTGTGAGTAGACATTTAGAGAATGAGTGAGAGTTGCATGATGTGTCAGGTTTCCTTTTCTGATCAGATTGAAATTTGAGATATTTTATTATGGGATGATCGATATAATTAGAGTTCTATAGTCATAGGATGACTTATGTAATTCAAGGTTTATGTTGAGAAACTCTAGAATGGTGATGGATCAGATAGACACGCGACTCTACTTAGTATCTAATGTTATGCTCAAATATTATTTACACCATTATGTAATTTTAGATTGATTTTAGTCTAAGAGTTGATTGACTGATGACTCTAATTACAAATGATCAGTGATGAGAAGTAAACTAGAATGTGTACTAGAGTTTACTAGATAAAGAAAGGATTGTCAAAAATTTGTGGAATTGTTATTAATTAAGAATGAAAATGGTTTTATTGAAAAGCAAGATAGGCTAGATCTTGATGTGTATTGATGCTTGAATGGGAATCAAGGCATGAAATATGAAGTGAACTAAGGTTATTGGATATCCACAAAGTTGATTGTTTAATTCGTTAGAAATTCAAAAATTGTCAGGATTGACAAAAAAATGGAGATAACTTTTCATTAAACCGAAATGTTGGAAATAAAAAGTTGAGATTTTTATGATCTCTACCATTGAGTTGTTTATTACAATGAAAGTGATTGGATCCACTTAACGATTTCACCTTGGAACTAATTTTTACAGGTTTAGATTAAAAAAAGTTGTATGTAAAGGATATTTTTCATATATTTTTTGCTTAAGTTAACCTATAAGTTTAAATTTCTAGGAGGGAATTTTTAAATAGTTGGTAAGAATTGATAAATCCGAGAATTTCATAAACTTGATTATGAGGCCAGTTAAGTGAATTCGGATTTTAATTAGATTTTAGATATCCGAGGTGGGACCTGCGCATTACGGATCAGAGATCATAAGTCTAAAATATCATTTTTGTGTTTTATGAGACTAATTGATGTAATATAATCTATTTCGTCGCGAAATTGACTTAAATTAGGGTCGAGACGCATTGTACAAGTGTTTCGGAGTGCGTTGGGTTGTTTACCCAATTTTAGTCGAAATTGTGGTTTTTTCGAGGTTTAATTAGGCTCAAAATATAAGAAGATAAATATGGAATAATAAAAGAAAAGTGAAAATTACCTAAAAGGGCACTTGTTATGTTAAGTTAAAAATATTAAGTGTAGGACATATAGGTCTTTTGACAACCCAAACAACTTTTTTCTAATGTGAAGTCGAAACAGGGGGGTTTTAAACCCCCTCTCTCAATCGAACTCAATGTTTCGAACACTTTCACTCATCTTCTCCATGTATCGAATGTAACGGCCCCAAACTCCAGGTCGCCTTGCTACCGCCACGTCGCATCCCACGTCACCAAGCCTTGCCACATCATGGCTCGCTTATCCTTGACGCCTCGCGACCCATTGAGTTGCTTACCCTTTTTCCAGCTAACCTTAGTTATGCGAACTAATCTTTACATAATTATTAATATTTTAATTAGCTAGTTACTTGATTTATCAAGTTATATTATAATTTTACAGCGGAAGTCTTTAAATGACTAACTTATGCAATATTTAACAATCCTAAGTAGTGAAAAACCCGACGAAAGATACCATGTATATTTATATCAAAGCGAGATAGGTATAACAAAAGTTACATATGCATGTAATCAGTGTTCTAAAGTCCCCAAAACCCAACAAAAATAAATAAATATAAAAATATTGTAGTCACACATGAGCTGGCTCCACTATCTCTGAGGTAGTCGCCCAGTACCACCTTGCCCTTGCCCTTACCCTTGCTCATAGAAGGATCTGCACTCAATCACCTAATAATTACAGTTACGAGTCCAGTGAGTAAAATCCCAAGAGAAGTCCACATAATATTCATGAAATAAAACTGATAAACTACGAGACATGCAAATATAATTCCTGGCAACAATATGTTATATTCCCATGAATATAGGCAACATACGACAAGCAAAAGCAATAGCGTGAAATAAATAAACAGCATGTACCAATTAAATGAGCTTGGAAATGAAGCAATAATCAGTAAGCATCCATCTAATCACGAGAACACGCTGACCTACACCAGTCGGTAATCGATAAATCAAATAGGAACCAAGTATATACTTACAGGCTTACAATGACTAAACCCCAACTTCAGTTACCGGATGAACCCTTTCAAACGCTATTTCAAGTCAAGGGAACACCCTAAATCCCTCCCGACAGTCATAGATAATCATCGACACGAGCACTAAACACAAGTAACTCGTGCAAGTGATTTAGCCACAATCAATATATACGCAAACCGAATAGGAGTGAAAACTCATGTGTGCCCACCAGCAGTCACACATGAACTACGATATCGATAAAATCCAAACCATGAATCCTATGAAGCATTCACATTAGGTTTACGCACCTCAATCCGTGCTTCGACTTCCCTAGAATCCCGTATCCGACCCGATTAGCTCCGCAATACCCGAGCTACACTCTCATAGGTCCCTAAAGTCCAGTTTTACATGTTTAGTATGTTTATAAGTGTTTGGGATATGTATGAAGTCAAGAAATCCTGAAACAGCCTTTTAATTTCAGTTTTAATATGTCATTAACACGCTAATGGATCTACCTGGTGCTAGGTGAAGTTAGCGCTAGGGGATTTGTCTAGTGCGCTAGTGTTCTTCATTTTGAAAAATAGTAAAGTGCCTAGAATTATTAGCGCTCTAATCGGTCTAGTTAGCGCGCTAATTACCCTCTGTGACAGAATTCTTAACTCTAGAATTATGTCCCAAACTCCCTAATTCGCTACTTATACCCTAAAATCATTCCCTCCACACCAAAATGACTTCAAAACATCATTTACATCAACCTCAGAATATCAATTAGATCAAATTACTCAATTCCATGAAATCCATTAACTCCAAAATTGTTTGAAACCCAATTCAATCAAAACCAGTGATAAATCCTTATTGGAAATGGTCATTTAACATATAATTCATCAAAATATCACCAAAAACCAAATATCTAACCCTTAAATTTGATTTTCCATCAAAACACTCAAAAATGGGTTGATTAGATAGAGGAGAAGATGAAGAAGATGATTACCTTACTTACTTCCCTTAATTTGGTCTCTAAGGTGATGAATCTCCAACTCAAGTCTTCTTCTCTTCACTAAATTTTTCTGGTTTTGCATGTAGCTGTAAGTGGTTTAAATAAGAATTTCACTAAATTTGGTTTATATATGTTTAGTTGGAATCAATTGTGCGTACGTATCCCGAGGATTATCTTGTGGTCCACAACCATGTCATCCCACACCACCTGATGATTCCAACGGCACACTCCCTTCCTAGTACCCCTCACTATGCTCATCTATATGTCCATCTCATGGTCCTTTTTAATAAGTGCAAACTATAGGCTTTATTTATTTTGATTTGATCACACTAACTTAGGCCCATTTTACTTACATATGGCTAGTGTTTTATTTATCAAAATTAACCAACTTATGGTCCCACTAACCTTGACTACCCGGTACCCAATGCCCCGCGTCTCGACACACATTTCGAGGCACGTCATAGCTTATTATTTTAATTGAATTAACTTAGCCTATGGTCACATTACCTATTTTAATTCATCACTATTCATCTTAAATGTGAATTAATTAAGTTTCCTAAAGTACCCGTAGTTCGCCTACTCGACACCCATGTCAACACGCCTTTCGAGGCGAACGCCCGTCACACAAACTCGCCCGATAGCAACATACACATATGCGGTGCAATATAATAAAATAAATTTAAACACCACATATATACAACCACCATTCATAAATAACATATTTCCTCGGTTCTCATGTCCGAGCCAACCGAGTTGTCAACATTACGCCCGATAATCCCCGAGATTAATGCTAATCCTAGTTTAATTAATTTGGGCCATTACATCGGTCCTCTTCCCCATCGTCTTCAACACATTGTCTTCTCTCTCTTGTTGTTTCAACCTCTCCCTTGCAGTCTCTTCACTTTTGTCTCCCTCTATGTTTTCCCTCTCGGCTCTCCTCTCTTAGTGTCCTCTATCTCGCTCTTGGCTAGTGACCACGATGGTGAAAGAGCAATGGAACAAAACATTGATTTGAGGTTAGTTCAGATTTAAACTAAATTGGTATATTGGACATGTTATTGGTGTATGAAATTAGTTAATGATTGATATGGTTGAGAAGGCCTGATTTAGAGGGGGATTTTGTAGAAAGTTGAAGATGACGAAAAGGGGGTAGTATTACTACTATTATTATCGTTATTTTGGTTTAAGTTTATTAGAGGTTGATGATGAAGTGGAAGAAGAAAATATCATGGTTGATGCGGTTGTTATGGCTATTGTTGATGTTAGCTTGGTTGGGGAAAGGTTTAAATAGAGATAACTAATGATAAAGGGCTATTGTTGTAGGGGTTGCAATGATAGGGCCCTTCCCAAGCCATGCCTGGGCACTAACCCAAGCATGGCTTGGCCCTATAAAGCAATGATAGGCACTGCAGGGCAACGCATGCCATGCAGTGCAAGGCATGGCCCTACAAAGCGGAAGGAATGCCTAGTCACTGCCCCACGCCAATCCTTAGGGTGATCTAGGGACTGCCCTAGGTCTCTTGTAACGGCCCACCTAATTTAATGATTATTTAATTATCTAATTTCATATTAGAACCCAGCTCAAACCCATATAGACGTCGCGGATTAATCTAGGGCACACCTATCGATGTATAATTGTAGTTATATTTGTGTGATGCTTGCTTATGATGGTGTTTTATTATGAATTATATCATTATGCCATGTGTACCATTGATCATCATGTTTGTGAGTTATTAGTGCAGCGAATAGCACCTCGTGATGCATACAATGCGGGTATGGAAACGATATATCTTAGATGAACTTATTTATGGTAAATGATAGCATTCTAAGCTTAATAATATGGAAAAATGTGATTTAGGTTGAACGAAACGCAATATATGCAAAAATGAACCCGACATGCCTCGTAATGCAAGATAGCGTTGGGTACACGAGTAAGCGAACTTAGTCTAATGTTGTTATGTAAATTTGGCTAATAAACCATAGACTAAATCGATGAAACCAAGTAATGTGCCTATGGTATCTAATTAGACTACCAATAAGAAATTTGCCTAAGTAAAGATGTTGAGTTGCCCTTAATTGACTAAATAAATTGACACATATTAGACACAAAAAAACTTGGCTTGATTTAATAGGAGTCCTTGATGGGCCTTGAGATATGTGTGTTTAATTTTATGAAGTGAACAACTACATAATGAGGACTTAGCCTCATTTGTTCATTCTAACATGCAAACCAAGCAAACGAAAAAAACAAAAACAAAAAAACAAAAATGAAATTCATAGCATAGAAGAAAGGGCTGCACTTGCTGAATTCAATGGATTCATAGGAGATTTGTGACCTAGAAGCCAAGGATTTATGTTCTTAAGCTAGGTAAGATCCTACCCTAGTCATATCTTCCATTCTTGCTCAAATTGGGTCTTGAAATGCAAGTAGGATTTAGGGCTCTGATGTTAGTACGAGAAATTTGTTGCTTCTATTGAGGTTCTAACTCCACCAATGTTGTACACTATGTGCGCTACATAGCCGGTCCCAAGTCCGGATAAAGGAAGAGGACTGTGACGCCCATTTTTTCATACCGAAAAATGGGTAAGGGAGGTCCCAAACTCACTTTTCATACAGGCCCCAAGCTCATTTTCCATTCTTGGAAAATGGAGGGGGGTTGCGATAGGTTGACAGCCAGCGTAAAACTTTTGTCGCTTTTCATCAAATGGATCAAACATATATAAACATTGGGGCGTTCCTACCTAGCGACGCGCTGCACCGGAGCCTGGGTGTAGTGAGAAATGAGCAAGGGTGTGTTTCACATCGCCGCCTGGGTGAGTATACCATTAGATGAAAAGGTTTTTATTGGAGGAGATTTAAATGGGCATGTCGGGGCAAGTAACGATGGGTTTGAGAGAGTTTATGGTGGTTTTGGTTACGGTAATAGAAATGAAGAAGGAGAATCAATCTTAGAATTTGCTTCAACATACGATCTTGTCTTAACAAATACTAGTTTTAGGAAGAGGGAGCCGCATATAAATACTTTTAGTAGTGGTCATAACAAGAGTCAAATAGATTTTCTTTTAACAAGAAAAATAGATAAAAAATATGTAGAGACTGCAAAGTAATACCTGGTGAAGCACTTACTACCCAACATAAGTTAGTAGTACTTGATATTAAGCTAGCACGACGGCATAATATAAATAAAAGAGTTAGCGACCCTAGAATAAAGTGGTGGAACCTAAAACATAGTAAACAAGTAGAGTTTAGAGAAAAACTACTAAAGGAAAATGTTTGGAATCTTGACTTAGATGCTAATACAATGTGGCTAGAAATGAGTAGTTGCATAAGGAGAGTGGGATCAAACGTATTAGGTATATCTAAAGGTTTGGGACCACCAAAGAAGGAAACATGGTGGTGGAACGAGGATGTCCAACGAGCAATTAAGACTAAAAGAGAGATGTATAGGAAAATACTTAAGTGTTAAGATGAAGATGTGTACAATCAATATAGAGAAGCTAGAAAACAAGCTAAAAAAAGTAGTCAGTCAAGTTAAAACGAATTTCATGGAAAATCTATATACAAGGTTAGGTAATAGAGATGGCGAAAAATATATATATAGGCTAGCCAAATTAAGAGATAAAAAGAAACAAGACCTAAGTCATGTAAGATGTATTAAGGACGAAAATCAAAATGTTTTAAAGCGCAAGGAGGATATTAAGGAGAGATAGAGAAGTTACTTCGATAGTTTATTTAATGATGGTCAAGTTGATACTATAATATATGAAAACCCACACCAAGAAAGAAATGTAAACTATACACGCAATATTAGAATTGTAGAAGTTAAAGAGGCATTGAAAAGAATGAAAATATGGAAAGCATGTGGCCCAGATGAAATACCCATAGAGGTTTGGAAATGCTTAGGAGAAATTGGATTGACTTGGTTAACAAAACTTTTCAATAAAATTTTAAAATCAAAACGGATGTCAATGGATTGGAGAAGAAGCACGCTTGTGCCAATCTTCAAAAACAAAGGAGACATTCAAAGTTGCTCAAACTACCGAGGAATTAAACTTATGAGTCACACTATGAGACTTTGGGAGAGGATAATTGACAATAGGCTAAGGAGAGAAACAATAATATCAGAGAACCAATTTGGTTTCATGCCTGGGAGGTCAACTATGGAGGCGATTTTCATTGTAAGACGATTGTTAGAAAAATATAGAGAAAAAAAAAAGATCTTCATATGGTATTCGTAGATTTAGAAAAAGCATATGATAGGGTCCCTAGAGATGTTCTTTAGTGGGTTCTAGAAAGAAAAAGAGTGCATGCTAGATACATAGACACTATTAAGGATATGTATGATGGAGTAGTAACGAGTATAAAAACATTTGGAGGAGCTACAAAAGAATTTCCCATTACGATAAGACTACATCAAGGATCGGCTTTAAGCCCATATCTATTCACTTTAGTTATGGATGAACTAACTAGACATATTCAAGAGCATATACCATGGTGTATGCTATTTGCAGATGATATTGTCTTAGTGGATGAAACAAAAGATGGAGTGAATAGGAAATTAGAACTCTGGAGGAATACATTAGAATCTAAAGGCTTTAAGTTGAGTAGGATGAAAATCGAATACATGCACTGTGAGTTTAAAAACACTAGACATCGAGATGACGGAGTGCTAAAATTATGGGAAGTAGAAGTTCCTAAGGTAAACCACTTTAGATACCTAGGATCAATCATACAAAAATGGTAACATTGAGAATGATGTCACACATAGAATTCAAGCTGGATGGAAGAAATGGTGGAGTGCAACAGGGGTGATTTGTGATCGAGATATTCCTACTAAGTTAAAATGAAAATTTTATAGGACCGCAATTAGGCCAGTTATGCTCTATGGAAGAGAATGTTGGGCGGTAAAGCAAGAACAATTACATAAAACGAACGTGGCAGAAATGAGGATACTTAGGTGGATGTGTGGTAAAACTCGTAAAGACATAATAAGAAATATAGAAATTCAAAGACAAATAAGAGTAGCACCAATTGATATAAAGATTAGGGAAGGGCGATTGCGGTGGTTTGGTCACCTGCAAAGACGGCCTACAAATGCCCCAACTAGAAAACTTAACTCAATAGAAACTGTAGAAATTCGACGAGGTAGGGGCAGACCAAAGTTAACATAGGATGCATTAATTAGGAGGGATTTGAATGGTTTGCAAAGCTAACCATCAATTGCACTTAATCGAGCACAATGGAAAAGTTTGATCCATGTAGCCGACCCCAGTTAATTTGGGACTGAGGCTATGTTGTTGTTGTTGTTGTTGTTGTTGTTGTTCTATTGAGGTTCTCTACTATTTTTGAACTAAAAATAATGAATTACAACTCTAATTTCTTAGTAAACTGGTTTTGATTGAGTTTTACTTGAATGTGGGTTGATGGAATGCATACATGTTGAAGATGACGATGTTTTTGCAAGGTGTTGATGAATTTGTGCATTTTATATATATTTTTGTTGCTGTTATTGGGCTGTTGTCGTTGAAGAAGAAGATGAGAGAAAGAAAAAAAAGAAAGGAAAAAGAAAGAGAAAAAAATGAAGAAAAATTTGGGGGCAGACGAATCAGTTTAGAGAGGGAGGCCCAGACGTGCGTACGAGTCTGGGTCAGGCCTAGCCGAACCGAGCTCGGTTAAGGTGGGCCTAACCCCCATTAATTAATTAAAAACTAATTTTATTAAATACAAAATAAATATAAATAAATTATACAAAATATATAAAAATAAATAAAATTACAAAAAAATTCAAAAAAATCATAAAAGTTATGAGAAATTGGGAAAAAGGTATGAAATTAGGTTTCGAGACTTTTTCAGGCATTTGTCACCCCGGTGTAACCCAAAAAAAAGTGTCACAACTAAAAATTAGAATAAGATTTTAATTTTTGTTCTCACAATATAAAATCAATTAATGTGACCATAAATTATTTAAAATTGGTATGTAGGATACACGGGGCCTAGGAAAGCTTAGGGGATCGACAGATGGGTATTCGGAGTACAAGCGAGTAGCTAGGACTTGGTTTTTATCGCATTTTGATAAGTAAACCCCACCATAAAAACACGTAGCATTTATTTACTATTTTATTTCATTATACCACTGATTTATGCTCGTTTGAGTTTGTTTGACTACTCCACTCCTGCGTGCATCTGTATATGGTCAACGGGACACTATGACCTCTCACCGACTCCCTCGTGATTAGCAATCTGATTGTTGCTTCAGTTCCAGCGATGTCCTAGGCCACGCTTGAGAATTTCTTCGCGAGTCAATGATTTTTAGAGATAGTGTGGTGGGGAGTTAACTCCAATATAGAGTCCTCTATTTTGTGGCAGTTGGCCAAGAGTTGTAAACACGCATCCAACAAAGTTCCTCATTAACCTTGGAGCAGTGGCGGGGAGTCACTTCGTCACCAGAGTCTCCTCGGTCCAGTGTTATTAGTCTCAGAGTTCGGCGGATATATAACACACTTGCGTCCAACATTTACTGTTTTTTTAGCGACTTATCTTCATGCTATTAGCCCTTTCTAGTGCATTTCTTATTGACTAGCATGATTTGTAGACGTTTCATTTACATTCTTATTAAATGCAACTTGCGTCTCTTTTGAGGATTTACTCACTGGACTCGTCATCAAATTTTTGCATGAATGACCGAGTGCATATCCTATGAAGAGCACGGGGAAGTCCATACTTGGTGACTTCATCTGATCATTGAGAGCCTCCGCAAGCCCATCTCGTAGGTGTTTGTATACATTATGTTACTGCTTTTGGGTATATTTTGGGAGACTTGATACATTGATACATGTATATTGATCCTATTGTACATTTTGTCACCTTATATATACATGGTATCCTTTTGATGGGTTTTCCACTACTTAGGGTTTGTTAATGAAGTAAAATTTTCATTATTTATTATTCGCTTTATCTAAAATGAAAGGTTTCCGCTATTATTTATAACTTACACTCAATAACTCACATATTTAGTTGAAAAGACCAAGGAACAACAAAATAACTTATCAAACAAGCTAAGTGAGATAAAAGAATAGACTAATTAAACCAAATTAAGAGCGAATTTTCATAAAACACCAGATAATTGTAATAGTTAGGCTAATTGAAAAGGTTAAGTATTTGTCGCGGACTGTTATGGACAGGCATGCAGATGAAGTGGCATGACCTGGTGACGTGCTCAACGGTATGGCGGGCCCTTATTGCCTTGGGATTTAGGGTCCCCACATCTCCCCAGGCACTACCTGAGTGTTAGGCGAGGTCGAGTATAAAAAGTGAGCAATGGAACAAAAACAAAAGAATTGATTTGTTGTTGATAAATATGAAAATTGGGACTTAATAAAGTTCCTAAATTAAATTTGTGATCGGCAAAGCCTACAATTTAGCAATTGGACTATAAATCCCTATTTAGAGTTCAAAATGGTTTTAATCTGGATTTGGTGTTAAGAATCGATAATGGTATATCTAATTTGAATTAAGAATTGTCAAATTGATGATTAATATTAGATTGCAATCAAATGAGTTGATGAATTACATTGTTGTTAATGTCATGAGGTGAAATATATGGTTTGATGATCCAATGAGTTGAATGGCTTGATATCTTGTTGAAATGGGCCATAATAAGATTCATTGAAGTTCCAAATCGAGAAATTGGGATCAGGGAAAACCATACATACCCATCGAGTTTAAATCTCAATATTTGGAATGCATAGACAAGTAGTTGGTTATTGTAAAGCTAAATAGGTGGTCAAGACATATTTTATGCTTAATAAGTAACTAAGAAACTAATCTGAAGTATATAGTTGAGTAATATTGTTTATAAGTTAAAGGAGTGGTTTGGGACTCTAATTGGAATTCAAAAACATTAAAAAGAAGTGTGAAAGTGCTTTCGAAGACCTTGAAATACTTGTTAAAGTTTGTTAGGAGACTTGAGTTCTATTGTAAATGGAAATATGAATCTTAAGATATTGAAATAGAATAGTAATTCTAAGATAATTAATTCTATGGTTTAATAGGACACATAGAAGTACGTGAAAGTCGGGATTCGAATGTAAGACTTCATTACCAACTATGAGTTAGTTTGACTATAAGTAAACCTAACAGTGGACTTGACTATTTAGGGAATTTATCTTTCTACCTACATTTGTGTTTAGTCTGCATTACATTTCGCATCATTCTTGGTCATGCATTCATGTCATTCCAAAAGATGGCTTGTTATGCTACGACTTACAGTTAGGGTTTAGAGCTAGGTTTGCTGACCAGATAGATTGGAACACAGAAGACCCAAGGCACGCAAGTTTTTCGAGGAGCATGCATTAGACTTCTATTATTTTTTAGCTTCATTTTTGGGTTGGCCAACCTGTTTATGAACCTTGAAAAATAATAAAAGGGTTTCGCTTTATATATTAATTTCTTGTTATTTGGAAATGCAATTACATGTCTCCATATATTCGAATTAACATTTGTAGGAGTATAGAGCAGTATAAGAGTTCACATACCTGACATCTTATAGTTGTTTTCAATGATGTTAGGTTCTATGTGAAGACAAGGAAAAATGGACAAGACTCAAAAATTATGGTGATTGTTTCAATTTTAAAAGTTTAATTCTTGTTTTAAATTATTCTAAAATATTGTTTTGGGTTCCAGCGTGAGCGTAGGTCATGAAATACTCTCCAATTGGTTATGAGAGTCTTTTAAATTACTTTAAAGTAAATTAGGTGGTTTATATTCCAGGTTCGGTTTATTTGAGATTGTAAAGTTGTAACTAATGCATTGGAGACTCTAAGTAAGTTGACATGATTCAAATTTGATATATATTGTGAGATGCGGGGAGCTGTAAGTCCTTTTAAGCTTCTCCCCATTATGCTGCCAATAAGATAAATTTTTTGGCAGGTCACTTTTAGGGGAAATGCTTCCGAGATTTTATCAAAAATACAGAGGATAATTAGTATGATTTTCCAATTTGCTTCAATTAAACAAGATATAAATTTAGTTTTTGAGCATTATTAAGGATTGAAATAAAAATTATTTTGAGGTTAAAGTTAGTTGAATGGATTAGGTGCCTAATTAGGGTAATTAGGGATAAGTCAGGGCTTAGTGAGACGGGCCTAGATAGATTTATACTTAATATAAGGTTGCTGGCAAACCGCTAGACATAAATTGAATTTTTTTCTTATTTAATCATTTTATCTTATTTTCTAATTAAAATATTGGTAAAATTAATCATGAATTCAAAGATTTGAGTCATACACGTAAATACTAAAAATAAATAAATATAAATAACTAAATAAATAATATATTTTACATTTAATAAATAAATTGCCTGGCCATTATCCCCTCTTTATTTGAAGCTACTTCGAAGCTTATAAATCCAAAAATAGTTTCAAAAGAGAGTTAAAAGGAGAGAAATAAAATATAAAATACTATACTAGCTTAATTATAATCCTAAAACATAAATAAATAAAGATAGATAAATGGTTGCCTTCGGAAGACCGCCTTTGTTTACTATTGTTGGCCTGACTAGACCAATTCAGTTCTAGTTAGAATATATATCGAGGAGTTCCATCTTTACATATGAAATTATAATAAGGCTCCATTTTGGTACACCTTCAGCGTCCTTGAAAACAATTTCTTCATTTTTAACACGTAGTGTGATTGTTCTTTTATCTATGTCAAGTATTGCATTAGAAATGACTGGAAAAGGTCTTCCTAGTATTATATCTACATCATCTTCAGGACCGTGATCAAGAATTATAAAGTACAGCAAAAAACTAAAATTTTCAATCTTAACTTCTACATTTTGCAATTTTCCTACTGTATCCACTATGGATCCATAAACAAGGTAAATTTGAGCTTCTTTCGTGCTTCCTTTTGTTAAGGTTTGCTTTGACAAGAAGATGAAACTGTCGGGGAACTTTCTAATCGCGTTCTAATCCTTAATCAAGATCACCGATCCATGACGTGGGATACACACCATGACACGCACACTGACCGAGGTACATAGCCGAGGTATATTTTAGTTTTTTGTGGTGTGTTTACCTAGTGTATTGTATATGTGTAGACTAATTAAGTCAATTTTACGTATTATGTATGGGCGTCGAGGCGAAAGCAGGGACACGCCTTGAGACGCGTGTTGACATGAGATCAAGTGGGGAGTTGTAGGTGAGTCATTTAAATTATAACACATGTTAATGGACCCATTTGCAGCGTTTTACATAAGTCAGATGGATTACATATTGTAAATCACACTAAAAGGCCTAAAGTTGATAAAAAATTATAAACACATAGACAAACCTAGGGATTTGTACCACTAACTATCACAAAAAAACTTGGTGTCCATTATTGTGTTAGTGAGTTGAATTTAGTAAGGTTAGGAGTCATTTTAGGCCATGTGATCCTCATAGAGATGTGGGTGTGTGTTAAAGTGAAAAGCAAAGTATATAAACAAAACCTTAGTGGGTTGTCTCCATTTGCATGACTACAAAAAGAGAACAAAAATCAGAGTACATAGCTCTTAAGCTGTTGGAAATTTAGGAGTTGATCTACAAGAGAATAAAGTTCAATCAATCAAAAGTAAATCAAGTCTACCAATCCTAGCAAGAACTATAGGTAAACAATCTTCACTTGGTAGTTTCAATTTCTTGTCAATTGAATTGTGTAATCAAAGGGGTTTATGTCTACAAATGAATTTAAAGCTTCACAAAGGTTTGTTTTGATCTTACTTGAGTCATTTTTTATGTTTCAAAACCCAATTTTTATGTTTTTATAGTTTGGCCAAAAATTATGGTTTTTCTTATTATTTTAATTTTCAAAAATTTAGTTGTCAAGATGAGTTTTTTTTTTGAAAAAAATGCTAAATTTGGATTCTACATCTATTTCTAATAATTCTGCTATAAATAAGTTTCTAATTTAGTTTTGAAAATCAAAAGTTATACATTTTACAAGTTTTAGATGTTCTTGAGCTTTCCAACAATATGCATGTTTAATTTGATAAATTTGATGAATTATATGAAGTGCTTGGTATATGTTTGATAGAGGAGGATGTTACGGATCCCTAGTGGCGAAGAACGGGGATTCGGGGCTTTTGAGGAGGCCATTTGTGACGGTCCCAAATCCCGAGGTCGCCACGTGGAGTGTCATGGCCCCGCAGTCTTGTCAGATCATTGACCCACTGGGTCCCACGTGCCACTAACGTCCTTTGCTACGTCACGACTCCTCGATATACGTGTTAACTCATTTGGTTAATCAGTTTAGTTTGATAATTGAATCATTTTTAGCATTAAAACAGCGGAAGTCTTAAATTCAAAGTAAGTAAAACAATTAAATTCAGCATCATATTTATTAGAGCAAGTCCTACTGTGGAAAACCCGAGAAAGTACTCTATATATTAGCGAATATACTAATAGGCAGTAATATATACAAGTACAGTGTCTATCAAGTCTCCCAATACCCAAAAGTAGAGGAAAATATCAAAATAACACATACTAGTAGGTCCTCAATTGCGGGCAATCAGATGAAGTCGCCAAGAATCCCCTTACCCCTACTAGTACTGGAATCTGCACTCGACTATCATAAAAGGCCAAATGAAGAGTACAGTCAGTAAGATTCCAAATGAAGTACACCGAGCATTTATAAGAAAGTAAATAGCTATCAATAATCATGTTAAACAATCATGCGGAAACTAAACAAACAACTATGCTACAATCATTACATGAATAGATAACACGAGAGAAACAAAGTGTGCGCTTGTCCCGGTCAGAATAAACTGTACTTCGGACCCCAGGATCCTTTCGGTGGGTGCCCCCAATTCCTTTCACCTGGTTCCTCGAGTGTGTTTCCAACACGTGCACCCTTAATGAAACTCGGGTTGCAATTCACTAAGTACCTGATCACATGTGCAACAGCCTAGTGTGCAATAAGTACACTATGAATAAGGTGGGAGTAACACAACCACCAACCCAAATGTATCACGGAATAGAGTACAATAACAAGGAATAGGAAATTAACAATGGAAAAGTAAACCCTCAGTGACTTTCAAATGGATTCTTACGTACCTCAAAAGGCATTCTGAAATCTCGTTCACGTCTCGAAATACGCACTCGACTCCCGACTATAGTCTCCTAAGTTCCTGATGTCCAATTAAACCATTTTAACTAGATTAGAGTCAAATTAAGTGAATTTATAATGTGTGGTCAAAAATATTTTATTCCAAAAAGTTTGATTTTTGGCACACTTTTCGAGTTATATCGGGGTGCCAAATGCCTGAAAAATTCTCGAATACTATTTTTCTATATTTTTCTCATTTTTTTATATTTTTCCTGATTTTTCTTGACTTTTCCATAATTTTATACCTATTTTTCTTATTTTTTTTGTAATTTATTTTATTTAAAACTATTTTTAAATTAATTTTTTAATAATATATTATTTAATATAAATGGGTAAGTCCCTAGACCGGATTTGACCCGGTCCAACTGAGTCGGTCTGATCTGGTCCTGGCCCAACCAGGTCAGGCTCGGTCTGCCCAGCCCTATCTAGGGGACACACGCACGCACACGCGTGCATGCGCCTCTCCCCTCCCCATTTTCTTTCTTCTTAAACAACAGAGAGTTGTCTCTGTTTTTGTTTCTTTTTTTTTCAACAAATCAAACAACACAACTACATCATCAACAACCCAACACCATTAATACTTAATTTTCTCCAACATTCAACCACAATCAACTATCACCATTAAAACCACATGGAAGCTTCATTTTAATGGAAAATTGAAGGAAAGTATAGATGCTCACCTTGATCACTTGTTTGTTTGATCAAATCATTTTCAAATACTCCAAGGATGTCATAAAATCTCCCACTCTCGATCAATCAACTCCTCCAATAATTTTTACTATTTTATGTGTTGAAGAGGGGGAAAGAGAGGAAACGTGAGAGTGAATGAGAATGAGTGGTGAACCTCATTTTGGGGTGTTAGGTGTATAGGTGGCATGTTCACATTTGCTCCTCACCAGACACCAAATTTTTAGTCTTATTCAATTACCTTCGGTCACCCGGTGTCCCGCACCTCGGCACGCATAATGAGGCGCGCCATAGTCGCCAATTTCGATCAATTGGCCTAGACTATATTTGTCATTAATATTTTTCACATTTAATTTATTTGATTATCCAATTTATTTTCTCGACCTAGTGTAACCACATTTCGCTCGCTCATTACCCGTATTGACACGTTTTTCAAGGCGAACGCTCGTTACACTATCTCGCTCGATTCAACGATGTAAATACACACATACGATGCTATGTAAGATAATTAAATATACGCCATCGCAAATATGCAAACATCACGTAAAAACACTATTTACCTAGTCAAACGTGCCCTGATCTGTCTGTGGCATCCATGTGGATCTGAGCTAGCGTCCGAGTCTGAAAATAGTCAATAATAGCGGTGAAATTAAAATTGGGCCGTTACACCTTTCCTTAGAGGAAACTCAGAATTCTTGTTGTAGAATTATGGGTTCCAACGCGTGTAGCGCGCTAGCGAAACTCTCTAGCACGCTAGAGAAAACTCCTAGCACGCTAAGAGTGTCACTAAGCGCTAGGTGCTCTGACAGTATAAAAATCTGCATTTTCTCAAAACACACCAAACCTATCTAATCTAGCCTAAAACCCAAAATAACAGTCTAAACACACTCTAACACATACTAAATGATACCAGGAGCCTTAGGAAAAGTCTCAGGAGTCTGAGTATGCGTATTGGGGTGTTGGGAGGCCGGTTAAGCTAGGGAATATGTTGCGTGACTTGTAAGTAATCTTGTTAAGGTTCTTATTCATATTTCATTCTAATTATGCTCTGTTTTACAGTCTTTTGACTATGTATTGCTTTGTATTCTGATATCATGAAATTGTTTCTTATTCTACTCATTATATAGGTGTTTTTATCATGATATCATTTACCTATGGAATCATTGACTCTATTCTCGTGTCATACGTCTTTCATGCTATTTTGATGAACATGTGATCGAGAATAGCATGCTATTAGGATTGGAGAAATGAAATTGGAGTATATATATGGACTTGTATTTTTTGAATGTTAGCTTTGAAGCATATTGTCTTGTCTTGGAATGTTAGACCCCACTTAATAAAGGCATATGATCGGCCTAGATTACCTTAATCCACTGATAATCTAGTAGCCTCAACCTCTCCATCAATAAATAATTAAAAATCTACCAGAGTAATTATCAAATATGATTCTAAATAAACCACAACGAATCTTGTACCTCAAAATCAGTAAAGATTAATTATATAATCCTTAAATATTCGTAAAAAATTTTCGCCAACATCTCCTCTATTTCTAAGCCTACATCGGAAATCTCAGCCTTTAGAAATCTTCAACAAACTTGCTCAGCTTGGTGGAAATGCCGAATGACTCATAATTCACCCCATAAGAAAATATAACGCATTAATAATGATTATTTATTCATTCTAACCTATCTCAGACTTTCAATATTATTAAATCATTAATACCTTAACTTCTCGGCGTTTCAATCCATCTTATAACTATTAAAACAATTCCAATCCTTCTCAAAATAATTTCAACACTTTCAAAAGATATCCTAACCTTACACGAACCCAAAAACCCATTTATACAATATTTTATATTCAAAAGTAATACAAACATAGAGAGAAAGAAACCGCGCAAGTTACAAATAATCAAAAAGCTTTTCCTTTCCTTTGTCGCCGCTAAAATCTGTTATTATCCAATTATAAAAATTCGATAATGTTAAGTAAATTCCACACTATCTAGTACACCTGTAGTAATCAAATGCATAGTAATCCAAGGAATTTAAACGAATAATATAATCCAACGAATTTAAATACAATTGTGAATCCATCCCGTTTCTGTTATCCGACCACTAAAAGACGACCGGTCTCCGAAAGTGATAAGTAAACAGTGATAAGGACTCATGCGTTGGGAGAATAACCAAACGAGTCTCGTTCCTCCAGACTATGGGAGTATGATCTGATTCAACGTGATCTGATGATAACCATGTGATGCAAAGTATTAGTGACTCCAGCCCCTTCAAGCATAATATAGTGTTCAATAATATAAACATTATAAGGAGACTCGTAATGCCTTGCCATCCCAAACCGTGTATTCATGTACAACAAAAAAAACAATTCAAGGATCAATGCAATTTATACGAAATATAATCATACAATGTAAAGGTTACCATTAGATTTACTTAACCTTACAAACAGCCAACTTCAAGCTTAATTTTTGAGGTTCCTGGAGCGTTGGATCACCTTGAAAATGGTTCCAATAGCTTCTTTGCACAACTAATTATATTATGGGTTAAGCTTCAAGTGAAACGATATTACAAAGCCTAATGAAAACTGCGATCAAAGTATACTTGAGAATAGTTTCCAAAAATATTAATTTATATAACTATTTCAACTAGCTTTCAACTAGCCAACTTGGGGTAACTTTTTAACCTTGAAAACCTCAATGTTTGTCATGATGACCTTAAAGGAACTTTAGTACTCATGTCCTACTTTCCATAGACTCTAAGAACACCCAAATCGGATCACCAATGGAGAAGTTATGAATTTCCCTATATGGCTTGTCGACTTGGCAACTTTATATATTTTGAACTAATAAAAAAACTTCTCCAAATTAATATTTTCGCAATTAAATCCTCAAAACTCGACAATAACGCCACAAAACCACCCGATACCAACACCAAAATATTTTTCATAGTCCATGGAGTCAAATTGGACTAAAACCAATAATCAATATCAACTATTAAAACTTCTCCAAAATAGTTATCAACTGAATTGCATTAGTTCACCTCATAAAAACCTTAACCCACGTATGTGGAGTTTATCCCAAATTGATGCAAATCAATCTAATATACCAATTAACAACAATTCCAACCAATTTCTATCAAAACCCAGCGAAAAAAATCAAAAAATCGCGAGAATTTAAATCGAATTGAGGAAAAATGACTGGCATTAAGAATTTACCACATTGCAAGCCAAATACCTCGTTTCTACTATAGAAACTTAACTCGAACTGAACATCTCGCAATGCTCTACAGTTTTGCTGAAAGAAACCGAGTGAAAATCGGACGTCGAGAGTGCGCGGAGTGAAAGTCCGAGTTGTGAGGGTTAGGGAACATTCAGTTCAGATTGAAATGAAAACAAGAATCGTTTGATTTTTTTTATTTATACATAAGCCCTCAGCTGCTTGTCAGCAGCTTAATTTCATTTTATTTATTAATTCCAGAAATCCCTATTTTGACGTGTTTTGACTTTTAGCGCCCGTTTTCTAACCGACTTTTCACCAAATTGAACAAAACTCTCGACAAAATAGTCCATCTTTATGAATTTCCATAACATTGACCAAAACCCCAAAAATCTTAACTTTGTCCATAAACCTTTATGGACCATTCCTCTTGCAATATTTATCCAAACTTGCACCAGTATGGACCAAATCTCAACCTCGACTACTGTCAACCAACACCAAACTCGAAACAAGATCTCACACAACTTCGTCTCATTTCACACTACCTATAATCCCGACTTACACGCAAACCGAGGCAAATCCCCACGTCAGCTCATTAAGTTCATTTAAGGTCCAAATTATGAATTTTTTATTTAAATTCAATTATTCGTCGTAAAATTCAAAAATAATATTTACGTTAATATTTTGACTATCTCATCACCCGTCTTGACATGTATCTCAAGACAAAACCCCGCGAATCTCAAATTTACTCAATAACCCGAATTTCGCAAACATCACAGATTAATAAAATTAATTCTAAATCTCAAATTCACCAGTGTTTAATTCCCGACTCGCGGCCAAAACCATAATTAAGCTTCTTTAATCTCGGATTAATCGTAATTACTGACTTAAAAATTTCGATATTTGACATGGAATCCCTAGTGCGAGTCTTTCTTAATATTATAAAGTAGTGGTAGAATCTAAGGATCATTGCATGATTATGAGATGCGCGGCACACGGGGGTCACTAGACTACCGGGATGTCGGCACTCACCACCAAACTTGCGCGACACACGGGGTATAGGACCCCTGGGTAATCAACAGGTATGTATATACAGATAATTTATTTATGCGTAAAGCTCGGCTCTGCCTTTGAGGATTGAGATATGGATGATTATGGAGTCGTAGAGCTCAGCTCCGACCTTCG
Source organism: Stephania cephalantha (assembly GCA_039657325.1). Classification (NCBI taxonomy): domain Eukaryota; kingdom Viridiplantae; phylum Streptophyta; class Magnoliopsida; order Ranunculales; family Menispermaceae; genus Stephania; species Stephania cephalantha. The sequence continues at coordinate 6,840,173 of CM077578.1, read as the reverse complement.
ATAGAGGTGTAGAGCACAGCTCCACCCTGAGGTATTGGAATAAAGGCCTGTGTGATAGGACTCACGGCCGACCGGACATAGATCATAACTACTTAACCAGTGTCTGTCTCATTTTATTTAACTGTGGGATTTTCTAGCATATTTCCTTCTCAACACTTCTTCGCTATATATATGCTTTTAAATACCATCGATTATGTTTGGAAATGTACTTAAAAATCTCCAAGAATTACTTTATCACTTATTGCACTCACGATCCTTTTTATGACAGTGGGTGAAGATCCGTCGAGAAGTAGACCAAGGAAGGAGAAGATCGATGACTATCTCTGAGCGTTTGGCGATTTTCTACTTTCTATTTTATAGGTCTCGACATTTTGATGTATTATATACTTTATGTCATTTCTATACATTTTGGGTTATATATTGGGTTGAGCGTATAGTTCCCTGACTTGAGACTTAGACTATCACATTGTTTCCCATCTTTTGATGTTTATATGCATGTGATGTTATTTCCTGGTTTCTACACTTAGGATTTGTAAATAATTTCTTCCGCACAACTGTTAAGACTTTTACTAGAACTTCTTAACTATAAAAGTTGTAATTAACTCTGAAATTTAATAATAATGTAACATATGTATTACGTATCCTGAACACGAATAATGAGGCTAATTAGATAAGAAAAAAGGCTAACTAATACATTGTTAGGTCTAACGTGGCTGAGATTAGGGCTTAATGACGGGATTAGTTCGGACGGTGCCCCTATTCTAGGGAAGGTCGTCACAATTGGTATCACAATGTGGGTTTAAAGAACTTTATGGTTTAAGGCATTATGATACCAACACAGTTAGTATCAGAGACAAGTTCTCGATAAGTATACCATCAGTTTAACTAAAACACAAACCTTAGATGTGGAAGCCAGATGATCCTTGCCTAAAAACTATTAGCTAGGAAGTGAGAAAAAGTAAGATGGGGATTTCTTATATGTAAATGTTAGTTTCTATATGTATATACATTTATATATGTGTTATCTATGTAGCTGCTGGTGTTGGGAACGTCGTCAATATGCAGAGAACGATGGTAGATCGATGCAAGATTGGATATTATAGCAGCTCATGTGGTGCAGATTCTTCTAGTCGTAACCGCACTGGTAGTAAAGACAGTTGATGTTTTATCATCCCATATGCCTACATCTTCTACCACATAAATTGAGGTTCAGCTTATAAAGGACTTCATCAAACTTAAGCCAACCTATTTCGATAGAGTAAGGAATTTTGATAAGATCGAGAAGTGGGTACTATCTCAAGAGAAACTTCAAAGGATACTGAAGATGGAGGATAGACTTTGAGCAGAGATCTCATCATACACTCTGAAGAGAGACGTTGATATTTGGTTACGTATGACAATTGCTGCACATGAATAGTTTGAGGCATGGGAAGCTTTCAAGCAGAAGTTTTATCAGCAATACTTCCCGCTCGTAGTGATGAAGACGTTGATGAAGGAATTCATGGACCTGAGATAGAGAACAGAGGAGTCCTTGATGCAGTAAATGGACCAATATGATTATATGAAGTCGTTTGTAGGGTTCTTAGTAAAAGATGATTCTGAGAATGTGTATCATTTCGGTGACGAATTGAGGCTAGACATCGGTTTTCATGTATTTTGTGCAGGTGCCAAGACACTCAATGAGATCTATGAGCGAGCCCTATCACAAGAAACATACTATTAAGGCAGAGTCGCAGAAGGGACAGCATCGGGTCTAGTGTTGTCAGCAGGCAGACTACAAAGTATGAGAAGAGGAGACAAAGGGGCAATAGAGCGAGGAAATGGAGTAGAGGTTCCCAGGGATCGGGGACAGCCACATATTACACATTGGATGTGCCCTATGCATCATAACCTGCTCCAGCACATAGCATAGAGGGAGACCTCCCTTGCCACCTTCAGTCAGACTAGCGTTGCCAGTTCTCGCTTTTCCTGCACTTCTCGCATCACATGCCCTAAAGGATCCACGACAATAGAATTAGGGTGGCTGAGACCAAGGCTGAGGCTGAGATGCTAGATAGGGACAGAGACTGCCGAAGGGACATGGTCAGTATCAGGCACAAGGTAAGTTTCAGGCTTAGGGTCAGTTTCAGGCTAAGGGTTAGCGTAGATAGATTACATGCTACAGACGTGGACAGGTCGGGCACATAGTGATGGATTGCCCATAGCCGGTAGTAGTTTACTTATAGCAGGACCTAGAGGCAGTTCATATGATAGCACACCCATACGCCGACGCCACACAAGCTCTCATTAAGGGTATAGTTTCCATTTATGGTAGAGATTCATATGTATCATTTGATTATGGATCTACCATGTCTTTTATTGTTGGTTGCATATTAGGCATCCTAAGAATGACACTCGTTAGACTTAGAGTACATTTAATTCTTAGTACCGTAACTGGAGATAGGGCTTACCTTAACAGCGTAGTTGAGAGATGTCTAGGTGAGATAGGTGGAGTAGAGATGCCTATAGACTTCAGGGTTCTTGAGGATCAGAGTTCGACGTTTTATTAGGGATGGATTTGCTAGCAGTGTATCACGCTCATATCGGTATGACAGTGATATTTGAGATCCCAAGACATTCGATATTTACCTATAGAAAATGTACATCGAGCTGAGAGCTCGAGAGATTGACTTGCAACTAGAGGAGAAATGGAGACTCTAGTCGCGTTATATGTAAAGGTAGAGAGTCAGGGACCCAGACTTGAGGACATAGCGGTTGTTTATGAGTTTCCAGACATTTTTTCGAAGGACTTACTTGGTTTACCACCGTCGAAAGAGTTGACTTCATCATTAAGTTACTACCAGGCACTACCGAAGATCAAAGATTTATTTGATCAGCTGAGAGGACCACAATATTTCTCCAAGATAGACTTAGGATCAAGGTATCATCAGCTCAGGGTCAGGAATGAGGATAGGTCCAAGACAGCTTCAGTACGAGATATGGGCGGTATCAGTTCACAGTCATGTAATTCAGCTTGACTAATGCCCCCGCAGGGTTTATGGATTTGATGCATGGGGATTTTAGACTGTTTCTTGACCGCTTCATGATAGTTTTCATCGATGATATACTAATATATTCGAGGACCAGAGAGGATCACTAACAGCACCTCAGGGAGACGTTGCACACTTTGAGGGAGCACGGACTTTATACCAAGTTTAGCAAGAGTAGATTTTGGCTTTCAAAGGTCAAGTTTCTGGGGCACGTTGTTAGAGCAGCAGGGATTGCAGTAGATCTAACTAAGATTTGGGCTATCATGGATTGTTCAGCACCTATGTCAGTGACAAAGATTAGGAGCTTTCTGGGTTTGATAGGGTCCACCAGTTTATGAAGGATTTCTTAAAAATCGCATCACCGATTACAAAATTGACACAAAAGGAGATCATTTTTTAGTGGACAGGGGCCTGTGATCAAACATTTGAGGATTTGAAAAGATTGTTGACTAATGTGCCAATATTTGTATTGCTAGAGGCTGGACATAAATCTCTAGTGTATACAGATGCTTCTCATATGGTTTTAGGCTGTGCACTAATGTAGGGTGGAGTTGTTGCTTACTCCTCTAGACAACTGAAGATACATGAGAATAACTACTTCACACATGACTTAGAGTTGGCAGGGATTGCATTTGCGCTGAAGGTGTAGAGACATCATCTATATGGAGAAAAATTCACACTTTTTACTGATCATAAGAGTCTGAATTATCTCCACATAAAAGGAGCTGATTATGAGACATCGCAGAAGGTTAGAGTTTCAAAGGACTATGACTTTTCCTTTAGGTATCACCGAGGAAAAGACAACATAGTAGCATATGCGCCGAGTAGGATACCGGTTAGAAGTATCGAGGTTGACAGATGTCACATGACGCATGAGTATAGGTTACTCGAGGCAGCGGCGATAGCATGTTAGTCAAAGGTTCCTACATATACTTGAGTTGAGATTTGCACACAAATGTGAGTAAAAACAGTGTCTACATAAAGATTATCAAAGGTTCAAAAGACTGGTAGATTGCACCTGAGGTTCAGTAAGTTAGCACAGAGTATGGATTATGTTAACTGGATAGAGATGTGAGTTCAATGTGTAAGGTACAGAGGCAGACATTAGATACCGTCAGTGGTAGAGCTGAGAGATAAGATTCTTCACGATTCACACCGTTCTTGATTCACTATTCATCTAGGCAGGACCAAAATGTACCATGACATGAAGAGACATTTTTTTCCTGCCTATAGTAGCATACTATAGATTCAATCAACTGAGTGTTTTGTTTGAGAGAGAAATTATTAGGCTACATGGGGTACCGTTGACGATCATGTCAGACAGAGATGCCACATATACATCCAATATGTGGCGGAGTATACAGGAGCATTATGGTATGCGCCCACAGTACAGTACAGTTTTTCATCCTCAGGTTGAAGGGCAGATTGAAAGGTTGGTTCAGGTCCTCGAGGACATGCTCCGGGCTTGTGTACTAGAGTTTGGCAGATCATAGGAGGAGTACCTACCATTGTGTGAGTTATCTTATAATAACAGTTATCGGACAAGTATTGAGATGGCATCATTAGAGGTTTTCTATGCAGACCGTGTCATTTGCCATCATGTTGGAATGAGTCAGAAGTCCGAGAAATTGTGGGGCCTAAAATTGTTGTTGAGCACACAAAGAAGGTCAAATTGATCCGCTAGAGACTTAAGGGTGCCCAAGAGAGACAGAAGATGCATGCTGACAAGTACCAAGGGTGTCTTTGTCTATTCAGACGTTTCCCCTTAGAAGGGTCTTTAGAGATTCAAGTTGAAAGGCAAGCTTGCACCGAGATTCATCGAGCCTTTCATAATTAAGAAATGGGTCGGGAAATTTGCATACGAGCTTGAGTTGACTCCACAGAGTTAGGGATTCATCCGGTTTACCATATATCGATGCTACAACTAGCTGAGTCGAGGGCATGAATATGACTAATAGTTGACTTGAGTCAGATTGACCTGAATGAGGACATTACTTATGAGGAGAAGCCTATTCAGATCCTAGATCGAAGGGTACAGCAGTTGAGAAACAAGTATGTCCCAAAAGTACTCGTCAAGTGGCAGTTCCATGACGACACGAAACTTACTAGGAGCGGGAAAACTATATGATGGGTGAATTCCCGTACCTTTTCGAGTCAGGTAAGAACTTGACTTAAATTTTAATTTTGAGGACGAAATTTCTATTAGTTGGGAAGATTTGTCACGGCCCAAAATTTCTAATCGCGTTTTAATCCAAAATCAAGTTCATCGACCCGTGACATTGAACCTACACCGTGATACGCACACTGACCGAGGTACATGGCCGAGGTATATTTTAATTTTGTTGTGGTGTTTTGCCTAGTGTATTGTATATATGTAGACTAATTAAGTCAATTTTACTTATTATGTGTAGGCGTCGAAGCGGGAGCAGGGTCGAAATGCATGCCGACATCAGACCTAGTGGAGAGTTGTAGGTGAGTCATTTAAATTATCATACATGTTGATGGACCCATTTGTAGTGTTTATATAAGTCAAATGGATTACATATTGTAAATCAAATTGAAAGGCCTAAAGTCGATGACGAAAAGTATGACTAACCTCTGGATATGTACCACTAACTATCACAAGAAAACTTGGTGTCTATTATTTTGTTAGTGAGGTGAATGTCAGTGGGGTTAGGAGTCATTTTAGGCCATGTGATTATCATAGAAATGTGGTTGTGTTAAAAATGAAATGCAAAGTATATAAACAAACCCTTAGTAGGTTGTCTCCATTTACATGACTACAACAAGAGAAAAAAAAAGCAGAGTTCATAGCTCATAAGCTGCTGGAAATTTATAAGTTGATCAACAAGAGAATGAAGTTCAATCAATCAAAAGGAAATCAAGCCTGCAAGTCCTAGCAAGAACCCTAGGTAAACAATCTTAACTTGGTAGTTTCAATTTCTAGTCAATTGAATTATGTAATCAAAAAAGTTTATGTATAATGAATTTAAAGCTTTACAAAGGTTGTTGTGATCTTACTTGAGTCATTTTTATGTTTCAAAGCCTACTAAGTTTTTCAAGCTTGGCTAATCGTTGGGGAATGGAAGAAGTAAAATACACCTCCTGTGTTATATTATAAAAAACTTCTTTCTCTTTTTCACCTTCAATTGTTGTTTCCTCAAAAGTTTTTAAAGACTTCTCATAAGCTTTTATTTTCTCTAAATAATAAGAATATAGTCTACCGTGAAAAAAGATGGAAGTCTAAATTACTCTGTCATCCATTTTCTAGTGATAATAATATTGGCCATAATTTCATCCTCTTTTTCATCTAGTGTTTTCTATATTTTCTTTTTCTTTTTTTCTTCTTTTAGGTATCTTAATAGGTTTGGATGTCTCTTCCTCGTATTATTTAAACAATGCATTTAATTGTGTTTGATTTATAGGAGCAGTTTGAGTAGGTGCTTTACATAGATTACTCAGTCTATTAATTTGCAAATTCATTTGACTTAATTTATTTTTCAACTCATTGATTGAAGTATCAGTCTTGACTTGATTTTGAGCAATCTGTGTAAAGTTTTGATGACTTTGAGTCACAAACATATGCAAAGACTTCTCTAAGTTTGGTTGCATATGTTGAGAAAGTTGTTGTGGTTATTGAATTAATGCAGTTTATATATATGCACGTGGCCTATATGTTATATAATTTTGGTTTCAGAGGCCATAGCTAAGATTCGGGCTTAGTCTACCTTTGTAATAACTATTGTTATTAGTATTACTATATTGATTCCTTGGGAGGTCCTAAAAATTGATTCATTGTCGTATTAATCTCTTCGACGTTGTTGATCTAACCTAGTTTCTCATGCTACTGACGACTCACATTCCTATATCATTACCAGCCGTCCTGTCACCACTGCTACTACTACGTGCCTTCAATACTGGAGACTCTAACTACACCGACCATTACTACTTCAGAGCCATGGGAGCCAGTAAAACTAGTATCACAACCGCCCGTAGAGTCGACAGTAGTTGCAGCCGAAACCACTTAGACTCCCAATCTTATCACCACTAGTTTTGGCTTGACTAAGGACACAAAGCTTGTTTATCAGACTCAAACCGGCTTAATTCTTGGGGGAATAAGACCACGTTAGAAATGGGTCCAATCACAGGAGAAGCTTTATCTACTCTTGGGGGTTGAGGATAGATTGTAGCCAATACTTTTCTACTACACCCTAGAGAAAGGTGTAAACATCTGGTAATGCACCCAATGACCAGTAGATGTGAATTTACTTCTTGGACAGACTTCAAGAACAAATTCTACAAGCAGTACTTCCCAACCTCAATGACGAAAATGTTGAAGAAACACTTTATGAACTTGAGGAAGGTTTAGGGAGAGATAGTAATTAGCTATAGAAACTGATATGTGTACTTGAAACAGTTTGCTAAAGATCACATCGAGGATGATGCCAACAATGCCTTCTATTTTAGTGATGGTCTGAGGTCGGATATCACACGTCATGTGGTGAATATTGGGGCCCAATTCCTTTGGGAGATCTATGAAAGAGCTCTCGCTCATGAGACATATGAGTTGGGTCGAGAAGGAGATGAATCAAGAAATATTGCAGACTGGGGATAGACTTCGATAGGATTTAGCAGAAAGGCAAGGAACAGAGGAGAGGATATATGAGGTTTTGAAGGGGCGGGGCACCTGCTGCACCTATACCAGTAATGCTCTATGCGCCACCCCTACTCCTAAATAAGTTACGTATGATAGATCTCATTTTCCATCTCCAACCAAATAGGCACTGCCAGCATCACAGGCACCACGATAGTAGGAATAGGATGGCTGAGGTAGAGGCAAAAGCTGAGATGGGCTTAGAAAGGGTCAGAGACATGCTCAGGGTTGGACTTAAAAATATGGTTAGCGCGGGCAAGTGAATTGTTTCAAATGTGGCCAGGTCGGGCATATGGTTAGGGAGTTCCCACAACTAACCAAGGTTTACCAATAATAATGCCAATAGAGGGCCCATATAGTCGTAAAACCAGATCCCAAGGTGACTAGCAGACTTATTGAGGGTACGATTTCAATTTGCGGTAAACATATGCATGTGTTGATTAATGATGGATCTACTATCATTTTCATTGTTTGTCACATGATAAGCATCTTGTGTTTGAGACCTATTAGGGTTAATGTGCATTTAATTTTGAATACCATAATCAGGGATAGAGTGTACCCTAACCTTGTAGTTGACAGGTGTCTCTAATAATGATTAGCAGGGTACAGTAACCGATAGACTTCAGAGTATTCGAGTTCCTAAAGTTCGGTTCGTTGTTAGAGATGGACTAGTTGGTAAAGTATCACATAAACATTGACTATTTCTATAAGACAATGACCTTCGGATCTCGAGGTGTTCGACGTTTACTTATAGAGGTAGCTAATTGAGGACCATCGACACAAAAGGTTAACTAGCGACTAGTACGGAGATGGAGAATTTAGTTGCTTTGTATAGTGTGGCAAATAGTCAGGGACCTAGTCTTAACGATATTTCGCTAATTTTTGAGTTTCCATATGTGTTATTCGAGTACCAGATATACTTTATTATCAAATTGGTACTGGGTACCAAACCTATATGCATATCATCATAGCGCATGGCTTTGAGAGAATTGGAAGAGTTAAAGGTTCAGCTTAAGGATTTGGGCACGAAGGGGTTCCAATGTCACCCTCGGAGCTCTGGTCCTCTTTGTCAAAAAGAAGGGCGTCAATCTTGGATTGTGTATCAACTACAAATAGCTTAATATGGTTACATTTAGGAACAAATACCCACTGCTAGGGATTAACGATTTATTTAATCAGCCAATGGGAGCACGGTTGTTTCTAAAGTAGACACGAGATCAAAGTATCATCAACTACGAATCAGGGATGAGGATATGGATAAGACTATTTTTAGTACCATATACATGCATTATCAGTTTACGTTCATGTTATTCGAGCTAACCAACGCGCCTTCCATGTTCATGGACTTAATGCATCGGGTTTAGAGATAGTTTTTGGACCATTTTGTGATCGTGTCCATAGACGATATACTTATCTACTCGAGGACTCAAAAAGATCACAAGCAACACCTTAAAAAAACACTCCAAACTATGAGGGAACACATGCTTTATGCAAGTTCAATAAGTACGACTCTAGGTTGACAGAGGTCAAGTTTTTGGGTCACATTGTTATAGCAGTAAGAGTGTCAGTGGATCAAGTTAAGATTCATGTAGTTATAGATTAGCTGGCGTTGACATTAGTGATAGAGATCATGAGTTTTTAGGGTTTGGTTGGTTACTATTGTAGTTTTGTGAAGGATTTCTCGAAGATTACTTCACCAATCACCAAGTTGATCCAGAAAGATGTTTGATTTGAGTGGTTTGTGAAGTGCAAGCACGTATTTGTTGAGTTGAAGATATTGCTAACCACCGCTCTCATATTAGTTTAACCAAAGACTGGGAAGGATTTATGGTAAATACAAATGCTTTTTATATGGGTTTAGGTTATGTAGTGATATTGGGCGGTAGTGTAATTGATTACGCCTCTAGATGGCTGAAGATTCGTGAGAAAAACTACCCCACACACGCATCGAGTTAGCAACAATAGTTTTTGCTATAAAAGTATAGAGACATCATATGTATGGAGATCAAGATTCACACTCTACCTTGATCATAAGAGTTTGAAGTATATCTTTACACAGAAAGAGCTAAATATGAGACATCGGAGATGGCTAGAGTTCTTGAAGGACTACAGCTTTTTCCTGGACTACCACCAAATAAAGGATAACATAGTCACTAATGTTTTGAGTAGGAGACCAACCACATATACCAAGATCGTTAGATGCCTTATAATGCACAATTACGGGTTGCTTGAGGTGGCGGCTACTGTAATGAATAGTGTTATTAATGAAAAATTAAGTAATTAACCATAATCTTAACACTAATGAACTTGAGTTAGGCCCGTGGTTAAGCCCGTCTTATCTCAATTAACGTGTGCATGGCATTCCACGTACTTTGGTGTTTGTGCGATGTTTTATATGTTTATTAAATTAAATGGATTTGCACAACCTATAGTTCAAAAATCAAATCAATAGAAAAATGAGAAATGTCAAATAAGCTTCGAGTGGCATTGTGAGACACAACAATGACTCGTGTCACTTTAAGGAAATAACCATTGGATGGTTCTATCAGGCCAGATTCTTAATCTTAGTTTAATTTCCTTAATCAGGATCATCGACCTATAACGTGGTACCCGCATCGAGATATGTGTCATAACTGAGGCGATGTGGCTGAGGTATATGTTAGATTTGTTATGATGATGTCTAGTGTATTATATATATATATATATATATATATATATATATATATATATATATAGGCTATTAAGACACTCCTACTTGTATATAGATGTCGAGAAGTGAGTAAGAATGCGCCTCGATATGCGTGTTTGCGTGAGACCAGAGTAGAGAGTGATGTGGTAAGCTTACTTGAATTAATGTAGCTTAAATAGTTAAATTTGATGTGGCTATGATGTGATTTATATTAAATGAAACCTAAGTTAGCTTAATGAAATATTAGTCATTGATATTCCTCGAGATATATGTTGACACATCAAGAGACCAATTGAGTTTCAATTGGTGTTAGTTAAATAAAGTTAGTGGAGAGTTAGTGGAATTTTGTCAAGATGTAGGCCATTAAATTAGTCTCGAGATATGTTTACGCATCAAGATCAATGGCTATTAAATAACCTTATCATATATATAAGATTGAATGAGTGATAACCATGCAAATCATTTACAAACCAAACTTGGGAAGGAAGTAAAGTTGGAGAAGAAAATCTGGAGGAGAGATCAGGAAGTTGCTGAAGGAATCTTGGTGGATTGGAAGAGGTTGGATCAAGTTGGTGGTGTACTATAATTTGGTAAGTTGATTTACAACTTTAGCATAGTTTAAATTTATGAGTTTTGTGATATAAATGAAGTGTAGTTGTTTTATGATTTTGGTGGGTGTCTTAGGTCTCTAGTAGGTTCGAACAAGGATTCCAAGTTGTTGGAGTTGGCCATGTGTGGAGAAAACTCAGAATTCTAAGTGAAGAATTTTAGGTTTTCCTGCACATATTGCGCTAGACGTGCTAGCTAGCGCGCTACTACCTGCGTGTAGTGCGATAATAAGGTTGCCTAGTACGCTAATGAGGTCACTAGTGCGCTAGACATTCCACCCAGCGTGCTAGGTGCTCTGGCAGATACAATTTCCTAAGTTAAAATTAAAACCATTAAACAAGTCCAATACCCTAATTTAAAGTTTAAACACACTTTAAAACATATCAAATGATACCAAGAGTCTAGGGAAGAGTCTCAGAAGTTCGGATACATGTTTTGAGGTGTCGAGAGGCCGGATAAGCTAGGAATTTGCGTGGATTGTAAGTAAACTGATTAAAATATTCATTTACATTTCATTCCATTATTGTTATCTATTTTCAGATAATCGAACTGAATTTTTTTTTGTACTCTACATGTCATGACTTGTTGTTTCTTTTCATTTCATGAGTTTGCTACCATGGCATGGGTTGTTGGGTAAATGGTTTTATTTACTATAAATCATATGTTATTTCATGTTTGATTGTTGATGTATGTAGTCAAATAAAATAGCATTCTATTAGGTAGTTGATTAGTGGTATTGTAAATCCATTTTCTTTTGTACATTAGTTATGCAATCAAATTGTTGGATTCAGAAACTGTGTCATTCCTTGGATTATGAAAATAGTTCTTGTATCTATGAGCTGATATTCTATACTCGAGGTTTAGTAAGTTAGCCCAGAGTATTAATTGTACTAACTAGACAGAGACGACAGATCAATTTTTAAAATTTAGGCAGATTGTGGATATCATTAATGGCAAAGCTGAGAGATGATATTATTCAGGATTCACATTGTTCAGGGTTCACTATTAATGCAGGTAGCACCAAGATGTACTATGACATGAGGAGACATTTTTATGGCCTGAGATGAAGGCGGACATATCAGATTTCATCACGAACTATGGCATTTTTCAACATGTAAAGTCTGAGCATCGTAGACCTGGAGGATTATTGCACACGTTTTCATTTCCACGATGGAAGAGGGAAGACACAGACATAGACTTTGTCAGGGGATTGCTGAGGACTACCCGTCGACATGAATCTATCTGGGTAATAGTAAATAAATTGATAAAAATCTTCCCATTTCTTACAGTTGCAGCTCACTACATATTTGACTAGTTGAGCATATTGTTCGAGAGGGAGATTACCAGACTGCATGGGGTACCATTGACTATTACCTCAGACAAAGATGTTATGCATACATCCAGAATGTGGCGGAGTATGTAGGAGCAGTATGGTACGTGCCTACAGTTCAATACAACCATTCACCCTCAGACTAATGGACAGACTTAGAGGTTTATTCAAGTTCTCGAGGATATGCTCAGGGTGTGTACTTTAGTTTGGTAAATCTTGGGAGGAGTACCTACTATTGTATGAGTTTGCATACAACAATAGTTATTAGGCTAGCATTCAGATGGTGCCATTTGAGGCTTTATATGGTAGACTGTGTCGTTCGCCATCTTGTTGGGCTGAGCTAGAGGACCGTGAGCTAGTAGGGCCTGAGATTGTATTTGATCACATGAAGAAGGTACAACAGATTCATCAAAGGCTTGAAGGGGCCCATGAGAGGTAGAAGAAATATGCAGACACGTATCGCAAGGATCTTACGTATACCGAGGGAGCCTTTGTGTATTTAAAGGTTTCCCACGGAAAGGTCTTCACAGATTTGGATTGAAAGGCAAGTTAGCACTGAGGTTCATTGAGCCTTTCGAGATCAATAGACGGGTTAGGAAAGTTGCTTATGAGCTTGAGTTACCTTCACAGAGGTCGATGATTGATCTAGTATTCCATATTTCTATGCTTACACTAGCTAAGACAAAAGCAGGTGTGAGACCGACAATTAACTTGACTCAGATTGATCTGAGCAAGGATGTATCTTATGAGGAGCAGCCAGTATAGATCCTAAATTGAAAGGTACAGCAGTTGAGAGGAAAATCTATTCTGAAGGTGTTAGTCAACTAGCAGTTCCATGGTGACTCGAAACTCACTTAGGAGCGGGAAGACTATATGCGAGATAGGTTTTCGTACCTTTTCGAGTCAGGTATAATTTTAACCTAAGTTTAATTTCTAGGACGAGATTTTCATCAGTTGACAAGATTTGTCACGGCCCGAATACCTAATCCTAGTTTAAGTTCCTTAATCAAGATTATTGACCCATGACGTGGGACCCGCATCGAGATACATGTCATGACCAAGGCAATGTGGTTGAGTTATATGTTAGATTTTTTATAATGTATGTCTAGTGTATTGTATATGTGTAGGCCATTAAGTCATTCCTACTTGTATATTGATGTCGAGACATGAGCGGAGATGTACCTCAATAAGCTTGTTGGCATGGGACCTGAGTAGAAAGTAATGTAGTAAGCTAACTTGAGTTAATGTAGCTTAAATAGTTAAGTTTGATGTGTCTATGATGTGATTTACATTAAAGTAGCTTAATAAAATATTAGTCATTAATATTCCTCAATATACGTGTTGACACATCAAGAGACCAATTGAGTTTCAATTGGTGTTAGTTAGATAGAGTTAGTGGAGAGTTAGTGGAATTGTGTCAAGATGTAGGCCATTAGATTAGTTTCAAGATACATGTATGCATCGAGATCAATGGTTATTAATTCACCTTATCATATATATAAGATTGAATGAGTGATAACCATGCAAATCATTTACAAACCAGACTTAGGAAGGAAGTAAAGCTGGATAAGAAAATCCGGAGGAGAGGTCAGCAAATTGGTGAAGGAATTTTGGTGGATTTGAATAGGTTGGGTCAAGTTGGTGGTGTACTACAATTTGGTAAGTTGATTTACACAGTTAACTTAGTTTAAATTCATGAATCTTGTGTATAAATGAAGTGTGGCTCTTTTATGATTTTGGTGGGTGTCTCGGATCTCTGATAGGTTAAAACAGGGATCCCAAGGTATTGGAGTTGGCCATATGTGGAGAAAACTCAGAATTTAAAGTGCAGAATTGGGTTTTCCTGCACATAGCGCTCCAGACATTCTAATTAGCACGTTGCATGTGTGTAGCGCATTAATAAGTTTTACTAGCGTGCTAATAAGGTCACTAGCGCGCTAGACATTCCACCCAACGCGCTAGGTGCTTTGGCAGAACAAATTCTGCAATTTCCTAAGTTAAAATTAAACCCATTAAACAAGTTTAATACCCTAATTTAAGGTTTAAACACACTTTAAAACATATCAAATGATACCAGGAGCCTAAGGAAGAGTCTCGGGAGTTCGGATACGTGTTATGAGGTGTCGAGGGGCCGGATTAGCTAGGAATTTGCATGAATTGTAAGTAAACTAATTGAGATATTCATTTACATTTCATTCCACTATTGCTATCTATTTTCAATTATTTGAATCGAATTGTCCTTCTTACTCTACATGCCATGATTTGTTGTTTCTTCTCATTTCATGAGTTTGCTAACATGGTATGGGTTGTTGGGTAAATGGTTTCATTGACTCTAAATCATGTGTTATGCCATGTTTGATTGTTAATGTATGACGTCAAATGAGATAGCATGCTATTAGGTAGTTGATTAGTGGTATTGTAAATCCATTTTCTTTTATGCACTAGTTATGCAATCAAATTGTTGGATTTCAAAACTATGTCATTCCTTGAATTATGAAATAGTTCTTGTATCTAGGACCATGATATGATAGAGATGTGCACGGCACCTGGGGTCACTAGATTTTTGAGGTTGTCGGGATCTCACCACTAGTTTGCGCAGCACACAGGGTATGAAACCCGGGGTTATACATCACATGTATGGGACATTTATGAGTGATTTTGGTGGCGAGGAGCTCAGCTCCGACCTTCAACAGAGATGTAGAGCAGAGCTCCACCCTAAGATAGTGGAATAAAGGCAAATGTGATAGGACTCAGAGCCGACCGGCCCTAGATCATTACTATTTAGTCATGTGTCAGTTTCAATTTGTTTAACTAAAGTATCTTATAGCATAATTCTTTTTCAGCGTAGTTGTTATCTTTATGCTTTTAGATACTTGTTGTTTAATTGGAAATGTGGATAAATATCTCTCAGTGTTACTTTCTACTTTCCTGTACTCACCGTCCTTTTTATGAAGGTAGGTGTTGATCCATCGAGTATGAGACTGGGCAAGGAGAAGATCGGCGACTACTTTTGAGCCAATGGAGAGCTGCTACTTTTGTTATAGGTTTTTGGTTTTATTGTATGACTTATATGTATGTTTTTATACACTTTTGGGGTGTATACGATGGATTATGAGATAGTTACCCGACCAGACAGATGTTGATATATAGTTATCATCGTTTTGATATATATATATATATATATATATATATATATATATATATATATATATGCATGTGATCTTTGTTACCTGGTTTTCCACATACTTAGGTTTTATATGAATGGCTTCCGCTACTTTGTCAAGACTTCCGCTGAATAATTTTTAAACTGTATAAAATTTTGATTTACTCTAAAATAATATTAAGTAAGAGAGTGGTGATATGCTTATTGGGAAAGTAGCCAACAAATTGTAAGGTTTGGAAAGGCTGACTAATACGTTGTTGAATCCTATGGAGTAGAGTTTAAGGCTTAATGACGGGATTAGGCCGGGCGGGGCCCTAATTTGAGAAGGGGTCATCACAGGTTCTTAAGATCCGTGCATGGAGAGATGATAAAAGATTGGAGTATGAGTTGCCCAGAGTAGAGGCATGAGGTAGAGGGTTTTTAACTTCAATTGTAAGTTAGGGAGATTATGATAATCATTTCTTCAATATCACTATCACCGCCTTCATTTTCTCCATCTTATGCTTGACATCACCAACACCACCTTCACTTTTATGCCATCATCATCATCACCTATTGCCTTGCAATGAATAGAGGGAAAAGGATTGTTGGAAGTCATTTTTTCCTCAAGTTGGTGATTGTTCTCTTTATCTCATGTAGTTTCGGGGTTTCTTATATGGGTGTAGGTAAGGATGGATCATGGTGGCTAAGGATATGGTCTAATGTTTGTAGGAGAATTAGGAGGTTTACTAAAACCTCAGTTTAGGGGTAGATGGGTGGTGGTTTGCGTTGATGGTCGGTCGGTCGGTCTCGGTCGGTCGGTCGGTCGGTTGGTTGGTTGGTTGGTTGGTTGGTTGGTTGGTTGGTTGGTTGGTTGGTTGGTTGGTTGTTGTTGTTGTTGTTGTTGTTGTTGTTGTTGTTGTTGTTGTTGATGATAATTCAACATACAATCATATTCTTTGATCTTGTTTGGTGTGTTGGAGGGGTTGTGAATGTGGTAATTCCCATTTCCGGGCCCCCTTGTGGGTTTTGGAGGTGTTTTAAGGTGTCCAATGGATCCATGAAGTTGTGGGAGTCACCAAAAAAGGAGTCAACCTCGAGTTGGAGTTGCAGGAAACATCGCCACCAGCGGCACGGTGGCCATGAAACCACGACACCACCCATGACACTAAATCCAAAACCATACTGTTCATTTAGCACCGTGAACGGTGCCATGGGTTTCATGCCCACGGTGTCAAACACTAAAAAATTAAAAACTTGTGTTTTGGTTATCGGATTCAAACAAGATTTGAACTGGAGTTCTAGGATCATATTAGGAATACTTTAACATTAAAGTTTACCCAAATAAACTTATGTTGGTATAAATTCACTAGGGAGTTCTTTGAGAGATTCGAGAAGTCTAAAAAGGTTAGAAAACTCAAATCGAGTTAAGTGGGACTCGTTTATTTATCAATTATGCTATGTAATCTTGTATTAATTAGTTCATATAGTTATGGACTGGTTTAAGGGCACTTTATTGTGACTTGTGGTATTTGTTGTTTTCCAAATTAAATATCAGAGGCAAAATGAAGAAGGTTATATAATGAAAATACAACGAGAAAGGCGAATAAGTACCAACCTTTGTTGAATACAACAAGGAAGGCAGATAGGTACTAACCCCTGTTGAATATAATAAGTATAAAAGGGAAGGTGGATAAGTACTGACCTCTAATGAGTATAAAAAGGATGGCGGATAATGAACCGACCTCTAAATAAAAGAGATTGCTAGAATCATGTTCATTCACTATCCTATTACAGTTGGAATCTCAAGTATACTTGAACACATTTTATGGGATCTCACATCGGCTAATGCATGGACACCGTAGGTTGTAATTATGTATAGAGGAGGGAGACACTCTAGTTTTAACTCGACTAAAAATTAAAGGGTCACAACGTAGGTGCAATATACAGTAAGACTTGCATCCGCTAATGTATTATTTAAACTGCTTTAATGCAATGAATAGCTATTATTGGACTCATATTGCTATTCATTTAATAATTAGCTATTAGTAGATAATTGATATGTAAATGTGCATCAATTACTGAGAAAGTTGGAGCGCTTACCCATTTAAACATTTCATATACTCTAACTAGCAAATAAGACAAAAAAGGAAGATTTAGGCGTTTAGCGATCTTCTCTGATGTATGGAGTTTAATTTGTATGCATATACTATTGAATTATTTATTATGTAATATAACAGGGTTTGGTATATTATATCGTAACCGAGGTTTATTTGATTTTATAAATGTTTTGTATATCTTGCGTTTTATCGAAAAAGTTTTAATTTACACTGCATATTCTATTTCTTTTATTCAATTTTCAAGATATACAGGTTATGTTTATCAGGTGTTGAAGATCGGCTGCTGACTTCAGTTAAGTCAGGCTGATGTACTGGGCCTTAATTAAGCTTTCAGGTCGGTATCGCCTTAAGCAGGATGGGGGATGCTACAGCTACGAATGGTCAGTCAGATGATCTTACCAATATTGAGGAGCTGATTTGTGCATAGATGAGAGTACAGACATTGTCTACATAGAGAGTGTCAAAAGGTCAAAGGACTGAAATAGGCTATACTCGAGATTTAGTGAGTTAGTGCACACTACAGATTGGACCAAGACAAGGGATTAGTGTCAGAGATACCAGGGCAGGTTATGGATTTCGTTAGTAGTAGGGCTGAAAGATGAGATTCTTCACGATTCCATCATTCCTGATTCACCATTCATCCAGGCAGACTAAAATGTACCACGACATGAAGAGACATTTTTGGAGGTTTAGGATGAAGGTGGGTGTGCCCAAGTTCATTAGGAACTGTGGAATTTTCCAGCAGTTTAAGGTTGAGCATCGGGGACCTAAGGGTTAATACGGCCACTTCCCGTTCTAAAATAAAAATGGGAAGACATCGCCATGGATTTCATCAAAGGGTTGTCGATGACTGATAGAAAGCACGACTCCATCTGGGTAATAATTTATAGGATGACAAACCCTGCTCACTTCATACCGGTTGCAGCTCATTATATATTTGACCAGTTGAGTATATTGTTCGAGGGGGAGAATATCATGATGCATAGGGTACCAATGACTATCACGCCAGACCAAAATGATATGTCTACGTCCGAGATGTGGCGGAGTATGCAAGAGCAGTGTCGTATGTGCATAAAGTTTAGCATTATTTTTCATCCTCAGACTTACGGGTAGTCCGATGGTTGATTCAGGTTCTCGGGGATATGCTTCGGGCCAGTATGTTAGAGTTTGGCGGATCTTAGGAGGACTACCTACCATTATGTGAGTTCACATACAACAACAGTTATCAGGCTAACATTAAGATAATAACGTTTGAGGCATTATATGGAAGACCATGTTGCTCCCCATCATGTTGGGTTGAGCCAGAGGACCAAGAAATAGTGGGGCCTGAGATTGTTGTTGATCATACAGAAAAGCTGAAAAAGATTCGTCAGCGACTTTGTTGCTCAAGAGAGGTAGTAGAAGTACGCGAACAAGTATTTTGGCGATCTTACTTACGACAAATGCGCCTTAGTCTATTTGAAGGTTTCCACTCATAAAGTTCTACAGATGTTTAGGTTGAAAGGCAAGCTTGCACTAAAATTCATCGGGCCTTTCAATGTTAAGAAACGAGTCAGGAAGTCGTTTATGAGCTCGAGTTTCCACTGTAAAGGTTAGGGATTCATTCGGTCTTTCATATCTTTATGCTTCCACTACCTAAGCTAAGAGAAAACGTACGACCGACTATTGACTATTGACAGATCGATTTAAGCGAGGATATATCATATGAAGAGCACCCAATCTAAATTCTAGACCGAAAGGTACAACAACTGAGAAATAAGGCTATCCCACTAGTGCTCATCAAGTGGTAGTTCCATACCGACTCATGACTCACTTGGGAGCGCGAACCCTATATATGAAAGCCATTCCTGTACCTATTCGAGTCAGGTAGATTTTTCACTTAAGTTTAATTTCGAGGACAAAATTCCCATTAATTGGGAAGATTTGTAACTTATTAAATTTCTAACCCTTATTTTATCCCGAAATAGGATTATCGACTCGCGATGTTGGACCCACCGATAGATACACGCTCTGACCTTGGCACGCGGCCAAGGTATATTTTACATTTGTTTGGTGTTTTACTAGTGTATTTATGTGAGTAGATTACTAAATCACATTTATCTACTTATTATTAGGAATTGAGACGCGAGCAATGTGGAATTCGAGAATATCATAAACTTGATTAGGATGCTAATTAAGTATTTTAAAAATTAATTTAGGATTTAAGTATTCAAGGTGGGGCCCACGTATTACTGACTGGAGATCATTAGATATATTTTATTTTTGTGTGTTGTGTACTTAGAGTGTATTATATGGTATTTTTTCGCGAATTCGGGGTGTGTTAGATGTGTCCTCAGCTTTTTATACTCAAGGTTAAAAGTGCGTATCTGAAGGGCATGAGCGAAAATAAATTATTAGTTGCTCGAAAACTAATTAATCAAGTGAAAGACTTTGCCTCGGTTTTCGTGTAAATCAGGATCACTGGTATTGTAAAATGAGAATGAAGCTTGTGCGAGACGAGAATGAAGCTTGTGCAAGACCTTAACTCAAGCTTTATGTCAGTTGCTGGTGGTCGAGGTTGAGATTGGGTCCAAATCGGTGTAAGTTTGGTTTAGTATGGCAAGAGAATTAATCCATAAGTTTCAGTATGCCGCAAACAAAGTTAAGGTTTTTAGGGTTTTGGTGTGACCAAAATAGTGTTACGAACGTTTTATGAAGATAAACTATTTTATAGAGAGTTTGGTTCAATTTGGTGAAAAACCGAATTGAAAACAAGCATTGGAAGTTAAAGCACGTAAAAATAGGGATTTCGGGAATTAATAAATAAGAAAAAACTAAGCTGCTGACAAGCAGCTGAAGGTTTATATATATAATCAAATCAAAATGATTGTTTTAATTTCAATAGCTTTCATTCCCTAAACCTCTCAACTCAGTCTCTCGCAGCGCAATCTCCCAACGTTAAATTTTTGCCTAGTTTCTTCCTAAAAAATAGTAGAGCATCGTGAGACGGTTAGTTCGAGCCAAGTCTCAGCAATTGAGAATAGATATTCGGCTCATAATTTGGTAAATTTCCAATACAATGCATTTTCCTTAATTCAATTTGAGTTCTCGCGATTTTTCGATTTCTTTCGCGGGGTTTTATTAGAAATTGGTAAGGATTGTTGTGAATCGATATATTGGATTGATTTGTGCCAATTTGGAATAAATCCCATAGGCATAGGTTACGGTTTTTATGAATTGAATTAATGTGATTCAATTGATAACTATTTTGGATGTTTTATAGTTGATATTGATTTAAATTGGGTTTCTGAATGAATTGATTATTGGTTTTAATCTAATTTGACTCCCCGCGCTGTAGAAATATTTTGATGTTAGTGTCAAGTGGTCTTATGGTGTTGGTTGCCGAGTTTTGAAGATTTAATTGCGAAAATATTGATTTGGAGAAGTTTTACAATTCAAATTAAATACAGTTTGCCTAGTTGACATGCCATATTGAAAAATTCATAACTGCTTCATCAGTTATCCGGTTTGAGCGTTCTTGGAGTCTATGGAAAATGGGACATGAGTACAGCAAGTTTCTTTTAGGTTATTATGACAAATATTGAGGTTTCTAAGGTTAAGAAGTTACCCCAAGTTGGCTAGTTGAAAGCCAATCGAAACAGTTATATAAATTAATATTTTTTGAAATTATTCTCAAGCGTGCTTTTGCCGCAGTTTTCATTGGGTTTGTGATTTAGTTTCACTTGAAGCTTGACTTATAATATAATTGAATATGCAGGGAAGCTATTGGAACCATTTTTAAGGTGATATGGCGCTTCAGGAACCTCAAAAATTAAGCTCAAATTTGGTTGGTTGTAAATAAACCCTACAGTGATCTTTACTATTGATTGAATATCTTTGTACCTATAATTATTACATCATAGTCCATATTGCATCTCATCATTCTTAGTCAAGCAGACATAGAGAGAGTGAGGGGGATAAGCTTGTTTCGGAGTCTGGTTTGCTTGAAACTAAGTTTAAATCCTACCTCTACGCCGTCTAGTGAGACTAGCGGATTCTAACGCTGCAAGTTATCTCTGCATTTCATGATCTCTTAATAATGTCTATGTACTATTTTTGGAAGTCGACATTTTATTATAGTTAGGAGACAAGAAAAGTGGATTGCATGTCATGTTGACTCATATATCTTATTGTTTATTTGGAAATGCAATTAAATGTATTTATGTATCAGACTAACAATTGCAGGAGTACAGATCAATGTAGGAATTTAGTTACTTGACATTTTCGAGTTGTTTTTTATGGTGTCAAACTCTATATGAAGACAAGGGACGAATGGACAAAACTCGACGATTGTTGTGATGGTTTACTAAATTTAAAGTAAATTCTTATTTAAATTGTTTATATTTATTTTTTTAAGATTCTTGGGGCGTATATAGGATGTAAAATTTCTTTGAATGTTTAAGAGAGTCTCCTAAGTTAGTTTAAAATGCATTGAGAGGTTTATGTTCAATTTTGGTGTATTTGGGATTTTATGGTAGAATTTAAGCTATCAGAGACTCTTACGTAGTTTATAAATTTTAATTTAATACATATTATGAACTGCGAGGAGTTATGAGTCCTTCTAGGCCTCTCCCCAATTCTGTTGTCTATTAGGTGAGTTTTTCGGCTGGTCACTTTTACGAGAGGTGTTGCCGAAATTTTTAAATATGAAGAATAATCCTTATGATTTCCTAATTTGTTCCAATTGAACAATTCATGAATTAAGTTTTGTTATGGATATGAATTTAGTTTTGGAGTTTTATTAAGGATCTTAATGAAAAGCATTTTGAGGCCAAAGTTAAAAGAATAGACCAGGCTGACTAGATTATTAGAGGATCAAGGTAATTTAGGCTGGTTCGTCATCCTAATGACGTAGGGGACGATAAACATGGTATCACGGTTTAGGGTTGGCTCAATGGAGGATAAAGTTTCGTTGGAAACTAAAAAGTGATGGAGCGCAATTAGTCGGGAAGTGACTGTAAGTTGGGGTATTTGAATTATTGTGTTATGTTTGTGTTGTATGTATGTATTATCGCTAGATATGTGATAGGAGGTTTATTCTCCTTGTTTGTTCGATAGTTAAATCGTATAAAATGATGAGTTAAATAAGAACGGGGCAATTTAGAAGAGAATAGACTTGTGAAATAAAATTGAGTGTGTTTGGATATGAAATAGACTTGTGAAGTCCGACGCTTTACAACAGGGTTGTAAGTAGTTCTATACAAATATAACTAATGAAAACAGTCAATTATAAAACCAATAGGAAATTGGTTAAGCAAGAAACCTAGATGATTCAAGGATTTCTTGGAAATCAAAAGTATCGAACTATTACAATTATAAAACGCTCAAGAAAATGTTAAAACTTAAATTAAGTCTCAAACGATTAAGAATTGTTTGGAAAATGTAAAATGAAATTCAGACTTGTGGGAAGCACAAAATATGGATTATCTTGGATTTTAGAATAAGGTTAGTATCGGTTGCATGGTTAACTCGAGAATACCTGTTCTCTAAAATATTGGTTTGATTCATAACCAATTTGAAGTTGCTTTCTCAAAAGAGTCTCAATGAAAAGAAAAAGGAGACACGTGGTTTTCAAAAATAGAAATTGATAGGTAATCACAATGAGATTGTGATCGAACTAGTCAAGTTATTTAAGTCATTTTCTATGAAAATTAAATAATTTAAAGCAAAGTATTGTCTCATTTCCGAAATAAAACATGAAGTGAAATGTGGAATAGAACCATAGTTTAAACCAATCAAACGACTTCGAAAAAGAAGTATTGAAATTTCTTATTGTTTATTACTCAAGTTACTTATCCATGAGTCGAATAAAGAAATGATAAAGCAAGTGAAAATACACCAGTAAGAAGTAATCTTTGCTAACACCAGATTAGGTGTTGTTATGAAACAAATATCAACAAAAATTTCTAATTTAAAAATAAAAAGTGTAGTGATAAGATCAACGTGTAAGAAGTCAAAGTATTGGGGAAGTGATCTAAAAATAGCTTGGATTAGCTATTAACAATTAATATAAGCAATTGTGTTTTGAGATTCAAAGTACCCAATAATCACTTCTAACGACATTTAGTTATGATGCTTATCACTAAAATTTAAAGTATAATAAATGAAGAGATGACATACTGATTGAATATTAGTAAGTGATGGTATAGGACATCAGTATAAGCTATTATATTTTCAGAGTTTTCATTGATATGAATTAAAAGATTGAAACAGCATACTTTTACAAGTTTGGTTAGCCATTTGATTGATCAATAGTTTGGAAATTTTAATTATTCTATCTCTTCAGATGAACAACAATGGACAAATGAATTCATCAAAAGTAATTTGATGAATAGCAAGATATAAAGTTATCTTATATAATCTCTTGAAAAGTACCGAATTTCTTTTTGAGAAAAAGAAAAGTCAAGAAATCTGAGACTCATGGAAATAAATTAAGGCAATAACAAATGGTAGAACTGTTTGAGTCGCAGAATTTCTTTGTTTTTAATAAAGGTTAGCCAAAGAAGACTTCAATTGATTGAATGATCATAGGAAGTTATCCTTAGCTAAGTTTTCGAAAAGAGAAGAGATGTACATTTCCTTTTTAACTCAAGATTAAGGAGTTGTAAGTATTCTGGTTGTTAAGTCAAAGTTATGGTAAGTTTATAAAGGGACCAAGATTAAGATCAATGTGAGAATAGCTAAGATTGACAAAAATTGAACGGAATGGACTCTGTGTATAAATAAAATGAGGCGTAAAGATGACTTGTGATAGCTGGAAGACAAACAGACTCCTTTAGTCAAGGTAAGGCACTAGAGTAGTTGCGCATGACCAAAAGTCTAAGTAACTTTGTTGTATAATCACGATTCATTGACAGCGTAGAAAGACCGGTGTGATGTCCACCATCTTTAAATAATCGAATGAATTGATGATTGTCGAAATAAAAGAGTCTATGAAGTTTTGTTGGAGTCAATTAAAAGCTGAAGTATAGGCAACTAAATGGTCAAGACATTGTCACATTATTATGAAAAGAGAAATTTTAGTTTAACGAGTTCCGATAAGACTTAGGATGTCAAACTTTGAGTTTGATGGAATTTAATATATATTCACAAGGATCTTATAAGAAATTAAACTCTAAAAGCTAAAGAATTTGAACCAAATTAGTATACAACTGATATTAGTGAATATGTGTATAATTATAAACTTGTCAGAAATATAAGTTAAAAGTTATACTATAAGTGTATAATTATAGAATATGTTGAGATCTCTATTTAGATATGTATATCTACTCTAGTTAAGGATAATTTTCTCTATTCAGTTAATGAAAAAGATTTGGTGAACAGTAATGATCGAGATGTGAAATCTCAGAAATTTGACAGTTAAGTGAAGGATGAGGTTCTTGGTGAACTCATGAATAGAGAATGATTTGAAAAATTTAGAAAAGTCGTTAACTTTCCAACTAGTCAAATGGAAAGTTAAGTGAATTGGCTAATGAGTTAGAATTGGTAGTTGCTTTCTAGTCCATAAATCTAAATGATTTTTTGAGTACATATTTAGAGAATGAGTGAGAGTTGCATGACGTGTTTCATTTTCTGATCAGATTATAAAGTGAGATATTTTATTATATGATAACAAATGTAATTTAAGATCTATAGTCAAGGGATGACCTATGAGATTTTAGGTTTCAATTGAGAAACACTGGAATATGATAGATCAGGTAGACACGCAACTCTACTTTGTATCTAATATCGTGCTCAAGTATTATTTGTAGCACTTTATTTATAAATATTTAGGCTAATGATAGTCTAAGAATTGATCGGCCGACAATTCTGATGAAAAGATAATTAGTGATGAGAAAACAAACTGGTATGTGTATATCAGAGTTTGGTGGATAGGGAAAGAATTATCAACAGTTTGTGGAGTTGTTATCAATTAGGAATGAAAATGGTGTTATGAAAAGCAAGATAGGCTATGTCTTGCTATGTATTGATGCTTGAATTGGATTCAAGGCATGAAATATGAAGTAAAATAAGATTATCGGATATTCCATAAAGTTGATCGTTTAACTCATTAGAAATTCATAAATTGCCAAGATTGGCAAAGTAACTGAGATAACTTTTCGTTAAACCAAGATGTTGAAAAATGAAAAGTTGAAATGTTTATGATCTATACCACCGAGTTGTTGAATACAACGAAAGTGATTGGGTCCACTTAACAGTTTCACCTTGGAAATAGTTTTACAAGTTTTAGATTAAAAGACTCGTATATGAATGATCATTTCTCATATCTCTTTTGGTTCAGTAACCTGTAAGTTCAAATTTAGATAACGAAGTTTTTAATTAGTTGTGAAGATTGTGCAATCTGAGAATTTCATAAACTTGATTAGGATGTTAATTAAGTATTTTTATATTTGATTTGGGATTTAAATATCCAAGGTGGGACCCACGTGTTATGGACCGCAGATCATAAAATATATTTTATTTTTGTGTGTTGTGTGCTTAGTATGTGTATTATATGATATTTTTTTGCGAAGTTGGGGTGTGTTGAGGTGTATCCTCAATTTTTCATACTCAAGATTGCAAGTGCGTGTCTGAAGGGCATGACTGAAAATAAATTATTAGCTGCTCGAAAACTAATTAATCATGTGTTAATCCTCATATCAAGTCTTTGCCTTGGTTTGCATGCAAGTCACGATCATTGGTATTGTAAAATGAGAATGAAGTTGGTGCAAGACCTTACCTTGAGCTTTATGTTAGTTAGCGGTGGTCGAGGTTGAGATTGGATCCAAATTGGTGTAAGTTTGGTTTCGTATGGCAAGAGAATTGATACATAAGGGTTTAGTATGTCGTGTATAAAGTTAAAATTATTAGGGTTTTGGTGTGACCAAAACAGTGTTATGGATGTTTTATGAAGATCGATTGTTTTGTCAAGAGTTTGGTTCAATTTGGTGAAAAGGGGGATTGAAAATGAGCATCGAAAGTTAAAGCATGTCAAAGTAGCAGAGCGTCGCGAGACGATCAGTTTGAGCCAAGTTTTCGCGACAAAGACGAGGTATTCGGCTCAGGATTTGGTAAATTTTCAATCCAAAGCATTTTTCCTCAATTCAATTTGAATTCTCGTGATTTAGCGATTTCTTTCACGGGGTTTTAATAGAAATTGGTAAGGATTGTTTTGAATTGATATATTAGATTGATTTACACCAATTTGGAATAAATCCTGCAGGCATGGCTTAGGGTTTTTATGAATTGAACTAATACGATTCAGTTGATAACTATTTTGGAGATGTTTTATAGTTGATATTGATTTAAATTGGGTTTCTGGATTAATTGATTATTAGTTTTAATCTAATTTGATTCCATGGGCTGTATAATATTTTGATGTTAGTATCGAGTGGTCTCATGGTGTTCGTTGTTGAGTTTTGAAGATTTAATTGCAAAAATATTGATTTGGATAAGTTTTTCAGTTCAAATTAAATAAAGTTTGCTTAGTTGACATGCCGAATTGAAAAATTCATAACTTCTCTGTTTTTTATCCAATTTGAGTGTTCTTGGAGTATATGAAAAGTGGGACATGAGTACTACAAGTTCCTTTTAGGTCATCATGAGAAATATTGAGGTTTCTACGATTAAAAAGTTACCCCATGTTGGCAATTGAAAGTCAGTTCAAACAGTTATATAAATTAATATTTTTGGAAATTGTTCTCAAACGTGCTTTGGCCACAATTTCCATCAGTTTTTGTGATTTGGTTTCAGTTGAAGCTTGACCCACAATATAATTGGGCATGCAGGAAAGCTATTGGAACCATTTTCAAGGTGATTCGACGTTTTAGGAACCCTAAAAACTAAGCTCAAAGTTGGTTGGTTGTAAGTAAACCCTATAGTGATCTTTACTATTGATTGAATATATTTGTAGATGTAATTGTATCATAGTCTGCATTGCATTTCATCATTCTTGATCATGTATACACAAAGAAAGTGAGGGGAATAAGCTTGTTTCGGAGTTTGGTTTGCTTGAAACTATATTTAAATCCTACCTCTATGTCGTCTAGTGAGACTAGCGAAGTCTAACATTGACAAGTTATCTCTGCATTTCATGATCTCTTAGTATTGTCTCTGTACTATTTTTGGAAGTCGACATCTGATTATAGTTAGGAGACATCAACAGAATAGATTGCATGTCATGTTGACGCATATATCTTATTGTTTATTTGGGAATGCAATTACATGTCTCCATGTATTAGACTAACAATTGCAGGAGTATAGATCAATGTAAGAATTTACTTACCTGATATCTTCAAGCTTTTTTAATGGTGTTAGATTCTATATAAAGACAAGGGACGAATGGACGAGACTTGAAGATTGCAGTGATTGTTTACTAAATTTAAAGTAAGTTTTTGTTTCAATTTTTTATATTTATTGTTTTTGGATTCTTAGGGTGAAAGTAGGACGCGGAATTTCGTTAAATGCTTAAGAGAGTCTCCTAAGTTAGTTTAAAATACGTTGAGAGGTTTATGTTCAATTTTGGTCCATTTGTGATTTAAAGATGAAATTAACTTATTGAAGACTCTAAGTTAGTTTATTAATATAAATTTGATACATATTGTGAACTACGGGGAGTTTAAGTCTTTTTAGGTCTCTCTCCAATTTTGATGTCTATTAGGTGAGAGTTTTCTGGCAGATCACTTTTAGGGGAGGTACCACCGAAATTTTTACAAAATATGGAAAATAATCCATATGGTTTCCTAATTAGCTCCAATCGAACAATTTATGAATTGAGTTTTGTTGAGGATATGAATTTAGTTTTGGAGCTTTATTAAGGATCTTAATGAAAATCATTTTAAGGTCAAAGTTAAAAGAATAGATTAGGATGACTAGATTATCAGAAGATTAAGGTAATCTAGGTCGGTCGGTCTTTCTAATGATAGGGGCTGACAAGCAGAGACACACCTTGATATGTGTGCAAGCGTGGGATCCAGATAATGAGTGGTATGGTAAGTTGTCAAATAAGTTTTAATTTGTACACTGATCAATTAGCCAATTTATTTAACCTATGATATAAGATTAATCAATCATATGACCTAAGTTGCATAAAATAAATTAAAAACTTTGATAGGCCTCGAAATCCACATATAACCATGATTCTATGAGATCAAGTAAGAGTTTGGTTTTAGTGTATGAAAGTTTGTGGCGATGATGGGGAAATTCCATTTTTGATTTGCTTTGAGATGGAAAAATGAGTGAAAGTGAGAAGCTAGGATCTAAACTCCACTGAAGCTATAAATAGGGACTTAGTCTCTCCAACTCATTTTATGCACCATTAGAGAAGAAAATATGAGGTTCTTGAGTACATGAATTCTATGAAAGACAGCAATTGGAGGGCTTAACAATCAACACTAGCATCAACAAAAACAACAACAAAAATAACAGCTTGAAATCCAAGGACCATAGGGGTGAAATCTCACCTCTTATGATTCAATTTTATGAGTTATGGTTCTTGAATGATTAGCCTTTTGACAAAGACAAAATCGAGGTCTCTTTTAATCATTGTTTCGACCAAATTAAAGACCTAATTAAGTTTTCAAGTCCCAATTTTGAAATTTCCGGTTTTGGAAAAATAACGATTTTTGTTGACGATTTTGATTTTTCAAATTATGATAAGAAAATGAATTTGTTTATGAAAATCTCTTTCATATTTGGAATACTTGTGAAATTCCACCTAATTCTCTATAAAAAAAATTTCGAAATTTGGTTTTGTTTTCACAAAGTTATGGAATATTGAAGTTCATTGTGTTCTTGACACAAAAAACATGAATTTTTAGTTTAATGCATGAAAAACTTGATGTTTTATATTATTAGAATATATGTTATTATTGTTGTGGAGGAAGTGTTTGGGACCCTTAGTGGAAAGAACATGGGCCCCAAAGGGCGATGGAGCTGATTTCCCATGGTGAGAACCTATAATTGTGGTTGCAAAATTTTGGGTTCCAGCTCAACTAGCACGCTAATGATTCTAGATAGCAGAAAAATCTGCAATTTTCCTAGGTATTCAAAACCAATAACTAAGTCTAAACCCCTATAAAACCGATAATACATACTCTATATAGTACCTAAACACCTCATGAACTTAGAGAGTTGACACCAGGGTGTGGGATGGAGTTTGAAATGGTCAGAAACCGGTTTAAGCTATGATTTGCGTGTTTTTTTAGGTAAGCAAACCTGTCAAGCATTTATTTCCATTTCATTCTTTATTGTAGTTCTCATACATAGTTAGTTGGATTGTTTTACTTATTTTAAACTCCTTAATGCCATGACTTTCTTTGGTATGCTCTTGTATGTTGAAATGACCTGATAAATTCATCGCTTGTGTACTTTATGAGTTGTACTATTCCTTGGACCTCTTGTCATGTTGAAATGTTTTATATAGCTTAATCCTATTCAATTTTGATTCCTTGTAGCATGCTATGTTGCATTGTAGGTCTATTGTTGAACTTCTAAATGTTGAGAATTTTTTATACGCATGAATGGATTTATATATTACTTCATTACTTTGATTCCTTGATTTTGGTTGTTCTAAGTCCCTCAGAGTAATCTATGAGTCTAAGTTCCATGAATACACGAGTTTTGCGCGGCACGCGAGGTTAGATTCCTTGGGGATGTTGTAACTCCACGGCATATTGGCTGATGTGACGTAGCTCACGGCTGATTGTATAGTCTCTTTTTGGCCAATGTGACATAGCTGATGACCTAATTTGAGTGACACAGCTGATTGGACCTAGATTTGTATGATTTAGTATGTCTATTCTTTTATAGTATACCGTGGAAATTGCTTGCATATGTATCTTTTAGCTTTCCTTTTTAGCTACATATATGAATTCAATTACCTATCTTTCTATATTTGGAAATGTGAATGAATGATCGTAGGATTTACTCACTAGAATTGTCATTTTTTTGTGACAATTGCAAATCCGTCGTGTAATAGGTCAGGGAAGGAGAAGATCGACGACTATCTCTAAGCCCTAGGCGACCTGTTACGACTTATTTTGTATGTTTTTATCATATCGTGATGTATTCATTTACTTTATGTCTTTCATTTACTTTTGGGTTGTATATTGGGTTGAGAGACTAAACTACCCGACTTATGCATGTATTACACTGTTCATTCGTCTATTTTGGTTTATATGCGATTGTTCCTTGGTTTGTAATTGTAGGTGTTTTATATTTGCTTCTACACTAGTATGCTAAATTACTAAACTTATTGAAAGTTTTAATCAACTCTGAAATTAGCGAATAACGAGATATGAATAATACTTATCCTGAACGCAAATCTTCTATTAAGGGCTCAAGACATCTTATTTAATAAATGATCGAGAGTGAAATCAACATAAACCCTTTTTTTGCATGGTTTAACTCTCGATTTGCATTGAGATAACCATCAAGTTTTAATCACTAGCTGATAAAAAAAATGCAAATCCTTGAAGGATGCCCTTGTTAATTATTATTCACATAATTGATCATATATGGATAATTAAAATGGTTATTCCACCTTAATAAGAATGTCCTTGGGTCATTCAAAACATTAATTCGTGACAACTTTTTATTTCAATGTGCTTATATAAATATATATATATATTAAGAAGATAAAATGGGGAATTTTATTCTCATATGAAACCATAATCATATAGACGGAAATACACTATTATTCTTATTTACTAGCTAGTCAGGAAAACACGTCATGTTAATGAATTAGTTCAACTTTATTTGTTCCCAAAAAAAATAATAAAACAACTTGGTTAATTATATAATTATTTGTGACATTGAAAACTACTTCAACTCTTAACCACTTATTGACATACGAAAAAGAGTGAGACAAGCATCTACTTGGTTGGTAAACCAAACAAGGCCTTTTAAGTGGTGTTGACTTGAAATATAGACCGCAGTCTCGCGTATATCCCACGTGTATAGACCATGGAGACCCACGTGGTTCAGTTGACCACGTTAACTAGCGATTCTCAGCCGCCTACGACATTGCTTGCAAAAAATGATGACTTACATTATACAATTAAGCCGTCTCAAGCTAGTCATTTTTTTATTTTATTTTTTATTTTTTGTTTTTTGTTTTTTTTTTTTTTTTGCACAAAATGATGAGGCGAGATTACACTAACATAATGATGAAAAAAAAGGAGTCTATAGCTCGAGGCGCCAACATATGTAACACTTGCATTAAAGTGTGTATTAAACAACCTACTGATTTTTAAACGGACATTTTTTATTTAGTCTTATATATTGTTTTGATAATATATCATACGTCATAATATTTTTTAGCCTCTCCTCCTTACTTTAGTTAGACTAATCATATAAAAGTTAGTTAGATACCTCAATAATTTGTTTTCTATAGAAAAAAAAAAAACTTTTGCACCCTGAAGGTTTGAACTCATAACCACACCGAATTGATTGGTGTTAGAAACCTCATATTAAATAGTCTTATATATTTTTATATAAAAAGATAAATTTTTATATTTATATAAAAAGATAACTTTTAATTATTTCCCTCAAAAAAATTATTCTTCATAATTGCTAAGACATGAAACCTTCAACTTCATGTACGTACGTACATTTGGTTTCTGTTGATACACTTTCAATTTATATATTGACGAGGATTTCCATTAAACGAAATTTCGTAGACAACTTAGCAACTACGTGGAGACAGAAGATAAGTAAACTGACTAAGATTTTCGATGACTAATACTAGGAAACATGACCACATGCAATTCAAATGAATGATCATAATCCCACGATTCAAATGAAATAGAATGATATATGTATTTCAAAGACTAGTTTTAGGAAACTGCAGTGAACCACTTTGAGCACCGAGATTAGACACATATCCACTCGATGCCCGTGCAATACATATTGAGATGTGCATATGTATTTTGAGGCATATTGCACAGTTTCAAATGGATCGGTGCCCAATCTTGCGCCTAAAGTGAGTTACCCAAGCTTTTTCTTATTATAATTA
The DNA here is from genome assembly GCA_039657325.1 of Stephania cephalantha. Lineage (NCBI taxonomy): Eukaryota > Viridiplantae > Streptophyta > Magnoliopsida > Ranunculales > Menispermaceae > Stephania > Stephania cephalantha. The sequence goes on along the minus strand of CM077578.1, from coordinate 6,807,566 downwards.
TTAATATTAATATTGAGATTGACAATACATGCACTTGGGACATTCGCGCATCGTTAATTCATATGGTTTGTCAAGCACGCATTTCCCATCAGCAAGATGATCATGATGTTGACAGCTTGGTTTTTACATAAAAAGTATATATAGCGTTCCCTGTTAGTGAAATCGATATGTTTAAATATTATTACACCTCGTGGATACTCGACATTCAAGTGGGATTGCATACAAGTGTCCGAGATGCAGGTGGAGCGAAAGTTGGTATGATGAATATAAATGTGGTATTTCTCTCCATTAGTATCTAGGTCTTTTAAAGTAAAATCATGTATACGTGAGTTGATATATAAGTTAGGAATAATATCAATTCTATTTAAATCCACGGACCTGCAATAAAGGTACGTACGTACGTGTGGGTAACAAGTGATATCAAAGTTGATAGTACAGCTAAGGGTGTGTTTTCTTTATGGTTACAAGTGTTCAGTTGACTTGCCTCCCCTCGAGATGTACGCAGCGATAACAGATCATGCAATGTGGCACCTTGAATGAATTTCAGTTCAAGGTAGAGTGTTAGAGATGTATGTGGACTGAAAGTTAGTCCCACATGAAATAAATATAAATTCATGACGGATTATACCCATGATAGTGGTTCTCTCCTCAATTAATACTGGGGCCTTTCGTAGTAAAACTTCTTACACTTTTTTAGGCTTGTAAAACCCCACACTTGGGAGTGGAAGATGCATGGTTAAGTTGATGGCAATATCAGTACTAGCAAAGATCTACAAATGAACCCGTGCGGACATGCACAGGTGGATCAAATGAGTTGTGCGATTAGTAAAGTTTGCTTTAATATGCGGTGTCTCTAAACCTATCATAGTTTTAGAGCCGATAATTCGAAGGGGAGAAGGCAAAAATATCAATAATAGCATAGATCTACAAGCTCGTTGGCCCAATAACAAAAAATAATAAAAAAAAAAAAAAAAAAAAAACAAGTTGAAATTTTTTTGACTTCAACAGGAGCCTAACTCAAGCCCTCCTCAAACTTTGCCTTTTGACAAGTGAAGCCTCATCTATATCTCATGGATAAGCTTTGGCACCCCGCCGTTTGGAACGTATTTACACGAGAACGTATATATACATAATGAAGCCATTGATCTATTTTTTTGTTTGTTTTTGGTAAAACAAGCCATCTGTTTTCGAATTTACATGAATATATGTTTTTATATCAGTTATATATAATAATGTCAAATTAGTTTTTGTAGAAAATATGTAAGTGATCCATCAAGGCATATATCAAACAAGTAGTAACTTTACTATTTTGGCATTAGTTGTGATTTCTTATTAAAAAAACAAAAAAAAAAGGAATGCACATATGATACACGTTTAAGAAACAGAGAAGTTTCTTTAACCCAAGAAAGCTGTGCATGCTGGGGGTATTAATAACTAATAAGTTTATCTATATATTATCAAAACAAAAAATCTGTTCGGACTCTTTGAGTCCGGACTCAAAGTTTTTTTATTAATAATTTAAGATATCTATCTAAGTAAAAGACCTAATTACCCTCTACCCCCAAACACCAATAATGAATTTGAATTAAGGGTCTTTATGTCTTTTTTGTTGTTTGAGTCCGGACTTTTTGAGTCCATCTAGCACTACCCTTATCAAAAAAGGAGGGGCCAGGAATGTGTAGATTGCGCCAAAACTCACAAGCATTTGTGATGATGTACACCATAATGTGACCTGCATACCACCATTGGATTCTAATCCAATTTATTAATCAAGGTGTCATAAATGCACAAATCATTTAATGCACAAGACATTTTGAGAGGGTTCCATGTCATGAGTATATATTTGAACTCCATTGTAGAATATCTCATATATATATATATATATATATACTATTATAATAGCAAACTCAAAGCGGTTAACCGTGAAGCCTTTTTGGTTAAAAGTCCCGATAATGCCCCTAAGTACTTTGATCCAAATATTTAAAATTTGAGATAAATTGGTAATTTAATCGATAACTCCAAATTAATAGGCGATTTCGAATTTAAATGTGCAAACCGAAATTGAATTACTTTCTAAAAGTACCCCAATTCCTAACAAAGTGGGATTTGGAGATTTACTTCTCTCTCACACACACACATCCACGTTTCTCTCTCTCTCTTCCACGTTTCTCTCTCTCTCCCCTCCACTTCTCTCTCTCTCTCTCTCCACTTTCTCCTCCAACGTTCTTTCCTTTATCTCCATTCACGTTTTTATTTACATATGATTTCCTAAAATAAAAAATGATGATTTTAACCATTGAGATGTCGTTTAATGAGTTTCATTAATCGCTACCATTTTCACATCATCTTCAAGTCTATTATTCTTCACGCCTCCATGAAGACCTCTATGAAAAAAATGGCAGAGATACAAATCTTTCGATTGGAGAGTGCGCACTCACTTTCGCCATGTTGCTCTTGAGGATCTTTTGAAGTATTATATTTTAATTTGCTTCTAAATCGGGAAGGTACGTAACTTCAATCTTATTGATGCAAAGTGATGCCATGCGGTGCCATTGTATTTTTCATAAATTTTATGGTAATACTTTATGTTATGAAAATATTCTTTTTCTTAATAATTAAAAAAAACTTCAACTTAATTCGTCTTCAAAGTTCAATAATAGAGTTTTCACTCTTTGCAATGCATAATTTATTGGGTTCCTACTTTGGCTACCATGCAGAGTTTAGAGACAATTTTTATTTGAAATTAAAGGGCAACAATAAAGTTCTCTCTTATTTCTAATGAAATTCACCCACACAATTTACAACCAAATGCCTCTTATGGATACATTGAAATTTTAGAGTCCATAAATTTTAATAGCTTGGGAGATCTTCACTAGAACATTTTTTGTATACATATATTTCAACCAGTAGCATTGAGAAGCGTGGTTCATATACAGATTGGAAGACCCTATAATATGTATGTATGATCTATGGATGTATGCTTTGTTTGACTATTTTGTGTTCTAAAGTATTTTTTTCTCCAATGTGCACGGGTTGTTTATATATATGCATGTTTTTTCATCAATTTTACTTATTAACCAAATGGAAATTTATTTTTCTTTTTAGTTTGGTTAATCTTCTATCCATCGTCCACGTGCAACGCACGTGCCCATCCACTAGTATATATATATATATATATATATTCACTGTTTTTTGTCTTTCAAACTCACTGTTAAGAGCATCTCCAATGCAAATATGGGATATGGGATAATGTGTGCCACTTAAGGACACAAAAGAACACTGGAACAAAATAAATTTCTTAATTAATGCAACTATGGATTGATAATGTGCAATTGACGTGGCGTGAAAAAATAAACAATGTTTATTCTCAATGTCTAGCTCTAGATGGTGCAATTCATAGCTACGTTTACAATTTTTTTTAAAATATATAAAAATAATAAATTTTAAAATAAAAAGTGCAATACATTAACATTCACCATTAGTTGGAGAGTACTTTTGAATTTCAATGTCTATTCAACCCACTTAAGATGGATATACTCTTTACATTGCTAACATGACATCAATCCATGCCTACTACAATCCACATTTACCATTGGAGATGCTATAAGTAAAACAAATATTTTCTTTCTACAAACTAACCAAGTGGGTGGCCCAATTTAGTATGTGGTCTTGTTGCAATTAAGAGGGTGAGAGTTTGCGTCGTATAGGGACAAGAAAATTTAATTTCTTTCTTATAAAAAAATTATTTTCGTTCTACAAGACAAAGATATCTCTTTTATCATATTGCTTATATATTTGCAACAAAATATATATTACTTACACATGCTTTGTTTTTTCATAAAACATGGCTATTTGCCTCCATATTGAGAATAACTTGAATAAGTTTATCGCAGCTAGAAGCAAAAAATACCGACATTGATACATGAAATAACAGATTAAATATACGTACAATTGATTATCTACCAAAAAAGAAAATAATTTTTTTTTTTTTGTGATTTTGTACAAGTACTGATTTATTTGGTAATTATACATTATGCTTTTTTTTGGGTGGTGAACTATATATATATATATATATATATATATATACTATTGTTTTTTTTGATAAAAAAGAATTAACCAACTTTATCCCCACAGGGTTCAAACTCATCACATCTTACTTTCAAATTTCATACCAAAGCATTGAGCCACCTTAACTACACTATTGTTTTTGATAAAAGAAAATTACACTGATTTACAGATTTATTTTAATTGATATTACGAAAAATAGTATAAACTATTAATTGTCGGAGAAACTTATTGGTTATATATAAACAAAGTGGTGTCATGCAACCCAGTACTCGATCGACGATCGTAATACTAATCGTTGAATTCGATCAAGCAAGTCGCATGCGTGGATTTAATTAACCCACACCACCCACGTGCCCTGCATGGGAATAGCTTGGGCTCTCACAAACTACAACAAACCACGTGAAAATAGGAACCAAGGAATCACACTAGAATCACATAGAATGGACTGAAATGTCCTCGCGACTGACCAAACTACCCTCTATGGGGCACACCAAAGCTCTCAAAATTAAGGGCTGGAAAAATAACGTGACAACGTGGTATATATCATATATAACCCAAAAAAAAAAAAAACCAGGGGTATCATAGGGATATAAGGGTTGTAATTGGTCAATTCGATAATGTTGGCATGCATTTCACGTTCAAGTTCCAATAGTTGTGGAGAGGGTCGAAGGTCACAGCCCACGGTAGCTCGAGTGTGCTTTGGAAGAGTTTCATGGATGCTTTAATTTTGTTCGTCAACCAGGAAAGAAAATTAAGTGTTTTAGAGAAAAGGAACATATATATTTGGTTGTGTATTAATTCCTTATAGACTTTATTGATTAAAAAACACTAATTAAATAATCATAAGGCGGGGTTGTATGAAACCCTTATAGATCCCCCGGCCTAGCTATGTATATAGTCTTGAAAAAACTCCTCCATTCAATTCTTCTTAATCAAATACGTTTCAAATGAACTTAAGTCTATATCCCAGCAGCAGCAGCAGCAGCAACAACAACAATAAAACCTCAATCTCAAATTTAGTAGAGTTCGATCAGCCATATATAAATCAAACTCTTATATTGCGTTGGATTTTTTTTTTTTTTGAGGTTATATTGCATTCGATTTAGTTCAATTAAAGGTGTGCTTTCCAAGTCATTTAAAACCCTTCTAATCAATGTCACAAGTTAGCTTGAGTCTACCCCTATATCGTCTAATTTCTTCAGCCTTACTAAGTCAAATTTTTTAGCTAGGACGTCATTAATTTGTAGACTGTCTTTAGAAGTGTTCAAACCACCACAACTGCTATTCTCTAATATTTCGCATCAATTGATGATATTCTTCATTGAATTTATGCAGTTCTTATTCTATCTTTACGAGTTTTACAACTCATCCATGCAAGCATCCTTATTTCCGCTACATTTATTTTATGTATAGTTATAATTATTTTTTTACTGCAAACATTCATTTATTCCATAAAGCATATATAGCAGGTAAAATATAGCAGTTCTATAAAAATTTGTTTTAGCATGGTAGGGATATTTTTTTTGATAACCATGGGTGTCCTTACCCTTTGAGTACGACTAACCCCATGGGTCAAGTCGCTCCCACCAAACCCATTGACCGGGAGAGCCCACAAAGAAATGGTTTCATTGTTGATGCAAGGACTCGACCATGCGGCCTCCTCCTCTTGAAGAAACCCACACGTCAAGTTCTTACCACTCCGCCACCCCTGTTGGGTGGTTGGTAGAGATATTTCAATCACATATATATCTAGCATGTTGCTGCACTCATCCACTTCTTCCGCATCCATATATCTTGAACTTTATGTGTAATTTCATTCTCAATATTACCATCATTTTGTATGATTGATCCTAAATATTTAAAGCTCAATTTATGAACTTCTGATTTCTCTAATTTTACCACTCCATAATCTTTATGCCTAATATTTTTAAACTCATAATGCATGTATTTAGTATTTGTCCTACTCAATTTAAAGCCTTTATATTTTAATGTATTCTTTTTAAGTTGTAATTTTATGTACATTGTATCTCTTGTTTCGCCCACTAGAACAATACCATCTGCAAATAACATACACCATGATATATATCCTCTTGAATATGCCTAGTTAGTTCATATATATGAAGATCTTTTTATTATATTTTTTCATCAAATCTCTTATAAGGAAAATCACCTCCATATAGTGAACCTTTCTGGCATGCATGACTCATAAGTTAGTTCCAAGATAGTTTGAATAACTTCGAATGTCACTTTTGTTTTTGAAGATTGATACATGAGTACTATTGCTTCTTCTCCAATCTATTGACATTTACTTTGATCTTAAAACTTCGTTAAACTTAGATTTTTGTTAGCAAAGTCTAAATCTATGTCCAACATTGTTGAGCCCTATTATTTTTCATTGAGTTAGATTTTCTAATTGAAACATTTATAGGTCGGCTTTGAAGGTGTTCCCACTTTGAAATTTCAATTTTCACCAATCAAATTGATAGCTCAATGGTTTGTATGTGGTATTTGTAATGGCCCCGAGTATTTTATTTGTGAATAGTAACTTGTATTACCTATGCATACTGGTGTGCATAATCAATTAGGATTTTATTGTCTATTGTGCGAGCGTGAATCGCCTTGAGATACGTATGATTACGTGTGTTGGGTAGGCCATTATATTTGCAAACTTTGGGTTATTAGTGTATAACTTCGGTTCTAATTTGTTTAATTTAATTACCTTAAGCTGGTGAGATCAAATATTAGATGAAAACTAGTCTAAGTGACTAGTTAATTCAAAATACCTAAGTTGATAGATGAGGCTAGCTAAATTATTTATTGAACCCAAATTAGCTTATTAGAATTATGTTGATCTAAATTGATAAAAACGAGCCTAAGTGGGGAAGTTAATCCAAATAAAGTAAGTCCACTACATGGAAATGGATGAAACTTGAAGTAATTTGAAGCATGAATCTTATTGATTTTATTGATACACCAAAGGTCAAAGGGATTTTATTGGCCTTATACATACCTAAAGACATCTTTTGTTGAATCCCTAAATTGAACTAACGGGAATCTATGCTATTCAAGTCCTAAGGGACAAGAACTCTAGATCTTCCTAGGGATTATTAGTTTAGATTGATCTAAGGGAGGAGATTTAAACTATAGGATTAAATTTAGGTGTGCAAATGTTACAAATGGTAAATATGCAAAAACATCAAAGCCAATTACAAAATAAATGTCTAGGGGCATTATGATCATTTCATGTGGCGGCCCTGCCGCCCCGGGGTGACGTGTCTCCGTGCACTCCTCGCCCGGTGGGCCCAACTACACGTGTCCGACACCTGCCTGTCCTTCTCATATCTCGAAATTCGTGTCCACGTGTATTTATTAAATTAGTTAGTGAATTTTTTGTATTTTCTTAACCAATTCTCTTTAAGTAGTTAAATATTTAATAGGTTCACTAATTTGTAGTTTATTATAATCCTAACCACACTAGTGGGTCGTATCTTACAAGTTAACTTAATTCAGCGGAAGCTTTAGTTGATACAATTAGGTAAAGTAATTTAGCATGATAAACAATTATCTATACGAGCATGTCCTACTGTGGAAAATCCGGAAAAATACTCTGTATATAAGCGACAGTACCATAACACATGGTATATACATGTACAAGGTCATCTCAAGTCCCCCAATAACCAAAATAAAACCAAAATATCAAAATAATATAAACACCTACGAGTATGTCCAAGACCTTCAGGAAAGTGAGATAGTCGCCCAAGATTTTCTTTTGCCGCTACTCGTAGAAAGGTCTGCACTTAGTCACCCAACAAATACAGTGAAGAGTCCAGTGAGTAAATTCCCAAGAGAAGTCCACACAATATTCAACAAGAAATCAAATAGAAGTATAAATCATGCGTGTATGCTATCTGGCAACAAAAATACATATTTACATGAATATAGGGCAATACAAAAGATTCAGGCAGCATACCATGACAGTTAACGTAGCGCAACAGACAATAATCAAACAAGCAATGATTAACACTAGTACATACCAACCAAACATGCTCGAAAATAAGGCTTAATAGCAGTTAATGATATACACGAGAATGTAAACACACCACAGTTAAGTCAATATGCATATAAATATCATTGATGAAAACCCAAGGATGTGTCGCGTGTAACAGACTATATCATACTTCGGAGCTAAGGATCTTTCCAGGGGCTTCTCCCACCACCTCCACTGTCCCGTCCTTAGTCCTCGCGGCGCTGGCCAAATCCGCTTAGACGCCGACACGTGTGCATTGGTGCAGCTCGGGTCGCAATTCAACGAGGGCATGATCACACGTGCTATGGTATAGTGTACCCAAGTCCGTTCACACATCACGGTGTAAAAACCCCGATAAATTGATTAATCAGTTAGACAAACCGATAAAGGAAAACAGTTCGACACACATCACATGCATAAGAAAAACGAACTGAATTATGTGAAGCATTCTCAAGGGTTTTACGTACCTCAATTCGCGCTCCAACTTCCTCGGACTCCCGAATCCGACTCGACAAGCTCCCCAACACCAAGCTACAATCCACTAAGTCCCTAGGTTAGGTCACTTGATTTGATGCCTAGGTTGTTAAACTCCCAGCTGGAAGTCTTTCTTCTTCCTCTAATTTTTCTGGTTTTGCATGAAATGGGTGAGTGTTGTGATCAAACACTCCACTAACTCTCCTATATATATATGTTTTATGGAATCAATTGTGCGTACGTATCCTGAGGCATATCTTGCGATCCATCTCTTGCCACTTAGCCCACAACTCCCACTAACCAAACTCAAATGACACCAATTTGTTACTCACATGGTTCCTAGATGTGTTTAGGTGTGTCTCAAGGACAATCATATAGTTTACAATTAGTTACTCAAACTATAGGCCTTGATTTATTGAATTAATTCACCTTAGCTTAGGCCCACATAATATCAATGGTTAATGGTTTTATTTGCCAAAAATCATCAACTTGCGGTCCCAGTAACCCTCGACTACCCGGCACTCAGTGCCCCGCGTCCCGCCACGAAATTCCAGGTACACCATAGCCTATCATTTTAATTGAATTAACTTAGCCTATGGTCATATTACCTATTTTAATTCATCAACTAATCATCTTAATGTAAATTAGTGGAGTTTCTAGTGTACCCGTAGTTCGCCTACTCGACACCTGCGTCGACCCGCCTTTCGATGCGAACGCCTATCACACAACCTCGCCCGATATCAACATATACGCATGCAGTGCAATATAATAATAATAAATTTAAACACCACATATATACAACCACCATCCATATATATACATATTTCTTCGGTTCTCGTGTCCGAGTCAATCGAGTGGTCCACGTAACGCTCGAATTTCGACCGTTAATTCTCGAGATTAAAGTTAATTCTAGTTTAATTAATTTGGGTCATTACATTTCATATAGGTAAGACACTTGTCTACGTAGAGATGCAAGGTGTCTCTACATTGGACAAATGGCATCAGGAGATCATGGATGAGTGTCTCCTAATTAGTGTTAATTAAACTCATTTAGGCTAAGTTAATTGACACCTTATTGATAAGTCCGTAAATGTGCTATATTTTGGACTGTATCACTACAAGAAAAACTACATTTAAGGATGGGAATTCTTGTGACTAAATAGTGTTTACCTTCATTAAAGGATTTTAGTGACGGAAAAAATCTCGTCATGGCCTGTTCCTAAAAGCTCCGAGGCTAAAAGTATATAATGACGGGATAGAGTCCGTGATTAAAACTTATTAGTGACCGCACCATTCCCATCTCTAAATTACGTTTATAACGACAAAAATTCCCTTCACTACATCAAATTTCTTGTCACTAAAAGTCAAAAATCAAAAACAATTTTTGTACGATTGCATTGTTTTTTCCATTCTTATATGATATTTTTGGTGACATATGGATTTTATATGGCATCTTTTCCCACAAAAAACACCGAGTCATTAAAAGAAAACAAAATTGTTATTCTATATAATTAAATTATTATTCTTACATGTACAAGCCAAAGAAAGGAAATCCAAACACAAATATAGCTTTGTGTTCTTTAGCCTTAAATAGTACTTTGATGTTTGGCATAGGTTGAAACTGTAAGCATTACATATTTAATTTAAACAACATCTAACTACATATTTTTCTATCTACAAAAAAGAGTAGTTGGCAGGTCGTCCATTTGAACATGTAAAGCTCTGCAAAGTCCCTATCCTGATCAAATGCTTTGGAGGTAATTGTGAAGTTGGTGTCGATACTTGCAAAGACTTTCAAAAGGCTTTGGAAGACATCAAATATGATGAGCTGAAACACCTCCAATGACTCAAAACTATTTATTTATGCACCATTTTTCAATGTCAACTCTATTCCATCAAATCTCGAGTATACCAGTAGCAAATATGGAAAGGAAAAGGGATATAAACCATATACTAGCAAAATATTACTGATCTGCAAATAAAGATTGGGCAAAAAAACTAATAAGTTCATGATCTTTAGTTTAATATCAACTAAAGGACAAAAGCAGAATATGAAGTAATTCACATTAAGAGTCCCAATTCTAAAAGCAGATTAAATGAATACTAATATTTACTGCCTCCAACTTCATATCAGATTTTTAATTTGCTAAAAGTGTTCAAGAAAATCATGTAGATAGCATATTTAGAATAATTTAATTCATATTTTGGTAGCCTGATGAGGAACTACTTTTATCACTCTTTATGGTAGAATGTATCCTTCTAGTAGTAGTTACCAGCGGAATAATGAAGTGCAAATACAGCAATAAAAATGTTTTGAGGGTGTTTCATGCCATTACAGAAAAGGAATTGCAGATGATGTAGTTGACTAGTCATGTAATGATTTATATGGACAAAAGTGTGGAGTGATTAAATATCAAGTATCAAGAGACATAGCTAAATTATTGCAAAACTCAACTTGGAAAAAAAAACTTATCAAAACCATTACCGGAACAAGAAGATCGATCCAAACCATAACCTAGAAAAAGAAACTTTTTGCCCAATGGATCCTTTCACAATTGCTTCAAATTGAACCTGAAAACAAGAGAATAAGAGAAAAAGAAAATCAGTCCCGAATCTCTCAAACTCACTGATGGTAGCATTAGCTAATTTAACCTGAGTGAAAAATAATATATCCTAACAAGCTTCATCTAATCTATAAATCCTAGAGCACCACTAATTAAGTAGCCAACTAAATATTCTAACAATCTTCACGTTAATCATTTGATTCTAATATTCTTCGATATTCAACCTCCACTTATAATATATTTTTCTTCAGACCGCACCTTTTACCTAATTAGTTAAGGAGAAAGATGCAAGCACAAATAATTAATGCCTTGAATAAAGTAAAAGTAGAATTGGAAACAAACCATAATAATATCAATGGAAGTTATTAGAAGAGATGAGCATTATCCTAATGAATTGGGAGTAGTTTTATGAGGCAGAGGATGACTTTTTGAAGCAACATTTTACAATAATGGTTGCAAAAACATATGCTAAAGTGATGCAAGAACCCTAAAAAGCAAAAAATGAAAGTATATCACAAACTTTTTCGAAGCAAGGCTCAGATCCAATATCATCTCATCTACCAACAATGGCTGCAATAACAGATGCCTTAAAAGTACTTTTTTAAGCCCTAAAAGACCAAATTTATTTGTTGATTTGCCTTGCCAAATTGAACAGATGAATAGATCAAGCCCTAAATCAAAAATAAGTTGATTTCATTGTGTGAGAAGTGAAGATTGAATGACAAAGCATGCATCGACGAAGAAGAAGAGGAGTTGATTTGATCAAACTGAAATCGAGTGAAAGACAACCGAAGATCGAAATCGATCATTGCCTCTCTGTTCCGAGCATTTCTTTTACTAAAGAATGAAAAATAAACCAAACAAGGCCTTAGATTATCAAATAATCTTTCAAAATGTTGTTTCATTCTCATCAAGATATCGAAGAGCTATTGATTTGTTGAAGATCGAAATTGATCATTGACCATTCTCATTGATTTCATTCGAAATAGAGAGGCTCAATAGCCCTCACAAAACCCTCTCTAAAAATCAATGTTTCTTTCTTTCTTTAAGATTTCTAAGGCATGCATGCATCCAAACATGTAGATGACAATGACGAAACGTAAGAACCCTAAAAAGGCAAGAATTGAAATTAAAGCACAAACCTTGAAAGAAAGTGATCATCTCATCCACCAATAATGGCTGCAACAACATAACCATTTATTTCGTTGCACAAAGGAGATGGTTATGCTATTTCTTTTGAAACGCTGAGGAGAAAGATTTAAGGGATGAGGTTTGAGTTTTTCATCGACCAAATCTTTAGTCTATTGTAGACCTCAAACGAAGCACAATCGACAATTGGAAACAAAATAAAGATGAAAAACACACCAGAAGGTTCATGTACTGACCTGCGTCGAAGGAAGCCATGTTGATGGCGCCTAACAGAGCGAATCTCGCAAAAGCAAAAGCATTGGCGAACATTTGAGATGAATGAACATGAGAATAGAAGCTGGAAAGCAGATCTCTTTTCCTTTTTTCCTTATCGTCTAACAAAGCACCCTCGACCGCCATTATCAGACCTTCTGAAATCGATTGATCACTGCAAATGCATCACAAGATCGGGAAACTCAGAGATCTGCATACCTCTTTAACTAGTTCAAGAGTCTAATTGAATTGAAATAAAAACTAATCTGATCTACTATGAGTGAAAAACTCGGCCTTTACTTCATTGCACAAGGAGATCGTAACAACAAGGGGTCTCTTAGAGAAATCTCTCCTTTTACACTTCTCTTCTCTATTTGACCTATCGTTGAATAAAGATTGAGTAGGGGCTACCCTGAAACCCTAATTCCTTTGATCTTACCCTAAACGAAATGTAAAGGCGTGAATAAGAAAGTTCAACGTCAATTAGAGTTTTGATGGGTCAAAATTATTTAATGACGGGATTCTGCATCAATAACCATGAAATACAAAGCCCATCACTAATTCTCAAGGCTTTAATGACTAAAAAAAATTCCCCTCACTAAATGGTGCCTTTAACCATAGGGTTTAGTACGGTCACTAATTTTTGGAGGCTAAAAACACTTTTTCTTGAAGTGTATATGGTGTATTTTATAAGATTATATCTTCCATTTACGTCACTTATCTATGTTTTCTGTGGTTACAAGGTCTAAAGAGGCTATTTAGAGAAAATGAGCTAAAACCAGTCACAAACTTGTCTAAAAAGCCTAATTAGTGTCCAAAGATTCCCAGCGTCTTAGAGCTACACGCACGACACTAGACATCACTCATGCAGATCTAGGAATGAATGAAAGCAGAGTATCGCATCGCCTTCCTTAGTGATCCTCGGCACCCCCACATGTTACACGTACGACGGTGAGGTCAATTATGAGATTTGAAGATGGGGTTTTTTAATTTCACAAGATTTTGGAGGAGATTCATTTCTATCATGTTATTATTATAAATAAGACCCTGGGGGAAAATCTAAGACGCACATTACTCATTATTTTCATACGGGAGACTTATTTTCAAGCATAGAGAGATCATAGAGTTCTTTCGATTTTTTGTTTTTAAGTTCCAACTCTTTCACATATTCATTAGTGTTCTTCATTTTTCATTAAAAAATCATTGATGTTTATAAGGCCATGAGTAGCTAAACATTATGTCTAGATCAAGGGAGGCTTGATTGTAAGTTTTGGTTTTTTATGAGATTTTTTATTTAATGTCTTCAATGTTTTTATATTAATTCTTGTAATTTCATTTTCACTTATTTATGAGGTTTTAAGCTTGCATTAGGACCTAAGGGTTTGGCTTTTCTGTTGTGCAAGTGCACATGCATTACAGTTAAGTTAGAACTCATCCCTAGTAGTCTTACCGCCACATGGCAAAGGAAACTACATTGGTAGTAACTACGATCATGGATTATTCACTTTCTAGAAGTCTTAGGTGTTTTTGAAATATAGGTCGAGTAGCGGCGCTCGTTAGTTATTGTTTAAGGCAAGTGCTTTCACGAAGCTTAATGTTGGTAGGTCATTATCTTGTGAAGCACTCAGAGTCACAATCTAGTTAGTATACGGTTATATCACACATTCCTTCTATTGACATAAGGAAAGCGACGTGACGGGTAGTGGGTCACTCACTATAGCTTGCCTATAAGAGTATTTGAGAAAAACATTTTTGAATCAATGATTGAACTCAAGCTTACGTCAGTCTTTGTCTCTTTTGATCTAGCATTTAATTCAAGTTACCATTCTATTTAGTTATCGTGCTTTTATTTTAAGTGTTCTTATGTTAAAAATTTCTTCTGTTAATTTAAGTAGTTTAATTTCTTTTCAAACCCCCATTTTTTACTTAAATATTATTCATGAATCCATATGGATTCGAACACGCTTAATACTACTTCAAATCCATAATAGTTTGGTATTTGAGATTATTATTGGTTCATTCGACAACACATCCATTTTTGGCGTTGTTGTCAAGGATTGGTGCTAACCAATTTTTAACTTATCGTCACTTATTATCTACAGATTCTCTAATCCCCTTTGATCTGGGAATTGACTGGACATACAGGAGTAAGAATGAAATAACAGACGAATAGGACAACAACAAATGAGGATGGAAGGAGACGGAATAAACCGAAATCTTTCGATGGTATAGAATGTTGGAGGCAATAACCAACAAGGGCAAGGATGAGAGCGATAGGTTACATTCAGAGAAGTAAATCATCACCGAGGCATATCTCTTCCTTTGTGTAACGAATATCTCATCAAGATGAGAGCGTTTGAGTTCAAGTTGCAGCTCATTCACAAGCTACCCATTTTCGACGGGAAAGAGAATGAAAACCTGCAAAAGTTTTTGTCTGAATTCGAGATGGTCGTGGTAGGAATGAAGCCTACCTTTATAGAAGCGGACATGGTTAAGCTCAAGGATTTTTCATTTTACTTGAAGAACGATGCACAAGATTGGTTGTTTCATCTTCTAGATGGATCAATAAGAACTTGGAACGAGCTTTAACACAAATTCTAGGACAATTACATGCCTACAATGAGGATCACTCAACTAGGAGACAAATCTTTAACATCGCTATGAAAGAGAATGAATCATTGTCTTAGTTTTGAGAGCATTCCAAGCAGTAATGCAGATCATGCCCTCGGCACGGGTTTAGTAAGAAGTTCTTATTAGAAAGTTTGTGTGAAGGTCTCACATATAATGAAAAAAGTTGCTTGATACGGTATGCAATGAGAGTGTTCCTGATGTCACTCCAACTGAAGCTAGAAGATGCATTGAAAAAGTGGACCAGTTTAAGCAGTATGGAAAGTTTAGTGAGATTCCTAGGCGAGGAGTGACAGTCTCTTCAAGGGAGAACACGTTAGAAAGTGAAGTTTTAAAGATTAAGTCAATGTTAAAGCAGCTTATAGTTGAGAAGGGTTAAGTCGAGGCTTGTGGAATATGTGCGGATACGACATTTCACTAATGAGTATCCTTAGCTCTTTGAAGATAACTGACAAGCGAACACCACAGGACAATTTTTAGGACCTCCTCAAGGTCAGTATGGGCAGTAGTTTAACTACTATAATAGGAGAGAAAGGAATAATCATCCTAATTTTAGTTATAGATCGAGAATCCAAACTTCTAGTCCATTTTCCTCGATGACAACCACTACTATAGACTCAGCAAGCTCGGCAACCATGTCAGCACCCTTATCATTAAGATGACTGACTGATCTAGATTACCTTAATCCCCTGATAATCTAGTCAGCCTAATCTATTCTTTCAACTTTGACCTTAAAATACTTTGCATTTTAATCATTAATAAGGCTCCAAAACTAAATTTATATCCTCAATAAAACTTAATTCATGATTTGTTCAATTGGATTGGAGCAAATTACGAAATAATATGGATCATTCTCTGTATTTTTATAAAAATTTCGACAGCACCTTCCCTAAATATGGCCTGCCAGAAAACTTCCACATAATAGATAGCAAAATTGGGGAGAAGCTTAAAAGAACTCACAACTCCCCGCAGTTCACAATATATATCAAATTCAAATTTACAACTAACTTAGAGTCTCCGCAAGCTTAATTACAACTTTACAATCTCATAGTAGACCAAAACTGAAATATAAACCTCTCAGTTTATCTTAAACTAACTTATAAGACTCTCATAACCATTTAATGAAACTTCACGTCTTACACTCACTCCAAGAGTCCCAACATAATATATATAAACAATTTACAACAAGAATTTAGTTTAACTTTTGAAAACGATTACCGCAATCTTCGAGTCTAGTCCATTCTTCATTTGTCTTCATATAGAATCTGACATCATCAAAAACAACTCGAAGATGTCAGGCAAGTAAATTCCTACATTGATCTATACTCCTGCAATTGTTAGTCTGATACATGGAGACATGTAATTTCATTTCCAAACAATCAATAAAATATTTACGTCAACATGACATGCAATCCACTCTGTCACTATCTCTTGACTATAATCAGACATCGACTTCCAAAAATAGTACAAAGATAGTATTAAGAGATCATGAAATGAAGAGATAACTTGTCGGCGTTAGACTCCGCTAGTCTTACTAAACGGCGTAGAGGCATGACTGAAACCTAGTTTCAATCAAACCAAACTCCGAAACAAGCTTATCCCCCTCACTCACTCTATGTATGCATGACCAAGAATGATAAAATACAATGCAGACTATTATACAATTACAGGTTTAAATATATTCAATTAATAGTAAAGATCACTGTAGGGTTTATTTACAGTCCAACCAACTCAAAGTTGGTTGCGAAGCCTCACACAACGTTTCCCCAACTTTCATGTACTTCAACAACTCCTATTAAATCACAAATTTCACATTTTAAGAGTTACAACTCTATTTCATTATCAATCAATACCATTCATTTGATTAACTTATTAATTTAGTTCATTAGTTTTGGCCATTCTCGCGACTATTTTTTATTAATTTAAAAGTTTTACCAAGGTCCGAGCTTAAATGCTACTCAAAGTAGGATATATAGGGATTTCAAAAATTTCAACCTTAGTTAATTTGGATAACAAATACCCATTTAAATCATTACCCAAAGTTGCTAAGTCGCAATTGTCATAAGTGGACAGTTTTGGACTATATAAACATATTATGTTCTACCTTGTTTCTCATTGATTAAACAAATTCCAATGGCCACAATCTTTATTGATCATCAAAGTAGGTTATACTAAGATTCAAACGAACCTATTCGCAAGTCAATTGAACCCCATTTGATGTCTCAAATCAATTCACCAACATGCCTACTCAAAACAATAAAAAATAACAATGCAGTCTTGTGTTTCAAGCCTCCTTTTCGGCCTCCAAAACCTTTCAAAACTTACTCAGAAATCAAATCTGAATTTCAGGGGCTAAGTTTGATATATAAACACGAAAACCCATAAAATATTTTGCTCAAAAACCTTCATTTGATTGCCCGGATCATTACCCCCAAAGTGGCTCAAAAAATGGACTACAGTACTAGTTTTACAAAACTAGTTTTTTATGCAACTATTTTGACTCCAACTAACCCACGAAACTTCCACTAAACCCCATGCTAATCCTCATGGATCAAATTTAACATACAAACATAAATTCCATTGAAAATGCCAACCAGAAACTATCATTTGATCTCTCAAAATGGATCCCCAACTTTGCTCAAAATAAAAACTGCAGAACATAAAAACGTGGACTACTGAAATAGCTTTAAACTCAAACCCATATAAATGAGTCTCAATAAGTCTCCATATCAGTGAAAACATTGAAACATAGTAAAACATAACCAACCACACCGATTTTTAATCAAAACCCTTTGATTTCTATTTCAATTTCATCAATCAATTCAACACAATCACTGAACAAAATGTAAACAATTCGATAATTGAAAAAATTCTTACCTCCATCAATGATTTGGTTCTTGGCTCCTCATCCACCATATGCACTGTACTCGACATCGAAAAGGGAGGAAGAGGGAGCACGACTATAAGCGGGAGAATGAGCAGACCAGTGGAAAGAAAGAGAGGAATAGCAAACTCGAGAGAGATGAGAGTCGAGAGGATTGAGACCAAGTGTGATGGAAGAAGGAGCAGTGAGTTGTGAAAGAGGAGAGAGCAAAGAAGTTGATGGTCGAGAGAGTCGGTTGAGGTGTTGATAAGATGTTGAACGAAACAGGGGTTTAAACAGGGGTTTAATTTAAACCCCTGTTTCGTTATCACGTTAGATAAGAGGCCCGCTAAGGGCACCCCACCATTTAATGAGGGCACCCAGTTAATGTGGGCACAAATCGATTTACCTGGGGCACCCAAAAATTAAACCCAAAATACCGAAAATGCCCCTCGTGCAAAAAACCCTCTCACCCACCCTCGTGCAAACCCCCGGGCACCCCACCACCCCCACCACCACCACCACCCTCGTTCACCGAATTCCCGGTGGAAGAATTCATTTGTTTTGAACCGACCAAAGGTGAGAGGAATCCCCGAAATCGTGTTCTCCGTCCCTCGCCGTGTGTTTCTCCTTCGTTGTTCTAGGTTTCTCGCATTTTGTAGGGTCCGTGTGTGAGCCGATTTCGTCTCCAAATTAGGGCTCGGTTGAAGATCGACGAATTAAATTACATTTGGTAGAGTAGATGTAATGTGTGTGTGGCGGTTTTTTAAAATGTAAAAAAATTGGGAAATCGTGGTTCTCGGCCACAAAGGCCGAGATCGTGTCAACCGTCTCGCCTTGGCCGAGACATAAGCTAATATTTTTGGGAAGTCGCAGCCTCGCCACGAAGCAGGAAGAGTTAATCTAACGTGTCGGTTGTCCACTTCCGATAGGGTCTCGATAGCTCGGTCGTCATAGGACGAGAGTCGCGAATTGAAATGGTCAATCCATCTCGGTGGTGTACAACCGAGAAATTGAAATAGGACTCGGTTATACAAGAACGATATATTGGAATACTTGTCGGTCATTGGTGGCCGAAAATATGGGTTGTTTCACGAACCCGCTTGACCGCGATATCGGGAATGGATGAATTTGAACATTACGCTTTCAAAAAAATCTCCGTAGTCGTCAAACTAACAATGCAAGATTGAAAATCCAAAGACGACAATTTGCACCGAACCTTAATTAATTATAAATCTCCGTAACATTCAAACCGACTCTAAAAAGGGTCCATCCATAAGTAAACAACAATTAAAACACAACACAACATTTGCATATACATAGAACATTCGGACGAATTGGCAAATTTTCTAAATGTTTAGCCGTCTAGGTACAAGCTTTAACCTACGGTGTATCTAAATCTACAACAGTATGGTGGCTTCATGATCGCGCTTGCAATGGGCGCGATGTCTCGAAAAACGAATCCATCTCGCCAACCTTTGGCGCATCCTCAACGTACCGATCCCACGATGGATATAAGGATGGCGAGTGGTGCATTCACATGCAACCGCACCTCACAAAGTGAACAAGAGAACATAGAAGATATTGTCACAAACCCGATTAAGGGGAAACAAACCAATTCACAAAAAAAATCATAGAACTTACCCTAACCCAATGGATATTCCTTTCATTCGCCATTGCAATGATAAGTCTGTCATTGTGCAATGACGACGTTGGAGTACTACGTAGAGGTAGGAATGTGGAGGCACTCCCATGCGAGAGGTTGACGAGAATGACATTGAATGCGGTGGATACTAACAATCCCATGTCCGGAAGTGTCAACCATTCTTTGAAAGATGCCCCATCTTGCTTCTCTGCGGGCAATGCACCGCATTTCGACAGTGCGAAACTCGAGCCAAGCACTTCCCGCCATAGGTATTCATACCCGATAATCTCATCGTACATCCGTCTACGCACAATCCTCCACCCGTCTACGTCGGCAAGTCCAAGCCCGAGAGCTATACACCTATATCCACAATTCCCATCGGAAACCACATCGATAATGGCATCAACATGTGGCAACCAATCCGGTTCTAAGCAATGACTATAAGCCATGTTAGATCCACTTTGCGTGCGTCGACTGGCACGACGCATTTGTGGAACCTTGCATTTCTTCTGCCTAGAAGCTTTTGTGGAGTGGGAGGACTCAAATCCGATTGGAGATTGGGGTGCCTCCGACACTGGGGTGCCTCCGGTTGGAGACCCCGGTGTCCTCACACCCGCATCCTCAACTTCCTGCTCGCACTCCACAAAAGACGAAGGTGGACTAATCTCCCTGAGCTGCTCACTTTCGTCCTCCCCCGCATCCTCAACTTCCTCCTCCCCTTATCCAATCTTCCTCGGTGTCGTGATTGTGCCTCCCACAAATCACAGTGACATACCATAAGGAGTCAGCATTCTCCTTGACGTTAATTTGGAAAGGGCATCCACATTTCTTCGTACTAGTGTGAGTCCTCGCCTTTTCATCATTCCTTGATTTCTTTAAAAATTTTGCCGCTTTCCCCTTCCCAACTCTCTGAGCCAGTCCCCTATATGTCACAGACCTGTCACAGGCAATTTTCACCCTTCCCCTGCGCTTAATGCCCCTGGCATCCGAGCGCTTCGTTACTAACACAAACTTGTTCTCGCCACCAATCAGTTGGAGCCATGAAATTGCCGCTTCTCGAGAGGGGAATGGCTTAGAAGGTGTAAAAGTGTCCTTGTAGTCTGGAAAATTACAAGATAACGGCATTACCTGCAATACAAACAGTGTAACATTATAATCAACCAAAATGTACAGCACAATCACAAAAAAACCCAAAAAAATAGGTTCTCGGTTGTACAGGTCCGAAACTTTCTTTAGAGTCTCGCTCATGTACGACCGAGAGTTACTCATTACTCTCGGTCGTACCAGTTCGAGACCTGCGTGAAACCTCTCGGTCCCTCTATGACCGAGACATTACTATACATCTCGGTCTGCGAGCCGAAACAATCGCGCACCCGACAGATACTTCGGATAACCGCAAAAAAAACACAAAAACATTTGCAACATTACCTCAAGGACGACCTCCTCTCGGCACCGAAGCATTACGATCCTCCATTATACAAATTGAAACAACTTCGGATTTGAAGAAATTACCAAACCCTACGTTGACAAACAAATCATCATTTTCACCGTTATACGCAACTAAACGAGCTTCAAAAAAACTCGAAAATGGTTGTCAAACATTGTTACCTCGTCGTCGACGACGAGCAAGAATCGATCGCCTCTTCGCCAAACGCAATGTGGCGTGGCTTTGTGGTTGACGCTTCACGTGGGGTGCCCTAACTCCTTGTCGAAATGGTTTGTGGGGTTTGAACCATTATATATATACAGGGGCAAAATGGTCTTTTCCATTTTTGCTGGAATTTTTACAAATAAGCTGGGTGCCCTCATTAAATGGTGGGGTGCCCTTAGCGGGCCTCTTAGATAACTTTGGTTTTAGATAGGCAACTTACCAACTTGCCCTTGTCTAAATAACCTCAAATTCTCAATACTGCTGCCCCTTAACGTCATTTTGCATTTTTCTTTATTTTCTCGTGTTTATCCTTGATTTTTAATCTCAATTTAACCCCGAAAAACCCCGATTTTGACTAAAATTGGAAAAATACCCAACGCACTCCGAAGCTCACGAACACCACTTCAAGTTGACTCTATTTCACGACAAATTGAGTATAATACACTACCTATGCATGCATTACACAAAAAATAATATTTTAACTTACGATCTTTGGTCCGAAATGCGTGGGTCTCACCTCGAATACTTAAATCTCAATTTAAATCCAAAAAAACACCTAATTAGCATCATAATCAAGTTTATAAAGATCTCGGATGTCACAAACCAAGCCTATCTCTAGAGAAAATGATGAAGTGGATGATAGTAGCTAAAAAGTCAATAACTAGACAGTATTTTATAGTATATTTTAAGGTGATTTTGGATATAAAAAGTTATATTACACTAGGTTTTTTCTTGTTTCGTGATTTCAGGTTATATTTAGGTTATGTGAGAAATGGAAGAAAAATGGAAGAAAATAAGGAATTTAGTCATTTGAAAATAAAAGGAGCCAGTGAATTAGTAGTGAATAAAGTATGATACAGGATTTGCAAGACAAATTAGTGAAGGACAGAGATAGATTTCCACCGATGTGCCCAATGAATCAAGATTGATTAAGGATTCGATGATGATTTCCTAGGGTCAGTTTCGAGTTTTTTGGAGCAAGTCAAGGAATTTCGTTTTGATTGTATATGTACTACTAAGAATACTATATATATGAACCATGAGCTTCAAAATTAATCGCCCTTGAGTATCCTTGATCATATTTCATTGCTTTTGGAGTCATATTTATTAGTTTTATTAAGTTTTAATCTAGTTTATTGTTCACTGCTTTTGGAGTCGATTTAAAGATTCAAAGTATTCAATAAAAAGGTATTTTCATTAATCTCTTTTATTTATTGTATTTAGATGTTTATTATGAATATGTGTAAGTAGTTTATTAATTTAAACAAAGTCCGAACATGAAATTAATCTATTTTTTAATGTAGTTATAATAAAGAATACTTTGTACTTAATGCTTTAAACTTAATCGTATTCTTCAATTCACTGATTTAATGGATTGTTATTTGTGGATCACATTCATGAAGCTTTGTATTGCATGTATAGTCTAGAATGTGTATTGTGATATTTGGATTATATATCTAGTTTAAAGTAGTAACTAGAATTGTTTAAATAGATCTTTACCGTTAAGATGTCATAGGTGAATTGAGTTCTAAGTTTGATATTGAAGTGACTTTCCAAAGGTATTAGGCTTAGTAGTTCCAAATCTTCACATAACTTAATATTGTTTTATCATCTAATTAATTTCTTTGAGATTTCGAATGATTAATTTAGTAAATTTGGATGTGACTTTTCCATCGATATAAAGAAAATAGGTGGCTTGATAAAGTCTATCAACTTACTTATGATTTAAGTTTAATGATGTAAAAATATTTTACAATAAGATTAAAGTATGATTATGACTATGATTTTAGTAATATCTTTGCACACAAAACGGGTTAATGTTTCATTGTTCTTGGTGTTTTTTTAGATGTTTGTTTTATATTGAATTGATTTGATTTGAATTTAGTAAGTTTGAATTGTGTTAGTTAAGTTAATTAAGTTAGTTTAACTAATTTAATTGATTGCTATAGTAGAATTAGATTATTTTATTTATTGTTTTGATTAAATTAACTAAACTAAGGAAATAACAACAAAAACCGTTGAAAGACTTTTTCCTAAAAAAGTTTATAAAATCCCTTTGGAGACAATCTCACTTATTGCTATTACAAATTTAAAAATATAATAAAGGATATATAAGAAATTTATTGTACACGCTCGACATGTGTCAATTTTTGGCGTCATTGTTGGGAATTACATAATTTTTTTAAGAGTTGTAGGCGTTGTATGGCCTACACACTTTGTCGTTCTAATTCCATGGGATCTTTACACCCGTTTGATCATGAGATAGATAGGACTTTTAATCGTAATTTAAGACAACAACATAGGGAACACCAAGCTACCACAATAGAAGCTAAAAATCATATTAATAATATCAATAATAATAATGATAATAGATGACTTACTTTTAGGCAAGTGAATCAAAATGTCACAACTTACGACCCAATGTGTATTGCCTACCCTGAAGGATTTCCTGAATTTGAACTAAGATCTGGATCATTAGTGTCTTACTTAACTTTTATGGTAAAGATAATGAAGACTCCCAAAAGTTTATAATGAAATACCAACACAAAGTTAATGGGATGAGACCTAAAATGATCAAGCATAAGATTGGTTGTTTTATCTTCCTTAAGATTCAATAACTTACATGGGCTCAAATGTTAGAAGCTTTCTTAAATCAATATATGCCTGCAAGAAAGATTAGTTCCTATATAAGACAAATCACAGTAATAAAAATGAAAGATGATGAAAACTTTAATGAATTTTGGGATATATTTCAAAGATTAATTTCTTCTTGTCCATTAAATGGAAACACAAAAAGAGCTTTATTAGAATACTTCTACAAAGGACTCAATCATTGTGAACAAAGATTATTAGACACCATATGTAGTGGATCTTTATTCGATGTAACACCAACTTTAGCAAAAAAAGGTATTAATAAAATGGCTAAAAAATCAAAGCAATATGGTGAAAAGAATGAGATGTCATGGAGAAACTTTATGAAGTTAATAAAAAAAAAAACTAGTATATTTGACAAAAAAAAATGGATGAGTTGTCTAGCACGGTTAAGTTATTATTAAAAGATAGATCAAACTAAATAAACCATGTGGATTTTGTAATAAAGTTACACATCCTACGGGTGCATGTCCTACTTTACATGAAGAAAACACTAAAGAAGTTAATGCACTTATGAACCAATTTTCTGGTTATCCCAGGAATCAACATAATAACAATTGTTACTACACTAGAAAATCAAATTCAAATCTTAGCTATGGTCAACAAAATCAGAATTATATCACTTATAGACCAAGAACACATACAATATGAACCAATTCAGCAACCTCAACAAATAGTTCAACATATGCAACTAAATTTAGAGCAAGTTTTGCATAATTTTATAACTCAAATTAAGTCATTAAAACTTTACAAATATTTCTCAAAATCAAGTTAAAACCTATACGTTTATTAATGAGTTGAAAAATCAATTAAGTCTGATGAACCTACAAATTAATAGGTTAAGCAATCAGACTGAAGGATCTACTCAAACTATAAATCTTACAAATCAAGCACAAGTTAACGTTTTATTTTGTGATAATGAAAAAGAAATACATATACCAGAAAATATACCTAAGATGGGTATAAAGAAAAAGAAAATACAAAAAAACTATAGAAGAAGAAGAAGAAGAAATGATGGTCAATGTCATTCCCTCTAGAGAATGGATGACTAAAATGACATGTGTCGAGCATATATAATAAATTTTCCACCTTTATTATACTTTTAAATTTGTAGTAATGGTAAGTGGGATCGTCTCCACATAGATTGTGTAACTTTCCTTAGTCAAAAAGGGGTTTGTTTTTGTCACTAGCTACTAATTGCTAATTAACTTAAATATTTAGAAAGAAATAAATAAACACACGGATAATAATTAAAGGAATTCATGCGAATAAGATTAATCTAGATATGAATAATAATTAAGAGAATCAATGCGAATAAAAATAACCTAGACCAAAGGTAATTACTAACTCAGTTGTAGTCAATTAATCATTGATCATAAAAGATAAAATCAAACGATTCAATAAGTTAGTAAATAATCCTTATCAAACCACCATTTTTCTTTGTATAAATGGAAAAGCCACATTCTACTTTTATTAAATTAATCCTTTGAAAGCTCAAAGAAACTAATTAGACAATAAAACAACATAAAGTTTTGTGAAAACTTCGAACTACTAAGCCTAATACCTTCGAAAAGCCACTTCAATACTAAACTTAGATTTCGATTCACCACTTCAATACTAAACTTAGATTTCAATTCATCTAGGACATCTAAATGGTAAAAGACTTCTTTAAACAATACAGTTACCACTTTAAACTAGATATAATCCAAATATTGTAACGACCCGTTACCGTAAGCAGGTGATTAATGTTAATTCGATTTCTAATTAACCCGAGTTAAGCTTGTAGTTAAGCTCAGCTTGTCTCAATTAGCGTGTGTGTGGATTTGCATGATGTTTGGTGTTTGTATGATGTGCATTTGTATTTATTGAAAATAATTAGATTTATTGGCCTAAAATTGAATAATTGACAAATTATACGACGCCTAATACCGTGTGTAGGTCAAGGGTGACGCACACAAGTCGTGGGGCAGCGTGCATGCCCAATTAAACTCGTTGGCGTGCACGACGAAGTCATATGCGTGTTAATATAGGCTTATATATTTATATATAAATTTTATATATAAATATATATATGAAAAATAAATAAATAATTAATAATTGGTGGGAGCCTAGTGATACACAGGGTCGAGGGTGACATGCGTGGAATGTATAATAGTGTTCACGCCCGAAGGTGGTCGTTGGCGTGCGTGGTGACTATATAGGCGCGAAATACAAGTTATGTATATATATATGAATCCTAAAGTTTAAATCAAATAAAACAATACATTGGACTTACCTCGAGATACGTGTTATGCTTGAGTCGAAGAGGTAAATATATGGAATGTTTGATGTTGGAGGAAATATTCATGCCTCGAGATGCGTATGACTACATCACCGAGACAATTAAATGGTGCATGGATTGAATATGCTTAGTCGAAAAATCTACTTCGAGATACGCATTACGTATATCGAGGAGATCAATGAATTTAATCAAATTACGTCAGTCAAGAGGTTATATTGACTTGGTTAATAGTCGCAAGATCGGCCTCGAGAAATGTAACACACATATCGAGAAATATCAAAATATAAATGAAAAAGTGAGTTTTTAGATCTGCCTCAAGATTCATGCTATATGAATCTCGAGGAAATCTAACATATAACCCAAAACAACAGAACCGCCTCATTCACATTCGATTTCAATAGAGAGTTCGAATAGGGAAGGAGAGATCGAGGGTGGAGACCGAGAGGGAGAAATCGAACCAAGAAGTCAACGAAGGTGAGTTAGGTTATGTTATTATGGTTGTTGTGTTGTTGATGGCGTTGATTTTGTTGTTCGTTGTTGCTAATGGAGATGGAGGGGAGGCTCGGACAAAGTGCATATGCAGTTTGTCCGAGGAAGACGATGGCAGGGGAGTTGTCTCCCCTGCCTAAAAGTGATTTGGGGTTGGGCTTGACCCAACCCCATTCGAAAAAGAAAAAAAATTCATTTTGTTATGAAACAGGGAGCAAGGAAGGAGAAGGAAGGGGATAGGTTCCTGAACCGGTTCAGGCCCAAACCTAATTCCAATAAAAAAAAAGAAATAAAATAGAGAAAAAGGCTAGAAAATAGGGAAAAATTTCAGAAAAATAAGAAACAAATTCCAAAAAATAATATTTTGATGAAATAAATAGAAATTGATAAATTTCTATGAAAAATGAAAAATTCAGGAATCGTGCGAGACTTTATACCGGTGTTTTTACGTTGAAAAATATAAAATGGCATATTGACCTAAAATTTGATAAATTGGTCTCAAATTCAATTAGGACCGATTTCGGGATTCTAATTAATAAGTATTAGACCCAAATTAATGACAATTAGTGTAATTTAGGTTTTTGATCAACGGGGAAAGATGTATGGATCTCGGGAGTCATGTAAATTGGTTAAAAGTTAGAAAAGCTCGGCATAGGTAAGTGGGACTTGTATTATTATCAACTATGCAACGTAATTAGTATGTTTAGTTCATATAACATTATGGACTGGGAATGAGGCAATGTATCGTGAATTGAACTTTTTTATGTTAAATTCTCGGAAAGAGGTACGACGAGCGAATCGGACTGGAGTGACGGTGGAAGTGATTGATCACTACCAACATTTTCCCTTAAGAAACCTTGAAGTACACGATTGTTGCTTTCCTATTTGAGTTGGTAGCTACACTACGCCTGGATACACCACAAAATCACACATCCACCAACGTGTGAGTTTCTATGGATCGTAATTCAAGGTAATGAGAGTTTACCGCTCAGTTTTAAAATAAAAATACAAGTCACATGTATAGTTGCAATTAAACTGTGAACTTGCATTTCGTTATCTATTGTTATATCATTTTTAATGCCTAAATAGATATGCATTGGATTCATATTACTATTCATTTATTCATTGATATTATTTGATAATTGATACGTTTACAAACATCACTTATTGAGCAAGTTGGAGCGTTCATTCCGCAATTAACATTTCAGGTTATCGACGTGCGTTTCGACTCAAGAACAGAGAAGATTAGGAATTTATAGTCTTCTCTACGTTGAATTGATTTTCCTATTGTTTATATATTGTATTGAATTAATGTTTTATAATAAACAGGGTTGGTATATGGTTTTACGACCGAGATTTATATTCGTTTTTGTATATCTTATGTTTTATCAAAAAAATTTAATTCCGCTGCGATTTTAATTATTTATTCGATATAATATATATTGTATTGTTATTTAGCAGGTATGAAGGATGTCAGTACTGCTACTTTAATTGAGTCCGACTAGTATACTGGGGCTTAATTAGGGTTTCAGGTCGGGTATCGCCCTAATTGTTATAGGGGATGCTACAAATATCATAATACGCATTTGCATATATGCATATAATATCAAGTTTTATGATTGCAATTCGCAAATAACAACCTATTAAATCAGTGAATTAAAGAACACTGAATAATGAAAGAACTATTTAAACAAAGATCTCATAAGAGAATTACAACCATATGTCGTAGCAATCCCTTGGTCCAGAAACAAACTTAACTAATAATAACTATTAGAAACTCCATTAAAACTATAGAAGTAAATATGAGAAGGAAAGAAAAAGAGAGAAAATAAGAGAAGGAGAGATAATTATGAGGCCTATGGTTCTATGTATACTTTTTTCTTAATTTTCATTTTTGCCCTTAGAGTGGTTTTAGATGGACTAGAATAGCTTGATACTCATTTTCTTAATAGATATAAACTTTATGTCGATCTTCTTTTTTAGTAAAGTTAGTTCTATTGATATATAAAATAAGGTCTTTCATTTCTATTCAGATTCAGTCGTCCAACAAAGTTTGTAAGGTGTGTGACGAACGTGTATGAGGTCTTGAGTTCGAATCTCACAAGCTCCTTTTATTTCTCTTTTATTTCTTCAACTGTCTTCGATTGATTTATATAAAAAGCTTGTAGTTTCACTTCAAGCAGGATTTGTAGCCTAGTTGGTAAGGAACTCCAACGACTTGGATGACTAAGGATTGAACCTCATCTCCTACAAAATCTTCATTTAGTTCTTGATTTCTTGCTCTTCATCAATCCGCACATAAATTGTGTACACCAATATGCAACATAATCATCATGAGTCACTAAATATTCATCAACTCTTTAATACGGATCTCGAGATTGATCTCGTGGTCTTCTTCACGTATGATCATTAATTTATCTAGCACTCTACCACACTTTTGCCAACTTTGTATTGACACGTCACTTCACCAATCAATGAATGCCACATCATCACATGTCCAACCACATTTGGCCACGTCATCATCACGTCACCTCAGACATGTGGGCTCTACTTCACTGCCTCGAGATCTGTGCAATTCATTTTTCAATGTAAATCCAACATAAGATTATAATATATGCATTTTACATGTTTCTGCCCCCATTTTCAATTAAAAATCTTTAAACCTGATATAGACAAATATAAGCTATTAGAACCATATTTTAGAGACTTTACCTTATAAAAACATACTAAAATGTACTATAAAATTTGTATAATTTATGACTTATCACTGAACAATTGAAATATATACATTTTCCTGAAAGATTGTACCCATGGTATTTAGCTAGAGTTGAAGCTTATGAAAAGTCTTTACAAACTTTCGAGATAATTAATAAAGAAAAAGATGATAAGATGTCAAATACATTAAATGAAGATATGTATTCCATTCCACAATGATTAGCGGATGCTAGGAAAGAAGAAATTAATGAAGACATTTATGAAGCATTTAGGAAAATTGAAATTAATAAACCTTTAATGGAATCAATCATGTAATTATCAAATTATAATGAAGTTTAAAAGAATTCTCTAAATCCAAAAATAAGTTTTTAGAAGAATCTAAGAATTTAGGGTAAAAGGTGTCAGCCTTAATAAAAAAGAAAATATATGAGAAATTTTCTAATGCATGAATATTTGGAATACCTATCACTATAGGCACTTCTTCTATTAAATTTGTTATGTATGATCTTAGAGCATCAATTAATATAATTTCACTTAAATTATATGAATCATTGAAATATGATCGTTAACTAATATACCTATTAATCTTACTTTAGTTGACAATACAATTATTAAACCATATGGATTATTAGAAGACACTTTAATGAAAGTAAATAACATAGTATTTCCAGCTGGTTTTTATGTCATGGAAATGGGAGATTCAGTATCACCAAATTCTCCACCTATATTATGAGGTAGACTTTTTCTTTAAACAACTAAAACTAAGTTAAATATTTTTGAAGGGACAATGTCTATGGAATTCGAAAACAAAATTATTACATTCAAAATCAATGATGAACATAATTATAATGATTTTGATTAATTACTTGATAATGAAATTAAAGATAACGATTATCTAGAATTAAATTATTATGATGATCTGAACGCTGAAATTTATATAATTAATGCAATAACGATGAAAACTTAAAATGAAGTTTCAAAGAAAGAACAAGTTGAAAGACACTTCAAATGAAAAGAAAGTGACTCGAGAATGGAGAGTTAAGCAATCGGAGAACAGAAAAAAGTATTAACAAGCCGGAAGATTTTAAAGTTAAGAAGAATAAGTAAAAGAAAAAATGGATTGAAGTCCTGTGAAGCTTAATGATCCTGTAAGTATACATTTGAATATAAAAATCAAATGAGTTTAGTACTTCAGAGCTTAGTGTGATACATATTTCAATGAAAATCTTATGTCGATACATTTTTTTTCTACATACTCAATTGGAGGTGGGTGAGCTTGCTTGTAAATGAGTTTATCTACCAGATGGTACTTCAATCAGACCAATATGGATGCTTATAAATGTACTAGTTCAAGTGGACAAGTATATTCTACCCAGAGACTTTTTGGTTATGCCACACTTTGTTAACAAAGATCCTCATTTAATTTTAAAACGCCCTTTCTTAGCCACTTCTCAAGTTGTTATGGATATTCTAAATAAAACAATCACTTTAACAGTGAATGATCAATTAATTACTTTTTGGAATGACACTAGAGTGGACAATCCTATATTCAAGTTTAGAAATTCGATCTAGCACTGGAATCGTTCAGTCGAGGCAACGACAGTAAACAAAAGCCCTATATGGGAGGCAACCCATATTCTGTGTTTATTTACACTTTAATTTTAATATAGGTTTAGCATTAGTATACTATGTTTTTTTCTCATTTTTTACTATTATATCGAAATATTTTCTGAACTTAAACTCCGATGTACTTTTAAGTTAATGAGAAGGTGATCAAGTTGTTATGCATCTTTGGCCTTTATGCAAATTTACACTATTTATTTATTTATTTAATAAAATAAGTTTATTAGTTCGTTACATATATATACTACTCAAATTTTTGAATTTTCAATAAATTTTACCTTTATATTGATTATTATGAATGATGTATATGATAATTGTGAATTAAATTGAAAAATTAGTAAATTAATTCCAGTAATCATTAGCGATTTGGTTAAACACAATCAATCGCTGGAAAAATCGGTGATAGGGAATAGGAAATTTAGTTGGAATTCAAGGCTAACAATTCGGCAGTGAATCGGCCTTAAAAGCCAAATCGCTGGACAAATCGGTGAGGCACAGAGCCTAAATTCCACCGATTTATGTAGCAAATCACCAGCGAACTCACTTAAAACCTCGATTTGCTGGGACCGATTTCGATTTTTTAAAATAAAACCCCAATTTGCCACACAAATCATTTTACACACAACAACCATTGCACTCATTCGATCCAAACACTGAGTTTTTGCCTAAATTCACCTTTTTTAAGCTAGATTTTAGTGTATTAAGAGATTCCCACCTCGATCTAGTTTCGTTCAACCCAAAATAGAGCGAATTAGAGAGAGCAAAACCAGACTAGGGCTTAAGGGAGTCTCGAGTCAACGCTTGGAAGAGCAACTCGGAGGAGTTTAAGAGTTTATATCTTGAGGAATCCACTTTCAAAAAGGTAATCACAATAAAACCCTAGCTTTTTAGATTGAAATCTTTGGTTATTGAGTGAATTTTTGCAAGATATTCAATTAATTTTGAAATTGTTTATTTGAATTATTCTTGTTACCATTGATAAATGGTTTCATTGATTTCAATAGAATAGAAATAGTGATTATGATGATTCTTGGTTTACAAATCAAAATTTTTTGAAATTTTAGTGTTTTTATCGATTCTTTGGTTTGAAATTGAGTTTCAAATGAAATTGAGGGTGTGTTTTATTTTAGCAACACCCGAATTTATCGTCAAATTGATTTATATCATGAGATTTTTAGAAAAATAAATTCTAAGTTTATATTGAGTTAAAAAAACTTTGATGCCAATTTTATTTAAGTTTTCAATTGATTTTCAATAATTGATTTCGAATGAATTACAAGTTTAAACTCAATTTGGACTTGTGATCATTTGATTTGAGAAAAAATGGTCGGAAGTGAAAGAGATAGAAAGTTCAGGAGAGGAGAAAGGAAAAAAGTTATAATAGAGAAACCCAAAACAAAATCCAAAGTTTCACCCACACCTATTAGTCCAAAGGGAATTTCAATAAACAATCCTAGAGTTAGAACACTAAAAGAACCTAGTCTACCTATAGATTTTAGTGATGACTCGGAAGGAAGGAGAATCCATAAATTCCTTTTAATGTAGATAATTTAATCAATGGCAAGGCTCTAGTTAGAATGAAGAGCGACATTAAGAAAAACAGAAAAATAATTCCGAATAGGAGACTCGATGTGAAGAATGAAATAAAGTACGAGCCTATGATCTTGAACATAATAAGGGAGAGGCAATTGGGGGATTATTAACTAAGGATTTTAAAGTTGATAATGATATAGATGTCCCTAGAGCAATGGGTTGTGAAATTTTAGTTAGGGAGTTTTATGATAATAGGTATGGGAGTGACAACAAATCAGTATCCATGGTTAAAGGAAGACCAGTGGATATTTACCTTAAAGAATAAAATAGTATTACGGATTGCCAAAATCTCATAGGAAAGAAAATAATGATTACCCAAAACTAGAGTATGGGTTCAAACATGATTTCCCTATGAAACCATCAAGAATATATTAGAAGCAATCTCGAGGGATGGATTTATTTTTGTTAAATAAGGGTATCCAAAACACATTCAAATAAATAATTTTAGAAAAATCATAAAAGCATGAAATTATTTCATAAATGCGAGCTTCCAGCTGAGCTTTCAATATTACGAATAAGTGAATTACAAGGCGGCATTTGGTGTATCACATTGTTCAAGGGTTAGGTTATATCGATGTTGGCAAGGTGATCTATGATTCAATTAGAAATTCTATGACCATAAACAAGAATGAATGATTACTTTTTCCATTGATGATCACAAGATTTTACAAACAAGACCGAGTTCCTACGATAGGTCTTGAGTTGAATGTTCGTCATTACAAGATTATCACTGATGAATTTATAGAGAGCACCAAACAAGTGCAATGCTATATAGATTCAGATTAGGAAAGAGAGAGAAACTAAATATTCAGAAGAGAGAGTGCAGAGAGAAGAAGAATACGAGCGGAAAATAGATGAGTTTTGGAAAAATGCAAACTGCTGCGTATAATGAGAGGATGAATCAGAGTTCAGAATAACCTGCTGAAGAATACACTTGCATGTACGCTGAATAGACGGAGATGGCCATGATGGGGTCAGTTCTACGTAATCAGATGTGAAATATGAAGAATCAAGAGTATATGTTTCAGAACCAACATGAAATTGCAAGGAGCTTGCAAGGGTTGGAAAGAATAATAGCTAGAAGAATGCAAAGAAGATGAGCTGACATTCATGCACAATCTACCCAAGTGAGATTACCTAATAAAAAGTCTTTTCAAATAGAACTTTGGATATCGGAGTTGACTACATACTTTATAATCATGTATTTAGCTATCAATCTTGATAGCATAAGCAAGGGGACGGTGATGATGATGCGACTTCTGGACGGCGATTCTGATCTATTTTCTTCTCTGTATTGTCTATATCTGAGTGATCTTATGTAAGGTCTTATAATGTGATATGATATTGTGATTTATGATGTGATATTGTGATACGATGGCTTGTACTTGGTTTTGCTTGATATGTTTATGGTACATTATTTGTTATTAGTGATGCTTGAGAATTTATATTTGTCACGTTTTCTTTGCTTATGGAGATTTATTGATACGATAATTTGTTCATTATTATTTTTACTATATTTAGTTCATTTATGGTGCACGAGGTATATATGTTTTGTGGGAAACCCGACTTAGTTTTTAAACTTTGAGGACAATGTTTGAAATGAGTTTGGGGGTGTTTAGGTGAAGTGGATTATAAAGAACCGAAGTATGGAAGACTCGAGAGGTAGAAACTACTTATTCAATATTTAAAGTTGACTGAGATTTTTCAAAATTTTGAAAATACAGTTAATATTTCTTCATTTTACTTTATTTAGTCAGAAAATATGAATTGAATATAATTTGGGTTTAAATAGAAGTGATATTTTTACTACCCATGAAAATAAAAAAAATTATGA
Source organism: Stephania cephalantha (assembly GCA_039657325.1). Taxonomy (NCBI): domain Eukaryota; kingdom Viridiplantae; phylum Streptophyta; class Magnoliopsida; order Ranunculales; family Menispermaceae; genus Stephania; species Stephania cephalantha. The sequence continues at coordinate 6,773,058 of CM077578.1, read as the reverse complement.
TAGAAATGAATTGTTATACCTTATTTGACTTTACCTAGATTACGTATACACTAATGGCCTGTTTGGTTCAAATATTAGTGAATCCTAACACATGGGATTAATTAGTGATAGGACTAACACATGGGTTTAGATAGTTTAGTCTCATTTGTGTATCTTGTTTGGTTGGGAGTTTTAAGGTTGGGATTAAATGAGGTTGTACATGTACATTTACCAAAATACCCTTATATAAATAACACCAAAACCCCTCCATTTCACACATTTGTCACTCTTTGCTCAAGAAGAAGCCGTGCTCAAGAAGAAGAAGACGCGGCTGTGGTATCGTTGTCCGCTGCTGCTCATGATCGCTGATGCATATATGATGCATTGTCAATTCAATAAAAAATCAAAATTCTGATATTGATCACTGTGCTTGCCACGAATTGGTAAATTCAATAGAATCACAGTTATATATTTTATATAGATATAGAGAACATTGAGCAAGAAAAATTCGAATACCTTAATAAAATGATTGACAAAACGAAGAAGAATACCTCAAAATAATCGATTTCGGTGGTTCGATTTCGTAGAAAGTCTGTCGAGCTTTGTTCGAACGCGGCTTAGGGTTTCTCCTCTCCTTCTCGCACAAACCGGCGCCTTGCGGTTCACGCCTTCCTCCTCCTCGCTTCCTCTCCGACCGTCGATGCAAAACAGGAGGGAGAACGAAGAAGACTTCGCTGGCCAAAACGAGGGAACGGAGGTGCGGCTCTCAAAGAAGATGAACAACACGGGGACGAAGCCGATTTTAACAAAACAAAGGCGATCTTTTGTTTGGTGTTTGTTTTAATGGGAGGGGTAAAGTGGTAATCTCCTCCACCACCCACTAAGGATTAGCTAATCCCACAAAAATTGGTGGTATTATTTAATCCACTACCATGCCTCTTAACTAGTCCGTTGGCCTAATTAATCCTCCAAGCAAACAGCGGATTAACTAGTCCAGTGTAGCTAATCCGAGCTAATCCCACGAACCAAACGGGCCATAAAGGAGTTTAGATGGGTTGATTGCTTAGTGTTAGACTTTATAATGGGTAGAAGATTGAAACAAAAGTACAAGATAAACAAGACAAATTTCTAAGAATCTTGTTATACAAAGATTATTGTTCAAGTATTATATATAATGAAAAGAGTTTTATGCCATGATTAAGGGAAGAAATAGAAAATTAGCTAATAAACCTTTACTTAGTTGGAAAGAATACTTCTTTAACTATAGTGAAAGTGAGAAGGGCTAACAAAAGTTTATAAGAATAAATATAGAGAGACCCACAGTTTCTAAAGGAAATAGATCATGGAATCTTGTGGTGGGAAAAATATGAGAAAGAATTCCTATAAAAAGAATAATGGTTTCCAAAGGAAATAAAGCAGGGAACCGTTGGAATATAAAAAAGAGAAAAGAAAAACATAAGAAGAAAAGAAAAGAAAGAGAGATATATAAAGAAAAAAATGGAAGAATTTTTATGAAGACTCTTCAATTTAAAGATTTAGCTCAAGTGCTTATAGCTAAGTTGAGTGAAGTATCTATTTTCCAACATTCCAATATATGAACATGATAATGATATTTATTGGTGATTACATATCGACTTTGATTGCAGTGGTATTTTTAAATATTATTTGAAATTGAGGATTGACTAAGTGATTTTTGTTTCTTGAGATTCTATATTAGTAATTGTAAGCTTGATGCTTATTAGTGGAGATTGAAAAAAACTATATAGTGGTTTGGCTTTCGTAATTGATTGAACTTTGAATTATGAGGTGTATTACATAACATGGGGTTGAGTTATCAAATAAGGGGATGTTCTTTAAATCTTTCTATTCTATCATAATTTTTGTTTTTATGAGGGTAATATGTTTATATTTAATGATCACTTATGTTTAAGAATAAGAGTGAGTAATTATGAAATCAAATAAGAAATGAAAAGAGAATATAGTTGAGAGTATTTCTTTGCGCGTGACAACAAAGTGTTAAGTTTGGAGGTATTTGATAAGTCAATAATTAGACATTGTTTTATACTATATTTTAGGGTGATTCTTTGGATGTAAAAGGCTATATTACACTGTGTTTTCTCTTGTTTTGTGATTTCAGGTTATATTTAGGGTTATGTAAAGAAGTGGAAGAAAAAATGATGAAAATAAGGAATTCGATCAGTCAATTGGAAAAAAAAGTGTTAGCGAATCAGCAGTGAATCAAATGTGATACACCATTCACCAAGAAAAAATCAGCGAAGGATGGAGACATATTTCCACTGATGTACCAAGTGAATTAGGATTCGATGATGAAAGCATCTCCAATGGTAAATATGGATTATGGGCATAGATTTGTGCCAAATCATTAACATGGCGATGATGTCAATCCTAAGTGGTTTGAATAGACATTGAAGTTCAAAAATGCTCTCTAATGGTCAATGTGGATTACTTTTTCTATTTTAAAATTTTATTATTTTTTATATATTTTAGATAGAATTGTTGAAGTGACTATGGATTGCACCGTTTAGAAGTAGACATTGAGAATAGACATTGTCTATTCTTTTCACGCCATGTCAGCTACATATTTGAAATACACATTTGCATTGGACATGACTTTTTATTTCAATGTCTATTCCGTCCTAGGCGGCGCACATCCCCACCCAATCCACAATCCCATTGGAGATGCTCTGATTCGCTAGGGTCGGTTACGAGTTTTTTGGAGCAAATCAAGGAATTTCATTTTGATTGGATATGTACTACTTAGAATACCATATATATATATATATATATATATGTATGAACGTTAGGCTTCGGAATTCATCACCCTTGAGTATCCTAGATCATATTTCATTGCTCTTAAACCATATTTATTAGTTTTATTAAGTTTTAGTTTAGTTTATTGTTCATGTTTTTGGAGACGATTTAAAGATTCAAAGTATTCAATAAAGTGGTATTTTCATTATTGTATTTTATTTATTTTATTGAGATGTTTATTATGAATATGTGTGAGTAGTTTATCAATCTAAATAAAGTACGAACATGAACTTAATTTGTTTTGTATTGTAAATGATTTGTACTTAATGCTTTAAACTTAATCATTTTCTTCTATTTACTAATTTAATAGATTGTTATTTGCTTATTACAATCATGAAGCTTTGTATTGCATGCATAGTCTAGAATGTATATTGTGATATTTGAATTCTATATCGAGTTTAAAGTAGTAACTAAGATTGTTTAAATAGGTTTTTTACCATTTAGATGTCCTATGTGAATTGAGTTCTAAGTTTCATATTGAAGTGTTTTTCCGAATGTATTAGGCTTAGTAGATCGAAGTTTTCAGAGAACTTAATGTTGTTTAACTGTCTAATTAGTTTCTTTGAGCTTTCGAAGGATTAATTTAATAAAATTAGGATATGACTTTTTTATTTATATAAGGAAAACTGGTGGCTAGATAAAGGCCATCAACTTACTTATGATTTAAGTTTAATGATATGAAAATACTTTAAAATTAAATTAAATTATGATTATGACTATCATTTTAGTAATATGTTTGGACACAAAATGGGTTAACGTTTTTTTGTATTGGATATTTGTTTAAATGTTTGTTTTATATTGAATTGATTTGATTTGATTTCAATTTAGTGAATTTGAATTGTGTTAGTTAAATTAGTTAAATTATTTTAATTTATTGCTATAGTTGAATTAGATTATTTTATTTCATGTTTTAATTAAATTAACTAAATCAAAGAAATAACAATAAAAACCATTGAAAGTTTTTTATCTAAAGAAGTTTGCAAAATTCCTATGGAGACGATCCCACATATCACTACTACAAATTTAAAAGTATAATAAAGGATATACGAGAAATTTATTGTACACGTTTGACACGTGTCAGTAGCTCAGCAATGGTATCAAGCAAATCTATCAAAGACTTGCAATCTAGAGTTTCTGATATGTCTGTCGATGGGACAAACCAACAACTAAAGGAAGCTATCGTCTCAGCTAGTAATGAACCCCAAGAGGGCCGCTAAGGGCACCCCACCATTTAATGAGGGCACCCAACTTATTTGAAAAAATTCCAGCAAAAATGGAAAAGACCATTTTGCCCCTGTATATATATAATGGTTTAAACCCCACAAACCATTTTGACAAGGAGTTAGGGCACCCCACCAAGAAGCTTGAAGCACAAAGCGACGACCACATTGCGTTTGGCGAAGAGTGATCGATTCTTGCTCGTCCGACAATGAGGTAACAATGTTTGACAACCATATTCGGGTTTTTTAGAATCTGTTTAGTTGTGTATAACGGTGAAAATGATGATTTGTTTGTCAACGTAGGGTTTGGTAATTTCTTCAAATCCGAAGTTGTTTCCACTGTATAATGGAGGATTGTAATGCTTCGGTGCCAGAGGAGGTCGTCCTTGAGGTAATTTTGCAATTTTTTTGTGTTTTTTTTGCGGTTATCCGAAGTTTCTGTCTGGGTGCGCGATCGTTTCGGCCTCGCAGGACCGAGATGTATGGTAACGTCTCGGTCATGAGGACCGAGAGAATTCACATAGGTCACGTGCGGAACGACCGAGAGTAATGAGTAAATATCGGTCGTACGTAAGCGAGACTCGAAGAAAGTTTCGGACTGTACAACCGAGAACATGTTTTTTTGGGTTTTTTTGTGATTGTCTTGTACATTTTGGTTGATTATAATGTTACACTTTTGTATTGCAGGTAATGTCGTTATCTAGTAATTTTCCAGACTACAAGGACACTTTTACACCTTCTAAGTCATTCCCCTCTCGAGAAGCGGCTATTTCATGGCTCCAAATGATTGGTGGTGAGAACAAGTTTGTGTTAGTAACGAAGCGCTCGGATGCCGGGGGCATTAAGCGCATGGGAAGGGTGAAAATTGCCTGTGAGAGGTCTGGGACATATAGGGGACTGGCTCAGAGAGTAGGGAAGGGGAAAGCGGCAAAATTTTTAAAGAAATCAAGGAATGATGAAAAGGCGAGGAGTCACACTGGTACGAAGAAATGTGGATGCCCTTTCCAAATTAACGTCAAGGAAAATGCTGACTCCTTATGGTATGTCACTTGTGATTTGTGTGAGGCACAATCACGACACCGCAGAAGATTGGATAAGGGGAGGAGGAAGTTGAGGATGCGGGGGGAGGGGAAAGTGAGCGAGCTTAGGGAGATTAGTCCACCTTCGTCTTTTGTGGAGTGCGAGCGGGAAGTTGAGGATGCGTGTGGGAGGACACGGGGTCTCCAATCGGAGGCACCCCGTGTCGGAGGCACCCCGATCTCCAATCGGATTTGAGTCCTCCCACTCCACAAAAGCTTCTAGGCGAGAAGAAAGTCAATGTTCCACAAATGCGTCGTGCCGGTCGACGCGCGCGCAAAGTGGATGTAACATGGCTTATAGTCATTGCTTAGAACCGGATTGGTTGCCACATGTTGAGGCCATTATCGATGTCGTTTCCGATGGAAATTGTGGATATCGGTGTATAGCCTCTGGGCTTCGACTTGCCGACGTAGACGGGTGGAGGATTGTGCGTAGAAGGATGTACGATGAGATTATCGGGTATGAAGACCTTTGGCGGGAAGTGCTTGGCTCGAGTTTCGAGACTGTCAAGAATGCGGTGCATTGCCCAGAGAAGCAAGAGGGGGCATCTTTCAAAGAATGGTTGACACTTCCAGACATGGGATTGTTAGTATCCACCGCATTCAATGTCATTCTCGTCAACCTCTCGCATGGGAGTGCCTCCACATTCCTACCTCTACGTAGTACTTCACCGTCGTCATTGCACAACAGACTTATCATTGCAATGGCAAATGAAAGGAATATCCATTGGGTTAGGGTAAGTTCTATGATTTTTTGTGAATTGGTTTGTTTCCCCCTTAATCGGGTTTGTGACAATATCTTCTATGTTCTATTGTTCACTTTGACAGTGCGCGATTGCGTGTGAATGCACCGCGCCATCCTTATATCCATCGTGGGATCGGTACGTTGAGGATCATGCGCCAAAGGTTGGCGAGATGGATTCGTTTTTCGAGACATCGCGCCCATTGCAACTGCGATCATGAAGCCACCATACACATTGTAGATTTAGATACACCGTAGGTTAAAGCTTGTACCTAGACGGCTAAACATTTAGAAATTTTGCCAATTCGTCCGAATGTTCTATGTATATGCAAATGTTGTGCTGTGTTTTGATTGTTGTTGTGTTTTGATTGTTGTTTACTTATGGATGAACCCTTTTTAGAGTCAGTTTGAATGTTACGGAGATTTATAATTAACTATGTTTTTGTGCAAATTGTCGTGATGGATTTTCAATCTTGTATTGTTAGTTTGACATACAACCAAAAATTTTTTCAAACTGTAATGTTCAAATTCATCCATTTTTGATGTCTCGGTCAAGCAGGTTCGTGAAACAACCCATATTTTCGGTCACCCATGACCGACAAGTATTCCAATATATCGGCCGCGTACAACCGAGTCCAATAAAAAGGTCTCGGTTGTACACCACCGAGATGGATTGACCATTTCAATTCGCGACTCTCGTCCTATGACGACCGAGCCTCACGAGACCTCTCGGAAGTGGACAACCGATACGCGATTAACTCTTCCGGTCTTCGTGGCGAGATCTGCGTGTTCCCAAAATATTAGCTTACATGTCTCGCCAAGGCGAGAGACAGTTTGACACGATCTCGGCTGTGTGGCGAGAACCACGATTTCCCAATTTTTTTACATTTGAAAAAACCGCCACACACACATTACAACTACTCTACCAAATGTAACTTAATTTGACGATCTTCAACCGAGCCCTAATTTGGAGACGAAATCGGCTCACACACCGGACCTACGAAATGCGAAAACTCGAACAACGAAGGAGAAACACACGGCGAGGGACGGAGAACACGATTTCGGGATTCCTCTCACCGGCCTGGTCGGTTCAAAACAAATGAATTCTTCCACAAGGAGTTCGGTGGACGAGGGTGGTGGTGGTGGTGGGGGTGGTGGGGTGCCCAGGGGTTTGCACGAGGGTGGTGGGGTGCTCAGGGTTTGCACGAGGGGGTATTTTCGGTAGTTCGGGGCTAATTTTTGGGTGCCCCAGGTAAAACAGTTTGTGCCCACATTAACTGGGTGCCCTCATTAAATGGTGGGGTGCCCTTAGCGGCCCTCAACCCCAATACACATGTGAATGCAGTTTCACATGTGAATATGATTACAATGGTTAATACTTCAGCAGAATTCAAGTCAAAGTTTGCTCGGACCATGAAAAAAGAAAAACTAGTTGAAATGAGTGAGGAGAAAGAACTACTAACTAAAGAATGGATAAGGAAAGTCATAGCATTAGCTCCTTTCCCTCAGAGGCTCTATGCGGGATAAGTGAGCAAGTAGAAAACTACGATAGATCTTTAAAAGAAAAAGAGGCCAAGGAAGCTACAAAGGCCAAGGAAAATGAAGTGAAAGAACCGAAAAGTGAATCTAAAAGTGAGCCGGTTGGAAAGAAAGTGTTTTTGAAAAAAAAGGAAGTTCAAGAGAATGGAAATGACACGGCCACATCTAAAGATAATATTGGTGCATTAGAGAAATGCTTCGATTCAGGTATATTTGGTATTCCTTGCATGATAGAAGACATCTATTTCGGTAGTACAATGTTTGATCTAGGTGCATTAATAAACATAATTTCATCATCTTTTTGCCCATCATTGCATGAATATAAAGTAATAGATTCTGACATTCAAATTCATTTAGTGGATGGATCTCAATCCAACCTCATGAAATGTTAGAAGACGTGTTAATTTGTGTAAAAGGCTTAGTTTTCCTGAAGACTTCTACATCATTGATATGGAAGACATATTAGTGTCTAACCTGAGCCTTGTTTTATTAAGAATACCATTCATGAAAACGGCAAAAGCAAAGATTGATTTTTTTATGGTTCTATCTCTTTGGAACATAATGATAGGATTGTAACCTTTTTGTTCATAATGATATGTGTCTACCTACTAATGTTTCTACTTTGTATGCAGTCTCTTCTTCTAACGATTCAAAGAAGGATGAGCTTTCTGTTAAAGACTTGTTAGAGTTACATGAAAAAGATATGGAAAGGAAAAGAAAGAATGCAAGGAAGAATGCAAAGACACCTAAAGGTTGAGAACTAAAAGAAGAGAAAAAAATCAGAGTTTGTGTCCATGAAGCACCAGAAGAAGGAAACTCCGCAAAATATGTCGATACCGTGTCAAATTGGGTATTTGGATTACAAGACAACACTTTGCGACATAAGAGCTTCAGATAACGTGATTTCCAAGTCACAATTCTAAATAGTTGGCATGGAGTTTACCGAAAGAACTCCAAGCATAGAAGTTGCTTTTGTAGACAACACCGAAGTTATTAGGAGTTGTAAAGAAATCTCATGTTCATTTTGGTAAATTTGTCTACATTCTTGACTTTTAGGATGTAGACGGTGGTATAGAGCAATATAGCACTCTGATACTGGGAATGTCATTCTTGTACACTAGTAAGGTTGTGATTGATGTGTGTAAAAGACTGGTGTTACTCCGAATTGGGGATGAGAAAATTCTTTTCAGCCATAGAAAAGTGTGTTCGAATAACGTTCAAATTGTTGGAGCATAAGTTATGAAATCACTAATTGAGGTGATGGATGTTAAAAAAGGACTAGTCCACGAAAACGGTAATGCCGGTCCATTAATGAAAACCACCGGCACTCTGTGGGAGTCAGCCCACTATTTACTAATTTTTCCTTAAAATCATTGTTTACTTAGTTTAGATTATAAATAATAATGTCATCAATTTTTTTTGATTTTGCATGATTAATGTGAAAATTCAGAGCGTTACGATGTAGAAGTTTGGAAAAAGATTCAAGCGAGTGTTTTTTAGGCCAGGTACACTTTATTTTAATGCATTACATGGTTGCATACACACTCACATCGAATGTCACACACTAGAGGTTTTTTGAAAATATTTTCCAAGTTTTAAGGTAAGCGATTTTCCAGTGCCTTAGGCTTGAACATACGGCACTGGACATCGGTGAAGTGAAATTAAATTCCACAAAGCAAAAAAACTTAAATTTTGATCCATCGATTCCCAGCGATTCTAGTTGATCGTAAGACACTTGAAATCACTGAAGTGTATTTAGAAATGAGTAGAAAGATACAGCTATTTCGGTCCAGCAATTCCTAGCGACGTGCATTTTGAACATATGGCGCTGGACGCAAATCCAGGTGTTTTAAAAACCCAAGCCCGAGCCCTCACTTCATCTTCCCCAAACAACCAATGCTTCCACTGCTAAACCATCGCCCCCATCGACTTAAAACCTTCTTCCTACCACCATTTCTCCTCATTTTAAGTTCAATACATAGTCTTTTGCGTTCACTATCCATGGTAACGCAATTGAGCCGAAAGATATTGAGATTAGTAAGTGCATCCATGTCCAGGCGGGCTAGGGCTTGGTGGTCTTGAGCTTCCAAAAGAGGTCGAGAAAGCTCATGTGAGCACTTGGGGTCTCATTTCCAACTAGGAAACTCCCCTAAAGCTCATGATTTAATATGTTTTTTTCTAGGGTTTTAGGATCAAAATACAAGTGAAATGTGAGGTTTATGGGATGTTTTTCTTGCAATTAGCATAGGGCTTTAGATTATGACACTATTAGGGTTGATTTGGTAGATTTTATTGCAAAAAATTTGATCAATTTTGAAAAATTCTTGATTTTCATGGAATTGTGTATTGTTTTTGCCAAATTGAGAATTTCAAGTTGATGTTGCAATGTGGGTAATTTTGTTGGATTTAGATATGCTTTAATGTGCTGTGAAATAAGTTGGGAGGAAGGTCGAGCTTTTTATCAAATTTTTAGTTTTCAAAGTTTGGACTTTATAGATTTTTTATAATATCTTTGAAACGTTAGCCAAACTTTATGAAAGAGAGTGAATCGTGATCAAAATGTGTGTGTACTTATGGTTGAATGCAATTGATAATTACTGGTTTATCAATCGCTTATGGACTTATGAATACTTTGTTGAGACTTTGAAAATAGTTTTAAAACTAAATTTTCTCGTTGTCTCTTCGGCTTGAATTTCAAATATTTTGAGCTCAACCGTGCAATCTTTTAGTTTCAATTTCAAAACTCTTTGGATTGCTGATTGATATGCAGGTTAAATGAACTGATTTGGCTATGTGGATCTTTTGCACAGTAGGTTTTGTACTTTTGTGTAATAATGGAGAGAAGAGAATCTAGTGGTGGGAGCCAAAATAGGAGGGGTAAACGATCTAGTAGGGGTTGATTCATGTATTGTTGGATGATGCGAAACAGACATATGCCTGACGATCGAGCCCTTTCAGCCCTTGATTATCCATTTATCATGCTCTTAAGGAACATGGTGTACAAACTCCCTCAGGATCCACACAGTATCAAACACCGGAACCTAAGTAGGTAATCCGGAGCAAAAGCACAAAGACTCTACTGATTCTAAGAGTTGATTTTTCTTTTCCCTAATTGTATATGAGAGAAAGATCTTTTGTACTATCATCGGTTATGTAATTTTAAGGAGGTACAGTTTTACTTTGTGCTGTAATTTTGATATAATACACTACATAACACAACACTTGCATATAATTGCAGCTTTGTATATATATATATATATATATATATATCATGTTTCATTTTGCTTCATTTCATTTCTTATCATCTATATTCCATTTTCATTTGTTTTTTGGGTTATGTATTATGCTCTAACTTTCTTAAACCTTGAGGACAAGGTTCGGGATAAGTTCGGGGGTATTGCAGGTATATGGGATGAACCTGAATGTAAATAAAGAATCGTATAGCATATGGTAAAATTTTTGCGAATTTTTTGGAATATTTTAGAATTTTATGTAGAATATAGGTAATACAGTTTCAATTTAGTTCATGGATTGATGGTTTGGTATATTGTATGCACTTTCCCATACTTATGAAGTCATTTTTTTTTGTTTTCCATCCATTATCATGGGCTTAAATAAATGCTCAATTCGAGCTTAACAATAATGGTGGACAATCGAGAGTAAAATGAGCTTAAAGTTGTCATTGAGAGACAAGACCTTAGGAAGAGTTTCAGGTGAAAACCTTGTTCTTGTGATTAGCTTATCCCACCGAGACTACACCAAAGAGTGCTTATATGGAGTTGAGGCTTTATGCTATAAATATGAAAATGGGTAGAAGGTCACAATAGAGCAAGTGTAAACCTTCGTTAAATGAAATTTAAACTAGACTAAATTTGGGGGAAGACGTAGGGTTTCTTTGCTTTAGCCTTTAGCCTTAGCCCACCTTTCATTATTCCCTACTTAGACACTTTGAGTCGACCCAACTTAATTCTTTAATCACCAATCATTAAACATATAACACATTAGCTTTATTAATTTTTAAACCCATTTGGAGAACTTGCTTGATCATAGTGGAAGTGAGAAGGACTAACAGGAGTAGAAAACCTCAAAAAAGGTAAATGAGCAAAAAAGTCCCACCTAAAATAATTTCAAGGAAATGCAAAATTTCTTCCAAAAAATAGAAAAATGAATTGGGTGGTTGGAAAGGGGGATGATTATCGAATGAGTGGAAAAGAAAATAATAATAATAATAAACTCATCAAATAAATGATTTAGTCCGGGTAATTATAGCTAAAGGTACCTCAATATGCATGTTTTTGGTCAAACAAGTTATATTTTTGGATGGAGAGAGTATACTTAGGGCTCTATTTTAATTTTGGCCTAGGCCTTACTAAGTCCAAAGCCACTGTTAAGGGGGAAACACCAATGTTTGCAATGATAAGCTCGAGAAGAGTGATTTACCCCATAGAAATTAGGTTTAATCGCTTGATTTGTATCCAAAGTAATTTTTAACTCAAATTTGATGAGGTGGCATATAACTATATAAGTAACGAGCTTAAAAAGCCACTTCATCACCTTTAATTACTAAAATAACTAGTCGGCACCCCGCGCTTCGTGCACAAACATTATCAATACATATAAAATAACCGGTTCTAATTAATATATAGATAAACAATAGCAATGTATTAGTCACTTATCAAGAAAAGGATACAAGAACCAAGGATACAAGTAGCAATATATATTAGTCACAAAGAAATAGCTATATATAAGTAGCAATATATATAAGTAGCATAACAAAGAAATAGCTATATATATAAGTAGCAATATATATTAGTCGCTTATCTAAAAAATAGCAATTTGAAGTATACATTAGAAAATCATATAATGTAGAATGTATTTGTCGCAATATATATTAGTATACAAAAAAAAATTCGATAAAATAAGAAAATAACGAAAAAGAAAAGCAACTCGATCATATAATTCGGAGAAAACAATGGAAAAAAACTACGTATCACATGATAAAAAATAAAAATCATAATGTCACCATGCCACATGTCATCTCCACATATCTTCTCAATTGTCACGTGTGATCTCTACATACCTCCTCACAGAAACAGTTCCTTTATATATATAAAAAATTATTAATTTTATTATTTACATTTATTATTTAAGTGTCACTTCATCGAATCTGAAGTTTAGAACTGACTTATGATACAAATCAAAAAATTCAGAAACCAACCAAGTATGAACTCTTTCATTGCACTAAATCAAGCACAATTAATGAAAGAGTTCTATCTATATAATTGACCCTAACTAATTTGGAATTGAGACTTTGTTGTTGTCTTCAAAGAAAATGTGACGTGGAAATGGGGAAATGCCAACACTCTCAACACTAGGAAATAGGCACCGAGTGGGTTATCATGCGATTCACACACTTCTCGAGGTGCATCGCATGACAGCAACCCACTCAATGCCCATTCGGCGTGCCCAAAGCGGGTTATTGAAACATATTCCAAATAAACCAATCACTCCGGAACCATATTTGATAGAACTCACTTTTCACACTTCTCAAACTACATGATTTACAATAAAGACTAAATATTTTAGAGAAGAATTCACACGGAACACTTAATAAAGCATATACTTGGAGTGGAAAGCCTACAATGAACACACAACAGAATGCCGAAAAGTAAACTATTTACATCAAACAGATGACTCCGACTTGGAAACATGAGATAGAGCATCTTCAAACTGATCTGCATCATCAAACTTCTCCGATTTCAAGCATGGCGGGATGAATGCCCGGAAGATTGATGCCAAATCAGGGGTTTCCTTTGTTTCATCATGAACCAAAACTTCAAGAGCATCGTGGCTGAAAGAGCGGTAGAATTTCTTCGAACAAATATATGCAAAGATGATGGACAGAATAGGGAGAGGTACTAGGAATGCTGCATAAACAAACTTCTTAGCGCCAAAGTACCCAAGCATCGTGATTTGGTATATGACTAGCGCTGCAACAATTCGCGTGTGCATGTGTGGCCACATCCGCCCGTAGCTCTCATAGGATGGAACATAGACCTTGAGAGCCTGCAAAGGGAAGGAGAAAACCATAAATATGGTGGGGAAAATCTCTAAACTCGAACTTTTCCAAGTTAAATTTGTTTTTCAAAAAACCAAATAGTACATTAAAATGTCACGAAAATTCCAATGAAATCAGGCGATCGACTAAGGGCAATATTATGCTGCTATGCATAATAATGCGATTGTGGACATCTTGATGCATAATCCAAAATGATTTCAACAACTACATAGGAAATGTATGCAACAAAAGTATGTCACTCAACCATTTTCCATTTCCATTTTGCTTCACAAAGGATTTTATCATTACAAAAAAAGTTATTCACATAGAGTTATATCAAAATGTAGATGTACATTATCAACTAGGCAACACTAAAAGAGTTGATTTATTACTCTTAATAAAGAGGAAAGGATACAAAGATTAAAGAAAGACCAAAGGCTATAACAATCTGATAATATCAGCAAATAATCTTATTCAGAAGTGATGGTAGCATTTTGTTTTTTGAGTTTAGTAAAGAAGAGAGAGAAAGACTGGGTTGAATCATGGTATGTACAATCACAACTTCATATAAGAAATTTCGGAAGAAATCATCTACTAACCTGATTACGTAAAATTAGCCATCCAAGACCAAAATATGTGACACCGAAGGGAATGATTATAGGTGCTATTATAGAGTAGCAAAGCACAATCGTGATGATCAACATGTCATTGGGAACTCGAGTTGCATAGCCTAAATCTCCAGGAGCCCAAGCTTCTTTTATCTCAGCTTCGGTTTTGCATAGATATTTATTCTTCAGATGGAAAATAACGAGCGGGATCAAGCGTGATAGCTCAAGCCCATATCCAACAAAAAACCTGAAAATCAAAAGGTTTTTTGTAATGCCAACAATATTCAGTACACTTTCTTTCTTTCTTTTTTCCTTTTTTATAAGAAAGACAACAACAACTTGCCCTGAACTCTCGACCTCTTACCCAAGTAACCCCCATACCAAACTAGTGAGCCATCCACTTGGTTGGTAACAATATTATAATCAGTACATTTTCACAATTCATGAAATAGGTAAACAGGGCTACACCATAAAACAAAGAAATAAGATCCATTACACAAGATAATTAAGTGGCATAAACTGTATCCTTTATATTCTTCTCAAAATCTAAAAGAAAAACAAAATAAAGAAAACAAAAGTTTTCACATAAAAGAAAAAAAAATTCAGATCCATTTTTTCACTTTCTTATATAATGTTTTGAGAGGAAACAAAAACAATATGTTATCATTCGAGTAACAACTTGAACTGATTAATTGATGCAAAATTGAATAAAAATAGCTATCATACTCCTCATAGATATACTAATTCGTAATTGTAAATAATAAATTGAAAATCCTAATAAGCCAAATATTATCCAAAATCATCAAAAACAGAAAACAAAAAACTAACAATAAAGTAAACAACTGCCAGCTAACTTACTTGAGTGCTACGAAGGTAATGAAGAAGGTTGCATTTGCAGGCAAGCCTTTACCCAACATGGACACAACTGATTTAGGATCTTTCTGAACTGTCTTAAATGAGGTGAACAACGTTCCACCCACTGTAACCCCTATAAAAACATTCAACACTGTAAAATAGAAATATTTTCCCGACGTCCCCCTCACTGCATGACTTTCAGTAGATATCCCCTCAAATTTCGTTAGCAACATAAGAAACATTGGCAGCAATGCTAAGAAGATGATTAGTGCAATCTGAGGTAGGTAAGCTTCCAGCACTGTCCTCACCACAACAATCTTCAGTACTGGCTTTAGGAATGGAAGAATCCTCATCAGATTTGCCAGGGTTGTGAGCCCAGAAATGAACCCAATCGGAATCATGTAAAAGAATATCGTCAATAACACTATGGCATAGACAATATCCTGCCTCATATGCCATGCGTAAAACTTGATTGGAAGATTTTCCCATATTATCTGCCGAGGTTCAGCAGCTTCTGTCAGTGTCCATGTGTCTAGCATCCTGGCATGAAGTGTTTGAGCTGCAGAAGCTGCAGCCACACGGCTGTTGAAAAAGACTAGAGCCGAACCCCGCTATTTTTCTCTTATAGTGATCTTCTGTTCAGATTCTAGTTTTGGTACCAGTTCGTCGATCTTTTCGTTGCAGTAAGTGATGGTATCAACTTTTTCACCTACTAAACCAAGGAAACCAGTTTTGTTAGTAGGCCTTGTTCCTTCCGGTTTGCTAGCTGTCTTAGAGGCTTCAAATACTGCCTCCGCATGGGCAAGCTTCTTTTTGTACCCCTCCAACTCTTCATAGATTTTGTTGACCTATGGAAATATGAACCAAAATATTGTGATTAAAAATTCAGGGAAGTTCCTTTATTATTAAAGATTGTAGTGGCATTGTCAACGTTGCAGCTCTTTCATAAAAATGGAATTACTAATCTATTGAATCATACCAAGATTTCTTATAATGGCATTATATATATGTGAATATGGCAATGAGAGAATGAGGATGGCCCAGTAGACAATAATTGTTAGGACATGATGCTACTGGATTTCAATGTAAGAGCATACACATGTAAAACGCACCAGGTACGCCACAAAGAATAGGAAGTAAAGTGTATGCTTGAGCTTGAGTTATTATCTACCAAGTACCGTTGGATTTCTTCCTTCCTCAATGAAAATTGTCTATTCTTCTAAAAAAGTAATAGGATTTTATCGTGGAATGTTATCCTTAAGTTTCAGATAGAAACACAAAATCTATTGTACTTGCAGTTCACTATTATCTAGTATAATCCTTAACAAAATAAAGGTTTATTTCATCTTTGCTCAATAGAAGGCCTAAAATCTTCATTAGAATTTTCTAATCGATTCATTATTCTAATTGAATTTACAGCAGCATAAATTATATTAGCTTTCTAATTTGCACAGATATATTACACAGATATATTACGATGAATCATTATTCATAGTTGGTGTTGTTGAACAAGATTTTTGAGATGCAAAATTTATTTCTCCTAACCCATATCATCAGTTATTATGGTATGAATTTGATCATTTGTATTATCTAGAGGGTTTTCTTCTTTATTTTTATCTTGTATTAGCCAAGTTTTTTGTATATTTATATATTTCCAACTTAATGTGATAACTTTATTTTGTATATTTGTCAAAAATAATGTAGATATCCCTTTTTGCAAATTAGTGTATGCAACTGCGGGAATTATTGCGTGCATTAATTTATAGTAAATCCTATAAACAACAACAACATTTGAACATACTCCTATCATTTTGAATCCTTGAGTATAGAGATTTAATGTTGATGCTTCATGGGCAAATTGATCGTGAAGACTTAACGTGAAGTTAGGAAAATAATTAAAGAAAATTGGACCTTCGGTCGGGCTTCCTTCAATTATTTCTAAAAGAGAATCATTGAATTCTAGATGTCTTTTATCCCTTACAGACGTTAAAACTGATGTGTTAAGTCCTAATGTTGTTAATGGTTTTATTGCTACTTGAATTTATCCTATATGCAAATATTTATATTTTTCTTTATATAATCTAATTTTTTCGAGAGAAATTAATAGTATTTCCTTACCTTCTTCATCTATTGATTTGGTGTCTTCTTCAAGCTTAACTATAAAATCTTGATTTTTTGAAAAAGAACCTTGAGTATAAATTAAATTTGTTTTGGATCTATCATAGGCATATCCCAATTTTGAAGAGATTGCTCTATATCATTATAAGAAATTTCACTAATATTTTTTAAATCTATTTTTGATTGTATTTTCTCAGGTTTCAATTTATAGTCATGTTTCAGAAGAGGATGATGATTCTAACTTTGGAGTTGAATTTTTAAATGAAAAGCGCCTTTCATTTTCTTAATTTACTCACTCATGTTTTGTTCCTAGGGTTTAAGTTCAAACTTGGTCAACGGTTTACTGCTAGGTTTACTCTCATCTTTCTGCTAGACTTACAACGCAACTAAGAAAGTTTAAGCTTAATTCCCTAAGAGTGAACAAGAGAAGAATTAATTTAAAACGAAATAAAAACTTTCAAATCAAAATCACAAACTTAAAGTCTTGATTCAAAATTCTTTTGAAATCCTCTTGACAAATTATATATATAAATATATAAAAATATATACTTATAATTGGGAGTGATTGAGGAAGTAATGAATTACTTGATGAGGATGGAGTAACTTGGCTCTGATACCAAATTGCTGGTGGGTGACGACGATATGATGGCGAGAATGTATTGAACAAGGGTTTATATGATAAAAACTAAAGAGATCAATGATTTCAAGAGAAAGACTAGAAGAAAAAGAACTATGAAGCTAAACTTTCAAATGAGGAGGTCCTCAGTCAATGCTGGTATTTTTAACAAAAATTTACAAACGATTACAATAATGTGGGCCTTCAAAAATTATGGCTCACGACAAAAGAGAAAAGAAAAGACGCACTATCTTACAAAGATAGTCCTACTCATAAAAGATAATTAAAGACAATCTTAGCAACAAACTATTGAAGTCCAACTAGCCCTTGGCGTGAAGGATCTTCAAGACACAACATGACGCATCTACTTTAATTCTTGACAGACTGTTTTACATAAAGAAAAAATAAAGAAAAGATAACATGACGCATCTACTTTAAGAAAAGTAGATTCAGACAAATAATATTTTATGAACTGTATGAATGGACGACTAGCTGCATTGGACAGCTATATGATGTGCTAGACATCTATATGATCTGTATTGGCTGAATGATGAATGATTCTTATCTAAGCAGTTGTATGATGTTATGGCTGAATAACTCATTTCTTGGACAGTATGTTGTATTCAGTGAACCGCCATATTCTACGTTTGTAGATGAATTATTGAGCTGAATGATTGAGGTTGATGTGAGCTGAATTATTGATAGTCTTGTATGGATAGTTATCAAAAGGCAGGCTGATGGGCCTAGAGGCATGGGCCTGAAGGCAGGCATAAGCCTGGAGGCATGGGCCTGAATGATTGATTTTGGAATGGGTCGGATTGATTGATTACGGCATGGGCCTGAATATTTAATGTTGGCATGGGTCTGATTTAGAGTTCAAAGAAATCAAGAACTGAAGAACTAGCCTCATCGTCAAAGTTGTTTCTTGATGTTGCAGATTGAATTTCTTCAACTCTCTTCATTCGTTCTTCCATTTGTTGAAGATGTTGAATATTCTGGTAACGAGGTCTGGAGATAATTGATTAGAAAATGATGGTTGAATCGATTTTTCAGGTTTTTCTTCCTTTTAGAGACTGGCTTCTTTATAAGTCTTAGGGGTTGATGGTTGTTTTAAAAACAGATCTACTGGTGTTACGGGAATAGGTTTATCTTCGATGGGAGTAAATGAACCTTCTTTGATAGAATCGACATCAAATTTATCCCACCACTTAACATGGATTTCTTGGATTAAATAATGGTAAGTTATTTTGTCTGTATTGGTGATCTTTGTGGTATTATAATTCCACTTAAGAATCCACGGAATGGTGTATTTCTGAATAAATTGAAAAAATGAAAGTTTTTTTTCATATAAAGTCTTGACTTTGGATGGTAAAATTTTTTCCATTGGGCCAAATTTTGGCCACCATTCATTGGGGAACCAAACTGGAGGGTAATTCGTAGTGATTTTTTGAATGTGATATACCATGAATGGCCTTCTGCTGGATCTTTGTAGAAAAGGACGACTCTCCATGCTTCTATATAATCATTGTAGCTGACATATATTAGAGGATGAGTTGTCAGAATTGTCATTGATTGGTAAGTGAATGGTGATTGTTTGATAAGACTCTACTGAGCTCATTCTTCCATTGTAAGAACCTTTTGAATCTTCATTTTTAAGTATGCTATTTCATCAGTCCCTCGCTTCTTGAAACGCTCAAAAATTAAGAATGTGTTTAAAAAAGTAAAGCTTCATAAAACTTCATTATGACTTGAGGTCGTTTTGGGATAAAGTGATAGGTGGGAGGCATAAGGGTTTTAACTTGATTTTTTAGGGATTGCTCTAAAAGAGAATGTTCTAGAACGATGATTATATGGTGGCTACTTCATTGATAGGTGGAACAATCATCAGTTTTATTGTATTGATTGAACAGATAAGAGAATTTATTAGAAAAAGATGATTTTTAATAGGTAAGAGGGTTTTACCTTTATCTGTGCCATAATCTATTGAATTTGAGGAGTTAGGAGAAATTCTTGAGATAAGAAGTCTGGAAGTGAAATATTTTCTCCCTTAATATATTCAATATCAAAATCAAAAATATTTAAATGAGCTTGCCATCTGGCCAAATATTTGTTTAGAAACTAGATTTTTCATATCCTTTAAAAGTATTTCTTTTGCAGATTTGCAATCAACTCGTATCAAAAAATTTTGATTCAAAATATTAGATTAAAATTTTTGAACACATAATATTATTACTAATATCTTTTTTTTTTTACCGTTGCATAGTTTTTCTAGGTGTCATTCCATAATTTTGAGGTATAACAGACTAACTGTTCATTTTCGTGAGGAGGTTTTTGTAATAAAATGCCACCATAACCTAAATCGAGGCATCAGTTTGGATAGTTTTGGATAAACAGGATTAGCTAAATGAAGACATGGGAGAGACTTAACCTTGGACTTGATGAGTCGAATGGCTTTAGTATGATCTAAAGTCCATTGACATTTTACATCTTTTTTTAGAAGATCTTGTAATACTTTTCTATCTTTAGCTGCGTTTTTATAAAAATTTGTTAAATAGTTAAGGCATCCTAAAAATCTTTGTAGTTGTTTTTTATCTGTAAGTTGATCAGGGAATTTTTCTGAAAATTCAATAACTCGATTTATAGGTGTTATGGTTTGATTTGTAATCTTAAAACCTAAAAAATTTATTGAAGTTTGAAAAAGTTTTATTTTTTGTTGGGATAATACTAAACCATTAGTTATTATAATTTGTTGAAATGTATTTAGATGTTTCCAATGCTGATCAAGAGATTTAGAAAAAATAAGTATATCATCAATATATACTAAAATATATTCATGATAAGGATGAAATATTTCATTCATCATCTTTTAAAATTCAGATGGAGCATTTTTTAGTCTGAATGGCATAACATTCCCTTAATATTGACCAAAAGGGGTATTAAACGCAGTTTTATATATGTTTTCTTTCTTAATCTGTATTTGTCAAAAACCAAATTTAAGATCAAATTTGGAAAAAATAATTGAATTGGTTATTCAAAAACCAAATTTAAGATCAAATTTGGAAAAAATAATTGAATTGGTTATTCATTTTATTAAATCATTTTTGTTTGGTAATGGTTATCTAATTATTTTTAATACTTTATTTAATGGTTTATAATTTATTACTAATAATACATTAAATAACTCAACAAAAAGATCGCAACCTAATTGTGGAACCCTAAATATTCACCATCTAGGATAGTAAATAAAAGATAAACAAAATAATCACCTAGCTATGGAGCTTTCCCTCTCTGCTTTTTGACATAAAAACGAGATTGACGAGCCCGGGTAAGTAAAATCCAAAGTAGAGAAACAATATAGAGAGGTGCCCAAGAAGTCTAAGACTACCGAATGCGGGTGCCACTGGGTCGGGGTCGCAGAGTCGCGGCAACGCCAAGCAGACTCGGGTCATAGGATGCGGCATCGCCGTACCTAGAATGTCGCGAATGAGGGATATCAACGGCGCCCCGGATTAAACACATCTCATTCTGACCAAATACTGTGACTCGAGGTCATGGCCACGGTTGCGAGCTGGCAACCACTCCAATCAGAGACACGAGTACGACTCACTTGGCCCTCGGACACTCATAAGTGAGTGAGAATTCCAAGAAAAGGACATGATTCAACATCAAACAAAAATGCAAGCTCAATGAACTACTGTACATTTTCTAACTGGTTTACTTACCTTGAAATTCGTAATTCGTCCCCAAGACGTCCCGCTCACGCCTCGAATTGCGCACCCGACACCCGACTCTAAGTCCCTGGTATCAATTTATACCATTTATGGTCATATTACTTAAATAATTCAAATCGCACTAAAATTAGGTGAAGTACACCTCACCTACATCGCGTCGTCGAAATTCGTCGAAGTCGCGCCTCCGATCGGTCCGACAACGCCATCGCGTCGTTCACCGCGCCGACGCCGGCCGCCACGAATCAGCATCATTGCCATGACGCCTCGCATTTCGCATTGCCGACAGCCATTGCGCGGAGCCGCCGCGCCGCCGCTGCAAGCCCGCTACGACACCGGCCGCCAGCCACACGCCGCATTCACCATCTCGCCATTGCCACGCTTTTTCCATTCTTTCTCTTCCATGGTATGCCATCCACAAGCCATGTCGCCCGTCTTGCGCCGCGCGCATATCGCCATCGCCGCCGCGCGAGCACCCCTGCACCGGCCTCCTTCTTGGCTCGCGCAGCCGGCAGCTCGCGCCCTCACATCACCCGCGAGCCACCATCCGCGGGCCGGAGCTCCGTCGCGCGCGTCTGTCGGCCGTCATCCGCGATTCTTCGCTGGCGACGCCCAGCGCGCTGCGCTTTGCGCCATGGCCAGTCCGCAACCTCGCCGATCCTCCGCCACTACACCGGCAGCCATCGTCGTCGGATCTCTCTCTCTCTCTTCTTCCCGTTCTCGCTCTCTCTCTCTCTTTCTCTTTCTTTCTCTTTCTCTTTTTCTCTCTCTCTCTCCTCTCTCTCTCTCTCTCTTGTTCTTATCCAAATCTAATTTCCTTGATATTCGTGCGGCGCGAAACTCGAGACACATAAAAAAAAACATAATTATTCAATTGCTTTTCTTTAAAAAAATGGGCAACACGCATCTCGAGGAACCAACCCGCCTCATTTCACAAATCTCGATACTCGCGCCACTCGCATCACGAGGCGTATCCAATGTGCAAATTAATACCACATAAAGCCATTATGGCCACATTAAGCCACTATCTCGATCCCACGTCGGCACGCGACTCGAGACGCGTCCCCGTTCGTTTTTCGGCTCACCGCATTCCCCGCATATACTTTTCTCAACAATTAGCATTAAAACCTCAAATTGAACATTCTCAGTATCTCCACTCAAGATTCGGACATACGTATTCGACGAGTGGGTCCCACATACGACCTTGACCTGGCACGTGGCACAAGTCAAATTTTCGGGCCGTTACAATCTTCCCAACGAATTAGAATTTCGTCCTCGAAATTTACGCACTTCGATAGTGTGTTATGACTAAAGACCCAAGGCCATACCCGCCCAAGGCCATACTTGCCCAAGGCCATACCCCCATCTTACTCTGTAGGGCTGGGCTCCTCCGCGACAAGCTGGGCTCCTCCGTGACGAGTTGGGCTCCTCCGTGACGAGCTGGGCTCCTCCGAGACCTCCAAGCAAAGAACACACAATCTGCCTCCTCCCATCAATATATGTCAGGACAACATCCTCGCAACATATATTGGAATACAAATGAACATATTAGTCTCATGATCCACCGTCACTAACATACTCATATCTGCAGTATGTCCGCGAGAATGTAAATCAAGCTCTATGTCAGTCCACCGGTCTCTCTGATCGAGTGGGTCCCAACCCAACTCATACTCTCTATCCGGTTACGATGGGTAGTAGTCGGACCTTGCGCGGCAACAGCATGAATCTGCTCCTAGCTCTGTTGTGCTTGCCCGCTGTTGTGAACACGTACTGGTGAAGTGACCTGTCTGTCCACACTCCCAAACAAGTTGAAATCTCGATCCATATGGAACATGTTGTCCCTGTCCCTGTGTCTGACTAGACCTCTGTCCCTGTCCCTGCACTTGACTAGAACTTTAACTCTGTCTCTGGCCACTGCCTCTGCCATCAGCCCTTTGATGGTACTGATGCTGAGGATCTGACAATGCCGGGCCGATGTACCTAGCGTAACTCTACGCCGGACCAACTAATACCGGCGCAAAGATACGCCGCATATGGTGGAAACTCAATAGATCCTACGCTCAAAGCTCGATCTCTTAGCCACGACCGTCTCACTCTCACTCTTTTCCTTCGATCATCTCCAAACCTTCGCACCGACTATAACGATGTCGATAATGCGACCGTATTCGGCGCGTGTGCTCCCAAAGCTCTCGCTAGCCATAGCCCTCGCTTAAGCCTCATGTAATGTGCTCGGAGCCGTCGTCTCCCAACGTAACGAATAAATTCTAGGAAACCGTGTATGACGTAGTAAGCTTGGTCGGTGTCCGTGTCGTCGCACTCGCACATACTCCATCAAGCGTAATACTTCATCCCGCGTATATACCCATCCATGTCTCTTGCAAATGGACTCCTCACCTGGTCATCTCGTCCAATGGTCTTCTCGGTAAACTCTTCGAGTCACCCAAATCCCCGGGCTCCCCATCGACACCTCCGTAGTACGCCACCGGACATCGACCTCGCCGACTAGTGGAGATGATGAAATACTCGGCTGCATTTGCGTTGATACGGCCGTACATCATGTATCTTCAAGGTTAATACCCCCTGCAACTTTTCCCAATATTGCCTCTAAAACTCAGAGCTCCGCCTCGCCTCAATCTGTATCCCTAACACCCGTATCGGTCCCAAGATGCTCGCATATCCTCAAGTAGTGTCTCAAGTGTATGAAGTACGAGCTCAACCTGAACCTGTGCCTCCTCGACCACTGTAGGCCCTGCCTGAACTAGAGATGTTTCAGGTGGGTCGTGACACGCTCAGCTTGAATAATTAGTTGCCGACATAGACAACAATAGTGTAGCCTGTGCCCTTAACAGTCGAAGGATCTCCTGCAGTTGTTTGTCGCGCAATACAATCTTCTTTTTTTTGACAGAGTAGGCAGCTCCTTCGCACTTGCAAACTGCAAACCTGCAGCCCCACGATCATGCATAGAACCGGTCTGAAACGTCATCGCATTTTCTATCGCTACAATTCCTCGAATCGGCGTATATTTACCGCTATCGTATATAGTATATTACCACACCACAAATATACCATATAGAATCAAGTGCTACTCTTTTCTTAGCAACTTTAAACGCACCTTTTTTTTTTCTTTTTTTTTCTTTTTTTTTTTTTTTTAGGTGAATTGCTAGTCTTAGCAACTTTACAAAGTCCCATTACCTTTTCACTCTATTCAAAGGTGCTCGTTCTTTTTAACATGCACTACTTGCACGAGAATTTCCTTAAGTACGCTTACTGGCATATCTCCATCAATTCTAAATATGTGAGAATCTTAAGATTTATAATCTCGTATGATTTATACTTAGGTTGCCTTTAACCTCGAGAATGATTCACAAACTCTACCTCTGCCGGTAACACTTAATTCATTTACAAATCCCTAAAGGTGGTGGTCGACTTCACCAACTCTGAGACTATAAATGCATAGTGTCACTAAAGTGGAGTTACTTGGGCTTCTGATTCAACACTACTACTCCAAAGCTTTCGTCAAAGCTAAGGAGTCCGTACATGATGTAATCGTTAGCTCTCAATTCATCTCAACACTTTGCTCCCTTAGAGTCTGCATTAACTCACTCTTAAGAATTTTTTGTTTTTATTTTACACGTCCCTCATTTTATCATGTCACTTCACCAAATTTTTTTTTTTTTTCAGACAAGAAAGAATCAAGTATTTAGGGTTAAAGGTTTATCTAGCAAGGCACTATTATCCAATGCATAATTACATTATGATTGTGATGCTGACCTCATTGTGGCAATATGATCAATATGATCAAATGACCAAAACCAAACTCTCCACTCAACAGCCATGGTCGCAATGTTAATTGCTCTTCAAGAGAGTTTTTAAATCGTAGGAGACATGTCCATCTCTCTTCTTAGAGACTTTCTGAGTTACCTCGTCAAAGTGCACAAGTGGAGATGGAGATATAACTCCTAAACACTTTCTTTCTTTGTTGTCGACAATCTCAAAGTCCTAGTAAAGGATTATCAAGCAAAAACGAGATCATCATCGCAGCCTCATTTAAGTGAAACAGGTGTGTCACTTAAAGTATTGTTGTCATTCTAGTATTTTCCA
The DNA here is from genome assembly GCA_039657325.1 of Stephania cephalantha. Taxonomy (NCBI): domain Eukaryota; kingdom Viridiplantae; phylum Streptophyta; class Magnoliopsida; order Ranunculales; family Menispermaceae; genus Stephania; species Stephania cephalantha. The sequence goes on along the minus strand of CM077578.1, from coordinate 6,747,583 downwards.
TTTTCCACAATCCAATCGGTGTTCTAGCATTTTAAAACTCCAAAAGCTCTATAAATTCCAAAACATTGATTTCAAGTCCCAAGTAGACTCAAAATTATTCAATTGTCTCCATATTACCAATTTAAAATCATTTAGAGACTCAAACTTCCATTTCAAGTCTCAATACTATAGGAAATCCTCAATTTCAATAATAACTAAACAACTTGAAATGAATTTAATGAACTCTTTTGAGTCCTAAATAAGATCAAATTCCTTTAAATGGCTTGAAAACCAATTCACAAGTTTGTTTGAGTCCTACATGGCATTTTAAGTTTCAATTGAAAATTATACCCTTTGTAATACCAAAGTTTCGAATTGAAAACCTTAAAAGCCTTAATTATCTCATTTTACTCAAAATGAATTGTTTCATTTTCCATTGGCTTCACCAAACCAACAATGATATTTATCTCAATTTATCAATTTCTCTGAATCCGATAAATTTATCGTCAATCTTTTCATTTTAATCATCACGTCTCACGCGACACACGAGTAAATATCGTATATCTATCGATAATACAACACATCAAATATCACATATAGTTCAAATTTTAATTTCTCCAACTCTCCTCACTTCCCAACGAAGACTTCAGTCAGGATCATAGGGTTCCACTCTAAGTTCAACCATTCCTAACTTCTGCTGATTTTGTGTTTTAATTTTAGGAGTCGAGTATTTAAAACTTCGTCTCTGATACCAACTGTGACGGCCCCAATTTTCCACAAATTGGGCCCCGCCCGGCCTAAGCCCACGTGGACCCCCGAGCCAGTCTCGCAAAGTCAACGCAGACCTAGTCAGCCTTCCAATCCATCATTATACGTAAATTCACAATTTTAAGTTGAGTTATTAATATTTTTCAAGATTTAAAAATTTAGCGGAAGCAACTAATACATTAAATAACTCAACAAAAAGATCAAGGAATTAGGCAACCTAATTGTGGAACCCAGCATAAATATATCACCATCGGAGGAGAGTAAATAAAAGATATACAAAATAATCACCTAGTTATGGAGCTTTCCCTCTCGCTACTGTCATGGCTCGCACTCGCCAAACACGAGATCGACGAGCCCGGGTAAGTAAAATCCAAGAGAATCTAAACAAGAATTCAAGATAAAATGAAACAGTCTAAAAGTCATGCAGATAAAAAGAAGATTGTACGGAATGCATGATAATGAGACTGTAAAACAATGAAAGTACAACGAGAATGAGTGTCAAAGGAAACAATATAGAGAGGTGCCCAAGTAGTCTAAGACCACCGAATGCGGTGCCACAGGGGTCGGGGTCGCAGAGTCGCGGCAACGCTAAGCAGACTCGGGTTATAGGATGCGGCATCGCCGTACCTAGAATGTCGCGAATGAGGGATATCAACGGTGCCCCGGATAAAACACATCTCATTCCGACCAAATACTGTGACTCGAAGTCATGGCCCCGGTTGCGAGCCGGCAACCACTCCAATCAGAGACACGAGTACGACTCACTTGGCCCTCGGACACTCATAAGTGAGTGAGAATTCCAAGAAAATGACATGATTCAACATCAAACAAAAATGCAAGCTCAATGAACTACTGTACATTTTCTAACTGGTTTACTTACCTTGAAATTCGTAATTCGTCCCCAAGACGTCCCGCTCACACCTCGAATTGCGCACCCGACACCCGACTCTAAGTTCCTGGTATCAATTTATACCATTTATGGTCATATTACTTAAATAATTCAAATCGCACTAAAATTATGTGAAGTACACCTCACCTACATCGCGTCGTCGAAATTCGTCGAAGTCGCGCCTCCGATCGGTCCGACAACGCCATCGCGTCGTTCACCGCGCCGACGTCGAAGCCGCACCACCGCCGTCACCGCGTCGCTGCCGCACTCGCAGCCGCCGCCATTGCCGGCTGTGGGCGTCGCTGCCGGAGCCGCCGCTGCCGACAACTGCCGGCCAGGTCCGCCGCCACACCGCGGCGCCGCTGCCGGCCATCTCAGCTGCCACGCCGCTGCTGCTCTTCCATGGTATGACGTCCACAAGCCACCGTCCGCACCGCCCGCCGCTATCGGCCATCGCCGCTGCCGCGCGAGCACCCCTGTGCACCGACCTCCTTCCTGGCTCGCCGCTGCACCGGCAGCTCGCGCCCTCACATCACCCGCGAGCCACCATCCGCGGCTGGAGCTCCGTCGCGCGTCTGCTGGCCGTCATCCGCGATCTGCTGCCGGTCGACGCCCCACCGCGCCTGCCGCCGCTGGTCCGCAACCTCGCCGGATCCTCCGCCACTACACCGGCAGCCATCGTCGCCGGATCTCTCTCTCTCTCTCTTCCCGTTCTCGCTCTCTCTCTCTCTTTTCTCTTTCTCTTCTCTTTCTCTTTCTCTCTCTCTCTCTCTCTCTCTCTCTCTCTTCTTATCCAAATCTAATTTCCTCGATATTCGTGCGGCGCGAAACTCGAGGCACATAAAAAAATACATAATTATTCAATTGCTTTTCTTTAAAAAAATGGGCAACACGCATCTCGAGGAACCAACCCGCCTCATTTCACAAATCTCGATACTCGCGCCACTCGCATCACGAGGCGTATCCAATGTGCAAATTAATACCACATAAAGTCATTATGGCCACATTAAGCCACTATCTCGATCCCACGTCGCAAGCGCGACTCGAGACGCGTCCCCGTTCGTTTTTCGACTCACCGCATTCCCCGCATATACTTTTCTCAACAATTAGCATTAAAACCTCAAATTGAACATTCTCAGTATCTCCACTCAAGATTCGGACATACGTATTCGACGAGTGGGTCCCACATACGACCTTGACCTGGCACGTGGCACAAGTCAAATTTTCGGGCCGTTACAGTACAACTCCAAGGTGATCTGGATGGAGTATTCAACTTCTTTTGCAAAAGATCTTTTATCTCTTGATCACATAGATTTTATAGTCTTTCACTCATTTGAGATGGATTTGCTTTTGTAGGAATGTGGTTTTCATGGAAATCATCAATATAAGGTAGAGATACTTGATGCTTTCTTCGATCCCAAAATGCAGATGGGATATCTGAACAATATTTTTTAACTAAATGGTCTTGAAAAATATTTATTTTTAATTGTAAAGAGGGAGTGTTAATTATTTGATCTTTCTTTATATTTTTAATTTCGATTTTAAGAATCCTATAATATAATTTTTTTAATATTTTATTTGGTTTATTATTTGATTTAGATATCTATTCTTGGGTGGTGAAATGAAAGGAAAGTCAATTTCTTTATTCTCTAACAAATATTTTATTCCTTCTGTAGTGATAGAAAATGGTCGAGTTTTTTGTAAAAATGGGGTATCTAATAGCATATCATGCTGGAGATCTTTTACAATAATGAATGAAACGGGTATATAAATATTATTTCTACAAATATGTGCAATAGGAATTTTAAGTTTAATGATGGGTTTATTTCCTTTTGCTATAAAAATTCGACTATTAATTTTTTCACAGTATTGTAGTAGCATATCATGTTGGAGATCTTTTACAATAATGAATGAAACGGGTATATAAATATTATTTCTACAAATATGTGCAATAGGAATTTTAAGTTTAATGATGGGTTTATTTCCTTTTGCTATAAAAATTCGACTATTAATTTTTTCACAGTATTGTAGTAGGATTAAACCTTCTCTTATGCAGTTTAAGTTTGCTCCATAGTCAATTAATGCATGACCTGTATATTTAAAATCTTTTATTTTTAAAGTGATTGGGGTAAACCATCGTTGATGACTATAATGTGTAAGTGTTTCCATAAACACATTATTTTCATAAACTGAGAAATTCTCGGAATTGACATTATCATCTTCTAATTTTGTCATTCTATCTTTAAGAGGTTTTATTTCGGTTTTTAATTGATTTATTTCTTGTTGTAAAGAGTTAATTGTGGATTCCATTGGTAAAACTCGTTTTTTATTGACTGCATTTAAAACATATTGCATAATATGATAATTACTATGTAAATCTATTTGTTTTTTAAAATCAATTTTAAACTTTGATCATTGAGATGTTGTCCCTTCATTGTTTGCTTTATTCAAGATTTATGTATAATATTTATATTTTAAAGTATGATTTGCTATTTGTTCTCCTATATCTAGAATTAATTCTTCATGTTCAGTTACTACATTTATTTCATTATTTGTTTCAGATGTAGAAGTACAAGTATTTTGTATATTATCTAAACATTGACAGGTTTCAAAAGAACTGGTTTCTTGAATTTCATTAACTTTCTTCTTATAATTTTTAAATGTCATTTATTAACGTAATGACCTGGTTTTCCACATTTAAAACATTTATTTGTTTTATTTTTATTGACGTTATTCTTATTATATTTCTTTTTGTATTTTCATCATTTGTTAGTCTTATAGTAAGATTATTGGTTATCATAATTAGAAAATTGTTGAAGTCGTTTCTGATTTATGGAATTCCTAGAGTATGTTCTTACTTTGGCATCATGTCCAAATTGATAACAAAAATCGCCTAAATCTTTATTTTTTTAATTTTTTTATTTAATTGCTTCTTAAGTTTTATATATATCATTACATATAGTCATTTGAATTGTTTGAATCAAGTCTCCATAAGTAAAATTGTTGTAATTTATATTTCCGCCACCTTTTTGACGTGATAGTATTTTAACTTTTTCTACAAATGAGGGTGGTAATGTTGCTATAAATCGTTCTTTCCATAATAATGCTTCTGTTGTTGTTAATGTATATACTTTAGATAAGAAGGTGTCTTTATACCATCGAAAATCTATTAATGTTCTACATCTTAAACTCTGCAATTGTTATCTAGTTTTTTCATCTACAGTGGATAACGTTCCTAAAAAATGTCATATATGTTAGTGCTTATACATAGAACACCATTTGGTTATTCTTGTCCTTGCGCATTTAAAATTGGATTGTTATTATCATCACGTTGTACTGAATTTAAAATTTCTAATCGTTGTTCGGCTGATAATGCATAGTTCCACCAGCCATGTAATTGACCAGTAAAACCAATTGCTATTGCATCGGTTATATTAATTTCTGGATGATTTTGTATCCTACATACCTTAGCATAAACTAACATATGTTGAACAACTTCTATTATTCGATATTCGATAATCCATCTATATTTCATTCATAAACAACATTTTCTTCAAATTTAATTCGTTTGGATGGATTTTCTTCTAATAATAAATCAATTGAAGATGGTCAAGAATAATAGTACTTGGCTTTCTTTACATTATAGGTTGGATGTCTTCGAGGTCTATGAATACGATGAATCTCTAAGTCGGATGATCGTTCAGATTCTTTTATTTCTTCTTCAATAGGATTTAGCTCTAAAAAATATTTTGATTGTTTTGATTGAGTTTATGAGATAGTGGAGTGATTTTTCTAAATTAGCCATCACTGGAGCGATTAACCCCATACAAATTAGGTTTAATTGGTTAAAATATTCAAACCTTTCATAACTTTTGTTATTATGTCCTAACCTTTTGAAAGTTGTTATTATATCATAACCTTTTATAAATCGCTTGATTTGTATCCAAAGTAATTTTTAACTCAAATTTGATGAGGTGGCATATAACTATTTAAGTAACGAGTTTAAAATGCCACTTCATCACCTTTAATTACTAAAATAATTAGTCGGCACCCCGCGCTTTGCGCACGAACATTATCAACACATATAAAATAACCGGTTCTAATTAATTTATAGATAAACAATAGCAATGTATTAGTCATTTATCAAGAAAGGGATACAAGAACTAAGGATACAAGAACATATTTCTTGTGATCAGTACCACAGCATAACAAAGAAATAGCTATATATATAAGTAGCAATATATATTAGTCGCTTATCTAAAAAATAGCAATATGAAGTATACATTAGAAAGTCATATAATGTAGAATGTATTAGTCACAATATATATTAGTATACAAAAAAAAATCGATAAAATAAGAAAATAACGAAAAAAAAAAAGAAACTCAATCATATAATTCGGAGAAAACAATGGAAAAAAACCATGTGTCACATGATAAAAAATAAAAATCATAATGTCACCATGCCACATGTCATCTCCACATATCTTCTCAATTGTCACGTGTCATCTTTACATACCTTCTTACAAAAACAAATCTTTTATATAAATAGAAGATTATTAATTTTATTATTTATATTTATTATTTAAGTGTCACATCATCGAATTTGAAGTTTAGAATTGACTTATGATACAAATCAAAAAATTCATAAACCAACCAAGTATGAACTCTTTCATTGCCCTGAATCAAGCACAAATAATGAAGGAGTTATATCTATATAATTGACACTAACTAATTTGGAATTGACACTTTTTTGTTGTTTTCAAAAAAAATGTGACGGGGAAATGGGGAAATGTTAACACTCAACACAAGGAAATGGGCACTGAGTGGGTTATCATGCCATTCACGCACATCTCCAGGTGCATCGCATGACAGCAATCCACTCATTGCTCATTCGGCGTGCACAAAGCAGGTTACTGAAACATATTCCAAATAAACCAATCACTCCGGAACCACATTTGATAGAACTCACTTTTCACACTTCTTAAACTACATGATTTACAATAAAGACTAAATATTCTAGAGAAGAATTCACACGGAACACTAAATAATAAAGTATATACTTGGAGTGGAAAGCCTACAATGAACACACAACAGAATGCCGAAAAGTAAACTATTTACATCAAACAGATGACTCCGACTTGGAAACATGAGATAGAGCATCTTCAAACTGATCTGCATCATCAAACTTCTCCGATTTCAAGCATGGCGGGATGAATGCTCGGAAGATTGATGCCAAATCAGGGGTTTCCTTTGTTTCATCATGAACCAAAACTTCAAGAGCATCGTGGCTGAAAGAGCGGTAGAATTTCTTCGAACAAATATATGTAAAGATGATGGACAGAATAGGGAGAGGTACTAGGAATGCTGCGTAAACAAACTTCTTAGCGCCAAAGTACCCAAGCATCGTGATTTGGTATATGACTAGCGCTGCAACAATTCGCGTGTGCATGTGTGGCCACATCCGCCCGTAGCTCTCATAGGATGGAACATAGACCTTGAGAGCCTGCAAAGGGAAGAAGAAAACCATAAATATGGTGGGGAAAATCTCTAAACTCGAACTTTTCCAAGTTAAATTTGTTTTTCAAAAAACCAAATAGTACATTAAAATGTCACGAAAATTCCAATGAAATCAGGCGACTAAGGGCAATATTATGCTGCTATGCATAATAATGCGATTGTGGACATCTTGATGCATAATCCAAAATGATTTCAACAACTACATAGGAAATGTATGCAACAAAAGTATGTCACTCAACCATTTTCCATTTCCATTTTGCTTCACAAAGGATTTTATCATTACAAAAAAAGTTATTCACATAGAGTTATATCAAAATGTAGATGTACATTATCAACTAGGCAACACTAAAAGAGTTGATTTATTACTCTTAATAAAGAGGAAAGGATACAAAGATTAAAGAAAGACCAAAGGCTATAACAATCTGATAATATCAACAAATAATCTTATTCAGAAGTGATGGTAGCATTTTGTTTTTTGAGTTTAGTAAAGAAGAGAGAGAAAGACTGGGTTGAATCATGGTATGCACAATCACAACTTCATATAAGAAATTTCGGAAGAAATCATCTACTAACCTGATTACGTAAAATTAGCCATCCAAGACCAAAATATGTGACACCGAAGGGAATGATTATAGGTGCTATTATAGAGTAGCAAAGCACAATCGTGATGATCAACATGTCATTGGGAACTCGAGTTGCATAGCCTAAATCTCCAGGAGCCCAAGCTTCTTTTATCTCAGCTTCAGTTTTGCATAGATATTTATTCTTAAGATGGAAAATAACGAGCGGGATCAAGCGTGATAGCTCAAGCCCATATCCAACAAAAAACCTGAAAATCAAAAGGTTTTTTGTAATGCCAACAATATTCAGTACACTTTCTTTCTTTCTTTTTTATAAGAAAGACAACAACAACTTGCCCTGAACTCTCGACCTCTTACCCAAGTAACCCCCATACCAAACTAGTGAGCCATCCACTTGGTTGGTAACAATATTATAATCAGTACATTTTCACAATTCATGAAATAGGTAAACAGGGCTACACCATAAAACAAAGAAATAAGATTACACAAGATAATTAAGTTAAGTGGCATAAACTGTATCCTTTATATTCTTCTCAAAATCTAAAAGAAAAACAAAATAAAGAAAACAAAAGTTTTCACATAAAAGAAAAAAAAATTCAGATCCATTTTTTCACTTTCTTATATAATGTTTTGAGAGGAAACAAAAACAATATGTTATCATTCGAGTAACAACTTGAACTGATTAATTGATGCAAAATTGAATAACTTACTTGAGTGCTACGAAGGTAATGAAGAAGGTTGCATTTGCAGGCAAGCCTTTACCCAACATGGACACAACTGATTTAGGATCTTTCTGAACTGTCTTAAATGAGGTGAACAATGTTCCACCCACTGTAACCCCTATAAAAACATTCAACACTGTAAAATAGAAATATTTTCCCGACGTCCCCCTCACTGCATGACTTTCAGTAGATATCCCCTCAAATTTCGTTAGCAACATAAGAAACATTGGCAGCAATGCTAAGAAGATGATTAGTGCAATCTGAGGTAGGTAAGCTTCCAGCACTGTCCTCACCACAACAATTTTCAGTACTGGCTTTAGGAATGGAAGAATCCTCATCAGATTTGCCAGGGTTGTGAGCCCAGAAATGAACCCAATCGGAATCATGTAAAAGAATATCGTCAATAACACTATGGCATAGACGATATCCTGCCTCATATGCCTTGCGTAAAACTTGATTGGAAGATTTTCCCATATTATCTGCCGAGGTTCAGCAGCTTCTGTCAGTGTCCATGTGTCTAGCATCCTGGCATGAAGTGTTTGAGCTGCAGAAGCTGCAGCCACACGGCTGTTGAAAAAGACTAGAGCCGAACCCTGCTGTTTTTCTCTTATAGTGATCTTCTGTTCAGATTCTAGTTTTGGTACCAGTTCGTCAATCTTTTCGTTGCAGTAAGTGATGGTATCAACTTTTTCACCTACTAAACCAAGGAAACCAGTTTTGTTAGTAGGCCTTGTTCCTTCCGGTTTGCTAGCTGTCTTAGAGGCTTCAAATACTGCCTCCGCATGGGCAAGCTTCTTTTTGTACCCCTCCAACTCTTCATAGATTTTGTTGACCTATGGAAATATGAACCAAAATATTGTGATTAAAAATTCAGGGAAGTTCCTTTATTATTAAAGATTGCAGTGGCATCGTCAACGTTGCAGCTCTTTCATAAAAATGGAATTACTAATCTATTGAATCATACCAAGATTTCTTATAATGGCATTATATATGTGTGAATATGGCAATGAGAGAATGAGGATGGCCCAGTAGACAATAATTGTTAGGACATGATGCTACTGGATTTCAATGTAAGAGCATACACATGTAAAACGCACCAGGTACGCCACAAAGAATAGGAAGTAAAGTGTATGCTTGAGCTTGAGTTATTATCTACCAAGTACCGTTGGATTTCTTCCTTCCTCAATGAAAATTGTCTATTCTTCTCAAATAGCAATAGGATTTTATCGTGGAATGTTATCCTTAAGTTTCAGATAGAAACACAAAATCTGTTGTACTTGCAGTTCACTATTATCTAGTATAATCCTTAACAAAATAAAGGTTTTCATCTTTTGCTCAATAGAAGGCCTAAAATCTTCATTAGAATTTTCTAATCGATTCATTATTCTAGTTGAATTTACAGTAGCATAAATTAGATTAGCTTTCTAATTTACACAGATATATTACAAAACTATTTGGCTTTAATCCATCATATTCCTTTTTTATGTATGAAATTTGTTGAATCAGTACGCATGATACAATAATAATTATGTATTTTATATAATTTACAAAAACCATAGGCTGGACCCAAATAAAAACGTATCTAAGAGAAAAGACTTCCACAATCTGCGATCAAGCTTTATCACATAACAATATAAGCAAAATTAAGTTGAAAATGATAGTTCTTCAAAAAAAAAAAAGTTGGAATAAGATATAATTAAGTCCGAATATACCTGCTTGTTGTCTGTAACCACCATAGATCTGTAAAACGTCTCTGGATGGATTGTTCTAAAATAAGAATCAATCTGTTCTTTCCGGGTTTTCCCTTGGGGTACTGCCGGTATGTCTCTGACAATAATGGCATATTGCTCTGGTTTCAGTTCTGCAGCATTTAGAGCTGCGGCTCTGAGGTCTGAAACATGATGGTAAGCCTTCCATAACAAATACAATGTCACAAAAGAAACCCAATAGGTCCCTACCAAGAACGCCCACAGCCTTGGACTTTTTGCCTGAACATATGAAAGGGCATAAACTACATTGATCGATTGAAAGTAAATAGAGAGAACGAAAATACTCGGAACAAAAGGATAAAACATTAGAGTACTAATGTAGAATCCAGAAAGACAAAGTTATGCAGGTTTTCATGATACTTTAAGTCGGTGCTTACAGGTGAAATGCTATCTCGAACTCTACAGAAATGCAGTTCAAGCTTCCATACACCCTTAATACTTATCTATCGGGACTTGGGAAGATAAATAAGAAACTGAAAACATCTGCTCAAGAGACACTAAACTTCAATATCCGCAGTAAATGAAACATGTGATGTGGTGTTGTGTGTTTGCATAGTCAGGCCATAGTAGCTTATGCCATGGCATCTCAGCATTGTGTCAAAAAAGTCTTATTTTAGTGATTTACAAGAAATGCGTGTAAAGCTCCATGCATCATCTCTTGGGAGGTAGACAAGAAACTGAAAATATTCACTTCGACACAGTTTCAATGTCCCAACAGAGATACCTATACAAATTGACTTTTTGTTAGTTGCAGTTGTGTGTTTGCATAGTCAGGCCATAGTAGCTTATGCCATGGCATCTCAGCATTGTGTCAAAAAAGTTCTATTTTAGTGATTTACAAGAAATGCATGTAAAGCTCCATGCATCATCTCTTGGGAGGTAGACAAGAAACTGAAATATTCACTTCAACACAAAGTTTCAATATCCCAACAGATATATCCGATACAAATTGAATTTTTGTTAGCTGTAGTTGTGAGTTGTGACTCTTGCTTTGCCTTTTAAGGGTAAACATCAAAATATCAACTCCTATACGGTGGAAAAAAAAAAAAAAAAAAAAAAAAAAAAAAAAAAAAAAAAAAAAAAAAAAAAAAAGAAAAACTAAAAAAAAACCAACGGGAAGGCATCTACTTCGAGTGAATGTGTCCATCTAGATGTTAATTAGAACCTCTTCTCGAAATGCAATATGCAAAGAAAATACATGAGCATTTGCAGGATACGGCACTTTTAAAATAAAAAAAGATACAAACGACCAATCTCGAACCCAAATAAATACATGTAATTACAACAACAACAACAACATAGCCTCAGTCCCAAATTAATTGGGGTCGGCTACATGGATCAAGCTTTTCCATTGTGTTCGATTAAGTGCAAGAATAAATACATGTAATTAAAAGAGGCAAAAATATTTCAAAACTCACAGATAAATATGAAGAGTCGAGGTTAGTTTCCAATAGTAAAATGATGTTAGCAAACCATAAATAATGTTCACACTAAATTAAAAGTTGTAGTGCATTGCAATAGCAGAGTTGAGGACAAGGTTCAAGTTCTTACTTTCACATTTCCCATGGATAGCTTATCAAGATCATTGAATGTATTGTTGCTAGTAGCGTGAGAATGTGCTATCACATTGTTGTCAGTTGCAGCAACAGGAAGAAGAAGTGGCAGCAACAGAACACCAGAAAAAACTAGTATTCCCAAAGCTGAAATTATAAGTTATGATAGTTAGAAGAAGAATTATACATTACTCATCTTAGATATCCAGATGTGAGTATACATTCATAGACAATGAGGATTTTCAAGCTACCAAGCAATCAAAATAAAAAATAAAAAAAATTAGACACTTGAATTTCAGGCAGCTAATGTAAAGTACAAAACGGTTCGGATTATAGATTGTTGAAACACAATATTATAGCACAGATTATAGCTTACAACAAAAGTTATCATCGGACAAGGTCGTAGGGTCTTCAAACTTGTCTTACACATTTATGTTGTTATTATAGGATCCTAGCACTCAAACCGAACTACAATGGAACAAAAGGAAAATTGAGACAAAACAATATATTTAAAGGAACAAGATGAACAGACAAATAAGATTTTATAACATAGAACATATTATACATTATAGCAAGTAAAGTTCTTACAACTCAAAAGGGCGGTTCAATAAGACAGGTAGTTACACATTAAACAAAAAGATGATTTTGTTAACTCAATTCAAGAGGGTGATTATTAGGTGGTAGAAACTAAGCATTTGTGCAACTATAATAGAAAACTAACCAAAAAAAAAAACAATTGGAAACTCAAAAAGTCCCAAAAGTTTTCCTTTGATAAGTAAATATGTCCGCATATTATCTTTCCTGAAAAAAAAAAATAGCTCATAGGTCCCATCAACATAACTGTTAATAATCCAAATCCCAAACCTAAGATTTATTATTATTTTTTTCCAAAACATGATTCATAACTTTGTGCTTGAACTCATGTTGACAAGCCAAAACAGATTCCAAACCTAAGATTTATTATTTTTTTTTCCAAAACATGATTCATAACTTTGTGCTTGAACTCATGTTGACAAGCCAAAACAGATTCAAGATTCATAACTTTGTGCTTGAACTCATGTTGACAAGCCAAAACAGATTCCAAACCTAAGATTTATTTTATTTTTTTTCCAAAACATGATTCATAACTTTGTGCTTGAACTCATGTTGACAAGCCAAAACAGATTCCAAACCTAAGATTTATTATTTTTTTTTTCCAAAACATGATTCATAACTTTGTGCTTGAACTCATGTTGACAAGCCAAAACAGATTCCAAATACTCATTCCAAATAAAGGGCAACACCAACTACAAGCAAAAGTAAAGCCCACAAAATAGCAATTTTACAACCCCAAAAAAAAAAAAAAAAAAAATAAAATAAAAACAACAACAACCTAGATTCAGTAAGTCAATTTTCAACAACCCTTCATAAAGAACTACTTTTAATAAATGGGAAAAGCCAAACAAAGAAAAAATATCACAAATCCATGATTCGGATCAAAACACACACATTTTGTTACCAAATAAACAAATCATGGTGGAAAAAAGGGTAACAAAACAAACTGTTAGGAAATGTCCACAGATCCACCAAAATGGAAACATATATAGGAAGCCAAATTTGAATCAAACCCAACAAAAACAAAATTGTGCAGCAGAATTAATTCCTCCAACAGAATCACTGATGAAAAAAAAAAAAAAAAAAAAAACCCATTACCCATATTGAATGACAAATCACAGCAAATCAAAAAAAAAAAAAAAAAAAAAAAAAAACACAGAATGAACAAACCTGTGCTCAAGAACACAAAGTAGACAGCAGTGTCAACACCAGAGAGAGAAATGATGTCAGCCTCGGAAGAACTTAAGGCCTCCTTAATCCAAGCAAATGGGTTTCTAGTCCTTGACCCCTCCCATGGTTCCAGCCCTTTAAGGATCCTATTTGAGTAGTAAATCACACTGTTTGATGGCTTTCTTGAGAGCCATGTGAACAACAGCATCAAAATCACAAAAATCACAAATGAAGTCACAAGAGATGTTATGAATGAACTGAAATCCATCTTCTTCTTTTTTCGCTTCTCTGCTCTGCTCACTCTGTCTTCAATTTTCAATACTCCACCAAACCTAAACCAACCGTTTTTAATGAGACAGAACTAGCCGTTGAAGGGAAGACAGAACTGAAAGGCCATTGTTGCACAAAATATCTAACAAGGACTGGATTTATGATTAGCTGTTTGTGGGTTTGGCCTTTTTTTTGTCAATTATTAATCCTTCGTTATACACTTTTGTACGTACATTTCTACACATTTCTTCAGTTCCGTCAGATATGCACCGAGATTTATATTACGTTCAGATGTGAATTATGTGGGAAATGTGTGTGTTGAGTTAAGTCACTCAATATTTGCATTGATGCTAAAGACGTCTGTTTCAGTGGATCTATGTGGATTAGAAATTTAGAATACAAGCTAAAGTGGAAAAAATCGATTTGTCCCTCAATGACCATTCTACCCTTCGATTGGTAACTGTCATTGACCCTACAATGACGCTTTTGCCCTTTGGTTTTAATGTCCCTTTAATTATATAGTTTACGTTAAATTCTTAGCATTATATTGTCTTTATGTACGAGAAATGACGTTTCTTTCAAATACAGTCATTGCTTTCAAATACCAATCTGTCTTTCTGTTTTGGAGGATCCCTTAAATTCTGTGTATGTAGCTTTTAACTTGCTTTTGTTATCATTATAGGAACAAGAATATTGATAACCCTTTCTTTTTAAGCAAGAAAAGGGTCCCCCAAGTGTTTTTGTTGATATATACATATATTCTGTACTTTTCATAATCCTTTTTTTTGCTATATATTATGATTTTACTTATTTTAAATCATTTTAAATGATGACCTCAAAAAAAAATCATTTAAAATGATGGAGAACAAGTAAATATGATGATTGATGAGCACGTACGATTAGTTATTACTCAAGAAAGAAAATATAAATGAACATAATACTGCTATGACTTATGCTGTACATTTTTTTTGTTAAATTTTTGTTGTACAATTATTACAGCACGTTACTAATTGCACAATATTGTTATTATGCACGCATGGAACAAGGTGTGTAATTGAATAAATACTAATATTAGTAAGCAAAAAAGGTGCATCTCAATACTTTTCTTTTAATAAGAAATCAACTTTTACCCCTCGAACTTTAAGCAGGAAGACTTGAGTTTTAAATTTAATATATAGGTACCACATACTAAATTATTGAATTATCTACCACTTGATTGATAAGAGGTGCATTTCAATACTTTGATCAACTATAACCAATTGGGTGGCCCAATGATTTGGTATGAGATGTGGAAGTAAGAGGTCATACGTTCAAACATTAGTAGGTACAAAAATTATTTTTTTCCTATAAAAAAATACTTTGATCAACGATGATTGTGCCTCGCCGGTGTTTTATTATTTGGAGATTATCGATAGGGCACTAATTAATTTAGTATATCTTTTGTAGAAAAAAAGGACAACAGGTCAAATAATTGGTTTCAAGTATAACAAGTTTAGACATGCACCACAATGTATCTTAAAGATAAAATGATAATCAAAAGAATGTTTTTCAACGCACAAGTACGTGGGTATATATATGAATGGGGTTGGAGCCCATCTTGCAGAAAACTAATTGGCTGGTGCTAGGATCCAATCTACTCCACTCATATACCACACCAACTATTATTGTATTTTCGATGTGGGATTATATATATATACTTCAACATTCCCCCCTCGAGCGCAATTGGGTATGGACTAGTTGTGATGGCCCCTTCTACAAAACAGGGCACCGCCCGGCCTAATCTCGTAATTAAGTTTTAATCTCAATCACATAAGACTTAATTACGTATTAGTCTAGTCTTAATCACCACTTGTCACTTGCCAAACACAAATCTACTCTTAAAGATTCGTATAAACATGACTAAGCCTACTTTTAGTGGGCTTCGGGTCCACATACGAGTCTAGACTCCACTGCTAGCCTAATCGGGTCTTCAAACACGAGCCCGAGATTATCCCGCTCTGATGCATATAGAAATTCATGTGCCTAGATAGTGTTAGGCCGTACATACACACGTGGGTATACAAAATGGGGTTGGAGCCCATCTTGCACAAAATCAATTGACTTGTGCTAGGATCTAATATTCTCCACTCATATACCACACCAACTATGATTATGTTTTCGATGTGGGCTTATATACTTCAACATTTCTTAATCTACACTTAGGCATTTAAGCATCATACAAAATTATGTTTCTCACTCTAATTTGCTTCATCAATGAAACTCAAAATAAACAATTTGTTTCTTGCCGAACTGGTCAATTAATGATCTAAAAACCCCTAATTTTTCTTCTTTGGTTTCTCCTTCTTGATTTATCCTTTTAAGCCATCGTCAGTCCTATTAGGGTTTTGAGATTCATACACGGCGAAAAATTCAAAATAATTTTTGAAAAACCCCAACAAGATCAAAAATAAGTTTCATTAAACTAGATCTACAAAAGTAAATCATACCTTAATACTTAATTTTCTTCTCTGATTGTTCGATTTTTAAGACGTTCAAGTGCGCGCGCCTCTTTCAAAAATTCACATATGAATAGTGACCACAATTTGGAGTGCTAGCCCCAAGAGAGATTGAGGACCTTTTTTTTTCTCTCCCAAAATCCAGAAAACTCGAAAATAGTAAAAACGAAAATCTTATTTCATTTTAGGGTTTCTACATCTATTTATATGTGTAGATAAGCTCACTTAAAAAACTTATTCGTAACAATTATTGTATTTAGCCAATTCAAGCAAATTACACAAACGATGTTATTAATAAGTTATCATATAATAAATCGTAAGGGCTTTTATATCATGAATTTTGTCATATAAAACTCATTACTCTGGACCAATTGAAATTGCACAAAGTCATTCTTTGTGTGCGACCCAATAGGTTCATGCGACGTTGGCAGTGAACCAAAATCATTTTGGTACACAAATCATAAGCGGTCACTATCAAGACATTATGACTACTCAAGTAGCATGAATATTAAATTCGATGCAACCTAATGAATAACATATATCATACCCTTTTATCGTGCGATATCATTTGATTAAACGTAAGGCATGAAAAGTCACCCTTACTTTTCAATCGTACTAGTCTCAATCTTTAGGTTGAATGAAATATCCAAGTGACATTGATCATATCAATTCACATGGACTTGGCCATTATCACTCTATCATATCGAAGGATCTGTTGATATCACTCTTTATACAAGATGGACAAATTCTATCTCGATTACACACATTTACACATTATTCATATAGTAACCAATCACAATCTTTATAATCATACGGTTATAGACAACGTTTGATTGTGTCATATCACTATTATTGTAATGTTGAAGTCTATGGTAATTTCAAGTCAATGTACTAAATGATATACCTATCATGAGTAACACATATGACTTAATCCATATGGTGTTCGATAGCGGGTCGGTTCAGTACCTTGTTCCCAAATACTCATGATCTCGATTCATATCCCTATATGCATGATCATCACATGATCACTAATCTTAACTCATTATAGTTCTCAGTATAATGACCAACTAGGGACATTTAAGATATTTCAACAAATACTCATAGATCTTATTATAAGGTAAATATGCAATCACTTATAATAAAACAACAAACGAAAACCTCTATTTTATTAACTAAAATTATAAGATAAACAACGTTTGTAGATTGACCTAGGCATATTCCCCAACATCTCTTTTTGATCGGCGATTTTTCCAATGACCTCTTTTGCTTCCTATTAATCAAATAAAGTCAGATCTATATATCCAGATCTGATCAGATGATTGGTTTCATCAACCTTCGTTGTGCCCATCAAATTCACTATTGGCAACAATCACTTCTCTAAGTATTCATCCTTCATGAAGTCTGTGCGTGGATTTGTGTTTATGGGGTGGTACTCATCGTCATTAGGTTTTTTTTATAGGTAGTTGTTTCCTTCCCTTATTGGAATGTTTAGATTGTCTTCCCTTATTGAAAGTTTTATGTTTACTTCTATTGTTGGAAGTCTCATTTTTCATAATATATAGTTCGAGTAATGTATCTGTGTACTACCGTGTTTCAAACGTCTGTCAAGAGAATAGTTACTGATTGCCAAACTATTCCATTATTATAGTTGCAGTTTTTGAAAACTAGCCTTATGGCGCTTGAATATTTTTTTGAACAATTAAGATTAGCATATCAATTTGCTACATTCCATCGAATGAATTGAGAGTCAGTGATGATTAATGAAATCTCTATTTTTTCAAAAAAAAAAAAATTGTTTCTTGCCACTTCACTAATAGCTGGGTATTTCGGTGTCATCTAATCTTTAAACATTTTATTAATATTTTTACGGAAATATATATTTTTTGAAACCACCAACAATAAAAAAAATTATGAGTAATAAAATGAAAAAGAATCATGAAACGAGAAAAATAAAATGATTATTAAGAATATCTTTTATAGGAAAAAGAAGAGAATTGTTTTCCAAGAAAAAAAAATAGAGATTGGGGTTAGAGACCATAGAGGGCATAAACGACATTCCAACAGAACAAAGGGCATTTCAGTTGCTCAAACAAAAAGTGTCGGCTTCGCTGTCCACTCGATAGCTCACACTCTTTTAATAAAACAATGGGCCCACATACAACTGTTCATCGACGCACGTGGCACTCATCCATAGTTGCAACATCTTCAGTAAATTTCGGCGCTCTACCCTGCCTTACCGACGCGCCACTTTTGACCAAGTACAAAATTACCCCTTGTTTTGTCCCCATACGAACCAGCTTGTATGCCAATAAACACAAGTCACGTGTCCAGAATAGTTGCAAATCTTGACACGTGGTGCCATGTCGGCAAAAGACGAGTGGCGATCGTGTGCAACACGTAGACGGCAATAATAGACGAGACAACGACGCTGGGTCTCGACGGGTACCAGCAGAGCCACGCTGTAGGGAGTTAACTTAACTTGCAAATATGAGATGAAGATGTGACATCGACACGTGTCCAGCGGAAGATGAGTGCGACGTATGAAAAATCTTTTCCAACCAAAAATCCAATCAAACGCTTTCAAAAAATAAAAATAAAAATAAAAATCAAGCAATGCTTGTTGTAAACTAAGTTGTAAGCCAACTAGAACTTAAGTTGGACTTGCTAAAGACTTAAGCATAAAAGACATAAATTAAGAACTACTAGAACAAGTAGAGAATATGAGACAAGATAAAAGAGAGCTAGAGATGAAAATGTAATTACAATGAGGTTGACACCCTTTATATAGGTCATTTGGTAATGATGATAATTGTACTTATACAATGTGTACAAGTTATACATATACCACAAGTCATACAACACATCACAAGCAACATAGACAATACATGAAAGAGTTGGTGTACATTGGAGAGGATTACAAGTTACATGAAGTGTGAGAGCCATGCTTGATGTTACAATTCAATGTGAGAACCATGCTTCACAATGTGGTCACATACATGCACAAGTGTCCATCCATTTCATAACACTCCTCCTCGGATGACACTTGTTGAAAGAATGTGTCTCGTTAAACTTCTACTAGAAAAAACCCTGTGTGAAAAAATCTAGTACATGAAAAAGAGTATAATATTTGTAACGACCCGTAAAGTATACGTGCCACGTGTCATGTGGTTCACGTGGGTTTAGGCCGGGTGGGGCCCAATGTCGTGGGGAACTGTGGTCATCACAATATTGCTTTGTAGTATAATATTTGTTGATTGCTTCATTAAAAACCTTGCTAGGAAAACCCAGTAGGACAAAACCATAGCTAAGGAAAAGAGTGCAACACATTGATACACTTAGAGATAATATAAATGTCTCATTAAAACCTATACTAAAAAAACCTCGTGGGAAAAATCTAGTATAGGAAAAAGAGTACATTAATTGCTCTCATAATTTATTTATTTATTTTTTATATGAAGTATAATAATGTTAGGATTGCTTCATTAAAAACCTTGCTATGAAAACCCAGTGGGATAAAACCATAGCGAAAGGAAAAGAGTGCAATACACTAATCAATCTAGATAAAGAGTTTTAATATTGTTAGAATTGCCTCATTAAAAACCTTTGCAAAGAAAACCCAGTGGGATAAAACCATAGCAAAGGAAAAAAGAGTGCAATACACTAACCAATAACTTATTTTGATTTTCCCCCTCATGTTCACTTGGGTGAGACATCTTGTGCATTTTGTTGCACATGGACATCGTTTTCTATATGAACCATTTAATGTTGAAGCATATGATTGCCGCTCTTTTGTATATAGTACTTGCATCAAGTAATTGATTCATAACTTGTTGCTACTGAATGATCCTTTAAACTTCGAGTTCATATTAATTTATACATGGATCATAATACAACAAATTTAATGCAATTTGATGTGTTTCAAGTAATTTCACGTCATTCCTTTTGAATTGGCTTATATCTCCCCCTAATGGTGGGAAAACTGCTTCATCAAAGTGACAATTAGAAAAACTTGCTATAAATAATTTCTCTATTAGGGATCCAAGGCATCTTATAATATGATTAATGGAAAGTTAAATCAATATACGTCTCCTATTGATTTGCCTTGAGATAATCTCCAGCGATAAAAAAATCCAGTTCGAGAATGTCCGTGCGAATTTACGATATTTTCGCATTATTGATGATTATGGATAATCAAATAGATCTTTCCACATTATGAATGTCATTTGATTTATGACGACATTCGTTTTAATGTGCCTTATATATCTAGAAGTTAAAGCCGAAATATTATACTCATATTAAATCATATTCATATAAATAAATTTTATATTATTCTGAGTAGACTTCTTCTGAACAAGACATTAACAATAAAGTTGTTGTACTAGATATTGCCTGAACATTAGCCTCCGCTAAGTTCGAATTCGAGAAATATTCACTTTTATATTATAATATACATGCAAGTAGCACGATACACAAGACGTAAACTCATCGCCCATATTTAGGTCACGATTTAAACACATCTCGATGTGCTTGTTTTATCGAGCCATTTTCAATGATAAAATTCATAATATTTTGCCTTTGATTTTGAAGGCATGGTAAATGTCACAAAAATACTCGGGGTATATATATGACAATATTTAGGCAAAATAGCATTTCATATGTGATCAAAAAATGTCACAATTATGAGCGTTCATTGTCAATAATTATTTGCCCTTTGTAGTGGTGCACCACTTTTGTTCCAATTTTTGGTGTAATTGTCAATACGACCTTTACCTGATATTTTTATCTTTTCCACGTCCATAAATTTATTATTGCGATCATGATCATTATATGCAATATATGCTTCTTAATTTGAAGCTGGAACTAATTGGAGGGGAGCGATATTATATTTATAATATCTCATTATTTTACTTAGCTACCATGAGACAAGAAATCAATCCTTAATATTTATTGGATTGACATGCGCACTCGATATTTGTTGTAGCAATAAATCGAGGCGGGCCACGTGACCTTATTTTTATTGTCTCATCAGTCATATTTTCACTTAGCCTCAACATAAAGGTAAATAAAATTGCGGAATTATAATTAATATTTGACTGATTAAATTTTGTAGTTTGAGACTCAACCGCTCATTTTGAGCTTTTGGAGCAGTACATTTTTTTGGTATTTATATATTTATAACTCCATAGGGTGAAATGATATATAAAGTGAAATATTCACTTTTCAAATCTCTAAAAAGATATTGGAAAATAATTTAAATTTTGTATAACATAACATAGTCTTGCATAGATGTTTTATTCACAAATTATAATATCTAATTGTCATGACAAATAATTCTTGTCGGTAATATAATAAGGCAACAATTTCAACTATGGTTGAATAATATTTTGAAAATAAATTTAATATAAAATAGTTTTCCCCTTTTTATGTAAAAACATAACATACGATTAAATATATGTTCACAACTTGATTCATTAATAAACAAAATGTACTATTCGTATGAGTTGGTGGGACAACCTCCAGGTTGGGTGGCGAGACATAGTCTACTTAATACCATGCCTCCTCGAACGGGATAATCCGTCTCCCTTTCAATGTTTAGCTTTACCAGGGACAAGGCTTACCCACTACAACTCAAACTTATAACATTATTTGTATTATAAAATCAAGAATAGATCAATAACTAATCGTTTGTAGTTTTAAGAGAAAAACTATATGTCACACATTGACTTTTGATTTCTGATGTAGAAGATCGTACAAGACGCAGCTACAGAGCATACTTTCGTAGTCGGTGATGTTACAATGCATAATGTATGAATAAAGTACATTTACATAATTAAATATGCATGTAACAAAAAAGAAATTAACCATGACAACATGGTAATAAATTGAACTTATTTAAATTAATAAAAATTATACCTTCTTAGCTTTATATCTTTGAAAAGCTTATTGATCTTCAAGACCTCCTCTTGTAGACCAACTTCGTGCTGATAACGTGTTGTAAACTAAGTTGTAAGCCAACTAGAACTTAAGTTGGACTTGCTAGAGACTTAAGTACAGAAGGCATAAACTAAGAACTATTAGAACAATTAGAGAAGAGGAGACAAGAGAGAAGAGAGCTAGAGATGAGAATATAGAGATTTCATTCATACATTGATGTGTGAATTACAATGGGGTTGTCACCCTTTATATAGACCATTTGGTGATGATGATAATTGTACTTATATAATGTGTACAAGTTATATATGCACCACAAGTCATACAACACATCACGAGAAACATAGACAATACATGGAAGAGTTGGTGTACATTGGAGAGGATTACAAGTTATATGAAGTGTGAGAGCCATGCTTGATGTTACAATTCAATGTGAGAATCATGCTTCACAATGTGGTCACATACATGCATAAGTGTCCATCCATTTCATAACAATTAAAGCTGTTTTTTGTTCTAGTGAAACCTCTATTAAAGACCAAAATTGTTCTAGTTAAATATTTTTTTTACCCTCTATTGTATATTTTTTTAAAAGAAATATGGGTTGATTATTGTGAATTGTAATTTTAATTGTAAAAAATATTAATGTATATTCATGTAAATTATTTTATTAACTTTCTCTTAAAGTTTTAATAACTCATGCGTATAGCACTAGAAATCGACTAGTGATAGTATAAAAAAGAAGAAGAAAAATAAATGAAGTTGTTATTCGGACCCCATAAATTGCTCATTATAACCCCATTTTTGAATATTTTTTGGACCCCCATGTGAAATGTCCTTTATGTCCCCATATATAAGTATGTTTTACTCTTTCATACCCTACGATTTTCACGCATCCTTTTTTGAAGGAAGATTGCTCCGCGGGAAGGCACAACTCTACCCAAACAAATGACATCCGACTGTGGGAAATTCGACGAAAATACATAAAACGACTAGGTAAGTTCGTTAGGAACTTGTTTATCTTCGTTTTGGCCTTTTTACTTTGTTGTTTGGTTATTGTTTGACTGATTTTTATTGTTCCATTTTCGATTTTGTTAGGGCTTCCATATTGTTCGTGTTAGTCGTGCCACGATTGACACAATGTCTGAAGAGGGTGTTGAACGAGGCAATATCAAAGAAGAAGATGTAAGTTTTCTTATGTGGATTCCCTTGTTTCGTCATTTATAGAAGTTTGGGTTTTTAGTTTTGAATCTCGTGGAGTGCAGTCACATAGAGCCGATAGGTGAGACTGGATGACAATTTATTTAGACCGATAGGGGTAGAGGTGAAATGGTCATATTCAGCCGACACGTTGCTGTAACCGTCGGTCTTCTATAACTGATAGGGCTTTATGGCTTTCGATTCTGCTTCACCGCCAACTATAATATGAATTGGAAAATATGATTTTCAACATTGACCATGTTGTTAATGGTTCTTATCTTGGTCCTTGTAGGTTATTAGGGGTGGTGAAGTTTGTACATCCGCAGTTGGTACATCTGCGGAGGACGAGGCCTACCCAGACTTTACGTTTGCATTCAAACCGAATGTCCTACTAAATTCAAGAGAGGAGGCCCTCACTTCGGCTCAAAATACAATTGCAGAATGTGGGTTTGTTGTCATAATTTTGAAATCTGATGCCGGCTCAAGTAGGAGTGGTTGGCGAGCAAGAATGACGATGGGATGTGATCGGTTTGGCCAATATAGTACAAAACAGGGAAAGGGTAAGAAAATGAGAGCAAGAAAAATGTGGAAGACGAAGAGAAGAATAAATTTACTGCCACAAAAAGTGCGGGTGTCAGTTTAAGTTTATCCTGAAGCGCAAGGTAGATGGCGAGTGGAGCATTATAATTATATGTGGGATGTACAACCATAGACTAACAAACAGTTTGGTGGGGCTTGCATATCTAGGGAGGCTTACTGCACATGAGAAAGTGATTTTGGAGGACTTGAACAACACCTATGCTTGACCTAAGGACATTCTTTCACAAATCCTTAAAAAGAATCCCAAAAAGCCCACTTCAATGAATACTATATACAATGCAAGAGCAAGGTTGAAAAGGATCAAGAGGGAGGGGAAGACAAAAATGCAATGTATGATGCAAAAGTTAAATGAGCCCAACTATATTGAGCAACATGCATTTTGGGCGGGAACGTGGCGTCTCAGAGCCATTTTCTTTTCCTACCCTACCTCGATTGATATTCTGAGATGTTTCCCTCGATCATGGATTGCACCTACAAGACTAATCGATTTAAATTTCCGTTGCTAGAGATTGTTAAGGTCACCTCTACGCACTTGAATTTCGTAGCGGCTCAAGCGTTACTGTTCAAGGAGACACAGTTGACTACGCGTGGGCTTTGAGTCATTTGAAGGATTTATTAGATGCATGGGAGCTCCCTGGGGTTATATTGACAGATAGAGAGTTGTGGTTGATTTCGAATATATATGAGGTGTTTCCGACCACCACTCACTTACTTTGCGGGTGGCATGTTAACAGGAATGTGTTATCCAAGACAAGAGGACTATTCTCAAACGAAGAGGAGTGAGATGCATGGTATCAGATGTGGAATGATTTGGTATATGCAGAGACCGAGGCATCATACATTAGTCGGCTGAATAACCTACAAGAGGCATATGGTGGTGTGAAAGGGTTGGTTGACTATGTATTAGACACATGGTTGATACACAAGGAGAATCGCGGCCAAGCAGAATTGACAGATAGTGTAGAACTATCGGTTCTATGTCGTCGACATTCACCACATAAATACGACCTAAGGTAGCCGTCCGAGCCGTTTGATCACTAAAACTTTACAACCGCAAGATCTTTATCCTCGACAACTCCTTAAAGCCGTACTTCTACAATCACCACGTACTTTACTTCAAGTGCCACTAATCTCACATGTAATGAAGCCATCGGCCATGAACATCCAACCGTATTTCTTATTAGTGGGAAAATGTAACCGATATCCTGTACAAGGTAGCGGTAACCGACGACCGTTATGTTAGTAATACCCCAAACTTTACTAATTGTACCATTCGGTCAACTGGGACTACTGTTCAACTACCACAAACATCCTCAAACATAAAAGGCGGTACTGTACAATCGATGGTAATGACATATGACGGTCACCAAACGCCGTAAATCTATATTTACTCCATCCTTTACTACTTGTGTACCCCTCGTTTAACTGCTAACAATGGCATCGACCAATACGTTCCATTAAAGGGTTTTATTAACGGTTCTCTATAACCGACACCCTTTGAAGCATGATAGCTAATAGTGGACGATGTACTCAACTTACCCACAATTGTTACTTCATGTGCCCCTCAATTTACAGTCACTAAAATAAAAAATAGTAGGACAGTTTCTTACGACCGATAATTTAGTTTAACTGTCGGTCACAATGTGCCGAAATTTAACTGTCATATACGGCTTCTTATGTTCGTAATCCCCGTCCACATGTCGGTTTTGCATGCCCTCACTTATGTACATAACTAAATAATTGATTCGAAAGACGCAAAAATCTTGGCAATAACTGAAATCACAATACACATAAAAGTACAACAATTAATTGGTACAAATTAACATACAACTGTTTCCACACAACACACATAAAAAAATTGTTTCAACAGATAATTAAAATTGTTTCCACACAAGACACATTTAAAATTGTTTGAAGATTGAGGACAAATTATGGCAACTTTGCAAATCGCTTTGCCTTCCTACTTCGGAAAGTCAATGTAGGCTCCTCGTGCACATCGATGCCTATAGTACCTCCCTCGCTTTGATTTGTAGGAGTTGTGGAGCTTAGGGTACAATCTGCGACTCCGAAAAGGAGACCAATAACTTGATCAACCATTTCGAATGCGTTGGCCGCCGTAACGCTCTCCGAGCCCATGGTTCGAAACCGTAAAATAACATCTAATGCACATCGATTATGCTGTTGCCAAAAAAATAACAAAGTTTAACACACACGAGTGGGAACACTAAAGTGATAAGCTAAAACATTAGGAATGGAAAATGCTCACCAAAGTAATCTCATCCTCATGAACATCGACGCTTGAAAGTGTAAAATTACAAGCGCAGGAATGACTGACCCTTTGAAACCATTCAACATAATCATCGGCAACATGGCATGTATTGTGATGCCCCCAAATCCCGAGGCCGCCACTTAGAGCTTCCCTGCCCCGTAATCCTGTTAGTTCATTGACCCACTGGGTCCCACGCGCCACTTACGTCCATTTCCACGTCACTACTACTCGATATGCGCGTTAACTCATTTCGTTCAATTAGTTTAGTTATACAGTTGATACAATTTTAGCATTTAAAACATCGAAGTCTTAAATTTCGAGTAAGTTAAACAAATAAGTTCATCATCATGTAAAGCATCATTTATAAGAGCAAGTCCTATTGTGGAAAACATGGGAAAATACTCTGTATATAGGCGACGATACAAATAAGCAGTAATATATACAAGTACATTGTCTCTCAAGTCTCCCAATACTCAAAAGTAAAGCAAAATATCAAAATAACACATACTAGTGGGTCCTCGGCCGTGGACAATCAGATGAAGTCGCCAAGAATCCCCTTGCCCCTACTAGTATTGGGATCTGCACTCGACCATCACAAAAAGCTAGATGGAGAGTACAGTGAGTAAGATTCCAAACGAAGTACACCGAGAATTTATAAGAAAGTAAATAAATATCAATAATCATGTTAAATAATCATGCGGAAACTAAACATGCAACTGTGCTACGATCATGACATGAATAGATAACACGAGAGAAACAAAGTGTGTGCTGTCCCCGTCAGACTAAACTGTACTTCGGACCTCAGGATCCTTTCGGTAGGTGCCCCCACTTCCTTTCACCTGGTTCCCCGTGGTGTTCGTTCAACACGTGCACCCTTAGTGCAACTTGGGTTGCAATTCACCGAGTGCCTAATCACACGTGCTACAGCCTAGTGTGCCATAAGTACACTACGTGTGATCAGGCACTCGGTGAATTGCAACCCAAGTTGCACTAAGGGTGCACGTGTCGGACGAGCACCACGAGGAACCAGGTGAAAAGAAGTGGGGGCACCCACCGAAAGGATCCTGGGGTCCGAAGTACAGTTTAGTCTGACCGGGACGAGCACACACTTTGTTTCTCTCGTATTATCTATTCATGTGATGATCGTAGCACAGTTGCCTGTTTAGTTTCAGCATGATTATTTAACATGATTATTGATATTTATTTACTTTCTTATAAATGCTCGGTGTAACTCGTTTGGAATCTTATTCACTGTACTCTACATCTGGCTTTTTGTGATGATCGAGTGCAGATCCCAGTACTAGTAGGGGCAAGGGGATTCTTGGCAACTTCATCTGATTGTCCACGGTCAAGGACCCACTAGTATATGTTATTTTGATATTTTACTTTACTTTTGGGTATTGGGAGACTTGAGAGACAATGTACTTGTATATATTACTGCTTATTTGTACCGTCGCCTATATATATAACACTTTCCCGGATTTTCCACTGTAGGACTTGCTCTTATAAATGATGCTTACATGATGATGAAATTATTTGTTTTACTTACTCGAAATTTAAGACTTCCGCTGTTTTAAATGCTAAAATTGATTCAACTGTATAAATAAACTAATTGAGCGAAATGAGTTAACGCACATATC
Source organism: Stephania cephalantha (assembly GCA_039657325.1). Lineage (NCBI taxonomy): Eukaryota > Viridiplantae > Streptophyta > Magnoliopsida > Ranunculales > Menispermaceae > Stephania > Stephania cephalantha. The sequence goes on along the minus strand of CM077578.1, from coordinate 6,719,639 downwards.
GAGGAGTAGTGACATGGAAACAAACGTCAGTGGCGCTTGAGACCCAATGGGTCAATGAACTGATAGGATTATGGGGCAGCGACGCTCCACGTGGCGGCCTCGGGATTTGGGTCCGTCACAGGTGGTATCAGAGCGAGAGTTCTAGGAACCTCGGGAAATTAAATGAAAGAGCATAAAACTTAAAAAAAACCTTAAATGTGGAAACCCGATGTACTTGCCTTAGAAATCTAGTTGGGAAGTGATGGTGAGGCGGGCATAGTTAGGGTTTGTATACGTATTATGTTTTACTGTAAATGATATATTATACGCGTATATATACTAAGGCTGAACTGACGCACGCTTCTCGATGCAAGATCATGATGGACGGACAACCATCTACACAGCCTTCGAGATAGGACAGACTAGAGATCCTGCTAAGTACCCCACTATTACTACCGCTCTACTTAGAGCGTAGACGACCGACTCGCCGCTCATGATGCTCAGTTGGTGGAAATTCTCCAGTTACTTAGGGCTCAAGCCGCGACAGCTACCACAACATCGCAACACTAGCTCCCACAGTTCTTGTCGCACCTACTGTACAGATAGCCGTTGCATCGGCTACACCACAGGTGCCTATTGATACAGCAGTCTCAGAGACACGGGCTGAGGGGATTTTGCCAACGATTGTGATACCATTAGAGACTTCGACTCTTACGCCCCTACCTATGATTGCCGAGCAGCCGGTCGCTACTACGGTTGCTACTACTTCCGTATTCGTCTTGACTCCGGAGGCGAAGCTTGTCAGAGAGTTTATGAAGTTTCAGCCGGGATACTTTTACAGAGGTGGAGACCCTAAGGCGGCAAGGAAGTGGATAGTCTCGCATCAGCATTTCCATAAGCTGATGCGGAACGATGACAACATACATGCACGTTTATCCAGAGCGTGTCTATGAGGTAATGCAGCGGTCTGGTGGACGACTTATCTAGATATCCACTCGGAGCCAGCGACATGGGCGGAGTTTCGAGAGTTGTTCTATGATGAGTTCATTCCCATGCAGGTGAGGCTGAGGTTGAGGGTGGGTTTTTTGGCCCTGCGATAGGGTAACCCCTTATTGATGCAATACATGGAGCGGTACCGATATCTATTGCTGTTCTCGATGGATGTTGCGGCACAGAGATACTTCAAATTTATTATTTCATCTGCGGTGTGGATGAGCGGATTGTTGATGCGATAGTCTCGACAGAGGCTATTACTCTTCAGGAGGTGTACGATCGAGCATTATCTTATGAGACACTACTCTTGGAGAGAGGGGGCAGGCGTAAGACATGCATTGCGGTACAGGCGGGTCAGGGTTCTCTGTCGGATCGGAGACCGAAGTGATAGAAAGATCATTCTGACAGGGGTCGCCGAGATGATCGAAGAATTAGTGATCGTAAAGGTGATCACAGGGACAGCAAGCCTCAATATGAGGATAGGCAGCAGACATATGCCTTAACACCTGTACCTACAAAGCAGCAACGACATCAACTACAACAATACCATCATGATAGGGATCAGGAAGGCCGTGACAGGGGTTAGAGAGACTAGGGTCAGGGTTAGAGATTCAAAGATAGGCATGAGAAACGTCGATGTCATCGTTGTGGTCAGAAAGGGCACCTAAAGGCTGATTGCAGGGCACCACCGATATTACTAGGAGCACAGCAGAGTCAGGCTAGGGAGAGAGTACAAGCAGTCGTGCAGCCGGACCGAGATGCGACTAGACAACTCGTCAAGGGTACGTTATCGATTATTGGTAGATCGATGCATGTTATGATAGATTCTAGTAGTACATTATTATTTATTGCTGGACGTATGGTAGGAGAGTTAGGGTTAGCACCACATACGCTATACACACACCTTGTCCTCAGTACGACCTCTGGGGATAAGATATACCCTAACCGGATATGTCAAGACTGCACGATAGAGGTAGATGGGCATCAATTGCCGATAGACTTACGAGTCCTAGAGTACCTCGAGTTTGACGCACTTTTAGGGATGGACTGGTTGGTGGCATATCATGCACAACTGGATTGCTTCCAGAACACTATCACGTTTTGAGTTTCGGGGATTCCAGAGTTCACGTTTATCAGAGTAGCGACCGCACTACCCATTACTAAAGGTCGAGTAACTACGACTCAAGAGATGGAGGCATTTGCAGCGATAGTTGAGCCGGAGGTTAGGACTGAAGTAAGGATTGAGGATGTTCCAATAGTTCGAGACTTTGTCGACGTATTTCCTAATGATTTACCAGGATCGCCACCGCCACGAGCGATTGAGTTCATTATTGAAATGATACTAGGGACTCAGCCGATCGCTAGCAGACCTTACCGGATGTCACCGTCAGAGCACGAGGAGGTCAGGAGGTAGTAGGATGACTTACTGAAGAAGGGTTTCATTCACCCCAACATGTCACCTTAGGGTGCTCCAGTGTTATTTATGAATAAGAAGGATGGTTCAATAAGGATGTGCATAGACTTCAGGAAGTTGAATCAGGTGACAGTTAAGAACCGTTACCTACTCCCTAGGATCGATGATCTTTTCGATCAATTGGAATGCGCCAAGTTCTTCTCGAAGATTGATCTGCGATCATGCTATCATCAGTTTAGGATTCGGGAAGAGGACATCAAAAAGTCCGCTTTTAGTACAAGATATGAGTTGTTTGAGTTTACAGTTATGCCTTTTGGGCTGACTAAAGCCCCGACGATCTTCATGAACTTGATGCACAGGGTCTTGAGACCATACTTGGACAAATATGTCATTGTCTTTATTGATGACATCTTGATTTACAGCAGGACTCGTAAGGAGCACGCGAGTCATCTCAAAGCGGTTCTGACGACACTGAGAGAGCATATATTGTACGCAAAATTCAACAAGTGTGATTTCTTGCTGAGTGTAGTGAGATTTATGGGACATGTCATTAGCGATCAGGGTATCTCTATGGATTTAGAGAAGATTCGGGCTATTATTGACTGGATGAAGCCTGAGTCTGTTTCTTACATTCAGAGTTTATTGGGACTAACAGGGTACTACCGCCGATTCGTACAAGAATTTTCCTCGATTGCAGCACCGATGACTAGACTGACTAAGAAGGATGTTAGATTTGATTGGTCAGAAAAGTGTGAGTAGGTTTTCTAGAAGCTGAAGATGAGATTGACTTCTGCACCAGTGTTGACATTGCCAGAGCCGGGCAAGAGCTTGTCGGTGTATGCAGATGCATCAGGCATTGGACTTGGATGTGTTTTAATGCAGGAGGGCAGACCAGTAGCTTACATGTCCTGACGGTTGAGACGTCACGAAGGAAACTATCCAGTGCATGATTTAGAGCTTGCAGCAGTCGTTTTTGCTTAGATGGCTTTGTGACATTATCTCTACGAAGAGCGATTTGTACTCTACACCGATCATCAGAGTGTGAGTTACATTTTCACTCAGAGAGATCTGAACATGCGTCAGAGGAGATGGCTTGAGTTACTAAAGGACTACGACTTCACTATTGAGTATCACCCAGGGAAACCGAATGTTGTAGCTGATGCATTGAGCATGAGCGATATTGATAATTAGACGGTGGTATGACGTATGACACACGAGCATGGCTTATTGCATGACGTCAGTTATGTGCATGACAGAGGTTTTTACCACGGCCGAGCTGCACATTTGTTGTCAGATGCAAGTTCTGACTGTATCTATTGAGCGGGTTGCCGCGTGTCAAAGGATTGATGGGCTCTATGAGCGGTTCAGTGGTTTGGCTCGGGATCCAGAGTGTACGGATTGGGCAGAGTCGACGGATCAGTGTTTGAGACACCGAGGGAGGCTATGGATACTTGCAGTTCGGAGATACGAGATAGGATTCTGGAGGACGCATACCGGTCTCGCTACACAGTTCATCCTGGTCGGACCAAGATATATCATGACTTGAGGTGATTGTTCTGCTAGCCAGGGATGAAGGCTGATGTTGGCGAGTATGTCAGGAGTTGTCATATTTGCCAGCAGGTTAAGGCTGAGCACAGGAGACCAGACGGTTTACTACAGCCACTACCAATTCCACAATGGAAATGGGAGCACGTTACTATGGATTTTGTTAGTGGGTTACCGCAGACTTCGAGGAGACACGATGCAGTTAGGGTTGTGATTGACAGACTAAGAAAATCGTCGCATTTTATTCCTATTTCTATGAGATATTTGTTCCCACAACTGAGCATTATCTTCAAGAGGGAGATCGTTAGATTGCATGGGGTGCCGGTCTCTATTGTATATGACCGAGATCCTAGGTTGACTTTGAAATTTTGGGAGGCGATGCAGGAGCAGTTTGGCACTGGGTTGCAATTTAATATGGCTTACCATCCTCAGACAGACGAACAGTCTGAGAGACTGATACAAACTCAGGAGGATATGCTCAGGGCTTGTATTTTGTAGTTCGGAGGTTCGTGGGAGGATTATTTACCACTGTGTGAGTTTGCTTACAATAACGGCTATCAGGTGAGTATCGGGATGCCTCTGTTTGAGGCACTGTATGGTAGGCCCTGCAGATCACCCGCGTGTTGGGCAGAGACTTGAGGATACAGCGGCGATTGGGCCAGAGATAGTTGTTGATCACTAAGAGAAGATTAGGCAGATTCGATAGAGACTTCAGGCAGCACATGACGGACAGAAGAAATATGCGGATAAGTATCACGAGGGTCTGAGCTATGAAGAATGCGACATGGTTTATCTTAAGGTTTCCCCTTGGAAAGGCCAATAGAGATTTGGGATTAAAGGGAAATTGGCGACAAGATACATAGGACCGTTCAGAGTCGCAGCACGAGTTGGCATATATGTCTTACAGATTGGACTTGCCAGCAGAGTTTGCTGGGGTTCATCCTACGTTCCATATCTCGATGTTGAGGCTGGCTAGGTCAGGACCGAGACCGATGGTTGACTTGAGACAGATCGAAGTTCAGCCTAATGCGACATATGAGGAACGACTAATAGCGATTGTGGATCACGCGATTCAGACTCTTAGGAACAGGGAGATCCCTAAGGTGTTGGTTCGTTGGCAGCATCATGACATTGAGGGACTCACTTGGGAGCTCGAGTCTACTATGCGGGAGTGTTACCTTCAGCTATTTCATGGTACGACACTTCAAGTTATTTAAAATTTCGGGACGAAATTTCTTTTCTAGTTGGGAAGAGTTGTAACGGCCCAATTTTAATTACGCTGTTATTATTAATTATTTTTAGATTCGGACGCCGGCTCAGATCCGCATGGATGTCGCAGATAGGTCAGGGCGCGACTGACTAGGTAAATAGTGATTGTTTGCTTGATGTTTGCCTATTTACGATGCCGTATATTAAATTATTTTACCTAGCATTGCATGTATGTATTTATATCGTTGAACCGAGCGAGATAGTGTAACGGGCGTTCGCGTGTCAATACGGGTGCTGAGCAAGCGAAATGTGGGTACACTAGGTTGGGAAAATAAATTGAATAATTAAATGAATTAAATGTGACAAATATTAATGATAAACACAATTTAGGCCAATTGATCGAAATTGGCGACTATGGCGCGCCTCGTTATGTGTGTCGAGGTGCGAAACACTGGGTAACCGGAGATAATTGAACAAGACTAAAAATTTTGTGTGTCTAATGAGGAGCAAATGAGAACATTCCACATACACACCTAATACCCTCAAAATGAGGATTATCACTCATTGTCACACTCTCACTCCACGTTTCTTCCCTCTCTACTCTCTTCAACCTATAAAAAAGGGAGAGTGTATCTAATGGAGAGAAATTTGTTGAAGAGAGTAGAGAGGGAGGAAATGTGGAGTGAGAGTGTGAGAATGAGTGATAATCCTCATTTTGAGGGTATTAGGTGTGTATGTGGCAAGTTCTCATTTGCTCCTCATTAGACACACAAAATTTTTAGTTTTGTTCAATTATCTCCGGTTACCCTGCGTTCCGCACCTCGGCACGCATAACGAGGCGCGCCATAGTCGCCAATTTCGATCAATTGGCCTAGATTGTGTTTATCATTAATATTTGTCACATTTAATTAATTTAATTATCCAATTTATTTTTCGGACCTAGTGTACCCACATTTCACTTGCTCAACACCCGTATTAACACGTTTTTCGAGGCAAACGCCTGTTACACTATCTCGCTCGGTTCAACGATATAAATACACACATGCGATGCTAGGTAAAATAATTTAATATACGACATCGCAAATGGGCAAACATCAAGCAAACAATCACTATTTACCTAGTCAGTCGCCCCCTGACCTATATGCGACATCCACACGGAGCTGGCGTCCGAATATGAAAATAATCAATAATAACGGTGTAGTTAAAATTGGGACGTTACATGTATGGTCCACCCTCTTACCGCGACGCTCGACACTTATGACATTTTCTTCTCATCTTTCTCAAAATTGGGGTTCCTATGTGTACTTAACGGAGTACGAGGTTGCCACCTTACTCCTGTCTCGCATCGATGGGTCGAAATGGATATTTGGGTATGCCCTGAACATAGCCCAATTGCCTCAAGACTCGGTTCAGATTGTGTGGTTCGATAGTATCCAAATACCACATAGTCTTGTTGTAGAAGGCAATTTCACTGACAGGTGGTGAAACCCTCAAAGTATTATCCCAATTTACCTACCGAAAACAGGAAAAATTCAAGGACGGTTGATTTTTAATTTTCATAACATGTTAAACTAATAAAAATCATTAATTGTGAGTGTCGAATCTCGTGGTATCTAAGCTTATCCAGCTTGGCCCTAAATTGATGGAGAAGGTCAGCAATCTGCCTCGACTCCTTCTTATTGTGCCACTTCATCACCTGAGGCATACCCGATTTGTAATCAGTACGTAGAACGGGCTGAATGAATGGAATGCGGTCATAACACCAACCCTATTGGAAACAAATTTGTTATAATTGAACAAATAATACTGAAAACAAGGAAGAATGTCGATGCAAAATGAATACGTACCTCCAACAATGTCATGTAACCGACAATTTGGTTGGCCTTGGCCCGACTAGCAATGTCGAGCTGGCGATATAGGTAAGTTAGTGTTGCACCCCCACCCATATGTACCAATCTCATCAGCATTCTCCAAAAATTGTAGGAGATTAGGGGAGACTCTTGTGCTCGGACTTGTCCGTAAAAATGGTCGTTCCAATAAGATGAAGGATGTAGGCTCGAACAAGGGCAGCAGGCTCAGGGAATATCTCTCCTTTCTTCCCGTCTAACGCTCTCTCTTTAACCACCCTAAACTCAATTTTGGCCTGGATTCCTCTTGAACTCATCCTCCACACACTGCTTTATCATCCCTAGCAGCCGACTAGTCACGCTATCACCTCATTGTGATCCTTGCATTTCGTAACCACAACCTTTCCAGTAATCGGGATCCCGAGAAGTACCCGCACGTCATCTAGAGTGATAGTCATCTTGTCGAAAGGTAAGTGGAAATGTGTTGGTCTCCGGCTGCCACCTCTCGACAATGCCAGACACTATGACCTTATTACATCTGTTGTATGAGATGTACCATAATGGCCATAAGCTAGACTTGTCGATGAGCATGTTGACCGTTTCCTTTTTAGGGTGTCACGTGATAGTCTCCCAATGAGTGATCTGAATACCATGGTTGATGCCCTTTAAATATCCTAGACCCTAAAAGATATAATATTGGATTTAAAACATTGACATTTGCATACGATTAACATAACATAATGTTATAAAGGAATGAATGTATATATATCTCAATGTGTACCTCAATGCCATTCCAAATATCCGCCAAGACATGGTTTCTAAATAATGGGAAAAACGACAAATCTGATGACCCACCGAGAAATGAAGTGGGCATATCTTCTGCATCGCCTCCCGATATACCAGCGGTAGACGTACCAGTAGCAGAGTCTTTAGCGATGTTTGAGTTGTGTGCAGATTCACTTGATGGGGAACGACTCCCTTTAGTCCCAGCCCGGCCATCATCGTTACACTTCAAATGCTTTCCATGTTTTTTATTTTTCTTATCTACGGGCCGCTTCCTGCGGTACGAGACAGTCATGCATATCATCTCGGGGTTTTCGGGCTCCGACTCTATGTCCCCTGCGGGCTGCGACTAGGATGACCCTAAGTCTCATGCGGTGGTAGAGGCGGCAATAGCAGCAGCTCTAGCAACTTTAGCGACCGCTATTCGCTCAACCCGCGGATGGTTTTGCGCAACATGCTTCTTTCTGGCCATACCCTAAACCAGAATAAATGATAAAATTAGACCCAATACAACAAAATTAGGTCAATAGTTTAATTAAACGTAACAAAAATCAATTTCCTACTTGGCGGTTAAGCAGAACCGAGACTATAGCTGTATTATCGGTTTGAAATGATCGATAATTTCATAAGGATTTCAGTTTTCATTGACCATAACTATTCTATATACATCGGTTCAGTACTACTGTCAAAAATTTAGTTTAACGAACATATTTTACGATAACAATTTAAACATTACGGTTTTATGTGACCGACACCCTTATTCATAGTGACAACAAGTGAAGTCATCGTCATCGAGACCGTATTTTCAATCAAACCCTAAAACCTAAAACGCATAACCAAGGAGAAAATTACCTAAAAAACATTGAATAAACATTTACAAACTCATGGGGAACAACACCTAGCAAAAATTAAGACAAATTACTTACCCTAGACGCCGGTAGCAAACGAAGGAACGAGCAGCGGTGCACTACAATTTTTTGACAAACACCTCCACGAGATCTGGCGACCTTCCACCCACAACAATACTCTAAATGCAGTGTAGACTCCGCTTCAAGGTTCCTTTAACGCCGAGAAAACGAAGGGCGTACGATTATCATAAATTTATTTGTGGGGTACGGGGATTGAAACGTGTGTGGAAGACAATGTTAGTCTCATTGAGGGGATATAGGTAGTTTTGGAATAATTCACAAAATTGTAGGGTAAAGATAGTAAAGAAATTTTAAAATTAGGGTGAAAGTAGTAACGGGGTAAAACAAGCAATTCGTGGGGTCCGAATAGCCGCTTCCAAAATAAAATAGTTTCTTTATAGTAACTATCTAAAAGTAGTTGGATTTACTTTATATATAATATCTAATTATTAAGAGAGTGCCACCTATTATGCAAATAATCAAGTTAGGTGAAGTGTGGATGACTTGCGTGATATTCCAGTTGGAAGTGCTTTTGGGGCTGCGGAACGGAATGATGGGTGGGCTGACCCAAGTTTTTTTGGATTGGGTTGTGTATTAATTTTGGGCTAAATAATAACTGAAAACCAAGATTTTGTCAAAGTCTGCCCGAGCTACAACCCATGGCAAGACATGATTGGGTCCGCCACTACCTGGAATTGCTGAGAAATCCTTGAAAAATGGAGATTTGGACATGAATAATTCTTACAAGAGTTTGTTGAACATCAAGGAGAATGTGTTTGATTCTAACAATCCTTTTCACTCTATTTTTATTAAAAAATTTATTATTTTGTAAAATTAATATTACTTTTTACAGTTTCTCAAAATCGATTTATTCTTTTATTTAAAAAATGGCTGACATCATTTAACGAAGAACTTATGCGTCGCTAATCCGTCTCTAATTGTGGATGATGACGAGATGTCAAATCACCATTTACTGATGGATTAGGGATGGGTAATCCATCGCTAATTGGCTACTTTCTTGTAGTGGTCGTGGGAATAGTGTATACGCCCAAGTGTACTCGTTGGCGTGTATGTGCAATTTATAGGCGTAAAACACATATGTACACACACATTTCTATATATAAATGAAACTTATAGTTTGTAAATAATTGATAAGTCTTGGATTTACCTCGAGATACACATAGCGTGAGCATCGAGGACGTGAATAGTGCAAGGAGGCGTGGGACGTTGATGTAGTGATGGATTAGTCACGCCTCAAGATGTGTGTAAACACATCTCCATTACAATCAAGTGGTGCATGCATAAGCATGTTACATAGTATGACAAAATATAGGCTTTAGATATACCTTGAGATTCGTATTATGATCTCTAGCTAGATCAAAGGGGGGTGCATGGAGTGAGCTATGTGGCAAGTGATTAAGTTAGGTGGCAAAGCATGTGTAGGATGAGGTGGCTAATGATGGAGGTGGTTGTATGGTTAGTTATAAAACCATAAGATCTACCTCGAGATACATGACATATATATCGAGAAGATCAAATTATTTGATCCTATGTAAGTCGGTCCAGAGGTGATTGGAAAAGTCTTGTTGATCAAAATATAAAAGTGAAAGAACAATTGATTTTCAACTGGACAGATGATGAAAATGAATAAAAAAAGAGAAATGCTAGGATGACATGGTGAGTGACACCCGAGATGGACACCTGGTGAAGGTGTCCATTCATTCACACATCGATGTGTGTACACACATATCCTGATGCGTGAATAGATGGACATCTTCATCGGGTGTCCATCTCAGGTGCTACTCATCAGGTCATCCTAGCATTTGTCTAAAAAAAGGGACGTTTTGGGAGTGGATTCTTTAAATTAGAGATCATGACGAAGACCTAGCTCAATTCATGCTTACATGATTTGCTGAGACTTCTTCCATTTTTACTTAAATTTTGATTAAAAATCCATTAATTCCTATAAGTACGTTTTAGGATTGATGGGCAACTTTGTGGATTTGGATATGTTGGTTTAATTAAGTTATGTTAGACCATTTAATAATTCAGTTTGAGAGATTAATAACTATATCTTTCTTCTATCACTTTATATTTATAAGTTGATGTTGAATTTATTGGAAAGCTATGCCTTTGTGATTAAAATCTCTCAAGTTAATGTTATGGTATATTTGTTGACTAATGTAAGACCCTTAAAGGGCATTTTCTGGTAGCATCTGAAACCCCTATGGAGTGGGAATAGGTCCGAGACTTATTGGGAGAAAGGAGGTAAAAACTTATATATATATATTCATATGTATTCAGCCACAACGTCATCAGTGGCGCCGTGGGCGTTAATGTCATGGTGCCATGGGCATTAATGTCACGGTGCCACCCACGACACCGTGATAGAAATGTGGCATATGAGCGTGGCACCGTTGGTGGTGCTGTGGAGCCCAAGGCCTAGGTGCCATGAGCCCAACTTTGAAAAAATTAAGAAATTAAAGTAAGAATCGCGTCAGTGGGTTTTGAACAGGACGTGGGCCAGGGAACTAAGAAAGTACTAGGATTTGTCTAAGATTTAATATATTTTTGGCCAATTTGTGTAGATTTATCTGGTGAACACTAGTAGGTGGCGCGAAACGTCAATAGAGAATTAGAAAACAACGATGTAGGTAAGTGAGACTCGTTTATTTATTAATTATGCTATGAAATATAATAGTATTAGCTCATGTAGTTTATGGACTGAATTTGGGGCACTATACTATGACTCGTGGTATTTACTCTTTTTCAAACTAAATATTGCAAAATGGAAATGGTTGCGGTAATGAAAATATAAAGAGAAAAGTGGATAAGTACCGATATCTTATATGAAAAGAAACAAGACGTGGGTACATCAAATCTTCATTTCTCATAAATAGGAAATCGTAGACATCTACTTTGTTTGTGTCCCACCAACCCCTACCTTTTTTTTCCACTTTAGATACACTTAATTACAACCAAAAACCTTATAAATTAGATTAGGCATGTAAAGAACATGATCATCAAAACTACAGACATACTCTTTGACTCTTCGTGCCTTTACGTACTTTAACAAAAATATAGGAGTAAGTGAGAAATGTGAACATGCCAAAACCATGTCATCAATATATTAATAAAGTAATCCTAAAACTCAACCATCTCTAACTATAGGGAAGAACATAAATTAAAATGTTTGAAACTTAATTAATGAATATTTATGGGCCTCTACTCCATTCAAAATGCAAGATGCATGCCTAGAAATTAATAAGGTTTTTCAATCCTCTCTCTTCGAATGTTAAGTGCTATTACTGAGATAGAACTTTGTCCTAAAGCTCTCTAATGGATTTTAGTTCATTCAATGCTTTTCTATTTTGCTTTATTACACTTGCACTTACAACTTTATACCTTTTCAAAATCATCACTAAGAATTCCCACCAGCAAGGTAGTTTACGCCTACCACCGAGACTTCCTAGAGTTCCGATTTTCGGTAATCTTTTGCAATTAGATCCCCTGCCTTAGAGAGATCTTGCTTCTTTTTGTAGCAAATATATTGACCGTTAGTTTATCTTCGACTTAGGAGCGTGGACGCAATCACCACCGATGATCCTAAGATTATACGCGAAATCCTCCTTAAACAAGATACCATTTTTGCCTCAAGACCTAAGACCGTGGCGGCAATTCATCTAGCTTATGGTTGCAGTGATGTAGCATTGGCACCATTAGGTTCACACTGGAAACGCATGAGAAGAATATGCATGGAGCATCTCTTAAGTACTAAGAGATTGAAGTTGTTTGCAAATCATCATGTCGATGAAGCAACCATCTTGTTCGAGATGTGTGGAAAAGAATTCATGTTAGCAAATCGGTGAACTTGAGGGAGGTGTTAGGCGCTTTTTCGATGAACAATGTGACTAGGATGTTATTGAGGAAACAATACTTTGGAGCTGGGTTGGCCGGGCCAGAAAAAGCCATGGAATTCATGAACATCACACATGAGTTGTTTTGGCTTCTAGGGTTGATCTACTTAGGAGACTACCACCCTATTTTGGAGATGGATTGATCCTTTTGGTTGTGAGAAAAGAATGAGAGATGTGAAAAAAGGGTCAATGAATGAGTTCCATAAGAAGATAATTGAAGAGCATATGAAGGTAAGGACAGATCAAAATGGTGATGAGAAAGGTGATATGAGTTTTGTAGACATCTTATTATCTTTGCCTAGTGAAGATGGGAAGGAGCACATGGATGATGTAGAAACCAAAGCTCTCATTCAGGTCACACTTTCTCCAAGTTATTATTTTCTTTCCTTATTATTCATTATTACACAAGTCGCATTCTCTAAACTACACTTGATACGTCTAGATATGCGCATGACATGCACGATTTTACATTTAAATTCACAATAAAATACGGGTTATACATGTCGCAAGGTACATATAGTCTTTTTTAGCCTTATATTTTGCTATGTGCAGGACATGATCGCAGCTGCGACGAACACGTCAGCAGTGACCAACAAGTGGGCCATGACGGAGGTGATCAAGCATCCACGTGTCCTCCGCAGAATCCAAGAGGAACTTGACGAGGTGGTGGGCCCATACCGGATGGTCACCGAATCAGACCTGCCCCACCTGATGTACCTACGCTGCGTGGTCCAGGAGGCATTCCGAATGCACCTGGCAGGCCCATTTTAATCCCCCACAAGTCAACCGCACCCACCACAATCAACGGCTACCACATCTTCGGAGGTACACGTATCTTCATCAACACACACGGATTAGGCGAGAACCGTCACGTCTAGGACAATGTGGAGGAGTTCCGCTCGGAGAGGCACCTTGTCGCCGCGGCGGGCAGCGGGACCGAGGGAAGAGTCGAGATCAGCCACGGGGCGGACTTCAAGATCCTGTCGTTCAGCACTGACAAGAGGAAATGCCCCGGAGCGCCGCTCGGGGTGGCATTTGTGTTGACCGCTGACGAGGTTGTTCCATTGTTTTGATTGGGGGTCACTGCGCGAGGGGGTTGATACGAAGGAGGGTTATGGCATGACCATGCCTAAGGCTAGGCCATTGGTGGCCATAGGCACGCCGAGGTTGGCAACTCACATATACCACTCGGTTTGAGTCTCTCTTTCTAAAATATATATATGGCTGTTTTTTTAATGAAAAAACTATGTGGCTGTATTACTGATGAATTGTGTTTTTTAATTTTTATTTTGATAAAAAAATTGTATTCTATATTTCATTCAACACTGAGATTATTGAGTACAATTATAGCTACCTCATCAAGAAGTTGATTTATATATTTGGTCATTTGACTGGCTTATGTATGGGAAAGTCATGTAATCACATGAGCAGCTCCATTTACTTGCCTAAGAACGTTGAACTCCCCAAAATCATATATATATAAAATGTTTTTGTGGGAAGTTCTCACAACCTGACATGTGACATTATGATGTCATAATTGATATTTTATAAGAAAAAAAAAAAAAGCACAAGCCATAGATATTTCTCGCACTTAAGTAAGGGGTAGGATGGTAAAATCTAATTTTTAAGTTTTGTTAATAATTATCATTCTTTATCACAATTTACAACATCTAAAGTTCTCTTTCTCTCTCTTTCTGTTTGCATTATAGATTTTCTTTTGATCTATAGATATATACTATACATATAGTAGGTCTCGTGAATGAGTGCATACTCATAAATCTCACCCAACGCCTTGGCACCTGAACTGGCCACATAAAATCCTATATCTGGCCTCAGTCCATCTCCAAAATGGTATACATCCTCCGAATCATCTCTCACTTAATCCCCAACGCAAATTGTCTCAAATAGCCGTATCTGTCTTTGTAGCTCATCACCGAATCATCGGCTCTCTGTCTTAAATTCATGAACTTCTTCCTCAACCTCTTATTCACTGTAGATGGGAAGTATTGCTGATAAACTTCCTCTTGAAGGCATCCCTCGACTCAAAATTTTCATCAGTCGCTATCGTCGCACGCCACCAAACATCGGCATCTCTCTGCAGCGTATATGACGAAATCTCAGCCTGAAGTATGTCCTCAATCCTCAAGACTCTATGCAGCTTCTCCTAAGACAATACCCGTTTCTCAATCTTCTCAAAGTCTCTCTGACTATCAAAGTAAATTGGCTTCAGTCTGATGAAATCCGTTACCAATTGAACATCTCATGTCGAGCTAGAAGATGTAGGAGTGAAAGATGGTGTATAAACTGTCTCTATGGATGGTGCTGTCACTACCGATACTCTATACTACCGGAGTGGCTGGTGTCGGTAATGTAGGAGTATTAGTAGTGGTAGGAGCCAGTGCCTGTGATTATGGTGCAAACAGTTTTGTCATCATGGCAATGAAATCAGCTAACTAATGTCAAAGAGCAGCAACTCGGTCAGATAGCCTCTGATAATCCTCAACAGATGGAATAGTAGGCTGGCTGCCACTAGCACCTACATCCCCGCCGTTGTGTGAATCAGCCATCGGTGTTTGCAAGTTGATAGCGAACACGAATCAACTACTACATAGATAACACATATATATATATACATATAGAAACTGACATTTACATATAAAAAATCCCCATCTTACTTTCACTCACATCTTAACTAATGGTTTTTAGGCAAGGACCATCTGGTTTCCACATCTAAATTTGTATTTTATGGAAATTCATATGTTGATTATTAGAAAAGTTGGTCTCTAATGATATTAATTGTGATGTTGGTATTACATTATAACATAAGTATACTCCTATGCTCAGGCTCTACAAAACTAGGCTCTGATACCAACTGTGGCGACCCTTTCTCAAATTAGGGCATTGCCCGGCCTAATCCCGTCATTAAGCCCTTAACCTCCACCACGTAGGACTTAACAACGTATTAGTCAACCTTTCTAATACACTCACCACATTAGTTACTTTTCTAATAAACTTTACATCATTCTTAAACTTAGTAGTATTTCAGAGTAAATTAAATTTTTACACAATTTAAAGATTATTCAGCTGAAGTCTTGTCAAATTAGCGGAAGCCATTTATATAAAACCTAAGTATATGGAAAACCAGAAAATAAAAATCATATGCATATATATAACAAACGGCGATAACTATATATCAACACGTGTCTGGTCAGATAACTATATCTCAACCCATAGTATACGTCCCCAAGAGTATATAAAACATATATAAAAGTCATACAACAAAATAAAAAACCTACAAAATCAGACGTACTCCACTGGCTCAGAGGTAGTCGTTCATCTTCTCTTTGCCCAGTCTCTTACTCGATGGATCTGCACCCACCATCATAAAAAAGACGGTGAATACAGGAAAGTAAAATGTAACAGTAAGAGACATCTGGTCACATTTTCAAATATATAAAAAGTATCTGAAAGCATAATACTAGCAACTATGCTGAAAATAAATCATGTTATAAGATACTTTAGTTAAGTAAAATGAAACTGATACTCGGCTAAGTAGTAATGATCTAGGGCCGGTCGGTCGTGAGTTACATCACATCAACCATTTTTTGACTATTTAAGGTGTAATCAATTCTTTTAAGATGCCTTCACATCATTATAAATGCCCTTCCCATATATAAATACTCACAAGTGCCCCTCTCATGTGATGTATACTTGTCATCAACCCCAAGTCCCAAACCCCGTGTGTATTGCACAAGCTAGTGGTGAGACCCCGACATCCTCGAGTATTTTGTGACACCGTGTGCCGCGGCGGTATCTTAATATATCATGGTCCTAGATAGAAACCACTTTCATAACCCAAGAAATGACATAGTTTAGGAATCTAATAATGTAATTGCATATCTAAATGTACGAAGGAAAATAGATTACAATACAAACAAACACCTTCCTAATAACATGCTATTTCATTTGACTAGATACCTCAACAATTAATAATGACATAGCATATGATTTAGAGTCAATGAAACCATTTAATCAAAATCAATGCTATGATAGCAAACTCATAAAATGACAAGAAACAACAAGTCATGACATGTAGAGTACAATGGGCCATTCAGTTCAAATCACTAAAAATGAATAGCAAACATGAATGAAATGTAAATATCTCAATCAGTTTACTTACAATCCATGCAAACTCCTAGCTAATCCGATCTCCCGACACCTCATAGCACGTATCCGAACCCTCAAGACACTTCCTTAGGCTCTTGGTATCATTTCATGTCTTAGAGTGTGTTTAGACCTTAAATTAGGGTATTGGACTTATTTAAAGTGTTTAATTTTATTTAGTAAATTACAGATTTTGTTCTGCTAGAGTACTTAGCGCGCTACTACACGCAGGTAGCGCGCTAGCCAGCACATCTAGCTCGCTATGTGCAGGAAAACCAAGAATTCTGAATTTTCTCCACTTAGGGCTATCACTAACACATTGAACCATATGTTTTAACTCACCCAACAATCTAAAACCACCACCACAACAAGTCCAACTCGTAATTACATCAAATTCATTAAACTCAACTAAATTAATGGTGTAAGTGGGATTACCTAGTTGTTGAACACCTAGCTTGATCAACTCCTTCCGCTTCACTTACTGATTTCTTGATCTTCTTCTCTAACTTTGTTTATCCAACACTTTACTTCTTCTTTAAGGTTTATAAATGAGAATGAATGGTTGCATGAGTTGATCAATTCAATCTTATACATATATATAAGATTGATTATTATCTATTGATCTTTATGTACACACGTATCCCAAGACTAATCTAATGGTCTACATACTGATAAGATTTCCACTATCTCTCCACTATCTCCATCTAACTAACAACAAATGAAAACTCAATTAGTCTCTTGATATCCTAACACGTATCTCGAGAAGTATCAATGACTAATGTTTTAACTTGCTAACTTAGGTTAAATTTAATATAAAATCTACTATAGCCATATTAATACTACTATTTAAGCTACACTAAGCTTAAATCAACTTACCACATCACTCTCTACCCCGGTCTTATGCCAACACACATATCGAGACGTGTCCCCACTTACGTATCGATACCTAAATAAAAATAGGAGTGACTTAATAGCTTACACACATACAATAAACTAGGCATACATCACAACAAATCTAACATATACCTCGGTCATATCGCCTCGGTCAGTGCACATATCTCAATGTGGGTCCCACGTCACAGGTCTATGATCGCGATTAAGGGATTGAACTAGGATTAGGAAGTTGGACTGTGATAGTCATGATTTTTGGTGTGGAAGTATAAGCATAGCTTCAAAGCAGTCGGGGGTCGACCTAATTTCTCCTCCTACAAAACATATGTTTAACTAGGAGTAAGTTTGAGACTTAATTATATAATATATATTATATAAATATAAATGAACTTATTATAGCATAACTTACCAGCCTCTCTGCGTGCTGATAGATGGATATAGAACCACCTGTATGCGCTGCTACACCCGTATCGGGTCCCCCTTTCTCCGTTCTCCGATTCTTGCTTGCTTGCTCTGATTTCTTTTTGAATTCAGGGGTGGACCGCATATTCTTGTAGTGCTTGAAGATCTTGGTAGATACATGGTCCGACTTTTTATCTTTGGAACGCATCTTGCTAATGAAGTTACCAAGTGGCGATTTGCCTATTGTATGCTTCTCTGATAGCTCCGTCATCCGATGGACCCCAATTGAAAGAAACCTATGTGCAAAAATATTAATATTTAAATATTTTTAAAATAATAGAAATTTTTTTCTATATATCCTAAGTAAAAGAAACAAACTTAACTTAAAGACTTTTTACCTTCCATTGATTCCAATATACGTCTCGCATGTGGTCTTTAACGACTCGAATTAATTAAAACTAGGATTAGTGTTAATCTTAGGGATTAACAGTTGTAATTCGGGCATTACGTGAACAACTCGGTTGACTCGGGCACGAGAACCGAAGGAATATATTAATTGTGGATGATGGTTGCTTAAGTGTGATATTTAAACATTATATTATTATATTGCATCACATGTGTGTATGTTGTTAATGGACGAGTTAGTGTGACGGTTGTTCACCTTGAAAGGCGTGTCAACGCGGGTATTGAATAGGTGAACTACGGGTACACTAGGGAACTCGACTAATTCATGTCAGGATGACTAATTAATCAATTAAAATGGGTAATGTGACCATAATAAGCTAAGCAAATTCAATGTTGAACAATAGGCTATGGCGCGCCTCGAAATGCGTGTTGAGACATGGGGCACCGGATATCGGGTAGCCGAAGGTTAGTAGGACCACAAGTTGGTTAATTTTGATAAATAAAACACTAACCATATGATTTGTGAAGACTTAATGTATGGTGAGTTAATCAAATTAATCAATGCCTATAATTTGGTTAATTAATTAGAAAATATAGGATTGTCCTTAAGATACACATTGGCACATCTAGAACCATGTGAGTAATAAATTGGTGTCACTTGGTTTGAGTTAGTGGTGAGTTAGTGGGCTAAGTGGCTAAAGGTGAACCACTAGATAAACCTCGGGATACATAAATACATGAGGACCAAGGGTTAGAAATACACATCATTAATATATATATTGAGTGGAGTAAACACATGCAAATCAAATCAATTTGCTTTCAAGATTTGCTGGAGAAGAAGAGGTGATTGAAGAGCTGAATGTTAAGGCTTTGGAGGTATATTTGAGGGTCAAAACTTTGGTAACCATCATCTTTATCTTCTACTCTATTACATGAACTAAATTTTGTGTGTTCTTAATAAAATTTGAATTAGAGGGTTAGATCCTTGGTTTTGATGAGAAATTGATGAAATATATGTTTTATGATCATTTACATAGAGAATTTATGTCTGGTTTTGAATAAATAGGTGTTTTGAAGAAATTGGAAAAACTAGTGAATTTATGTGATTTGAGGAAATTAATCAAATTGTTGTTCTGAGGTTGTTCTAATTGTTGATTTGGGTTAATTTGATATGAAGAGGGTGTTAAATGGGGTCTAGTTAGCTAATTAGGGAAGTTGGGACAAAATTCTCGAGTTGAGAATTTTGTCGCAAAGGGCAATTAGCGAGCTAACTAGACTGGTTAGCGCGCTAATCGTTATGGGTTTCCAACTATTTTTCAAAATGAAGAACAGTAGCGCGCAAGACAGATTCCCTAGCACGCTAACTTTATCTAACGCGCTAGGTAGACCCATTAGCGCACTAATACCAGATAAAAACTAAATTTAAGGGACTTGTTTGAGATTTTGACTTAAATACATACCCAAACACCTATAATCATACTAAATATGTAAAATTGGACTTCAGGGACTTAGAGGACCATAGCTCGGGTATCAGGGAGCTAGTCGAGTCAGATTTTGGGAGTTTGGAGCGCGGATTGAGGTGC
This sequence comes from Stephania cephalantha, assembly GCA_039657325.1. Lineage (NCBI taxonomy): Eukaryota > Viridiplantae > Streptophyta > Magnoliopsida > Ranunculales > Menispermaceae > Stephania > Stephania cephalantha. The sequence continues at coordinate 6,699,599 of CM077578.1, read as the reverse complement.
ATAAAACCCTTGAGAATGATTCGCAGAATTCAGTTCGTTTTTCTTATGCATGTGATGGGTGCCAAACTGTTTTAGTTCTCTAGTTTGTCTAATCGATTAAGTGGTTTATCGGGGTTTTCCATACCAAGATGTGTGGACGGACTTGGGTACACTATACTATAGCACGTGTGATCAGGCCCTCGGTGAATTGCAACCCGAGCTGCACTAAGGTGCACGTATCGGTGACAGCGGATCTGGTTAGCACCGCGAGGACTAAGTGGGGACAGTGGAGGTGGTTGGAGAAGCCCACTTGAGAGATCCTTAGCTCAGAAGTATGGTATAGTCTGCTACACGTGACACATCTTCTGGTTTCATCAAAGACATTTATGAGTATATTGACTTAACTGTTGTATGTTTACATTCTCGTTTACCTCGTTAATTACTACTTTGTTTGATTATTGTCTGTTGTCTTTGTTTACTATTATTATATGCTGCTTGAATCTTTTGAATTTCCCTACATTTATGGAGGTATGTTTTTCCGTTGCCAAATAGCATACTTGCGTGTTTTGTAGTTGTATTTGATTTCTTGCTGAATATTGTGTGGCCTTCTTTTGGGAATTTACTCACTGGACTCGTCACTGTATTTGTTGGTAACTGTGTGCAGATCCTTCTACGAGTAGCGGCAAAGGAAAATCTTAGGCGACTATCTCTTTTTACTGACGGTCTTGGACATACTCGTAGGTGTTTATATTATTTTGATATTTTGATAATATTTTAGGTATTGGAAGATTTGAGATGACTTTGTACATGTATATACCATGTTTCATGGTACTGTCCCTTATATACATAATACTTTTTCCAGGTTTTCTATAGTAGGACATGCTCATATGGATATTGTTCATTATGCTAATCTAATACTTTACCTGCTCAAGTCAAAGCTTCCACTGATTTATTGTTAACTTGTAAAATACAAACCACTAGCATGCCTAGGATTGAAATAAGCTTTAGACAGTTGAACTTAACGAAATAAATCATGATTAATGTGAATAATCAGTTAACCAAATGAGTAATACCTACGTGGACACGATCATCGAGATACGAGATGGACAGGAAGGTGCCGGACACGCGTAGCCGGGCCCACCGGGCGAGGAGTGCACGGAGAGACTACACCCCGGGGCGCCGAGCCGTCACATGGTCAAGAACAAACTCCCAGTAATAGCCATCCTTGTGCAAGGAGTATTTATATGCCCTGGTCATCTCTCGTGCAACTCGGTCCGACAGGTGCAAGTACGTCCACTATATCGAAAATTTTAGTTAGACCAAGATTATGGTAAATTAATGAAACGTAGGTAAGCGTGATTAAATTACGTACACTTATTATCTCTCATCCTTCACAACCAAAAATATTTACCCAAAGCTTGGTTAGCAGTGTTGCCTCATCGTCGTCCACGTGGGGCTGTACCGATGAACAGTCACTCGAATGGTGTGCCGAGGAACTCGGCGACTGTGACACATGCTCTACCTGATGATTCGTAGAGGGCGAGGCATGAAAATCAGAATGGCCTGACAGTGGGGCCGTACGCTGGTCGTGCGTCTAATCATGCAAATGTGAGGAAATGTTGATCCCTCTGATGAAAAAGTAGGCCCAACACTTGGTCTAAACATAACACGACCATCAATAGGTGGAGTCGGTAACGATGAAAGTAGCGTATAGTATATCTGCATAGAGACCAGATTATCACCAAATACAAATGGCAAAGACATAAAAGCCGAAGGGGGATGTGTTGGATGTGCATAAAATGAGGGAGGTGTCTAATGGAAGAAAGGGGACTGCTGGGAGGGCTGATATGGGTACGGATGATAGAAATGAGCTTAGTGGGGGTGGTGAGGCTGAGAATGCTGATGATGAGTCTGCTACCCTTGACTAGACTGTGCATGTGGAGCAGCATAATCACGAGATGTGGGTGCGAATGATCCAAATAACGAGATCGACTATCTTTGCTGGCACCGGATCGTCCACTGGATCCCTCACCGGATAATGGACTGTATCATCTGCCTAATGAGATGACTTTTTAAAAAATTAAGACTAAGTTAGAAACAATTATATATAAACGACCTACATTTGAAATATTATGTAACAAATCAACAAATATAAGACTAAGGTTTGTATTCTTTTACCAACTTAAATGGTTACATCAAGATTCGTTATCATAGTTCCCATCATCCGATATTGCTTTCATCGTCTTCTTCTTCGATGTCTGACATTTATGCGCCACTAGGGTCAGCTAGCGAAATTGCAACTTATTACCAATATCAATCTCAATATCATGCTCAGGTAGGTGCTCTTGAAAAGCGTATTCTAGGGTAAGCGCACTATCAACGTTCTTGACTAAGTTGTGTTCATCGATGAATTTCAGCTGAAGTCTGCATGTAGCTAGCCAATTGTTCTGCGCACTTCTTACACTTGGGTATAAAAGAAAGTACACTTTACTAGCTTGCATGCTAGTATGAAAGACTCGTACTTATTTAATCGCAGATTTCGATGTACATTGACGATTTTTAAGGAGCGGTGAACTCTTGTCCCAACATTGGGCATGGGATCAAACCATTCACACTTGAAGAACACGGTACGTAAAAACCCACCATATTCGATTGTATCACTTCTTGCAATTGCCCATAAAAGTCATTATCGCATTGTGCGTAATTTGTTCCCCTAATACACACCCCTACTATGTGTATTGTTGTTTGCGCTATGTGACACTATCTGAAATTTGTAGCCATTAACAAGATACACGTGATATACGGTGCAAAGTCTACTAAGGCCATACGAAAACATTAGAAGGGTTGTATCTTGAATATATGATGGCGCCTACAACTAAAATATTTTTTTATGATAAACTTTATTTTTAATTAAATGACAAAACAAGAAGAATTGTGTTAATATGCATGTATTAATGACATACGAATTGTTAAGACCAAGTTGAGAATTGTTTCTCAATATGTTCATCGATTGCATTTTGTGTGATATTCGGTTGCTTGGACGCAACTCCGATACGTACATCCTAACAGAAGATGAAAGACATTAAGGATTAAGATTGAATAGAATAAAGATATTAAACAATTGACATTAAAACTGTGTATTATAACGTATTAATATATACATTATGAATGGAGTGACTTTAGGACAATTTAACAACACATATGAGTAAGCGGCGTTACACTCATCATCCGTGAGATAATGCTTCTTTGATTTCCCATAGGCTCAACTGGGTGGGTGAAAATTAAGAAGTTGCCATCACAATTTTGAGTTGGTCCGACTCCACCATCTTAATTAGAGGGCGGACGGTTGTGCAATGTGGAGACGTGTTCCTCAAAATAATAGGAACAAAATGCATCTGCCTCTTCCACTAAATAAGGATTGCATATTGAGTCTTCAACCTTTGCCTTATTCTAAACATTATTTTTCAAATGTTTCAAATACCTACATTTGTAAAGGTAAGTTAGTTGAATGTTTAATTTAATTGATTTTCATTGTGTACAAGTATAATTGATTACCCCTCAAAAGGATACATCTACTGAAATTGTACTGGGTCAGCGAAAATAGCCTCGTATGCCGATAGATAGGGAGATGCTCCATTGAGTCGAAAAAACTTGGCGGAAAGATTTTTACCAACTTACACAATATCTTAGGAATGTTTTAATACAAAAGACGAAGATTCTCAACATTTAAATTTCTAGCAGTTAAATCTCTAAAGAAAATGCTTAACCCGCTAATCGCAATCCATATGTCCTCCTTTAAGAGATCCCGAAAAGCAATCGACACCAATCGTTGCATGAAAACATGACAATCATGGCGTTTCATCTTAAACATCTTTAACTTCTTAGAATCTACATAGCGACCGATGTTAGACGCGTAACCATCAGGGAAGTGCAAGCCCTTAATCCACTTACACAACGCTTGTTTTCTCCGCTTGTCAAGTGCGTATCGTGGCTTCAGATACTTCTTAGAAACTGGATCGTAATGAAGCTCCGGACAATTACAAATCTCCTTTCAGTCCTCCATAGACTTTGTGTTATCTTTCATTTTCCCTGGCACACTCATGATTGTGTTGAAAATGTTGTCAAAAACATTTTTCTCGACGTGCATTACGTCTAGGTTGTGTCTGACAAAGTTCGCCTTCCAATAAGGCAAGTCCCGCAGTATTTTTCGTTTTCTCCACCCGCTAGTTCTCGAGACTTCGTTGTTTATAGCATCTGATCTTCATTTAGTGACATTTATTAGCCCTAAAGCTTTAATTTCACGCAAAATATCTTCATCTGATTTATTAGTCGGTGGCTCGTTTGATACGATTCTATGTGGTATAGCATAATTCTTTGCTTTCAAGTCATCTATTTTGTTTCAATATGCATATCTATGTGGTATGAGTTTTTAAAATGTGTAATTATGATTTTTCAGTATATATATAAGTACTACTTTGTCATTAATTAAAGTTTTTAAGTACATATAGTATAAATAATTCTAATTTTCTTTCAATATATATTTATATATACTATATATAAGTACTAGCTACTTTTTTTCAAAAATTGAAGTCCTCTATTTTGTTTCAATATAAAAGCATTGTTATGTATTTGTATATAATTATTAATTTTTAAGTGCTTCTTTATACAAATATATAGTATAAGTTGTACATGTATAGTATAATTTGTACATCCATATAATATATATATATATATATGTTTTTAAGTGCTTTAGTTTGTTTTAAAATTTTTGTGATTAACTATGTTTTTCTTTCATTACATATCGTGTAAGTTCTATATATAGTATAAAACCATTGTAATATATTCATATATATATATATATATATATCAATCAATTATATATTTTATTTTTATAATATATATTTTCTTTATTTAATTTTAAAGTGTTTTATGTTTGTGTATATATATATATTATATACTATTATTAATCCTTTATTTTTGTCCTAATTGAGATTTAATTTGTCCATTTAACTTTTTTAATTATAAGAAAAATTTCTTGGTGAAGTGTACATCATTTAAGGTTATATATTTTTAAACAATAATTTTAATTCAATTCAACATACTATATATACATATTATTTTCCTTTTTCTCTACCAAAATTATAACTCATTACAAAAAAATACATATCAATATATATTAAAAAATTATACACAAACGTCACAAATAGTCACAATAAAAACTAAACAAAAAAAATCATAACAAATATAAAAAAATCATATCAAACATGCATTTTCCATGCATTTTATTTTTATTTCTCACAAATATAAAAAAAATTATATCAAACATGCATTTTATTTTTATTTTTCACAAATTTCAAAAAATCATATCAAACATGCATTTTATTTTATTTTTTCACAAATTTTAAAAAATCATATCAAACATGCATTTCATTTTTGTTTTTCATAATAATAAAATCATATTAAGAAATTACTGTTGTGAAGTGTGGATGACCATGCAAGTTGTTGTGAAGTGTGGATGACCATGCATGTACACCAACATATTGTGTAGTTATGTACCTCCACTGGTCTATGTATTGTCATGTTCTTTGTAACCATTTCCAATGTACACCAACTCTTCCATGTATTGTCAAATTACTTGTAATGTGTTGTATGACATGGGGTGTATGTTTTAATCCCACATTGCTAAGGCACATTTGTCATCATACCAAATGACCTATATAAATGGTGCTAACCTCATTGTAAGAACACACCAAGTTGAATGAAAACTTATCATTCCAACTATCTCATCTCTTCTCTTCTCCTTTGTAGTAGTAGTTTGTAGTAGTAGAAGTTCTTAGTCTTCTATTTTCCTTATCTAGTTCTTAGCAAGTTCCAACTTAATTTACAACACGTTATCAGCACGAGCTTGCTCTAACATTAAGGAGATCTTGAAGTTCAAGAAGGCTCGTTAAGGAGACAAAGCTAGGAAGGTATAACTTTTGTTATTTAAATAAGTTCAATTTATTTCTATATTATCATGGTTGCTTCCTTTATTACATGCATCACTTCTATATGCATACTTTATTCATATACTATGCATTATAACGTCACCGATTGCGAAAGTATGCTCTGTAGTTGCGTCTTGTACGATCTTCTACATCAGAAATCAAAAGTCAATGTGTGACATATAGTTTTTCTCTTAAAACTACAAACGATTAGTTATTGTTCTATTCTTGATTTTATAATACAAATAATGCTATAAGTTTGAGTTGATAGTGGGTAAGCCTTGTCCCTAAAAAGCTAAACATTGAAAGGGAGATGGGTTATCCCGTTCGAGGAGGCATGGTATTAAGTAGACTTTGTCTCACCACCCAACCTGGAGGTTGTCCCACCAACTCATACGAATAGTACATTTTGTTTATTAATGAATCAAGTTGTGAACATATATTTAATCATATGTTATGTTTTTTACATAAAAAGATAAAATTATTTTATATTACATTTACTTTCAAAATATTAGTCAACCATAGTTGGAATTGTTGCTTTATTATATTATTGACAAGAATTTATTGTCATGACAATTAGATACTACAATTTGTGAATAAAGCATATATGCAAAACCGTGTGTTATACACAATTATTCGTCAATTTCTCTTTAGAGATTTGAAAAGTGAATATTTCACTTTATATATCTTTTCACCTTATGGAGTTATATATATACATACCAAAAGGGTAATGCTCCAAAAGCTCAAAATGAGCGGCTAAGTCTCATGCTACAAAATTTAATCAGTCAAATATTAATTATAATTCCGCAATTTTAATTACCTCTATGTTGAGGCTTTGCGGAAATATGACTGATGAGACAATAAAAGGGTCAAGTGACATGCCTCGATTTATTCCTGCAACAAATATCGAGTGCGCACATCAATCCAATAAATATTAAGGATTGATTTCTTGTCTCATGGTAGCTGAGTAAAATAATGAGATGAAATTTAATATCGCTCCCGTCCAATTGATTCAGCTTCAAATTAAGAAGCATATGTTGCATATTATGATCATGATCACAATAACAAATTTATGGACGTGGAAAAGATGAAAAGATCTGGTAAAGGTCGTATTGACAATTTCACTAAAAGCGGGAATAAAAGTGGTGCACCACTAGAAAGGGTAAATAATTATTGACAATGAGCGCTCATCATTGTGATATTTTTCGTCACATATGAAAGGCTATTTTGCCAAAAGATTGTCATATATATACCCGAATATTTTTATGACCTTACCATGCCTTCAAAATCAAAGGCAAAATTAAAATGGCTCGATAAAACAGACACATTGAGATGTGTTCAAATCATGAGCTAAATATAGGCGATGAGTTTATTGCTTATGTATTATGGTATATGACTCTTTTTCTAATTCGCAAAACATTATTTGTCCAGATGGATCAACAAATCATGAGTTCAAATCATGAATCAAATAAGAGCGATATATGTCTTGCTGATTGTGCTACAACGCACACAATCCTTAAAAACAGCGAATATTTCTCCAATTTGAACTTAGTGAGGCTAATGTTCAAACTATATCCGGCATCTCCAATTTGATTAATGGCTCTGGAAGAGCAAATATTATGTTGTCAGGGGACAACAATTCATGTTGACAATGCCTTATACTCAAAAATCCAGAAGAAATTTACTCAGCTTTAAAGATATTCGACAAAATGGATATCACATTGAAATCATGAACGAAAACTTGGGATTTATGTTGGATTTAACTCATCATCCATTATAAGATACCTTGAGCCCTTAACAGGGGATTTATTTACTGCACGTTTTGCTGATTGTCACTTTGATGAAGCAATTTTCCCATCATTAGGGGGAGATAAGAAGCCAATTCAAAAGGAATGGCGCGAAATTGCTTGGAATGCATCAACTTTATCACATTATGATCCACGCACAAATCACTGTGAACTTGAAGTTCAAAAGATCATTCATTTGCAACAAATCGCAAATCAATTACCTGATGCATTTAATGATGCAAAACAAGTGACAAAATCAAATATTCCAGCTGTAAATGCACCTGCAAGAATTGATGTCTATGTGCAACAAAATGCACAAGAACCAACAAAAGGCTTAAAGCATGGAAGACCTGTTGGTTCAAATGATACAATTCCTCGAAAGAGGAAAACGGGAGTAAAAATAAATACAAATCAAAATACTCCTGAGAAAGCACAAGAATCCTTTGATAAGGATTTGTCAGAACAAGTTGATTCTGACGAGGAACAACTGCCTCTAGAAAAAGAGGAAAAAGATGAAAATAATGAGATCTCAATAAATTATTTAAACTCTGGTAAGATTTGGGATCGAAATAAAATTGTTCATGATGATATATTTGCTTTCAATGTGTCCTTTGAAATATGTGAAAATAATGATGATCCAGAACCACGATCAGTGGACGAATGTCTAAAAAGACCTGATTGACAAAAATGACAAGATGCTATCCAAGCAGAGCTAAACTCGTTAAGGAAACGAGAGGTTTTTGGAGCGATTGTTCAAACGCCAGATGGCGTAAAACCTGTTGGATATAAATGGGTATTTGTACGAAAGAGAAACGAAAAAAATGAAGTTACAAGGTACAAAGCAAGACTTGTAGCTTAAGGTTTCTCACAAAGACCTGACATCGATTATGAGGAAACTTATTCTCCTGTTATAGATGCAATCACATTTCGGTTCTTGATAAGCCTTGCAGTTTCTGAAGGGCTTGATATGCATTTAATGGATGTCGTTACAATATCTGTACGGATCCCTAGACAGTGAGATATATATGAAAATCCTAAAGGATTTGTAATATCCGAAGAAATAAAATCAAAACCTCATAACATGCATTCTATAAAATTACAAAGGTCTTTGTACGGATTGAAACAATCCCAGGACGAATGTGGTACAAACGCCTTAGTGATTATTTACTTGAAAGAAGGATATGTAAATAATCCGCTTTGCCCATGTGTTCATTAAAAGATCATCAACATGATTTGTGATTATTGTTGTATATGTTGATGATTTAAATATAGTGGGAAACCACGACGACATCGTTAGAACATCCGAATACTTGAAAAAGGAATTCGAGATGAAAGAACTTGGAAAAACAAGACTTTGTCTTGGTTTGCTAATTGAACATTTTTCAAGTGGAGTATTTGTCCATCAATCAAATTATATTGAAAAAATATTAAAAAGATTTTATATGGACAAGGCACATCCATTGAGCTCTCCAATGGTTGTCGATCACTTGAAGTGGATAAGGATCCATTTCGACCTCATGAAAGTGATGAAGAGCTACTTGGTCCTGAGGTACCATATTTAAATGCAATTGGTGCACTTATGTATCTTGCAACCTGTACAAGACTGACATTGCTTTTCTTTGTCAACCTACTAGCAAGATATAGCTCTTCACGAACTCGAAGACATTGGAATGGGGTTAAACATGTTTTTCGATATCTTCGAGGAACAAGTGACATGAGTTTATTTTACTCGAGAGGGGTAAAACTGAATCTTCAAGGTTATGCTGATGCTGGATTTTTATCTGATCCCCACAAGGCCCGTTCTCAAATGGGATATGTATTCACCTGTGGTAATATTGCTGTGTCATGGAAGTCAGTAAAACAAACTATGGTTGCTACTTCTTCCAATCATTCTGAAGTACTTGCAATTCATGAAGCAAGTCGTGAATGTGTATGGTTGAGAAACATGATTGAACATATTCAAGAATCATGTGGATTGCCTTCAATAAAAGATTCTTCAACCATATTATATGAAGATAATGCAACATGTATTGCACAATTAAGTGAATGATTCATAAAAGGGGACAAAACAAAACATATTTCACCAAAATTCTTTTATGCGCATGAGCTTAAGAAGAATGATGAAATTGATGTCAAGCAAATCCGATCGAGTGATAATCTTGCTGATTTATTCACAAAAGCCTTACCAACTACGACATTTAAAAGGCTTACATATGGTATTGGCTTGCGTAAACTTAAAGACATTGCAAGTAAAGAAACTGAACAAGTTTCACCCATGTTCACATGAGGGGGAGTTATTGATTAGTGTATTGCACTTTTTTCCCTTAGCTATGTTTTTATCCCATTTTTTCCTAGCAAGGTTTTTAATGAGGCAATCTTAACAATATTATACCCATCTTGATATTTATGAGAATATTGTACTCTTTTTCTTTTACTATATTTTTTTCCCACATGGTTTTTCTTAGTAAAAGTTTTAACGATGCACAATCTCTAAGAAAGTGTCATCCAGGGGGAGTGTTGTGAAGTGTGGATGACCATGCAAGTTGTTGTGACCAACATATGTACACCAACATATTGTGTAGTTATGTACCTCCACTGGTCTATGTATTGTCATGTTCTTTGTAACAATTTCCAATGTACACCAACTCTTCCATGTATTGTCAAATTACTTGTAATGTGTTGTATAACATGGGGTGTATGTTTTAATCCCACATTGCTAAGGCACATTTGTCATCATACCAAATGGCCTATATAAAGGGTGCTAACCTCATTGTAAGAACACACCAAGTTGAATGAAAACTTCTCATTTCAACTATCTCATTTCTTCTCTTCTCCTTTGTAGTAGTAGTTTGTAGTAGTAGAAGTTCTTAGTCTTCTATTTTCCTTCTCTAGTTTTCTTAGCAAGTTCCAACTTAATTTACAACAATTACAATCACACATGCATTTTATTTTTCACAAATATATAAAAAATCAAATCAAACAATACAATTATTATAAAATTTTATTAAAATAATTTTATTTCTCACCAAAAAATATACAAACACAAATTAAAACATTACAACATTCCACCATTACAATATTCACATTTTTAAATTAAAATAAATAAATAAATAGAAAAATATAATACTGAGAGCTCCGCAGAATGCGACACCGGCCAGCAGCGGCGCGGCGACAGCGAAGCAAGGGCACCGGCAAAGTCGAGACAAAGCAAGAGGGTTCTCCGGAGAGAGAGAGAGGTGAGGTCGGACGAGGAGGCGGGGTCGGGCTGGTTAGATGAGGGATTTAGGTGAAGGGGGGGGGGGGTTAATGGGGGATTTGGGTGAAGTGGGGGCGGCGGTTAAGGTTAGGAGATTTGGGGGTTGAGGGTTAGGGTTTGTTCGAACAGTGGAGAGAAGGAGATCGATGATGATGGAGGAGGAGGGATCAAGGAGAGGGAGAGGGGAAAGTGGCTACTATACAGCTCCCAATTGTGCAGTGTGTTACAATTGACAATTTTGCCCTTCTTGAAGCTTGGAGCACCTGCAACATCAGTAATCCGATGCTTTTTTTTTTTTTTTTTTTTTTTTTCTTCCCACTATTTCTTCCGAAATCAACAACACCCTAAAAACATTCAAACAAAACCTACAGATTAAAAATGAAAACTTTTAGAGATTAAGTCCCAAGACCCTTCAATTTCATGGTAGCATAACTTTCAATTCCCATTTGAGCAACACCAACAAATTCGAACTCTCGAATACCCAACAAAAAACCCGGAAAATCTTTAATCCAAAACACTTAAACATCAAGAAATCAAACAATCAAACAAACCCTAACTTCAGACTCGATAAATCATAACAATTAACCAAACCAATAAACTCAATACATTAAAATCCAATTCCTCAGTTCGTACCTCATCAAAAAAACAAAAACCCAACTTTTTTGCAATGAAATGCATCAATGCAGAACAATTCGATGCTCCAAAAATTATATAGTCATGTTTATTTGAAAGAAAAGAGTTTTAAAAGGGTAGGAATCCATGGAAGTTCTTTTCCAAAATGTTTTGGTATGGGCAAAATCATCAACACAAATTAAACAGCTGTATCCCTTTAACGGGACCCAATAGTAGATTGCCACATATGCAACTGTAACACAATGCACAATTGGGAACTGTATAGTAGCCCTTCCGGAAGGGAGAGAGGGATTGTTCAAACAGTGGGATCCCTAAAAATAGCGGCCGTATTAGCGACGGGGCATCCCCTCGTTGCTAATCCATCACGTGGTCGTTTCCATTACTGCCACGTGGCGTGCGCAACTGCCACGTATGGGCCATTGTGTGGGAGTTTTCACGCCTACGGATTAGCGACAGGGCCGCCAATCCCTCGCTATCTAATACAATTTCTTGTAATGTGAGTTGTGCTTAGTGATCTTTAAAATGAATACAGATATTTACTTAAAACTGTTGCGATTAGTTACGTTATTAGTCTTCTTTGTCGCAAGATATTACATTTTGATACATTGTTCTAGTTAATGATAACATTGATTACGAATTTAATTTGACAATTTATATACAATGAAAAATGCTTTCGTAACCGGAAAAGACATCCACTTGATGGCGTCTTTTGATTTTTACCAACATGTGTGCGAGTGCACGCATCCCGATGCACATCGAAGGGACACCATCAAATTAATGCGTGTCTTTTTTGGGTTAGATTTATAATGTTAGACATTAATCATAGCAATAAGACTTGAGCTAAAACTAATCGTGAGACTTGCTTTTGATCTAAATTTGATGGCAACCATGACTCGGACTACAGAGCAACACTGCAATAAAGGCAAGGAAAATGCTACGCGTACATCACCGAACACACATCACCTTCTGATGTGTTTGCGATGCTCCTCGGGATGCGCTTGAATCGCACCCTAAGGTACATTGCACGCACATCAGAACGCGATGTTTGTTGTGATGTACACGCGCCTAGCAGTGTCCTAAAAGTAATTAGTCTTTAAAAAAAGTCTCAGACTAGGCTCACAATATAATCTGTTGGTCTAGGACTTCATAATAAGGTTGTGGGTTAGGAAAACCCTTTTTCTTGTTAAGGTATGTGGGCCGGTAACCCTAATTATGTACCAACCGATCCAACTACATCTCGGTTTGTATCCTCTTAATAAATTTTTAGTACGTTTGGACAATTTTTGTGAGGGAGGATATGATACTCCAACATTCTATATGAGACATCAATTTTTTCTTGAGGTCAAATTGAATTTTAAAAGTAATGAAATTGGATATTTAAAACTAATAAAACAAATTATTCTGAACAAAAAACTAATAAAACAAATTATTATAACTAACGTTTAATCAGGGTTGAAACCTCCATTCAAGAGGTTGATGCCACTCCTACCACCATTCTCACTTGTAATTACTGATGTTTCTCTAATTGGCATCTAATATACTTAGAATTTATTTTTAGTGAAATTTAATTAGTATTTACATACTAGCTCCAAAAGCCCTTTATGACCTGAAATAGATCGACCATTTTGAGCATGCTTTGCCGAATTTCAATCTGCTTCAATTGAAGTGCTTTAGCTTAATTTCTGTAAGCAAGAGTAGACATATAATAAATCCCTTTATTATAGTCCAGATTTCGTTGAATAATTGTGATAAGAAATGGCTCAACTCAGTTACTTTCATCTCTATGATCTCATTAATTGATTCTTCAAATGTTGGCAAAATTTTCTGTCAAATCTTCATTCGTCCCAAACCGAATATATTCTGCTTGTTTGTGGGCATGGCGCCATTTTGAGAAGATAAAGTGGACATATGTCTAAGTTGTTTTTGTTTCTTTGGTCTAAACTACTCGATATCTAATTATTCGACTACTCCGAATTCAGCTAGAGTGGTGCACCGTATAAGAAGAGGGAGCTCCCGACATTGGTGTTTTTATTTCGACAACTTGAATTAACTCAAGTGACTAGTTAATAAAGGACAACAACTCACTTTCAATTGTGTCAACCAACCGTTAGTAGACCTATGTCAAGCTTATAATACTAATTAATTAAATGAATCAACTAAAAAGTGCGTACAACATCGAATCTCACCTCTAGAAGCTAAAGACAACAAATTAATGCGTTTCTAACTTTTTCTACTTCACATCTAAATTCCAGGTCTATACTGAAACGAGAATCATTCACCTAAAACCAAAAGTTGGAAACACATGTCAACAAAGCTGAATTGTGAATGGATCAGTTTATAAACTCAACATATATAATAATTTATCCAGCAATAAATTAAATTATGTAATAAATGTACATATCCCCCTCATCACTTGCGCATTTTCATGCCTTCGTCAAAGAATCAAATGTTGGGATGGGTGGACCAAAATATAGTCCCACGTCTGTTAAGTGCAACTTAATAAAGTAGTTAAGTGGTTATATATCTCACCCCAAATAGTACTGAGATCTTTTGGAGTAAAATCTCACACCTGTAACTTAAAAGTGATTAAGTTAGAGACAATTTCGATACTAGTGAGATCCGCAGACCCGCAGATAAAGGTGCGAGCGGGCCAACGTCAAATGTACCAAATCATATGGTTTATGTATTTGATACAAGGTTGAATATGCCTACTAGATCGATATATTAAGAAAATGCATGTAAGGGGGACATGCAATTTTTGGTAAATTTAACTAAGCAAAATATATAACAATAGCTAGCTATTGCATATGCATGAAGCATCACTATATAACTGATTAAAGCTGCAAAGCCCTTTAAGCAACTTGGACACTTCCACTTAACACATTATTATATATACCTACTCACTTCCACGATCAAAATATTATAACAAGAAGAAGAAACTTAAACCCAGTTTGTAAGGCGTTTTGTAACAAATATACATTAGTACCTCTAACTATACAAAAATCATGAAGAGGGCAGTGTTGGCAGTTGTGTTCACTGTTCTTCTGGCAATGCTGATGAGGCCAGGGGCCATGGCCTTGACCTGCCCGGATGTGGTGAAACCTCTCATGCAGTGCGTGCAGTACCTGATCGGGGAAGCACTGCTTCCGGCTCCAGCGTGTTGTGATGGAGTGAAGCAGTTGAAATCTATGGTCACCATCCCCGAAGATAAGCGCTTCGCTTGCGACTGCGCGAAGCAAGCTGCGTCGCACTACCCTAACTTGAATGATGATGCAGTGAGAGATCTTCCTAACAAGTGCAACTCGCCCATATCGTTCCCTATCTCGAAGAGCATCGACTGCAGCACGTAAGTTCACTTACCATGCTAATTTATATGATCATATATATTAAATTACCAACTATGAATTACAGAGCTAATGAATTAATTGAGGAGTGTTGATATTTTTGTTTTGTTTGTTTACAGGATTGGCTGAGTTGGGATCACTTTTAAGCCTGAAATAAGAGGGATGATGAGGATGAGTGGCAGCAGTAGGGTTTATGGGTATGCATGATGAGTTTGTGTAATAAAATGTAAGAAAAGAATCAAGTGTGTTATGTACACACAGTGTTAGTGGTACTGCTGTTATATTGTAACATGGGCTTGCCCAATTTGAATAAGTGAATGCAGTGTTTTTAAATTTAAATCTAATCCAAGAACAGGAATTTGAGGACTACCACTTGGTTTCAAAGCATGACATTTATGCTTGTTGAAGATGTGTGGACCGAAATTTGTCTCACATCGGTTAAAGAGTACTTCATAAAGAAGTATATAATTGATTATCTCTCATCTAATAGCACCGAGTCCTTTTGAGATATAGCCCACACCCCACGGGCTTTACATGGTATCAAAGCCCATGGTTCGAATGAGACCTGGGAGAAAAAGCCATTTGGATCATGACTTTCGGTCCAAGGTGCAGTGTTGAAGATGTGTGGACTGAAATTAGTCCCACATCGGTTAAAGGAGTACTTCATAATTAAAGAAGTATATAATTGATTATCTCCCATCAATTAGCATCGATGATTTTTGAGATAAAATCCCAGACCTATGAGTTGGAAGGTAGTTAAGTTGTGGACAATATTAGTGTTGGCGGAGTCTACGGGCTCGTGCACGCGTGTGCGGCGCGGCCAGGGAGAATTTTTAAGCCCATGAACGTTGATCACTGATCGCAAACGAGGCGGTTGAGGATGTACGCAAGAGGAAAGAAATAGGCTATGTTTTAAAGTCGGATTTTGAGAAAGCCTATAATCATATTGAATGGGGTTTTTTGGAATATGTATTGGCACATAAAGGCTTCGGATAAAGGTGGCGGAGATGGATTACAGGTTGCCTGAAAACTATGTCCTACTATGTCATCATCAATGGGAGAAATAGAGAAAAGTTTTGTGCTTCAAGGGGACTCAGGCAGGGGGATCCGTTATCACCCTTTTTATTCATCATTATGGCGGATATTATAGGCCGGATGATTGACTCAACGAAGTCAAACGGTCATCTCTCAGGTCTATGTATTGAAAGGGAAATTGTCAACGTGTCTCACTTACAGTTCGCGGACAACTCCCTACTTATGGCTCGAAACGATAATCATTCCTTGACTAATATTTTGACTATTATGGATGATTTTTGCTTGATCTCAGGTCTCAAACTCAACAAGTTTAAATGTACCATTCTTGATATTAATGTGGAGGAACAAGCAGTCTCCACTTTTGCCGCGGATCTGGGCATCGCAATAGGATCATGACCGATCTCCTATCTTGGTATACCTTTAGGCTCATCCCCGAGGTTGATAGCGTTCTGGGAACCGATGACTCATAGGATCGAAATGTTTGGAGGGATGGAAGAAATCACATTTATCCAAGGGAGGTCGTTTAACGTTAATTCAATCGGTTTTAAATACTATCCCTACTCACGTCCTTTCTGTTTTCAGGATACCTCAAAGGGTCGCGGACCGGATTGAACAACATACACGGTACTTTTATGGGAACACTTCGATGAAATGAACAGCAGCTCGTTGGTTGATTGGAAAATTGTTTGCAAGCCCAAGGAAGATGGTGACCTAGGCATTGGAAATACTATCAAAAGAAATCAAGCTTTGTTAATAAAGTGGCTATGGAGTTTCCCTTATGAAAGCGGTTCATTATGGACGGAGGTCATCAAGAGCAAATATGGTTTAAAACGAAATGGATGGGATGCCAACATGATAGAAGGAGTGACTTATCGATGACCTTGGATGGCCATTTGTTCTCTTTATACGCAATTTCAAGCCTTCTCTTGTTTTTCACTTAAATCTGGTAATAGAATTTCTTTTTGGCAGGATCATTGGCTTAATAATCAGCCACATTAACCGGAGTTCCCATTTTGCTACGCTGCGTCTCGAAGCAATGGGGAACGATTGCGGATCTTGTGACAGCTACTTGCCACGTGTCGAACGTGCACAATATTTCTTGTATTTTACTATTATTTTGTAGAAGTGGTAAATGAGATATCGTCTCCACAGGGACTTTTCAAATCTCTTAAGAATTAAAGCTACCCTAAAGTTTTACCAGATTTAACTTGTTTTAATTTAGCCAATTTAATTAAACATAATTAAACACTAATAATATGCAAACAAAATAAACAATTGACTAAAATAAAAAAAAGTTAAATTTGGTAAAACTTTAGGGTAGGATACTCTATATTAAGGAAGATATTAGCAACTATGCACTTAATACAAAGAATCACTAGTTGTAATACGAAAAAAAACTTGTTTAATCCATGATTGCCATGTATGAATCGTTCTAAAGCATTCAATACGTGATTCTATAATTATAACTACATAATAATCCAAAGTATATTACATGTCTTGGGTTTGTTTAGATTAACTAACTACTCACTCATGCTGGAAATAAACAATGCAAATATGCAATTAAAAGATATAATGAATAAGTAAATAAATACCTCTTAACCACAACTCCAATGTTGCTTCACATATAAAACTAAACTTAAAAGAAAAGAGGTTGAAAAGAAGAGTAATGGAAAGTTAAAAAGATAGTAAGAGAGAAAAAAAGAAAATAGAAAGTTACTACGAAGCTCTCTAGTCCTATATATAGTTTCCCTGAGAGTACATCTCCTGGATAAATACAAATTCCTCATTCTTATCTAAAAAACCCATCACCGACCTCGGTGATTTGTCAGCGATTCCTAATTTGTACACAAATCGTTGAGTTAATCACTGAGTTTTGCTCTCAGTGCTCCACCGATTCAGTTGACGATTTCTATTATATTCTTCAATTCGCTATGGATTCTTTGGCATTTTCCTGCTGCCGATTTAGGTGGAGATTCCTAGTGTAAATACAAATTGTCGGCTAATCGCTGGACTTCTTCTTTAGTTGACTATTTTACTCTTCTTCTTATTTTCTTCTATTTCTTCATTTTCCTATTTAAATCCTGAAATCATAAAAGCAAGAGAATACCTAGTGTAATATAATCATTTATATATAAAATCAACCTAAATTATACTATATAATATGTCTAATTATTGACTTGTCAAATACCCACAAACTTAGCACTTTGTTGTCTCGAGCAAAAGAATACTCTAAATCATATTCTCTTTTCATTCTTTATATATTAATTTCAATCTCATTCATCTTAACTTTAAATAATAAAAATTTTAAAATAGAAGTGATCTTCAAATAAAAACATATTACCCCCAAGTAAATGAAAGTTACGATAGAATATAACGATTTAGACATAACAAAACATCCATTGTTGATAACTCAACTACATAATGTAACACTCTTCAGAACTTAAATTTCATTACCAAGGCCAGTATACAATATAGGTTTTCTCAATCTCCACCGACAAGCATCAAGCTTACAATAACTAGAATAGAATCTTAAGACACAAAAATCACTAGATTAATTTTAATTTTTAAAAATACTTTATAATAGTACCACAATCAAAATGAATAAGAATTTACCAATATACCAATGAATATGTCATTTAAAACATGTTAGATTAAGAAATATTTCAGTTAACTCTAGCTTCAAGAACTCGACTTAAATCTTTTCTTCGAAGAGTTTAAGAACATCCATCTTTTTCATCTCTCATTTTCTTTTCTATTCCATTCTAATTATTTCTTTTTAATATATATTTCTTTTGCTTTTACTTTTGAGTCCCTGCTCCATTTCCTAAGGACATTCTCACATTTTTCCCATTATAGATTCTCTGCTCCATTTCCTTTGTAATCTATAGGACTTTTTATATCTTTGTAAAATTTTGTTAACACTTCTCACTATCCACTAAAGTTGAAGAAAATATTCTTTCCAACTTATAGAATCTCATCCGTTTCTAGCTCATTTCTTCTTTCAATTGTGGCATAATGACTTTCTATATATATACTATAAAAATACTTAATCAATAGCTTTTGTAACGACCCGTTACTTTAAATAGGTGATTAGCATTAATTCAAATTCTAATTAACTCGAGTTAGGCTCGTGGTTAAGCCCGGTTTGTTTCAATTAGTGTGTGCATAGATTTGCGTGTCGTTTGGTGTTTGTATGGATCATATTATTATTTATGAAAATAACTGAATTTATTGGCCTATAATTGAATAATTGATAAATTATGGGACGCCTAATATCGTCTATAGGTCAAGGGTGACGCACATAGGTTGTGTGGTAGCGTGCACGCCCGAGTGAATTCGTTGGCGAGCACGGTGAAGTCATAGGCATGTTAATATAGATTTATATATATATTTATATGAATTGTATATATATTGAGAATAAATAAATAATTAATAATTGGTGGGCGCCTAATGACACGCGAGGTCGAGAGTGACACGCGTGGGACGTACAATAGTGTGCATGCCTAAAAGTGGTCATTGGTACGCACGGCGAATTTATAGGCGCGAAATACATACTTATCTATATATTTATATATAGTTATATATATATAAATATATATAAATGAATCCTAAAGTTTGAATCAAATAAAATTATAAATTGAATTTGCCTTGAGATACGCTTAGTATGAGCAATAAGGAAGTAAATGAATTGATTGGTTGTGGTGGTTGGCATTGTGATGCCTCGAGATGCATGTAACCTCATCTCAAGAACAATCAATGAGCAAGTATATGCATGAGTCACAATTGATATTTGGATCGTCCTCGAGATTTGTCCGTGCGAATATCGAGAAAAGTTTATATTCATATATTGTCCTTGGCCTCGAGATTCAAGCATGCAAATCTCGAAGAATATTGTATTTATTAAAAGTAAGTCGTTCAGGAGGTAATGGGATTGGTTAAATAACCATCAAGATCGACCTCGAGATATGCAACATGTATCTTGAGGAATATCAAAATATAAATGAAGAAAAGAAACCATCTGATTTGCCTCGAGGTTTATGTAATACGAATACCGAGGAAATCTCTTATTTATCTTCTTCAACAGAACCGCCTCCTTTGTTAAATTGAAATTGAAAAAAGAGGAAAGAAACCGAGAGATCGAGAGAGAGAGTGGTCAAAACTAGGGAAAGAGAGAGGCGATGAAGAAGATGAAGGAGAGTTGTTGTTTTGTTGTTGTGCATTGTGGTTGTTGTCTTTGTTAATGGAAGAGAAGGAAGGATCGACCCATCTGAGGAAGGAGACGACAGGGGTTCGTCTGCCCTCCTAGTAAAACTACCTTAGATTAAAAAAAAATGCGAAATCGAACCAAAGACAACATCCCTAGTTTCGATTTGGGGGAGAGGATACACACGCACGGGCCGTGCGTATGCACCCCTTGCCCTAGGCCGCGCCAAAGGCCTGGGCCAGGCTCGGTCCATGGGGCAAGGCAGGCCTAATGCCTTCGCCAGGATTGGGTCAGACCCGTTAGGGTCGACCCGACCTAACAAGGAAAAAATAAAATGCTAGAAAATAGGGAAAAATTCAAAAAAAAATCATGAAAAATATAATATTTTGATAAAATAAATAGAAATTGATGAGTTTCTATGAAAAATGAAAAATTTAGGATTCATGCGAGACTTTATACCAGGGTTTTTAACGTGAAATGGTCGGATTGACCTAAAAAGTGATAAATTGGTTCCGGATTTAATTAGGAACAATTTAAGGGTTCTAATTCATGAGTATTGGACCCAAATTGATGACAATTGGTTTAATTTAGGTTATTGGTCGACGGGGGAAAGGTGTATAGATCTCGAGAATCGTGTAAGTCGGTATAAGTTGGGAAAACTCAGCACATGTAAGTGGGACTCATATTCTTATCTACTATGCAACGTAATTAGTATGTTTATTTCATATAACATTATGGACTGGGAATGGGGCAATGTACCTGACTTGACTAGCAATTGTTTTTATGTTAAATTCTCGAAAAGAGGTATGATGGGCGAATCGGACTGGAGTGATGATGGAAGTGTTGGATCATTACCAGCACATTCCTTTTCAGAAACCTTGAGGTACCCGATTGTTGCTTTCCTATTTGAGTTAGTAGCTACGCTACGCATGGATACACCTTAGAAATCACACGTCGCTCGATGTGTGAGTTTCTGTGGATCATAATTCAGGGTAACGAGAGTTTATAGCTCAATCTTAAAATGAAAATACAAGTCATGTGCACAGTTGCAATTGACTTATAAACTTGCATTTCATTATCTATTGTTATATCATTTTAATGCTTGAATAGATATGTTTTGGATTCATATTGCTATTCATTTATTTATTGATATTAGTTGATAATTGATACGTTTACGAGCATCATTTACTGAGCAAGTTGGAGCGTTCATTTCACAATTAACATTTCAGGTTATCGACATGAGCTTCGACTTAAGAATGGAGAAGATTAGGAGTTTACTCTATGTTGAATTGATTTCCCTACTGTTTATATATTGTATTGAATTATTATTTTGTAATAAATAGGGATGGGATATGGTTTTACAGCTAAGGTTTATGCAGGTTTTTGTATATCTTATGTTTTATCGAAAAAAGTTTTAATTCCAGTGTGTTTATAATTATATCGATATAAGATATAATGTATTGTGATTATCAGGTATGAAGGACGATTGAACTGTTACACTAATTGAGTTCGACTAGTGTACCGGGGCTTAATTTGGATTTCAGGTCGGGTATTGTCCTATTTGGGATAGGGGATGCTATTGTTGGTATCAGAGCTTAGCTTATAAAGCGAGCTTCCATATTCTTGAATTGTCTGAGAATCAAGAATAACTCTAATACAGTTTAGTGTCGCAACCTGAAATTATTAACTGTAAAGTGAATAAAAGTCTAGGTTCACTAACTTGGAGATTTTTCTCAGGTTATTGATAACCTAGGACTTTATAAATGATTTTTATTGATGTTTTGGAGGCAATGAAAAATAAAAGCTTGAGTTATGTTATGTGTTGTGATGTATTGTATCTATGCGATAGATATAACTGAAATATCTTTCCTATATGTTATCTTGAAGGTCTTATCTCCCATCTTTATCTTGGAATCCAATGAATAGATGGTGAGGGTTCTTGGAGAACCTGGATTTCAAGGATATTATAACAATGGAAGACAATATAAATATTATAAGATGGTTTGTATCCATCAATATATCAAGATTTAAGAAAATATCGAAAATTAGGGTTTTTAGAAATTTAAATCTCAATAGTATACAGAAAAATGAAAGACATAAGAAGTCGTATGACGACAAAAAAAACTTTTCTCCTATTAGATAGTCCCTAATGGTCTTTATTCTCACTGATATTATTAGATTAATAATAGTCGGTGTAAAAGGATCGATCAGACCTGGACTTTGAGACATATATTAGGAGAATGCATGTTAATGAGGAAGTGATTTCTAAGAAAATTCAAAAGTGATGAGTCACTTTGAGTAGAATATACACTAGTGTCTAGACTAGTTAAACAAGATTAAATGTCATTCGATAAGGAAATTAGTGGTAGACGATGATAAGAACCTAATTGAGGTTGGATAACCACTAGTATATGCATACTTCATAAATTGTTATGATGTATAAGATTCCAGATATGGTGCTACTCCATACTAGAATAACGAGAAGAAGTTTATTAGGGTGGTTGTGGTATAATTACCTATCCTAAAAGTAAAAATTAAAAATAAGAAGAAATATGTCAGTATAGTATGGTGCAACTGCATATACTGAAGGATAAAATAAGAAAATGTTTCTTAGTGTTGTTATGGTTTAATCGAACTCACTAATAGAATGATAAAAGAAAATAGTGATGTTATGGTGGATCTACAGGGAAAAGAAAAACAAGATTACGAGATTGAGGCATAGATAAATGTTGGGATATAAAAAACGATTCTAATTGCAAAATTACATTAAAAAATGAAGATTCATAGCGAGAAATGAGTGTGTTGTGAAAGATCTGTGTTGTTAGTCAATTATATCTTATCTATTGGACTTTTATCACTTTTATGGTAATTTCAGATGAAAACTTAAAGTTGAAAACTTGTAAGAATGTGTATGATCTGGGTTAGAACATGGTAGTGAGCTAGTAAGATGTTCTAGTCTGATATTTTAGACTGGAATAGTCTAAATTAGGGAGAATGAGTTGTCAATAAATCTGAGGATTTGTGAATCCTAAGAATACTTTACGATACTAGGATTGAATAGGTAAGCAATATATTAAGAGGTTGGTATTAAATGCTACACTTAACTGAATATTATGTAAATTTTTAAATTTATGCGAATGATGATTCGTAGAAATAAGTTATCACTCAAGATTCAAATGATTCGAACTTGTTTTTGAATAGTAGTAGGTTCTTTATGAGAATTCAAACTTGATGAACGAAAGTTGTGTTTTTAAAAGTTTCAAGAAATTTATTTGTCAAATTCTCTTGGAATCTTATCACAATTTGAAATTAAATTCATCAATTACTTGATTTCTAAGGTTAAACCAATGATCAATTTCATTTTACTTAGTGTACTATGGGAATTGTATGAGTTTGAAAACTCATCAACTTGTGTGATGAGTTAATTTTAAGTAAATCAAGGATAAATTTTCTTTGCCCATGATCAACAACTCATTTGGATCTATTATATGAAACCAGTTGTTCTCAAAGGTTGGTTGAGATATAGTTTTCATTAAATTAAAATCAAAATAAGAACTATATGAATATAAAGTCAGGCAATGGCTTGATTATGATAAAAATCATGGTGAGAATCATTGTAACTCACTAGAGCTCATGCTATATTCATAAATGGAAAAAGATGTAGAGTTATTGAACTCTATTGAAGTAAGATTATCATTATGCCACCAATGATAATATAAAAAGGTTGAATACTTAGCAAAAGCACAAGCAATTGTTGGGTTTTGGGGTTCATACGTAGTGAAAAATTCAAAACAAATTTTGAAAAATCCCAACAGGATCGAAAATAGGTTCCATTAAAGTAGATCTACAAAAGTAAACCATACCTTAATCTGTGATTTACTTCTCTAATTGTTCGATTCTCAAGACGTTCAAGTGCGCGTCCTCTATCGAGAATTCACACACGAACGGTGACCACAATTTGGAGTGCTAGCCCCAAAAGAGATAGAAAACGTTTTTCTTTCTCTCATAAAGTCTAGAGAACTCGAAAATAGCAAAAATGAAAATCTTATTTTGTTTTATGGTTTCATCATTTATTTATGTGTAAATAAGCCCTCACTTACAATCCTATTCGTAATACAACTATTCTATTTAGGCGGTTTAAGCAAATTACACAAATGCCCCTATTAATAAGTTATCATATAACAAATCATAATGACTTTTATGTCATGGATTTTATCATATAAAACTCATTACTCTAGACCAATTGAAATTGCGCAAAGCTATTCTTTGTGTGTGACCCAATAAGTTCATGCGACGTTGGCAATAAATCAAAAACCATTTTAGTACACAAATCATAAACGATCTCTAGCAAGACATTATCAAAATCGCGATACAACTGAATGAACATCATATATCATATCATGTTGTCATGCAATATCTTTTGGTTAAACATAAGGCATTGAAATTCACCCTTAATATTCAATCGTACTAGTCTCGATCTTTAAGTAAACGGAAAGCATCTAAGTGACATTGATCATTTCAATTCACATGGACTTGGCCATTATTAGTCTATCATATCGAGGGGTCCACTGATATCTCTCTCTATATGAGAGTGACAAATTTTATCTTAATTATACGCCTTCACATATTATTCACATGGTAACCAATCATAATCTTTATAATCGTCTGGTTAAAGATAATATTTGATTGTGTCAAATTACTATGCTCCTAATATTGAAGTCTATAGTAATCTCAAGTCGAAGGACTAAATGATATACCTATCATGAGTAACACCTATGACTTAATCCATGTGGTGTTCTCATAGCGGGTCGGTCCAGTACCTTGTTCCCTAACAAGTACTCATGATCTTAATTCGTATCCCTATATACGTAATCATCACATGACCATCAATCAAGATTCACACTAGTCTTAATTCATTATAGTTCCAAGTATAATGACCGACTGGAGACATTTAGGATATTTCTATAAATACTCATGGATCATACTATACGGTTAACATGCAATCACTTATAATAAAATAACAAATGAAAAACTCAATTTTATTAACTAAAATTATAAGATAAACAACGTTTCTGGATTGACCTAGGGCACATGCCCCAATAGCAATGTTACAGAATTATGAGCCCTGATGATAAATTGGTTTATGCCAAGGGATTGCTAGTACAAGTACTAAGCTTCAAATATAAATGACTCAAACATGTGTCGAATATGAATTGTGAGTCGATGGATTTGACCAGGATTGAGAAAATTAGAGGATTGTCTTATATTCAACACAAAATAAAAAAATATTATCTTGGAATAATTAAAGGATACAAACACGATATACAAAGAATTGTAGTATCGTTGTGTCGTATATTCAATTAAGCTAAGAATGAAATTAAGATAAGTTCTAGAGTTGATACTTAGATGTTACAAGACATGGGTGTAGATCCTAACTTATTTGTGAATTTATTCAAGTGAATAGGTTGCACGAGTTCATTCACTCATCGTAGAATCTGAAATACAAATTTAACCAAGTGAAAGGGATTTGGCGAGACTTTTAGTGATCCATAGAAGTAGAGAATCTTAGAGAAAACACTAAAAGACAAATGAGAAGGATAAAAATCAAAGAGTTGGTGCAATGTGATTTGGATATCTTCAAGCTATGAGAGTTCAAAGAGTTTAATTATCCGAGTGAAAGAAATTAAAGGTGAAGTGAGTAACTTAAATTCATGAATATAATGAATTCATTATGAGAAATCACCCACACAAAGTGATGGATGTGATCAATACTTTGAATAGAAAAAGAATTGGAATTGTAATTATAATAAGAACTTCTCAGTATTATCTCTTGAGGGAGAGATGTGTAATAACGATGATGAATTATAAAGCTTGTCGGCACATCATTAACTGAGTTGTTGGAATTGATAATTACAAATATGTTCTTTGAAGCTCAGATATGAAATCGAGCCAAAAGTTTGATTAATTAGGTGATATTGTGGTTAAGAAGTCTAATGAAAACTATTTAATATACCAAGATTTGGTTATGAATGATTAGTTTCCAGATTAGATTGTATAATGAAATTGTGTTGAATGCATTAATTGCTGAAATAAAAATTTTAGTTCAGGAAAGATATTAGGCAAGAATTGTTTCAATAATCTCATGAATCTCTTTATATTCATTATACAGACAATGCCATATTATATTGGGGTCTACAAGAAGATTATAGATTGTCTGAGGTGATGATATATGTTGTTAAATTCATAAAGAGATATGAGAGTTATTCAGTAGGTTGAGACTTAATAATAAAATCCTGAATAGTTAAGTAAATTCTTATCTACATTTGATGGTAGTAGGATAACATAACTGAGAGTTATGTAATGAAATTAATTAGAATTTGGTGTTAGCACAAAATAATAAAATTTGTAATTGATAGATTGATCAAGTCTACAAACTCTTTTCAGTAAGATTATGTTATTCTTTAGACGAATTGAGCTAGATATATGTATATGAAGATGTGAGAAGATATGATGTTTCAGTGTTTCATTCCCCGAACGCAGATCCGAGACTTGCTTCCAACAGTGGGAGAAGTTATTGATATAGCTGAAAATCATTCTCAATCTCAGTATAAGATACTTTCTTTGTATTGACAAAGAAACCGAGCTGCTAATGCTGGTTCTAAAGAAAAAATATTTTGAGCTTGTGTCTCATAATGTTTAACCACTGAAAGAAAATAGATTTCTTTGTGTGAGCTCTTTGATAATAAAGGTTATCAGGTGGATTACATTATCGAATGATAAAGCTGACTATGCTCAATCTTATTATACGTTGATGTGCAGAACTAATATTAGAGGTACAACTTTTGTAAAAAAATGAGATAATTAAGAGCTACGCGGAGAGGGTATAGCAGATTAGGTGATTTATAACTATAACTGGTAAAGATAAAGATGTTGAGGATTCGAGCATCATAGATTATTGGAGAGTTCAAAAGACAGTTTTGTTGTACTCTTAAAAGTCTCATCTATGAAAGGGCTTTGTAAGTTCGGATTAAGAGAAAATAGGAGTTTCATGAAAATGAAAAGATCATTTGAGAACGAGAGTCATACATGGAAAAAAATTTACATTTCTCTTTAGAACTA
Source organism: Stephania cephalantha (assembly GCA_039657325.1). Taxonomy (NCBI): domain Eukaryota; kingdom Viridiplantae; phylum Streptophyta; class Magnoliopsida; order Ranunculales; family Menispermaceae; genus Stephania; species Stephania cephalantha. The sequence continues at coordinate 6,672,258 of CM077578.1, read as the reverse complement.
TTGGTAACTTGTGTGTTTCCTTTAATTTCGAGGACAAAATTGTTTTAAATTGGGGAGACTATAATGACCCATTACCTTAAATAGGTGACTAACATTAATCTGAATTCTAATTAACCCGAGTTAGGCTGGTGGTTAAGCCCGACTTGTCAAGATTAGCGTGTGCGTGGATTTGCATGTCGTTTGGTGTTTGTATGGGTTGTATTATTATTTACGAAAATATATGAAGTAATTAGCCTATAATTGAATAACTGATAATATCGTGAGTGGGTCAAGGGTGACGCATATGGGTTGTGGGGTAGCATGCACACCTGAGTGAACTCGTTGGCGAGCACGGCGAAGTCATAGGCGTGTTAATATAAGCTTATATATATTTATAGATAAATTGTATATATATATGTATATACATTGAAAATAAATAAATAATTAATAATTGGTGGGCACCTAGTGACACGCGAGGTCGAAGGCGACAAGCATATGACGTGCAATAGTTCGCACGCCCGAAAGTGTTCGTTGGTGCGCACAATGAATTTATATGCGCGAAAGACATAGTTATCTATATATAGTTATATATATTAATATATATAAATGAATCCTAAATTTTAAATCAAATAAAATTATATATGCCTCGAGATGCGCGTAGCTTGAACATCAAGGAAGTAAATGAGTTGATCAGTTGTGGTAGTTGACATTATGATGCATCGAGATGCGTGCAGCCCCACCTCAACAACAATCAATAAGCAAGTATATGCATGAGTTTTTAGATCGTCCTCGAGATTCGTGTGTGTGAATCCTAAAGAAAGTTTATATTCATATATTGTAATTGGATAGGCCTCAAGATTCACATAGGCCTCGAGATTCGAGCGTGTGAATATCGAGGAATATTGCATTTATCAAACATAAGTCGGTCATGAGGTAATGGGATTGATTAAATAACCATCAAGATCGACCTCAAGATATGCAACATGTATCTCGAAAAAGATCAAAATATAAATGATGAAAAGTAAACATTTGATTTCCCTCGAGATTCGTGTGATATGAATATCGAGGTAATCTCTTATTTATCTTCTTCAATAGAATTGCCTCCTCTGTTGAATTGAAATTGAAAATATAGAGAAGAGAGAAAAAGAGATAGAGAGAGAGGGGTCAAAACTAGGGAAAGAGAAAGGCGATGAAGATGATGAAGGTGAGTTGATGTTTCGTTGTAGTAGTAGTTGTTGTTATTGTTGTTGTTGTTGTTGTTGTTGTGTTAGTTGTTGCAGTGGTTGTAGTTGTTGTACGTTGTGGTTGTTGTTTATGGAAAAGAAGCGAGGCTCGACCCATTAGAAAAAGAGACGACAGGGGGTCGTCTCCACGCCTAGTGAAACCACCTCGGATTTAAAAAAAATGAAATCAAACCAGGGACAACGTCCCTAGTTTCGATTTGGGGAAAGAGGTGCACACGCATGGGCCGTACGTGTGCACCCCTGCCCTGGGCCGAGCCAGGCCTAGTGCCTTGGTCAGGGACGGGTCGACTCGTTAGGGCTGACTCGACCAAACAAGTTAAAAAAATAAAAATAGAAAAAAAGAGAAAAATGCTGGAAAATAAGAAAAAATTCCAAAAAATAAGAAAAAATCTCAAAAAAAAATAATATTTTGATAAAATAAATAGAAATTAATGAATTTCTATGAAAAATGAAGAATTCGGGATTCATGCGAGACTTTATACCGGGATTTTTACCTCGAAAAATGTAAAATGGTTGGATTGATCTAAAAAGTGATACATTGGTTCCGAATTTAAATGTAGGATCATTACCGACACTTTCCCTTCATAAACCTTAAGGTACCTGATTGTTGCTTTCCTATTTGAGTTGGTGGCTACACTATGCCTGGATACACCACAAAAATCACACATCGGCCGACGTGTGAGTTTTTGTGGACCGTAATTCAGGGTAACAAGAGTTTATAGCTCAGTTTTAAAATGAAAATACAAGTCACGTGTATAGTTGCAATTGACCTGTGAACTTATGTTTTGGATTCATATTACTATTCTTTTATTTATTGATATTATTGATAATTGATACGTTTATGAGCATCACTTACTAAGCAAGTTGGAGCACTCATTCCCCAATTAACATTTCAGGTTATCGACGTGCGCTGCAACTCAGAAACGGATAAGATTAGGAGTTTATAATCTTCTCTACGGTGAATTAATTTTCTTATCGTTTATATATTGTATTGAATTATTATTTTATAATAAACAGGGATGGGATATGTTTTACGGTCGAGGTTTATGCCAGTTTTTGTATATCTTATGATTTATCGAAAAAAGTTTTAATTCCATTGCGTTTTCAATTATTTATTTGATATAAGATATAATGTATTGTGATTATCAGGTATGAAGGACGGTTGTACTGTTACTCTAATTGAGTCTGATTGGTGTACCAGGGCTTAATTAAGGTTTCAAGTCGGGTATCGCCCTAATTGGGATAGGGGATGCTAAAGCTTTTGTATCACAAGATTCTTAGAAATTTGTCTCATGCACTATTGTTTCGATCTTCTACCCATTATCATAACTAACACAAAAGTATTCAATTTACTGTATACATCAACTGGTAAAGTTAATAAAAAATGGTATAAAAATTGATTCCTTCTATCATAAAATTCACTTGAAAAATAAAAATATCAATTCCATTCAAAAAAATCTATTTTATGTTCATTATCATTCTAACTAAAAATAAAGTAAAATGAAATTCATACTTACTTGAGTTAGAAAGAAATTTGTAAAATTTTATCAACTCACTTGAATATCGGATCAAAATTTTAAACTTTTTGCTAGATCAATTCTAAATTTATCATCTACCTTTCTTTTCTTTCCTAGCAATCATTGTCATACTTTCATTAAAATACCCCCAAACGCATTCCAAACCTTGTCCTCAAGGTTTTAAAATTAAGTTGGGTTTCAAACAAAATAAATATACCATGTGAAGCATAAACGAATTGATATATGTAATAAAAATGTAACTAAATAAACAAATATTGAATTCAACAATTTGAAATGAATGGAATGTAAAGGGAACATAATTCATTCATAAGCAAAAATTTCATCAAGATCAATACATTGTATCACTCAGTCATTCATTGCATACAAGAGAAAATAAGTTACACACGGCGATGTCCAAAAGTAAATTCATCATCATCTTCATCTATTCCTGCAGAAGGGTGGGAAACATAACTATCAGCTGGATTGTATGTCCTAATTGGAAATTGCAATTCAAAGACGAATTTATGACACTTCTCCTCGAGTCCTGCAAATAACTATCATATCTTCTATCAGACCTAGAATGGTAGTGTTGTAAAGTCCTCTCGTTTGCGGCTATCATTTCTTCATTGAGATGAATATTCGTCCGGCTATACATAAGTAAAGAAAATATGATCCAAAAAACCCTCCCTTCCTAAGTTGTGACAAAGATGGTGTCGAACTCGTATCAACATTCGGTACGTTCACTCTAGCCATTAATCTTGTCGCTCTCTGTGCGTCTTCTCTTATCTTCCTCTTGTTTTCATATGTGATTCGCCGTCTTACTTCTCTAGAATTCATCACATCAAATGATTCTCATTCATCCTTTGAGTCATTGTATCCTACCACCTTCTTTATTCTTTGTACACCCGCATCATTTATGGTCTTCTCGGCAATACATCGAAGTTTGTATCGAAACCTACCCCAGCTTTCATACATAATTTAGTGATTAAAACTGGGAATAGCATTCCTTCGTTCTTTGTAGTTTGCATTGCAAACTTCATAGAATCATGTATAATTTTCTCAACATCAATATAATCCTTATTCATAACTATACGATAAAGTAGAGCAGCTCTAGGGTTCTTCACTTCAAAGTGTTGCTTGATTGGATAAAAACGTGCATATATAATATAGCTCCAACTCTTTATAATTTTCTTAAAATAAGTGGTTTTAATAAATCTCAGGTGTCATTCACTATCAAGTGCAAATCCCCTCCCCGGAGGTATCTCTAAGGCGTCTTTAATTATTTGAAAGGGATATGATTCCTTATCTTCATAAATGAAATTCAGGTAATTCTCCTCCGTTCTTTGTCTATTATGTGGTAGACCAAAAAACCTATTCAACCTAGTAGGTGAAATATCAATCTTCTTCATTCTTACTACTACTTTGTCCCATTGTTTACTAACATGCCCATTTGCATAAAATTGTCGTACAATTTTTGAACATCCTCTTTCTCCTCGACCCGCATAGTCTCAAAAGTCGCTCCCATCCCATTTCTCTGATGATGCTCACAATTTTCTCCTCATACTTGCTCACATTCTAAATATTGAACCCTCTCTCAGGAATTATGACTCTTTTTTATCACTGTAGTATCTTCTATGAGCTCTAGGTCTCACAAACAAAGAGAGGTCATAAGACACAAAATGACTAGGGTTTGGATTCTCAAAATATTCTTCATCATCAGATGATGATGGAGATTTTTCTTTAAGCTCATCCTTCCTAAGTTTAGGTTCTCTAATACTAACCCCGGTAGGTATAATATTCATTAGGTGACCCATATATTTTTGCTTTTGTTTTGCTTGCACTACCCCCTTCCTTTTGTCTTGCTTGCTACTCCTACCTCTTCCTCTACCTCTTCTTGCCATAGAATAATTCAACTATGATGAAATAGGTAAATTGAAATCCTGTAGTTGAAAATCCAAACTAACAGGGTAAGGAAAACAAGTTTTTGAAAAGGCTTTGGCATAGATTCTTGAAAGAGTTGAAAGTAATACGAATAAAATAGTTGTATCAACACATCCCTATCATGAGTAAGAATATATATTGGAGAAATTTGTGGAAACCCTTAAACTCTTTGGAAAACCCATATTCAAATTGAAAACTTGTATAAAAACCCATTTTCAAAAACAATTTGCAATAAAAACTCAAAAATTACATTCGTTGAAAATATCAACAAGAATTATTTTTTGTTAAGATATCGAAACCAAAAGGATGTTAGAGTATCGATTCATTACCTTTTGAGAGTGAATCCCTCAAGTAATATGTTCTATTAGCTCCTTAGACCACCTCTCCAAGCTTTAATTTGAAAAAACACTCACTACGCCCTAACTAAGTTGTATGAACTTGGAGTTCAAAATTTATAGGGTTGAAACACTCCTAAGTAAGGCAGGATGCACTTAAAATGAGCTTTAATTCAAGCTTTGAAAGGTTGATTCTAGGAAAAAAACTGATCAATTAATTGAATGGGTGTAGGGTTTTTAGATGTTATAAGGTTTATTATTAGCCATTTGGGAATCTATTTCTAAAAATACGAATTCGTGCTCAGTGAATCGGGGTTTAAGTGAAATTGCTGACAAATCGCCAGTGAAATCATTGAAAATTAGTCTCTGTAGTCTAGTGATTAGTTCAACGAATCTTAATATAAAATCGAAATTGCTGACAAATCACCAAGTCAGTTTTCACTTAAAAACTTGCAAACTGCTGGCGATTTATCCTACGATTCCTAGTGTTATTTGGTATCACTCAAAATCATTGACCAATTTCTGCTGTTTTTTCTATATATCCAATATTATATTAATTACCATACATAGCAATCATAATTAAGGTAGAATTGATCAGTATTAAATAACAAATATTATGAAAATAAAGTTGGATTTGTAATTAGGAAACATCATATTAAATAAATACTTTATTACTTCAAATAAATTTAAACAAATGTGATTCAAATGAAAAATAACTCAATCATCCCCCTCTTAATTGGGATATCCCAAAAAAAAGTTAAAAGTAAAATGACAATAAATATACTAACTATCCTAAATCTAGTAATACGGAAAGACATTGGCTCGATCAACCCCCTTATATGAAGTTATTCTAGGATTGTAATACTAAAATACTTCCATTTTAAGAGTCAAAAGTTGAGAGAATAGAAAATAACTAGCTAATCCTAATACTAAAACTAAAAGTAAATATAGAGTATGAGCTGCATCCCATAGAGTTCTTTTGTTTATAGTCGTTGACTCTACTTGGTACATAAGATCATTCGTCATTCAACTTAAGTGAATGAAACTGACCATTAGCTGATTCTTCATCATTCTTGACGTCTTCGGCTTCCTTATCATTCTCAGCATCTGCATATCGTCCTTCTTGGTGATAATGATGATAAGAGTTATCCCCTTCATAATCATCATCATAATTGTTGTCATTGACGTAATCGTCCATCTCGTAACCATCATGAAGATACATATAACATTTCCCATCTTAAGAGTAACTATACATTGTTCGACATCGAGAATAGCTTCAGCTGTCTTGAGAAGAGTACGTCCCATTAATATTACATCATCTTTCTCAATTTGTGGTACAACCAAGAAGTTGGTGAGATATTTTAATCGTCCCACTTGTACCGGCTTATTCAACGACATTCCAAGTGGAAAGATCTTATCACCATTTGCTTTGTGGACAATAAAAGGTGGTATAAAATCAATATTCAAATTGGCTTTTCTATACCATTGTTCTAGTAAGATATTCATGTCAGCTCTTGTGTCAAGTAAAACGCCAGGGAAACTGACGTCATTGATCATCAAGTGGAGGAAGAGTTTCTCTGGATTTTCTTTATAGATTGTAATCATATGTCCTAAATCTTGAAGTTTCGGTTGCTCATCAGTAAATTCATCTTCCGTCGGTTGCTTCTCTTCTTGATGTTGCACTTCAGGTTGCTGCTTCTTTGATTTCTTCTTATTATTACTTAGATTCTTATACATCCATAGTGTAATGGTTTCATTTTTAACGGTTTCACTCGCATGGATGCAAACATTGAACTCCATTTCCTTACTTTTGCGGACTTTATTGCTCAATCTCGAGATTGATGATCTTCATATCATGTTCAACAAAATTTTCATAATAAAATTTTAACCTATAATCGTTTACTTTAAATATTTGTCTTATTTCTAAGCTTTCTATTTCTACTGCGCCATGAGGTAGTAAATTAACAACCAGATAAGGTCCTATCCATTTCAAACGGAATTTTCCAAGAAATAATTGAAGTCTTGAACAAAAGAGTAGAACTTTATCTCCTACTTGAAAATTTTTAGGAACTAATAACTTATCATGAAATGCTTTAGTTTTTTCTTTATAAATTGATGCATTTTCATAGGCGTTGTTCCTAATTTCTTCTAATTCTTGAAGAATAAACTTACGTTGGTTTCTTGCTTCATTGTAATTCTTCTTACATGTTTTTATTGCCCAATAGGCTTTATGATCTAGTTCTACTGGTAAATGACATACTTTTCCAAATACTTACTTATAAGGTTTCATGCCTATGGTTGTCTTAATGTCGTTATATATGCCCATGATGTGTATTCTAATCTAAGACTTCAATCCTTACGTGTTGGACTAACTATTTTTTTCTAGTATTGACTTAATTTCTCCATTCAACATTTTAGCTTGTCCGCTAGTTTAAGGGTGATATGGAGTAAATGTGACGGCCCCAAACTCCGAGGCAAACAGGGTACCGCCACGTCGCCAGACACGTCACCAAGCATGTCACGTCACCGCACACTTGTCTTTAACTGCCCGCGACCTAAACCTTTGTACGTATCTTATTCGCCTTAACTTAGTATTATGGATGTTTTTATGAATATTTACATTAAATTGACTAAGTTAAGTTGCTCGTGATTTATTAAATTATTATAAGTTAATTAACAAAGAAGTCTTTGAAGCATGCAAATATCATAGAAATGAAAAGTTTGCCTTTTATAAATAACCCTATAGTGTGGAAACCCGGCATTAGATACCATGTATATCAAGAGCGACAAAAGTACAAAATGTGAGCATATACATGTATCATATACAAGTCCTCCCAAAAATTTCATAAAAGCAGTAAAAATACATATAAACACCTACGCAAAAAGCTGATGGGGCTCTCCTAACTCAGAGGTAGTCGCCTAAGACCCCCTTGCCCCGGTTCGTCGTAGGATCTGCGATTTGTCACCAAAAACAATGACAAATCCCAAGTGAGTAAATCCCAGAGAATGTTAGCTAATATTCACGAATTCCAATAAAACGGCTACAATTCATGCAATTTAAATAAGAAACAAGAATAAAGTAATCGCTTGAAAATAAGTCGTTGAGAAGTCGAATTTGGACACGAGTGTAGCGTGACAGAGAACCCTGGTCGACATCTGGGAATCGTCTTAGCTAAACCGAGAGGAGCCATTGACGATCACCTCGCCAAACATCTCACGGTCGAATGAAGGAAACCATTGAACGGGAGAAACCCCATCCAAACATCTCTCGAGAGGAACCCATGACGAAGACTTAGGCCTTCGTCAAACATCTCTCAACCTACGGGTCTCGCGGAGAATAGTCACCGCGTAGCCCTAACATGGCAAATTACTCGAACAGTGCGGGGTAGCTAGCCCCGGGGTGTGAGTCCGTGCCATGCCCGACCCCATCGACAAACACACATACACACGTGGGAGTGGATGAACAGTAAATGAACAGCAATAGAAAGCACAATGGAATAATTGAAATGCGAAATAAAGTAAATGCCATAAATGAATTTTAACTAATTTTCTCATAGGTTTACTTACCTCAAACGCCTTCGAAACGTCTCGCACTCGCCTCGAGATACGTACCCGACACCCGACTATGGTAGCCTAAGTCCCTGGTGTCCAATTATACAATTTTTATTATTTTAGAGTCTCATTAAATGAATTTATAGTGTGAGACCAAAATTTGTAAAATTTTTATTCCAAAAAATTTAATACTTTGCACACTTTTTGAACCATACCAAGGATTGTTCCGGCAACGCGCCACCGCGCCTCTGCTCCACGTCGTTCACCACCACCGCCCGCCGCCGCTCGCCGCTGCCGCACCGACGCATGCCGCACGCTGTCGGGCCGCCGCCACCTCGCCGCACCGCTGCCGGCTGCTGCCGCGTGCTTGCCGCCGGAGGCTGCCGCTGCGCCGCTTCTCGTTCCCGCAGTCCGCGCCTTCTGCCGTCCGCCGCCCGCTGCCGCTCGCCACGCTGGTCGCCGTCGTCGTCGCGAGCCGCGAGCCGCCGTTTCCACGCCGCCGCCAGCCGCCGCCGCCGATCCGCCGCGCCATCGCTGGTCCTCGGCGTTGCGAGCTCGCTGCCATCGCGCCGCCATGCCTTCGTCGTCCGATCGCCTCACGCTGCCGCCGCTTGACGCTCGCCGCGCCGTCCGCAGCCTCTTTTCCCCTCTCTCTCGCCCATCTCTCTTGCTCTCTCTCTCTCTCTCTTTTCTTTCTCTCTCATCTCTCTCTCTCTCTCTTTTTTATTTCTCTATTCTCTCCTCTCTTTTTTAAAGGAAATTTTATTTTATTTTATTTTATTTGGAGAAAAGACAAAGTGAATGATGAGGGATGGGTTTGATGTGATGTGTGATGTGATGGGATGGGTGATGTGACAACTCAATCCCATACTACCCCGTACACCCGCGTTACGTGCACTCCGCGACGTCGTACACTCTCGTCACTACACGCGCACAACGCGACCAAATGAAATTCTCAAGTGACGCGGCGTGAACTATTTAATAATAGTAAAATAATTAAACACTCGCCACACAAAATAACATATTTCACCCATTAGGAGTGCCATAAATTTGTCGCGACGTCCACGTGGGTCTGAGCTTAGGATCTTAATCTATAATTTGCAAGTTAATCGGGATCGATTAAAACGGGTCGTTACAATATTCCCAACTAAAGGGAATTTCGTCCCGAAATTCAGATTTAATTCGATCTTTACCTTGGAACAAGTGGGGGTATCGCCCTCGCACGGTAGACTCCCTCTCCCCAATGATGCCCTTCAAGGGAGAAACCTTCAAGTAGACCCAATCATCTTCTTCATAATTCAGCCCATCGCGGTATTTGTTCGCGTACTTCTTTTGTCTGTCCTGAGCAGCCTGTAACCTCTGACGAATCAACATAATTTTCTCTGTGTGATCTACAACAATCTCAAACCCAACGGTAGCTACGTCCTCGGGCTCTGCCCAACAAGCTGGTGATCTGCATGGTCTCCCATATAGCGCCTCAAATGGTGGCATCCCAATACTAGCCTGATAGCTATTGTTGTAGGCAAACTCACAAAGTGGCAAAAACTCCTCCTATGACCCTCCAAACTGTAGCACACAGGCTCTGAGCATGTCCTCAAGAATTTGAATAAGTCTCTCAGACTGACCGTCAGTCTGCGGATGAAAAGCCGTGTTGAACTGCAATCTGTTACCATACTGCTCCTGCATGGCCTGCCAAAGCTGCGAAGTAAGTCGACTATCTTTGTCTGACACTATAGACACTGGCACTCCGTGCAGTCTGATAATTTCTCGCTCGAAAAGCGTGCTCAGCTGTGGAAAGCTATATTTCATGGAGATTGGGATAAAATGCGCTGACTTCGTCAACCTGTCCACGATCACCCATATCGCATCGTGTTTCCGTAAAGTCTGCGGTAATCCACAAACGAAATCCATCGTAATGTGTTCCCATTTCCACTGAGGGATGGGCAGCGGCAGCAATAACCCTCCAGGCCTCCTGTGCTCAGCCTTATCCTGCCGGCACACCTCACAACCCCTAACATAGGCGCCAACGTCCGCCTTCATCCCTGGCCACCAAAATAGTCGTCGCATATCGTGATACATTTTGGTCATGCCAGGATGCACTGTATACCGGGACCTGTGAGCCTCCTGGAGTATCCCATCGCGTATCTCTACCACTGCTGGAATCCATAACCTCCCTCGGTGCCTCAAACACTGATCCACAGACTTGCTCCAATCTGGGTGATCGGGACTGCGTGCCATCTCACTGAATCTCGAGTACATCTCGTCACTCATCTGACACTCCAACACTCGCGGAATAGAAATAGACGGTACACCAATCAGTCCACGAATCTGTGCGTCCGCTGTAGCAGGAACCTTTGTCAAACTCAGTGTTGTCGCCGCCTCAAGTAAACCATACTTGTGCATCATATGGCAGGCAACTGTCTCAGAATTTGGTCCTCTTTTGCTAAATGCATTTACTACGACATTTGCCTTCCCATGCTGATATTCGATGGAGAAGTCGTAGTCCTTCAGCAACTCTAGCCAACGTCGCTGTCTCATGTTCAGATCTTTCTGAGTGAATAAATATTTCAAACTCTTATGATCTGTATATACTGTGAACCTCTCACCGTAGAGGTAATGTCTTCATACCTTCAGTGCAAATACGACTGCTGCAAGCTCCAAGTCGTGCACTGGATAATTCCTCTTATGGGTCCTCAACTGTCTGGATAGGTAGGCGATTACGCTGTCTCCCTGCATCGGTACACAACCTAGCCCTGTGCCGCAAGCATCAGTATGAATTGTCAATCCCTTACCTGGCTCTGGTAACACTAGTAATGGTGCAGTAGTCAATCTCAACTTTAACTGTGTAAATGCATCCTCGCACTCCTTTGACCAATTGAAAGGTACATCCTTCTTTGTCAAATTAGTCATCGGTGCGGCGATCTTCAAGAAGTCTTTCAAAAATCGCCGATAGTTTCCTGACAACCCTAGGAAGCTCCTGATATATGTCACTGTCTCAGGTGTCGGCCAATCTATGATAGCATAGATTTTACTCGGATCCACTGATATAGCTCTGTCACTGATCACGTGTCCCAAGAACTTGACTTCTGACAGCCAAAACTCGCACTTACTGAACTTAGCATACAGTTTGTGCTCTCTCAACGTCATCAATATATGCCTGAGATGTTGCCCGTGATCTTCGCGAGTCTTGTTGTAGATCAATATGTCGTCGATGAAGACTATGACGAATTTATCCAAGTACGGCTTCAATACTCTGTGCATCAAGTCCATGAACATGGCTGGTGCAGTCGTCAGTCCGAACGACATCACTGTAAACTCAATTAACCCATATCTGGTGTTGAATGTCATCTTAGGTATGTCTCCATCTCGAATCTTGAGTTGATGATAACCCGATCTCAAGTCGATCTTAGAGAAGACATGGGCTCCGACCAATTGGTCAAACAAATCGTCGATCCTTGGCAAAGGGTAACGATTTCGTACTATCACCTGGTTCAACTTCATATAGTCAATGCACATCCTCAAGCTACTATCCTTCTTCTTAACGAACATGACCGGTGCTCCCCATTGTGATGTGCTCGGGTGTATAAACCCCTTCTTCTCTAAGTCTTCCAGTTGAGTTTTCAACTCATCCTGCTCCTTCCGTGCCATCCGATACGGTCTGCTAGCTATCGGTTGTGTGCCTAGCACTAACTAAATAACGAACTCAATCTCTCTGTGTGGGGGCAATCCTGGTAGATCCTCCATAAAGACATCGGGAAACACACTGACAACTGGGACATCCTCAAGTCTAACCTCTGGTGTCTCGGTTGACTCTACTATTCCCGTAAAAACTTCCATCTTTAAGGTTGTAGCCAATCTACCCCTAGTGGTCAGTAGTATACTCGCATCACCAGTGAAACTGAACTCTAATATGTCTCATGGGCTAAAGCCCTCTCGTAGATCTCCTGCAGTGTACTAGCTCCGCCTGATACTACTGCGCTCGCAATCTCATCTCTAAGCCCAACTCCAAAGTAATGCACCTGACCGTGATCTGTAGAGGCCAAATCCCCAGCGAACTATAATAGGTAGCGAAACCTCTCCATGTACTGGACCACTGTACGATTACCCTGCCTATGACACAAAAACTCCTGCCTCAGACGTAACTGTATCTCCCTCGGTATGTACTGGTCATAAAAGGCATGTCTGAACCCGGCCCAAGTAGTCGGCTCTCCATGAGTCTCGGTATGAGCGGTCCACCAAACTCCGGCCTCTCCTCGGAGCATATATCCAGATATCCTGGCGCGAATACTGTCGTGAATCCTCAGAAGATTATGTAATTTCTCGTGTGCAAGAAGTCATCTCGCAGCTGCCTCTGGGTCTCCGCCTCCGGTGAAATATCCCGGACGAAATCTCACAAACTCATTCGTCAGCTTAGCCTCAGCTGACAGGAAGCCTCAAATGTGATCTTCTGTGGAGTCTGTGTCAGTGTCATTGCGTGTGTAGATGCCGGTGTGGTAGTCTCGCCATAACTGCGGTGACTGGCGTACCCTGAACAATCGGCGCGGCTGTCGTCTCGGTGACGCTCGGTGTGATGGCGGCGGTAAGTGTCGCAATAGCTGCTGTCTAAGCACGGAGCAAGGCCATCATCTACTCGAACTGTCGATCGTGCGCCGCGATCCGATCAAGTACACTCTGATCGGTCGCGATAGGTGTAGTACCACTCGTCTGTCCACCATCCTCCGAAGGTGGAGTCGGCTGTCCGTCCATGTCGTATATGCGATAGCGAAGGTCCGTATCAGCCTCGTATACGCATATATACTTTTACAAATCAAAAAATATATAACGTATAAGCCTTTGCACTACCTGTCCCATGTTCGCTTCCCAACTAAAGTTCTAAGTCAGGATCTTCGGGTTTCCACATCTAATGTTTGTTGTTAAGTTTTATTCGGTTGTATTACATTTTCCCCTAGGTTCGCCTGAACCTAGGCTCTGATACCAACTGTGACGGCCCCAAACTCCGAGGCAAATCGGGTACCGCCACGTCGCCAGACACGTCACCAAGCATGTCACGTCACCGCACACTTGTCTTTAACTGCCCGCGACCTAAACCTTTGTACGTATCTTATTCGCCTTAACTTAGTATTATGGATGTTTTTATGAATATTTACATTAAATTGACTAAGTTAAGTTGTTCGTGATTTATTAAATTATTATAAGTTAATTAACAAAGCGGAAGTCTTTGAAGCATGCAAATATCATAGAAATGAAAAGTTTGCATTTTATAATAACCCTATAGTGTGGAAACCCGGCATTAGATACCATGTATATCAAGAGCGACAAAAGTACAAAATGTGAGCATATACATGTATCATATACAAGTCCTCCCAAAAATTTCATAAAAGCAGTAAAAATACATATAAACACCTACGCAAAAAGCTGATGGGGCTCTCCTAACTCAGAGGTAGTCGCCTAAGACCCCCTTGCCCCGATTCGTCGTAGGATCTGCGATTTGTCACCAAAAACAATGACAAATCCCAGGTGAGTAAATCCCAGAGAATGTTAGCTAATATTCACGAATTCCAATAAAACGGCTACAATTCATGCAATTTAAATAAGAAACAAGAATAAAGTAATCGCTTGAAAATAAGTCGTTGAGAAGTCGAATTTGGACACGAGTGTAGCGTGACAGAGAACCCTGGTCGACATTCGGGAATCGTCTTAGCTAAACCGAGAGGAACCATTGACGATCACCTCGCCAAACATCTCACGGTCGAATGAGAGGAACCATTGAACGGAGAAACCCCATCCAAACATTTCTCGAGAGGAACCCATGACGAAGACTTAGGCCTTCGTCAAACATCTCTCAACCTACGGGTCTCGCGGAGAATAGTCACCGCGTAGCCCTAACATGGCCAATTACTCGAACAGCGCGGGGTAGCTAGCCCCGGCGTGTGAGTCCGTGCCATGCCCAACCCCATCGACAAACACACATACACACGTGGGAGTGGATGAACAGTAAATGAACAGCAATAGAAACACAATGGAATAATTGAAATGCGAAATAAAGTAAATGCCATAAATGAATTTTAACTAATTTTCTCATGGGTTTACTTACCTCAAACGCCTTCGAAACGTCCCGCACTCGCCTCGAGATACGTACCTGACACCCGACTATGGTAGCCTAAGTCCCTGGTGTCCAATTATACAATTTTTATTATTTTAGAGTCTCATTAAATGAATTTATAGTGTGAGACCAAAATTTTTAAAATTTTTATTCCAAAAAGTTTAATACTTTGCACATTTTTTGAACCATACCGATGATTGTTCCGGCAACGCGCCACCGCGCCTCTGCTCCACGTCGTTCACCACCACCGTTGCGCAGCTGCCGCAGCCGACGCCGCACCGGCGACGCTGCCGCGCCCTGCCGCCTCGCCGGCACCGCTGTTGGAGCTGCGTCGCGCTGCTGAGAGGCGCCGCCGCTGCTCGTTCCCGCCGTCTGCGCCGCCGCCGCTACTCGTCGTCCGCCGCTGCCGTTCGCCGCCGCCGCGCTGGCCGCCGTCGTCGCGAGCTGCTGTCTCCTCGCCGCTGCAGCCGAGCCGCCGCTGATCCGCCGCGCCGCTGCTGGTCCTCGGCGTCGCAGGCTCGCTGCCACTGCCGCCTCCCTTCGTTGCCGTCGTCGTCCGACCACCCTCCGCGAGCCGCTGCTGTGACGCCGTCGCCGTCGTCCGCAGTCTCTCTCCCCCTCTCTCCGCCATCTCTTGCTCTCTCGTTCTCTCTCTCTCTTTTCTTTCTCTCTCCTCTCTCTCTCTCTCTCTCTCTTTTTTATTTCTCTCTTCTCTCCTATCTTTTTAAAGAAATTTTATTTTATTTTATTTTATTTGGAGAAAAGACAAAGTGAATGATGAGGGATGGGTTTGATGTGATGCGTGATGTGATAGGATGGGTGATGTGACAACTCAATCCCATACTACCCCGTACACCCGCGTTACGCGCATAACGCGACCAAACGAAATTCTCAAGTGACGCTGCGCGAACTATTTAATAATAGTAAAATAATTAAACACTCGCCACACAAAATAACTTATTTCACCCATTATGAGTGCCATAAATTTGTCGCGACGTCCACGTGGGTCTGAGCTTAGGATCTTAATCTGTAATTTGCAAGTTAATCGAGATCGATTAAAATGGGCCGTTACAGTAAATGTCCTATGTGTGACGTTGTACTTAGCAAGTATATTAGCAATTAATCGATTACAAAAATGTGAACCTTTATCACTTATAAGTGCTATAGGTGCTCTAAAAATTGTAAAAATGTTTGATCTAAGGAAATCAACCACAATTTTTGAATCATTAGTTTAAGTAGCTTTTGTTTTTACCCACTTAGACACATAATTTACAGCAAGTAAAATATAAACATAGCCATTAGATGGTGGAAAAATCCCATGAAATCTATACTCCATACATTAAAGAATTCACACAAAAAGAACATGAATTAAAGGCATTTGATTTCTACATCCTAAGTTTCCAGTTCGTTGGCAATTTGGGTAAGATTTTTTATAAAGAAAACAATCATGAAATAGAGTAGGCCAAAAGAATTTGGAATCCAAAATTTTACGAGCAGTTCTACGTGGATCGAAATGTCCTTCACATGTATAAGTATGGCAATGAGACATAATTGATTATACTTCTGAATGTTATGCATCTCCTAATTATTTGGTCAATGCAAAACTTTCATAGATAGGGATCATCCCATGAGTAATGTTTGGAATCCTTTTTAATTTTATTCTTTTGAGCTTTCATCAAGTAATGTGATAACCTATTGGTGGTAAGATAATTGACAATATTAACATACCACGGGCCATCAATCTTCATACTATATAAATATTCTTCCTGAAATTCATCCCTTAATGGTATAGGTGGTTCTCCATTTTCTAACTTTCTTAAGTGGTCTGCTACTAGATTTTCAGCTCCTTTCTTATCTTTTATAGTAAGGTCAAATACTTATAGAAGTAGTATCCATCTTATTAGATTAGGTTTTGCATCTTGTTTTGTCATTAAATATCACAAGGCAGAGTGATCTGAATAAACTATTACTTTTGTTCCTAATCAATACGATCTAAGTTTTTCTAAGGCAAGCACTACCGCTAAAAGTTCCTTTTCAGTAGTGATATAATTCTGTTGGGCTAGATCTAGTGTCCTAGAAGCATAGTATATGACATGAGATTCTTTTCCTACTTTTTGACTTAAAACAACTCCAACTGCATAGTTACTTGCATCACACATTATTTCAAAGGGTAACGACCAATCTGGTGATTTAATCACAGGTGTAATAGTTAAAGAATCCTTTAATTTATCAAACGCTATCTTGCAATCATTAGTAAATTCAAAAGGAATGCTTTTTGTAATAGTTTGCAAAAGGTTGTGTAATTTTAGAAAAATCTTTTACAAATCTATAGAATCCTGCATGACCAAGAAATGAACGTATTTCTCTCACCGTAGTGGGGTGAGGTAACATTTTGATTACTTGAATTTTTGCTAGATCTACCTCTATTTCTTTATGTGACACTATATGTCCTAATATAAGTCCTTGATCTACCATGAAATGGCATTTTTCATAATTTAGTACTAAATTCTTTTATATGCATCTTTTAAGTACTTTAGTTAAATTAATTAAATATTCATCGAAAGAATTGCCATAAACTGTAAAATCATCCATGAAAACTTCAATGAGATTTTTCACATAATCAGAGAAAATACTAACCATACACATTTGACCAGTTGCAGGTGTGCATTACATAAACCAAAAGGCATACGTCTATAAGCAAATGTACCAAAGGGGCAAGTAAATGTTTTTTTCCTGATCTTCTAGGGCTACAGGCATTTGATGAAATCTTGAATACCATCTAGACAACAATAATGAGTTCTTCCAGCTAATCTTTCTAACATCTTATCTATAAACGGTA
The DNA here is from genome assembly GCA_039657325.1 of Stephania cephalantha. Taxonomy (NCBI): domain Eukaryota; kingdom Viridiplantae; phylum Streptophyta; class Magnoliopsida; order Ranunculales; family Menispermaceae; genus Stephania; species Stephania cephalantha. The sequence goes on along the minus strand of CM077578.1, from coordinate 6,654,748 downwards.
GTGGATAATGGTATTTCCTAGTTGAAGCATTCAACTATCTATAATCTATACATACCCTTCAACCGTTTTGGATTCTAGTTGGTACCGATTCTCCATGATCATTTGTTATTACTGTAATTCTTGTCTTTTTAGGAACTACTTGAACTAGGCTTACCTAATTGTTTTTGGCTATTGGAAATATCATCCTTACGTTTAATATTTTAAATATTTTAGCTTTTACTATGTCCATCATAGGCGGGTTTAATCTACGTTAAGGTTGTCTAGAAGTTATTGTGTCAGTTTCTAGGTTTATCCTATGCATGCATGTAGTTGGACTTATTCCTTTAATGTCAGTTATGGTCCATCCTATTGCTCCTTTAAATTCTTTTAATAAATCTATTAACTTATTTTCTTCTGGACTTGTTAGTTTATTATAGATTATTATTAGTAATTTATCATAGTCCCCTATCTAAACATATTTCAAATGATTTGGTAAGGTTTTTAGATCTAATTCTAGGGCTTTGACTATATAAAGTAAAAGTTTTGAATGGGATCTAGATAAGTCTATGTAAAAAGTAAGTTCTGGTAGTTCATTATATGATTCCAAGGTACTTATTATTTCTTCTGCTTCCTCATCTCTATCATCATCTTCTTCTAAGTCTTCACTTACCAGTTCCAATTTATCTATATTATCTTTTTTGAAAGACTTATCTATTAATGGATCTATCATATCTATTGTGCATATGGAAGAAACAACCATTAGATATTTCATTGCATCATATATATTAAAATTCACTGTATCACTATTTACTTCCATTGTTAGTTTTATGTTCGAAACATCAATCTTTGCTTTTACTGTTTTCAAAAATGGTCTTCCTAAAATTAAAGAAGTCATGTTAGAGAAGTTATCTTCCTTCACATCTAAGACATAGAAATCTATTGGAAAGACTAAATCATTAAACTTAACTAGTACATCTTCTAGTAGCCCTACTGGTTTAACAATGGATTTATCTGCTAATTGTACGACTATACCAGTTTCTTCTAAATGTACATCTGTCATTTATAAATAAATATATAAAGGCATAACATTTATGGAGGGTCATAGATCATATAATGCTTTAAAAATCCCTTTATTCTCAATTGTACAAGGGACAAAAACATTCTAGGATCAAAACATTTAGGAGTTAACTTCTTTTGAATTAGTGCTGATACGTGTTCTCCTGGACTCACATTTTCATTGGCCTTAATCTTATTAGTGCATAAGTCTTTTATAAATTTCTAATACTTAGGTACATTTTGAATGACTTCAAACAGAGATATATTAACTACTGATTTCCTTAATGTTTCAGGTATTTGTTTTTCTTCCAGCAATTTCTTAGCATTTTTATTATCTTCCAAACGATGAGGGAATGGTGGTTTTATATTAATTGTTCTGTTTTTATTAGGTTCATTACCCTTTTCTTTGGGAATCTTATTACTTTTTATTTCAATTTCTTTCTCTAGTTCTGCTTCTATTTTTTCTAAAAACTAATTGGTCTCGCGTTTTAGGTTCATCCATCTGCTTCCTGCTTCTTAATGTTATGGCTGGTGCTTTTTTATATAAAGTGGGATAAGGTTGAGGTGGTGATTTTTTTTATTTACAAATTCACTCATTTGTGTTGTCATTTGACTCAATTGGTTTTTTAATTCGGTTATATCATTTAGTAATGTTTGAATTATTTGATCTTTTTCTCTTTCAGAATTATTCAAAGTTTTATACCTTTGATAACCTGATTGTTAATACAGTTACCTACATTCGGTTGTGAGTAATTTGCATAACTATTAAAGTTATAATTGGGATCAACAAACCTATCATATTGGTTCATTATAGTATTAGCTTCTTCTATTTTGGTTTATCGTGTCAAAGGGTATTCATCATTAGAATGGCTTAATTCATTACAGATTTTACTTTGCTTGATCTATCTTTTAATAATAATTCAACCATGGCTTTTAGCTTGTCTATCTATCGTGTGGCGTCTTATAAGTCCTATTCATTTCACTTAGATTTTTCTTGATTAGTTCATTCTTCTCACCATATTGCTTGGATTGCTTAGCTATTTTATCTATAGCTTCTTTTGCTAAAGTTGATGTTTATCGAGCAAAGCTCTACATATTGTGTTTAAGAATCTTCGTTCTAAGTGATTTAATCCTTCATAAAAATATTGCATTAAAGTTTTTTTCTGTAAATTCATGCATTAGACATAATAAAATCAATCTTTGATACCTATCCCAAAATTTATCAAAAATTTCTCATTTTTCCATCCTAGCATTACTAATTTTTTTGTCTATGTAAACTAATTTGTGTTGCTTGGACGTATTGATAAAGAAAGACTTGTAGCATCTCCGACCAATTGGTTATGAAATTTTGAGGGAGGTAAAATAATCAATCAAAAGCTTAGCCTTTTAATACAAAAGGAAAAACTTTTAATTTAACATAATATATTTCTATATCCTTAGGTTTTAACGTGCTTACTTTGTCTACGAACTCTCTAATAAATTTCGAGCATCTTCATTATCTTCACCATAGAAACATGGTAAAAAATTTATGAGTTCAAACTTCAATTTGAATTCCAGAAATTATGTTGTGAAAGTTATACACATAGGTTCATAAGCCGTGACATTCCTATCAGATTGCCTAAAAGTTAATTTATCCTCGTCTTCAGCCATATTATATGACTTTCAACAAGAAGGTTTCCAAGAGATTAATTTTAAAATCTTCGGCAACGGTGCCAAAAATTGATACATGTCGAGCATGCACAATAATTTCTCGTATTTTACTATTATTTCGTAGTAATGGTAAATGGGATATCATCTCCGCAAGAATTTTTTAAATCTTTTAACAATTAAGGCTACACTAAAGTTTTACTGGATTTAACTTGTTTTAATTTAACTAATTTAATTAAACTGGAATTAAAACTAATAATATGCAAACAAAATAAACAATTAACTAAAATAACTATAATATAAACAATTTAAATTTAATAAACTAACCTAATGTAATTTAAACTAACAATCAAATAATAAACAAATTAATATAAATGAAATATCTAAACAAACATATGAACAAACCCACACTAAACATTATAATATATTTGGATTGCATTCAAACACTAGAACATAACATTACTTCATACTATAGTTATAATTATATCATATGGAATCTTGGAATCACTAAATCCTAATTCATAATAGGTTGATAGCCTTTAGCCAGCCATCGATTTTCTTAAATTCAATGGAAAAGTCACATTTTTATCATTGTAAATCTACCTATTAGATAAAACGCAACACCATAGAAAATGATAATATTATACTCAATGAAAATCATGCGTAATCTAAGTCAATATTAACCGAAGCCGCATAATAAACAACTTAGAACACAATCACCTAGAACATCAATTCGAGAAAAACCCTATAGACTAATCCTAGTTACTACTTCTATAGTTGTTGTCAATAATTATAGACATAGATTTGGATATTCTATAGTAAGGAACATATTAGCCACTATGCACTCAATACAAAGAATTCATAGTTGTAATATACAAAAACAACTTGTTTAATCCGTGATTGACATGTATGAATCGATCTAAAGCATTAAGTACGTGATTCCATAATTATAACTACATAGCAATCCAAAGTATATTACATGTCTAGGGTTTGTTTAGATTAACTAACGACTCACTCATGCTGGAAATAAACAATGCAAATATGTAATAAAAAGATATAATGAATAAGTAAATAAATACCTCTTAACCACAGCTCCAATGTTACTTCACATGTAAAATTAAACTTAAAGACAAGAGGTTGAAAAGAAGAGTAATGGTTAGTTAAAAAGAGAGTAAGAGAGAAAAGAGATAGTTATTTTGAAGTTCTCTTGTCCTATATATAGTTTTCCAAAGAGTACATCTCCTAGATAAATACAAATTCCTCATGCTTATCTAAAAAACCTGTCACTGACTTCAGCAATTTGTCAGTGATTCCTAATTTGTACACAAATCGCTGAGTTTAGCTCTCAGTGCTCCACCAATTCAACAGGTGATTTCTAGTATATTCTTCAATTCATTGTAGGTTCACTGGCATTTTCCTTCTGCCAATTTAGGTGGCGACTCCTAGTGTAAATACAAATCGTTGGCTAATAGCTGGACTTCTTCTCTAGTTGACTATTTTACTATTCTTCCTATTTTCTTCCATTTCTTCATTTTCCAATTTAAATCCTGAAATCACAAATAAGAGAATACCTAGTGTAACATCATCATTTATATACAAAATCAACCTAAATAACACTATAAAACATGTATAATTATTGACTTGTCACCACCGGCTACCACAGGGGGGGTCCATCAAATGGGACTTCAACCTGAGAATGCTAATTAACCAGGAAACAGTGATGCAAACGGAAGCTCTAAGTAGAACAATGGCTAATACGGTGCTTCAAAGGGATAGGAAGGATTCTTGAACATGGCATATCGACCCCACTGGGAACTTCACTGTTAAGTCCACTTCCAGAGCAATGTGCGATACAGATACGGCATGGGCTTTCTCTTCCTTTCGATCAATTGGAAGCAACCTGCACAACTAAAAGTAAAGTTCCTCGTATGCTTGATCATCTGAAAGAAATTTAACATCGCACCAATGTTGCAGAAATGGAGGCCGTACATGTATCTATCCCCACATATTTGCACTATGTGCTATAGGAGTGGGGAAGAACTTGACCACCTCTTCATTCATTGCCCGGCGACCAGGTTCTTATGGTTAAAATTATGCCGTGAACTCAATACATCTTAGGAGAATCTTCAGAGCTGTGAGGAGAATTTTAAGGATGGGAGGTTGTCGCTTGGGAACGACAAGAAGGATATCCTTTGGGCTACTGGTTCGCATGCCATCATTTGGTGTATCTGGAGAGAATGGAACGCTAGATTATTTAGGGAAGAATCATTGGCATTTGCAAAGTTATGAGATGGTGTCAAGTTGACCGTAGCCAAATGGTTATCTGTTAACAAGTCTTTCAAGGAATGGGGGATGAGCGGTTTGCTGAATTATTGGCGGTCTATGAGGGAGGCGCACACTTTGCGGATGTAGCTGGTTCACCTTGATGTATGTTTTTGTATGCTTTTTGTTTGGAACGTGTGTGCTTTTTGGAATTTGGCTTTTGCTGGGGTTATACGCTCCCTCCCCTTCTTTTCCAATGGTGAAGTGCGGCAACTCAGGGGTAAAGGATCTTTGAATGGGGTGATTTTTTGGTTTCACGATGGGAGATGAGGCGATGATTATGGGAGGAGGACAGCATAACTGGGTGGAATCGGGCTTCGCTTTTGTTTTTGTGTAGAGGCCTTAATTTTTTGTAAGGGCAATGTAAATAGTATACATAGTTAGGCCTACTTTTTGTAATTAATTTTTTGAATGAGTAATGATGCTTCCTTTATACAAAAAACTTGGATTATAAAGAAGCGCGGGAAAGAAGTCTTGGAAACACTTTAGTATTCGATAGCTTCAACGACCAAACAACCGCAAAAAAACTTTTAGCAACCAACTCAATTGTTGTGGCACTTCTTCCAGATAAAGGCTTTATGACAATGCATGGGATTTCCTAAAGATTGTGATGTATGAAAGCATCAATTTTTTTTGTTTTTCTTTTTTTTTGGGAAGGTGAAGCATCATGGTTATTGTTCCGGTAGAAGCAATGTCCTATACGTTCATGAGAACTATTGTTACGAGTTGTGCATATACTCAATAGGAAACAAATAAATGTAGCCTTGTTATAGAAATTAACAAACCCACTAGCTTTGGTTGGCATATTGAGATACGATAAATCTGCCAACATCAATTGCAATTACATATCCAGGTCTATTGGCATAAGGAGGATACACTTCTTTCGGTCATTCCTATGATGTCAAAAAGCAAAACATATCAGGAAAAACCAAGTCAATAGAAGTTATTCCTTCCTACTCAATAATCAGGGGAGAGGAGAGATGAAAGTGTTCCCTTAATAGTTTTAGTTTCAATTTGGCCACCAGAAGATCAGGTCGGCTCTAGACTTAGTGAGGCCCTATGCCAAATTAAAAATAGGGCCTTGTAAGTATTTTTTCCAAGCATTAATTAAGTGTTATTTATATATTTATTTCATGCATAACTATTTTTTAGTCGCACTATGTGCACCTCACTCATTACTCAGGGTACCCCATTTACATGGGTGCCCAGTGTTTTTCTCAGGGTCCCCCATAATCTAATTCTGTAACGACCCGAATAATTTAATCCTAGTTGTATGCTTTGTAAGATCGTGACTTGGCGGTCAGTCCTACGTAGCGAACTCAGTCAATACTTGGACGTCAACACCAAGGTAAATTTAAATAAATTACTTTACTTGTGTTTGATGCCTTGCATTAGCCTACCTATGTGTGTACACTATTGATATATATATATATATTACTATTGTTGTCAAACTTGCGGACGAAAGGGGTGACCTCAAAGTGTGTGTGCGCGTACAGTTAAGTAGGTTAGTGCATCGATGAGACTTGGAAAGATTTATAACTTAGGTAGGGTTGTAGCTTAATGAAAATACCCAATTTATGAAATGAAGTTTAATTATAATAGCCTAAGTGAGGAGTAATGAAATGCCTAAGTGTTATTATGGGTTTACAAATTCTTAGACATGATGGGACTAAGTTAAAAAGAATTATAAACCTAATAAGTTTGGATCATAGGCTAAATGCACTGGCAAGACTAAGCCTAAATCACCTATGATGAGTCAATTAAACTAACAATCCACCTAAGTAAAAAGGAAGTGCATGTTGGAATGACTAAGTCTCTATAATTTCCTAGGCCATTTAATAAACCGAGATCAAACATGGATGGAGATTAGAGGTCCTTCTAAGGGCTAGAATTTGATTAGAGATCAAGCATATAAAGCACACCAAATGCTCTACATGTAAGAGAACTCCCTGAGTTTATAGAAATTGAGAGAAAGAAAGTGAGCTTTATAGAAGAATGGGAAGCTCTAAGTGCTGGAATTTGAGAATCAAAGCTTAGAGAAGGAGATTTAAGATAGGAATTTCAAGTAAATCAAACAAGAATTTGAAACCCTAGGTAATTATTATGCTTTTCTTTTTTTGATTGTTCATATGAGATGTTTCTTGCTCAAATTCAGTTCTAAAATTTTTGGAACTTCAATCCCCTTCAATTACATGAGAATTTTGAGACCAAATTTGTTCTACTAAATTATTTTACAAGTATAACATTAAAATTCTTCAAATCTTATGTTATTCATGCCCAAGTTGGGGTTTTTGAGCTCAAGGAGAATGTGGATTGATTTCAGAACTAAAGGAAGTTTCTGTAACAGCCTGAACCTCTAATCAGCGCACGGTCTAGCTTAATCATGTTATTAAGCCATAATCTCAGTCACGTATGACTTAACAATGTATTAGTCAGCCTTTTGTCTTATTATCCTCGTAACTCACATTCAGAATAAGTATTTCTCATTTCTCTTTATTCGTAGTTTTTAGAAATATTGAAACGACCTTAGATTTAGGCCGCTACGTCACCGGACACATCACCAGATAAGGCCACATCACCTGCACGCTTATCCATGACGGCCTATGACATCTACTTAACCTTTTCTTATAGTCTTAACTAATCCAATTATTCTGGTGTTTATGATGTTTCATAATTAATTGTTTCAGTTAGGCTATTCCTAACTCACTTAGTCGCTTGATAAGTTATTTACTTTATATCATTGGCTTACAGACTAAGTATTAGTGTTTTACAACATCTATCTATGATTTACTATCATATAAATTTTAATTTTAGTGGAAGTCTTTCAATTCTCATGCAATAAGTAAATATAATTAAATTGCATTATTTAACAAACCCTAAGTAGTGAAAACCTAACAAAAGGATATCATGTATATTAAAGGCGAGAAAAGAATACAATATCAAGTCAATATACATGTATAAGGTACAAAAGTCTCCCTAAAATGTCCCAAGAGTAGCAATATAATACATACAAACACCTACAAGATCGGTTGGTGGAGGCTCTCGAGAATCATAAGTAGTCGCCAAGGCTAGCCTTCCCTCGGCTCGTCGTAGGATCTGCACTTGGTCATCCATGCAAGAATTTGATGACGAGTCTAGTAAGTAAAGCCCCTGAAGAAACGCAAGCTGCGTTTAATAAGAATCTAAATAAAGCAGCTACAAATCATGCTAGGCAATACGAAATACACTGAAAGGGGTAAATAGCATAAAGATAAGTCTTTAAGATAGCAAAAATATGTCTGAAGCGAGTGTGGTATATGTTTGCCGAACTATGGGACAATTAAGTAGGACCGATGAGACTCTAGCGACGAGGTAGCCCGCCCCAAGGTCGATGAGGATCTCTATTGGTTGGAAGTTAGACTCACGGCCAATCCCCTCAAAAGAAAAGGATCTCTATGTCAGAAGCAAGCCTTACGACAACTCACTATTAAATCATCAACTCGCGGAGAGGAATCTCACGCCTACTCTAAGATATGACTAACACCGTAGCAACATTCAGATCGTCACCTATGAGAGTGCCGGAAAGTGGTCATGCCGTCCCGTCGACCATACACTGACACACACGGGAGTAAAGTAGTCAAATAAGCCCAAACTGACATAATTCAACAATGTAAATGAATTCAAAAAAAAAATGCGAAGTGTTTTTCTGGTGGGGTTTACTTACATCAAATGGTTGTAAATAACTCCAAAACATCCTGCTCAAGCCTCGAAATGCATAGCCGACATCGAACATACACTGATAAGTCCCTAGTGTCCGAATAGACTATTATAAATAATTTAGAGTCACATTAATTGATTTTCATATTGCGAGAACAAAAATTAAAATTTTATTTAAATATTTAGTTGTGGCACTTTTTTCGGGTTACATAGGGGTGCCAAACGCCCGAAAAAAAATCTCGAAACCCGATTTTCAACCCTTTTCCCAATTTCTCATATCTTCGATGACTTTTCTTATTTTTCAATAATTTTCTATCTATTTTTCATATTTTTGCAATTTATTTTATTTATTTTGTATTAAATTTAAATTTTTAATTAACTTTCTTTATTATGCGTGCGAGCCTCCCCTCCCCCGAAATTCTGCCCCCAAATCTCTTCTTTGTTTTTCTCATTTTCTTCTCTCCTCTTCTCCTTAACAATCACAACAACGACAATTTCAACAATAAATCATCAAATCCATCACATATTCATCAATTTAACATCGTCAAAGTATGCATTTCAAGAACTCTAGTATTTTTCTATAAATCAGTTTGATAACTCAATCCATTGAAAAATCAGTTACCAATTTCTCCAATTTGAGTTCACAAATAGTGGAGACATTCTTAACTTAGGACAATTCGATAATATGGGCACATTAACTCATTTTATGGTTATGACCTAGTAGTTTACTTGATACACTAACTCACTAGGTCACATTGTTTAGCCTATATCCGACCTTATCGCGCGCATTTGGAGGCACTACCCGCCGGACTCGTAACTTATGCGAAAAAGCGATAAACAACGGAACACATGGTGTAATGTTATATTTAATAGAAAAGTAACCATATAAGCAAGTATCACACAAATATAACAATAAATTATACCACAACAGGCGTGCCCTAGACTAATCCGCGACATCCACGTGGGCCTGAGTTGGGTCATAGTCTGAAATTAGATAATTAAATTAATGTTTTATTATGCGGGCCGTCACAGTTATTTTAAATTTTTATAAATCTTAATAATTTTAGCATAAGTCTTAATAATATTGCGGAAGCAATAATAAAACACCTATATGTAGAAACCAAGAAACATATCACATGTATTTATATCCTAAAAATGGTGATAAATAGTAAATAACATGCATCAATAGAGGAGTCTAGTCTCTCAACCCAAATACAACCTATAATGTATAGAAGACATATATAATGAATATAAACAAGTGAAACCTACCAAAGATGGTAGTGGATAGTCGTTGAGGACTCAGAGGTAATCGCCAATCTTCTCTTTCCCTGGCCTGCTACTCGACGGATCTGCAATTATCACCAAAGATGACAATTCCAGTTAGTAAATCATGTGGCCATTCATTCACATTTCCAAATATATGAGGAACGGTAACTGAAAGCATACGATAGCTACAAAAAAACTGAAAGAAATGTGTGCAAAAATGTACTAAATACACCAAAAGGATTAGACAAGATAGTCACATAAATTGAGGTTCAATCTATCGTGAGCTTCATCACATTAGCTTATATACTTGGTCGTGAGCTATGTTACATCAGCCAATAAGAGTCTCCATTAGTAAGTCGTGAGCTACGTCACATCAGCATTGAGGAGTGCCGACATTCCCATGGACTCTAATCCTGTGTGCCTCGCTAACTCATAAAATCAGGGAACCCAAACGTATGGACTACCTTACAAACACTATAAACCATTCTAGATCAAGAACCCAAATACGATCGACATACATATATATTAACATGGGGGTGAACAACACCAGATGATAACACAATAGCATGATATTCCATAACACACAAGTTCGAAGTTCAACAACATTAAAGAGTCTAACCCATGATAACAAACGAAATATAATGAATTTTCATGAACCAAATCAAACATATGATTTATGTTACCTACACTAAGCATATACAGAACACACATAAATTCATGGCATTGTAAAGTTCAAGAATAAGTAACTTAGTCCAAGTGACTGTATTTCAATGTTAAACTGGAATTGAAATGAAAATGAATGCTCGACAGGTTTACTTACCTCAAATGCACGCAATTCCTAGCCTAAACCGAGTCATGTCGACTCCAAACTTGCGTCCTACACCTCGGTGTCGAGTCTCTATACTCCCAAGCTGCTTAAGTAAGGTTTAATGTGTGTTTGAATAGTTTAACAGGGTTTAGACTAAGTTAGAGTGTTTTAGATACTTAGGCAAAAATTCATATTTTTTCCCTGTTATTCATGGTCATTAACGTGCTAGTCAGGTTCATTAGCACGCTAGGCGCACTAATGAGACCTCTAGGACCCTTGTTCCCTTTCACCAACAGCTCCCAAACACTTCCTCCTTGTTAATAACAATTTACACTTCAATAATTTTTGAATTAAACAAATCAATTGCTTCAAAAACCCAATTTTAATAGAAACTCTTAAAAATCTTATTGATCATAACTTTCCAAAACAATACCAAATCTAAAACTTCTTAATAGTAAATTGACTGGAACTTTACAAGGAATCCAGTGATAATATCTGATTTTAAGACCAAGTTCATTTACCCCACTGAAACTCGATAAAAACCATAACAATTACAAAACTTAATTGGCCAACAACTTATAATTTCGAAATTTGGGACTTAGGAGTTCAATTAAATCTTCATTTAGCTTACAAATATTGTAGATAAGATCATCAATCTCATTTTTGTGAAACACCCTTTGATTCACAATGAAAACTTATGAATTGAGATAAAAGAAGGAATGGATTTGTTACATATGCTTGTGATAGATCCCTAGCACTAGAATCATTTCCTAGATGATCCAATTGGTCTTCTCCACACTTGATTTTCATGAGAATTCCATACTCTCAACCTCATAAATTTCATCTGTTTGCATAGAAATGATGAGCACTCGTGTATATATATATATATATATGATCTTATATTATGATCTTGGCCTTTCATTTCTTTATTTTTGTTCATCTAGATGTAAATCCAATGGCTCCTAATCGCCCCATCATCTCCACTTATACACTCACTCTAACACCAATCTTGACTCAATTCTCATGAATTTCATTTCAACACGTACGAGGCATATACATAGTTATTGTTTATTTACATCAACTTTGGTATTTTGATTAGATTAGTTTACATACTACAGTTCAAGTAAACTAATACACATAATTTTAATTTCATTAGTGTATGTACATCTTAATTAAAAACTCACCAATTACTTTCTACCTGGTTCCCACACTTGCACGCATCCCGAAGCGTGTCCCTACTTTCGTCTTGACGCCTATAAATAATAAATGGAAATGTGATTTAATAATCTACACATATACACACACTAGGAAATCACCGAACAAATGTAAAATATACCTCGGCCACACGACAAGGTCAGATCACGTATCTGTCGACGAGTCTCACGTCGCGGGTCGATGATCCTAATTACGGATAAAACAAGGGTTAGAAATTTGGGCTGTTACAGTTTTGAACTTGATTTTCATTCCTTGAGTGATGGTTTCAATGCATTTCAAGATTTGGATAAAGCTTTGTGTGAATCGAATCCATTTTGGGATTAAGTTTTGTTTTTGTTGTTGAATTTGTTTTTGAGTTGTCTAATGAAGATGCATGATTAATTAACATAATTGATGTTGTTTTCTAGTTAAATTGATCCAAACATGTTTTATGCATGATGTTTAACAAATATTGGTCGATTTTTTAGGTTTGGGTATGATTTGGAAACATTTGGGGTTAATTTTTGATGATTTGGGAGGGTAAAACTACGTTTTTATAGTTCTGCACAACCCTAGAGCGCTGATAAGTGTATAATTAGATGTTATATAATATAGTGTTTAGTGTGATTTTGAACCATAAATCTTTATTTAATGGTAACAATCTATTATTTGTGTGATTTACAGGTATCAGGACTCAAAATGAAGAATTGGTGCAAATACTAGAAGAATTGGTTAAGGCACTCAAAAGAAAAAAGAAAATAATGATCCATATTGCCACTAATGTTTTATACACAAGGCCACGACATGGAATCACGCACTAACGGCACAGAATGAAGGAAGGACACAAGAGTGGCAGAGATATAGGATGCCTGCCACGTGTTGAGAACACGTTCACGACCTCGTTTGCACGTACTCACGACGTGAAATCACGCTCATCCAAGGATCACAAGGCCTCACTAGAGATCTAAGTTGTGGGCCATGTTTTAAGTCCAAGGCCACAGCCAAGATTCCAAGCCTTACGGCCCGTTTAGTGCATAACAACAAGCACCGAAATTCTAGGCCGCCACTCATGTTTTATGATTCCTGCCCACGACGTGACTCGCGATATGGAATGAGAAAGCCCATATTTGCCCAGATTTTTAGGGATTTTGTTTTGAAATAGAATTTTTAAGTTTTATATATATAGAAACTCGGGAATTCATTGTTTCTATCCTTTGTTTATGAAAAAACTTGAAAAACTTGAGGTTTTCCATCATTATGTCTGGCTAATCTCCATTAATCTAGAATGGAAGTAGATCGAACAACTTTTTTGGCATCAAACCTATGTGAGATCTAATTAAATTCAATTTCTTTTCTTTGGTGTTTTATTCTCTTTGGTATTACATGATTAATTAGGGTTAAACCTTAATTTATTGCTAATGAGTTGTACACATCTGTACTTGTTTAAGAAGACCGCACAAGTGCCAATTGCTCATACCGATTGATTCGACCTTTTGGGACTGGTTAAGTACCTTAGGGATCTAGACTAAATCAGACGCACTAGCGATCCGATCGTTTAGGTTTAGTGTTTTCATAAAGCTCATTACGGTTATTGTGTTAAACCTTATTCGCTTGAGTCTAAGGTTATGCATTTGACTAGAGGAGTAGTAAACGGTCATACCTTGACTACCGAATAGAGGAAAATGAGGAATCGAGTGCGCGATTGGTTCTATAACTACTATAGAATACCTTTGAATTGCATGTTTTACATAGATCGACGATCATAGGGTTGAATATGACAATTGAGGAAATTTGAGATACCGAGGGTCTAGGTTACACTTCTTGATTGATTTTTTTACAGCGTCTTAAATTCCATATTTTTGGTGAACCTCTTGAACACAACATTTTCAACCCCCCCCCCCCCCCCATTTACTTTCTTGTTTGCTAACCTAAGTTGGAAACCTTGGTATTCATGGATCGTGGACTCATGTCCTTAACCTGGTGATTAACGTTAATTCATATTTAATTAACCCGAGTTAGACTTGTTGTTAAGCCTGGTTTATCTCGATTAGCGTGTGAGTGTGATTATTGTGATGTATTATGTTTGGTTGGTGCGACAAATAATTAATGTAACTATAGGTAATTAATGTGAATTAATATAAAACCTATAGTTGGAAAATAAATGATAAATAAAACAAATGGTACGTCCAGTGTGACACATGTAAATCATGGGGGATCACACGGAGAGATGTGGAATCAATTTATACGCTTGGGTGTACTCATTGGCGTACATGGCAAGCAGAAAAGCTGTAAAATATATATAGGTGTATATCTATACTATTATAATAGCAAACTTAAAACAATTAACCATGAAGCCTTTTTTGGCTAAAACTTCCAACAATGCCCCTAAGTGCTTTGATACTAATAGTTTAAATTCGGGATAAAGGGGTAATTTGATTGTTAACACCAAATTAATAGGCAGTTTTGAATTTAAATGTGCCGAAAAAAATTAATTAGTTTCCAAAAGTGTCCCAATTAGTAGGCGGTTTCCTATAAACAGGGGATTTAGAGGGTTTCGTTTGTAGTTTATTCATAGAGGCATCGAAGGAAAACATTTTTTCAATTCAAAACAAAAAAATTCGGCAAAGATCCTAAAAATTAGCGATTTGGAATTAGTTACCAAATCAGTTTCTCCCACTCCTATTTTCTCGCTATCTAATTGTATCTTTTCACTCTCCCTCTCGTTCTCACGTTGGAGTTCTCCAAACCCAAAATAGTTTCAACTACCAATCAAAAAATAAATAAAAAAAAAAAACACCGCTAATAAATCGCTAAACATTCACATTTTCAATCTATTGAAAGTAGAAATTGGAGGTTGATTTAATCATTTCAATGAAAGAAATTGGCATGGTGGGATTTTGATATGCACCATATGTGGTCTCTGCAACAAAACATCTCATTGTCTTATTCTATTCCATGTGTTCATTCAGTAAGTCTACTAATTTCTTGCTTTCAGAGAGAACACCATTAAGTATACTTAGTTTGTCTCCAATCATTGTAATTATTCATCTTTCATGCACCAAAAATTTCATCCTGTTTTTCATGTTGCTTTTGTTACTTTTCTAAAGAATTTAATCTAATTAACTACTATTATTTGTCTTTTTGTAAGGTTGGAGATCTAGACAGTAATCATTAGGGAAGGATAGCCGGATAATGACTTTGTAGGCTCCCATCTAATGTGGTCGGTGAAAGGTCATATAAGGTCCGACTTAAAAGTGGGTAAGGTTATATAGGATATGGGTTGACTTTACGGCCTATATGTAACTCATACTTAGATAGATATGTTATGTGGATTACATATTCACTAGAGGGATTGGGATAGAACCATTGAACAATAATGGATTGGCTAGACAGCACATCGTTCAATGTGTTGGTCTAGCAATCGCATTAATGGTGTAAGTGGGTAATAGACCCTAATTTTACAAATAAAATGGGAATCACAATGTAATAGTCACTGACGATTTGACTTGCATCCGTTATTTATTTGATTATATGTTTTTCATAATCTCGTTAGTTATCATTGATGCATATTGTTATTGCATTTTACTCTTGATTATTATATTGAATGTTAATGGCTTTGTGAATCCTTACATACTGAGCAAGTTGGAGCGCTCACCCCAAATAATATTTTAGAAATACCGACGAGTGCTACAACTATTAGATAGAGAAGGTTTAGGAGTCTTGATCTTCTCTTCAATGTATTGAATCTTTCCTTATCTTATATATTTGTATTAAATTACAGTTTTGTAATATCACATGGGCTGGGAGGTTTGGTATAACCGAGGTTTATTCTGGTTGGATTTGGTTTTGTATATTGTGTTTAATATCGAGAAAAATTTTAATTTCCGTTGCGTTTAATATTTTTTATGTCATTATTCGATATACGATTGTATTTATTGCAGGATTGAGGGAGAAGTTGTTGGCTCTAGTTAAGTCTGGCTGGATTATCGGGGCCTAATTAGGGTTTCAAGTCAAGTATCGTCCTAATCGGGATAGGGGATGCCACACTTACGCCCCTTGAGAAATGTACGATTTACAATGTTTGTGGAGGCGATTATAGATGTAAGACAACTTAAGAGATGTTTGGTTTTTACGAGTCTATAGCAAGTCAATCACGTCATTGTATTGACGACGAGGAAGAGGGACCTTCACAAAATCTTTTTGGTGGGGTAAGGTCAAATCAAACCAATAGTAAGCTTGACAAACTCACTGATCTCATGGAGCGATTCCTTACTTCCAGAAAAGCTCAAGTTAAAGATTGTGGTTTATGCTCAGCCACCAACCATTTCACTAACTCTTGTCCCACCTTGTTCGAGAACGAACAAGCGAATGTTATATATAGCAAATTTCAAGGACCACCTAGGAATCAATACGACAACAAATTCAATAACACTTATAATCATGTCATCAAAAACCCATATCAGAGTTAGGCCTTGATTTAGGTCTTGATTTACGATGAGAGCAAGTGCACAAGAAGAGGAAACAAGAGTTTGAAACGATTTTGATTTGGTTTGGTAGTGGGTTGTATGACGCTCCTAACCCCACAAATTGGGCTATGCCCGGCCTAAGCCTACATGGACTCCCGTTCAACCCCTGCGAAGTCAACGCAGGCCTAGTCATCCTTTTATCCATGTCATTCGATCATTAGTTGTTTATTAAGTTTGTTATCTACTTTGAACAAGTCTTAATAAGTTGTAGTGGAAGTTAGTCAATTTAAAACAACTTGAAAAATTAATGACTAAGAGTAGGGACAATCCTAATGTAAAAATCCTGCAAAAGTAGATCTCATGTATATATATATATATATATCAAGTGATAGACAAAGTAAAACAGTGGCCAAACCATTATATACATGTATCTCCATACTCATAACACATAATATCCCCAAATGTATCAAAACAACAACTATACATTAATAATACATCCAAAATATCAAAATAAACCTTCGATAGTAGTAGAGGCAAGCTGGCTCTTAAGGAGACTCATAGGAAATCACTGATCACGGGCTCCTTGCCTCTGCCACTAGAGGGACTTGCAGTTTTCACCAGTGACGGAGATAATCCCTATGAGAAAACTATAAATAAAGTAGTAAAAAGCATGATGGATAGACTAGAACAATCAACGATAGATACTAAGTGACCCTGAAGAAAAAAATAGGAGAAAGTGGTATATGCACTCTACACTGGCAAAAGTTCGTGTAAGTGCAAAAGTTGGTGCCGTGAACCAAAATCTCACATGCCATACCAATTCATTCAACACAGCCGGCTTTACCTAAGCCGCAGTCTGAGAGAGTTTCAAAAGAGACTACAATGACCCCTGAAAGTCTGCTACTTATGGAACTTGAATGACAATTGAGGAGCCACAGTGATCCTGGATGCTTGGATTAAAAGGATTCAGACTCGGCAGGAGCCGCAGGAGCTACCCAGACACTCAACTTGCAAGTGATCATAGTCAACTAGGCCTAACCACTCAAATACCTAAGCCACTTAGTGGGGAATTAGAGTCTCAAGAACTCACTCTTTGTTGAGATGAGACAGTTGGCAACAATTTTAGCTTATCATTTCAAAAATAAATAAGGAAAGTGAAAGAAAATAGTATTGATTTTTTGACGGGTTTACTTACCTCAACAAGCAATACTACCTAAGCAAAACGCGATTCCTACACGTCCGTACTGCATTCTCGATACTCGCTACTAATTCTCTAGGTATGTGGTACCTATTAAAGCTCATTTACATGCATTAGAGCCTAATTAGTTGCGCTATTTTAATTTGTATATAAAACAACCCCTATTGTGCCATAATGCATTTTTCATATCACTTAGACTCAAGCTCTTCGTTTAAATTTTTCCAAAGGGTCCTTGAATCCTTCTCCTATGTTTCTTGGCTTCTAACACTAGCTACTACCATATGTTCAATGCGAGAAAACCCAAAGAGGACCCCTTTTAATTGATTTTCGTTGTCTAAGTTTTAATTTTGCAATTACAAGGTTTTCAAGCAAGCTTTGTTTGATATTCCCTTAAAAATTCATTTAGAAGTGCTCAGACATAGTTTCCTTACACCCCAAGTCTCAAACTTATGTTAATTTGATGTTTCAAAGGTGAGGAAAACCTCAAGATAAACCATATTGAGTCATTTTGACCTTAAGTGCCAAAACAGTCCATGTCTCATAACCTCATTTCCCTAAACCAAAACCTCAATAAAAAAAAACTAACTTAGCCATCTCAAATTGGCCCCAAACTCCTAGGCCACCAAATACATATTATTTTATATTATTCTGGATAACTTAAGCTAAATTTGATGCCCCAAACCCTGAAAAATGTGTTAAAGAGAAATCAACCCAAAATGTTTACGAAAAAACATTTTCCTTACGCACAAAACCTAAAATTCAGCCCATTTTTAATAAACAAGATGAGTTGGCTTTTGAAATATAATGACTCTAAATTGATGTTCTCTCTCTAACCTTTCCAACGGTTTGTAGAACGTAAAAAACGGAGTTAAAACGAGGGAGATACAACTATTCTACAAAAAAATGGTCAAAAAGGTCATGAGGCTGCCTAGAATGTGTAGTGCGTTCCACGTCTTGGTGGAGCGCGCTTGACACACGTCAAATGTGTCATAATATAATCCCGATGAGATTACCAAGTACCACAAGTACTACAGTAGTGGCAAGCACGAGGTCGATCCATGAAGACCAAGGTTTCCAACTTAGGTTAGCAAACGAGGAAGTAAATCGAGGGGTTTGAAAAGATTGTTTTCAAGAATTCACCAAAAAAGGGAATTTAAAACGTTTTGTAAAGAAATTAATCAAGAAGAGTAACTTAGACCTTCAGTATCTCAAACTTCCTTAATTGGCATATTCAACCATATGGTCGTCATCTATGTAAAACATGCAATTTAAAGGTATTCTAGAGTAGCTATAGAACCAAGCGCGCAACCGGTTCCTCATTTTCCTCTAGTCGATAGTAAAGGCACGACCGTTGACTACTCCTCTAGTCAAACATATAGCACCAGACTCAAACGAATTAGGTTTAACACGATGAACGTAATGGGTTTTGTGAAAACACTAAACCTAGACAACTGAATCGTTAGTTTGTCTAATTTAGCCTAGATCCTTGAGGTACGTGACTGATCTCAAAAGGGTCGAATCAATCGGCATGGTCATTTGCCACTTGTATGGTCTTCTTGCACAAGTACGGATGCGTATGACTCGCTAGAAATAAATTAAGTTTTAACCCTAATTAATCATGCAATACCAAAGAGAATAAAACACCAAAGAAAAGAAATTGAATTGAATTGAATTAGATCTCACTAGGTTTGATGCCAAAAGAGTTGTTCGATCTACCTCCGGTCTAGATTAATGGAGATTAGCTGAACATGATAATGGAAAACCTCAAGTTCTTCAACTTCTTTCACAAGCAAAGGATGGGAACAATGAGTTCTCGAGTTTCTATTTATATAAAACCTAAAAATTCTATTTCAAAATGGAATTCCTAATAATCTGGGCAAATTTGGGCTTTCTCATTCCATGTCGCGAGTCACGTCGTGGGCAGGAATCATAAAATGTGAGTGGCGGCCTAGAATTTTGGTGCCTACTTTTATGCGCTAAACGGTGTCGTGAAGGCTTGGAATCCAGGCTGTGGCCTAGGACTTAAAACGTGGCCCACGACCTACATCTCTGGTGAGGCTTGCTGATGCTTAAATGAGCGTGATTCCACGCCGTGAGTGCATGCAAACGAGGCCGTGAGCGTGTTCTCAAAACGTGACAGGCAGTCTAAATCTCTATCTCTCTTTTGTCATTCCTTCATTTCGTGTCATGAATGCGTGATTCCATGCCGTGGCCTTGTATATATAACATGAGTGGTGACATGGATCAATGTTTTCTTCTTTCCTTTGACCGCCTTAACCAATTCTTTTAGTATTTGCACCAATTCTTCACTTTGAGTCCTGATACCTGTAAATCACACAAATGAGATATTGTTACCACTAAATAGAGATTTATTATTCAAAATTACACTAAACACTATATTATATGACGTCTAATTATAAATTTATCAACCCCCAAAATTAGACTTTGCACGTCTCAAGTAAAGGAATGCATGACAACACACCCTACTACTAAACAAATTAAACTCCTTATAACTTTATTAGCTAAATAAAAACTAATCCACTATATAGTCGATTCCAAGTTTAGCGAAGTTTCCTTTGGTCCCAAAGCCACTGAATCAGCCATCCTCTCAAAGAGGTTCGGAGTTCAGATTTGTCTAGATACGAAGTCCAAACATCAATAGAAATCACACTTCAAAGAACTAGACCCGGTCAAGACAAAGGTTGTCAACTACTCAAGAGCTTTGTAGGCCTAAACACTTAAGCATGCAAGTTTACAATTTTAGAAAAAATTTGTAATGGCCCAATTTTTAATAATGGATTTGGTTTGTAATTAAAGGTCATCGACCTGTAACGTGACCTAAGAGCGGGTATACAATCCTAATACTCAGCGTGAGAACCAATAAATATTTTACTTTTGAGTTGTGGATGCATAGTGTGATGTATATGTGTAGACTTATTAAGTCATTTCTACTTGTGTATAGACGCCGAGACACAAGCGAAACACGCCTCGAGATGTGCCAGCAGGGGATCAGGGAAAAAAGAGTGATGTATAAATTCTTAAATCAGTTAGTGTGATTGAAATAGTTAATTTGATGTGCCTATAGCTGGTTTTGATATTAATGTAACCTAAGTTAAAAAAAATAAAACAATAGCCATTAATATACCTCGAGATATGTGTAGACATCATCGCAAAGCAAATTGAGTTAAAGTGTGTGTTAGTAGAGATGAGTTAGTGGATGGTTAATGGAGTTGCTGATAGATATGAGCCATAAGATGTTCACAGAGAGAGTGGTTTAAACAAGATCAATTGTCTAAAACTCACCTCGCCATTATATATAAAAATGAAATGGGTTTTGCCATGCAAATGATCTTTATTTGTAATCTAAGGAAAGAGAAAGTTCTGAAAAGGGAGATCCACCATTTGTGATGAAAATTTAGAGAATTGGGAAGGTGATGATCAAGTTAAGGAAGTCACACCACTAGATAAACCAATCCACACTACACTTTGTGAAATTCAAACAAAAATTCTAGGTTTTGGTTCAGTTTTGGTTTTCAGCAATTTCAGTGGGCAAATGACTTTTTTAAAAAATATATAATTCCATATTTGTATTGCTTGCGAAATTCTTAATTCTACTATAAAGAAGTTATGGATTTGGGTGTGTTTTCATTTATGAATTTTTTAAGTTTTAAGACAAAATTGGAAATTCTGCATGTTGTGTTATGAACTAGTCTTTGTAATTTGGCCATAACTTCTTCATTTTAAATCGAAATTGATTCATTTGGGTGGCATTTGAATGCTAACTCAAAGAGGAACAACTTTTGTACATTGAAATATTTTGAAATTCAAATGTTTTTATGTCTAAAAACCATCTTCAACTTTGGTGATAAATCTGAAATTTTTGGGTTCATAATTTTGTAAATGTCTTGTTGTTTTTAGCATAACTCCCTCATTTCTTATTGGATTAAGCTCATCTTTTAGTATGATGTTCTAGGATATGTTTTTAGGCTTCGATAAAAAATTTATAAGTTTTCAAGCTATGGTTTAGGAGAAATGAATTTTTCTAAGTTGCTGGTTGAAAACTAAAACTGTTTTGAGACATTGTGGTAGAAGTTTCATATCTCCTTCAATTCTTATCGAGATTGCAAAAACCTTATAGTTCTAGAAAGCTAAGACATAGCTCTAAAAAATTTCTTTCAACTACAATACATAGTTTTAACGTTTTGGTAATGGAAATCAACTCACAAGTTGTTGCACCAAAACTTTCTCTATTTTAATAAAGTAGATTTGGACATAACCAAATTATTGATGGGGCTGATTTTAAAAATTGAAATTTACAATCACTTAAACCAATTCTAATAGCTTTTATAAGTCCTTAAGCACCCTAATTAACCTTAGGAACTTAGAGGAAAGTTTTGGGAGTTCGAGGATGCGTTTTGGGGTGTCGAGAGACTGATTAAGCTAGAAAATTTATGTGACTTGTAAGTAAACTGATTGAGATATTTCTCTCAATTTCATTTCTTGTTATTTCTTCATTGCACTGCTACACTTGTTGTATTATTAGTCCCATGATTTATGTGCATTATCTCATTGTTTGATTGTAGTTAAATTAGAACATGTGTTTAAATTTCATGATTCGATTTGAGGTGTACGTGGCACACAGGGTATGGAACCTGGGGATGTTGGTATTCCGCCTAGTAGGTGACACAGAACTACTATATGAGGTTAATAAAATGATTAAGCAGTGATCAATTAGGGTAATACCAAAGTGTTATGTGTGTTGACTTATTACATGAGGTCGGTACGTCGAGTTTCACAACAAATATGGATAATACTTACGTGCACTGCTAAATAAGTTATTACCTGAGGTCTATGTGACCAAAAGGGTAATATTTGAGCTAGTGTGTTCGATATATGATTGACTGGATTCAGTTCTTTGATAATATTTGTGTTCATATCACTTGGTTTAGCTGTGATGTTGTGTACCATGTTATGTTTTCTTTATTGTTATGTAGTGAAGGTATGTGTTGTTGGATGTATTCCTTGTTGTGTTTGGAGATGTGGATAAATGTCTATCAGTATTACTTTCTACATTACTATACTCACCGTTCTTTTTTATGACGTTGGGTGCAAGATTCATTGAGTAGCAAGCTAGGCAATAAGAAGATTGGCGACTAAGTTTGAGCCGTTTACGTGCTGCTACTTCAGATTTTGTTGGTTTTTTATATTTTCTTATATGAATTACTTTATGTTTTTTAAGTACTATTGGGTTGTATATATTTGGGTTGAGCAATAGTTCCCCGACCATAAACATGTTTATTTATACTATCATTGTTAATCTGTTGTTTATATACATGTGGTCGTTGTTTCCTGGTTTACACAGTAGGTGTTTTTATTAAGTCTTCCATTGATAATATCAAAATGTTGTAAAAGTCTTAATTAACTTTGAAAATCACAACTAACAAAAAATGAAGAATACTTATCTTAAATATGTATAAGGAGTTGAAAGAAACAAAAAACTGATTAATAGGTTGTCAATTCCTACGTGGCTAAGATTAGTGCTTAAATGATGAGATTAGGCTGGGCGGTGCCCTAGATTAAAGGAGGGGCCATCACAAAATTAGTGCTTCAACACTAAAGAGGGTATCATAGGCGAGAAATGCAACCACGCTCTTCACTAATGTTGATTTAGCACAATTAGGGGTTAATAGGTCTGTCAAGTAGGTTGTAATGGGGTCGGGGTAGTGTACCAAGGAAAGGATATAAGGAAAATGTGAAATGTTGGAAAAGTTCAAATCAACCTCACTACAAGCACAGAGAGCTAACACACACAAGGAGTTTACATGGATAAACATAACACTCTCAATTTATATTCCTCCCTTTTTCCAACCACCGATTATTCAATTGGTTTTTTTATTGAATTTTTTGTCTTAAATGATGAATTTTTTCATTGAGTTCAAAGCCTCATTCATTTTTCTTTTCTTTGAAGTCGGTGGGAATTTATTTCACTCAAAAACACCCCCAAACTTGGGGTTTTATACATTTCACTCCATATTTGGCTCTTTCTCACTTTTGTTATAGTCGAACGAACTTTCCAACTAGGTTATAAGGATGTAAGGCTATTGGCTAGGTGTTTAATGATAAGTAGTCAAAGAAATCAAGTTTAAATTGGCTCAAATGGGCTAACTAGCAGTAAATGATGGGTAGGCTTAAAGCTAAGGGTTAAATTCAAAAATGGCCTACATCTTCCCCTAAAGTGTTTCAATCATGGAATTTTGCCTCGAGTGGGTTACAACCCTGTTCTAGCACCTAGAAATCTGACTTTTTTTCACTTGCACAGTTATGACCACCCATTCTCTTTGGTATCTAGCACAAAGTCTCAGTCTCATACTAGTTCCTTAAACATGCAATCTCAACAATGCTGGGAAACGCTCTAGATTGAGTGTTTCTCCTAGTTTTCATCAAAGCTCAAATCTCAAAAGTGGCTTAAGTAACTCATCCGTAACCAAAGACACTCAACGAGGTTTTGGGTGACTTTAAACTCAACTAGATGGTCCTAACCGTGAACTAAACTATGCATGAACACACATGTAGTCACAAAGAGTACCATGGACCTAAATAAACTACTATATAGCATATTATAGCAAGATGGTGCATGAACAAACATAGTGGAAATCAATGAAAAGGTGATAGAAAAGAGTAAAGATAAGGGAAGAAACACAACCATACCATACTAGTAAATCCAATGAAATACGGAAAAAAAAATATAATTGTTATACCTATCGTGTCTTGCGCAATTCCTAACATACCAAACAAGAATGATCCAAAAATGATCCTTAATACCTGAAAGCACCCCCAAACTTGCTCCAAAACTTTGTTCCCAAGGTTTAGTACAAGTGGGAAGTGAGTAAGAACAATGAAGAGAAAGCGAGTGAAAGATAAAATGGAATATAGATAGAGTGAAAATAAAAGTAAATATGTGAGAAATAACATGTTCAAGTACTACAAAGTATGAAGTTGAACCTATTCTATCATTTGACATCACATGATAAGAAAAAGTCTCCCATTCTCTCAAAAAGAAAGTTGCCTAGCTGTAAGCATCATCGTCACCACTATCATTTGACGCGTCCTCATCAAAAGAGGGAGTCAAAGAACGCTCCTCTAGGCCAAAGTCAACCACTCCATCATCAGTGATGAAGTGTAAGGCGGCGAGAAAGTAGAAAGAGTGATCAGTGGGATAGAGTCGGCGGCTACGCCGGTACCTAGCCAAGTTGCGCTGGTGGCACTGGGCCTCAAGGAAGTTAACATGCATTCCTCCTGTCAATGTCTTATTGGGCTGCACACCGAATGTAGTCATCATGGAGCGCCCACATCATATGGAGCATAGACTCAAATTCGGTGCCAAGGTGAGGCATAGGCGGTATATGAGACACTGTCATATATGGTCACCCTGAGCCTGCTGTGCATGAGCCCACTGCGTGGCAGTTGCACGTTTCCTTGCTCTCATCTTTGCTCTTGTAGCCTGTCGCTACTGTTCTTCTGCGGCCAGCTATTTGTCCTAAGCAATCGTGTCATGTTCCGCAAGGTTATCAAGATCGTTCTTTCTCTGCTCCTCCTACACCTTTTCCCTATCTTCCTCAGAGTCAACATAGGCATCATACGATCTTAAAGATGCGATAAGGTTATTCAGTAATCATTGGGGTCGGTGAGATCGACGCTTACAAGCCGGCAGAGGCTAGTAATGAGTAGAGGTTTGGCCGAAATAGTTCCAAGCTCTATATAATTTCCTATGGTCTCCCTATTTAAGTTTCAACTTCTTCCCCCTCTTGCCTCGCACCCAATCATAGCAACTGGGGACTATCAAATGGCTCTTTATAGTATTATAGGGATATTTGTGGCGGACTTCAAACCTCGAAGGGTTAAAAGGTATAGGATGATGACTTTGGGGGGTGGGTTAGGTGCAATGGAAGTAGAAGCGGCGTTTCTAACGCAAGGAAGGGCGGTAGTTTTGGTGCGAGCCATATCTACGAAAAAGCATAAGGTAGTAATGAAGGCTCCACATGAAGAACAAGCTCAATCACATGGAAAAGATTGATGAAAGTCATTACGCTCAAAGGCCGAAAATCATCCACATGGTAGTAAGAGTTTGATAAAATTGATGAATGAGCAAAAATGATCTTTGAATGAAACACCGCAACAAATGTGAAAAAGGTCAGTGGGGAATCACCATACATCAAAGTGAACTCCTTAAGTTAGAAATCCATATGAGTAAAAGGCAAAGGTACGCGCCAAATAAGTCAAAACCATCAAAAGTACAATCAACAAAATGATCAAGAAAGTAGGTGTAAAAGTCCAACGTGGGCATGACATGTAAACAGATAAGATATTAGGCAATGAAAACATGTGGTCCCCCACATGCATTTCATCCTAGAAAGTGGTAAACACATGTAGAAAATGTAAGCAAACCGACAAATCCACCACACAACGAATTGGAACACATAAAAGCCAAGAAATCACAAGTCACAAATCACTAAATCACAAATTGCAAATCACTAGAGCACTTTAGAGCAAACGAGTGAGCAAAAGTGACTAGAGGAGGGAAGAAAGTTACCTCGTCGGTGGTGACGAAGAAGAGGGTGGCGAGTCGAAGCACGCGAGAGAGTGCGTGCCGCAGAAAGATCGCCCTTAAAGTTGGATGTAGATCCGCGGGAGAGTGAGATTTTGGGAGAAAATCAAGTTTGGGACTTGATTTGGGGCGAGATGTGGAGCTTGGTGGCGGTGGTAATGGGGGTTTGGAGGCTAAGGTTCAACCAATGAGGGAGGGGTTGATGTGTTTTGGGAGATTACCTCAATAAAGTGAGTGCAGGGGGTTTATAGCCCCTTGCTGGTCGATCCACGCCGTGGGCATGGGCCTACAACATCGTTTGTGTGAGTAATGACCCACGGGAGTGGTCACTAGTGACCCGCGCTATGGGTCATGCCCATGACGTTGTTTTTAGACTTTTTTTAACAATAAACAACTTAACAAATACTAATCCCTACATATAAACACAAAAAATAAACAAAAACTCATAACAAGTACACAAAATAAAGGTGGATAAGCTCACCAAATCCAGGTTCGACTAACCGTAGATATAGGACCATGTGACGAGCCGCGGGAGTGATGTCGGGCTCTCCTAATACAGTGCGCCATGTAGAGATCGCAACACATGTAAAAAGTCACCAACGTGATAATGATAAGAATACCACAAGAATACTAAAATAGGAAATCAAATAGACAAGGGATAGAAACTTGGGGTGCCTCCTAATAGTGCTTTTGTTTAACATCGTTGGCTTGATTCAGTCAGACTCTCTCTTAGTCAGTATACTCTATAACCACTAGAGTTCCATTCTCGATCTCGTGCTGTGGGAAGTTCTCATAAAAAGGCTTCAGTCGATGCCCATTCACTTTAAAAACTTTCCCTGAATCCATGTTCCTAATCTCAACTGCACCATGTCCAGAAACGTTAGTAACAACAAAAGGTACGAGCTACCGTGAACTTAACTTCCTTGGACGGAGTGTCAATATAGAATTATAAAGCAAGACCTTTTGATCGACAACGAAAGTTTGTGAGATAGGTTGCGATCGTTGAACGCCTTGGTTTTATCTTTATAGATTCTAGCAGACTCGTAGGCATCATTTCTTTTCTCCTTCAATTCTTGGAGTTCCAAATTTCTCTCTTTACCACCTGCGTCGAGTTCCATGTTGAGATGTTTGACTGCCCATAATGATTTATGTTCTAACTCGACCGACAAATGGCAAAATTTATTGAAGACCAAATAATACGGTGACATTCTGATTAACATTTTATACATCGTTCAATATACACATACCGCGTCTTCAAGGTGCATACTCCAATCTTTCTACGATGGATTTATGATATTCTCTAAAATGGATTGAATCTCTCTATTTGACACCTCTGCTTGGCCACTTGTCTAAGGATGGTAGGCTATAGACGTATGGTGTGTAACATTTTACTTGCGCAAGAGATTTTCAACCATGCGGTTGCAGAATTGGGTACCTTGATCGCTAGTCAAATCATACTGAGCTCTAAAAGTAGAAAAAATTCATGATTTGAAGAAATCGCATACCACTGATGAATCATTGGTGCGGGTGGCTTTGACTTCCACCCATTTAGACACGTAGTCTACCGCCAATAAGATATAGAGAAAACCATGTGACGAGTGGAAATGGCCGCATGAAATCGATCCCCAAACGTCAAAAAGTTTGCAAAATTAGATCGAGTTTAGTGGCATTTGATCCCGGTGACTCAAGGTATCGGTCGACTGACATCCGACACAAGTCTTGGCATATAGATAGGAGTTGTAAAAAATGGCGGCCAATAGAACCCATTCTCCTAGACGTTCATAGTTGTCCTACGTGGACCAAAATGGTCGTCGCAGGCGTATAAGTGATAGAATGTCAAGATAGATTGTGTCTCAGTCTGGAAGACACGTCGACGAATTACTTGATCTGAGCAAAACTTCCACAAGGATGGGTCATCCCGAACATAGTGTTTAGAGTCGCTCTGAATTTTTTTCCTTTTGGGCTCATGTAAGGTGAGATGGATACTCTCATGTAATGAGGTAATTAACCAAATCCGCAAATTTTGTTCATATGGGAAATCATTTCAAAAATGGACAGGTGCTTCACCATTCTTGATGCAGCTGAGATGGCCAGCAACTAGATTTTTAGCACCACTTTTATCCTTTATTTCAATATCAAACTCTTGTAACAAGAGTACCCTTCGAATGAGAAGGGGTTTAGCTTCCTTTTTCGCTATTAAGTATTTTAAGGCGGAATGGTCAAGATAGACGACCACCTTAGTACCAAGGAGATAAGGCTGAAATTTATCCAAATCGAAGACAACAATTGGAAGCTCCTTCTCGGTAGTGGTGAAATTCAGTTGGGCAAGATCAAGAGTTCGAGAGGCATAGTATACGACGTGTGAAGCATGCCTGACTTATTGCCCAATCATAACTCCCACGGCGTGGTTACTGGCATCACGAATGATCTCAAAAGGTAGCTCCCAATTGGGAGCTTGAATCATGGGAGTAAAGATGATAGAGTTTTTGAGTGCATCGAATGCACTCTTACATTGTTGGGGCATGTGCCCTAGGTCAATCCATTAACTGTCTTTATGAATACTTTTAGTTAATAAAATAGAGGATTTCATTTGCTGTTTATTATAATTAATTTGCATGTTTACATTATAATAAGATCCATGGGTATTTATACAAATATCCTAAATGTCCATAGTCGATCATTATATTGGGAACTATAATGAATTAAGACTAGTGTGAGTCTTGATTGATGATCATATGATGATTATACGTATAGGGATACGAATCAAGATCACGATTACTTGTTAGGGAACAAAGTACTGGACCGACCCGCTATGAGAACATCACATGGATTAAGTCATAGTTGTTTCTCATGATAGGTATATTTTTCAGTCCTCTGACTTAAGATTACCAGAGACTTCAACATTAGGAACACAGTGATTTGACACAATCAAACGTTGTCTTTAACCTGAAGATTATAAAGGTTGTGATTGGTTACTGAGTGAGCAATGTGATGAAGTTATGTAATCGAGATAAGATTTGTCCCTCTCATATAAAGAGAGATATCCAGTGGATCCCTCGATGTGTTAGACTGTTAAAAGGCCTAGTCTAAGTGAATTGATATTGATCAATGTCACTTGGATGTTTTCAGCTACCTAGAGATCGAGACTAGTACGATTGAACATGTTGGATGACAATTCCATGCCTTATGTTTGATCAAAAGGATATCGTTACAAAAGGATGTTATATACACTATTGATTAGGTTGTATCGATTTGATATTCGTACAACTTGGGTAGTCATAATGTCTTGCTAGAGGCCGCTTATGACTTGTATACCAAAATGTGTTTTGGTACACTGCAACGTTGTATGAGCCTATTGGGTCGCACACTAAGAATGGTTTTGCGAGATTTTAAGATGATTCAAAAATGAATTTTATATGATAAAATTCATGACGTAAACGTCCTTGTGGTGTATTACACTTATACTTCTTTAAGTAGGGGTATATGTGTAATTTACTTAATCGTCTATATACAAGAGTTGTATAAATATACGCTTTAAGTTAGAACACACTGAAAAATGATTAAGGACCAAAACTCTATTTTCGTTTCAGAAACGAATTAAGGTTTTCTGGTACGCTCTGGATCGTTTTGGAGAGAAACGAAAAGGTTTGGTATCATCTCGAATCTAGCACTTCGAATCTCGGCCGCCTTTCGCGTGTGGACTGCTGATAGAGGGCGTTCGTCGTTGGCAGCGCCTTAGAGATCGATCAACCTTCAGAAAGGTATATTGCGACCGAGGTATAATTAAGTTTTCATGGTTTAAACGTTTTTTATGGAATTAGATTCGGATCCTGTTGGGATTTTTGTCAAAATAGTTTTGTAATTTCCGCTGCGTATGAACACCAAAACTCAACATACATGTCTTTTCGATATCGAAAGGCACGTCTTTCAAAAGAAGATGACATAAGGTTTGTGCAATTTTGGAGAAATCCTTAATGAAAAGCCGATGGAAACCGGCATGGCCTAGGAAGGATCAGATTTCTCGCACAATTGTGGGGTAAGACGATTTTTAAATTACTTTAGTTTTTGTCAGGTCTACCTCCACACCCCTAGAAGAAATTATGTAACCCAAGATAATACCCTGGTCCACTATGAAGTGGAATTTCTCATAATTGAGGATTAAGTTCTTCTCGATACATTTGTGAAGAACCTTTGTAAGGTGACCGAGACTGACAAGTCAATAATTAGACATGTTTTATAGTTTAGTTTAGGATGATTTTAGATGTAAAAGACTATATTACATAGGGTTTTCTCTTATTTTTTATATTTCATGTAATAAATGGAGAATATGAAGAAATAAAGAAAAAATGGAAGATTATGAAGGAATTCATCTAATGGAAGAAATATATGAAGAATTATCACTAAGGAAACAAAGAAGAAAATGAACCAACGATTCTCAGGGATTCTTAGAGACATTGAGTCGCTGGCTAAATCGATGGACACAAGAAAATACCTGTGAGCTCAAAATTCTGGATTTTCCTAGTGATTCCTGACTTACACAAATCGTTGTGAATCGATGAGCCATATCTCAGGGATTTTGATAACTACGAGTTGTTTGAGTTGTTTTGGGATGTTTACTACTTAGAATATTATAAATACTAACCTAGGGTTACGAAATTAGTCGCCCTTGATCATACTTTGAAGCCCTATAAGCCTTGGTTGTTCTTGGACCTATAGTCTACATATATTACATACATTGTCTATTATTTCATTTCTTTTGAAAATTTAAATATTTTAATTTAGAGGTATTTTTAATTATGTTTTTTATTTATATTATTGCAATATTATTTATGATTATGAGTGAGTAGTTTTTTTATCTAAACAAAGTCCGAACGTGAACTAGATCCGTTTTGCAATGTAGTTATGATGAGATGAATATGTGCTTAATGCTTTAAACTGATTGTTTCTTTGATTCACTAATTAAATAAGTTAATATCTATTGACTTTAATCATGAATCTAGCTATTGCATACATAGTTGCAAATATGTATGTGATATATGGTTTTATTATCTATCTGAAGTAGTAACTAGGATTGTTTGAAAGGCAAACGCCATTTAGATATCCTAGGTGAATTTGAGATCTAAATCTAGTATTGAAGTGGCTTTTCGAAGATGATAGATTTAGTAATTCGAAGTTCTTACAAAGTTTAATGTGGTTCTATTGCGTGAAGTTAATGTCTTTGAATGAATAAAGGGGTTAGCTCAATAGAATTAGATCGTGGCTTTTCTATTGGTATAAGAAGAATAAATAACTGGCTAAAAATTGTTTACTTACTTATGATTAGTGTTTAATGATTTATCTTACTTTATAAAATATGCTCATAACTATATGGATTGGAGTTACTTGTTTGGAATGCAAAACGGGTTTATGTTTCATTATTCTGGATATTTCTTTAGATATTTATATATTATTGAATTTAATCTATTTGATTGATTGTGATTCTTGATTGTGTTAGTTAATTAAGATTACATAGTTAATTAAGTATTATTATATTATAGTTAGTTATTAGTTAGTTTAATTATTATTATTAAAAATAAAAATAAAAATAATAAAAACATTTAAAAGTCTTTTTTTCCTAGAGAGTGATCACATGTCGTGCTTGTCAAATATAACCTTTAATAGGTTACCAAATCCTACTGGAATGTAGTAGAGGTAAGAACAGGGCCAAATCCACAGGATTCAGTCAAACTGAGTTCAACAAACATAAAAGTAAATATAGGGGGAGGGGGTTTGAAAGAGTTTTATCAAAAAGTCTACTAAAAAATAAATAAGTTGTAAAACAGAAAATAAAAACATACCTAAATCTAGGAATCCACAATCTGACCCTATGTTGTTTCCATTTCTTGTATCATCTACTTTAAAAAATGGATTTCAAAACAATTTTCCCAGATAGGCTATAGGTGTTAGGGTCACCAACACCCTAGTCCCCTTATTCTCGATAAATATGGCAATCGTTCTCTAAATACTTATCTTACTCTAGCGTACAACCTTAGGAAACTCTCTCAAGATTTAGCACGTGAGTAGCATTAACAACTCTGTAAGAACGAGGTCAAATTTATAGATTCAGTCAAAATAAGTTCAACAAATAGAAAAGTAATTTTGGGTAGTTTTTGAAAAAGTTCTATCTAAGATTCTACTAAACAAGAAAGTAAATAAGTTGTAAATAAGAGAATAAAAATATACCTAAGTCTAGGAATCCACAATCTAGCCCTATGTTGTTTCTATGTCTTGTATAATTTATTTTAAAAAAAATGGGTTTTAAAATAGTTTCCCTAGATAGGCTATAGGTGTTGGGGTCACCATCACCCTAGTTCCCCTATTCTCGATAGATAAGGCAACCGCTCTTTGAATACTTCTCTTACTCCAGCGTATAACCTTGGGAAACCGTTATCAATATTTAGCACGTGATTAGCATTAATAGCTATGTGGGAACACCTACCCCTAAACAACCTTGGGCAACCGCTCTCAAGATTTAGCCTAGTTCTCGATATTACTCACTTTAAACAACAAGCGTGTCAAGCTTCTTGCTCTAGGTGATTGCCACTTCTCAACCTGGTTGGTATCACATACTCGACCTGATTAATAGCAGCTCAATGGGTTTATGGCTAGATATTTGTAATGAATATACAAACTCTATACTACCATTGAGACATTCTTGAAAATAACAACGCAAAGATAAAAAAAAAAACTGAGACAAAACACTATTATTATAGAATACCTCAACAAGAAATAGAAAACAACCTACTACTGGCTAGAGAGCTTCATCCTCAACTTTTGTATTAAAGAGCCTAGCAGGACATGGCTACTCTACCTTACTCTACTCTTAAATCACTATGAATACAATATGTTTTTTTTTCATAGAAGTCCCTCATTTATATAGTTGAGAATGGGTATAAGAATAGGAAAACCCGAAAATAAGAACATTCTAAGAATACAAAACTCATATTTTGCGATTCTGGCGCCGTCAGTGGTGCCGCCATTATGTATGGACGACACCGAGTCATGACGTGGGGTCTTTATTGAAAGTCTTGGTCTTCAAGTCAGCTGGAACTTCTATTTTCAAACTTGGTGTTGTGGGTGATGCCGACTGTGTTGATCCTGATGTTGTTAGTTCAATTTTGACGTCGTCCGTTGATCTGGCCCGACGCCTTAGTGGCGTTGTTGCTCATCTGCTTGCATTGTATGTTATTCTCCATGGCGTCAAGCCTACTTCTTTGACCAATAATTGACTTCTTTCCTGGAATTGTCTAATTCACGCATAAATACTCAAATACATTGTAAATCTTTAAACTAAACATATAAATCTATAAAACAAGACTTTAGACTTGATTTACATAGCAAAACACCTATGAAAGAGTGCAAAAATAATGACTCATTATAAAGATTTGAAAAACCCCTATGGAGACGATTCCCATTTACCACTGCTACAAAATAATTAAAGTATAATATAAAAGAGAAAATTATTGTACACGCCGACACGTGTCAATTTCTGGTGCCATTGCCGAGGATTTAAACACAATTTTTTTAGATTTTTAGACAGTGTATGGTCTATCCACTTCACCATTCTAATTCCACAGGATCCTTACATCCGTTTGATCCTAAGCTAGATATGACATTTAATCATAATTTAAGATAACAACAACAACAACAACAACAACAACAACAACAACAACAACAACAACAACAACAACAACAAGAGGACACCAACCTACCACAATGGAAGCTAATAATAATTTAATCTTAATAATAATAATCATAATAGAGAACTTACTTTTAGGCAAGTTAATCAAAATGACAATGCTTCTGAACCAATGTGCATTGTCTATCCTGAGGGATTTCCCGAATTTGAACTTAGATATGGATTCATTAGTGCTCTACCTAACTTCTATGGTAAGGAAAATGAAGACCAACAAAAATTTATGAGAGAATATCAACACAAAGTCAATGGGATAAAACCTAAAGACTGCACGTTAGAACAAGTCTAACTTAAAGCATTTCTTTTTGTATTTAAAGATCAAGCACAAGATTGGTTGTTTTGTCTTCCTCAAGATTTGATAACCACATGGGTTAAAATGTTAGAAGCTTTTCTAGATCAATATATCCCATTAAGAAAAATCAGTACTCATAGAAAACAAATCACGACGTGAAAATGAGAGACGATGAAAATCTTAATGAATTTTGGGATAGATTTCAAAGATTAATTCCATCTTGTCACAACATGGATACACTCAAAGAGCCTTATTAGAATACTTCTATGAAAAACTAAATCATTTTGAATAGAGACTATTAGATATCGTATGTGGTGGATCATTATTCGATGTTACACCAACAATAGCAAAAGAAGTTATTAATAAGATGGCTAAACAATCTAAACAATATGGTGAAAAGACAGATATATCATATTAATAATTAAAAAGTAATAAATTTGACAAAAAAGTTGAAGAATTATCTTACATGGTTAATCTATTATTAAAAGATATATCAAATCAAGTTAAACCATGTGGATTTTGTAATGAAGTTACACGTCCTATGGATGCATGTCCTAATTTACAAGAAGATGACAATGAAGAAGTCAACGCAGTTATGAACTAATATTATAGTCTGTCTAGAAACCAATACAATAACAACAATTATTATAATGGAAAACCAAATTCAAATCTTAGCTATGGTCCACAAAACCAAAGCTATACCACTTTTAGACCTAGAGCACCTAAACAACCTATAACAATGCAACAACCTTAGCAAACTATACAATCTACACAACCAAATTTAGAACAAATATTACTAAACTTTATGACCAAAACTCATCAAAACTTTACGCAAATTTCTTGAAACCAAATTAAAATTGATACGTCTATTAATGAGCTGAAAAATCAATTAAATCAAACAACTCTACAAATCAACAAGTTAAGTAATCAAACTAAAGTAACTACTCAACCTACGAATGCTACTAATAAAGCACCAGTCAACGCTTTATTTTGTGAAAATGAAAAAGAAACAAATACACAACAAAAGACACCAAAAAGAGGTAAAAAGAAAAATAAAATACCTAAGACAATAGAACAAAAAGAAGAGGAGATGATGAAAATTGTCATTCTCACTAGGGAATGGATAGCCGAGTAATTGAAATGCACACTTTTCCCGAAGGACTATTCTTGGTATTTAGCCAAAGTAGAAGCTTATGAAAAATCTTTACAAAATTCTGAATTAATTAAACAAGACAAAATAAATGATAATTATAAGTCAAATGAATATATGCATTCTAATTCTACCATTCCACAACGATTAGCAAATGTTAAGGGAGGAAGACCATAAAGAAGACATTTCTGAGTCATTTGGGAAATTAAAAATTAATGAAAACTTAGAACAAAAGATTTCATCTTTAACAAGAATGCTTGAGAAATGTTTCGACCCAGGAATGTTTGTATACCCATCACTATAGGTAATTCTTCTATGGAATTTTCTTTTTGTGATCTCGAAGCATCAATTAACGTTATGTCACCTAAACTTTATGAATAATTGAAAATATTATTAACTACTGTGTCTATTAATCTTACTTTAGCAAACAATATAATTATTAAACCATATAGATTATTAGAAGACACCTTAATACAAGTACATGATTTAGTATTTTCAGCTGATTTCTATGTCATGAAAAAGGGATATTCATCATCACCCAATCCATTGCCTATACTACAAAGACAGCTAGGAGTAAGTTAGATATTTCTGAAGGAACAATGTCTATGGAGTTTGAAGATAAGATTGCAAAATTTGAAATTAATAACGAACTTAACTATGACACTTATGATAATGAGTTTTTAGACCAAACTATTATGATAATTTTAACGCTGAGATTTATGCAATCAATGCAGTAACAATGGAAATTGATAAAGGGATTCAAAAGAAAGATTCAATTGAAGACACTTCAAAAGAAAAGAAAGTAACTTAAGAATAGAGAATTAAGCAACAAGAGAATGGAGAAATCAGTAACAAGCCGGTGGTTTCAAGATTCAAGTACAATAAGAAAAAGAAAAAGCCGAACTTAAGTCCTATAAAACTTAATGATCCTGGAGGCATACACTTGCACATTAAAATCAAATGGGCTTGCTACTATAGAGCTCAGTGTAATACGAATTCTAATGCAAATCTCATGCTTATATATTTTTTTCTACACACTCAATTGAAGTTAAATTCACTTGCTTCTGAACGATTCTTTTTACCTGATGAAACTTTAATTCAACCAATAGGAGTTGTCACGGATGTGTCGGTTCAAGTGGACAACAACACAGTACTCGCGGACTTTTTGGTAATGTTACACTTTATCAATGAAGATCATTATTTAATATTAGGACGAACTTTCTTAGCCACTACTCATGCTATCATAGATATTCTAAATAAAAAAATCACTCTAACAATTAATGGTTGAGCACTCACTTTATGGAATGGCGCTAGAGTGAAAAATCCTAAATTTAAGTTTAGAAATTCAACCTAATTTTGGAAAGGTTAAGTCGAGCCAATGACAGTAAACAAAAGCGTTATATGGGAGGCAACTCATATTCTATGTTTATTTCATGTTTATTTAATTTTATTAGGAATTATTTTAGTGTAGTATGTTTTTATTCTCTCATTTTTTTTCACTCTTGTATTGGAAGTATTTTCGAAATTTAAACGCCGAGGTGATTCCATTTGAAGATGAGTGATCGAGTTATTTTTGCTTATATGTCATTTATGCAAGTCGCATTATTTACTTGCTTATATATATATATATATTATTTAATAAAAGTATTTATTTAGTTATATGTCTCACTCAAACTTTCGAGTTTTTAGTCAATTCTACCTTGATATGAGTTTTTATGAATGATGAATAAGTTAATTATAAGATCAATTGAGAAAATAGTAATATAAGCTTGGCGATTCCCAACGATTCCAATTAACACTAGGAATCGTTGGCTACATTAGTAGCAGTACACAGGAAAATCAACTCAAGATTTGAAGTCCAGTGATTTCCAACGATTTGTTAGGTACAAAAACTTTCTAGCAGCTTAAATAATTTTGATTTGCTCAACGAATCCATGTGATTCCACTTGAACAAGAATCGTTGGCCACGATTTTTGGTTTTTAAAATAAAAACCCCAAATTGCCATAAACTTCATACCTTTCACACTTACAAACCATTGCAACCCTTTACCAAAATCTGAATTTTTTGCCTAGATTCAACCATTCTAAGCTGAATCCCATAGTATTTAAGTGAATCTCACCTCAACCAAGTCTTATTCAAACCAAAAATCTTGATTTTGGGGGTTTTTTTTAGCAAACTAGGGTTTAAGGAATTTTTGACCAAGAGCTTGAAAGGACGGTCTTAAGAAGTTCAAGAGCTTCAATCTTGAGAGATTCACTCTCAAGTAAGTAATAACAACAACCCTAGCACTTTACTTCATCAAATTTTTGATTCGGGGATTTTTGAAAATTTTTCAATATTTTTTGAAATTGTTTTGTCGGAATTTATTCAATTGTATTGCACAAATAGCTTTATTGATTCCAACTAACTATGAATAGTGATCACATTGATCATCGATTTACAAATTCAAGAATTTCAAAAATCTTATTCTAATTACGCATATTTGCAAATGGTTTACAAATGCGCATTTGAAATGAGTTTGGGAGGTTTGATTATGATTTTATTTCAATTTAAGTTTCTATGATTTCGAAAAGATTACAATTTGTCACCGACTACTTTACAATATTTAGAAAACCGATTTTCCAAGTTTACATTTTACTTATCATTTTGATGCCAAATATATTTTACATTTACGATGAATTTCAAAAAGTTTTCCAATTAGATTTCTCCTTTTAAATAATGTCTTGAATTTTACCAAATTATTTCCGATAAAATTAATTCTATCATTTATAAGTTTCTTAAGTTTTTGAACTTGTGACTTTTTGAAACCCGATACAATGGTCAGAGGAGGAAAAGGTAGAAGTTCTCGAGAGGCTAGGGGAAAGACACCATTATTAGAAAAACCCAAACAAAAATTTAAAGTTCCAACCAAACTTATTAGGCCTATGGGGTTTTCTTTGAATAAACCTTGGACTAGAGTACTTAGAGAGCCTTCTCACACTTAAGTTTTAAATATGATTTGGAGGGAGAGAAAGAGATTGAGGAAACACCCACCATTTCTTTCATGCCCACAACCTTATTAACGCTAAAACCATTGGTTGGAGGGAGAGCGACATTAGTAAGAATCGAAAGATTATACAGAGAAGGGTTTAACATAAAAAATGAAGTCAAATACGGGCCTAGTGTAACGACATGTTATCTTAAGCTGGTGATTAGTACTAATCCAAATCCTAATTAACCCGAGTTAGGCTCGTGGTTAAATATGTGTACCTCGA
Source organism: Stephania cephalantha (assembly GCA_039657325.1). NCBI lineage: Eukaryota > Viridiplantae > Streptophyta > Magnoliopsida > Ranunculales > Menispermaceae > Stephania > Stephania cephalantha. The sequence continues at coordinate 6,616,079 of CM077578.1, read as the reverse complement.
TTAGCATGTGTGTGTGCGTTTGCATGTTGAATTGTGTTTGTTTGGTTTGTTTAACAAATTTATAAAGGTTGTAGTATAATAAAGGAATTATATACAAACCTATAAATGGGAAATACACAATAAACAATGAATTACCAGTACACTAAGTGCGACGAATGGGTCGTGGCATGAATGCGCATGCCTGAGTATACTCGTAGGCATGTCTGGTGAATTTATTGGCTAGAAAATACACGAGATATATATTTATATTTATATATATAAGATATATAAATATATACATTAGAAATTAAAAGATTAGTTGAATTATATGGATCATTTGAACATCTCGAGTTGAGCGTAAGTGTTTGATGTGTTAAAGTTGGTGTCACTTTAATGCAGCAACCACTTAGTCGGTCTCGAGATAGCGTGATGCGTATCTTGAAGAAAACTCATATATTTAAACTAAACCTCATGTTTATCCTATTCATTCAATCAATCAAAATGAGTAAGGAGGGTTTAGGTTTTGGTTTTTGATTGAGAGAGAGTGCTCACAGAGTTTATTCAACAAGGATTTTGGAGCTTAAACGGATCAAAATCAAGTGATCATCACTTTGGTATGATTTGTTCTTGTGTTAGTAAAGTTTAATTTGATGGTGATGATAGAATCTCTATGAATTATGTTGTTTGGTGATTGAATATGGTTTGTTACCTTATTAGAGGTCCTCCCTAATGAATTTTGGGAGTTTATATTATTGATTGAGTGATTTGTAGATGGAACAGTGGCTGCTTGTGTGTTTTGTGAAGATAGCACAGGGTGGAGCGTGCTCCGCCTAGCAGAGAAGCGTACTCCCTTCATCAACTGTGATGAACACAACTGCTGTAGCGCGCCCCATCCAGTGAGGGAGCACGTTCCCACCCCAGAAAACAACAATAATGTTGTGATTTAATAAGGATTTCTGAAAGACTTAGGGATTGGACTAGGGGTTTTCGTTAGAGCGTATTCAACCTAAATTGATTACAAATGGTATATGATAGGTGTTAGGTCCCCGGAAAAAAGTTAGTGACCTGGAAAGTTAGGATTTGGACGGAAACCTAGATCAAGGTAAGTACGGATTCATTTATTTATTAATGTTACTTGGTTATTCTCGTATATGTAGTTCATGTAGATATTGGACTAAAATTGGGGATTATGTACATTATGATGGTTTTCAATAAATGAAAAAATGGTGAAATGTGACCACGACTATAACTCCTAGTTTTAAGAATAAGTTTATAGGAGATGGGTTCCCTTCCCGACCTATATATAACTCCTACTCAATTTGATAGGTTGTGTGGATTACATACTCACTAGAGGGTTTCAGATAAAACCATTGGACATTAATAGATTGGCTAGATAGCAAATCTGACAATATGTTGGTCTAGCAATCGCATTAATGGTGACGATGGGTAATCGACCCTAGTTTTATAAACAAAATGGGGATCACAGTGTAATAGTCCATGATAACTTGCTTTGCATTCGTTATGTATTGATTTATATGTTTTCCATATTCTTGTTGGTTAACATTGGTGCATATTGTTATTGCATAATGTTCTTGAATATTATATGGAATGTTTATGGCTTTGTGAATCCTTACTTACCAAGCAAGTTGGAGCGCTCACCCAAATCTAATATTTCAGGTTTGCAACCCGGCGCTTCAGTTAAGCGAAAGGAGAATATTTAGGTGTCTTATATCTTCTCTACGATATAATGAAACTTCTTGTATATATATAATCACTGTTTGATATATTTTGTTGTATATAAACAGGGTTGGGAGATTTATAATCAAAGTTTTAAGTTTTGGTAAACTCTATATTACCGTATATTGTTACATATCAAAAAAGTTTTAAATTTTCTCGCTACGTATACCATTTGTTTATTCGATATTAATATATAGGTTGAGTTTATCAAATACGAGACGAAAAAGTTGTTGGCTCTAGTTAAGTTTGGTTTGGTTATCGAGGCTTAATTAGGGTTTCAAGCCAAGTATCGCCCTAATCGGGATAGGGGATGCTACAACTTGGTATCGAGCCTAAGGTTTCTCGCTTTTGAGATAAAATAGTAACTCTAATACATCTCGGTATCATGGATAAGGCTCGACCTTGAATTCACTTTTGAATTGTTTTTGAAGTGATATCATATTCCTTTGTACCAAAACCTAAGTTTATTGACTTTAAGAGTTGTCTCGAGTTATAAATAACTTTAAGGTTTAATAAATGGTTTTTATCGTATTTGGGGGAGGGGGAAATGAAAATGAAAACATTATTATACGTTATTTGTTGCACATATTGTTATTTATTATATAGATATGATTTCCTTGAATTTTCTGATGTTACCTAATGATCTTATCTCATCATTTGACTTCGAGAATCTAATAGCGAGATCAAGGAGAGAGTTCACGAGAGGCCTGGACCTCGGGGTAACAGGGAGATTAAGAATAAATGGAAATCTAAGATTGAGCAACAAATTAGGGAATTGATGGAGTCTCAGGCAAAACTAATGGCTATACCGATGGCTCAAATGAGACCACCAAGATAAATGACGACTGAAACACACTGCGACCGGTCCCCAAGGTTAGCAGAGGCGAGATAGTAGCACTCCAACTCAACCAAAGTAGTACAACATATTCAAAGTGCGAAAGCATACAAGGGTGCATGTGGATTCAAAGAAGGTGCATTTCTCAAAACCCACAAAAAGTTCATGAAATACGATATTATGAGATTTGATGGAACGATGGAGGAAGGGGTGGCTGAGACCTGGATATTGAAAATGGAGTAACGATTTGTTGATGTAGATGTTGAAGACTAGTTTAAGGTTAAATTGGTCATATTTTTGCTGATAGATTCTGCATGAAAGTGGTAGAATTCCCTAGATATAGAAGGGAAGACTGTCACTACTTGGTCATAGTTTATGACGTATTCTACGAGCGGTATTTCCCAAAGTAAGTCAGGAACAAAAAGAAGATTGAGTTCATTCAAATTTGAAACAGGGTGCGATGTCTATACGGGAGTATGAAAGGAGGTTCACCGAGTTAAGTGAATTTGCTATAGAGATGGTAGAGCTTAAAGAGAACAAAATAAATTTATTTCTTGGTAGGCTGAACTACGAAATTAGAATTGTGGTTTCCTCTCATCCTCGCACTAGGTATGCTTTTATATTTGAGAGTGTGATTGAGGTGGAAGCAATTGTGCTAGCGAGACGTTCTAGTACCGTCGTTGCACCACTACCATTACCACGGTTCCTTGAGAGTCGAGAACCTAGAAATTCACATATTTTCGACCAAGAAAGAAGTAGAGGTGTGTAGTTGGCACAACTACATAGTCGTGTATGCGGGGATGACATTTATCGGTGCATTTGTTCCACCGCTTTCTCAAGCTTCAGATACCCAAACCACCTTTACCGACATCTCGGTTTGTGAGAAAAGGTAAAAGCATAGCACAATCTTCGCAGAAACTAAGTGGATCGGGCGGGCTTCTCGGGCCACTAGTTTTCCTCATAAGGCATCGACAATATGCTACTGGTGTGGGCGAGATGGGGCATATTACAAGAGAGTGTTCCATGCCTCCAGCCACATCGATGGCGATACAACACCATCTACATGAGGCGGACTCATGCGGTGGTTGAGGCGCACCCAAAGGCCGATTGGAGAATTGTGGAAGGTATATTGAATATTTGTGGTCGAGATATGCATGTTTTGATTGATGTTGGTTCTAAAGTTTCTTTTACTACTGGTGCAATGGTTGATGAGTTAAAATTGAAACCTGTTAGAGCCAATACATTATTGATTCTTAGCACAAAGAAATGAGTCGAAAGTTTATCCTAACCAAATCTATAAGGGATGTGTAGTCAAAATTGGGGAGAATGAACTCCCAATTGATCTAAGGGTAATGGAATTCCTAGAATTTGATGCTTTATTAGGGATGGACCGGTTATCGGCATACCATGCCGTATTGATTGTTTTCATGAGACGGTAATCTTTGATTCCTAATCTTTTTGAAATTATAGTTTATAATGGATATAATCCTTCACGATTTGCAACTCATGGAAGGGAAGCTACTCCTCGAGATTTAGAAGTTATGGCGGGATTATCACATTTGAAGAGCCTGGATAGGGACTTAAGGCTAATGAGATACTTGTGATTTGTGAATTTCTCGGAAGTTTTTCCATCTGACTTGTTTGTACTTCCACCGCCACGTATTATTGACTTCATCATTGATCTTATTCCTAGTACCAAACCTATATATATTCCTCCGTACCATATGACACCGAATGAATTGCGGGAGTTGCGGACTCACTTGAGGAGTTACTACGAATGGGTTTATCCATCCAAGGATGTCACCATGGGGAACACTTATTCTTTTTATGAAGAAGAAAGACGGAACCCTACTAATGTGCATTGATTATAGAAAGTTGAATCGGGTGACTATTATGAACAAATATTCATTACCCAAGATTGATGATTTCTTTGATCGGTTGAAGGGTGCTAGACACTTCTCGAAGAATGATTTGAGGTATGTTCATCACAAACTAAGGATCGGGGATGAGGATACCTCGAAGACAAATTTGAGTACTCACTACGGGCACTTCGAGTTTACAGTAATGTCGTTTGGGCTCACTAATGCTCCTGCTATGTTCATGGACTTGATGCATAGAGTGTTGAAAACCTATCTTGACCAGTTCATCATCGTGTTTATCGACGATATTTAGATCTATTTGAAGACTGATGAAGAGCAATCGCACCACCTCATAGTTACATTACGAGACTTTGAAGGATAATCGGCTATATGCCAAGTGTAGTAAGTGTGAATTCTAATCTTCAAATGTCAATTTTTTTAGACATGTGGTTAATGTTGAGGGTATATCTGTTAATCCATCGAAGGTTGAGGCAATCAGGGATTGGCCTACTCCTACCAAAGTGTTAGAAGTTCGAGTTCTTTGGGTTTAGCGGGTTATTACAGATGGTTCATTGATGGGTTCTCGCGTATTGCTCTGCCAATGACTTGGCTAATACAAAAAGATGTTGACTTTGTTTGGTCAGATAAGTGCAAGGCCGCGTTCAAAGAATTGAAGGGCATATTAACTACGATACATGTTCTTACATTACCTTAATCAGGGAAAGAAGTAGTGATTTATATTGATGCTTCTCATTCAAGCCTGGGTTGTGTGCTGATGCAGGAAGGCAAGGTTGTAGCTTATGCTTCAAGGCAACTCAAAGTTCATGAAAGAAATTATCCAATTCATGATCTTGAGTTAGCTACAGTTGTTTTTGCCTTGAAGATTTGGAGGCACTATCTGTAGGTGAGAAGTTTACGGTATTTTCTAATCATAAGAGTCTAAAATACTTGTTTACTCAAAGTAAATTGAACATGAGGCAACATAGATGGCTTGAGTTTCTCAAGTATTATAATTTCACTTTAGAGTACCATCCAGGCAAAGCAAATGTGGTTGTTGATGCCTTGAGTAGGAGAAGAATAGGCGAGAGAACATCACTATCGCTAAAGTTTCTCGCCTTAGACTTCTTAAGGAAGTTTCACCGATGATAATAGTTATCAAGCTAGTATTGGTGTGTGTGAAGGCCATACCCCCCATCTTACTCTGTAAGGGCTGGGACCTCCAGGTAGATGTATATGCACCCCCATCTTACTCTGTAAGGCCATATACATCTTCTATGTCCCCCCCCATATATGCACCAGGGGTTCAAGCCCACCTCGAAATACATATATGGGCATAGTCTTTCGCTTCCCACGGTTCGAAACCAAGTCCTGGAGGCTTAAGACATTGATTTTGTCAAACCGTGTACCACCGGTCTACTAGTCGCAAAGAGTTAAGGCCGGGAGGCGGGGGTCTCATCCTAAACCCGAGTCTGCCGGGCTTTTGCCGCGACTCAACGACCTTTGGTCGGACTCCTTGTTGTTTGTTTCTTGTATTCTGGACCCCCACGTATCGATTGTTTTGTTACAATGTTTTATATTCATGCGTTCTTTATTCCTTTCTTTCTATTTGCATGAATTCGACTGCTTTGGATATTGTGAAATGTTGTATATATGTCCTACTGGCTTTACTTACCTGTGCTCGTCATTTTTGGGTTTGACTGAGTGCAGATCTATGGTCCAGCAAGGGGAAGGCTCCAAAGCTAAGTGAATTTTTGTATATCTTGTATTACTCTCCTTTGATGATAACATATTTACTGGGTTCCACAATTAGGTTGCCTAACTTTTTTCAAATACTGTTGAGTTATTTATTTTTAGTAATTGCTTCCGCTAAATCATAAAACTTGCAAAATATTAATAACTCAACTTAAAGTTATGAATTTACGTATGATGAGGGATTGGAAGGCTGACTAGGCTGCGTTGACCTTGCGAGACTAGCTCGGGGTCCACGTGGGATTAGGTCGGGGGGGCCCAATTTGTGAGAAATTGGGGTTGTCATAGTGTGGCTCATTTTGAAGCTCGTATGGTCGCCCGTCGTTAATCGACGTGTTGGGCGAAGTTGGAGATACAATATTATTGGGGTTGAAGTTAATTCAAGACTACGAAAGAATACAGTAGATTTGACATCGTTTAACTGCAAAGACAACTCGGACGAGAAGAGATACGTTGACAAACATCATAGGTTTTTAGAATTTCCAGAGGATGATATTGTCATGTTGAAAGTCTCACCTATGAAAGGCTTATATAGATTTGGGTTGCGAGGTAAGCTAGCTCCAAGGTACATCGGGCCGTTAAGGGTACAGGAAAGGATTGGTGCCAGAGTTCATAATGTTTTCCATGTGTCTATGATTCGCAAACTCAGTTCACTCAAAGAAATGATTGGAATGAATTTGATCTTCGAGAAGACTTATCTTACGACGAGCAACCGATTCAGATACTTGATCGTAAGATTCAGAGGCTGAGAAACAAAGAGATTCCTTTGGTTAGGTAAAATGGGACTTTCACGGAGACGAGGAACTAACTTGGGAGCTGGAATCTTATATAATGGAGCAATTTCCATTTCTCTTCGAGACTATAGGTAACTTTACATTTACTTTAATTTTGAGGACGAAATTGCTTTAAATCGGGAAGATTGTAACGACTGTTATTTTAAGCCGATGATTAGTACTAATCAAAATCTTAATTAACTCAAGTTAGGCTCGTAGTTAAATCGCATACCTCGATTAGCGCGCGTGTGCTTTTGTATGCTTGAATTGTGTATGTTTGATTTGTTTAACAAATTTATATAGGTTGTAGTATAATAAAGGAATTATATACAAACCTATAAATGGAAAATACACAATAAACAATAAGTTACCGGTACACCAAGTGCGACGAGGGGTTGTCGCATGAATATGCACGCCTCGGTGTACTCGTAGGCATGTCCTATGAATTTATTGGCGAGAAAATACGTGAGATATACATATATGTATGTATATTTATATATATAAGATACATAAATATATATTATAAATTAAAATATTAGTTGAATTATATGAATCATTTGATCATCTCGAGTGGAGCGTAAGTGTTTGATGTGTTAAAGTTGGTGTCACTTTAATGCAAAGAACCACTTAATCGAGATATCAAGATAGCGCGATACGTATCTCGAGAAAAATCTATATATTTAAACTAAACCTCATGTTTATCCTATTCATTCAATCAATCAAAACGAGTAAGGAGGGTTTAGGTTTTGATTTTTGATTGAGAGATGAGGCTCATAGAGTTGATTCAACAAGGATTGAGGAGCTTAAACGGATCAAAATCTAGTGATCATCACTTTGGTATGATTTGTTTTTGTGTTAGTTAAAGTTTAATTTGATGGTGATGATAGAATCTTTGTGAATTATGTTGTTTGGTGATTGAGTATGGTTTGTTACCTCACCATAGGTCCTCCCTAATGAAATTTGGGAGTTTAAATTGTTGATTGAGTGATTTGTGGATGGAACAGTGGCTACGGCCCTGTGTTATATCGAGACAAAGACGGGGTGGATTCCCTTCATCAATGTGAAGAACACAAAGCTGCTGGAGCACGCCTCATCCACCGAGGGAGCGCGCTCCCACCCCAAAAAATAGCAACAATGTTGTGATTTGATGATGATTTCTGGAGGACTTAGGGACTAGACTAAGAGTTTTATTTAAAGTGTGTTGAACCTAAATTGATTATAAATGGGTTATGATAGGTGTTGAATCCCCGGGAAAGAGTTAGTGACTTAGAAAGTTAGGAGTTTGGACAGAAAACTAGACCGAGGTAAGTATGAATTCGCTTATTTATCAATGTTACCTGGCTATTCTAGTATATGTAGTTCATGTAGATATTGGACTGAAATGGGGGACTATGAACACCGTGATGGTTTTCAATAAACGAGAAATAATATGTAATTTGACCACGACTATAACAAATGATTTTGAGAATATGTTTATAGGAGGTGGGTTCCCTTCCCGACCTATATATAACTCTTGCTTAATTCGATAGGATGCGTATATTACATACTCACTAGAGGGTTTCGGATAGAACCATAGGGTATTAATGGATTGGCTAGACAAAGATATTGGCCAATATGTTAGTCTAGCAATCACGTTAATGGCGTCGATGGGTAATCGACTCTAGTTTTATAAACAAAATGGAGATCACAAGTGTAATAGTCCATGATAACTTTCTTTGCATCTGTTATATATTGATTTATATGTTTTCCATATTCTTATTAGTTAACATTGGTGAATATTTTTATTGTATAATGTTCTTGAATACTATATGGAATGTTGATGGCTTTGTGAATCCTTACTTATCGTGCAAGTTGGAGTGCTCACCCAAATCTAATATTTCGGTTCGCAACCCAACGCTTTAGCTAAGGGAAATGAGAAGATTTAGGTTTTCCTCTATCTTCTCTATGATGTAATGAACCTTCTTATACATATATAATCAATGTTTGATATATTTTGTTGTATATAAATAGGGTTGAGAGATTTATAAACAGGATTGGGAGATTTATATTGACAATAGGCTAAGGAGAGAAATAACAATATCAGAGAACCAATTTGGTTTCATGTCTGGGAGGTCAACTATGGAGGCGATTTTCCTTGTAAGACGATTGTTAGAAAAATATAGAGAAAAGAAAAAAGATCTTCATATGGTATTCGTAGATTTAGAAAAAACATATGATAGAGTCCCTAGAGATGTTCTTTGGTGGGTTCTAGAAAGAAAAAGAGTGCAGTTAGATACATAGACACTATTAAGGATATGTATGATGGAGTAGTAACGAGTATAAAGACATTTGGAGGAGCTACAAAAGAATTTCTCATTACGATAGGACTACATCAAGGATCGGCTTTAAGCCCATATCTATTTACTTTAGTTATGGATGAACTAACTAGACATATTTAAGTGGATATACCATGGTGTATGCTATTTGCAGATGATATTGTCTTAGTGGATGAAACTAAAGATAGAGTGAATACGAAATTAGAACTCGGAGGAATACATTAGAATCTAAAGGCTTTAAGTTGAGTAGGACGAAAACCGAATGCATGCACTCATGCGAGTTTAGAAACACTAGACATCGAGATGACGAGTGGTAAAATTAGGGGAAGTAGAAGTTCCTAAGGTAAACCACTTTATATACCTAGGATCAATCATACAAAATGATGGTAACATTGAGAATGATGTCACACATAGAATTCAAGTTGGATGGAAGACATGGCGGAGCGCAACAAGTGTGATTTGTGATCAAAATGTTCCTACTAAGTTAAAAGGAAAATTTTATAAGACCGCAATTAGGCCAGCTATGCTCTATGGAAGTGAATGTATGGCGGTAAAGCAACAACAATTACATAAAATGAACATAGCAGAAATGAGGATGCTTAGGTGGATGTGTGGTAAAGCTCGTAAAGATAGAATAAGAAATATAGAAACTCAAAGACAAGTAGGAGTAGCACCAATTGATACAAAGATTAGGGAAGGGCGGTTGCGGTGGTTTGGTCACTGCAAAGACGGCCTACAAATGCCCCAACTAAAAACTTGACTCAATAGAAACTCGTAGGGATTCGACGAGGTAAGGGGAGACCAAAGTGTTAACATGGGATGCATTAATTAGGAGGGATTTGAATGGTTTGAAAAGCTCACCATCAATTGCACTTAATCAAGCACAATGGAAAAGTTTGATCCATGTAGCCGACCCCGAGTTAATTTGGGACCGAGGCTATGTTGTTGTTGTTTTTTTTGGTAAACTTTGTATTACCGTATATCGTTATATATCGAAAAAGTTTTAAATTTTCCGCTGCTTATACTTTGAATTGTTTATTCGATATTAATATACATGTTGAGTTTATCGGTATTGAAGGAGATGCTTTGCTGGCTCTAATTAAGTTTGGTTGGTTTACTTGGGTCTTGATTAGGGTTTCAAGCCGAGTATCACCCTAATCGGGATAGGGGATGCTACACCTAGGATCTTAAATATAATTAGGGAATAGAACGAAGGATTTTGTACTAGGGATTACTACACCGATAATGATACGGGGTCTTCAATTGAAAAAAGTAGAATGGGCACATGGAGGAGAATAAAAAAGTAACCATAGTCCGAGGAAAACCAAAGTGGACTACTCACTCCGAGAGAATAAACCGGTATTATGATTTACCGAAAGTTAATTTGAGGCAACATAACGAGTACCATAAACCTGAGTACGTGTATAGACACAGATTTCCCCACGAGACCATTAGGAACGGTTTAGAAGCTATTCCAGGGGATGGTTTCCATTTTGATTCAGATGGGTACCCGAAACACATACAAGCCAAAAACTTTAGGAAAACAACAAAAGCCTAGAACGTTTTCTTGAACGCAAGCCTACAGCCTAGTTTACAACATTATGACATAGTGAACTATAGGGCAACTCTCTTATACCACATAGTTTAAGGGATCATGTACATTGATGTTGGCCGAATAATCTATGAAGCGATAAGGAATGTCTGACCACAAAGAAAAAAGAAGGACTGTCTTTTCCCTTGATGATCACCGAGTTTTGCAATCAAGATCGAGTCCCGATGAGAGGAGTCGAGTTTGATATATTTCTGAAAAGACCATCATCGACGATGTCATTGAGAAAAGTAACAAGGTACTGGGATACATTGACTCAAAGGACGAACGAGAGACAAATGCCACATAAAGGAGAGAACCAACAGAGAGAAGAAGAGTACGGGCGGCTAACCAAAGGACTTAGAGGCAACTCAAACTGCAGCGTATAATGAACAGAGGAGTCGGACCACGTAACCACTTACAGAGGACTTTACTATCATAGATGTGAAAGACACGAAAATGGCCATGATGCGATAATATTGTGTAACCAGATGAGAACACTGAGACATGAAGAGCCCATTTTCTAAAACCAAAGCAAGATTGCCTTAAGCATTTATGGATCAGAGCGACACAGGACCAGGAGGACTCAAGATGGGGTAGCCAACATTTACATTCCATCACTCTAGGCCGAGAATGCCTAACCAGGGAGTCTTTACTGACGTTAACCTGATGGAGGGAGTAGATCGCACCATTTATGATCTTGAGGCAAGCTACCGGTCCCAACACTTTGATCATGTGGATGATGGTGATGATGCGACGCGCTAGACAGCTTCCGAGATTTTCTTCTTCTATTTGTAATATTTTCCTGAGTGTTATTATTGAGAGGCCTTTGTTGTAATCTTATGATTAGAATGATGTAGTGTGTTACTATGATACATTTGTTTTGGTGCGTTACAATTTTATACATTGGTTTGATATGTCCTTTTAAATCATATGATGCTTGGAATGTTTAAATTTATCATGTTTTCAATCACTTATTCAATTAGTTCTTATGTTCTTTTGTTATTCAATTTATTCTTTTATGATTCACAATGTGTTTTTATTTTTGTTGGAATGCCCAACTTAATTTTTAAACCTTGAAGACAAGGTTTAGAATGAGTTTGGGGGTATTAGGTGAAATGAAATACAAAGATGCGAAGTATGGAAGAAACAAGAGATAAAATTCATTTATTTATTTAAAGTTGACTGAATTTTTAAAATTTTCCACAATACAGTAATATTTTCCCATTTCATTTCATTTTAATTAGTTAGGAATATAAATATGATTATAGTTTGAATAGAAGTGATATATTTTTATTACCAATGAAAATATAGATTTTATGATGGAAAGGAATTTGTATGCCTATTTAACTTCACCTACATTGTGTATGCACTAGAAAAGTTTAAAGGGGATTGATTACTCCAATTTTGACTTCATATCGCGTCTTCAAGGCGCATACTTCAGATTTTCCGCGATGGATTTACGATATTCTCTAAAATGGACCGAATCCCTATGTTTTACACCTCCGCTTGGCTACTCGTCTCAAGATGATAGGCCGTAGATGTACAATGTGTAATATTGTACTTGAGAAAGAGATTTTCAACCATGCGGTTGCGGAAGTGGGTACCTTGATCACTAATCAAAGCACGTGGAGCACCAACAGTAGAAAAACTCATGATTTTAAGAAATCGCATACCACTAATGAATCATTGGCGCGAGTGGCTTTAACTTCCACCCATTTAGATATGTAGTCCACCGCCAAGAAGATATAGAGAAAACCAAGTGACGGTGGAAATGGCCCCATGAAATCGATCCCCAAACGTCAAAAATTTCGCAAAATTGGATCGAGGTCAGTGGCATTTGATCCTGGTGACTCAAGGTATCGGTCGACTGACATCTAATACATATCTTGGCATATAGAAAAGAGTCGTAAAAAATGGTTGGCCAACAGAACCTACTCTCTTAGACCTTCATAGTTGTCCTACGTGGACCAAAATGGTTGCCGCAGCGTATAAGTGACAGAAAGTCAAGATAGATTGTGTCTCGGTCTTGGAGACACATCGACGGATTATTTGGTTTGAGAAAAACTTCCAAAAGTATGGGTCATCCAAAACATAATGTTTAGAGTCACTCATGTTAGACCCAATCTAATTAGGGCATTTCACCGACCTAAATTACCTTAATCCTTTGATAATCTAGCAGTCTTACTCTCACAATCAATAAATAATTAAAAACCCATTGTCTTAATTATCAAATGTAATTCTTTATCAACCACAAAGGATTCTAAATTGAATCTTAAACCTCAAAGTTCTGTAAAAATTAATTATTTAATATTCAAAGTTCTTTTAGATTAGTTAAATAATCCTCAAAATTACAGAAATTGATAAGTCGATATTTATAGGTTTTTATTAGTCTATTTTAATGTATTTAATATAGAAAGTCTCTAAAATATATATTTAATTATATTTATTGGTCATTTTTAGGTGAAACGAAGTGCGCGTTTCAATCTAGGGCGGAAAATACTCAAAATGGAGTATTTACTTGAGGATATGCCTCGAGATACGCAGAGCACAGCTGACTGGGTGTCAAGGAACTATCAGGTGATGCAGTTGAGACACACATTCATGTACACAGTGTACCAGAGCTCTTTGATGTCCTCGAAATGCATGCTGCCACTTTCTCCCACAATTTCGCTTACAAAGCCAAATTTCTCCTCATCAAACCAAACAGCCCGCCACGTGTCAGCTTCTCATTGGTCCACAATGTCACCAACCTCAACTTGGCGTGTCTTCACTTATCTAGCTACACGTCCAGCAGCTCCTTGCTCGTTCAAGCAGCCATAAGTTCTTCATCGAGATGCGTAAGTACCATCTCCCAGTTCTTCGTCGTTTCCTCGAGCGAGCTTTCTCTCCCGTTCCAAGCACTCCACGTGTCGCATCCTCCATGCACCAGCACGTCATTGCAGCAGATTTTTGCCAATGAGAGCACGCCATGTCAGCGGTCTTCAGTTTATTGACCAACCAGTGAGAGACATGTGTACAGGACTCCAAATTAAACACCCAAACAGGCTTCGGGTCCTCCTCGGCGCACGAGTCACTCTACCAACCACCAAAACCGGTTTCTCTCACCTCTCGAGACCAATTTTTAGTAGTTTATTACATTTGGAACTTAGGGTATTATTGAAGAATCGATTTTTATATTTTTTAGAGGCGGTAGTCGCTAGGAACTCGACGACAATGTCCGACTAATCAAATCCTTGCCTAAGTCAGAGGGGAAACAAGTCGGGATTCTTGATTCATGGCATAACTTGTGAGATCTATGATTTTTATTTAATTTAATTTAATTTCTCATATTTCATTGTTGTTGATTTTAAGGAATATGGTTTAGATCTAGGGTATGTATATGGCCATTGCATGCTTTTAGGTGGACAATCTATAGTTATTTGGACCGATTGTATCCGTAATTGTACTTTTGGATAAATAAAGTGACGAACACTCACCCATTTGCCATAAAAACCATTCGGTTCTTGAGTGTGCAACAATTGAATCTAAGTTAAACCTGAAGCGGACGCGATTCGGTTATCTAGGATTAGTATTCCCACGGATCTTTATTATTGTGGTTAGTGTGTTAAACCTTATTGGTGGATTTCTAGGGTTATGCTTTAATTAGGGAAGTAGTTAGTGGCGGACGTCCTGGCTATCGAGATTAGGGGAATTAGAAATTTCTAGCGAATGTCGATTTTCTATAGCTAATCTATGAGTATTTAAATTAATAATTTTAGGAAAAGATTAAGGATCATAATATGCCATTGAATCTTGATTATGGCGGATGTCGATTATTCGGCAGCACCTCCTCTGTTTCTAAGCCTACACCGGAAAACTCAGTTTCAAAAACTCTTCATCAAAACCTTATCAGCTTGGTGAAAATGCTGAAACGCTCACAATTCACCCCATAACAATATATATTGCAATAATAAAGATTATTTATTCATTCCAACCTATCTCAGGTTTTCAAAATCTTTAAACTATGATTACCTTAGCTCCACTGCATCCCAATCCGTCTCAAAACTATTTCAACAATTTCAAAAGAGATCTTAACCTCACACGAACCCGAAAATCCATTTATACAATATATTATATTTAAAAACAATACATACATGGAGAGAAATGAACTGAGCAAATCACAACCAGTCGAAAAGCTTTCTCTTTCCCTTGTCCCCGCAATAACCTATCATTACCCAATTATAAAAATTTGATAATGTCAGATAAGTAAATCTCACACTATCCAGGACACCTATAATAACCAAATGAATAATAACTCAAGAGATTAAACAAAGAATATAATCCAAGGAATTTAAATACAACCGTGAATTCATCATGTTTCTGTTATCCGACCACAATCAAATGACGTCCTCCGAAAGTGGTAAGTAAACAGTAATAGAGACTTATACTAGGGGAGAATAATCAAACGAGTCTTGTTCCTCTAGAACATGGGAGTATGATCTGGTTCAACATGATCTCATGATAACTACGTGATGCAAAGTATCAGTGACTCCAGCCCCTCAAACATATATAATGTTCTATAACCACGGTATAGTTTACATTATAAGGAGACTCGAATTTCCTTATCCTTCCAACCCGTGTATGCATGCACAAAAAAATTGCAATATCAAGGATCAATGCAATTTATACGAAATTATAATCATACAATGTAAAGGTTACTATGAGATTTACTTAACCTTTCAAACAGCCAACTTCATGCTTAATTTTTGGGGTTCCTGGAGCGTCGGATCATCATGAAAATGCTTCCAATAGCTTCCTTGTATATCCAATTATATTACGGGTTAAGCTTCAAGTGAGACTATATCATGAAACCCAATGAAAACCGCGCTCAAAGTATGCTTGAGAATAGTTTCCAAAAATATTAATTTATATAACTGTTTCAACTAGCTCTCAACTAGCCAACTTGAGGTGACTTTTTAACCTTGAAAAACTTAATACTTGTCATGATGAACTGAAAGGAACTTGTCGTACTCATATCCTACATTCCATAGACTCCAAGAACACTCAAATCGGATGACCAACGGAGAAGTTCTGAATTTTCCAATATGACCTGCCAATTAGGCAAACTTTATTTATTTTGAACTAAAAAACTTATCCAAATCAATGTTTTCACAATGAAATCCTCAGAGCTCGTCAATAAACGCCACAAAACCACTCGACACCAACACCAAAATATTTCCACAGCTCGTGGAGTCAAATTGGATCAAAATTAATTATCAATTCGTCCAGAAACCAATATAAATCAATATCAACAATTAAAACATCTCCAAAATAGTTATCAACTGAATTGCATTGGTTCACGTCATCGAAGCCCTAACCCACGTAGGTGGAATTTATCCCAAATGGATGCAAAAAAACCCAATATACCAATTAACAACAATTCCTACCAATTTCTATCGAAACCTCGCGAAGTAAATCGAAAAATCGCGTGAATTCAAATTGAATTGTGGAAAATGCCCGACGTTGAGATTTTACCAAATTGCGAGCCAAATACTTCGTTCCCACCGTGAAAACTTAGCTAGAACTGATCGTCTCGCGAAGCTCTACAGTGTCATGGAAAAATCAAACGAAAGTTAGATGTAGGTAGCTCCTCGAGCGAAGGTGTTCGCGGAGAGGGTTAGAGAACGAACGTATAAAACATTTAATTTCAAATGAAACGTTTGATTTTTTATATATTTATATATTAACCCTCAGCTGCTTGTTAGCAGCTCAATTTCTTTTTGTTTATTAATTTTGAAATCTTTATTTTGACGTGTTTTGGCTTCTGATGCTCATTTTAGATCAAGTTTTTCACCAAATTAAACCAAACTCTCGACAAACCAAAACACTAGTTTTGGCCACGCTGAAACTCCAAAAATCTTAACTTTGTCCATCACATACCGAAGTCTTCCAGACCAATCCTCTTGTCATACTTAACCAAACTTGCACCAATTTAGACCCTATCTCAACCTCGACTACCGTCAATCGATGTAAAACTCAAAACAAGATTTCACACAAACTTCATTTTATTTCACACTACCTATAATCCTGACTTACACGTAAATCGAGGAAAATCCCCACATCGGCTCTTTAAGCCTATTTAAACTTCAAATTTGAGTTTTTAAACTTAATTTCACTTATTTTTTGCAAAATTCGAAACAATAGTTTGAGTCAATATTTTAACTCAACTAGGACATTTCGAGACGTATCTCGAGATAAAACCCCGTAAAATCTCAAATTTATTCGATTAACTTGAGTTTCGCAAAATAACATAATATATAGTACACAACACTAGGCACACATAACGGAAAAGTAAAATTACTCGTAAATCTCAATTCACCGGTCCTTAGCTCTCGATTCACGACCAAAACCATAATTAGTCTATGTTAATCTATGATTAACCGTAATTACCAGTTTAACATATTTGATATTTGACAATCTTCCCAACTAATAAGAATTTCATCATCGAAATTAAAATTGAAACGAAATTTACCTGGACTATAAAAGATTCGAAAAATGCTCTCTCATGTATATCTCTCATTCCCATGTTAACTCGAAATCACCATGAAATTTTCACTTACCCAAGACAAGTGGAATTTCTTTATTTTGAAATACTTTCCTATATACAATCAATATAAGTTGGTTTTCATATAAAACCTCACCTTGAAAATCGAACTGATTCAATCCTACTATGTGACGTGAATCAGGTTCCTTCCACCTGAGTATAAACACGTGAAATACATCATAAACTTCGGTTAACTGGGGCGGTATTACAAGTCTATAAGCAACCTTCCCTATCTGTTTCGCAATCTCAAATTGTCATATCAAACTAGGATAAAGCTTTTCTTTCAGTCATGACCTGTAATGGCCTTTGCGAGGGGAGACTTCCAAATAAACCCAATTTCCATTGCTATATTTCACAGCTTGGTGATAGAGATCATAATAGTTTTGTGCCTTTTTTTTAGCTACTTTCAATCTTAGACGAATCTGTCGAACAAACTCAGTGTGATCTTCAACCATCTATGACCCCCAACTGCGCCAAATCCTTCAATTCAGCCTAACCGGTAGGAGAATGATAAGGTCTCCCATACATAACCTCAAACAGAGTCATTTCAATACACAATTAACAACTATTATTGTAAGTGAACTCATACAAAGGTATGTATTCTTCCCATGAACCTCCAAATCCCAGTACACAAGCTCTAAGCATGTCCTCCAACACATAGATCAACCTTTATGTCTGACCATCCGCTCGTGGAAAAAAAAGTATTGAGATGTAACTGAGTGTCGAGCTATTCTTGTATGCTCGGCCACAACCCCGGTGTGTTCCGAGCATCACGATCAGAAACTATCGTCAGCGACACTCCGAACAAGCGAGCCACCTCTCGCTTACTCAATAAGCTCAGTTATGTAAAGGTATCTGAAATGGACATAGGAAGAAAATGAGCAGACTTTGTCAATCCATCAATAATAATCCAGACTGTATCATGTTTCCTCCAAGAAGTAGGCAGATAAGTAACAAAATCCATCACAATATATTCCCATTTCCACTGCGATATGGGAAATGGCTGCAACCTACCCTTAGATTTCCATCGATCAGCCTTAACCTGTTTGACAAATTTCACATCTCCTCACATAATCAACCACATCACCGGCCACCGATACAATCGCTTTATATCATGATAAGTTTTGGTCCTGCTAGGATGAATGTTATACCTGGATTGATGAGATTCTCTCGATATCTCATCCCGAATCTCAGCCACTGATGGAATCCATAATCTGCCTCTAAGCCTCAAACTCTGATCCACAAACTCAGTCCAATCTGGATTATTATTATCATCAACAAACCTTTTAAACATCTCATAATCCATATCACTTTGATAACATTCAATCACTTTTTTGAATAGAGACATTTTGTACTCTAAACTGAGCACAAATCAGTTCATCAGCCTCAAGAATTTCTAACAAAATCATAGTGATGAATTTTTTGAGTAACTCATACTCATAAGTCAATCGACTAGTTTCACGTAATGCTATAGCATTCCTCATGCTCAGTGCATCATCAACAACGTTAGCTTTACCCAAATGGTATTTAAGATTAAAATTAAAGTCTTTCAAATGTTCAAACCATCACCGTTGTCTCATATTCAACTCTTTTTAAGAGTACAACTACTTCAGATTTTTATGATCTAAAAATAACGTGAAGCTTTCTTCATACAAATAGTGTCTTCAAAGCTTCAAAAAGAACACAATCACCGCTAATTCCAAATCATGAACAGGATAATTCTTCTCGTGAATCTTTAATTGACGATAAGCATAAGCAATTACTCTGTCATTTGCATTAACATATAACTCATACCCACTTTTGATGCATCTATATAAACTTAATTCCTTTCCCGGTTCAGGTAATACTAGAATTAATGTTGAAGTCGAACACTTTTTCCATTCCCAAAATGCAGCATCGCATTCTTTTGACCAAACAAGTGGAACATTTTTCTGAGTTAATGTAGTAGTTGGTACAACTATCTTAGAAAAATCTTTCACAAATCTATGATAATAGCTAGCCAAACCCAAAAAATTATATATCTCCGTCACCGTGGTAGGTTCTGCCTAATCAATGATAGCCTTAATCTTAGCTAGATCCACTGAGATTCCATCTGTACTAACCCCATGACCTAAAAGGATTTCATCCCAAACCACCAAAACTCGCATTTGCTAAACTTGATGTACAACCTATAATTTCTCAAAGTTTGAAGAATAACTTTGAGATGTTGCTCATAATCCTCGCGAGTCTTAGAGTATATGAAGATATCATCAATAAATACTATTACAAAGTGATCCAGACACGACCTCAACACTCTTTGCATCAAATTCATAAACATCGTCGAAGTTTTAGTCAACCCAAATGGCATAACAACAAACCCAAAATGACCATATCTGGTTCTGAATGTAGTCTTCTGCACATCATCTTCCAGAACTCTCAACTGATGATAACCACAACGAAGATCAATCTTATAAAAGAGTTTGACACCATTCTATTGATAAAACAAATTATAAACTCAATGTAATGGATATTTATTCTAAACAGTGACCCTGCTCAACTGTCTATAATCAATGTAGAGCCTCAAATTACCATCCTTCTTTTTCACAAAAAGACTAGTGCGCCCTATGGCGACATACTTCGGTTAATAAACCCTTTATCCATCAACCTTTCAACTGTTTCTACAACTCCTGCAATTCCATCGGAGCCATCTTATAAAGTGGAACATATATTGGTTTAGTTCCAAGAACCAAATCAATTACAAAATTAGTCTCTCGGAAGTGGAATTCCAGGTAAATCATCAGAAAACAAATCCAAAAATTCACAAACCACAAGAATCTCCTCCAATTTAATTTTAGGTCTTGCCTTTGTACTAATAGTTCCGACAATAGTTTCCATTTCTTTCCTAGTGGCTAGCCTACCTCTGGTCAAAGGTAAGTTATACAATGTTCTGATGTACGTAAACATTGTACAACCCATAATATAAAAGAATATAGTCTTTTGGAAACAATCCAATTTTGCAGGATAAACCACTAGCCAATCCATTCTCAACAGCATATCAAACTCCAAAAACTCCAACACACGGAGATCAATGGCCATCTTGTGTCCAGAGATCTCAACAACACATTTCTCATACATAAAGTAAGGATACACATTCTCCCCAGTCACTGTGTTGAGTACAAGATGAATAGGGACTCGCACCGGGGTTAACCCTAGCTCAATCACCACAAGACCACAAACTGAAATCGTACCTTCGATAAGTTTACGATTTGCATCCGAATCTTGTGCAGTCACCACTCGAACACATTCCTTGATATGTTGATGAGGTTGTAACTCACAAAAGGAGGATCCGAAGAGGCATGAACACGCTATCTTATAATGTCATTTCTTTTCATACCCAAAATATGTAATTGTACTCGAATTTTTTGAACAACCCCAGTTAATGTGACCCTGCTTCCCACACCTAAAACATGTAATTGTAGGTTTACTACCTACAAAAGATTCCTAACTAGTTGTCGATTGTTGACTAGAGGCCTGTGATCGAGTCTGTCCTAAGTCGGTCGATGTCATCTCAGATGTTCTACTGGTTGTACTTGAAAAAGGGATTACGACGTACATATGATGGGACAACAAGTATCGTAGGCAAGAATGATAGTTCTCCACTATTCTCTTTTTTCCGAGACTTTGGGTCAAACTTGGATGTGAAATTTTCTAACCCTCAAAACCTGAGCCACGTCTTGACTCCACGATGCCTTGATATCATCGTGATTTGCACTGAAAATTTTGTGTAGTCACATAAGTCTTAGCCTACCTCAAACCTCTCTCAAAATGTTCAGTTTAGTCGTCGATATATCGGTACCAATCTCTTTATGCCACATGTGCTCGTAAGGTATTTATCGACTCTACCATCTGCACCGCCATGATCAGAAACATATTTGAATCCACACATCGCAAATCCCTATTATCCTTGCCAGATCCCTAACCCAGCTCTTGTTGTCCACTTATGATTTTTCACAACAAAATTGCAAGAAAAGTGGTTCAACAAGCCCATATCCATCGATATCTCGATAATATAAAACACACATAACACATATCATAATTTTTTTTACATTTTTAACCCCGTTCCATTGCATTACTTCCCAATTAATCACTCATTTAACCTCAGTCAACAAGATTCTTTTAGATTCCTAGGCTCTGGTACCAACATTGTCAGACCCCATCTAATTAGGGCATCCGACCGGCCTAAATTACCTTAATCCCTTGATAATCTAGTAGCCTTACTCTCACCATCAATAAATAATTAAAAACCCATTGTCTTAATTATCAAATGTAATTCCTTATCACTACAAAGGATTCTAAATTGAGTCTTAAACCTTAAAATTTCGTAAAAATTAATTATTTAATCCGCAAAGTTCATTTAGATTAGTTAAATAATCCTCAAAATTATGTAAAGATTTTTTGACAACACATCCTCTATTTCAAAGCCTACACCAAAATTCGACCTTCAAAAATTCTTCATCAAAACCTGCTCAGCTTGATGGAAATGTCGAAGGACTCACAATCCACCCCATAATAATATATATCGCAATAATAATAAAGATTATTTATTCATTCCAACCTACCTCAGGTTTTCAAAATCCTTGAAGCATGATTACCTTAGCTCTACTGCATTCCAATCCGTCTCAAAACCATTTCAACAATTTTAAAAGAGATCCTAACCTCACACAAATCCAAAAACACATTTATACAATATATTATGTTAAAAAATAATACATACATAGAGAGAAAGAAACTGAGCAAATCAAAACCAGTCGAAAAGCTTTCTCTTTCCCTTGTCCCCATTATAACCTGTCATTACCCAATTAAAAAATTTGATAATGTCAGATAAGTAAATCCCACACTATCCGGTACACTTGTAATAACCAAATGCATAATAATCCAAGAAATTAAATGAAAAATATAATCCAAGGAATTTAAATACAACCTTAAATCCATCCCATTTCGGTTATCCGACCACAATCAGATGACGTCCTCTGAAAGTGGTAAGTAAACAATAATAGGGACTCATGCTCGGGGAGAATAATCAAACGAGTCTTGTTCCTCTAGACTATGGGAGTATGATCTGGTTCAACATGATCTCATGATAACCACGTGATGCAAATTATCAATGACTGCATCCCCTCAAGCATAATATAGTTTTTTATAACCACGGTATAGTCTACACTATAAGGAGACTCAAATCGCCTTATCCTCCCAACCCGTCTATGCATGTACAACAAAAATGCAATATTAAGGATCAATGCAATTTATATGAAATTATAATCATACAATGTAAAGGTTACTATGGGATTTATTTAACCTTACAAATAGCCAACTTCACGCTTAATTTCTGTGGTTCCCAGAGCGTCGAACCATCTTGAAAATACTTCCAATAGCTTCCCTGCATACCCAATTATAATATGGGTTAAACCCAATGAAAACCTCGATCAAAGTACGCTTGAGAACAGTTTCCAAAAATATTAATTTACATAACTGTTTCAACTAGCTCTTAACTAGCCAACGTGGGGTAACTTTTTAACCTTGAAAACCTCAATATTTTTCATGATGACCTAAAAGGAACTTGTAGTACTCATGTCCTACTTTCTATAGACTCTAAGAACACCCAAATCGGATCTCCGGCGAAGAAGTTATGAATTTTCCAATATGACCTGTCAGGCAAACTTTATTTATTTTGAATTGAAAAATTTTTCCACAACAATATTTTCGCAATTAAATCCTCAAAACTCGATAATAAACGCCATGAAACTACTTAATACCAACATGAAAATATTTCCACAACCCGTGGAGTCAAATTGGATCAAAATCAATAATCGATTCATCCAGAAACCTAATATAAATCAATATCAACGATTAAAACATCTCCAAAATAGTTATCAATTGAATTGCATTAGTTCACCTCATCAAAACCCTAACCCATGCCGGTGGAGTTTATCCCAAATTGACGCGAATAAATTCAATATACCAATTAACAATAATTCCTACCAGTTTCTATCGAAACCCCACTAAATAAATCGAAAAATCGCGTGAATTCAAATTGAATCGTGGAAAAATGCCCGACATTGAAAATTTACCAAATCGCGAGCCAAATACTTCATTTCCACCGTGAAAACTTAGCTTGAATTGATCATCTCGTGATGCTCTACATTGTTGCAGAAAGAAATTGGGTGAAAATCGGACGTAGGAAGATCAGTGAGCGAAGGTGTCTGCGGATTTCAAATGAAGCGTTTGATTTGTTTTTTCATATTTATATATAAACCATCAGCTGCTTGTTAGCAGCTTAATTTCTTTTTATTTATTAATTCTTCCTTATTTTGATGTTTTGGCTTCATATTTTAATCTATTTTTTCAAAATTAATCAAACTCTGGTTCATCTTCATAAAATGTCAAAAACATTGGTTTTGGTCACGCCAAAACCCCAAAAATTTTAACTTTTTTCATGACATACCAAAGTCTTCTGGACCAATCCTCTTATCATTCTTAACCAGACTTGCACCAATTTGGACCATATCTCAACCTCGACTACCGTCAACAGACACAAAACTCGAAACAAGATCTCGCAGAAACTTCATCTCATTTCACACTACCTCCAATCCCGACTTACACGCAAAGAAAAGCAAAATCGACACGTCGGCTCTTTAAGCCCATTTCAACTTCAAATTTGAGTTTTTAAACTTAATTTCACTTATTTTTTGTAAAATTCAAAAAAATAGTTTGATTCGATATTTTAACTGTACCAGAACTCATTTCAACACGTACTCGAGATAAAACCTCGTAAAATCTCAAATTTATTCTATTAACTTGAATTTCGCTAAATAACATAATATATAATACACAAAACTTGGCATACATAACATAAAAGTAAAATTACCTGTAAATCTTAATTCACCGGTCCTTAGCTCCCAACTCGCAGCCAAAATCATAATTAGTCTCTATTAATCCCTAATTAACTACAATTACCAGTTTAAAATATTTGAGATTTGACAGCTCTGAATTTTATCCTTTTAGGCTCTTGTAAGGTGAGGTGAATACTCTCGTGTAATGAGGTAATTAACTAAATTCGCGAACTATGGGAGTTTGTCAGAGACGGCTAAGAGATGTTCATTTAGGAAGTCATTTTGGAGAAGGATAGGTGCTTCACCATTCTTGTGATGGCCCCAGCTCCACAATCCCAAACCGCCAAAAATTGACGAAAATATCATTGCACTCCGAAACACGGGAACACCGCGTCTAAACCTTAACTTGACCATATTTCGCGTCGATTAAATACGGATCATGACGAGTGGGTCCCACATACGACCCTGAAATGGCACGTGACACGAGTTAAATTTTTAGGGTCGTTACAATTCTCGATGCGGCTGAGATGGCTAGCAGCTAGATTTTCAGCATGACTTTTATCTTTTATTTCGATATCAAACTTTTGTAACAAGAGTATCCATCGAATGAGACGGGGTTTAGCTTCCTTTTTGGCCATTAAGTATTTTAAGGCAGCATGTTGGAATAGACGACCACCTTAATACCTAGGAGTTAAGGCCGAAATTTATCCAAAGCGAAGATGACAACTAGAAGCACCTTCTCGGTAGTGGTAAGATTCAGTTTGGCAGGATCAAGAGTTCGGGAAGCGTAGTATACGACTTTTGAAACATGCCCGACTCGTTGCCCAAGCATAGCTCCCACAGCATAGTTGCTGGCATCGCACATGATCTCAAAAGGTAGCTCCAATTGGGAGCTCAAATCATG
The DNA here is from genome assembly GCA_039657325.1 of Stephania cephalantha. NCBI lineage: Eukaryota > Viridiplantae > Streptophyta > Magnoliopsida > Ranunculales > Menispermaceae > Stephania > Stephania cephalantha. The sequence continues at coordinate 6,590,885 of CM077578.1, read as the reverse complement.
GGAGTAGAGATGAGAAAGTATTAAAGTGCATCGAATGCACTCTTGCATGCCTTTTCGAGATCGAAAGACACGTCTTTTTGAAGAAGATGACATAAGGGTTGTGCAATTTTGGAGAAATCATTAATGAAATGCCGATAGAAATTGGCATGGCCAAGGAATGATAGGATTTCTCGCACAGTCGTGGGGTAAGGCAATTTTTAAATTACTTTATTTTTACCGGGTCTAGCTCCACACCCCTAGAAGAAACAATGTAAGCCAAGATAAGACCTTAGTCCACCACGAAGTGGCATTTCTCATAATTGAGGACCAAGTCCTTCTTGATACATCTGTGAAGAACCTTAGTGAGGTGACCGAGACCGATAAGTCAATAATTAAACATGTTTTATAGTTCATAATAAAATGATTTTAGATGTAAAAAGACTATATTACACGGGGTTTTCTCTTGTTTTTTATATTTTAGGTAATAAATGTATAATATGAAGAAATGAAGAAAAAAGAAAATATTATGAAGGAATTAATCTAGTGGAAGAAATATATGAAGAATTATCACTAAGGAAACAAAAAGAATCTGGAAATGAACCAGCGATTCTTGGAGACACTGAATCATTGGCTAAATCGATGAACACAAGAAAAGACCTGTGAGGTTAAAATTATGGGTTTTCTTAGTGATTCCTGACTCACATGAATTGCTAAGTTAGATCTCGAGAATTTTGGATAACTACGGGTTGTTTGGTTTTTTTAGGATGTTTACTACTTAGAATACTACAAATACTATCCTAGGATTACGAAATTAATTGCCCTTGATCATACTTTGAAGCCCTAGAAGCCTTGATTGTTCTTTGAGCCATAGTCTACATATATTACATATATTGTTTATTAATTCATTACTTTTTAAGATTCAAATATTTTATTTCAGATGTACTTTCAATTATGTCTTTTATTTATATTATTGCGATGTTATTTAAGATCATGAGTGAGTAGTTTGTTTGATATAAACAAAGTTCAAACGTTAACTAGATCCATTTTGTAATGTAGTTATGATGAGATGAATATGTGCTTAATACTTTAAACTAATTGTATTCTTTAATTCATTGATTTAATAGGTTAATATCTATTGATTTTAATCATGAATCTAGGTATTGTATGCATAATTGCAAATATGTATGTGATATATGGTTTCATTATCTATTTGAAGTAGTAACTAAGATTTTTTGAAAGACAAACACCATTTAAATATTCTAGGTGAATTTGAGATCTAAATCTAGTGTTGAAATGACTTTTCGAAGATGTTAGATTTAGTAGTTCAAAGTTCTCATAAAGTTTAATGCGGTTCTATTGCGTGAAGTTAATGTCTTTGTATGAATAAAGGGGTTAGCTCAATAGAATTAGAACGTGGCTTTTCCACCGCTACAAGGAGAATAAATGGCTTGCTAAAAGTTGCTTACTTATGATTAGAGTTTAATGATTTATCTTACTTTATAAAGTATGCTCATAACTATAAGGATTGGAGTTACATATTTGGAATGCAAAACGAGTTTATGTTTTATTATTCTGGATATTTATTTAGATATTTATTTATTATTAAATTTAATCTATTTGATTGATTGTGATTCTGGATTGTGTTAGTTAATTAAGATAATATAGTTAGTTAAGTAGTATTATATTGTAGTTAGTTATTAGTTAGTTTAATTATAATTATTATTGATAAAAATAAAAATAATAAAAACATTAAAAAGTCCTTTTTTCCTAGAGAGATTTGATAAATCCTTGTATAGAAGATACCACTGCTACAAAATAATTAAAGTATAATATAAAATGAGAAATTATTGTACACGCCTGACATACGTCAGAGACAAAGATTGAATGAGTCGCCGTAAATGGGGAAATCATCTATGAAGACTTTGATTATGTACTCGACGAAGTCGGAGACTATGCTCATTATACACCTCTGAAAGGTGGCAGGTGCATTGCATTCAAAACATATGCACCGGAAAGCAAAGGTACCGAAAGGACATGTGAAGGTGGTCTTCTCCTGGTCCTCACGTGCGATAGGAATCTAGTGAAAATCAAAGTATCCATCCAAGCAGCAGTAATGGAACTTACTTGCTAATTGCTATAGCATTTTATCGATGAAAGGCAATGGGAAGTGGTCTTTTCGAGTAGAAGCGTTAAGCTTCTTGTAATCGATGCAAACCTGCCATCCGTTTTGGATGCAAGTTGGGACTAACTCGCCCCATGAGTTTGTGAAAATTGTGATCTATGTTTTATTGGGAACCACCTGAACAGGACTGACCATTTGCTGTCGGAGATCGGGTGGATCATCCCAACATTAATGAGCTTCAGGATTTCCTTTTTAACCACTTCCATCATCGGTGGGTTCAGTCGCCGCTATGCTTCTCATGAAGGTATAGACTTTTCTTCCATATGTATTTGATACATGCATGTGGAAAGGCTAATACCTTTGATATCAGCAATAGTCCACCCTAATGCTTCTTTGAACACTTGAAGCACATTTGTGAGCTCATTTTCCTTTGGTAATGTGAGTTTAGTGGAGATAATCACAGGTAAAGTCTTGTTCTTGCCTAAAAATACATATTTGAGATGATTGGGCAATGATTTGAGCTCCAGTGTGGGGGCTCGCTCTATAGAGGGGAGAAGCTTAGAGTTCGAAGCAAGTAAGTCAACATGCTAAAGTGGGAGAATAGAATTGAGCTGAGTCTAACTCCGAGATCAGCTTCTCGATCTCAATATCGAGGATAAATGATTACTTTCGCAAGAAGTCGGTATCGAGATGATTCTCTAACATAACTTTCATATCATCGCCTTTCACAAGAAATACATCATGGACAAGTGAGTCCACACTGTCCAAGGCAAGCACCACAGATGAGGAATCACTAGGATGGCACATCGCATCATAAATATTGAACTTAATAAGTTCACCATCAAACTCTATGGTAAGGGAACCACTGTGAATATCAATCTTAGTATGGGCAGTTTTAAGGAAAAGCTTACCAAGTAAGACTGAGGAGAAATAGGGGCAGGGTTGATTCTTCATATCAATGATATATAAGTCAGCAGGGAATATGAGCTCACTAACTTTCACAAAATGTCTTCCAAGACACCCACAGGACGAACGATGGACCGGTCTGCCAAATGTACGACAACTCTCATATCAATCAGGGGGCCAGCCTTCAATGTCCCATATGGCATGACATTGATGGAGGCACTGGCGTTGCATATAGCTTTCTAGATCTCAACTACACCAATAGTGCAAGGGACAGTGAACATGCTCGGGTCCTCACACTTAGTGGCAACGTCTTGCGTATGATAGCAGAAACATTCTCACCTATAATGATTTTCTCGTTGCCTTTGAGTCAATCTTTATTGGTACATAGGTCTTTGAGCAACTTAGCATAGTGGACATATGTAACGACCCCTTCCTTAATCTAGGGCACCACCCGACCTAATCCCGTAATTAAGCCCAAATCTTAACCCAATAAGACTTAATCACGTATTAGTCAGCCTTTCTGTCTAAATCTACTCCAACTCGTGTTCAGAATAAGTAAAACACATCTCATTCTACATTTGAAAATCATAGTTAATTAAAACTAATTAACAATTATAAAATTTAGCAGAAGGCATAATATATTAGGCGGAATCAATTATTATAAATCATAAGGGTGTGGAAACCAGAAAACAACGATCACATGCACATATAACAGTGGCGAATATAAACAGTGTGATAGTTATCATTAAGTATGGAGTTAAACACTCATCCCAATATCCAACCCCAAAACATATCAACAACATAAGTACATAATACATACGATACCAAAACCTACAAAATGTCGATGCGCAGGTACGCTGCTGGCTCAGAGGTAGTCGCCAATCTTCTCCTTGTTCGGCTTGCTCGTCGACGGCTCTGCACCCACCGTTATAAAAAGGACGGTGAGTACAAAAAGCAACAGTAATCCCCGTTAACAAATTCATTTACATTTCCAAATCAAACTAAATGGTATATAAAAGCATAAGTTAAATAATGAAAGACAAGTACCACACTCATGCTAAGAAATACCACAGTTAAATAAGGGAACCGACACAAGGCTAAATAGTTATGATTAGATCCGGTCGGCTGTGACCTACGTCAATGAAGCCATTAACCACTAAGGAATGTACATGTCTCACACAATCTACCTCACTAGGGACTCTTACCCCAGTGGCATCGGGGACTCTAACCCCGGTATCATCAGGGACTCTAACCCCGTATATCATCAGCAACCCCAGGGACTCTAACCCTGTGTGCCTCATCCTAGTGGCGAGTGCCAACATCCCCAAGGACTCTAACCCATGTATTGATCTACTCATAGTGGAATGAACTCTAGATTCTATAACTACTTTATAATTTCAAGAAAATGACTTATTAAGGAATCCAAGGATTTAGCTATGCTACAAAGCACAAATTTTTCCAAAAAGTACAAGTCCATAAGACCATTCATAAACTCACAAATCCTTAATAGCATGCTATTTATACTACATTATTGTAAAACAACAACAAATGACATATAGCACATGAATAGATTCAAAAGAATTCAAGTTATCAAAATATCATGGAAACCAATCTCATCAAATGAGGAATGACAAACAAGTCCGTGATATGAGTGTACAAAGCTAGACATAGTCAATATAGACTATAATAGACAAGTTAAAACAGGAAACGAAATATAAACAAACAATCAACGGGTATACTCACCTCAAGCAATTAAAGTCTTAGCTTTACCGATCTCCCGACACCTCAAATCTCGTATTCGTACTCCCATAACCCTTTCCTAGGTTCCTTATGACCTATAACATGTTTTTGGATGTGTTTAGGCCTTTACTTAAGGTTGTAGGCTCAGTTATAGTGTTTTGGAAATTTTGGAAAATTGCATATTTTTGTGTTGTCATGGTAATTAGCGCGCTAATAAAGTGGATTAGCACGCTAACTACTGTCTCTAGCGCGCTAATTGTTTCATCTAGCGTACTATGTGCAGAAAAACTCAAAATTCTGCAAACAGAATTCTGAGTTTACTCCACACATAGGCCTCGCCAATGCTTTGGGATCTCCATACAAACTCCCAAAACCCTAAGACACCATCAAAAACACAAAAACAGCCATGTTTTCAATCAAATTCACAAATTCATCAAATTACACTAAATAAACTAGTGTATGCAATTGCCTAGTTGATGTGCACAACACCTAACTTGATCTTCCTCACCAAAGCTTATGATTTCTCCTACTTTTCTTCTTCCTCAATCACTCCAGCAAGCTTTCTTAATGGCTAGGTTGTTGAGAATGAAAAGTTTGATTTGCATGTCTAAATCTTTAACTTTATATATAAGTGGATATGATTGGTTAATAGCCATACATTTTATTGCACACACGTATCTCGAGACCTATCCTATGGCACACACTAAGACACTTTTCCTATTAACTTCCACTAACTAAACCTAAGTGACACAAATGACTAACTCAATTAGTCTCTAGCTATGCTAATACGTGTCTCAATGCACACGGCTTTTGTTTAAAATCACTAACTTCGACACATTTAATTCTATATCAACCATAGCCACATTAAAGCCACTATATTATTTACATTAAGCTTAAAATAAACTTACCACATCGCTCTCACCATGGTCCCACGTCAACACGCATCACGAGGCACGTTCTCACTCACGTCTCAACACCTATACACGAGTAGAAGTGATTTAGTAGTCTACACATATACAATACATTAGGCATACACCACAACAAATCTAACATATACCTCGGCCATCTCGCCTCGGTCAATGCACATATATCATGGTGTGGGTCCCACATCACGGGTCGGTGATCCTAATTACAAATAATAAACGAGATCACGAATTCGGTCTGTGACAACATATGTGCTAAGGCACCAAGGAGTGGGATATTTATCATCACTTTCCTTAAGATTTCCACAATTTTATTCTCTTATCCCGCCTTTTTTACTTTTAATGAGGCGTTGAGGGAACGGGGGTAAGATTTTGAGAGAAAAGGTTGTTCTTATTTATCCAAGACAATCATTTCCTGAGGAGCTAGTTGAACTTCGAGCACTTGCTAGGCTTTTTTGGATTTAGGGGTGAACTCTTTATGCTTGGTTCTTTAGTGGTTTCCTCCAATTTTTTGCCACTACAAAGTGTGACGACGTTGACATTCGCATTAGGATTCGGAAATGGTTGAGAAAGCAACTTGCATTTGTCATTTATACGCCCTAACTGTTGGGCGAGTTACCCTATTTAGGCCTCAAGATTTTTATTGCTCCCAGCATGACTCGTGGTAGAATCAATTTTGAACTGGACTAAGTCTTTAGAGAGTTTTTCTTGACTAGCGACTAGTGTCCTCACCATGTCTTCAAAAAACCCTGAATTCTAAGCGGGTTGAGATTGTTGAGGAAGATATTTTCCCTTCGGAACATATTAGATGTAGTTCTGGTTCTAGGTTTATGTGACGACTCCTGGTTTAAGTTTGATGTTGAATTGTCAAGTAAACGAGGGTAATTTTATATTTCCGTTGAATTTGTTGTTCATTTGTCTCATTTTTATGGTGTTTATCATGAAAATGTACTTATCACTAGGTTCAAATGCAATCCCGTTGTGTTTGGCCACACAAGGCCATGATTTATGTTTTGGTCTCGGTCATCCATTGCCGAGACCATTAAGTAAGTGTTGGTTAACCGACACTTAAGTGAGAAGGACCCCAAGATCACGTGGTTGTATATTATCGAGACTACTTATTTGGTCTTGGTGACCTATTACCAAGACACTGAACTATGTCTCGGTTTCTTCCAATCGAATATCATATAAGATATGTTTGAGATTAGTCTCGGTGGGTAGTCTCCAAGACCCTTTGGAAGCTATCGGAAGTTAGATGTTGAGACATATGTTTATGTCTCGATAGTAATGAGTGGGGTGCACATAACGCGATCCTTTTTTCACTTTTTGTTTATGTTGACCATACTTGAATTACATTTATCATATATTTATCAACAGTGTTAATACAAAATTAGTTAGGATCGGCTACATAGATCAAACTCTTTCATTGCGCGTGATTTAGTGCACTTGATGTTGTGCTTTCCAAGTCCTTTAAATCACTCCTAATCAATACTTCCCAAGTTAGCTTCAGCCTACCCTACATAGTCTAATTTAATTCTTTAGTTTCTATTGAGTCACATTTTCTAGTGAGAGCATTTATAGGTCGTCTTTGGTGGTATCCAAACCATCACAACCGCCATCCCTAATATTTAGGTCAGTTGATGTTACTCCTACTTTTCATTTAATTTATATATTCTTATTAAAAGATGCTAGGGTGATTAACACATCAAATTGACACGCACTTGTTGGTGTCCCTTAAATACACATGGATTTGTGTGTGCACAAACATTGATGCACAAATCAAGGGACAACGACAAGTGCATGACCATTAGACATGTCCAAAGCGGATCACACCAATCATTTTCCTTTCTTATTCTATATTCACGAATCACGCGTTTTAACACATTTCCACTTACGCATCATCATTTCCGCTACATTCATTCTATATAGTTATTTCTTTACCGCCCCATAAAGAATAGCATGCCTAGTGCTTAATTGTAGTTCTATAAAATTAACTCATGAATAAAAATTAATAAAAAAATAAGTTAGATATTAAATTATGCACTATAAAATTTTAAAAAAACTAATATAAAATATAAAAATATAAAAATTACAATGAAAAAAAAATCTGCATTAATTATTAACCAAAGCTTTGCTAGAAAAAACAAATAGTTGCACATCAAGTTTTATATAGTATGCAATCAATTCGTAATATTTTTCTAATAATTTGGTACTAAACTTTTATTTTGGTAAGTTGACTACTCTTTTTTTGGGTGTATCCGACTACACTTATTCAAAATCATAGACTTAATTTTCTTTCCAATAATGAATTGACATTAAATAAAAAGTTTATGACAAAAAGATAATGAATGAAAAAAAAAATCGAATGAATCAAGCCTTGATTCAGGTAATCTCTTCAAGAATTTGCAAGGATTTTATTTTGAAGATATTTGTGATAATTGAGAAACAGATTTGGTTCATTAATACTTTACAACTTTATTATTAATAAGCACTATTTTTCTTCTTATAAATAACACCAAAATATCTCTAGACTTGCACAGTTTTATAGAAAATGGTGTTTGATCGTTTGATATTGCTTGGTCTCTTGTTGCTCTCATTACAAGTTGTTATTTATGGCGGTTCTTCCATATCATACGAAAGCAATCCAAAGTTGTATGATCCAGCATACTCAAATCCTAGATTTCCTCCAACGCCACCTCCTAGCAAACCTACAGAAGTGCTTTATGTACACTAGATTTCCCCCAATAAAGTTTCTTAACACTGTAGGAGAAGAGCTTTATAACCCTAAGAAAAGTATTCCTTCTGAACCTTGCTGCAAGAAACATCTTCCACAACCTTCGCCAACATAGGAATAAGTTTCTATATGAAGGTTAGAAGAAATAATCTTGTTCAATAAAAGCGATAATCCATAATATCCTCTCAAGATGTTGATGCCGCAAGAATTCTTCTCAGATTTATGTAAAACAACAAGTTGAGGTTAAAGGTTTTAGATGGAGATCAGAATTTTTGTTGTTTATTTTACGTTGTTGTGTTAAAAAAAGTTGAAGTACTATATTATGACTCAATAATATAGGCGTCGACACAAGAGAGCAAACGTTTTTATCTTTGAATCAACAATGTCATTTACTAAATCTATTATTTTCAATTGGTTTCGTTATAATATAGATCTTTTTATATACTTAAAAAAAAAAAAAATTGAATCGCAAAATGTAAAAATTGGGAAATCGTGGTTCTCGCCACACAAGCGAGAGATCATGTTCAACCGTCTCGCACATAAGCTAATATTTTGGGAAGTCGCACGGCCGCAAGACAGAATCGCGTACGGTTGTCCACTTCCGATAGGTCTCGATAGGCTCCTCGTCATAGGACGAGAGCTGCACGCTAAATGTTTAGCCGTCTAGAAGTACAAGCTTTAACCTACGGTTGTATCTAAATCTACAACGGGTGGCTTCATGATCGCGGTAGAATGGGCGCGATGTCTCGAAAAACGAATCCATCTCGCCAACCTTTGGCGCTGATCCTCAACGTTTAAGGATGGCGCGGGCAATGCATTCACACGCAACCGCACTGTCGTGCAAAGTGAACAAGAGAACATAGAAGATATTGTCACAAACCCGATTAAGGGGGAAACAAACCAATTCACAAAAAAATCATAGAACTTACCCTAACCCAATGGATATTCCTTTCATTCGCCATTGCAATGATAAGTCTGTTGTGCAATGACGACGTTGGAGTGCTACGTAGAGGTAAATGTGGAGGCACTCCCATGCGAGAGGTTGACGAGAATGACATTGAACGCGGTGGATACTAACAATCCCATGTCCGGAAGTGTCAACCATTCTTTGAAATATGCCCCCTCTTGCTTCTCCGGGCAATGCACCGCATTCTTGACGCACGAACGAGCGCTTAGGTGCACACTACATAGCTCGCATGAAAAGTACTTGGTTATTAGATTTTTGTCCTCGTTAATAAAAAAATAATTATTTGCAAATGACAAGGATATTGACATTAATAATATCATTGTTATCGCTTGAAATGAACATGTGAAAATGAAATCAGCGTATATATTTACATGGATTGTTGATTTAATCTTTTATAATTAGTTGACTTAATTTATTTAAAATTTATCTTAATATATTTAATTATAGGGCACTTTTTCAAGTCCATCTTAAACATATTTCATCATATACATCTCATATTCATAGTTTAATTTTTTTAACAGAGAAAAAACAAATATGCATGTTATATATAAGTAAGAAACTAGTAAGGATGTTGTTTATTATTCATCTTCTTTGAAACTCACAGGCAGTTTAAATTCTTTATATGCAAAAGATTTAGAACTGTTACGTACATCGTATCATGAGTGAACTCGAATACTTTGCAAAAAAATAAATAAATAAATTTTGCTTAATGGATATAATATTGTATTAGCCCTAATGACTAAATTAATGTGTTAATTTTTCGTGCTACTGTTTTATTAGTTACTTTTTACTTTGGCATTTCTTTTTTCAATTTTATATGTGATACTATAAAAATGTTGTAGCACAAACATTTCACGCGACAATTAAGAATATCGCTCGCTATTATCCATACTCGCTCTCTTCAAACAATTGCTCTTTTTTAAGGTCATTATAAGAAATCACAATACGCGACAATTAAGAATATCACTCGTTATTATCCATACTCTCTTCAAACAATTGCTCTTTTTTAAGGCCATTATGGTAAATCGCAGATTCACAATACTTTCTCTTTTAAATATCCAACTTCCCAATAGTTAGAAATATCAACAACAACAACATAGCCTCAGTCCTTAATTAATTGGGGTCGGCTACATAAATCAAACTTTTTCATTGTGCTCGATTTAATGCAATTGATGGTGAGCTTTCCAAGCCATTCAAATCTCTCCTAATTAATGCATCACATGTTAACTTTGGTCTACCCCTACCTCGTCGAATTTCTACAGCTTCTATTAAGTCAAGTTTTCTAGTGGGGGCATTTGTAGGCCGTCTTTGCAGGTGGCCGCAATTAGGCCAGCTATGCTCTATGGAAGTGAATGTTGAATGGTAAAGCAACAACAATTACATAAAATGAACGTAGCAAAAATGAGAATGCTTAGGCGGATGTGTGGTAAAACTCGTAAAGATAGAATAAGAAATCTAGAAATTCAAAGACAAATAGGAGTAGCACCAATTGATACAAAGATTATTAACCTCCTAGAAAAATTAACCTCCTAGAAAGTTGAATTCCAGGGAAGTAGTTGAAAACTGAACCAAACAATGCCAAATTCTTCCTCCTCAAGAAATTCTTTTAACTCCAATTTTGGCAATCATTATTCAATCAGGTAGGCTTGCCCAACTTGAATAAATGAATGCAGTGTTTTTAAATTTAAATCTAATCCAAGAACAGCAATTGGAGGAGCATGACCTTTTGGCTCAGATATTTAAGAGATTAATCACTAATGCCTCCCAAACTTTGCACTTCTACCTCTCCTGCTATTCTAAGGCCGCATGAACATTAATTAATAACATAGAATATTAGGAAGCAAAGGAAATAAGTCTTGGAGCCACTTTACTCAATAGCGTCGACGACCAAACGTCAGCCGCAGAAATCTTTTAACAACCAACTCAACTGATGTGGTACTTCTCCCTGATAAAGGCTTTACGACAATGCATGGGATTTCCTGAAGATTCTAATGTATGAATAAGCGCTGTAAATCTTACATTAATTCAAGCATGTAAGAAATAGACTTTTGGTGGAAAATGACTATGAAGCATTCCTTGTTTACCATGGCTTTTGGAGGGGCTAACAAAAAAATGGACAACATATAGTACCAATTGAGTTCCAATTTCGATTTTGATTTTCCTTCCATCCACACATGGAATTCTCACTGAAAACAGTAATTGTTCCAAGTTCCAAAAAATATACAGAGATATTTTTACAAGATAAGAACCCGGCAGATACCTAAGATTGTTGGTGAAAGCCCTAAACAATTGGATTATCTGATTTCCAGCTCTTTGAAGGGATTGACTGTAACTTGCACAAAACACAAGAGCGAGCCCAAAAATGAGGACAAAAATTGCAATTGACAACAATTACACCTCTGCAGGATGTTCAACCGAAAAACACCCGGATAGACGAGAATGTAAGCGGGAAAAACACTTTTCAATGATCGGAGCTGTCATCTAAAGTTGCAGCAATGAGCTGAACCCCTCGCCAACTTATCCCAAAGACAGACCATCTGTCTCGGGGACTGATAATGTGCAGTGTAGTAGCCCTCCATACATCCATATTGACAGAACTTCCAATTGTGGGAGTACTGAACGTTGATGGAGCTGTTAAATTGTTCCACCCACATTCCCATACTCACATCCTCCATCTTGAACAACTGCAAAAGTTCAAATCAAAAAGTACCAGCTCCTTAGCATGACCGAGAACCCATACGTTCAGTTCGGATATTATAGTAGATGTCGTGAGGATTTTTCCGTTTTTTCTCTCTTTTTTTTCTTTTATGTAAAGCTCAAAATCGAAATCATTAATTTTTTTTTCTTTTTTTGGGAGGGTGAAGCATCATGGTTATTGTTCTTATAACTATGAGAACTAGAGCTACGAGTCATGCATATACTCAATAGGAAACAAAGAATGTAGCCTTGTTATAGAAACAAACCCGTAAACTTTGGTTGGCATGTTGAGATACGATAAATCTGGCAACATCAATTGAAATTACATATCCAGGTCCATTGGCATAAGGAGGATACACTTCTTCTGGCCATTCCTGTGATGTAAAAAAGCAAAACATATCAGGAAAAACCACGTCAATAGAAGCAATTCCTTTCTATTCAATAATCAGAGAAGGAGAGGAAAGACAAAAGTGTTCCCTTAATAGTTTTCTGTTTCATTTTGGCCACAAAAAGATCAGGCCGGCTCTAGACCCATGTTACTCGGACCCTTCACTTTGACCCAAAGTACTCGTGTCGGATACTTGAAACGAGTTCGAACTTGAAAATATCTAGACACTTTATTTTGAAAGCTCTATGTACAAAGAAGATTCAAAATGCAAAACACAAAAGAAAACAACCAGAACTTCCTAAGGTAGAATACAAACTGGAAAATAAGAAAGAAATATGTTTGCGGGCTAGTATAAATGTGTTAGTACAAATATCTAAGCACACTTTTCCCCATGTCCTTAAATTAAAAAATACGCAGGTCCGACCTTTAGACACATACACGAATCCGACACTCGTACCCGAGTCCAGGCAACATAGCTCTAGACTTAGTGAGGCCCTAGGCCAAATTAAAAATAGGGCCTTTTAAGTATTTTTTTTTCAAGTATTAATAAAGTGTAATTTATATTTTTATTTCACCTAACTTTTTTTCTTATTTATTCCAACAGCTCCTTTTGAAGTGCAACTATTTTTTTTTTCACTTTTTGTTTATGTAGATCATTCTTGAATTACATTTATCATATATTTATCAAGTAAATTAAATATACAAATTAACCCGTGAATAAACACAACCGCTTCCATTAGTTAGGGTCGGTTACATGGATCAAACTCTTCCATTGCCAATGATTTAGTGCAACTGATGTCATGCTTTCCAAGTTCTTTAAATCACTCATAATCAATGCTTCCCAAGTTAGCTTCGGCCTATCGCTACATTGTCTAATTTCTTCAGTTTCTACTGAGTCGAATTTTCTAGTGAGAGCATTTATAGGCCTTCTTTGGAGGTGTCCAAACCACCACAATTGCCCTTCCCTAATCTTTGGGTCAATTGGTGTTACTCCTACTTTTCTTTAAATTTATATATTTTTATTGACAGATGCAAGGGTGATTGACATATCAAATACACACGCAACTGTTGGTGTCCCTTAGATACACATTGATTTGTGTGTGCAAAAATATTGATGCACAAATCAAGGGATAATGACAAGCGCATGTCCATTAGACATGTCCAAAATGGGTCACCCAATCAATTTCCTTTCTAATTCTATCTTCACGAATTTTACCACATATCAACCAAAGCATCCTCATTTCTGCTACATTCATTCTATGTAGTTATCTATTTACCACCCGTTAAAGCATAGCATGCCTAATGGCTAATTGTAGTTCTATAAAATTAACTCATGAATAAAAATTAATAAAAAAAAAAACAAATTAGATACTAAATTATGCACTATTAAATTAATATAAAATAAAAAATATATAAAAAAATCACAATGAAAAAACTAACATGCGTGAATTATTAACCGAAGCTTTGCTTGAAATAAAAAAAAAAAAAGTTGTACACCAAGCATTATTTGGTATGCAATCAACTCGAAATATTTTTTCTAATAATTTGGTACTGAACTTTTATTTTTGGTAACTGACCACACTTTTTCAAACTCATAGACGTAATTTTCTTTCCAATAATTAATTGATACTAAATAAAAAGTTTATGACAACAAGATAATGAATGAAAAAAAATTCAAATGAATCAAGTCCTGATTCAGGCGATCTTTTAACTTCAAGAATTTACAAGGATTTTATTTTGAAGATATTTTTGATAATTGAGAATCAAAACAGATTTGGTTCATTAATACCTTAAAACTTTATTATTAATAAGCACTATTTTTCTTCTTATAAATTACACCGAGACATCTTTAGACTTGCATAGTTTTACAGAAAATGGTGTTTGATCGTTTGATATTGCTTGGTCTCTTACTGCTCTTATTACAAGTTGTTTATGGCGGTTCTTCCATATCATATGACAACAATCCAAAGTTGTATGATCCAGCATACCCCAATCCTAGATTTCCTCCAACACCACCTCCTAGCAAACCTGGAGAAGTCCTTTATGTACATCAACATCCGAAGTTGTATGATCCAGCATACCCCAACCCTAGATTCCCTCCTACACCACCTCCTAACAAACAAGGAGAAGAGCTTTATGTAAATCAACATCCAAAGTCGTATGATCCAGCATATCCCAACCCTAGATTTCCTCCAACACCTCCTCCTCACAAACCTGAAGAAGAGTTTTATGCACGTCAACATCCAAAGTTGTATGATCCAGCATACCCCAACCCTAGATTTCCCCCAATAAAGCTTCCTAACAAAGCGGGAGAAGAGTTTTATAACCCTAAGAAGAGTATTCCTTCTAAACCTTGCTGCAAGAAACATCCTCCACAACCTTCGCCAACAAATGAATAAATTTCTATAAGGGCTGGAAGAAACAATTACATAAGGGCGATAATCCTTAATATCCTCTCAAAATGTTGATGCTGCAAGATTTCTTCTCAGATTTATGCATAACAGCAAGTTGAGGTTAAAGGTTTTAGATAGAGATGAAAATTATTGTTGTTTATTCTACATTGTTGTATTAAGAAAAAGTTGAACTACTATATAAGGACTCAATAATAAAGGCGTCGACTATGTCTCAAGGTAGCAAACTTTTTTTTATCTTTGAATCAACAATATTATCTTATAATTCTATTATTTTCAATTGGTTTTGTTACAATATAAATCTTTTTATATACTTGCACAATATAATTTGAATCGCACGCGTGTGCACGCACACACTATATAGCTCGTACGAAAATGACTTGGTTATTGGAGTTTTGTGCTCGTTAATGACAAATGGTTATTTGCAAATGATAAAGAGTATTGACATTAATAATGTTATTGTTTTCACTTGAAATGAACATGTGAAAATGAAATTGGTGTATATTTGTATGGATTGTTTATTTAATCTTTTATAATTAGGTGAGTTAATTTATTTAAAATTAATCCTAATATATATAATTATAGGGCACTTTTTCAAGTTCAACTTAAACATATTTCATTTTAAAACATCTCATACTCATAGTTGTTTTTTTAATCGAGAGAAAAACAAATACGTATATGTTATATATAAATAAGAAACCCGTAAGGACCTTATTTATCATTCATCTTCTTTGAAACTCGCAAGCAATTTAAATTCTTTATATGCAAAAGATTTAGAACCGATACATACAACGTATCATGAGTGAATTCAAATACTTATTGCTAAATAAATAAATAAAATTTTGCTTAATTGATATAATATTATATCAGCCCTAATGGTTAAATTAATGTGTTAATTTTTCGTGCTACTATTTTGTTAGTTACTTTTTTACTTTGTCATTTCGTTTTTCAATTTGTTCTGTGATACTATAAAATTGGTGTCGCGCACACATTTCACACAATAATTAAGAAAACTATAATAATCCTAAGTTCATAATCACGACTGTCATGGTTTTTCATGTGTAGTTAAAGACTATAATAATCCATACTCTCTTCACACTCTTACTCTTTTTTAAGCTCATTATAGTAAATCACAATAATTAGTTCTCTTCTAAATATCCAACTTCACAATAGTTATAAATATCAACCAAAGACAAAATTATTAACCTCCTAGGAAGTTGAATTTCCTAAGAAGTGTCACTTCCCATAAAGTTGAATTTTTTTAGAAAGTGTCACTTCCCAGGAAATGCACTTACTAGTAATTGAAAAATGAACCAAACAATGCCTAAGTTTTCCTCCTCAAGAAATTCTTTCAACTCCAATTTTGGCAATCACTATTCAATCACGTAGGCAATTAGTATAATTGATGGGCTAATGGAGCCCCCATTTGAGGTAGGGCAAGAGCAACTACCCTTACAGAAAAAAAAATAATTGAATTAAATGTTATAATCTCCATGGAGCCAAAAATCAGCATTTGTGGCTTCAAAAAAAAGAGCATTTACACCACGTGATGCTAGTAGATGTTCTGAGAATGAATATATATATATATATATATATATATATATATATATGTACACGAGTATCACAGCTATGCCAATTTTCAGACAAAAGATTACCAGATCAAATGTAATAAATTTGAACATGTATTTTCAGAAAAGTAACAAAATAACATCTTTGAATTAAAGTACTCACTTCTTCTATGTGGCTCGAGCATTGTGTCAACAAAGGTTCTATGACATGTGAGGGGGGTTGAAATGTCAATTTCAAGAGATAAACGTCAAGAAACTCAAAATCGTTAATATAGTAAAAGGCATCATCCTTTGATGTATGATTTCCTCACATCATACAGCGAGAATCATGCCAAATTCCAACCTAATTTACAAATTCATAACTAGTTATTTAGTTGTGTAACATAGGGAAGAAATTTCATATATCATATATTTATTATGTAAATTAAATATATAAATTAACCCATGAATAAACAAAAAATAAAACAATGCCTCAATGTACCTCATCCTATACTACCTATCCCCGGCTATTGGCCCATATCATTCTTTTCTCATAGCTCATAGTTACATACCTTTCTTTCATATTAATATTTTTTAGGGTCTCATATATCCAGCCTCGTTTTCTTAATCATATGAAAAAGTCTTGATCTTTAGATATATCTTGTAATATGATAGTTATATCACACATAGGTTTTTTTACTCGATTTCTAAAAGGGATTACTAATCCTTAACTTTTCGAGGAATCCTTCATCAGCGGTTGTGAATTACGGACTTTTTCAATCTTTTTGACCTATTAATTGAGGACAACTACATGGATCAAACTCTTCCACTTCGCTTGATTTAGTAAAATTGATGGTGTCGTTTTCAAGTCCTTTAAATCACTCCTAAGCAATGCGCCCCAAAATAGTTCGGGCTATCTCTAAATTGTCAAGTTTCTTCAATTTCTATTGAGTCGAGTTTTCTAGTGGGAGCATTTAAAGGCTGTCTTTAGAGGTGTCCAAACCACCACAACCGCCCTTCCCTAATCTTTGGGTCAATTGGTGCACAAACCACCATGTTCTACTTTTCTTTGAATTTATATATTCTTATTGAAAGATGCAAGGGTGACCATCTTTGGACACATCAAATGGACACGCACTTGTGGATGTCCCATAGATACACATTGATTTGTGTGTGCACAAACATTTTCCTTATTCTATTTTCATGAATTTTACTACATGTCCAACCTAAGCATCCTCATTTCCGCTACATTCATTCTATGCAGTTGTTATTTCTTTACCGCCTCATAAAACATAGCACGTTTAATTAAAGTTCTATAAAATTAACTCACAACAACAATAAAGCTTTAATCCTAGCTTAGTTGGGGTCGACTACATGGACCAAACACTTCCTCTCCACTCGACATTCTCTTTCTAATCAACTAACTAACGAATAAAAATTAATTAGAAGTGCATAATTTATTATTTAATTAATTTTTTATTATTTTTTTAACTCACGAAAAAATTATGCACTAATAAATTAAAAATAATTCAATATAAAATAATAAAATATAGAGAAATCACAATAAAAAAACAAACCTGCGTGAATTATTAACCGAAGCTTTGCTTGAAATAGTAGTTGCACACCAAGCTTTATTTAGTATGCAATCAACTCGTAATATATTTTCTAATAATTTGGTACTAAACTATTATTTTTGGAAAGTTGAGCACACTTTTTTTTTTTGGTGTATCTATCCACATATTCAAACTCATTGACTTAATTTTCTTTCCAATAATAAATTGACACTAAATAAAAAGTTTATGACAACAAGATAATGAATGAAAAAAAATCAAATGAATCAAGCCCTGATTCAGGTGATCTTTCAACTTCAAGATTTTACAAGGATTTTATTTTGAAGATATTTTTGATGATTGAGAACCAAAACAGATTTGGTTCATTAATACCTTAAAACTTTATTATTAATATGCACAATTTTCTTCGTATAAATTACACCGAGAGATCTCTAGACTTGCATAATTTAAAGAAAATGGTGTTTGATCGTTTGATATTGCTTGGTCTCTGGCTGCTCTTATTACAAGTTGTTTATGGCGGTTCTTCTGTATCATACGACAACAATCCAAAGTTGTATGATCCAGCATACCCCAATCCTAGATTTCCTCCAACACCACCTCCTAGCAAACCTGGAGAAGTCCTTTACGTACATCAACATCCGAAGTTGTATGATCCAGCATACCCCAACCCTAGATTCCCTCCTACACCACCTCCTAACAAACAAGGAGAAGAGCTTTATGTAAATCAACATCTAAAGTCGTATGATCCAGCATACCCCAACCCTAGATTTCCTCCAACACCTCCTCCTTACAAACCTGAAGAAGAGCTTTATGCGCGTCAACGTCCAAAGTTATATGATCCAGCATACCCCAACCCTAGATTTCCCCCAATAAAGCGTCCTAACAAAGCTGGAGAAGAGCTTTATAACCCTAAGAAGAGTATTCCTTCCGAACCTTGCTGCAAGAAACATCCTCCACAACCTTCGCCAACAAATGAATAAATTTCTATAAGGGTTAGAAGAAATAATCGCGCTCTATAAGGGCGATAATCCTTAATATCCTCTCAAGATGCTGATGCCGCAAGAATTCTTCTTAGATTTATGTACAACAGTAAGTTGAGGTTAAAGGTTTTAATGGAGATGAAAATTCTTGTTGTTTGTTCTACGTTGTTGTATTAAGAAAAAGTTAAAGTACTATATTAAGATTTAATAACAAAGGCGTTGATTATGTCACGAGGTAGCAAAAAAAAATTTTATCTTTGAATCAACAATGGCATCAAGTAATTTTATGTCTTCTATTATTTTCAACTGGTTTCGTATCAATGTAGATCTTTTGATATACTTATACAATATTATTATTTGAATCGCACGCACGCACACACATACACACTTTATAGCTCGTATGAAAATTACTTGGTTGTTAGAGTTTTGTGCTCGTTATTTACAAATAATTATATGCTAATGAAAAGAGTATTGACCTTAATAATGTTATTGTTTTCGCTTGCAATGAACATGTGAAAATGAAATCGGTGTATATATTTATATGGATTTTTTATTAAATCTTTTATAATTAGTTAACTTAATTTATTTATCTTCTTTGAAACTCACAAGCAGTTTAAATTCACAAGCAGTATAGATTTTGTATAAATATTTATATGTTATATATAAATAAGAAACCTGTAAGGACATTATTTACCATTCTTCTTAGAAACTCATAAGCAGTTTAAATTCTTTATATGCAAAAGATTTTTTGACCAAATATGCAAAAGATTTAGAACTGGTACAGTGGTACGTACAGCGTATCATGAGTGAACTCAAATACTTTATTCCTAAAAAAATAAATAAAATTACACTTAATGAATATAATATTATAAAAACCCTAATGGCTAAATTAATGTGTTAATTATTCGTGCTACTGTTTTGTTAGTTACTTTTTACTTTGGTATTTCGTTTTTCAATTTGTTATGTGATACTATAAAATTGGCGTAGCACACACATTTCACGCAACAATTAAGAAAAACTATAATAACCCTAAGTTCACAATCACGACTGTCGAGGTTTCTTTATGTGTAGTCCATAGATTGCAAGGCGTCGCCTAGGTGTTTTGAGACAAAATCGCTTAGGCGGTGCCTTAGGCGGGCGGTGTCCTTCTAAGTAATTTTTAGAAATTTGAAGGGGCTTTTTACAATTAAGTTTGATAATAAAATATCTACCTAATAAAAAATCTTGACACAATTAATGTTACATAAGGACCTAAAGACTTATTAGTATTTTTGGAGTATATATCAAATAATAATCTGATAGAACACCAATATCGATTGTTTGAATTAAGAGAAATGACCGCGATCACAACTAGAAGGTAACCCCAGAGAAAGGTCTTAAAACCTTCTCAACCCAAGTCACTCAGAGAGTGCCCCAATTACAAAGCAATTTCAAAAGATGCCTAATCTTACTCACTCACCCCTATTTATACTATCTTATTCCCACTAACTTTATAAGGCCTAGATGTGGGATCTTATCATTACTCCCCCCTAAAACATCCACCTTGTCCTCAAGGTGGACATGAAAAAGACATAAAGGGAAATTGAAGAACACTAGAAACATAGACTTATTGTGAACAAACACCTATTGTGTACTGCCAAGAGTGCAAAAGGAGACCGACACATATTCACAAGTACTCGGGCACCCCACTCAGGCGCACTCCCCTTGTTCCCCCGGGCTCTCGGGAGGTGACTCATTGAACTCATCGCTAGTGTCATCGTTTACCAACATCACGTTCAGCACCTTGGGCCGACAACGATGTGAGGCATGCCATTTCTCATCGCAGCGGTAGCAGAGTCCTAGCTTTCGGCGAGCCTGTGCTTCCGTCTCGGTCAATCGCTTGAGCTTCGGTGGAGATACATGAGGCGTGACTGCAGCAGACGAGCTAGGGCTTGACGAATCGGACGAGGTGGGACTGGATTTGGTAGTCGAACTCACAACAGAATTGGTTTTCTGTTGGGGAACAAATGGGCTTTTGGTGGGCCCAGAAATGGTGTGGGAAATCCAAGTGGGTGAAGTGGGTGGGCGGCCTTCAGATTTGTTGGGGAGGCCCAAGTTGGGTGTGGCGCTGGGCCCAACAAGAGACGCCCCACCCAACCCATCTCCTTCACTGATCTTCTTCTCGATTTGCTCTGCCCTCTCCACCACCGCCTGTAACGTCGCTGGGAGCTCAACCAACATCTCCACTCGGATGCGATCTTTGAGGCCGTTGACGAACACTGCAATCTTGTACGGCTCCGGTAACCCTTTAGTGTATAGCGATAAGAGTTCGAACCTCTTCCGATACTCGGCGACTGTGGTGTCTTGCTTGATAGCAAAGAACTGGCGATGAAGGTATAAGGGGTTGGCCTCTGTAAATCGTCGGCATAACTGGGCTCGCAGCTCCGTCCGTCTGTTGAACGGCGTCTCCGATTCCTCGTTCTGTAACCAGATCTGAGCAGCTCCCACGAGACAGATCCGGGCTGCCCGCAGCTTTGACACCTCCGTCATCTCGTGTAAGGCGAAGTAATGTTCAGCTTGGTTCAGCCAGATTAGTAGATCGTCCCCATCACACGTTGGCATCTTGATCTTTCTTACATCTGGGCCCGATCTGTAAGGAATACCTCGCCGATCCAGTCGCCCGTCCATCAGAGACTCCAATTGTACCCCTGGATCGGGTGGATCTGGGTCCTTAGCACCGCTAGTTTCGCCGAACTGGTGAGATTCGCCTCCACTGGCCAACTGCTGGTGAAACAGCGCCTCCAACTTCTAGGACAAGGCTTGAAACTGCGATTCCATGGTGGATCGCTGTGCCTCGACAGCAGATCTGAGTTCTCCCATGGATACCTCCGTCTTCTTCATCTCCGCCTCCAACACATCGACCCGGGAGTCTACCTTTGGAGCCATCCAAATCGTGTTGAAATGCTCTGATACCACTGATAGAACACCAATATCGACTGTTTGAATTAAGAGAAATGACCGCGATCACAACTAGAAGGTAACCCCAGAGAAAGGTCTTAAAACCTTCTCAACCCAAGTCACTCAGAGAGTGCCCCAATTACAAAGCAATTTCAAAAGATGCCTAATCTTACTCACTCACCCCTATTTATAATATCTTATTCTCACTAACTTTATAAGGCCTAGATGTGGGATCTTATCATAATCACATTGACTAATAGATAATTAGTGTTATTTAAAGATCTATAAATAAAAAAATATTTATCCGAGGACCTTTAAATAAATATCATTTTGTTCGCCTAGGCATCGCCTAGGCGCCTTCTAGGCACCGCCTCGCCTAGATCAGGGAAATCGCCTCGGGATCGCCTTAACGCCTTGCAATCCATACTGTAATCAAATCTTTATATGCAAAAGATTTAGAACTGGTTAGTGGTGCAGACAACGTATCATGAGTGAACTCAAATACTTTATTTCTAAAAAAATAAATTTTGCTTATTCGATATAATATTATACAAGCCCTAATGGCTAAATTAATGTGTTAATTTTTCGTGGTACTGTTTTGTTAGTTACTTTTCACTTTCGCATTTCGTTTTTCAATTTGTAATGTGATACTATAAAATTGGAGTAGCGCACACATTCCATGCAACAATTAAGAAAAACTATAATAAACTTAAGTTCACAATCAAGTCTGTGATACGGTATAGTATTTAGTAGTTTCTATTTTATTATTAAGAAAGTTTCTATGTTTATTATTTAGTAGGAATTATTAGAAGTTTCTAATTAGAAGTAGTTTCTATTTTTGTAGTTACTATTTTCTAGGTATTAATTAGTAGGAAGTTTCTATATTTATTTTAAGTAGGTTTCTTATTCATAAAAGTTGCTATATATTAGTTTCTATTTTTATTATATCAAGAGTCTATATATACAAGTATTAAGGAATCAATAAAGCAAGCGATTTTAGTGAAAATGAACCAAAGGAGAAATTGAAGTAGGAGAGTCACGGACTCCGCCTCTTCAATTACCTACTCTATCTCTCTCGTCTCTTCTACTATTTTCTTATTTTTTTCCCTATCAACATAGGTTAAAGCACAAATTCAATTGTGTCTATACCCGTGACTAGATCATGCACAAAGGTTCATAACATCTGGTACAACAGCTAACGATCTTCTTGGATGACATAGTGGCGTTGACAAAGAAGCTTGTCCAGGGAAAGAAAGCATATTTTAGGACGGGTCGGAGCAGGACGACGCTTTCCCTTTTTCCTTGCTCGTATGGGCAGCCACTAGATTAGATGGCTAGGATCGGGAACGGATCGATTCGAAGATGGAAATAGATATGGCGAAGAGGAGTAGCACCTGGTGGTACAGATGTTTCTGCAGATGGGAGTTCGCAGATATTGGGTTACTGCTACCAGCAGCTTGCCCTTTCATGGAGCACATGACAAGCCGACAACAAGCATTAGAGAAACAGAAGGTTGATCTCTCCACCGCAGTTCGAAGGATATCAAAGAAACCCACCAGTAACGATATCGAGGGACATCATAGTGGTTGTGGAGGACACAATAAGAAATCGAGGATTTAACTAATTTGAAGCAAATCGGATCTGTCGAAGATTATCAATGTCAATTCCAGTCGTCGTTGGCCCGGACATCCGATTTGAAGCCTCGACAATAAGTGAATTTTTTTTTACTACGGGCTTGACTGAGGACCTCCGGATAGACATCAAGATGCAACAATCAGGAAATCAAGGAGTTGCAATAAGCATGGCTCGAGCACTAGACACAAGCAAAAGATTTCAAAAGGCACCCATGTATCGCTTGCCATAGGTAGTGTGTCGACTCCTAAAACAACTAATGGTGGTACATCCTTGTCCTTAAACATGATTTCTCTATCTAAAGGTGGAGCGCAACTATCCAATCACGTTGCGGGTAATGACAAAAGAAGCTCCTCAACCACGATTGAGGCGGCTGCGAAGGACTGCAAATGGGGTTGGTAATGGTTGTCCATCATGCATAGGCGATAGTGAAGGAGTGGATATTGGAGGTCCCTTATATTCTTTAAGAAGTGGGACATGAAACACATCATGAATTCAGCTCTCTGATGGAAGTGAAAGCTTGTAAGCAACGGATCCAACACAGGCAAGAATACGAAAAGGTCCGAAAAACTGGGGGAGTGGCTTATGGTGCTTGTGCTTAGCTACTGTCAACTATCTATAAGGATGGAGGCGAAGCCAAACCCAATCCCCCACTTTGAAGTGTACTTCTCTATGAACTGCATCATACGATGACTTCATGCGTTGTTGGGCCTGTATAAGTCGAGATTGGGCATCCCGAAGGAGTTCATCACAATCCACAAGTAATTGGTCTACCATGTCCAAGCGAGTAGCTCCTCCAGTATAATTAATGAGCTTAGGAGGTTCTCGGCCATAAACTAATCGGAAAGGAGTATCTCCTAAAGTTGTGTGGTAGGACGTATTGTAACAGAATTCATCCCACGGTAACCAATCGACCCATTGCTTCGGATAATCGCTCATTAAGCAACGAAGATACATTTCAATAGTGTGATTGATCACCTCTGTTTGACCGTCGGATTGAGGATGATATGCTGAGGATAATGAGAGTTTGGTACCACTTAGACGGAATAGTTCCTTCCGAAAGTGACTGAGAACGATTTTATCAAGATCGGATACAATGGATTCCTGAAATCCGTGCAAGCGAACAATTTCTCCAAAGAATAAGGTGGCAACAGAGAGGGCTATCGCAATGAAGTGAGCATATTTAGAGAGTCTATCAACAACAACCAAGAGGATCGATTTGCCACGAGCTTTGGGCAAGCCTTCAATAAAGTCCATTGAGATGTCTGACCATATGTTGACCGAAATAGGGAATGGTTGTAGCAGTCCGGACGGTTGCAAGGTTTGCCATTTATGTTGTTGGCAAATGGGACAAATTTGCACAAACTCAAGTGTGGCGAGTTTCATTCCTTTCCAATAAAATTCTTGCTTAATGCGTTGCAGAGTCTTTAGTCCCCCTTCATGGCCCTTATTGTGAAAAGCTGCTAAAATAGATGGGATCAATGGAGAAGTAGGAGATAAATAGACCTTCCCTTTGTAAAAGATTAAGCCTTCCTGTACCACCCAATCATTTGTAGTTTCTTTATTTTGGATTCTGTCACGAAGGGTGGCTAATTCGGGGTTGTCGTCGGTCTCCCAACGAATATCTTGCAAGAAGTCTGTTCGTGGAAAGGAAGTTGCCATACATATCGAATGGATGGCGTCTCGACGGGATAACGCGTCCGCCGCTCGATTGAGTCGTCCAGCCTTTTATACTCCACCCTAAAATCAAACCCCATCAACTTGCTGATTCAATGTTGTTGTGGAGAAGTTGTCAGTCGTTGCTCTAATAAGTACTTCAAGCTAAAATAGTTGGTCCTAATTACAAAATGGCGCCCCCATAGAAGCGGTCTCCAATGTGTGATAGCCTTAGCTAGGCCGATGAGCTCCCATTCATAAGCTGCCGAACGGTGGTGCGTTCACCATGCGTTGGCTGTAGAAAGCAATTGGATGACCATGTTGTCGTAAAACAGCTCCAAATCCACTACCGAATGCATCACATTCGACTACGAACTCCTCATCAAAATTAGGAAGTTGCAAAACCGAAGCCGACGAAAGCGAGGCCTTGAGTGTATGGAAGGCAATGAGGCAAGGTTCGAAACTTCGACTTCGCCTATGACTTCGCTCACTTAAAATTCGGAATTAATTCAAGGAAGATAACTTCGACGATGGAAGTTTGACAAAAATTCGCCGGTGTGCGAAAGTTTACGGAATTTTACTTTAAATGCTAGAAAACTCAAGTTTCTTCATAGAGATGCTAGAACTACACTTAATCATATAACAATAATGCATAAAACTCATGTCGACGGAGGATATTCCGAATTTTAAGTATATTTCTAGCATAGTCGAAGTTTCAGTCGAAGTTTGCTCAACTTCCGCGAAACATAACAATTTCACTTCATATTTTATTAACTTCCATCGATGTTTTCGAAGTTCAGTCGAAGTTGAGTCAAATTTTCGCAATTTTTCGACTACCTCTGAACTTCGCTTCACTCACCTCAACATCAACAAACTTCGTCCGAACTTCGGTGAAGTTTGTCGATTTTTAAACCTTGGGTAGTGGTCGCCTCCTCGTTCCATTGAAATTTGGACTTCTTTAACAGATTTGAAAGTGGTGTCACAATGTGCCCGTAGTTTTTAATAAATTTCCGGTAGCAGCCGGCAAGACCAAGGAATCCTCGGAGAGCTTTGACTAACAGTGGTAGTGGCCAGTCAATAATGGCCTTGATATTCGTGGCATCGACCTCTACACCGGCACCATGAATGATGTGACCTAGGTAGGAGACCTGTGGCTCACCAAAGAAACACTTGGATCTTTTCAAGAATAGCATGTTAGCCCGTAGCAAGTCAAAGACCAAGCGTACATGATTAATGTGCTCAGCCCAGGACTTGCTATAGATTAGGATATCATAAAAAAACAAGTACAAATATACGTAGGTATTGATGAAATACCAAATTCATAAGACCTTGAAAAGTGGAGGGGCATTTGTGAGGCCAAATGGCATGACTAAAAACTCGAAATGTCCATGATGAGTTCGAAAGGCCGTCTTCTCAACATTGTCTGGAGCCATTCGAATTTGGTGATAACCCGATCTAATATCCAACTTGGTAAAGTATTTGGCACCATAAAGTTGATCAAGGAGCTCGTCCACCACTGGAATCGGGAATTTGTCCTTAATTGTACAATGATTCAATTCGCGGTAATCTACGCAAAAACGCCATGATCCGTCATGTTTCTTGACAAGTAGCACCGGAGAGGAGAAAGGACACCGACTTGGTTGAATGATTCCTTGTTGTAGCATGGTCTCGCATTGCCTTTCAATCTCATTTTTTGCAAATGAGGGTAGCGATAGGGGGCACGACCACTAGACCTACTCCAGGGTATAGATGAATGTGATGGTCACATGCACGGCTCGGTGGGAGGCCTTTGGCTCCTCAAAAAGCGGTGCATAATCCTCCAATAGTTGATCCATTACCAAGGATACTGCTGGTGCACCTTCCAACATGCAGAGACACGGTCAGATTCCTAAAGGTAACCCGTGCCACATCACCTTCTTGCCATTGCAAAAGAACTCCATAGTGAGTAAACTGAAATCCCATAAAATTAGTCCAAGTGTGGATAGCCACTTGACGCCAAGAATTACGTCGAACCCTTCAAGCGGAATGGTGTAAAAATCGGTTTAAAGGTGTACTCTTTCACTTGAAAAGATTGTCTGGTTGTTGCATCTCCGTATCAATTCGTAAGTCCTCGGTCAAACCTGCGATGAAGAGATCTACTTGTTGTCGTGGCCAGAGATTCGTCGTGCAACAATGATTGGAATTGACGCTAATACTCCTCTACCGATCCCGTTTGTTTGAGATTAGCTAATTCTCCCAAAGGATTGCTACTCATTGGAGGGCCGAATCTAACGTGGCACAGTTCCTTAAAGCTAGCCTAATCTAAGGCGTTGTCTTCTTGTTCTACCTGGTCAAACCATAATTGGGCTTATACTAGCATGTGGAATGCGGCTAGTCCCACCTTGTCCTCATCAATGGTCTTTTAATGGACGAAAAAACTTTTCACACCTTTTTAACCATCCCAACGAGTCTTCCGTTCCGTTGTACATCGGAAATTCCATCTTCGTATAGCGAGGAACAACATGCCCCCCAAATTGGAAGTCATTTCGCCCTTCCGTCCGCATTCGAGATCCATCATACCTACTATTATGTCTCTCGGTCTCTTGACCGAACGGTTGTTTTGATGATCCTTTTACTGCCATGGAGAGGTCAACCATTTGTTCTTCAAGGGCTCTCTGCCTGCTAGTCATCTGTTCCATGAATACTTCCAACTTTGTTGTCCAAGCTTCTGTGTCTCCCATGACGCGAGGCTCTGATACCAAGCTTTTGTGTCAAGGTTTTTTATGCGTAGTCAAAGACTTTGTGTTGCAAAATATAAGGGGGAAGTGCACTTCCCAAGCCCACACCCTATTATCCATACTCCCTTCACACTCTCACTCTTTTTTAAGGTCATTATAGTAAATCACAATAATTCGTTCTCTTCTAAATATCCAACTTCCCAATAGTTAGAAATATCAACCAAACACAAAATTGTTAACTTCTTAGGAAGTTGAGCTTCTTAGGAAGTGTCACTTCCAGTGATTGCAAGGCATCGCCTCGGCAATCGCGTTGGCGTTTCTAGGTAAAAACGCTTAGGCGATGGAGGGGTTTCTTAGCACATTGTTAAGAAACTTCTATTAACCTTAGTCCCCACCACTTTCACAATCCTATCCCACCTCACCATTTGTTATGCCCCACCACCATCCATTTTTCGATCTCCATGGAGGACACCGGTGAATTTCGACACTCCAACAAGTTCTCGGCGACTCTTCGACAACTCCAATAAAAGAAATTGTTTTTGTTTTTTTTTTTTTTCGTTTTAAAAAACATTATTTACTTTGTTTTTATAAAAAAAAAAAAAATTGAGTTTTTTTACTTCTTTTTTTTCTTATGTTTTTTACTCCTTTTTTTTTACTTTTGTTTGTTAATGAGTTTATTTCTTCTTCTTTTTTTGAATTAATTTTTTTTTGTTTGTTAAATGAATATTTTGAAGTTGAATTTTTTATGGTAATGGTAGATCTTGGGATATCCATTCATTTGTATGTGATCATGCATGCTTTGTTTGATTTTTCAAAGTGTCTTAAGTTAGTATTTTTTATTTTTTCAAAAAAAATTGGTATTTTTTGAAGTATGGAGCTTTAATTTTTTTTTTGAAGAATGATTTTTTTAAGAATGAAGCTTTAATATTGATGCTTATGATGTAGTTGACAGACAGTGAGTAGCAGTATTACAGGCAAACAGACAACTACAAAAAAACTAAATCAATTTCAGGGGCCTCTAAATAAGTTTTTTTCGTCTAAGCATCACCTCGCCTTAGCAAGGAAAGCGCCTAGACATCGCCTTAACACCATACAATCCTTAGTCACTTCCCAGGAAGTTGAATTTCTTAGGAAGTGTCACTTCCCAGGAAATGCACTTCCTATAGTTGAAAAAGGAACCAAACAATGTCTTAGTTTTCCACCCTAAGAAATTCTTTTAACTCCAATTTTGGCAATCACTACTCATCCGCGTAGGCATTTAGAATAATTGATGGGCCTAGTGGAGCCTCCATTTGAGATGGAGCAAGATCTACTACCCCTACAGAAGATGAAATAATTGAATTAAATGTTCTAATCTCCATGGAGCCAAAAATCAGCATTTGTGGCTTCAAGAAAAAGAGCATTTGCACCACGTAATGCAAGTAGATGTTCTGAAAATGAATATATTTGAACAAGTATCACAGCTATGTCAATTTTCAGACTACAGACTACTAGATCAACTGCAGTGTAAACCCGAACATGTATTTCCAGAAAAGTAACAAAATAACATCTGCGAATTTAACTACTCACTTCTATGTGGCTCAAGCATTGTGTAAACCAAGGTTCTATGTGAAATGTGAGGGGGGTTGAAATGACAAATTTTAAGAGATAAACATCAAGAAACTCAAAATCGTCAATATAGTAAAAGGCATAAGCCTTTGAAGTATGCTTTCCTCACATCATACAGCGAGAATCATGCCAAATTCCAACCTAATTTATAGATTCATAACTAGTTATTTAGTTGGCTAACACAGGGAAGAAATTTCTCAATGGTATCTCTAGGCCGTAATGTTTTCTATGCTAGGATCTAGGATGGAACCAGATTTCAATTCAATAATGAGATCACAAATTCAAAAATTACTTAGATTTTTAACATCAATGTACCTCATATGTGACTGCCCATTTTCCACTTCTGAGAGGCCGATGCAACAAGTTAAGATTCCCCATGTAAAGGGACTTTTTGGGGGAGACGGCACTGATTTCTTTTAAGACAGTGTCAACTCTTACAAATGTGTCATCATCACACTTCATAATGTATGCAGCGGATACATTGTGGACCTATGCAATCAAACAGTAGGTGATTACTCAATTTATAAAGAGGAAAAAGCAAATTCAATCAATGAACTATGGAAAATGAACTTACCCCAAACTCACAGATGGCAATAGTCTTAAGGACCACAAGCTCGTACCGATCCATAAAAGGCAAGATCACAATATCGCCAAAATATGCCGCTTCCTTTTTCAGAATTGCGTTAACTTCCTTCCTCACATTCTACATGTTCAGGTCAAGTAAATTAGAGACAATCTCAGTAAGAAAAAAAATGTCAGGCATCTTTTGGACGAAAGAACTACTAGGACGAAAAGATACGCGACTGAGAAAATATTTTATTAAATCCAATGTTCAAAAGAAAACAGTCAACTTAATAGGACAAAAGAACTTTTGAAAACTCACGTCAAATATGTCAAGATAAGCATAGAGAACTAGTATTAACAATTATAGCACAATAACCCAGATGGTCGATGAATCACCAAGTTTGAGTAAAAACATGTGTCACGATCGAAGGAACGTATTATGATTCCCTACCATCAAAAAACATTTTATGGCACCAAATACAAACATGAGAAAAAAAAAAAAATATATATATATATATATATATATATAAACAAACCATGATTAAAGAACTGGGATCTAATCGACTCACAAAGAGCTGAGAATCTGAGATATTTATTCACCAAAATAAGTATCTCCGAGAATAATAAGAACAATCATCCATACATTTAGTGAACCAACTCTTCAACATGCATTATTTTCAATGAAAACTGTTTACTGCTCCTATTATCTTCCATTTTTTTATGCAATCTAGACCCAGTGTTTGATTTGTCTAACATAAATCATATAATCTCCCACCTCTTTCACTCTCCCTCTCTAAAACGAAGGGTTCCTTGGACAAGACACATGAAAGATACAGAAAAATACACTAATCTAGAGTCTAGCCACAGCTTTCCCTAGTACTTGCTCCTTTTATTCGAGCATCAGACTACTTTACTGGCAAATCCTTCTTTTCTCGTCTTATTGATGACCCTAGTTTAAAGCATCACGCTTTTAAAGTGCTTTGGAGGTTCCATTCAGAGTGAATGTGTTTGGATATGGCTGCTAGGGAATGGAGGCTTAAAACGTAAGAGCTGCCAAAAATTAAGGATAAGCATCAGGTGTCTTTGTCACCTAGTTACCATCTTTGTAAGCTGGAAAGTGAACATGCAGAGCATGCGTTCTTTCAGCGATCGACGGTCAGCCAAGGGAGGAATAAACAGGAAGTGTCTCAAAGGGCTAAGTTAAGAATCCCAACTCCTGCTCAGATTTAAAATTAATTTTTGAGTAATGGAATTGCAAGTTTGCAACTACGTCCTATGCGGAGTTTGGTTGGAAACGAACAAGGAGGTATTTGAGGAGTTGAATCACTGCACATATTATCTGCCTATCAATTCTATTATTTTCAGCAAAATTGACCGCAGCAAGTATATGTTCATCAGGACATTAATTTTGAGATCGCTCCTCAACCATATAAATCATTTTTGTTGGATGCAGTTGGGTTGGTAGACTTGACACAATGTGTGTAACGTCCCGTATTTTCCTGAACCTGTGATTTGTGGCAATCTGGGTGATTAGCGAATCTAAGCACGACACCCGTGGTTGTGGCTAGTGTGTCCTCCATGTTGGTGCTTGTATGGTATGTAAAGCAGTATGATGTGTGTGTATTGACGTGTACTATATAGTATTTTAATGTGGTTAAAAATTATATCTAAACAACAACAACAACAACAACAACATAGCCTCAGCCCCAAATTAACTGGGGTCGGCTACATGGATCAAACTTTTCCATTGTGCTCGATTAAGTGCAATTGATGGTGAGCTTTCCAAACCATTCAAATCCCTCCTAATTAATGCATCCCATGTTAACTTTGGTCTGCCCCTACCTCGTCGAATTTCTACAGTTTCTATTGAGTCAAGTTTTCTAGTTGGGGCATTTGTAGGCCGTCTTTGCAGGTGACCAAACCACCGCAACCGCCCTTCCCTAATCTTTGTATCAATTGGTGCTACTCCTACTTGTCTTTGAATTTCTATATTTCTTATTCTATCTTTACGAGTTTTACCACACATCCACCTAAGGATCCTCATTTCTGCTACGTTCATTTTATGTAATTGTTGTTGCTTTACCGCCCAACATTCACTTCCATAGGGCATAGCTGGCCTAATTGTGGTCCTATAAAATTTTCCTTAACTTAATAGGAACATTTCGATCACAAATCACCCTTGTTGCACTCCGCCATTTCTTCCATCGAGCTTGAATTCTATGTGTGACATCATTCTCAATGTTACCATCATTTTGTATGATTGATCCTAGGTATCTAAAGTGGTTTACCTTATGAACTTCTACTTCCCCTAATTTTACCACTCCGTCATCTCGATGTCTAGTGTTTCTAAACTCACAGTGCATGTTTCTAAAAATTATATCTAAACAACAGATGAAAACTATAGCTTAGCACATTAATACCAAATGATTTGATATCAAAACAAATGTCTAAGGCATGAGTTTTTGTATTTTCATAGGGGCAAATTGATCATTTGATGACTCAAGGACATGCATGTAAATGAGTGAAGAGATGAGGGCATTTTGGTAACTTGCTAATTAATTTTGGAAATCCAAAAGTAGGATTATTGGTGTGATTTTAAGGTGAGTTGAAGAGCACCTAACAAGGTGACTAAGCATTCACTTACTCTCATTGAAACAAAGAGAAAGGGGTTAATCTCTCAGGACTCTCATCTTCGGCATTTTCTCTTCTATGCAAATGAAAAATGTTGGGTTTTTTGGTAGAGAAAATTTGAGATTTTGGGTGAAGAAGGTGAAGAGCTAAGATGAGCTTGGTATTGGGAGTAACTTGAAACCTAGGTGAGCCTCCTATCTTGCTTTCATTATGTACTTAGTTGGTTAAGTTGTGGCTTTGAAGTTGTAGTTATGGAATCAAACTCTTAGCTTTTAAGTTGTGGCTTTTGGGAAGTTAATTGACTTTTGTTGTTGAGGTTAACCACATGCAATGTTTTCAAGGTGGTGAAGCAGGGCTGAGGCAATTTGCCATAAGCCCTAAGCCTAGGCAGGGCTTAGGCAATTTGCCATAAACCTTAAGCCTAGGCAGGGTCTAGGCGCAACCTAAGCGGACTAAAAATATTTACCCCTAAGAAATACTATAAATTATTTAAAGACACTTCAACAGTAAGGCACAAAGTTTCACTTACATATTTTCACCCACATTTTCTAAATAACTATAAAGTGTAAGCATAAATAAACAATTCATAATCAATTTTTTAGGTAATTATGACCCTAAGAAGCTGGGGACAATGGAGAAGAGCCTCCCTGAAAGCTGGGGGAGGGAGGGAGAGAGAGAGAGATTGCGTGCGTGTGTGTGTGTGTGTGTGTGTGTGTGTGTGTGTGTGTGAGAGAGAGAGAGAGAGAGCGCTACAAAAGATGCTCGCCGAAGGTGGAAGAGGTGCTGGAGATGGTGTCTCGCTGGAGTTGAGTGTGCGAGTGAGAGAGGATTGAGTAGGGTTTAAATTTGCTAATATATGAAATATCCTTGTTATTTGCAAAGACCCCCTTCAAATTATGTTATGTTTTTCTAGAGGCCCATCGTCTGCATAATCCATGGCTTGGGTGGTGTGCCTCCAAACCGCCTAAGGCGTGGAATAGGCGCTGCCCAGGCGACACCATAAAAGCATTGAACAAATGTTTACCAGAGATGGGAATATACAGAATAGACCAAGTCCACGGTGTCTAACCGATACCAGTATCAATTTCCCTACGTAAGTAATTCTAGGTAACTCTGCCTAGAAACATGTCTGCGAAACTCTCTTATCACAGGGACACTCCCAAGTCTATTTCATTGAAATCCTACCTCAGTGACCACACTAACTAGTGTTTCTAACTCCTTATTCAACGCAACTCTGCTTCCAATTACAAGCTTTACCATCGCACTATCACTATATTCAACCCCTGAGTACTCTGAAATATGTAATATTTCTATCTTACCAAGCATTTAAAGTGAGCACTATTCACCGATCACTCCATACTCAAAAATGCGTCAAACCCGAGCAACTCTAGCATTCTGAGGTCCATAGGTATCTCAAACTGCTCACAACTATATTACGTATACTCTCAACTTTCATAATGTTGTATACACATCTAGTATGTGCTAGTTGTACTAAAGTCATCCCTAACTCATATATCATCTATCGCTTACGTTTTCTATTTCATGGCCATTCAAGTCTCGCTATTGTTCAAGAGCTTCACATGCTCCAATCTTTACTCTATTTGTCTCTAAAGGTTCTTGGAACCTTTGTACACACATTTGTTGGAGTTAGCAATTTTATGCTAGAGTTTTTTATCATATCCCAACTATATCACTTCCATTTAGTAGGTATTTGTCCCATTACACTTAGATATTTTTGATTGGTTGTTGTATAGGTGTTAGGTTGACTAGGCCATTACTTGACTCTTGGTTTAAATCAAGGAGTTAACTAGTGGTTTAGTGTCGGTCCTTAATTAAGTAAGGGTCAACACAATTATAAATATATATACATATATTGGTGGTTCATAAACACTAGAGGTTGTACTTTTTTCTTTCCTTGATATGAAATCATGTTCAGTATCTAAATAAAAGAAAGACAAATGTGTCAAGCCAAACTCTAAAGCTTGCTCTTGGAATGCCTAGAAAGGCCAAAACCTACCCCCAAAAGTTGAATCATATGTTCTAAGCTTAGAATAACAATATCCACTATGTTTCTACAATTAATTTGGATCACTTTTTATGAATAGTTATACTTGAAACATGATACTGAGAAATCATGATTGAAGATAATTAGATTAATATTGTGTCCTTACATAACTACACGTTCACTAATATAGCATTTTAATTAGAACCATTTAAACTTATTTACAATAACTTAAAAACCAAATTATAGAAGTCGGAAACGAAATCTCCAACCTTCTTTTCTCTATTGAAGAACATCTTGTAAGCGAAATCGTATTGCAAAGGTAAACCAATGAGGATCAAAACTAAAGTAAAATGAATGGATGTATCATTAGTTTGCTTAATTCCATTTCTTGTGCTTTTATCAAATTTTCCTTCTCATTGTATAATGCTTTTGTATTTGTAATTCCTCATTATTAATATAAAAGCATATTTCCTATTGTCCGCTATGTAGAACATTTTATTCTCTACATAGCAAGTCCCAAATTCGGATAAAGGACTCTCGATCCCATTATCCACATCTGAAAAATAGGGGAGGAAGGTTCAAGTCCATTTTCCACACCCGAAAAATAGGGGAGGGAGGTCCCAAGCCCCTTATACATACCAGGGAAATGGGAGAGGGTTGCGATAGGTTGACAGTCAACGTAAAACTTTTGTCGCTCTTTATAAAATAGATCAAACAAATATAAATTGAGAATGACGTTACACAAAGAATTCAAGTTGGGTGGAAAAATGGATTGCAATAAGTGTGATAGGTAATCAAAATATCCCTACCAAGCTAAAAAGAAAAGGGAGCGGCTAAACGGACCCCACTTTTTTGCTAAATGTATCCTAGCAAATTTTTTTGGGCATTCCAATTTTACCCCTGTGTGAAATGACCTTAATGCCCTCCATATAAAAGGGCTTTTGCTCACCCACCCTGCTCACCATACCTCAATCACTCAACCAAACCCCACTCTCGAATTGCACTATCACTTCCGGCCAAATTCGACGAAATCCAGGCAAAACCCCAATTATTCGACACTGTGAGTGCATTCTCCACCTCTTTTCATGTCGATTTCTAAGTTCTTTTAGGTTTTTTTTGTTGTTTTTTTAGTCCCTTTTTGTGTTGTTAGGCTTAGAGCTTTGATTTGGGGCTTGAATCTCGCATTTTAGGCACAAAAATGTCAATGGAATCGAAAATATCTAACGATTCCGAGCAAAACTCAATAATTTTTTAGTCAATTACATGTGTTTTTTTAGTGTTTTGAAACTTTTTGTTCGTTCTTGTTGTCCGTGGGTTTCGAACACGCGGGGGAGAGACCTCTTTAAAAGTCTCGCTCACACAAGTCGAGATTCTAAAGAGGTCTCGGTCGACTCCCACCGAGACAGAGACCGAGACCTCTCTAGAGGTCTCGGCCTTGTGTGGTTGAAACCCACGGGCAACACTTTCTTACTTTTAGAGCACCTACTCACAACACTAGATCCAACCTTGTTTGACGAAAAAAACACTCTTACGACACTTTCAACCTAGTACAAGCACACTACAATGGCCAAAACCAAGAGATAGGGGGGATTGAGGGGTGAGGGTGAAGGAGATGGAGTTTGAAAGTTGAGAGAGAAGGATATTTCGGGAATTCCATAAATTAAAAAAAAAGTGGGGTATGTTTAACAATTGGAATTCACAATCGGGGTATGCTTAAGTAATGGGGTATGTTTAGCAAAAAGTGGGGTTTGTTTAGCCACTCCCAAAGAAAATTGTATACAAGTATACAACTACAATTAGGCATGTTGTCATTCAAAGAAGTGAATGTTGGATGGTAAAAAAAAACAACAACATAAAATGAATGTAGCGGAAACGATGATGCTTAGGTGGATGTGTGGTAAAGCACGTAAGAAAATTCGACGCAATAGAAACAGAAGAAATTAGAGGATGCAGGGGTAGACCTAATAAAGGACTTGGAAAGCATATGATCAATTGCACTAAATCGAACACAATGAAAGAGTTTGATCCATCTAGCCGACGTTGTTGTTTCCTATTATTAAAAATAAAAATAAAAATAAAACACTGAAGCAAAATGAATTGAACAACACCCTTAATGAAGATATTGATTACTAATGTTTCTCAAGGCCTATAATGTAGATGTATGATACATGTTTATAAAGGCGGTGGTTAGCCATTTTATAGTATTTTAATTTGTTTAGTGTGAACAAGCAATACAATGTATAAATAAGGGATGTAGCATCATATGAGGGAGACAAGAAAAGTGTTTAGGAGTTGGATTTTACTCTGATGAGAGGTTAGGGAGAGTGCCTCTCAAAAAGTTGTGGGTTTCTTGTTCTCTTATGAGATTTCTTCTCCATTATCAATACAATTCAATAGTTCACTTTGTTCTTCAATTATAGTGTCTAGGATCTTATAAATGTCAAGGCTGAGCTCACTTGATTTGAATGCCTTGCAAAATGCGATTAAGATGGCAATTTAGAATACTCTTTCCACTAGTTGTAGTGTAGTTAGAAATGGGTGTTTTGAAACATAAAAATTACTAATTAAACATCGAATGTTTGTGAAAAACTGGTTCTAAACTGCCATGTATCCAAATGTACATATTGCAAAGGACATTTCATAAATGTCAATCGTAAGGGATGGTTCAGCTACGATTAATCAATTATAGATGAAGAATTATAAAAGAGTACAAATTCTTCAAATACCCTCCCCCAAGATAGTGATGTGGAATAGATCTTCCCAATAGCACCCATGATTGTGTTTTCAACCCAATGTAACCTTTCTACTACAATGTTTAGATCATTTCAATGCGCTCATAAATTATTTCAGTTAACAAAATGATACCAATAGAAAATAACACCCACAGAGTCATACTGGATTGGCCTTGCTTTTGGCCAATGAGTACCGACAACTGTTCCCCGAGCCTAGATATTACCAATTAAGTAGACTACAAATAACAAAAGCAAAACAAAATGCGAGCACACACAAAACAAACTTCAGGATACAATGATGATGACGATGATGATAAATAATAAGAAAGTCCTAAGCAGCCATTTAGTAGCATGTGATGAGCTAAAGATAATATGGTACTATATGCAGCAAAAAGTTCTAGGTTCTCATTTAGTTTAGCATAATGAAACATCGGGCAATAAACATTAGAAACTTATGATGCAACATACAGACTTTGGTCAATTTGTGAAGTCCTCATACTTATGACTGTTCGTAATAAAGAAAGCAAGTGAAATATTTACCAATGCGACAAAGAAGCGAACCACCACATTAGAAGCCTTAACAGCAGCAGATTGCATCCATGTTTTTCTGACTGCCATGCGCTCTGCAAAGTGATTCGTAGCAGAGAGAACACCAATAAAGAGTTGAATTGGACTTTTAGGAAGAGGATGAGCCTTCCACTTATTTGACATTTCCAAGACTCGCTGAAGGGAGAAACTTGGATGCGAGCTTGGAAGGGAGGTAGCATATACGGAGTGGACATCAACATCACCTTTAATTGCCAAACCTGTTGCATCTTCAAGTGTAAACCCCTGAAAGGTATGCAAGCTTAGTAAGAAACGCATTTTCCAAGTCCATTTCAAAAAGAGAGTGAAAATATTGGACCACGGAAAATGGAATAAAAAAATCATAAACACTAGTAGGCTAGTAGCTGGTAAGTTCCAACCAAAAACAAGACTTTTTTCCTGATTTCATGTCAGGGGAATCACGCCTCACCTTGGTGCTTAGCATTTTTAGACTTGTATTGTATAATATCCCCCAGACATTAAGATCCAACAAACAACGAAGCATAAGAAAGAAGTCCCCACAAAACCACTAGTCATCAAGGCTCGTGCTTCAGGTCAGCAAGGCACCTAAATTAGGCATGAACCAAGATGCACCTCAACCGAGCACAAGGTGTGGTCAAGTTGCATACCCAAGCAATTTATGCATGCAAATTTTATAAGCATAAACCATTTAAGCAATGTTTTACTACATGAAAAAGAAAACGTTCCAAGGAAAATGAGGATTTTGTGGAAAAATGACCCTTTAATGCGTATGATAACCAAGACTTTCTCGTGAAAATTTTTCTCATGATTGCCAATTTTCCATCCCAAGCCCCGTATAGTTTCCCATCTATTAGGGTGGGAAAATTGAAATTTCTAGTGGGGGAATGGTTTTTAACATTTAATGACCCGGTGTTCAACTTTATATAATAATTATCATAGATTTTTTCATAGTCACCTGAACAAAAACTAATTTTCTCTCCTTGGTTCTCCTTTGTGTTTCTATCTTTTGAACAACCGCCGATCTTTGCTTTTGATCAATGGTGGTTCCAATAACCTTTTTATTTCGTATTCATCAAATAAACTCTTCAAATCTATTCGGATCTGATGAGATGATTAGTTTCATCCCCATTGCGGTCATCATATTCACAATTAGCAACAGTCCATTCTCTACATCTGATCCTTCAGAAAGACTACGTGGATTTGCGTTCGTGGGCTTCATACTTGTCACTAGATTTTATTTCATAGCTAATTGTTGTCTTCCCTTGTTGGGAGGTTTAAACTCTTTAGATTGCCTTCCCTTGTTGGAAGTTTTATGTTTACTTCCCTCGTCAAAAGTTTTAGTCAAGGTTCGAAACTTCGACTTTGCCTTAAGCTTCGCTCACTTAAAATTCGAAAGCAATTCAAGGAAGTTAACTTTGACGAGGGAAGTTTTACAAAAATTCGCCGGTGTATGGAAGTTTATGGAATTTCACTTTAAATGCTAGAAAACTCAAATTTCTCCTTAAAGTTGTTAGAAATATACTTAATCATATAACAATAATACACAATACTCACAATACAATTATTTAAAATAGTTATTTTGCAACAAACACCCAATTCGCAACACACGCAATATTAATATTTGTTTTTATATTACTTTATATCATAAATTTTGACCTTATTTGCTACTTGATGTGATAACTTTCCCAAAAACTTTGTTGATTTCTTTGAATTCTTGCATTTTTTGTCTATTTTTTAATGGTTTCGATGGAAAACATCAAAGTCGATTGAAGTTTGGCTAAAATGTCAAAGTTCCAGGCAAAACTTTGCAAGTTTTACATCACTAGATAGTTTCGCTTCCTCATTTTCATTATCGACAAACTTCCACCGAAGTTCCGCGAAGTTCGTAGATTTTTCAAGCCTTGGTTTTATTTTTCGTTATGGTTCAAGTATTGTTTCATTGTCTAGAGAACAGTCATTGATTGTCAAATTGTTTCATTGTTACAGTCGCACTTTTTGAAAACCATTGATGGTAGTTGAATGTTCTTTTAAACAATTAGGATTAGCGAATCAATTTTTTATTGGAATAATTAGTGAATTAATGTACCAAGGTTGGTTCTATGTCTGGCCTTGTCCTATTAAATGTATTGAGAGCCATTGATAATTAATGAAATCCATATTTCTTCAAAAAGAAAAAAAACAATTGTAGCATGGGAAATTACCAAAATACCCTAGTTATACAAAATTACTTTTTTCCCATATATTAAAAATTAAATTACTAAAATGCCCTAAACTACATAAAATGATATTTTTGTCTTATTGAAAATATAAAATAACTAAAGTGCCCCTAAATGCAAAAAAAAATACATTTTTGTCCTTATTTATAAAAATATAGATTTACCCATCTTCCAATTTTGATAGGTCCACACGTATCAATGTAGCATCAACATGATGTATTATATAAACATGTGAACTTATTAAAACACCAAAAAGGACAACATAATCACAATTTATAATAATATGGGCAAAATTATAACTTTTTACAATGAAATCATTTTATTAAGTTTTATATTTTTAATGTGAAAATTAATATATTTTAATATTTTTAAGTATAAATATTAGATTTCCACAATTTATTTCAAAAATTGATGTTGGTGACTTGTGAGGGAAAAATTCTTATGTGCTATCAAACAGACAGAAAAAAATTTCATGAATATTTACTCGAAGATTTTCATAAGAAAACGTTATTTTCTTATTAAACATTTTCTTTGCAAGCAAACAAGGCCTCAAGAACATTTCTCCTCAAGTCCCCATGATATAAATCCAAATACGTAAGTACAAGTGGTGACTTTTTACATATAGTTTGACTCATAACCCTATTGCTGTCAATGATTTTTTTTTTGAGGGGATATTGCTTTCAATGATGCCTCATTCTAACACTAATTAATATTGAAACTTCAAAATCATTTATTACAGTCGCACTTATTCTAACATTTATCGATAGTCATTTTACAGATTATGATGTCAAGATATACTAAAAGGTTTTCCTAATTAAAAGTTCAGTAGAAAAGCACTAATGGTTTGATATTTAATAATGCTAATGTGACATTGATCATCACTCATTCAAGTATTTAAGTGCAATCTTTTGATTCACTCATGCATCTTGCAACACAAATGCTGGCAAACAAATCTAGTTTAAGATGCCTTGCAGCTTCATCTACTTTACCTATTTTCACAATCGGAATTCTAGAAAAATGAGAATATTGATGGTGAATATCATTAATAGGTTAACTTTGGGACTAGATCTACTAGGTAGCACAAGATTTTGTCCACAATAGAAAAATCGCAAGCACCTTCATGTGAAGACAAAATTGAAAAGCCAAATTTCCCTTAAGTTTATTCTCAATCTTTGACATGTGCCATTGAGATAAGGATGAACATACCGTTCGATAAGGGAACGAAGTCACATGCCGACCACCAATGTTGATGTGGTATCCCTCAACACCTGCTCGAATGGTGAGGACAAATAATTGACCCTCCATAAAGGCAAATGGCCAGGTCACTTCCGGCTTCTGCTCACGCCCAATGAATCTTTTGAACCACGAGGTTGTCTTCGACTCCTTTGAGTCTACAATATCATTGCGCATCCACTTCTCACATCTCCTAAATCCATCAACTAATGCGTAAGAAAAATATGTTAGATTGGGAATTTCTTTCAAATTGAGGGGGCAAATTTAG
Organism: Stephania cephalantha; assembly: GCA_039657325.1. Classification (NCBI taxonomy): domain Eukaryota; kingdom Viridiplantae; phylum Streptophyta; class Magnoliopsida; order Ranunculales; family Menispermaceae; genus Stephania; species Stephania cephalantha. Next base: position 6,549,154 of record CM077578.1, on the reverse strand, counting down.
CCAAATAATCAGTAGTGACAACAATGCAAATTTTCAAATGGACAAGAATGACAGCAAAATAGGCACGACTAGGCCAACATTGCAAGGGATCATAATAGAACTTTCAGGCTTCCACCCAGTTCGTTGAACACGGGAGTTCTTTAAACATCATAGCCAAGGCTAGTAACACGCCGATGAAAAATAAACGACACAACCGAAGACATCATATCAGTATTAGAGCCCTCAATAATTATTCCCACACTAAACAAAGAGTAACAAACATTTGCACTCTCACGAGTCAGGAGTAATGATAAGGATCTCCCTCAAAGAAAAGTATAAGATTCAGTTGACTCGTGCTACTACTACCTCAACACATTAGGAAATAATCACAATTGCACATCAGTAAGGAAAAAAAAAGTAGGTCAAAATGGCAAAAAGAAAAAATATATTTTCTCTCAGAAGAAATATAAATTATAAGGCTAAAGAATGCAATTTAGAAAGAGGAAGCAATTTGATCTTAAGAATTTACCCAACATGTCATCATCATTCTTGGATGCTAAACCATCACATCTTTGTGCTGTTCCCCACTGCATCCTGTAACACGTATTATGTTCAATGACTGGATGAGCACTCCAGTCTCCTTTAAGCCGAGGATTCAAATGCAGAATCTTAGGCGGATCCTCCCCATCCACAGCCTTCAAACCTTGCAATTCGACCATAAATTGGGAAACCCAGACCCTGGAATCCCCGCGCTTCAACCTTGCAGAAAAAGGGACATACTCCCGATGAGCATTGTGAGGCGTTCCAATGACAGTTATAGACGAACCCGCTGCCAGCCCACAAGGAAGAAACATCAGAGAATCACCTCTACCAAGTTCTTCCCCACTAAATTGCACTGAAGAAGGACAAGTTTCAGGTTTCCCTTCCAGCACAGCAGCCTGCCCAGCCTCACCCAAATCAAAGCTCTCCACTTCCTCCCAAGCTTTCATACCCAACGTCCACGCCTCATCCGCCAATCTCTCCAACGACGATAACTCACTAGTCCTATTCATCCTCCTCATTAACTCCCCAGTTATCCGCCCATACCGATGCTGCAGTGGCTTAATCTGCTTGGTCTCCACATTTCTACTTTCCTCATCAGCCGATTCTTCGCGAGGCGTCAACCTCGAAACTCTTTCATTCCCATTTTCATCCTCATCATCCACCAACTTCCTATGAAACGCATCATTGTATACAGAATTCAAAAGGGGTTTTCCAGACTCGTCGAAATTACCCGTTTCGGAAGAACCCTGGAGATCAACAATGTCGTCGTCCTCGCTGCTCAGTAACGAAGCTATCTTTAAGAATTGGGGGAACTTGATCGAGATGAAGAACAAGTACAATGCAGCTAACCCTAAAAGAAAATGAGACAGCTTTAATCGCCGCGTCGATGGCGGCTCGCCTTTCTGCCTCTTCATCGTTCTTCAGCTCAAGAACAAAGCCTGTATGTATCGACAACAATCTCACCACATCTCCCAAAATTGATCGATCAATCGATCAATCGAAATCAAACTCAAAACAGAGCAAATCTTTCAAATGAAACCCTAGAATGCGAATTGAGTGAGAGATGATGAAGGAAATGGAGATCGCATACTTCATCTAGGGTTTACATTGCGGACAACAAAATCAAACAAAGAGAGTGAAAATTTCTGAAACAGAAACCCTAGAGAACTGATCAGGACAGTGAGAGGTCTTCTTCTCTCTGTCTCTCTCTAGGAATTCAAATTTGGTGGTTTCAACAATTGGGCATGAATTGCAGTTTCAGAGAGAGAGAGAGAGAGAGAGAGAGAGAGTGTGTTTGTGTGGGTTGAGCACCTGAGATTCAGTTTTGCAAACAAAGGGGAGGCAGTCCAGGCATATTTGCTGAGGTGGCAGTTACAAAGTGCAATCTAGGCCTAGCTCAGGCCTCGTTACTGGTTGCCTGGTCGGGTGGGACTGGGAAGTCGTGCAAACCTGCTCTCTCCCTATCTACAAATTATCTTTCATAAATGACAATTAGTACTAACTAATTAGATTAACAGATATAAATTAATGTGCTGCATATATCTTTGATTTTAGAATGAATTAAATTTTGATTCTTTTTATACTTAAACATTTGTTTCTTTACATTGAATGTTTAGTTATGTAGTTATTTTCAATAACGATGCAGTGATTTATAGTTTGCAATATTTGTTAAGGCTTTGACCTGAATTTAAAATCGAGCAAAATCTAAATAGAGTTTTGTTAAACCAAGCCCCATTTATGTTGTAAATATAAGTTCACCCCATTTATTTAAAAAAAAAAGATGAATTTGAATTTTTTTTTTAAATTACTTACCTTAACGTCTCCCTCACGCACACCTCACACTGATAATTTATGAAGATTGCGTTATTTTTTAGGATGAGTGTATCAGCTTTAAAAAAAATACGTGGGTGAACTTATCAATAGGGGTAGTTACAACATAAATAGGGTTTGGTTTAACCAAACTCATCTAAATAATGAATACAATACTTCTTCATAGTAGGAGTCAACCAGACTCGAACTTGTCCGAATTTGAATTTTCGTCACCCCCAGTTACTACACTGTAACCAACCATTGTATTGGATCGGTAATCGAAACCCAATAATTATTCACGTGAGCATTATTGAGGTTACGAGTTTGAATCTTTTAATTGTTTGAGACGTCTTTTGTAGGATGTGGTGTTATATTAGAATAATCTTAACACCCTAATATCTTTTTCAAAAAAATATTTTAAAAACGAAAAGTTACAAAATGATAGTTACGGGGCCATTGTGCTTTTGAGGGATTGTTTTGATATTTTTTCTATTGGAAAAACATTAACTTTTTATGATCAACCGCCCAAAACTTAGATAAAACTTAGTAATAAGTGACTTCTATAAGTACACTTACACACACGAAAGGGACTTAAACCTCAACCTCATGTATTTTATTGGGGCGACTTTATTTGGTTAAAATGTCACTACAAATTAAGGTTTTTTGGTCCAAAGTTTTATTTTTCATTTCAAGGTGCCGAAAAGCACATAGATGGGTGGAAAACAGTTGCCTCATTTTTCTTGGTTACGACCCCACCTGTATGGATGATCATGCAGCGCACTATTAATACTCTACCTACACGCAAAGATCATTTAACATGGGAAAGTTTCAATATCCAATCATCTTACAGTTTACAAAGTCAAATTTTAACACATCAGTCACTTCAAATTCAAGAATCAAGTCCAATTTCACTTGGTCTTATTAAGATTTTCAAATCATGGGTTCAAACTAAGTTTTTCAAAAACCTTCATTACCCTTTATAGTAATAAAAAAACCCTACAAGAGGCCCTTTGCTTTTCTGTCTTTACTGATACGTTTTTTGAAAGTTTAGCGACCTTATTATTAGAAAATAAAGTTTTGTAACTAAATTAATTAATACAATTTATAAAGTTAGATGATATGTGAAATTGACAATATTTATTTTACGAAATCGGTAGCCTAACACACTTCTCTCCTTTTTACTTCTTTACTAGTTTTTAGACGTGCTTCGCACGTGGGAGCCCGCTCGCTACGCTCGCGAAAAGTCTATTCTATCACTTTGTTATAATAATCAAGAAAATGCAAATGAATTATATATATTTAAATTTCTACAGTGATTTGATTTGACAATATTTATCTAAAATTTTTAAAGTCAAAAGTAAATAAAATTTTATATAGATAATCCAAAATGTGTAAAATGTACTCATTATTTCTATTGTATCATTTCATTAAACAATAAGATTGAAAATATTCGAGAAAAAAGATTGAAAATATCAAAAAAAAAAAGTTTCGTACTTCACAATAAAAAATAATTTTTTAGTTTGCCTCAAATATTTGTACCAAATGAGAAGCCGTTTAATATATCTTCGATTAGCGATTACGCAATCAATTTTCTAATTCATTTACAACAACTTAATGCTCATCCCAAATGTCATGACATCACTCCAATCTTTTCCAAGTTTTAGACTATTACAAAAAATATAAAAACTATCACAAATATCTTGTATCGCAACAAAACTCCCATGAAAACACATATAATTACTTACATGAAACTACAAAATAAAAATAAAAATAAAAATTACTAATTAGCGAATTCAATTTGTACATTCCTCAACACCTAAAAATGTCAAGTAATTCTTATTTTTTTTTTGGCATATGTCAAGTAATTTATACATACACCAATGACTAATTATATGTCAACTAATTCAAACACAAACTTACATAGAAAATTGAACAATGCCAATATACTTTAGACTTCACCCTCTTGTAAGTCTGTTAACATATTAGCAAAGAAAAAATCACTTATGAACTTCAAACTTTGCAAGTAATTATAGCCGCCAGTTTCAATTCTCCATCGTTCAGAAAATTTAATTACCATTATATCCTCCTCCACAACTGAAGCTCCACAATCCCAATGAGAAAAACTTCAATACAAAAACAACAGTAGCTTGCACAATAGGCAGTCGGCATGAGTGAAACTAATATGCTTATAGATATAGTGATCATACCAAAAAAAAAAGCTAGAAATAATACTTAACATTTGCACAATAGACACCATGAGCGAAGCTAATCTGTTTATGTTTATAGTTATGAGTTATGACCATACCAAAGAAAGCTAGAAGTAATGAGGTGGAAACCCTTATTTCATTTGACTGTCATACAAATTGCGAACATATAAAGAAAGGAGACTAAGAGTCATTTTTGTTAGTAATTATCACAGGGAACCTTTAAAGAAGGTTGAATGAAGATTTGAACTTATAAACTAAGGGGATTAAGAGTCATTCGTTCGAATTGTTCCCATTTTGGGCATAGCTAGCACATGGTATGATTTTCTATGAGCACTTGAATAACTAAATTGCTCAAAATACACATTATTTTAGTCAACGAGATTTTTGTAACTGTTCACACTTTTAGCAAAATTTAGCTTAAGAATTGAACATAAAATTATTAAAAAAATTGCATGAAAGAAACAACGTAAGGGTTTTTGTCAACTTTATTTTCTAGTTACCTAAGAGCAACATCAAGAACAAAGCCTCAATCTCAAATAAATTAGTTGGGGTCACTAAGCAATACCATTAATAGAGGGAAAGGGAATGAATTCTCATGTTATACAAGACAAACATGCAAAAGAAATCCATACACGCAGACATCTCAAAATGCCAAAATTCAATAACAAGATCAATAAGTAAACACCAATAACGAGGTCAATATAATAAAAAAAAAACCATGGTTCACGAACAATAGCATATAATGTATCAGCTAAACATTTCAAAATGAGAGAAACCCATATACATAGACGCGTCAAAATAGGTCAATACCAAATGTAACTCTAACAAAACATAATCAAAATTAATGTCAAACAATTAACAATACGAGTTAAATAAATCAAAACCACATATTATGCTATATGAATTTATAGTTTAGTGTGCTATAATCCATGCAAATATTTTTTTACTTTAAAAGAAGAAAATATAGTTCAAATTTTTAGAGCTTCGACAATAAGAGATCCTATTAGTTGTAAGAAACAAGCGAATTTCACATAGTGCAATAAGTTTCGGTACCGTGTAATATGAGATGATTAAAAAATTCTCTTCTTGTTAACAAGCTCATGAAATGAAAACTCGGAAATAAAGCGAAAAACAAAAAAAGAAAGCAAATCAAAAGCACTGCATCAATTGGTCGTTCAACTTCCATGGTTGAAACAATATGTACCTAATGTTCATATAGATGGCCAACAATATAATGACAATGTACACATGAGTTTTTCTAAGCATTCATAAGGTTTAGTTGAGGGAATGTGAAACCAAGCTTTCGTGGTGTCTATTTGGAGATGCTACATAATATAAGTCATTAGTTTGTGCTACCAAACGCATCCGCCAAGTTGAATTGCATTACATTAAGCTAATAAAGCCAAGATGAATTAAAGCACTAAAGTAATTCAAATAATGTGATTCGGTCTCAATTTGTTCAAGCATGAAGAGAAAAATGCAAATTTAGTTCATATACAACTTTGCAACACAATTACAAACATAAATGAAAATTGGTACTAAACACCAAAAATAAGGCACAATATATCGTAATCAACTCGTATAAAGAAAAAAATACAAAAGACCCATTTACTAAAGAAAAAATGAGTTCATGAAACCGATCTAGACACTTATAGTATATGGTGAAAAATCAAAGTTACTTATTCATATATCTACCATAATCCCCACCGATCTAGACAATCTAATAGTATATGGTGAAAAATCAAAGCTCAAACGTGAAAAACAAAAATTTAGAAAGATTTCAACAATGGTGCAAATTTGCAAAGCAAATGTATGCCCGCCAAAGTATCTCATACATATTTTTTTAGAAATCATATTTGGTTATTTTGATCAGTCATATGTCACAACTCACAAGTATATGTGTCATGCCAAGTGTACCTAAGCTTTTAGAAAGATGTATTTCTTTTCTTTTTTTAAGGAAACTTTCTTAATATAATTAATAGAGACAAGAAGAGTGTTATGGTAATTAAACTAAGTGATCTGAAAATAAGTGACAAATGCATGCCTTGTTTTTAAAAACTGTTTAGGTTGACAAGTTGATCCATGCTAAAAAAAAACAGCTTTCAAACCACCATATCAAAATATCAACATTAATACCATCCTAAAAAATCAACAAAATTAATAATTTCAAAGAGATAGATAAATAAGTTCACAACAAAGAAATTTGGAAAAAAAAGAACAAAAATCTCATGCTCACTTAGTTAAGAAAATAAATATAAGAACAAAAAAATTCAGAAGCAACATGTCACTATATAATCATCTTCTCACCAATTATTGACAATATGTTTTAGCATTTTTTTTTTAAAAAAAAAACCATAGGTATTTGAACTTATTTACAGCCTCAACTTACTTTGGTTCGACTAATCCCATGGAGTTAGTCGGGCTCCCCCAACTCCATGACTTAGGGAAATCAAGTAAATGTAATGTGACTTCCAAAAATCAAACTCACGACCTCTGCCTCTATCAGAGTTTTAGTGCTCTTTTTTTGCCACTTCACCACACCCCTTGGTGCATGTTTCAACATTTTTTATAGGACATATTTCACAATTAAATCTATCTAATCTATCTTTGCTTTAGATTATTTCTAAGTTCAACAACTAACTAACCCAAAATTGGAAAGCCCAATTGACCATTACTAAGAAGATATCGATGTATTAACAATAATAATGATTAAAAAGTTACCTATGACATTGATACGCAAAATCTTCATTGATCCATAAGTTCAAATGTTATAAAACTGCAAGAAATCAACCACTCATAAAAAATAACAAACAAAAACGAAGGAAACTAAGGAAACAAAATGCAAAATTTCTCAAAATTTCTCAGATATTTATCAATCCCAAAAATAATAAAGCACGTCAAGAGAAGTTCACCATAGCTTCATGGAAAATAAACATGAAGAAAAAAACCAATTAACAATAGTTGTCGCAGCCTGCAAAGAATGCAAATATCACCAATCAAGAGAAGATCACTAATAGTTGTTCTGTTCTGAGTTTCATATTTCTGCTATTCTCATCTCTTGTTGTCTAGCTTGTTGTCTATATAAACGAGGGTTTTATCAGAATGTGATATATACTGTTCCCTATGGATACTAACCACAAGAAAAATGGACAAAATAACCAGGAACATACAGAAATGGAGATCTAAAGTCCACTACTGAGAGTGCACACTAAATAAGGAAGAGAAACTAATTTGAAGAGTTATAAGGCTAAAACTCCACTTACATCCCGGGGTATCCTCCGGTGGTCCTAATGGAGTTTTCCAACTCAAGAATCAATTGCTCTATGATTTCAAATCTGATAAGTACACGAATAACAAAAAAATAAAATCAAAATAAAAATCATCAATCGAAATATATAATCATCATATCAAGTCGCATCTACACTTATACAATCCCAATAACAAATCTATAATGTTTTTATCCCGAAAAGCGGAAAAAAGAGGCAAGTGACCTTCCCAAGTTGATCGTCTGAAAAGGACTCGGATCGAGAGAACAAAGAAGGAACTCCTACATGAATATTGTACAGAATGAACAACGTGAGGATCATATTATGACAAAAAAGAAAGAAAGCGATCAACATAAGATACCATAGCCATAGTTACATTGAATGCACATTAATAAATCATAGAAACAACAAAGATTGCATCAACCGAATGCCTATCTATGTCCCACCACCAATTTTATAACAAAGACGAAAGGAAAAAGAAAAGCACAGAAAAAGCTCATCATTATTACCTTTGTTAGGAGGGGGCGTACATAGTTCTCAGCTGCTTCCCAAAATTTTTCATCTTTAAAAAAATCAAGTGGTATTCTCTCGAATACGGAACAAAACATCGCCACGAAGTTAAAGTATTGCCTTTGCCCATAAATATTTCAAAAACATTGATAGAACAGAGATAAGTAAGCAAATGGAACGGCAAAAGGACAAAAGAATTGCCAATTCATTTGTTTCGTAAAAAAATGATGAGATGAAATTATAGACGAGTAGCTAAGAACTTAACTTGTGCACGATCAACATGATCTCAAAAGATGCATGGCAAGGCTTTCTTTTCTAAAAAGAAATTAGAAGCAAAAAGTGACATACACTCAACAAAATCAAAGAGTACTTCTCTGGATTTTGAACTCGATCCCAAAATCATATCTGTAAGATTCATAGTTTCTTCATCATTCCTTATGTTTTTTTTTCTTTTCCACAAATATTCATGCACTTGTTTGAAATTCATTTATGAGGTTAATCAAGGAAGAAAGAAAATCAAGTACGAAACAAAGCCAACAGGTCCTAGTATTCAAAATTCGTCAAGATATCCGAAAAAAAAAATCATCAAGATAATTTTTTTTTTCAAAATGGAATTCCCATAATTAATTCAATTTCTATAATGCAAATGCATTACATTCTTGAATGAAGCAATTAAGTCCAAAAGTGAAGTTTCATGAGCAATAGATAGATTAATAGATCAAACAATACGAGGAAAAACTCAAAGCAACAAGGTAGCAAAATATATTTGATTATAGGAGACTATATTACCCGTAATTATCGGGATTCATGGCCAAGTAAAGCTTTATATATTCTCTCTCCTTCCTCTACAGACGGCCAAGCTTCACTAATAAAGAAATTTGTCTTGCTCCTTGAAAGCTAATCTATCAACCTGCAAAATAAATTACAAAACTGAGCGTAAGGACATGCAAACAAATAAAGAATTTTGATACCTACAACTTTTTTAGCTCACACAAAATCACTTACAATTTTGGCTTCCTTTTTCTCCAGTTCCTCCAAAGCTTTGTCAAAGAGTTCACATTCCTCAAGTAATGAAATCTGCATAACAATGTTAAATGTACATATATAGTTTTTAATTGGGAAAAGTGGAAAACCCAAATCACATCAATCGTACAGAACAAAGAAGCACATAGAAGTGTGAATGGGAAACAAAAACATTTCGAAAAAAAAAGTTTACTTCAACCAATGAGAAATGATGTTTTGTTGTGCACTAATAATAGCCTTGGCAATAAAAATAGAGAGCAACAAAAATGAGATTTAGAATTTTTCTTCTAAAGCCAGCCTCAATTTATGAATCATGTTCTTGATTCTTGAAGAGAGATAGGAGATCAAAGATGATTTTGATTGAAGAGGAGACAGAGAGAGTGTTGGGAGAGGAAGGTAGGAAGATACAAACAAAGGAGGAAAAGCTTGCGCATGTGTTATATTGGCGCTTTGGGGAAAAAAAAGAATTATGGCTGCTCTAACACCCGATCACTTATGCATATTGTAATATGTATGAATATGATCGACAAAGTGAAAAATCAAAGTAAGAACCATCGAGAAACTTGAACAGTGGCATTAATTAAACCTCAAATCAAAACAACCCGATAATGAATAATTGCCAACTAAGGCGAGAGATCCCCTACTACCATCATAGCTCTTGATGTGTTCAAGTATTAATATGAGTCATCATAGCTATGTTGTTTGAACTACATTAGAACGATCACGTGGAAGTTTTTTTTTCTTGTCCATCAAACAAAACGCCAAAAAAAACATAAACATACATTTGAGATGGGAAATTGGATTCTTAGTAGAACTGTAAAACACAATCCAATAAAGCTGCCTGCATTTATTCAAACAGGTGGTCTGCAAAGGGTTTTAGCCTATTTAGAGAAACAAAACCTCATAATTTTAGCGCTCAAAAAAAAAATCTCATAATTTTACACACCAAGTATGAAGAACATGAGAGCCAGCTAAGTTATGTAACAATTAACTTCTCAAATTGATCACAATTAAATCAAAACTAATCTCCTTCAAGCCAAATCACAAAGGAATTTGATGAAGGGTGAGGGCATAGATACACAGGAAAGAAGCGATTTCGGTGACGATTAATACATATCACCGCGAAGAGAGAAGAAAAATAGTTGAATCGAGGTGCCTACCAAATCGGGGCATAAATATACGTAGCAAATATAAGAGATTCCAAAATTGTTTAGGATTTCGCGCTCCTTCCTCTTGAATCGCTTGCAAATCTCTTGCTTCGTGCATTTGATCGCCTTCTACAAAGCTTGTTTAGAAGCTTTAGCATCATCGCACACCACTATCTCTCTCTTTACCAAAAGATACGAAAAAAACTCACAAGAACTTATTCACCCTTGCTTGAACAAGACAAAGGTGCAAAAGCTAGCCCAACATACAAAGGAGAAGATGAAGTTGCGGACCGAAACCGAAACCATGACATTGAGCTTATGGACGATGAAGTTGCGGAGAAGATGACGAAACCGAAACCGCGAATGGGTTGTTCTTCAACCTCTATGTAAGAGAAGATGACTTAACCGGACACCCCAAACAAAAACTTGCGCACTGCGAGAGAAGATGACGAAACCGAAACCGCGAATGGGTTGTTCTTCAACCTCTATGTAAGAGAAGATGACGGAACCGGACACCCCAAACAAAAACTTGCGCACCAAGAAAAGCCATCTTCTCTTACATAGAGATTGAAGAACAAATCTCCAGGTGTATCGATAGACCACAAAGCACGATCACACGTGGGAGTGACACGTGAAAACGACGACGAAACAGTTCTCAGTTGGGGAAGTGGGATTTTTTAGGGATAGAGATTAGTGACCCTTTATCATGCATTATAACATGCATCAAAGCATCATCGCATATCAACTTGCATATCATGAGTTAAGAATTTTAAGATCAAGGTTTTATAAACCTTCGCTACTGCACTGTAACCAAAAATAGTTATGCTGAGGTAGCACGAGTCCCTAGTCAATTAACTGCTAAAGTTCTCGAGTTCGAGTTTTAGAAAAAGAAAAACTTTAAAACTCTTAGCTAAAAGTGTCGCCCTTGTAGTCTTTCTTTAAATTTTGAATTTGAGATTAGTCGGGAGTCGGGGTCTTGCTTTTGATACTTGAAAAAAGAAAAAGAAAATGTTTGGAGTACTAACTTTAGATACCAATTTTGAGCACTTAGCGGTCTGCGACGTTTGATACACCTCAAACACATATCTCGAGGTGTATTGAAGGCGTGCGATTGCTAAGTGCTTAAAATCAGCGTCTAAAGTTGGTATTCCTATCAGCTTCCCAAAAAAAATAAAAAAATAAAAAAATAAAAAATAAAATCACTGCCCAGTAAATTGATAGCTGATAAGAGACGCATTGTCCCTCCTTCTCGCGCAGAGAAATCAAAAAGAGAGACGCATTTCAACAAATTGTGCTGGAAATGATGCTCTGCATACCAGGTAAACTCAACAACTCTTCTATGTTCTTCCTCGTCGTTTGATCTTTCTAGGGTACCAATCCATCGATTTCTTCCCACCCATTTTGTAGGACCATCATCTCTATCAGGAACACTGAAATTCAGTAATGGGTTTGGTCGAAATTCAGTGCACAAGAGAAGGGGCTACTCACTTCCTTGCATAAACTGTGAGAACAAAAACGATGAATCGTTCCAACGCATTAAAGTTGAGCGCCCCCCTTATCATGTCTACTACGATTCCACATCCGGGCAGCTCGAACCGGCTTCCGGCGCCCGCGCCAGCATTCCAGGGCCGGAGTACTGGCCTGAAGGCACTGCAGATCAGGTTAGAGCTGCCCGGGCGCCGGAACCCAAGGCGAAATCATCCGGGGTTTCGTCGAATGGGCAAAAACCAGGAAGCAGAAGGAGGAGGAAGGTGAAAGCGCAAATGGGTTCCGCGGAAAATGCGGAATCGAGTGTGGAGTTGAGTGAGAGTATTGAAATTGAGATTGCAAATGAGGAGGCTAAAGAGATGTCTAATGAGTATGTTGTTTATCAGACAGAAACCGAAGAGGAGAAACTTAGTGAGTTTGAGTTGGATAAGAGGTTGGGGAAGCCCCATCCATTTATTGATCCAAAGCTGAAGAAGCCAATTGAGGGGAGTCTTTCAAGTGAAGAACTTTGGTGGAATTGGAGGAAGCCGGAGAAGGAGCAGTGGTCGAGGTGGCAAAGGAGGCGCCCGGATGTCGAAACGGTTAGTACATTGATTGAGAAGAGTTTTTAGCACTAGATTTTAGATGATTTGGAGTGACTGCAATGGTAGAAAAATGGATAATGCACAACAATTAAAGTAAAGGACCCTGAAAAGATTACTGTCTTAGAATCTTCTCGACTGAATTTGTAGTCTATATCTATCTAGATGATTTAATATCCAAGGTTGTTTATCTGATGAACTATTTTGAGCAAAATATGAAATTGATATTGATTTTAAACAGTGGATTGTACATAATTCATTTTGGTCACTTGAGCTATGGGCGCTTCGTCTTTGATGTGGAATTACTGCTTGAAGAATGATTTGGTGTCCTTAGATGATGATTTACAAAAGCTTTGCGTTGCTCATTCTATGTCATGTTATGTACTCTAATTTTGACTCTCAAAAATGTCAATAGGTGTTTCTTAAGGCCATGGCAGAAACTGGACAGGTAAAGCTTTATGGAGACACTCCAACACAAACTGAGACATCTCTTTATCGAGCACGAAGACATCTGTACAAAGATGAAAGGTAACAATTTATTTCCCAGTAGTCTTTTTCAATAGTTTTTGATACGACGAAAGGATGGGAAATACTTCTTTTGGACACTATTGCAGTTAGTGTCTCATCTTAAACTATTGTGTAACTGTAACCATAATGTTTTTTAAGAGTTGATTGATGTTTATCCATTTCAAGGCCAAGTTGGTGGATGTGGATGTAAACCGTAGTTAATGCTAAATTGAGACACAGAGTACATTTCAGGTAGTATAGACAACCATGAAAGTGCTCAAGCCAGTTGAAAACGGTTCACCGTGCAATTAAATGCAAATTCTGCTTAAGGACTAAAACCGTCCTATGTTTTGGATGATCTCCAAGGAGGCGGTGGAACATGGTGGCGACGGAGCGATTAGTATCCTCGGTCTGCCCATTGGATTGTGGGTGATAGGCGCTACTAAAATTCATCTTGGTATCAAATTTTTGCCACAAGGTTCTCCAAAAAAGAACTGACGAATTCAATATCATGATTATAGATGATTGAGCGAGGCACTCCATAAAGACGTACAACTTCCTTTAAGAAGGCATTTGCTATGTCGCTAGCATCAACAGTTTTGCGGCATGGGAGGAAGTGATACATCTTTGAAAATCGATTGACAATGACAAAGATCGAATCCATGTTGCGTAACTTGCGTTGAGTCTGTGGAAGACCAACAATAAAACACATAGACAAGTCCTCCCAAGTGTTGGGTTGTATTGGGAGAGGAGATAGTGACCAATGCTTTGAGATCACCCTTTTGTGGATTGGCATGTAGCACGCCTCTCGACAAACTTAGCAACATCGCATTTAAGGAAGGCCAATAGAAACGATCAGCCACCAATGCATTTGTTTTATCTACCTACAAATGGGCAGCGAGACCACCTTCATGGTGCTCATGAATAACAAGTCAAAGAGAGGTGTTGGGGATGCAAAGCTGGGAGCCCTTGAATAAATGCCCTTGCTGAATGTGGAAGTCACTAGAGGAAGAGTGTGAAGGGCATTGAGCCCAAGTATCCTCAAAGCCAAAGTCATCACAGTAGAGATGCGTCAAGGACTCAAAATCAGTAAGAGTAGAGCTTTGTATACCAAGAATATGTGAACGATGGCTTAAAGCATCAACTACTCAATTTCGTACTCCTTGCTTATGTTTAAAAACAAACATAAACTTTCGTATGAATAAAACCCACCTCGCGTGCTTCCGATTGAGAAACTTTTGAGAATTGAGGTGTTGAAGAGCTGAATGGTCGCAATGGAGAATGAATTCGCACTAGATCAAATAAGGTTCCCAATAATGAAAAGCACGCACTATCGCATAAAGTTCTTGCTCATAGGTGGACCAACACCGGCGAGACTCACTCAATTTCTTGCTAAAGAAAACAATGGGATGCTCGAGTTGCATTAAGACGACACCAATACCCACCATATACACATCGGTCTCCAATTCAAAATTTTTATCAAAATTAGGGAGAGCTAAGACGGGTTGTGCATAACTTCTCTTTAAGGAGATCGAAGCTTTTAGATTGTTCAAGGCCCGAAGTGAACTTGTGTTGATTGAGGCAGTTTGTTAGTGGGACTACAAGGCTGCTGAAGTTTCATATAAAACATCGATAAAAGGAGGCAAGCCTGTGGAAAGTTTGGATGTCAGTGACTGAGGTAGGGGTTGGCCACCCTTTGATGGCCTATACTTTCCGATCATCGACTTGGATGCCGGCTGAACTGATTAGAAACCCAAGGAACAATAACCTGTCTTGACAAAAAACACATTTGTTAGTGTTTAAATAAAACATATTAGCTCTTAGGATAGATAAGACAACATGGAGGTGTTGTAAGTGTTCAGCGAAAGACTTGCTAAACACCAAGATATCGTCGAAGCAGACGACTACAAACTCCCCAAAGAGAGGCTTTAATATGAGTCACGAGTCTCATTAATGTGCTCGGAGCATTACTAAGCCCAAAAGGCATAACAAGCCATTCATACATGCCACATTGAGTCTTGAAAGCTGTGTTCCGTTCGTCGCCCGAACGAATGTGAATTTGATGGTAGCCACTTCGTAGGTCAAGCTTGGAAAATATGGTGGCACCGCCGAGATGGTCGAGCATGTCTTCCAAACGAGGAATTGTAAATCTATATTTGACTGTAATTTTATTTATTGCTCGGCTATCAACACAAATTCTCCACGCGCCATCCTTTTTGGGAGTGAGCAATGCAAGCAAGACACAAGGGCTTAAATTCTCTAGGATCAACCTCTTTGAAGTGTTGGGGCATGTGCCCTAGGTCAATATATGAACATTGTTTTTATTACTATTTTGGTTAATAAAATAAAGGATTTCATTTGTTATTTATTATAATTGGTTTGCATGTTTACATTATAATAAGATCCATGAATGTTTACTGAAATATTCTAAATGTCCCTAGTCGGTTATTATACTGGGAACTATAATGACTTAAGACTAGTGTGAGTCTTGATTGATGGTCATGTGATGATCATATCTATAGAGATGCAAATCAAGATCATGAGTATTTGTTAGGGATCAATGTACTGGACTGACCCGCTATGAGAACACTACATGAATTAAGTCATTGGTGTTACTCATGATATGTATATCATTTAGTCCTCTGATTTGAGACTACCAGAGACTTCAACATTAGGAGCACAATGATTTGACGCAGTCAAACGTTGTCTTTAACTGAACGATTATAAATGTTGTGATTGGTTACTCTGTGAATAATGTGTGAAAGTGTGTAGTCGAGATAGAATTTGTCCCTCTTGTAAAGAGAGATTTCAGTGGATCCCTCGATATGATAGACTAATAAATAGCCAAGTCCAAGAGAATTGATATGATAAATGTTACTTGGATGTTTTCAATCTACCTTGAGATCGAGACTAGTACGATTGAACATTAAGGATGACTTTTCCATGCCCGATGTTTAATCAAAGGATATCGTACGACAAAAGGATTTGATACACACTATTGATTATGGAGCAAGGCTCACTCCCTAGTCGCGTACAATATTGAAATTTTTGGAGAGCTTGGGTCAGCTGTAGTTAAATCTTGTGAGCAAGGCTCACTGCTTCAGAAAATGATAGACTGGACACAAAGTAAGTTGATTCTAGATAGCATCCTTAAGACCTCTAATGTAGCGAGCAATTTGTTGAGCCTCTGACTCATTTACGTTGTTTCGTGCATTCAATCGATAGAACTCTTACATATATTCGGCGACGGAACGACTCTTTTGCGCACGGTGCTATTATTGGTGGTACAACATCTGCTCAAAGTTGGCGGGCATCAACTGACGCATCTTCAACAAAGATTTCACAGGTTGTTTGCCTTCTCTATGTCGATTGGTTTGTAGTTGCTCCCACCAAGCTCTAGCGCCTCTTCGGAGCTTGTAGTCGACAAGCTTCACTTGCCTATCCCCTTGAATGTCCATATAATCGAAGAAATTCTAAACAATTTGCAATAAATCGAGGAAATCCTCAATGTGAACATGCCCGTAAAAAAAGCATATCATTTTTGATCTTGTAATAAGGGATCTCACCTCTAGCAAATGGTTGGTGGAGACGGTGCTGAGGGGGCTTTATCCATCCAATCAAATTCGTCCTCCGTTTTAGAGCCGTCGTTGGGATGACGAGGTGGACGAGATGAGCGTTGATGGATCCAAAAAGGACCACCCATGTCTCTCCCTGGCCGAGGATGAAGACGAGCAGGGAAATCACCTCTTTCCTCTTCCTATTCTCTCTCAAGATTTGGTTTTGGAATAGGGGCTGGAGTATGAGGGAGTTGACATCAAATTCCTCGACAAATTCGTCCAGGCGTCTCTCAAAGCATATCTCCATTGTGTCCATGGCCGCCTTTAGGGCTTGCATCCCTTGGTCACTTCCACTGGAGTGGGTTCTTTCACTTCCACTCTTCACCATTGTTGAACCACATCATCAAGTTCTGATACCACTAGTGCTTCTTTCACCACTTCATCAAGTTCTGATACCACATCATAGTGCTTCTTTCACTTCCACTCTTCACCATTGTTGAGCCGCCTCATCAGGCTCTGATACCATTGGTGCATAGAGTGCAAAGAAGAGACAACAACAGGATGTAAAAACCCAATACTCAATAGTTTTCTTTGTATTCTCTTTGTTTCAATTAGGGGTAGCAAAATTCGGGTCCGGACGGGTCCTAGTCCGGACAACCCTTGCCATAAAGAAGTAAATTCATTGTCCAGACCCGGCTCGGTTTTAAATTCAGACAAGACTAGCTTGTCCAGCCCCGTTTTGTTAAAAATGTGGGTTGTCCGATTGTCCGGATTTGTCGCAATCTTGAAAACTAACTTCTTATATTAAAAACATCTTCAAATATTAAGAGGGCCGCTATGGGCACCCCACCAATTCATGAAGGCACCCTCTTGTTGAGGGCACAAAGCATATTACCAAGGGCACCCAAAAATTAGGGCCGAAATCCCGAAAATACCCCTCGTTCAAAACAGAGGCACCCCACCACCCCACCACCTTCCTCTTGAAGCAACCAATACTCTCTTGAACGAACGAGCAAGCAATCCCGAGAGTCATTTGTCTTCGTTCCTCTCCGTCTCTCTCCTCTGTTGTAGGACGTTTTTCGAGTTTGAAGGCTATGGGTATTGGTCGATTTCGTCTCCACATTAGGGCTCGGTTCAAAGTCGTGAAATCGATCGTTTGAAGGTACGTTGATAGTCTAATTAAGTTGCATTTGGTAGAGTAGTTGTTATGTTTGTGTGGCGGTGCATTCAATGGTTCATTTATTGGAAAGTCGTGGTTCTCGGCCACACAGCCGAGAGTTTATTTGATCTCGGCCAAGCATGCATGGCCGAGACTGAGGGGAAATTTTTAGGAACTCGTGGTTCTCGCCGACAGCTAGAATAGTTTACACAGTCTCGGCAACGAATGGCCGAGAGTAATTGTGTTATCTCGGTCACCACTTCACGAGAGTAACCATTAGTGTATAGTTTATGTCTGTCGGTGATGTACAACCGCGAATGTAGAATATCTCTCGGTTGTCCATTACCGAGACTTTTATTACAAGTTTCGGTGGATGTTGACCGAGACGTTTGCCTAACTCTCGGTCCTGCGAGGCCGAATCAATCGCGCCCGTGAAAAAACGTCTGAAAATTTGAGAAACCGCAAATAAAACACATTAAATTTCAACAATTACCTCTTGTTCTACCTCCTCTTGCACCATTGCAGTACAATCTTCCATTTTATAGTGCAAACAAGTTCGGATTGGTCGAATTTACCAAACCCTACGTTGACAAACCAAATCATCAATTTCACAGTTTTTTATCTAAAAAACGGTTCCTTCAAAGCTTCTGGTGGTGGGGTGCCCCGGTTTGCTTTGAAAATGGTTTGTGGGGTTTGAGTGAGTATATATGAAGGGGCAAAATAGTCATTTACATTTTAGATGGGAGAATGAGAAAAAATATGGGTGTCTTCATGAATTGGTGGGGTGCCCATAGCGGGCCTCAATATTAAAATACCTACATATTATAATCTCATGTGATGTAACTTGAAAAAGCACCGTCAAATTCAAGTAATTAAACATTTAATGTTTAGAAACAATTATTCAAGTATAAAAAAATAAATTTAATTCATTCTACAATCAAAATATATCTTTAATACATTAAATTTTATATGTATTAGAGTAGATTAATGTTTGTTAATCTATTTAATAATTAGTAAGTGTAATATACTCTTTCATCAAAGATTTTTTTAATTATATTTAAAATTTGAACTGGGTCCGGGCCGGGTCTGAGTTTACAAGGCCTTGTCCAGACCCGACTCGGTTTAAATTCGGACAAGAAGACTTTGTCTAGACCGGGCCTGGATTTATTAAAACATTGTCCGAATCTTTTTCATTTCGGGCGGACAAAACCGGGCCGGCGGGTCCGGACACTAAATTGCCAGCTCTAGTTTCAATATAATTCAATAACGAGTTTGTATGAGTATTTGCTTTTTGCACAAGTTTCTTGGAAAAAAAAAACGAGTAGGGACATGACAACACAAGAAAGTAAGTAACATGAATTTAGAAAAGCAGAGTAGTGCTTTGATGGAGCAAAGGTTGGTCAGCTAAAAGGTGTAGCGTATCAACATAAGAATCAAGTCTGTCATTAGCTGATGTCCTCAGCTAGGCGTTTAAACAAAATGACTCCTATGTTGAGGACTTTCGATCATTCTCGGATAAATTAGGTGGTCATCGCTGCATCATATTTGGACTCTAATTTCAAGCTATATTATGCATTTTCACAATCAGTTGCATGTGCTTTTATACTGGAAACCTAGGCTGACATTTATCTTGTGTCTATATTCATGCATCTATTTGTGAAATCCTACAATTAAGTAGGCTGTAAGAAGTGATGTATCCCCAGGTCATGACTGTGTAAGTAGCCAATTTGTGACAAAAGTTTAGGATTGTAGGCAGATAATGTTGAATCCTCAAAGCATCCGTCTATTGCCAATGTCGGGCTTATCATGTTAATTAGTAATTTAGGTTGGTTTGGTTTGTATCTGTGTACAATTTTCCTTTTTTGATGTTCTGAGAATGCAAGATATATGTATGGACGCGTTAAATTTAAAATTGTTCACCGAAAAAATATATGAACGAAAATGTCATCATTCATTTTCCAAAACTGATAAATTGTTGTATTTTAATTTTTAGTTTTATATTTCTAAATAACTTCTACTTTTGAGTCAGGAACAGTGATTGCTAACGTGACGCCTAGGCATTTTGGGGCAAAACTGCCTACGCGGTGCCTAGGAGGTCGGTGTCCTTCGAAATAATTTTTTAAAAATTAAAGAAGCTAATTACAGTTAAGTTGGTACTATGGATACCTACCCAACAACAAATCTTAACATAACTAATGTTACAAAAGGACCTAAAAGATTATTAGCATCCTTGAAGTATATATTGAATATATATTATAATGGCTAATATAAAATCATTGCTAATTAAGGATTTGTACATAAATAAAGAATAATTCAGGGGCCTCTAACTAAATATTTTTTAGACCACCTAGGCAGCGTTTTGCCTAGACCAAGGAAATTGCCTCGGGATCGCCTTGGCTCCTTGCAATCATTGGTCAAGAATGGAACTGAACTTGGTTTTTCTATGAAAGCCTTACTTTCTCCATTTTCAAATTGAAAATCTTGTTGGATAGTATCTTTTTGAGGATGAATTGAACATGACACATTACCAATTTGCTTTTGTTGCTGTGTGGGTTTTGTCTAGTACGTTATATGGAGCCATAATGTGCCAAGAGAACCAGCTTCCAGGTTCTGAATGTGTCTAATTTGAGCCAAAAAAAGTAATTGTTACCTTTGATTATTCAATTATTTCTCTATAAACATTTTAACTGTTTCTTGTTCCTATACCTGCTACCATTTCCGTTAAAGGTTTTTTCGATCTTTTCTTGTTCTTTAATAATTAATGCTGACTGCCATTTACAAATAATTCAATCACTCGTCAAGGTTTCTTCTAGCAGTTAGTTTACTTGATGTTGGAGTTTTGTGCTTGAAATATGATGTATTACTCTTTAACCTTCTCAAGAAACATTTACGAGTCTTATTCAAATTATGATTACTCCCCAATTAATTTGGAATTGAGGCTTTATTGTTAATTATTGTATCAAATAATCGTTACTGTTTCTGTGAATTACTTGTTTCCTGTGTTTGTTTAGGCTTCAAGCTGAACAAGAGAGACTGGAAAGAATTGGTCCAATCGCGTACTATTCTGAATGGGTCAGTGCATGGAAAAAAGATACTTCTAGGGAGGCTGTTCAAAAACATTTTGAGGAGACTGGTGAAGATGAGAACACCCAGCTTATCACAATGTTCCAGCATCAAACAGCAAGTGAATACCGAATAATGATGGGCACTGATATTCGTATTAAGAGAGACCCTTTGGCTATGAGAATGAGGGAAGACCAGATAAAGGAAAGTATGAATCCTTCTATATGACTATTAGTCGAGCTATATTCTCCTCATTTATTAAGCTTTCCTGCTATTGATTCATTATTTTTTATTGAACTTGCAATGAACTTGCAATAAATACAACGATGAAGCATCATATTGATATGTTATGATAGAATGTGAAAGATAAGATGGATTCCTTGTATAATCTTAAAAGAGGAATTACAATTAAGTATGTTCAAATGGTTATTATGCAAAAAACAAATACTCTTTGGTGTGTCAGTTATGAAAAGTAACTTGTTGACAATTGAGAACAGTGACAATAGATGTAGATCTAAAATAAACAGGAAAAAGGTAAATATAAAATATTTTTATGGATAACCATCTCAACGCTGACCTGATATATTTGATGTAAGTATTGTGTTGCTTGCTCAGTTTCTTGCATCCTTGTCATATACATACCTAGAATTAGTTTGAAATGATAGGTTTTGGCATTCCTCCACCCCTTGCATTCCACCTTGCACTTGTAGAAATATAATGTTTTGATGGAAAAAACATGTAATATTTCTCAGCAAAACAATCGTACTTTTTTAGTTTTAGTATTATTGAACAGTGTGTCTTGTAAATTGTCAAATAGAAGCTCGCAAACTAAATGAAACGGGCTGTTAAACATTATTATCAATCTACTTCGTTTGTGTACTTGTTGTATGCTTATTTATTTCTTTCCTTTGCAGTATGGGGTGGAGACCCAGTTTACCCAACAATTAATTATATTCAGGATCCAGATGCAGTGATTGACTACAGGGGTCCTGATTTCCATGAACCAACACCTGAAATGCTGCCTTATCTTATGGAGGTATGTACTGCTAACTTGGTTATTTAGTAATCTGTTGTATTTTCTTCTTTTATTTGATAGATTTTTTTTCGAAGTTGTAATAATGCATATATTATTTACTGGTTTAATTAATACTAGATCTTTTTCTAGTTGACATATCCTTTGAGATTTGAGTCAATGGAGTAAAATCCTTTTTTCTTTTTTGATAAGAAACCAACTTTTTATTTCAATAATGTGATTAGCTTAAACTTTGCCTCCTATTCCCAGACCAGATAAGAAATTCAAAGACAATTGAAAGTTAGTGGTTGAGAGTTCCATCATCGATCATTACAATCTCTAATCCACTATCAATACCCTCCCAAACATTTTACAGAATCCATTGACATTCAAATGTTAAATTCCAAAAAGAATGTTGCTTGAATTCTTTTAGCCTCTTGGAAAGATGAGAAATTTTGATTTGATAATACATGCATTCATCTCATCCAAGCAGTAGGATCTTTCATATGTGTGTGTAATGTGTTACTATGTCTCCTTGCATGAGTACATCATGGTTATTCATCCATTCTTAGAATTGCTAGGTAGTATTTGTGGATTTAACCATGTCTTGGGGGCAACCACACAAATTTCTCACTATGGTTTCTATATGACATAGCAGTGAAAGGGACAATCATGCATGTGACATGTGCCAAAAGGACACAATGCTAGAAATATATGGTATGATTTAGTGAGGTCCCACATTGGGTGTTTAAGTATATAAAAGAAAGGATTATGAGTTTGAATCGAAGACACCATCTTGCTTTAGCATTTTGGTGAAGGCTTCACTCCAAACCTTAAGCCCTCTCACTCATACACTCTCTCCTATGTTAAACTTGGACTTGACGATTGACATTCTTTCATACAAAAATCTATAATCATTATGTAAATTAAATATACAAATTAACCCGTGAATTAAAAAAAATAATTAAATAATAAATTGTATACTATTAAGATAAAAATAATTAATTACAAAAGATGAAGAAATAACAATGAAAAAGGTAACTTGGGTGAATCATTGATTGAAACTTTGTTTGAAATAAAATAGTTGCAAACCCATGCTTTGTTTAGTATGCAATCAACTTATAATATTTCCCTCCAATAATTAATTGATACTAAATTAAAAAACAAATATGATATCTTTTAACTTCAAGAATGTACAAGGATTTTATTTTGGAGATATTTTGTTAATTGAGAATCAAAACAGATTTTGTTCATTAATACCTTAAAACTTTATTTATTAATAACCACTATTTTTCTTCTCATAAATAACACCAAGAGATCTCTAGACTTGCATAGTTTTACAGAAAATGGTGTTTGATCGTTTGATATTGCTCGGTCTCTTATTGCTAATCATTACAAGTTGTTGTTTATGGCGCTTCCTCCATATCATACGACAACAATCTAAAGTTGTACGATCCAACACACCCCAAAATAAGAGCAAGGAATGAAAATTCGATAAAATTAGCCGAATTTTGGGTGAAGTTTATCAAGGTTGAAGGGATCGAAACGAAGTTCATAAGTAGTTTAGAAACTACAAAATTTCGCCGAAGTTTATGTTAAAAATCGACAACTTTGATATAAATTGATATGGATCGCAAAAACAAGAAGAAATTGGAAATTTTTCTGTCAAAAAATTGAGTAAGTGTGTAGCGCAATGAAGGTTTGTACTAACCTCACATTAGTGAGAAGAATCAAGTTAGATTATCCCTAAATATGATCTATTATACACAATATGCATGACTAATGTCAATAAAATTGACTTAAAACCATTAAATTGTGAATTTTTAATGTATAAATGCATAATTGTGCTTGTTTTGACATTCCATTAAATGAGTTTTAGTTTATCAACCATTTAAATAAAAAATTCTTAAACTTTTTCTGAATTAGCGAATTTTTACCAAAACTGTCCACGTTGAATTAAACTTCGAATTAATTCCAATTATCAAGAGGGTGAATTATAAAGCAAAATCGAAGTTTCGATTCTTGCCCAAGAGTTCCTCCTAGGTCTATAGATAATCAACATCCAAAGTTGTATGATCCATGATAACCGAACTCAAGATTTCCTCCAATACCACCTCCTAACAAACCTTGAGAAAGCTTTATGCACATCAACATCCAAAGTTGTATGATTCACCATACCCCAACCCTAGATTTCCTCCAACGCCTCGTAACAAATTCGGACGAGAGCTTTAGGCACAACAACATCCAAAGTTGTAGGACCCAACATATCCCAACCCTAGATTTCCTCAACACCTCCTAACAAACTCGGAGAAGAGCTTTATGCACATCAACACTCAAAAGTTGTATGATACAAAATACCCCAACCCGAGATTTCCTCTAACATGATGCGGATGCACATGGAAGGACATGTAATTGAGGAGGAGTGCTAGGGCTCGCACTGCCTTGACCAAGTTAGCTGATTTCGTGGTGTAAAATCGTTGCACAGTGCGATGTGTAGTGTGAATAAATAAGGAAAATTGTCCTAATGTGATTGAGTCATTGTAAATATTCTCTGCCAATTCAGTTAGAGCACATGTGTAATCACATATACAAATACGCTATGACAATCACAAGAGTATTATAATCACCCTTAAAGAATTATCTCTTATCTTCTTCAACTTTCTCTCCCAATTCTTCTGCTCTCTTTCCCTTTCAACTCCTCTCTTCTTAACCTTAGTTTAGGATATCCAACATTGGTGCTTTCGTTCTCTTCCTCCATGACTGAAGGCGTGATGCAGACCCACTACCGTTCTTTGGAGGACGTTGTCCAGAAGTTGCAAGACCAAGCAAAGTTGCAGGAGTCTGTGCCGAAAAGCTTGACAAGCTCATTGAGACGGTGAAACAACATTCCTCAACCTCGACTCAAAACTTCACAGTGTTTGATGGTATCAAGAAAAACATGGCTGATTTCAATCTTCTCATTACGGACTTGGGGAAACAGTCGGTAAGAGACCCATTCGCCTTCCCTTGCCGCCTTACTTCTTACACCTCCATTCCCGCCTCTGGGTTCTTTTTCTTCCCAGTTATCGCCTCTGTTACCCCTGCCCCCCTAAACCCTCCGCTCCACCCCTTGGCCATGGTCTTTAGCTCTGATTGCCTAAATTGGAGATTCCCATTTTCACGAGTGATGATCCCTTGAATTGGTTGTTTGAAATCGAAAGATTCTTCAGCTACCACAACACCTCTCAGGAGCATCGCCTGACCATAGCCTTGTTTTACATGACGAGTGAGGATTTGCAGTGGTTTCATTGGGTCTATTCGACGCATCAGCTCTAGTCCTAGGATGAGTTTGTTCGTGATTTGGACATTTGATTTGGTCTTGTTGGCCTACCAAAATCATGAAGCTGCTCTATTTAAGCTCCACCAAACTTAATCTCTCACCACCTATATGCATGAGTTTGCTACGTCATCGACGCGTAGCAAGAGACTTTCACAAGATAACCTTCTGAACTGCTTCCTCTTTGGCCTCAAAGAGATCAAACGCGAGTTGTTCCAACTCTGCCCAACGTCCCTTCTTCAAGCGATGGGGCAGGCAAAGCTAGTTGATGACAAGATGGGGTCCTTTGTCAAGTTCTTTGCTCAGGTTGTCGAGAGTCCGAAGTTATCTAGCCCTCCGACTACGCCGACAACTATAGGGCATGTCTCGGTCAAATCCCTTGGTGGTGGCGACTCGGCTCCCCGACCTTCCCTTCTAGTTTGACGACTTACTCAGGCGGATGTAGCAAGCAAACACGAGAAAGGTCTTTGCTATAATTGTGATGAGACATGGGCTTCTGGGAACAAATGTGGCGCCGACAAATTCCTATGTTTGTTGGCTGACGACGAGACGCCGGTGACAGATGCGCCTCCAGATCCAGACCCAGATCTGGTTCCTGAGCAGCCACCAGAGAAGCCTGATATTTCATTGCATGCCCTAGCGGCTCACGTGAAGCCCATGACCCTGAGGTTGTCCGGTGCGATCTTGGGTTGGTCCATCACTGTGCTTGTAGATGGAGGCGCGACCCACAACTTTATCCAATCACGGGCGCTCAATTATTTGGAGGTCACTGTGGGTGACGAAACTACCCTCGCTTGTCCAGTGGTCTGCAGGGCCGTGGCTATGGACTTGGGCTCATTTATAACCATTATGGATCTGTATGTGTTGCCATTTTATGGGGCGGACGTGGTGTTTGGCATCCAATGGCTCGCATCGCTTAGGCCCACGACTTTAGATTATGCTCAAATGTACATGGACTTCACATCTAAGTTTGGCCCTATTTGTCTTTATGTTCAACCTATGGCCTATGCACAACTCTCAGTTTATCGGTTTCACAGGCTTCAATCAATGGACATTGTGGTTTTGTTCCTCCATCTTTTTATAGCGTCCATTGAGGTGCTCTCAAGGAAGTTTTGTTGCGTTTTTCTGAGGTGTTCTCAAAGCCGACTACCCTGCCTCTAGCTCAAGCTTCTGACCACAAGATGCGTCTTCTTTCTGGCATGGCCCCTGTGAATGTAAAGCCATATCGTCAGATTGAGCGCCTTATTAAGGACATGTTGAATGATGGAATAATTCGCCCTAGTTCAGGCCTTCTTTCCTCATTGGTCCTCTTGGTGAAGAAGAAAGATGGATCTTGGCGATTTTGCGTCGATTATAGGGCTCTCAACTCCATCACAGTGCGTGATCGCTATCCCATCCCAACTAATGATGAATTGTTGGGCGAATTGTTTGGGGCAAGAGTTTTTACCAAGCTAGATTTGCGTTTGGGGTATCACCAATTGCGTTTGTGCCCATGCGGCATTGATAAGACTGCCTTTCGCTCACACAAAGGCCACTGCGAATTTATCGTTATGCCATTCGGCTGATGAATGCCCCATCGTCCTTTCAGGCGACGAATCAGGTATTCAAGCCACTTCTGCTTAAATATGCACTTGTCTTTTTTGATGATATCCTTGTTTATAGTACAGACAAGTAATCCCATTTGGTGCACTTGCGCAATTTTTTTGCGAATTCTCCATGAGAACAAGTTGTTTGTGAAGTTCTTTAAATGCGACTTTGGGTCGAATACTGTTTCCTATTAGGGGCATCTGGTCGATGCCACAAGAGCACGACTTCGGAGTAGTCATAAGTGTTTGAGTCACGGATATCAATCCTCGGAGATAATATTTAGCTAATTTTTAGTCTAACTAGAAAATAAAGTTAGGCAACTTGATTTTGAGTTTTGAAAACGAAAATTAAACAACTAATTTAAATTCTATCTAAAGCAACGAAATGTAAATTGGAATTTTTCGAATTGGAGAAATTCTTAGGGAGTAAATTTCACCTAGGTTGTATTCATTTGTACTAATTTCATTTAAAGGACTCCCAATTAGAGTGAAGATAAACGAATTTCCCAAAATTTACCTTATCCCAAGGTCTTGGTGGTGAGGATTCTAGTACCGCATTCGGACTCCGCCGATCGGCGTGAGTAGCGTAAGTGGGATCCCGCATTAAGCACCAAATTCAATTGCCTCCTTAGTCAATGACCATCGGTTGATGTGCCATATGTTCTAAGATTGTGTTTTCCCCAAATTGGGTAGAAGGCCTCAATGGTCATGGTGACTCCCAAACCGTTGGGTCTAGAGACACTTGGCCAAGGTGAGAATATCATTAAGTACCAGAAAACTCAAATCAACACAGCAAATTGGAAGAACAAATCAAATTTACATTAGAAACAAAGCTTTTTCAACCCGGGATCCATCGATCCCTAAGACAAAGTATTACCCCCATATATTAGGGTTCAATTCAACACAAAACATAATGAAACCAAAGAACACATGAATTCAAACCTAGAAATTGAAGATAAATCCACAAGTTTGATCTAAAATCTCTAGCCTCCACAAGTGTTTCTCCAAAGCAAAATATGCTTAAAACCTATTCTCTAACTCCTATTTTTACCCCAAGTGTATTTTTGACCAAAAAGTTTCTCTAAAACCCTAATTTTTTCGCTCTAAATCGTGTCCAGCAGGTGGCGCCTAGGTCTGGCGCTGGGGCACCAAGGTGTGGCGCCGAGTCGAGCTTGATGTTTGGGCTTTTGTCCGAGGGCGCTAGGGGTGCCAGACTTAATTTCCCCCCTTTTGTGGCGCCTAGCTCTAGCACTAGGTCACCGGACTGCAATTCCTCAAATTCAACTCCGTTTCGCGCACCGATTTCCCGCTTCGCTCCTCGATCGTCCCATGTGACTCGCCACTTATTCTTTTCACATTATTTTACTTGAAACTGAAAAAACACTCAAAATTAGCTCAAACTAACTAACTAAAGCAAGAAATATTAATAAAAAATTACTTATAAACTAGTAAATAAGCACCGCATCAACATCTCATCTCTTATTAGAGAGTAGCTGTGGATCCTGATAAAATCTCGCGCTTGGCCTTCACCTCAGTCATTGAGACAAATGCATTTTTTTCTTGGACTCGGTGGCTACTATTGCAAATTTTGTTGCCAATTTGTGTCGATCTTGGGTCCCTTAACTCAATTGCTTCGCAAGGATGCGTTCCCTTGGAATGATACAACCACGACTGCCTTTAATTCCCCGAAGTCTGCTCTGATTACACTCCGATATTGGCACTTCCAGATTTTTCATATCCCTTCACTGTACATACATACACATCTGGAGTAGGAATTGGGGCTGTTCTCTCGCAATCCAAGCATCCTATTATGTACTTTAGTAAGGTTTTGCCTCCTACAATGCAAAAGATATCCACCTATGCTCGAGAGTTCTATGTGTTAACTGAGGCTATTCGAAAGTGGTGTCAATACTTATTGGGTCGGCGTTTCACGATGGTCACTGATCATCAGTCTCTGCACTATTTTCCAACAAAAAATTTGCCAGAGCAACAAAAGTGGATCACAAAGCTCTTGGGTTATGAATTCGAAGTCTCCTGTAAGTCGAGTCATTTGAACACAATGGTTGATGCCCTTTCTGGCTTTCTGAGGCTAATCTAAGCACTTTACAAGGTGTATCCCGCCCCATTCATGCTGTTTTACAAGTTCTTAGGGATTTTTATGTGCAGACTGAGGAGGGTTGAGCTTTCTTTACCTCCCCTGTTTCTTCGACTGATATTGAAGGTCCTTTTTTTTTGTTGCTGATGGCCTGCTCCTCTATCAAAGGCGTATATTTATTCCTCCACAATCAGCCCTTCAGTTTTTTCTCCTCCAAAAACACCACAATACCCCGATGTGTAATCATGCTGGTGTTCAGAGAACCTTCTCTCAACTGGCTGCAGTTTTCTATTGGCCTCAGTTGCGCAAAGCTGTCTTGTCCTTTCTTCGTTCTTGTTCATTTTGCCAGCAGGTGAAACCCTTCAACAAAGCCCCATAGGGTCCTCTCCAACCATTGCCAATTCCGGGTAAAATATGGGATTCCATTGCCATGGATTTTATCACACAGTTGCCTACTTATTTTGGCAAACCTACCATCTTGGTGGCGCTCAACAGGCTCTCGAAGCATGCTCATTTTATGGGTTTAGGCCCTAATGTTACGACAACGTCTTTGGCAACTACATTTATGGCTAAAATTGTGCGTCTTCACGGGATGCCCTCCTCCGTTGTCTCAGACCAAGATCCACTGTACATTAGCTCTTTTTGAAAGGAATTATTTCGTTTGCAGGGTACCACCTTGGCAATGAGTTATGCATATCACCCCCAAACCGACGGGCAATCTAAGGTCCTTAACCGTTGCTTAGAGGATTGTCTTCGATGCTTCAGAATCGACTACCCCAAGACTTGGTATCACTATCTTCCATGGGCTGAGTGGTTATACAATACATCATGGCATTTCGCCATCAAGATGACGCCATATGAAGCTATTTTTGGGCGAACTCCCCCTTCCTTATTGGACTATGTGTCTGATGCTTCTTCAACTGCAACCTTGGATGACCTCCTGTCCCAAGCATACCTCTATTCTAATAGCTATGAAGGACAACTTGCCAAGGGCTCAACATTGCATGACTCGGCATGTTAATGCTTATTGCTCTGAAGCTCAATTTACAGTAGGTGATTGGGTGTTCATTGAATTGCGGCTATATCGTCAATCCTCAATGGCGCATCACATCAGAAGCTTAGCAGAGGTTCTTTAGGCCTTTCCAAGTCTTGGCTAAGGTGGATTCTGGCTTACAAAGTGGCTTTGCCTCCGACTGCACGCATGCACAATGTTTTTCATGTATCTCGGCTTAAGAAGTGCTTTGGCACACCAACCCCTGACGCTTCTCTCTTGCGTATCGGCTTCTTCGAGTCCTAGACGTTGCTGTCTCTCTATGTTGTTTTGGGTCATTGCATTGTCCTGACTATGGGCACTCCTACTCCACAACTCTTGGTTCATTGGCAAGGCCAACCAGAATCTGATGCAACTTGGGAGAATTTGACTGAGTTTCAACAAGTCTTCCCTGCTTTTATGCACATCAACAATCAAAGTTGTAGCATACCCCAACCTTAGATTTCTTCCAACACCTCCTAACACACCCGGAGAAGAGCTTTATGAGCCCTCAACACACTATAACCCTAAGAAGAGTATTCCTTCAATATCTTGATGTCCTAAACATCCTCCAAAACCTTCGCCAGTAAATGAATAAATTTCTATGTAGAAAGAAAAAATCGTTTTCCATAAGGGGATGATCCTTAAAATACTCTGTAGATGTCAATGCCGCAAGAATTCTTCTTAGATTTATGTACACCATCAAGTTGAGGCTAAAGGTTCACTTGTGGTTGTTTATTCTTTCTATGTTGTTGTACTAAGAAAAAGTTAGAAGTACAATTAGGACTTAATAATAAATGCGTCGACTATGTTAGAAGGAAGCGAAATTTGTTTGTGTTTGAATTGGCAATGTCACGTTTACATCTTCTATTATTTCCAACTGGTTTCATCATTTTTTTTTTCTATCGATACATAACAATATAGATCTTGATGATATACTTACACAATATTATTCATATTATGTATATACCTATTGCTCATAAGAAAACTACTTAGTTATACAATTTTGTGCTCGTTAATTACAAATAACTATTTGCAAATGGCAAGAATATTAGCCTTAATAATGTTATTGTTTTTACTTGAAATGGACACGTGAAAATGAAGTTGGTGTATATAATTATGTAAAATTCTCACGGCCGCGCCGCACATGTGTGCGCGAGCCCGTGGATCTCCTCCGCTAGCACCAATACTGTGCCCAACTTAACCACCTTTAACTCTTATAGGTGTGAGGTTTTATCTCAAAAGGCCTCGGTGCTAGTTGGGAGGAGTAAATCAATTATATACTTCATTTCAAAGTTTAATTTAATAGATGTGGGACTAACTTTCAGTC
This sequence comes from Stephania cephalantha, assembly GCA_039657325.1. NCBI lineage: Eukaryota > Viridiplantae > Streptophyta > Magnoliopsida > Ranunculales > Menispermaceae > Stephania > Stephania cephalantha. The sequence continues at coordinate 6,517,945 of CM077578.1, read as the reverse complement.
CACACATCTTCAACACTCCCCCATGGATCGAGAGTCACATGATCCAGGGGGCTTTTCTCCCAGGTCCCATCCGAACCATGGGCTAAAATTCTCACGGCCGCGCCGCACAGCGTGTGCGAGCCCGTGGATCTCCTCTGCTAGCACCGATACTGTCCCCAATTTAACCACCTTTAACTCTTATAGGTGTGAGGTTTTATCTCAAAAGACCTCGGCGCTAGTTGAAAAGAGTAAATCAATTATATACTTCATTTCGAAGTTTCATTTAATAGATGTGGGACTAACTTTCGGTCCACACATCTTCAACAAATTATATGGTTTGTTTATTTAATTTGTTAATGATAATTAGTTGACTTGATACATTTAAATTTAATCTTAAAAATATATGATTATAGGTCACCTTTTCAAGTCCACCTTAAAACATATTTCCTTCTAAGAATCTCATATTCGAAGTGATTGATTTTTTTTATCAAGAGAAAAAAATGAATATTGGCATGTTATGTAAAAATAAGAAACCTTGTAATGAAATTATTTTCCATTCATCTTCTTTGACACTCACAAACAATTTAAATTTCTTGCATGCAACAAATTTAGAACTGTTATGTACAATAAGTACATATCATGAGTGAACTACATTTCATTGTTAAAAAAAAAAAATAAACGAAATCTTCCAATTTTCTTAATCGAGCGGATTGGAAGAGTTTGATGTATGTAGCTAACCCCAACTAATTTGGGATTGAAGCTATATTAATATGCTTAATTGATATAATACTATATCAGCCCTTATGGCCAAATTAATGTGCTTAAGTTTTCGTGCTACTCTTTTATTAATTACTTTTTAGTTTTAACTTTGGCATTTCATTTTCCAATTTTTTATGTAATATTATAAAATTGGCTAACATGTAGCGTAGACATTTCACTCAACAATTAAGAAAAACTGCCGCTCCCAATTTTACAATCACGGATGTCTTGATTATAACCATGGTTTGTATACGTGTAGTCAAAGACCATATATTGCATAGTATATAGGGGAAGTGCACTTCCTTAGCCCCCCCATGGGAAGTTCGCTTCCTTAGTAGTAAAGGGTAAGAATATCCCCATTAGCCATGCTCTCTTCATGCTCTTACTCTTTTTTAAGGGCATTATAGTAAATCAAAATAATTTGTTCTTTTAAAATATCCAACTTCCCAAGAGTTAGAAATATCAACCAAACATAAAGTTATTGACTTCCCAGGTTATGCACTTCCAGGGAAGTTGAAAAATCATCCAAGCGAATTCACCCAAAAGAAAAAATCAGCCAAGCGATGCCTAAGTTTTCCTCCCCAAAAAAATCTTTAAAACTCCAATTTTGGCAATCATCATTCGATCACTTAGGCAATTAGTATAATTGATTGGCCTAGTGGAGCCCCCATTTGAGGTAGGGCCCTAGGCAGTTGCCTAACTTGCCTAGGTCAAGAGCTTCTCCTGGCAAGAGAATGTACTTGATTCTCCCTCAAGAGTGCTAGAAAAATCAGCCTTCATTAAGAATACGTCAAGAATGGTTGAATAAGCTACTGAATGTGAGCACTTTATAAGAATGGTTGTAATCGTGTAGCTTTGAATGCAGAAACCTACTTCTTAGTTTACATGAAACCTTAGGAAGATAAATAGCTTCAACAAGTACCCATGTATGGTAAAGGTGTTCGCTTACCGGCATTACCTTTCATTTTCAACCATTGAGATGAAGTGTTTTGGGGAGCTTTCCTCTTTATAGTAATGTTCTCAATATGTATTATGGATCCACCCGTCCTGAAGTGCCAATCTTGCTCAAATTGATTGGCCGCTGTAGCTGAATTTATCTTGATTCTTAATGTAATATACCAGTCTATTTTTGAATGATTTACCTGGAATAGAGTTCATGGGAATCCATTAAGTTGTTACCTAAAACTTTTTTCTATAGTATATGTATGTAGACCCTTTGATTCCCATATCAAATCATATATTTATTTCTGGGGCCTAATGATCAAAAATATCCTAACCTTTCCAAGTCGTATCAATTAGATCCTAACCTTTGAAATTTATCATTTATATCCTAACCTTTAGAATTTACTATCAATTCTATCCTCAATTAGTTTGGGACATTTTTTTTTTTAATAATATATGCCCACACATCATTATCTTCAACTATGTTGTTAGACCTTCAAGGATTTATTTATGCATATGCATTAGAGCTCATGTAATATTCATGATAAATATTCATGTATAATACACATAGTTATGTGTACATATGCTAGCTACTCAATCATATACATAATCTAAGTACATATAATTCTTTTGTCAAAATAACAACTATGAGCAGCCTTCTAATAAGTTTTAGATGTCATTTTAATATGTATATACACATGATTTTCAACATACATTGGTGATCTACAAATGACTAAATTTAAATTAGAGTATTAACGTATCATTGATTTATAAATTATTATTTTTGTGAGTCCTCGTAAACTTAATTTATACATAAAGCTTAAAAGATTTCGATATAAATTGATCAATGTGGGTGATCATGAAAAGAAAATTAGAAGATTAAGTTGATTTTAAAGAAAAAAGTGCCCCAAATTAATTGAGGATAGAACTGATTGTAAATTTCAAAGGTTATGATATAATTGATAAATTTCAAAGGTTAGGATATAATTGATACAACTTGCAAAGGTTAGGATATTTTTTTATCATTGGGCCTTATTTCTGGATAGGTGAACTGCACAGTTGTTCTTTCTTTCAAGTTCTGGATAATCATTATAATTGTAAGAACAATGAACAACTTTCAGGAGAATTCATCCACATTTTGCTGAGTTTTAACTCTTGTGAAACTGATATTATCGCGTTCACTAAAATCAGCCAACAAAGCCTTAATTTATCTTTCATATGTTCTCCCTAAACTTTTTAGATGGACTGGATAAATGGGGGTGCATAACAACCTATGGGCGTCGCGGGCATTCTGCATCTGTAATCTTCTGTATCCAGTCTAATATTGTCCGCTATTGGTTCCCATTCGCTGCTCCCACCTGTTGCTATTTAATTTCTGATATTTCATATTTTACTGATGCTAAGTTGCTTGATCGCAGCAAGGAAAAGTCATAACAAGGGAAGAGCTTGAGAAGATTCTTGCCAAAGAGAAGACTGAAGAACTCGAGGTAAGGAGAACCACCTGATAGACATGCAGACACACTTGTGCAGCTTTTAGAAAACAGAATGGTCTAGTACAAGGCCTTCAAGTTCCAACATCGTATTGTTTCAGTTTTTCTGAAATATCCATCTACTAAAGCTCTTATGTCGTTTACTTCTCATCTTCAAAACTGTTCAGAGAGCACAGTAAGTAATTGGTCAAGCGAGGTCATGGCGTCCAAACGTTTCCTAATCAAATCAGTTTGGCATATTGGTTTGCCTTGGTAAACTAAAATGGTAAATGAACTTCATTTCCGTGACATGGCAGCAACTCACGACCATCAATCACACAAGCTGCCCTTTGCTGACGTTGCAGTTCTCATTGAAATAGCTATTATTTAACATGAATTTTCATTGAGAAATGATTACCACACGAAACAATGTTACATTACCATTATCCATTTGGTGGTGTCATGCTTGAAGCTTCTGTTTTTGTCCATCCCAAAGTACTTGATATTTTTACTGAAGACTTTTTCAGAACCTTTCCCTTCTAATGTCATGTTTATCACCATATTTGTGGCAGTTAACTGATATGGATGAGGCCATGGCACAAGCTGTTGACATAGGCGAAAATGAGGTGGGTCTATCTCTTTTGTCTGTATTCGTTTTGGGATTTATTTGGTAAGAGTTCTTGTGTCTGTCTGGGAACTTGCTAGTTTTCTTGCTTTTTTATTTTTTAGTTGGTAAATACTATATAAGTGTGTTTTCGGTCTTAACTTTGCCTTTCTCTTGATACATGCATCTATCATTTTTTTTTTTAACAGGATGATGAGGAGGCTAGTGAGGTTGAGAACGATGATGAAGTAGAGGAGAAAATTACTCGGAATTGGAGTGTGGTCAAAAGTACTCCCGAGCTTGGCAAATCTAAGGTGAATTTTACCAAGTTTTAAATTTTATTTCTAGTGCCGTCAGATATCTTGTTAGTATCCTAGTGTTTACTCTCATCTTATTCACTAAAAAAAGTTGCTTTTCTTTAGCAAGCAAGTTTAGTTTTCCAATGGCAAAAGATAGGCTTAATATGCAAAAACATCCTAACAGTTGCACCTTTTGGCAAATATATCCAAACCTTTGAACCTTGGGGCCCGTGGTCAAAGAGTTGTTCTTTTTATCATGAGCCCCAAGCCCGTCAAAGATTAGATACTAATGCAAACGAAATGATTTCCACAACAGCCTTGGCCGGTGATACAACTTTTTTTAAGTGAGTAATCAAAGGTTATAAAATAGAAGCTGGAATTGCGTTAATAGATGAATTAGGCTTTGTATATATAACTAAGAGATTTGAATCTCTTGATAATGGTAACAAGCATAGTTAAAGTCAACATTATAGATCAAAATATAATAGCTACTAAAAAAGAATTTGGTTGAGCTGCAGGAGAAAACCGAGGAAGGAGGTCTGTCTCTCAAAGATGCAATCGAAGATTCTGAGAATTTAACTGATTTCCTTTTGGACTTCGATGAAGAAGAATGACATTTTCTCAGTTTTCCATGCAAATTTCTCATAACTTCAGAAACAAATTTATGTAGAAGAAGAGTGAGTGGTGCCACATTCTGGACCAACCCTGCAGATGATTCAGAAAATTTTCCAACGACCGGTTTCAGCAGCTGGCAGTGTGGCATGCGCGTCTTACTTTCATAAGCAATGAGAGGCCACACGTGTGCACGGCATTCATCTTCATGAACCTATCGATCCTGTCGAATGATGTCTGATGTGCCTTTTCGAATCCCAACTGAATGATCTGAAGATATGCTGAGAAGTAGTTGATGGACTTGGATGACATTTTGGAGCTTCCTCTAAACAATGTACTTACTAATTATGTTGTGAAATCTGGCTATTTGACTATTGAGAATTGTCCTTTAAGATGCACTGCAGTCCTGCTGACAAGAAGGCGTCGCTCAATCCTACATGATCAAAATAGCATCTTCAGGCTGAACCTCGACGATGCATTCAGTACGAAAGCCAGTAAACTAAACGCGACACCATCGTTGAGGTTTGAGAAGTGAACTGAAGTTTGAGCTTCTAATAGTCAATTCTATCAACCTGTGCTCCATGACCCTGTAACTTTTGTTGAGCTTTTCGCTTCTTCTGTGTGTTCTTTAAGTTGATGCAATTTGTAGTTGACATCCAGTTCATCAATCCCCATTAATCAAACTCCTTTTAAGAGTATAATACAATAAGCCTCAATTCCAAATAAGATGAGGTTAGCAACATTAATCAAACTCTTCCATTGCGCTCGCAATTGATGGTGTTATAAGAGTATACAAGTAAATAAGTATATATGCATATGAGATAACGAAATAAGAAAACAAGATTGCCGAGGGCATCCCCTCAGCTGGGACATATTTCTCCAATCAACTCGAAACCTGAGGCGAACTGAATCATTAAATAGCTAACATGCAAACTTGCAGCAGCTTTAATTCCTTTGCTCATGGAAGTGGCATCTGAGTTATGCACAAAAGACTGCAGAAGAACAAGAAGCACCAGCTAAAGCAATAGACTTACTAGTTACCGCACTGCTATCACTCCTTGTTGTCCCAGAGCTGATTGCCTCGCGAGGAGCATATCCTATTTTGTGCTGTAAACTGAGTTGCGACGGTTATCTGCAGCGCATACATTATAAGCGCAAATATACAACAAATGTCTACCAAAAAAAAAAATATATATATATACTAGTTTTAGGGACCATTTCGCTTTATTTAATTAATTTCTAAGAATTTATTAATAAAATTTAAAATTGTAATTAAAATTTAAAAATTAGAAATACAAGTACATTTTTTAGCTTATCAATATTCTCTAATGTGATTGAGATAAGATGTGAATGAAAAAACAAGCTAGTCATGCTAGAAAATTACTTCATCAAAAGAAAAAAAAAGGAAACAAGAAAAAAAAAAAAAAAACACAAGTGGTTTGACCTATCAATTTGTGAACACTTGCTTGTGGAGATTCCGTAGAATTGTTCATAAAGTTCAATCTTTACCTCAAACTCTATAGATAGAAAAGATAACTTTGAAATTATGAATGTAAATAATTGAATTAGTCGGGATTAAAGCTTTAGATACATTTTTTTTCACATGATTAATCAGAATTTTTTTTATTCAAATTTCTTCTGGGTTTTGGGTTTGTTCCCTCCCCCAACACCTTCAAACCACTTTCTTCTTCAACCCCCACCTTCTTCTTCTCCCTCTCGGATTCTCTCTTCTTCACTGTTTATATATATATATATATATAACCGAACCTTCTCATCTCTTCATCACACAATCAACAACCAACCACAACAACCCCTCCCAATTCCAATTTCGAATTCATAGACAAAACCAGTCCCATAATCACTGAAATCAAAAATTGAAATATTATCTCACCTTCAACTGTTCTTCAACAACGCCACCAACACTCACGGCTCTCCTTGAATTTGATCTCCAACCTAGGAGATATATATATATGAGGAAGAACAATGAGGGTTTGGGTGAGAATGATGAAGACGATGACCAGTGGTATGCATCCCCTTAAAACGTATCAAATGGTAGCATGCAATTCAAGCTTTCAACATATACAATGTTCATATAAACCGATTTGCCCCATAAACAAGTGCACACTCCAATTTAGAAGTTTCCCTCAATTTATCAACCTCTCCGTCTCCGTGTATTGGATTGATAAGAAGGAGTTTGTGTATTGGATTGATGAGAAGGACTTAAATCCAAACACGAGCGAGTGATCGATTGAAGACGAGAGAAAGAGAAAACCGTGTATTAGATTGATGAGAATGAGTTCGAGATTGATTTGGAGATAAAGAAAAAAAAAAAACGTGTCTTTGGATTGATAAGGAGTTAGAGTTTGATTTGGAGACAAAAGAAAAGGTTAATTTGGAGATGAAAAAAGAAAAAGAAAAAAAAAAATATAGGCAAATAGGTAAATTTCATTACCACTCAAAAATTTGTGATTCGTGCTTTTATATATATGATAGATATATATATATATATATATATATATATATACATATAACCAATAGCAAAATGTACAAGGACAAATACCTACTCTGTTGTGGGTACCCTAACCTCAAAAAAAAAAAAAAAGGCTAGAAAACTAACACTATATTTGATGTTTAGCATGTTCTGCAATGAAGGCAATGAAGCTAAAATCATGAGGCCTCATTTTTCCCTTCAAACTTGCTATCCAACATAACATAGTTCACATATACATTTTGGGCAATTAGTTGTATTATATGAGATGCAGATTTAGATATTTGCGCATAAAAATCGATGCATAATCCAATGGATTTCAACAATACCGCAGCCAAGTATGAGCGAAACCAATATTACAAAATTAATTTCCTGTCTAACTCTTGATGCACAATCCAGACAAATGATGTCAATGTAACATTTCTCTTTTTATTACTTATGGCACTATTTGTAAAAAAAACTGTAAGAGGAGCTTTCTGAAGGTATTTTTATTTTTCATTTCTGCCTCAGCTAATCAAACTACAAGATTGAGCCATTTCTTAAGCTACAAATAATAAACATGAAAACGAGAATTTATTACCTTGTCGCTACAGTAGGATTGTGTTCTTTCGCAGTTCCTTCTTCTTTGGACACTACAAGCTTGCCCTCTGTAAATTCACAAGCCTGAAAGGGGATGCCAAGCTGCCTTTGCAGCTTTTTCACAACGAAAATCTCGGATTCCTCGCATATGGAAACCACATTGCCTTTACGGCCAAGGCGACCTGTCCTGCCAGCCCGATGTGCATAGTGAACTGAGTCTGTAGGTAGATCGAGATTAACAACAAGGTCACATTCAGCAACATCAAGCCCCCTTGCAGACAGTTCATTTGTGACCAGCACTCTCACTTCTCCATCCTTAAATTTCTTCAGAACAGTTGATCTGGCTAGCTTCCCAAGGTCCCCATGAAGCTCTGCGGCATTCATTCCACGAGCCTCTAGCTTGAACACAGCATCTTTTAGCCGCTTGGTGTGATTCATGAAAGCGATAACGGACTTGGCATCAAGAGCGTGGACACATCTTCTCATTGTGTCAATCTTGTGTTGTGCTCTGGACACACAATAGTAATGCTTCAACAGAGGTGGCAGGCTTTCTGATGTAGCTTGGGTTGTTGCGCTGGATGTCTGACTCGAAGGAGCGGACAATGAAACAGATCCTGATGCAGGAGCAGACTCAAGTGGAATAACGCTTTTCGCACGAACAAGGAGTGGATCACAACCCCAACTCATAGCAGCCCTTATCACCGAAAAAGGCATCGTCGCGGACACCATGATTGTCTGGCGTTCAGATCGTCGAGCCAGGGGGCTCTGCTTGGTGCTTGGGAGGACTGCGCCGGACCTTCTTCTTACATGTTCAACTATCCTATGCATGTCCTCACGAAAATTGAACGAAAGCAGCTCATCAACTTCGTCCAGTACAAGGAAACGGCAGCCATGAGTATGCAGTTTTCCAGCCGCACTGATCTCTGCAATTCGCCCAGGCGTTCCAACAACAATCATAGGTTTGTTTTTCTTCAAAGCTTCTTCCTGCCTCGATCGGTTTGCACCCCCAACGAGCTGCTGAACCACCTTCTTGTTGGCAGGTCCCAACAACTTCTCAGCCTCCCTAACAATCTGCATCCCAAGCTCCCTAGAAGGTGCTACTATCACTGCTTCTATGCCTGTTTTCTTTTCAGCTTCTTCTCTATCAAAACCTCTACTCAGCGGACCAACTTCAGCAAGTATGGGAAGAAGGTAAGCAAGGGTCTTTCCCGAACCCGTAAAGGACTGAATCACAACATCATGATTCTGAGAAATGGTAGGAATTGCAGTAGATTGAACTTCAGTCGGAACAGTAAGACCCACCCCATCCAATTGCTCAATCAACAAAGGCGGTAGATCAAGCTCAGAAAACGTCTTTGCAGCAAACGGGGCACCCTCTATTTCAAGCGACGATTTCACTCCAACAGCCTTAAATTCACTGCGTCTATTAGTTTTTGCTTTAGTTTTAGGGGTAATATTAGCAGCATTTGGCTGCTCAAGTTCAGAAAAGGTCTTCACAGCAAACGGGCCAGCCTCTATTTCAAGCGATGCTCTCGCACCAACAACCTTAACTTCACTGCGTCTAATTGGTTTCGATTTATTTTTAGAGGTAATACTAGCAGCATTTGGCTTCTCAAGCTCAATGGACTTATCAGTGCTTTCTCTTTCTAGTTTTCGCTTGAATCCTAGACTTTCTAGTGTTAGCGGCCCATCTAGGCTATCAGCCCTTCCTCGGAACCTAACATTGTTGTGTATTCTAGCCACCCCAGAGAAACAACATAACTTTCTTAAGGGTAGTGCATTTCCATTGCAGACAAGTAATCGGGTCGACATAGACGCTAGCATGTTGCCTAATTTTGCTATCTCTTCTGGACTACCTTTACATCCATAAACAAGCGTCTTCGGAAAATTAAGAACTACAACCAATTATAACCGCACTTCCTACAAACAAAACAAAACAAAACAAAACAAAAAAAGGGCGTACCGTTAAACACTATATACATAGAGTTCTAAAATTATATAAAAAAAATTTCATTGCAGTTTTGGTTAATTTTGACAGTATCTTCATCACAAGCATACCCATTGACGCATTTATTTTCTTTGGACCATTATATTCCAATTAGGGCATTAATATTTTACAACAAAAACAACAAAGCCTCAATCCCAAATTAGTTGGGGTCAGCCACATGGGGCCAAACTCTTCCATTCTGCTTGATTTAATGCACTTTGAATGCCTGCTTTCCAAATTATTTAAAGGAAAATAAATTTTAACATTCTTTTGGTACATTCATCTGCTACGCAATGGTATAAATTTCTTTGAAACTCGTGCGGCACGCATCCCAATCAAATCTACACAATTGTGTAATAAATGTACATCTCATAGAATGTTAGATTATCATCCTCAATCGATGCGTCTTAAATGATCTAATTCTACAATTGAAAAGAACAACAATCCTCACCACAGTTGTAATTATCTATATCATCAGGGTTTGAAACAGTTAGGGCATTCAGATTCTTACCTGCTAAGACTCCTTGGATTTGGGTCGAACTCGCGCGGCCTTCACAAACTCAGCGACTCATGGGATTAATGTAGGGGAAAATAGCCATGATAATCAAACTTGAAAAAAAAAAAAAAAATGGGGAAAGAGAGATTCAGAGAGGAAGAGTGGGAAGAGAGAGTGCAAGTGAGAGAAGACAAGAAGATAAAACCCTGAACTTGGGTTCAAGAAAAAACACGCTTTTTAGAGCAGATTTTTTTGTTTCTTGGATTGGATTTGGGCTGATTTGAAATAGATTTTTGAGCATGGGCTTGCACACATTTCATGGGCTCGTGAATCTACACTGCACACCCATATCAAGGGGCGCCAACAAGTGCGTATTGCTTAAGCTCGAACTCTCGACGTCTTACCCAAGTAACCCAATATTTGAATTGTAATTTAGTTTTAAAAAAATTGAATTATAATTTCGAAACATATAGTGCATTTTTTTTTTGTCACGTTAGTAAATTACATTTTGTATCAGGTGCCAAGGAAGTCAAAATATACTTCCTTAAGTCAAAATATACTTCCTTTCACTCGACAAGGGCATATTCCTAACGTGGATAATTTGCTTATGAAAAATAAAAGGCAAAATATGTCTTTTGGTTTTTGAGTTTTGAGTTTTTGATACTTTTGGTGTCTAAACTTTCATTAGTGTACATTTGGTCCTTGATACATTAGTGTACATTTGGTCACTGAACTTTTGAGTTTTTTATGCTTTTGATCTTAAACTTTGAGTTTTTTTTTATCCTTTTCGAGGAATTTTTTTTTTGGTTGAAGTGAGCAATTCGGCTCAGTAATATAAACCACTTTATTTTTCTTAACTAGTCATGTGAGTTGTGACACTTCAGTTAGTCACATCGCCGAGATTTAACATCTTAAACGGTGGAAGAACCAAATTTACATCTTTATGAAAGTTCAGGACCAAATGTGTGTTGGGAACTCACACACATGCACAACAGAAGCAATCACATGAACACTCAAACACTCAAACTTTATTTCTTCAGTAAAACTTGTATTAACCTTGTACATAACAAACTAACCTTGGATTCTTTATATATAACTTAAAATCATACTTGTAATCCAACTAGAACGCTAAAACATTATCCAAAACCAAATCTAAAGCCTAATTGGACTAAACTAACAAACACAAAACATAATTGGATTCAAATTAATTCACATCAATCCCACTTAAAGTCAAATAATTAACTTACTAATTAGACTCAAACTAAAATAATAATTCTAATTAAATTAGGACATGGAGTTTGAGTAAAAAACCCAACAATCTCCACATTGGAAAAAAACTTCACCAATTCTAACAATAATCCAATCCAATTGTCGTACCCATCGCAGATAGCAACGAACCACACAACCATTCATCAGCACGTGCAATCAATCATCCAAAACTTTATCAACCTTCAACCACTCAGCTGTGCAACAACACGCACTCAAACTAACTTGGTTAACCAAACACAAACGTGCGCACACTTACTCGCGCACGCAAACTCTCCACCCAAAACTCAAAGGATAACACTAACAAAACAATCCTTATTGGCAGTAGTATCAGACTCATCCTCTTCCTTCTTCGGACAAAATTTTATGATGTCCTTTTCACCATAGTAGTAGCACACTCTTTCCATCAAAGGCTTGAAACCTCCACCATACCCTTTGCCACTACCATACTTCTCATGTTTTCACTTGCCTTGGATAGCCAAGACTTGAAAAATGTTAGAAACAAAAGATTTATGGCCTTCACCATCTAACTTTTTTTGTAGAAGTCAAAGGAATTCTGACTTGCCCTTCTGTAAGATCATCTCTTCCATACAATAGTGTGTTGAAGAGATGTCGATGTGTAGATTGCACCAAGTATAGCAAGACAACTTCCTTATCAACAAAACTCACAACCTCACCAATGTTGGTAAGATCTCAAACTATCTTATTAAAATCTTCAAAGTGTTGAAGTAAAGTCGACCTTATTTACATTAAAAAGTGAAGAACTGCTGCTTTAGAATCAATCTATTGGTGAAAACTTTACTCATGTAGATTTCTTCTAACTTCTTCTATATCTTCGCGGCAGAAGTTTCTTTCATAACTTCATACACTACATTATCGGCCAAATAAAGGAGTATTTTTTATAGGAACAAGAATTTATTTATTATAGTCTATTATGTACAAGTAATGTACCCATTTACAAAGACGAGAAACAATGTGTTTCCCATAAACATAGTCGAAAAAATCCCCTACCAGTGTAGTAGGGGAAAAACCCGTCGTTCCTCTACTATTGCCTCTCCCCCAATCCGAGAACGACCATTAGTGAATCACATCTCTTCATGGTGCTATGTGCGCGCCGAATCAACTAGGTTGAACCCGCGATTCCAAAGCCCGGGTTACAAAATCGAAAAAAACAAAATACAAGAGTGCTTCCCCCAAACTACAAGCTTCTCTCCAAACTTCCATTTACCCGCTGCCAGGGCGATACCCAACCTCTCCCCATTCTATCTAAGCAGACACAACCATTGCCCATTCAACTTTGACCATGATCGACCTCAGAAGTCTTTGACACCCAACAAAGATGACGCCACATCCCTCTTAGCCGAGTCCCACACCTCTCTCTAATCCCGTTCAGTGCCCTCGAAAATTCTATGATTCCTTTCCATCCAAATCCAACCCGCCTTCTAGAGGCCACGCTTCCCTGTATACACATAGCTAGACACTCTTCAATCATCCATGGATGAATCCAACACATGCCTAGATCGGCTACCAAAACACCCCAAGTCTTTTTTTTGTAAAATCATAAGACACAAATACGTGATTCGTAGATTCTTAATTGTTCTTGCATATAATAACACACCGATGGGGGGAGATATAGCCAAATCAGGTATGCGTCTTTGTAGGATAGTCACTACACTTACCTTGTCCGTCCACACCAACCAAGATAAGAATTTGTAGGTGTGGGTCCTCTCCAAATCAAGTTATGAGTCTCAACATTCATCTGCTCCCTATTAGTGTTCAGGCCTACCATAGCCGAATGAACTATGAACATATTGGAGGGATCCAATTTCCACACATTCCTATCTATTTGGATTCCCCCAGTCTCACACCAGAGATTCTCACCATCAAACCCTCCATCTCGGCTCTCTCATGACCATTGAACCTTTGTTTCTCCTAAGAAGTAAATTCCATTAGCCTGATTGGTGAACATTGGGAGGAGACACTACCAGATCCGCAATGAAAGCTTGTGGCTTTCTAGATAAATTATACAACAAGGGGAGCTCAAATTTGAAGGCTCTTTGACCTATCCACCTATCCTCCCAAAATCGAATTTGGCAGCCATTTCCCACTTTATAAGATACACCCATTATAAAAGAAATTCCAACACCTCGCGATTGCCTTCCAAGAGGCGCAATATGAAGGCTTGAACTTCTGATTAGGGTCCTAGTCATTAGCATATCTACAGTAAATACTTCGAATAATTTGAGCCCAAAGCGCATCCCTTTCTTCTTGGAATCTTCACAACGACTTCGGTAGGAGGGCTTTATTTCTCTCTTCAAGACTATGAACACCAAGCCCCCCATCCATCTTTGATTTTGTTACCATATCCCATGCGATAAGAGCGTATGAATCATTGGAACCCATCCGCTGCCATAAGAACTGGAGCATCAATTACTCCCCCTTCATGGCTACACCTTTTGGTAAGTAATACAAGGATATAAAGTATAAAGGCATGGCTTCCAACAGCGGAAACACCATGGTAAGTCGACCACCCCTAGAATAGTTTCCCCCTTTCCATCCGTCTAGCCGTTTTGTAATCTTCCCCACCACTGGCTCCCAAAAAGCACTCGACCTCGGGTTGCCTCCCAAAGACATACCAAGGTAATTGACATGCCATCCCCCCGTCGCACACCCAACCTCCCTAACCGCATGTTCAACCACATGTGTATCGACATTTAGTCCCATCAACAAAGACTTGTTGCGGTTAAGCCGCAACCTAGAAATTCTGTAAAACGTATGTACAACTCGCATCATGTCTTTCACTGCCTCTTTGTCACCTTCCATAAACAACAGATAATCATCTGCAAACTGTAGGTGAGATACATTTACTTTATCACTCCCAACTTTAAGCCCTCTGATCCTACCATGAACCTTTTCCGCATTAAACATTCTCCCCAACACATCGACCACTAAGATGAACTGAAATGGAGACATCGGGTCTTCCTGCCGCAATCCCCGCTTTGCATAAAACTTCCCTCTAGGTCGACCATTAATCAAAATAGAAAAGTTAGCTGAGGCTATACAACCTCAAATCCACATCCTCCTTCGTCCACCAAAACCCTTTTTCTCTAACACTCGGTCTAAAAATTTCCAATCCACACAATCGTATGCCTTTGCAAAGTCAAGCTTGAGAACAAAAGCCTTACGTTTCTTCTGCTTCACATACTCTATAACCTCACTAGCCACCAATACCGACTCTAGCATTTGGCGCCCTGGGACAAAAGCATTTTGTTCTCTAGCAATGTATGGGTAACAACCCCTCGTAGCCGTAGTGCGAGCACTTTCGACAAGATCTTATACATGGATGTAACCAAACTGATAGGGCGAAAATCAGACACATGTCCCGATAACTTTCCTTTTGGGATTAAACAAATGAATGTGTGGTTCATGAGCGAACTCACCACTCCATTCCTATAAAACTCCTTCATAAATGCCATGATATCATTCTTCAATATGCTCCAACGCTCTTTATATACTCCCATTGTGTAGCTATCTGGTCTAGGTGCTTTATCACCTTCACAGCTGCATATGGCCCTCCACACCTTTTCTTCAGAAAAGTCACTTTCCAAGGCTCCCATCACGTTTTGATCAATTAGACTCCACTCAAACCCGTCGATCTCCCACTTCTATTCATTGGTTGTGAAATAAAGATCATTATAGAATCCCACAATGATGGACTCAACTACCTTCGGGTCTTCCGTAAACTCTCTTACGGGGGTGTAAATACGATCAATAACACTCATGCCCTTCCTAATACTTAACATCTGATGGAAGAAACGAGTATTTGCATCGCCTTCCTTTGCCTATTTTTTTAAGTTTCTGGTGAGCCATTCGCCCTTCTATAAGCAACACATGCTCTAGTTCCTACTTCAAATCCCTTCTAGCTACCTATTTCTCCATACTCCATTCTGGTAAGCCTTCCTCCTGGATCAACTTCGCAATATATGTATAGTATAATACAATCAAAGACATAATACTTATATAGACCCTAACTCTACCCGCAATCACTTCCCAAATAGAGTTCTAAGGCAAGTACATCGGGTTTTCACATATAAGATTTGTTTATTAAGTTTATCCAATTTCTTTTAACTTTTCCTGAGGCTCCATCGACCTTGCTCTGATACCAACTGTGGTGACCCCGCGCCCCGAGGCTGCCGAGTGAGCTGCTACGCGGGTCCCACAGTCCTGCCGCGTCAACGCCACGTCAACGCTCCTTGATATTCGTGCTAACTCGTTAATCAGTGATTATATCAATCAATTATTCAATTATTAGTTAGCATTTCATTTTTCATTTACAGAGTTGCAACTGGATAATCAGTAATTTACCGTGAAAGTCCTTACATAACGTAACCATATATTTTTAATAACTTTCAAGTCATATAGAGCACTAGTCCTAATCTGGAAAACCCAGAATAAAGTACATTCTATATCAGGTGACATCATACTGTGATAAGAATATATATAATGTAAAGTGCCTATCAAGTCTCTCATGCCCCAAAAGTAAAAACAAATTATAAAAATGAACACGTACTTGTAAGTCTCGGATTTTAGGCAATCAGAGATAGTTGTCTACAACCTCCTTGCCCTTACTGGTACTAGGATCTACACTCATTCATCGCAATAAATAGACGACGAGTCTAGACCATGCATTCAATAATAGAGAGGCAAAAAATAATGTTAAATAAACATGCAGAAATAAACGTGCAATTGTAAGATAATCACATGCATAAATAGCACCAATAGAAACCAAATAATTTTGTCACGCTTAGCAAACTAGACCATACTTCTTCAATTCGGATGATCTCAGCAGCTCGTACCACACTGGCTCACATATGGACTACTAGCGAAGGATTGGTCCGTATCACAACCCACTGAACACGTGCACCGATGAGGTTAGTAGCTCAGGTTGCCATTCACCGAGGGCGCAAGTGACACATGCTATGGTCTAGCATACTAGAGCCCGTACAACACAACATCCGAATAAACCCCAGCGGCGAACAAAACTACTAACCATTATACCAAATCAAAGCAATGATAGAATATGGATAATGAACAACAAAGAAGACAAGATAGCATAATTAAAATAATTAAATACACAAGATGTGTTTCTTAAGGGATTTACACACCTCAAATCGCACTCCGAAGCCCGAAAACACCCCGGTCTGACCCCACTAGGCTCCCGACAACCGTAACATAGCCCTCGAATCCCTTGAGATCCATTTTCCAGTGTTTTAGAGTGCCTTAAGGTGTTTAAATTAAGTTTAGAGTTCTATTTCCCAAAACAACCCCTTGAAGACTAAATAAAGTTTCAACTTTCAATTTAAGATCATATGTTGTAGCGCAAATTAGACCATTATAAATTCTAAATCATCAAAGACACAACATGAAAGTTTATTTTCTATGTCTTACCTTTCTAAAAAGGTTTGGTTTGCAAAATTCTGATTTTAAATAAAAGAGATATCGAACTTCTACTAAAATAGCTCAAATTGGAATCGAATCCGACCAGCAATATTGTAAAAGTCATTTCTCCAAATATATAGCTCAAAAACTCATGCACGGTTTTGTTGGGTTTTGGGGTTCATACGCAGCGGAAATTACAAAACAATTTTGACAAAACCCCAACAGATCCAAATCTAATTCCATTAAAAATGTTTAAACCATGAAAACTTAATCATACCTCGGTCGCAATATACATTTCCGAAGGTTGATCGATCTCTAAGGCGCTGCCAACGACGAACGCCCTCTCCCAGCAGTCCACACACGAACGGCGGCCGAGATTCAAAGTGCTAGCTTCGAGAGAATACCAAACCTTTTGTTTCTCTCCAAAACGATTCAGAGCGTACCAGAAAACCCTAATTCGTTTCTAAAACGAAAATAGAGTTTCGGCCCTTAATCTTTCCTCTCTATGTGTTCTAACTTAAAGCGTCTATTTATACAACCCTTGTATATAGATGGTTAAGTAAATTACACATATACCCCTACTTAAAGAAATATAAGTGTAATACACCACAAGGACGTTTCTGTCATGAATTTTATCATATAAAATTCATTTTTCTGAACCATCTTAAAATCTCGCAAAACCATTCTTAGTGTGCGACCCAATAGGCTCATACAACGTTGGTAGTGTACCAAAACACATTTTGGTATACAAGTCATAAGCGGCCTCTAGCAAGACATTATGACTACCCAAGTTGTACGAATATCAAATCGATACAACCTAATCAATAGTGTATATAACATCATTTTGTCACACGATATCCTTTTGATCAAACATGAGACATGGAATTGTCATCCAACATGTTCAATCGTACTAGTCTCGATCTCTAGGTAGACTGAAAACATCCAAGTGACATTGATCAATATCAATTCACTTAGACTAGGCCTTTTAACAGTCTAACACATCAAGGGATCCACTGGATATCTCTCTATATATGAGAGGGACAAATTATATCTCGATTACACAACTTCATCACATTGCTCACACAGTAACCAATCACAACCTTTATAATCGTCCTTAAAGGTTAAAGACAACGTTTGATTGTGTCAAATCAACTTGTGTTCTAATGTTGAAGTCTCTTGTAATCTCAAGTCGAAGGACTGAAAAATATACCTATCATGAGAAACAACTATGACTTAATCCATGTGATGTTCTCATAGCGAAATGGTCGGTCCAAGACTTTATTCCCTAACAAGTACTCGTGATCTTGATTCGTATCCCTATACGTGTAATCATCATATGATAATCAATCAAGACTCACACTAGTTTTAATTCATTATAGTTCCCAGTATAATGATCGACTAGGGACATTTATGATATTTCTGTAAATACCCATGGATCTTATTATAATGTAAACATGCAAATTAATTATAATAAACAAAGAAATGAAATCCTCTATTTTATTAACTAAAAGTATTCATAAAGACAGTTAATGGATTGACCTAGGGCACATGCCCCAACATCTCCCACTTGCACTAGGGCCAATCATGCATGCATCTAATGCCTAATGATCTAACATGACCATCATGTTTTGCTTGTGGAAGAGCTTTTGCCAATGGATCCGCAACGTTGTCTTCAGTAGGTACTCTGCAAATCTTCACGTCTCCCCTCTCAATAATTTCTCTGATGAGATGAAAACGCATGAGTATATGTTTGGATCTGTGGTGTGATCTAGGTTCCTTGGCCTGTGCTATTGCCCCGTTATTGTCACAATACAAACAAACAGGGTTAGCGATACTTGGAACCACACCTAGTTCATAAATGAACTTTTTGATCCAAACTGCCTCCTTTCTTTGCATCGACGCCGCAATATACTCGAAACTTCATTGTAGAATTTGCCACGCTTTCTTGCTTCGAACTTTTCCAACTTACTGCACCCTCATTCAAAGTAAACACATATCCAGACTGCGATCTAAAATCATCTATATCGCTTTGAAAACTTGCATCTGTGTAACCATTTACAACTAGATCATTTTCAAAACCTCCATGACTCAAGAGCATTTCCTTAGTCTTTCTTAAGTATTTAAGAATGTTCTTTACTGCTATCCAGTGACTCTCACCAGGATCTGACTGATATCTGCTTGTAGTGCTCAAAACATATGATACATCAGGTCGAGTGCATAACATGACATACATGATAGATCCAATAGGCCGATGCATATGGAATCTTATTCATACGGTCTCGCTCATCATTTGTCTTAGGACATTGAATCTTGCTGAGACTTATGCCATGAGACATTGGCAACAATCCGCTTTTAGAGTCTTGCAAACTGAACCTATTCAGCACCTTGTCTATGTAAGCACTCTGACTTAGACCGATTAGCCTCTTAGATCTATCCCTATAGATCCTTATCCCTAGGATATAGGCTGCATCTCCTAAGTCTTTCATTGAGAAACACTTCCCTAACCAAGACTTGACATTCCGCAATGTTGGGATGTCATTTCCAATGAGTAATATATCATCAACATACAGTACCAGAAAAATAACTACACTCTCACTGACCTTCTTGTATACACAAGGCTCATCTTCGTTCTTAATAAAACCAAAATCCTTGATTGCTTCATCAAAACGAAGATTCCAACTCCGAGAAGCTTGCTTTAATCCATAAATGGATCTTTGAAGCTTGCATACCTTCCTAGAATTCTCAGGATGTACAAAACCTTCAGGTTGTGTCATATACACGTCCTCAAGCAACTTTCCATTAAGAAATGTTATTTTTACATCCATTTGCCATATCTCATAGTCATAATATGCAAAGAAATGGAAATTAAAATTCTTATGGATTTAAGCATGGCTATCGGCGAAAAAGTTTCATCATAATCAACACCTTGAGTCTGCTCAAACCTTTTGCTACAAGTCTTGCTTTAAAAGTATGCACTTTGCCATCCATGTCGGTTTTCTTCTTGAAAACTCAATTACATCCAATGGTCTTACCACCTTCAGTAAATCAACCAAGTTCCAAACTTGGTTATCATACATGGATTGCATCATCTGAGTTCATGGCACTTAGCCATTTATCCGAGTCCGGGTCCAGTTATAGCCTCTTGATAAGTGGTGGGCTCATTTTGATCCATAAGCAACACATCAGGACTATCAGTAATGAGAAATTCGAATCTCTCTGGCTCATATCTTACCCTACCAAATTTACGTGGGCCTTGTGTCACTTGTGGAGGTTCAACTAGTTCAGAACGTTGTTGAACTTCCATTAGCGGTTCAGTGTTTATCTGTGATTCTTAAACTTCTTCAAGATTTATTTCTCTCCCTCTAGTGTCTTTTGAAATAAACTATTTTTCCATAAAGGCACCATACCGAGCAACAAACACTTTGTTCTCAGCGGGATTATAAAAGTAATATCCTTTTGTTTCCTTAGGATACCCCACAAATAAACACTTGTCAGATTTAGGTGCTAGTTTTTCTGAGACTTGTCGCTTTACGTAAGCCTCACAACCCCAAATCTTAAGGAAATACAAACTAGGTCTCTTCCCGTACCATATCTCATATGGTGTTTTATCAACCGCTTTAGAAGGAACTCGATTTAGAGTGAAAGCTGCAGTTTGTAATGCATAACCCCAAAAGGATAATGGAAGATCTGCATGACTCATCATAGATCGAACCATATCTAATAAGGTTCGATTTCTCCTTTCAGAAACTCCATTCCATTGTGGAGTTGCTGGTGGAGTCAATTGGGAGACAATCCCACAATTTCTAAGATGATCATCAAATTCTTGGCTCAAATATTCACCACCTCGATCTGATCGAAGTGTTTTGATATTTTTACCAAGTTGATTTTGCACTTCATTTTGAAACGTTCGAAACATCTCAAATGATTCAGCCTTATGTTTCATAAGATATACATAACCATATCTCTTTGAAATCATCGAAAATGTAATGAAGTACTGATAACCTCCTCTAGCCATTGTGTTTATATGACCGCATACATCAGTATGTATTAGACCCAATAAATCACTTGCCCTTTCACTGTGTCCAGTAAAGGGACTTTTAGTCATCTTGCCTAGTAAACAAGATACGCACGTTTCATATGTTTCTAAATCAAATGAATCTAGAAGTCCATCTTTATGGAGCTTCGTTATGCGTTTCTCATTTATGTGCCCGAGACGACAATGCCAAATATAGGTTTGATTCAAATCATTTGACTTGAATCTCTTTGTATTTATGTTAAAGACTGGAGTATCAGTGGACTTTTTCATGCTTAGAATATAAAGACCATCACAGAAATCAGCATTTGCATAAAATATGCCTTTACGAGAAATGGAACATCTATTATTCGCAATAATAAAATCAAAACCATCCATATCCAAACATGAAACAGAAATGATGTTTCTGCTCAAGGCAGACACAAAATAACAATTATTTAAAGTTAAAATAAGTCCACTAGGTAAGACTAAGTCATATGATCCAATAGCCAGGGCAGCAACTCTTGCTCCATTCCCTACGCGGAGGATGACTTCTCATTTCTTCAACTTTCTACTTCTGGTGAGTCCCTGCACATTTATACAAATGTGAGATCCACATCCGGTATTTAGTACCCAGGAATCACTAGTAGATAAATTAATTTCAATAACATAAATACCTAGTAGTGGTAGTCGCACTACCCTTTTTCTTCTTTAGATCTTCCAGATAGAGTTTGCAATTTCTGAACCAATGTCCAAGTGCATGGCAGAAATGACAATTTCCTTCCTTTTCTTTTGGGTGTTTTGAAGCAGGAACAGGCTGGGGCTTGACTTGTTCCACAGGCTTTGCGACAGGTGCAACAACAACCTTGGCAACTTTAGCCTTGCCTTTGCCTTTCTTCTTCATTCCCTTTCCCTTTTGGACCATCAACACATTACTGGAGGGTTTCTTGATATTTTGTTCAGCAGTTTTGAGCATCAAATGCAACTCTGAAATTGATTTCTCCATATTATTCATATTGTAGTTCATCACAAATTGTGAGTAACTCTCCGTAATGAATTCAGGGATCAAATCCGTAGCCAACTCTTGGCTTATGGGAAATCCGAGTCTATCAAGCTGGTCAACATAGCCCTTCATCTTAAGAACATGAGGACTAACGACGCACCCTCAGTCATCTTGCAAGAATGTAGGTTCTTGACTGTCTCTCGACCTTTCTTGCCTAGCTTGTTTGGGAACATTTCCTTCAAATTACAACCATGTCGTAGGCTTCCATTAGTTCCATGTCCTTCGAAGTTTAGGAACCATAGTTGCCAGCATAATACATGCAACATCAGTAGAATCGTTGACATGCTTATTATGCGCATCCTTCACAGCTTTCGTAGCATTGGCTGGTGGGTCCTCAGGGATTGGAGCATCCAGGACATACAACTTGCGTTCATGCTTGAGAACGATTCTCAAGTTTCTGAACCAGTTAAGAAAGTTAGTCCCAGATAGCTTATCCTTCTCAAGGATGGATCGCAGTGATAGGGGATTATTGTTACTTGAATATGCCATTGATCTACAATAAAGATTATGCAAAGTTTATTTTAGTATAGAGGAATAAACTCCCACTAAAGTAACAACCCTCCTAAAACATACTGTTTATTTAGGGGACTAAAATCCATATTTCACCTAATTCTATGATAGCTATGGCATGAAACACATAACTAGATTATTTAGGTAGGTAACAATTACCAATTACATCTTATGTAATTTTAAATACTTTTATGAGATACGGGACATCTTATGTCTTAACATGTTTTTTATCTCATCATGTGCCTAAAGCTCAAAACTATTTTGATAGCTTTATTAAGTCGGACCATTTTTAAATATTTAGGTAACTCTTACCCAACTTGTCTTACCAAGATAACACAATACACCCAGCTATGGCTGAAACTATATTAGTGTGATCGAGGCTTTGACAAGTGTTTAAATGGATGGCTCGAGACTTAAAATTTAATAGAGGGATTTTATTCAGTTTTTAGTGATTTTATGTAAACAATGAAATATCATATATTTTATTGATTTGTTCAATCACTAAACAATTTGGAAATTTTTATACTGTTCACTAATAAAAGAATTTTCGTGCGCTAGGATTAGTTAGACGTCGGTTCCGCTAACTAATGGGTACCTAGGTCTACAGTTCCACAAATCAGAATCAAGATTCAATGGCATATCATGGTCTTCAATCATTTCCTAAAAATCATTAATTTAAATTCTTTTAGATTAGCTATGGAAAATTGACATCCGCCAGAAATCCCTAATTCCCTTAATCTCGATAGTCAGGACGTCTGCCACTAACTACTTCCCTAATTAATGCATAACCCTAGACATCCGCCAATCGGGTTTAACACACTAACTGTAATAACAAGGATCCGTGAGAATACTAATCCTAAATAACCAAATCGCGTTCGCTTTCGATTTAACCTAGATTCAATTGTTGCACACTCAAGAACCGAAAGGTTTTTACAGCGAACGGGTGAGTGTTCGTCACTTTATTGGTCTAAAAGTACAATTACGGATATAATCGGTCCAAATAACTATAGATTGTCCACCTAAAAGCATGGACTAGCCAGATACATACCCTAGATCTAAACCATATTCATTAAAACCAACAACAATGAAATAAGAGAAATTAAATTAAATTAAATAATAAACATCATAGATCTCACAAGTTATGCCATGAATCAAGAATTCCGACTTGTTTCCCCTCTGACCTAGGCAATAATTTGATTAGCCGGACATGGTCAAGAGCCTCTGGCTTCCAAAAATAATAAAAGTCGATGTTATGTATATACTTAAGTTCCTAATATAATAAACTACTAAAAATTGGTCCCGGAGGTGAGAGAAACTAATTTTGGTGGTTGGTGGAGTGACACATGCGCCGAGGAGCATCCATGGGCTGTTTTTTGGCTTGAAAATTGGGGTCTGCCACGTGTCAATGCGTAATTGGATGAGAGAGCTGTCGCACGACACGTGTCACGACGTGAATGGAGAAACAGCTGCTTCATGACGTGTTGGATTGGTGGAGGTCGCCACGTGTTGCTCGGTTGTGCATTGTAACAATCGCATAAAGTCGCCGAAAAAATGGGATAGTGTGGCAGTACGGGTCCCGAGGAGAATTGAGAGCAGCTGAGGCGAGAGGAAATGAATTGTTATGAGCTGTGCAGGTGAGGTGGACAAATAGAAGGCTGATATGTGGTAGCTGGTGTCCAATGGAGAGCAGATGCGTGGCGGACATGAAGTGGAGAAATCGCACGACTTTGTGACCGAATTCATGGGAGAGAACAGTGCACGCATCTCGAGGGTATCTAACAACTCTAAAAAACGCGTGTCTTAAGTGTGTCACTCTGGGGCGTTACTTGGTCTACTGTCTCCTATTCTATCCACTACGCAGCATGTAACTCGAAGCAAATCGTCTGACATCTGATCACTGCATGTAAATACTCCATTTTGACTATTTTTTCGCCCCGGATTCAACCACGCACTCCGTTTCACCTGAAAATGACCAATAAATATAATTAAATATATATTTTAGAGACTTTCCACATTAAATATACTAAAATAAACTACTAACATTCTATAAATACCGACTTATCAAATACCCCAAACTTAAGACTTTGCACGTCCCGAACAAAGGTGTAGATGACAGCACAAACTAAACTAGACTCCTAATATAGTAATGAACCTAACTAATCCTATACCCGATTCAAAATTCATGGAGTTCCTCTGACTTACATAGCCATCAAGTTAACAATCCACTCAAGAAATTTCGGAGTCATGATATGTCAAGACTCGCAACACAAACACAATTAAGATCACACTTTAAAGACATAGATTCGGTCAAGACAAAGGTCATCAACTACTCATGAGTTTTCTTGGTCTATACATTCAAGCACGCAAGTTTAAAATCTCACTTATTCTAGTGAAAGCACTCGAGCTAAATCTTTTTATTTGATGAGTTTTCACAACTTCCGCCTTTATTTTTGATTTTTTTTTCATATTTTTTCTTTTTTTTTTCAACAAATACGGTCCCTGCTCCATTTCCTATGGACCGATTTTCTCACTTTTTCCCGCCACAAGTTTCCCTGCTCCATTTCCTATAGAAACCTGTGGGATCCTCTATATTAAGAAAACTCCTGTTAGCCCTTCTCACTTTAACTATAATTAAGCAAATTCCCTAATATGGGTTAAAATATTATCACTTGCACAATTTTGACCGTCTACTCATTTTTGGATCTAGCACAAGACTTAACCATCATACTAAGTCCCTAATCATGAAATCAAAAAAATGCTGAGCTACGGACTCGAGTGAGTGTTTCTCCTAGTTTTCCCTAAGTTTCAAGTCAAAACCGCAACCGTAGTGTACTCATCCATAACCAAAGGCATTAAACAAAGTTTTGGGTGACTCTAAACAATAAAAAAATAAAAAGCTATACTAAACACATGCATGAAAGTGTATCAACTACTAATGAAATGAGAGAGAAATATGAAGGGACAAGAAATGAAAGAAATGATGTAGAACACTACCATTACCATCTGACAACCGCATATACCTGCATAAAAAATTAAACGATCTCACCTGCGGTCTTTCGCAAAAGAACCATTCAACTCAATCCACAAATTCTAAAGTACCCCCAAACGTATTCTGAACCTTGGCCTCAAGGTTCAAAACAAGTCAAAGAATCCATGCAACAAGAAAAAATATTGGTGAAAAAGAACATGGATAAATAAATAAGAAGATGGTACAAATGCATGCATAACAAAAGTCTCTAAGAACTAGTGAATGCACAAAATCTCTCATGTCTAGGTGATTAAGGAAACTATGAAAAAACAATCATAACAAGAGAAAGAACTAGTAAACATAGAAGTTAATTCAAATAATTCCTATCAAATCTTGCGAGCCCAAAGTCTGTCAACTAAGGGTGAAATCAACAAGATGATGGAATGAAGTCTAGGGTTTTGGGTCTACTCAAAGACCAGCCACTAATGCGGCGACTTAAGTGCCACTAATGCGGCGACTTAAGTTGGTTATGACCCAACCAAGTCTCAAAACACCTAAAATCTTATAAACATGTTAATTCCAAAAAAAAAAGGCTCACGTTATGCTAAAAAATATAATCCATAGTCAAACCTGACAAAACTTAAGGGGTGCCCCAATTTATTAAAGTAAATAAATAAATAAAATTAATAATAATAATAATAATAATAAAAAATAAAAATACAAAAGAAAGAAAACCAATCCCCGACAACGGCGCCAAAACATTGACGCGTGCCGTGCGCGTCAATAAAATAAAGTTCATAAACCAACTATTTTGTAGAATATTGGCAAATGGTCGATCCCACATAGATTGATAGTCTTTCTAAGGTTAAAAACAATAAAAAGGGAAATCGGGGGTTTTAAAATAAATTAATTTAACTAACTAAACTAAAATAAACTAAATAAATAAAATAATGAAAATAATTTTCGAAACAATTAATGGGTACCTAGGTCTACAGTTCCACAAATCAGAATCAAGATTCAATGGCATATCATGGTCTTCAATCATTTCCTAAAAATTATTAATTTAAATTCTTTTAGATTAGCTATGGAAAATTGACATCCGCCAGAAATCCCTAATTCCCTTAATCTCGATAGTCAGGACGTCTGCCACTAACTACTTCCCTAATTAATGCATAACCCTAGACATCCGCCAATCGGGTTTAACACACTAACTATAATAACAAGGATCCGTGAGAATACTAATCCTAAATAACCAAATCGCGTTCGCTTTCGATTTAACCTAGATTCAATTGTTGCACACTCAAGAACCGAAAGGTTTTTACAGCGAACGGGTGAGTGTTCGTCACTTTATTGGTCTAAAAGTACAATTACGGATATAATCGGTCCAAATAACTATAGATTGTCCACCTAAAAGCATGGACTAGCCAGATACATACCCTAGATCTAAACCATATTCATTAAAACCAACAACAATGAAATAAGAGAAATTAAATTAAATTAAATAATAAATATCATAGATCTCACAAGTTATGCCATGAATCAAGAATTCCGACTTGTTTCCACTCCGACCTAGGCAAGGATTTGATTAGCCGGACATGGTCGAGAGCCTCTGGCTTCCAAAAATAATAAAAGTCGATGTTATGTATATACTTAAGTTCCTAATATAATAAACTACTAAAAATTGGTCCCGGGAGGTGAAAGAAACTAATTTTAGGGGTTGGTGGAGTGACACGTGCGACGAGGAGCATCCAGGGGCTGTTTTTGGCTTGAAAATAGGGGTCTGCCATGTGTCAATGCGTAATTAGATGAGAGAGTTGTCGTATGACACGTGTCGCGACGTGAATGGAGAAGCAACTACTTCATCACGTGTTGGATTGGTGGAGGTCGTCACGTGTCACTCGGCTGTGCATTGTGACAATCGCACAAAGTCGCCGAAGAAATGGGAGAGTGTGGCAGCTCGGATCCCGAGTAGAATCGAGAGGCGGCTGAGGCGAGAGGAAATGAATAGTTATGACTCTGTGCAGGTGAGCTAGACAAATGGAAGGCTTACACGTGGTAGCTGGTGGCCAATGGAGAGCAGACGCGTAACGGACATGAAGTGAAGAGAAATCGCACGACTTTGTGAGCGAGTTCATGAGAGAGAACAATGCACGCATCTCGAGGATATCTAACAACTCTGAAGAACGCGTGTCTTAAGTGTGTCACTTAGGGGCGTTACTTAGTCTACTGTCTCCTATTCTACCCACTACGCAACACGTAACTCGAGGCAAATCGTTTGGCATCTGATCACTGCATGTAAATACTCCATTTTGAGTATTTTTTTCGCCCCGGATTCAACCGCGCACTTTGTTTCACCTGAAAATGACCAATAAATATAATTAACTATATATTTTAGAGACTTTCCACATTAAATATACTAAAATAAACTACTAAAGTTCTATAAATACCGACTTATCACTGCTCGTCTCTTCAAAAAATAAAAGCTGTGGCGAAATTATAGATGACACCACTACTACTTTTCGTTTCACAGAGAGGAAGATTTGACGGAACTACAGACGACGCCACACTTGTCGCTTCATGGAAAAAAATGTATGGAACAACAGACGACATCATTCTTGTCTCTTCACGGGGAGGAACATGTAACAGAATAATAGATGAAGTCACTCTCTCATGATCCTCATGTATTCTCTTCGTATGAAGGGTGAATCTGTGGCAGGACAACTGACGATGCCATTTATTCACGATCTTCTGTTTGTTATCTTCATGGGGAGGATGATATGGCAGAACTAACTAACGACGCCGAATCTCGCTCCCAAATAGACTAAACTATAATACTCGGTGCCAAAACTTCGGTTCAATACCAAAACTTCCGAGAATGGAATGTCTTGCTTCTCTTCTCTTAGTACTTAACCTTGCTGAAGGTGAGTCATGTCCCTGAACATACTCGACTATGTTAGTGCTCATTACCAGACTGTCACGACCCAAATCTCTAACCCCGTTTTAATTCTTTAATCAGGATCACCGACCCTTGACGTGGGACCTACACCGTGATACGTGCACCGACCGAGGCACGTGGCCGAGGTATATTGTATTTTTGTATTGATGTATGCCTAGTGTTATGTATTGTGTAGACTTACTAAGTCGGTTTGTACAGTTGTAGGCGTCGAGACGAGAGCGGGGACACGCCTCGAGTAGCGTGCGAGCCGGGGAACCGGGTAGTTAACATTTTGGTAAGTCTTATTTAATACTAATATGAAATAAGGAATTACTTATAAGCCTATGGTTGTGTTTGTTAATGTAAATCAAATTAAAGGCCTATAGTTGAGTAAATTAAATGGAAAACATATGATTGGTTTAGAGATACACATTGACACATCTACGAACTAGGTGAGTAATAAAATGGTGTCACTTGAGGTTGAGTTAGTGGGATATATGGCAAGAGGTGGACCATTAGATATTCCTCGGGATATATAAATCCATGGAGATCAAGGGCTAGGAAGGAACATCACCTTAATATATAATATTAGTGATCAAACAACATGCAAACCAAATCACTCATTCATTTTTGCTGGAGAAGAAGAAGGAATTGCTGGAGATGAGTGAATCATCAAGGTGTTGAAGGAATCCATGGGAGTTGGTGAGAAATCCTCAAGTTAGGGTGCTACATCAACTAGGTACACATCCTTTTAGTTGAAATTAGAACAAGTTCTGGTTTTAAGCTAATTTCAGAAGGTAGATGATTGAGTATTTGAAATTGATTTATATATTTAGATTCCTCATTTCAAGCTGATAATCCAGCTTTATTGAAGTTCTTAATTTGCTTTTGAAATCATATAGATATGAATTTTTGAAGTTGCAACACCAAAACTAGAATTCTGCATGTCATCTTAGGAATCAACCTGGGTAATTTGGTCATAATCTGCCCATTTTAGATCCAAATTGATCCAAACCAGTGGCATTTGAAAGCTTATTTAAAGGACAATAACTTTGCTTAACTGAAGGTATTCTAATTCAAATGTTTTAATACCCAAACATGCTCTACAAATAGGAATTGGAATTAAAAAGGAAAGTTTTGAAGCTAAACTTGTTAAGGGCATAACTCCTTTACTACTTATCCAAATAAGCTTAACTTTTAGTATGTTGTATTTGGATATATTTTCTGCCTTATGACCAAAACTTAAATTTTTAGGAACTATAGATTAGGAGAAATAGATTTTCTAAATCCGCTGGTCGGATTAAATTCCAATTAGACCTATGTTTAGTAAAATCATGACATGTCTTTCATTTTAAATCAGAATTTTGAAAACTAAACCTTTCCGGAAAGCTAAGACAGAGACCAACAATAATTGTACTGATGAAGGATTTTGATATTTGGACCATTTCATACCTAAAGGTGCATTAAAATATAGGACTGAAATTGAAACTTAATTTAGTCTTTAGGTGCTGATTTAGGAAAATTGATTTAAAGTCTATTGAACCAATTTTAATACACAATAAACACCACTAAATTGAGCTTAAACCCACTATATTTGAACTAATGAGACACCAAACTCAGGAACCTAGAAAAAGGGTAAGGGAGAGCGAATACAAGATTTGGAGTATCTGGAGGCCTGTAAAGCTAGGATTGTACTTTGTTGTTGTGAGTATACCCAATGACAACTTTACTTGGCATTTCATTTCTATTAATTGTTGTCCTTGCATAGTCCTTTTGACTATTTTGCCTTTGTATTCTTATATCATGTGTTCTTTGTGTCTATGCTCACTTGATGAGTCTAGTTTGCATGATATCCATTCATTTGATTTGATTCATTGATTCTATCCCATGCTATGTCTATTCTTGTTGTTTTAAATGTGAATTGAATGATAAATAGCATGTTATTAGGCTAGTGAATATCTTATAAATGTTTAAGATGACTTGTATTCCTTATTTGTTTAGGTGTGTAGATGTGCCTATGCCTTGACAATCCATACTTGGTATTTCTTGAAATTTTAAAAGTAGTTTTTGCATTTAGGTCCCGTACTCGATCGAGGTGTGCGCGACTCAGAGGTTAGAGTCCCTGGGGATGTTGGCGCATGTTACTTGACACTGTATGACACTAGGGGTTAGAGTCCCTGAGGTGGTCTACACACCGGGGTTAGAGTCCCTGGTAAAACTTGGGTTAGAGTCCCTTGTGCTATATGATTATTGAGTCGGAGTGACATGTTTCACTGCCGACCGGACCTAAATCACCACTACTTAGCCTAGTGTAAGTATCACTCGTTTAACTCTGGTATTTACTCGCATATGGTTTATTTTCCAGTTTCCCATTTATATGCTTTTAAATACCATTTGAGTATTTGGAAATGCAAATTAAACTTGTCATCGGTGATTACTGTTTTATTCTTGTACTCACCGTCCTTTTATGACGGTGGGTGCAGAGCGTCTACCAAATAGAAAGGGCAAAGAGAAGATCGACGATTATCCCTGAGCCCGCGGTGCGTCACTGCATCGATTGTAGGTCTTCTTTGGGTATTTTGATTGTATATGTTATATATGTCTTTCAGATACTATTTAGGGTTGTATATTGGGTTGAGCGTTAGTTTCCCCGACTTGACTTAGACTATTTTACTATTTCACTGCATTTTGAGGACTTTATATATGTGATGTCATTTCCTGGTTTTCCACACTTAAAATTTTATAAATGGCTTCCGCATAAGTTACTAATTGCTTTCCGCATAATCAATAAGACTTCCGCTAATTAGTTAATTTAATAAAAAGTTTTAATTAACTCTAAATTTTATAAACTGGTAAGACTAGTGTATTACTTATCCTGAACACGAGAAAATAGGCGTCTAGGTTGTAAATGGTGACTAATACGTAGTTAAGTCCTGCGTGGTTGTGATTAGGGCTTAATTACAGGATTAGGTCGGGCGGTGCCCTAGATTAGGAGAGGGGCGTCATAGTTGGTATTGAGCCTAGGTATTAGAACCTTAGGGATAAATAAGAAAAACACGAACTCGTAGAAAACAGAAACCTTAGAAGTGGAAACCAGATGATCCTTGCCTAGAAACTATTTTGTTGGGAATTGAGTGAAGGTGAGATGGTGATTTCTTATATGTACGTGTTAGTTTCTATATGTATATATATGCGTTATGCCACGTAGTAGCTGATTCGCGTTCCCTATCCACTTGAAGACACCGATGGGGGATTCGTGGGAGGTTGGAGACACATGAGCTAGCGACAGTCAGCCTCCCACCGTATCAGTTGACAATTTTTAGAGGATGTCTGACCAGACGACCGCTCAGGAGCGACGGAGTTGTCGATTTCATCGCTTACATGTCGGCGCAGATGACTACACTGGTCTCGACCGCCCCCGTCACCACAGCTACTACTATAGCACCCTCGACCACGAGACTCGGCACTACGAGAGTTTGGCTTGCATCTAGTAGAGAGATGAATACTCTAGGTAACGTTATACGCAGAAGCGGAGAGTCAGGGACCCAAACTAGAGGAGATACAGGTTGTTCAAGACTTCCCAGATGTTTTCCCAGAGGATTTACCTGGATTACCGCCACCGCAAGAGCTAGACTTCATCATCGACCTAGTACCGGGTACCAGGTTGATCGCGATACCGCCATACCCCATGACTCCGAGAGAGTTAGAGGAGTTGAGGACTCAGCTTAATGATTTGGGGGAGAAGGGGTTCATCACACCTTCGATGTCACCGTGGGAAGCGCCAATTCTGTTTGTGAAGAAAAAGTATGACAATCTGAGACTATGCATCGACTACAGGCAGTTGAATAGAGTGACAATCAGAAACAAGTACCCACTTTCACGAATAGACGATTTACTTGATCAGCTGGGAGGAGCACAATTTTTCTCCAAGATAGACCTAAGATCGGGGTATCATCAGCTTAGGACCAGGGATGAGGATAGGTCCAAGACATCATTCAGCACCAGATACGGACACTACCAGTTCACGGTCATGCCATTCGGGCTGACCAACGCCCCCGCCGTATTCATGGATTTGATGCACCGGGTACTTAGACCATATCTCGACCGCTACGTGATAGTCTTCATCGATGACATCTGATATACTCGAGGATATGTGAGGATCACGAACAACACCTCAGAGAGACGTTGCAGACATTGAGGGAACACCGACAATTCTCTAAGCTCAGCAAGTGTGGATTCTGGCTTGCAGAGGCCAAGTTCTTGGGGCACGTTGTTGGAGCAGCAGGGATTGCAGTAGATCCGACCAAGATTCAGACCATCACGAATTGGCCGGGCACCGACATCAGTACCGGAGATCAGGAGCTTTCTGGGGTTAGCTAGATGCTACCGTAGATTCGTGAAGAATTTCTCGAAGATCGTCTCACCGATGACGAGGCTGACACAGAAGGATGTTGCTTATGAGTGGACTGAGAAGTACGAGGCTGCATTTAATCAGTTGAAAAGGTCATTAACTACCGCGCCAGTGTTAGTACTGTCAGAGGCTGGATAAGGATTTCTAGTGTACACAGATGCTTCTCATACGGGTCTAGGTTGTGTGTTGATGCAGGGCAGCGGTGTCGTGGCATACGCATCGAGACAGTTAAAAATACATGAGAAGAACTACCCCACGCACGATCTAGAGTTGGCAGCGGTTGTATTTGCACTGAAGACTTGGAGACACCTTCTGTATGGAGAGAGATTCACACTCTTCACTGATCACTAGAGTCTGAAATATCTCTTCACACAGAAAGAGCTAAACATGAGACATGGCAGATGGTTGGAGTTCTTGAAGGACTACGACTTTTCCTTGGAATATCACCCAGGCAAAGCGAACGTAGTCGCAATTGCGCTGAGTAGGAGACCGATTAGAGATGCCGAGGTGGTCAGATGTCGCATGATGCATGAGTTCGGATTACTCGAGGTAGCGGCGACAACATGTCAGACAGAGGTTCCTACTGATACTCAGGTGATGATTTGCGCACAGATGAGACTACAGACCGTGTCTACACAACGAGTGTCGAAGGTCAGAGGACCGACCAGTTGTACTCGAGATTCAGCGAGTTAGCGAAGAGTGCAGAGTATATAGATTGGGCAGAGACGATAGATCAGTGTCTGAGATACCGAGGCAGGTTGTGGATACTAGAGGTGCCGAAGTTGAGAGATAAGATCCTTCAGGAGTCGCACCGTTCCAGATTTACCGTACATCCAGGCATAACTAAGATGTAATACAACATGAGGATACATTTCTGGTGACCTGGGATAAAGGCAGACGTGTCTAGATTCATCAGGAACTGTGGTATCTGTAAGCAAGTGAAGTCCGAGCATCGCAGACCCAGGGGATTACTACAGCCGCTTCCCATTCCTCGATGGAAATGGGAAGACATCTCTATGGATTTTGTCGAGGGGCCGAGACCGCGAGGAGACATGACTCAATCTGGGTGATAGTTGACAGAATGACGAAGTCTGCTCATTTCTGCCAGTGGCATCACATTACAGGTTTGATCAACTGAGCATACTGTTCGAGAGAGAGATTATCAGGCTGCATGGGGTACCATTAACGATCACGTCAGATCGAGATGCTACGTATACATCCAGGATGTGGCGGAGTATGTAAGAGTAGTACGCGCCTACAGTTATGTACAGCTTTCCACCCTCAGACCGACGGGCAGACTGAGAGTTTGATTCAGGTCATCGAGGACATGTTGCGGGCATGCGTGTTGGAGTTTGGCGGATCTTTGGCGGAGTACCTACCGTTGTGTGAGTTCGCTTATAACAACAATTATTAGGCTAGCATTGAGATGGCACCATTTGAGGCTTTGTATGGCAGCCCATGTCGCTCGCCATCGTGTTGGGCTGAGCGAGAGGACCTAGAGATAGTGGGGCCTGAGATTGTTGTTGACCACACAAAAAAGGTCAAACTGATCCGTCAGAGACTCAAAGGAGCACATGAGAGACATAAGAGATATGCAGATAAGTATCGCGGTGATCTCGCGTATTCCAAGGGAGCCTTTATCTATTTAAAGGCTTCCCATCTGAATGGTCTTCAGAGATTTGGGGTGAAAGGCAAGCTTGCACCGAGGTACATCGGGCCCTTCATGATTAAGAAACGGGTCGGGAAAGCGGCATACGAGCTTGAGCTGCCTCCACAGATGTCAGGGGTCCATCCAGTGTTCCACATTTCGATGCTTCCACTAGCCGAATCGAAGGCAGGCATGCAATCGATAGTTAACTTGAGTCAGATCGACCTGAGCGAGGACATCTCTTACGAGGAGCAGCCCATTCAGATCCTAGATCGGAAGGTACAACAGTTGAGGAGCAAGTCCATCCCGAAGATACTTGTCAAGCGGCAGTTCCACGATGACACGAAACTCACTTGGGAGCGGGAGGACTACATGTGAGATAGATTCGCGTACCTGTTCGAGTCAGGTAGAACCGTAACTTAAACTTAATTTCGAGGACAATATTTTCATTTTGTTGGGAATATTTTTCACGACCCAAATCTCTAACCCCGTTTTAATTCCTTAATCAGGATCACCGACTCTTGACGTGAGACCTACACCGTGATACGTGCACCGATTGAGGCACGTGGCCGATGTATATTGTATTTTTGTATTGATGTATGCCTAGTGTTATGTATTGTTTAGACTTACTAAGTCGGTTTGTACAGTTGTAGGCGTCGAGACGAGAGCGGGGACACGCCTCGAGTAGCGTGCGAGTCGGGGAACCGGGTAGTTAGCATTTTGGTAAGTCTTATTTAATACTAATATGAAATAAGGAATTACTTATAAGCCTATGGTTGTGTTTGTTAATGTAAATCAAATTAAAGGCCTATAGTTGAGTAAATTAAATGGAAATCATAGGATTGGTCTAGAGATACATATTGACACATCTCGGAACTAGGTGAGTAATAAAATGGTGTCACTTGAGGTTGAGTTAGTGGGAGTTAGTGGGATATATGACAAGATGTGGACCATTAGATATTCCTCGGGATACATAAACCCATGGAGATCAAGGGCAAGGAAGGAACATCACCTTAATATATAATATTAGTGATCAAACAACATGCAAACCAAATCACTCATTCATTTTTGCTGGAGAAGAAGAAAGAATTGCTGGAGAGGAGTGAATCATCAAGGTGTTGAAGGAATTCATGGGAGTTGGTGAGAAATTCTCAAGTTAGGGTGCTACATCAACTAGGTACACATCCTTTTAGTTGAAATTAGAACAAGTTATGGTTTTAAGCTAATTTCAGATGGTAGATGATTGAGTATTTGCAATTGATTTATATATTTAGATTCGTCATTTCAAGCTGATAATCCAACTTTATTGAAGTTCTTAATTTGGTTTTGAAATCATATAGATATGAATTTTTGAAGTTGCAACACCAATACTAGAATTCTGCATGTCGTATTAGGAATCAATCTGGGTAATTTGGTCATAATCTGCCCATTTTAGATCCAAATTGATCCAAACTAGTGGCATTTGAAAGCTTATTTAAAGGGGAATAACTTTGCTTAACTGAAGGTATTCTTATTCAAATGTTTTATATCCAAACATGCTCTACAAATAGGTATTGGAATTAAAAAGGGAAGTTTTGAAACTAAAATTGTTAAGGGCATAACTCCCTAACTACTTATCCAAATAAGCTGATCTTTTAGTATGTTGTATTTGAGTATATTTTCTGCCTTGTGACTAAAAATTACAATTTTAGGAACTATAGAGTAGGAGAAATAGATTTTCTAACTCCGCTTGTCGGATTAAATTCCAATTAGACCTATGTTTGGTAAAATCATGACATCTCTTTCATTTTAAATCAGAATTTTGAAAACTAAACCTTTCCGAAAAGCTAAGAGAGATACCAACAATAATTGTAATGATGGAGGATTTAAATATTTGGACCATTTCATGCCTAAAGGTGCATCAAAATATAGGACTGAAACTGAAACTTAATTTTGTCTTTAGGGGCTGATTTAGGAAGATTGATTTAAAGTCTATTGAACCAATTTTAATACAGAATAAACACCACTAAAGTGAGCTTAAACCCACTATATTTGAACTAATGAGACACCAAACTCAGGAACCTAGGAAAAGGATATGTGAGTGCAAATACAAGATTTGGAGTATCGGGAAGTCAGTAAAGCTAGGACTGTACTTTGTTGTTGTGAGTATACCCAATGGCAACTTTACTTGGCATTTCATTTCTATTAATTGTTGTCCTTGCATAGTCCTTTTGACTATTTTGCCTTTGTATTCTTAGATCATGTGTTCTTTGTGTCTATGCTCACTTGATGAGTCTAGTTTGCATGATATCTTTTCATTTGATTTGATTCATTGATTCTATCCCATGCTATGTCTATTCTTGTTGTTTTAAATGTGAATTGAATGATAAATAGCATGCTATTAGGCTAGTGAATATCTTATAAATGTTTAAGAGGACTTGTATTCCTTATTTGTTTAGGTGTGTAGATGTGCCTATGCCTTGACAATCCATACTTGGTATTTCTTGAAATTTAAAAAGTAGTTTTTGCATTTAGGTCCCGTACTCGATCGAGGTGTGCGCGACTCACGGGGTTAGAGTCCCTGGGGATGTCGACACATGTTACTTGACACTGTATGAAACTCGGGGTTAGAGTCCCTGTGGTGGTCTACACACACGGGGTTAGAGTCCCCGGTAACACTTTGCTAAGACCACCGAATGCGGTGCCACAGGGTCGGGGTCGCAGAGTCGCGCAACGCAGCGCGTCCTCCGTTCGTGTTTCGCTCACCGTATTCCCGTATATATATTTCTCTAACAATTAAATATTAAAATCTTAAATTGGACATTCCATTGTGTCTCCATTGCAAGATTCGACATACGTATTCGACGAGTGGGTCCCACATACGAATTCGACTCCAAGCACGTGGCACAAGTCAAATTTTCTGGGTCAGCATTACAATCTTCCCAACGAATTAGACTCCTGTCTCGAATTTACGCACTTCGATAAGGTGTTACATGACCACCCAAGGCCATACCCGCCCAAGGGGCCATACCCGCCCAAGGCCATACTCGCCCAGTGTCATACCCCCATCTTACTCGTGGCCGCTGGGCTCCGCGACAGCCGGCTCCTCCGCGACAAGCCGGGCTCCTCCGTGACGAGCCGGGCTCCTCCGTGACCTCCAAGAAATGAACACACCATCTCGTCTCCACCCTCAATATATGTCGCCGGGGCAAATATCCTCGCAACATATATTGGAATACAACGATACATAAGTCCCATGATCCACCGTCAATAACATATTTATATCTCAGCATGTCCGCGAGAATGTAAATCAAGCTCTCTCACTGCCTATCCGTCTTCCTCTCGATCAGTGGGTCCCAACCCAACTCACTTTCTCCGATCGAATGGCCTAAACCCAACTCATACTCTTTCTCTCGATCGAGCTGTGCCAACCCAACTCATACTCTATATCCGATTACGATGGTAGTAGTCGACTCAAGGCTGATTAACAAGCATGAATTTGCTCCTACTCTCCGCCGTGCTTGCTCATTGCTAGAACACGTACCGGCAGAAGTGTTCGTCGTCAACACTCCCAAACAGTACGTTGAAATCTCGATTCGTATGTGTAACATGTTGTCCTTGTCCCCGTACTCGAGCCCGACTAAACCTTTGTCCATATCTCGCACTTGATCGGGATTCTCGACACCTGCCTTCGCCATTACCTCGCCATCAACCTCTAATGGTATTGATGCGAGGATCCGATCTTTGGCTGGCTACCGTAGTGCACTAGCGTAACTCTACGCCGACCATTTAACACGACGCCATATACGCCGCATATGGTGGAAACGCAATACGCGCTCGAGGTTGATCTATTCGCCACGATCGTCTAACCCTCGTGTTCCTCCGATCATCTCCGCAGGACCCTCGCACCGAATGTGACAATGTTGAGAAGACGATCGCTACTCGATGCGTGCGCTCTCACACTCTCTTGACCATAGCCCTTGCTTAAGCCTCATGTATTGTGCTCGGAGTCGTCGTCACCCAACATAACCAACAAATTCTAGGAAACCGTGTATGACGTAGTAAGCTTGGTCAATGTCCGTATCGTCGCACACCCAAAGATACTTCATCACGCGTATATCTTTGATCCATGTACCGCAACCGACTCCCCAGTCCTATGTCCAATGGTCCGAAACTCAGTCACTATTCGTGTACTGATTGTTCCCCCATCGATACTCAGTAGTACGCCACTAGACTTCGATCTCGCCGACTAGTGGATTTGATGATATACTCGCCGCATTTGCGCCGTATGGCCAAGCACATCATGTATCTTTAAGGTTAGTACCCCGTGCAACTTTTTCCGAATAATGCAAGCGAAATTCGCGAGCTCGCTCGTCTCGGCCTATAGCTCTAAGACCCGTATCAATGGACGTGCTCGGCATATCCTCAAGTAGTGTCTCAAATGTATGAAGTACGAGCTCAACTCCGCACTGTGCCTCCTCGATCACCGTAGGCCCCGCTGAACTAGAGATGTTTCGGGTGGGTCGTGACACGCTCACTTGAATAATTAGTTGCGACATAGGCAATGACAGATGTAGCTCAGGCCCTTAACGATCGAAGGATCTCCTGCGCTTGTTTGTCGCGCGATACAATCTTTTTTTTTTTTTTTTTTTTTTTTTTTTTTTTTTTGACATAGTAGGCGGCTCCTCTCGCACTCGCAAACCGCGAACTCGTAACTCCCCACGATCATGCATAAAACCTATTCAAACGTCATCGCATTTTCTATCGCTACGATTCCTCGAATCGGCGTATATTTACCGCTATCGTATATAGTATATTACCACACCACAAATATACTATATAGAATCAAGTGCTACTCTTTTCTTAGCAACTTTAAACGCACCTTCTTCTTTATAGGTGAATTGCTAGTCTTAGCAACTTTACAAAGTCCCATTACCTTTTCATTTTATTCAAAGGTGCTCGTTCATTTTAACATGCACTACTTGCACGAGAATTTCCTTAAGTACGCTTACTGGCATATCTCCATCAATTCTAAATATGTGAGAATCTTAAGATTTATAATCTCGTAGGATTTATACTTAGGTTGCCTTTAACCTCGAGAATGATTCACGAGACTACTCTACCTCTGCACGGTAACACTTAATTCATTTACAAATCCCTAAAGGTGGTGGTCGACTTCACCAACCCCGAGACTATAAATGCATAGTGTCACTAAAGTGGAGTTACTTTTTGCATTTAGGTCCCGTACTCGATCGAGGTGTGCGCGACTCACGGGGTTAGAGTCCCTGGGGATGTCGACACATGTTACTTGACACTGTATGAAACTCGGGGTTAGAGTCCCTGTGGTGGTCTACACACCGGGGTTAGAGTCCCTGGTAACACTTGGGTTAGATTTTTTTGCTATATGATTATTGAGTCGGAGTGACATGTTTCACTGCTGACCGAACGTAAATCACCACTACTTAGCCTAGTGTCAGTATCACTTGTTTAACTCTGGTATTTACTCGCATATGGTTTATTTTCCAGTTTTCCCATTTATATGCTTTTAAATATCATTCGAATATTTGGAAATGCAAATTAAACTTGTCATTGGGGATTACTGTTTTATTCTTGTACTCACCGTCCTTTTTATGACGGTGGGTGCAGAGCCGTCTACCAGCAGGTCGGGCAAGGAGAAGATTGACGATTATCCCTGAGCCCGTGGCGCGTCACTGCATCGATTATAGGTCTTCTTTTGGTATTTTGATTGTATATGTTATATATGTCTTTCAGATACTATTTGGGGTTGTATATTGGGTTGAGCGTTAGTTTCCCTGACTTGACTTAGACTATTTTACTGTTTCACTGCATTTTGAAGACTTTATATATGTGATGCCATTTCCTAGTTTTCCACACTTAAAATTTTATAAATGACTTCCGCATAAGTTACTGATTGCTTTCTGCATAATTAATAAGACTTCGCTAATTAATTAATTTAATAAAAAGTTCTAATTAACTCTAAATTTTATAAACTGGTAGGACTAGTGTATTACTTATCCTGAACACGAGAAAAGTGGCGTCTAGGTTGTAAAGGCTGACTAATACGTAGTTAAGTTCTGCGTGGATATGATTAGGGCTTAATTACGAGATTAGGCCAGGCGGTGCCCTAGATTAGGAAAGGGGCCGTCACACAGACCTTAAGCACCGTCTGTTCCAGTTGTGCTTTCACTAATTCTACTCCAACCCATACCATAACAAAATGATGGTATTTTTATAGTGCTTGATAGAGCACTTGACTATAACTAGGCAATATAATATGATTCAATGACACTGTGACTATGGCCATCATGAGTAATTATTGCTCATGTATAAGTCACGTATGGTCTCATCCTGCCTTTCTGTAATGTATACTTAGTAAGGTCTTACACCTCGTATAAAGTACCTAATAGAGAATAACCACTCATCTATTGGTGTCAATCGTCACTTTCTTCCTTCTCGTGTCTTCTAAAAGTCACTTGTCTTTAGACTCTTAGGTCTGCAAATCACTCTTTTCTGCACTGAACGCTAATATCTCTTTCATCCACAACTTGAAATCCTTGGATCGACTTTGCAATACGTTTATAGTATGAAACAATAAAATAACACGTATATAAACCCTAACTCTACCTGCTACACAATCACTTCCCAACTAGAGTTCTAAGGCAAGTACATCAGGTTTCCACATCTAAGATTTATTTATTAAGTTTATCCAATTTCTTTTAACTTTTCCCAAGGCTCCATCGACCGTGCCCTGATACCAATTGTGGCAGCTCCGTGCCCTGAGGCCACCGGGTGAGCTACTACATGGGTCCTGCAATCCTGTCGATCTCAACGCCATGTTAGTGCTCCTCAATATCCATGCTAACTTGTTAATCAATGATTTCATTTTTTATTTATAGAGTTGCAAATGGATAATCAGTAATTTACAGTGGAAGTCTTTACATAACGTAACCATAGATTTTTAATAACTTTCTAGTCATACAGAGCATTAGTCCTATTGTGGAAAGCCTGGAATAAAGTACATTCTATATCAGGCAACATCATACTGTGATAAGTATATATATACATGTATAGTTTCTATCGAATCTCCTATGTCCCAAAAGTAAAACAAAATATCAAAATAAACACGTATTAGTAAGTCTCAGACTGTAAGAAATAAAAAATAGTCACCTAGGACCTCCTTGCCATTACTGGTACTAGGATCTGCACTCAATCATTGCAACAAAACAAATGACAAGTCTAGTGAGTAAGATCCTATAAGAAAGCCACCGAGCATTTAATAATAGAGAAGTCAAGAATAATGTTAAATAAACATGCAAAAATAAACAAGCAACTGAAAGATAATCGTATGCATAACTAACACCAATAGAAACTAAATTAATTGTGTCACGCGTAGCAAATTAGACCATACTTCGTCAATCTAGATGATCTCAGCGGCCCGTACCACACTGGCTCACATTCAGACTACTAGCGGAGGATCGGTCCGTATCACAACCTATCGAACACGTGCACTGATGAGGTCAGCAGCTCGGGTTGCCAATCACCGAGGGCGCAAGTGACACGTGCTATGGTCTAGCATATTAGAGCATGTACAATACAACATCAGAATAAACCCCGGCGGTGAACAAAACTACAGACCGTCATACCAAATCAAAGCAGTGATAAAACATAAATAATGAATAGCAAAGAATACAAGATAGTGTCACGACCCAAACTTCTAATCTTGTATTTATCGGTAATTAGAATCACTAACCTGTGACGTGGGACCCACACTGTAATATGCACACTGACCGAGGCACATGGCCGAGGTATATTTTAGTTTTGTTGTAGTGTTTTTCCTAGTGTATTATATATGTGTAGACTAATTAAGTCAATTTTACTTATTATGTATAGGTGTCGAGGCGAGAGCGGGGACACGCCTGAAGATGCGTGCCGACATGGGACCGAGTGGAGAGTTGTAAGTGAGTCATTGAAATGATCATACATGTTAATGGACCCATTTGTAGTGTTTATATAAGTCAAATGGATTACATATTTTAAATCAAATTGAAAGGCCTAAAGTTGATGACAAAAATTCTAAACACATAGATCAACCTCGGGATACATACCACTAACTATCACAAGAAAACTTGGTGTCCATTATTGTGTTAGTGAGCTGAATTTTAGTGGGGTTAGGAGTCATTTTAGGCCATGTGATCATCATAGAGATGTGGGTGTGTGTTAAAAATGAAAATCAAAGTATATAAACAAACCTTTAGTGGGTTGTCTCCATTTGCATGACTACAATAAGAGAATAAGTCAGAGTTCATAGCTCGTAAGATGCTAGAAATTTAGGAGTTGATCAACAAGAGAGTGAAGTTCAATCAATCAAAAGGAAATCAAGCCTACAAATCCTAGCAAGAACCCTAGGTAAACAATCTTCACTTGTTATTTCAATTTCTAGTCAATTGAATTGTGTAATCAAAGGGGCTTATGTCTACAAATAAATTTAAAGCATCACAAAGGTTGTTCTGATCTTACTTGAATCCCTTTTTTAGTTTCAAAGCTCAAAATTTAAGTTTATCAAGTTTGGCCAAAAAATTGGGGTTTTACTTATGATTCGGATTTTTTGAAATTCAGTTGTCAAGATGAGTTTTTTTGGCAATCGAATGCTAAATTTGGATTCTACATCTCGTTCTAATAATTCTGCTATATAGAAGTTTCAAATTTTGTTTTGAAAATCAAAAGTTATGACCTTTTGAAGTTTTCAAGTGTTCTTGAGGTGTTGATGAAATACATGCTTAAATCTTATAATTTTTTTATGAATGTATGATAAATCATGAATTATCTACACTTTGTTGATGTTAGGAGGATGTTATGGACCCTTGGAGGAGGTGAGTGATGGTCTAGGGGCGAAGAAAAAGGCCATTCTCGTGGTTGGAACCCAAAATTTTGATTTACAGAATTCTAGGTTTCAACCCCTCTAGTACGCTAGAGAGAACACATAGCGTGCTATCCAGGCACTAGAAATTCAGGAAAATTTTTTAATAATGTAACTTGCAAGAACTTACTTTTTACACACCGATTTTTCGTTTTATGGGTTTTTGATTTATTTTGAAGGAATTAAGCCAATAATAAAGTTTTCAATAAATTTTGAGTTTGGAAGTGGATTTTGGTTTTAGGAGTTAATAGAAACTAAATTGACCTTAAACCAATTATATTTTAACTAATAGGATACCGAGAGTTCGGGTGCGAGTTTCGGGGCGTCGGGAGGCTGGTAAAACTAGAAACTCTTGCGTGTAGTATGAGTAATCCCGTTGAGGTTTTTATTTACATTTCATTCCATTTTATCCCTTTCTTGTAGTCTATCTTGACTATATTTGTCATTGTACTCTAATATCATGATTTTGTTTGGTATTCCTCACTTGTTGAGTTTGAATATCATGATATTGTGATGATTTAATACTCCTTGAATCTATTCAAGTGCCATATGTCTTACCTTGCTATTTTGATAGTATTTACTTTATAAATAACATGCTATTTGGATTAGATGGATTATGAATAGATTAATGGACTTTATACTCTTGATTAGCGTGCTTTGCATAACACTTAGGGATGCACGACACTCGAGGTTGAATACTTTA
Source organism: Stephania cephalantha (assembly GCA_039657325.1). Lineage (NCBI taxonomy): Eukaryota > Viridiplantae > Streptophyta > Magnoliopsida > Ranunculales > Menispermaceae > Stephania > Stephania cephalantha. The sequence continues at coordinate 6,473,859 of CM077578.1, read as the reverse complement.
TGTCGTGTCATAGTGGCTAGATGCTAACCTCGAGTTTTGCATAACACCTACAAGAGATGCACGACACTCGAGGTTGAATACTTGGGGATGCCGGCACTTGCCACTATGACACGACATACGGGGTTGGATACTCGAGGATGCCGGCCCATTGGGGTTAGAATCCCCAGTGATATTTGGAGTTAAGTTGGTTATCAGACAGTGCGATAACACGCACGTCTTTGAAATAAAAGTGGCTTTAAAGGCTGAGGTGAAGTAGCGCACGACCGACCGGACCTAGACCACCACTACTTAGTCTTGAGTCAGTTTATTTTGTTTAACTGTGGTATTTTCTAGCATATTTCTGATGTTAGTTCTTCTTATATTATCATATGCTTTTAAATACCATTTAATCATATTGGAAATGTGAATAGCCATGTCTTCGGGAGTTACTGATTATTTTTTTGTACTCACCGTTCTTTTATGACGATGGGTGCAGGTTCGTCGTCTAGCACGCCTGACAAAGAGAAGATTGGCGACTACTTCTGAGCTAGCGACGTGATTTCTGCTCCGACCCTGTAGGTTTTGATATTTTATGTATTTACATACTTTATATCTTTCAGATACTTATAGGTTGTATGTATATGGGTTGAGCTTTAGTTCCCTGATTTGACACTCTATCACCGTGTATCGCCGATTTTACTTATCTATACATGTGATCATTTGTTTCTGGTTTCCACATTTAGAGTTATTTTGATAATTGCTTCCGTTAAATTGAAAAGACTTCTGCTACACTTAATAAACAATAAAATGTTTTAATTAATTCTAAAACTCAATGATAATTTGACATGTGTAATAATTAACTGGAACACGTATAACGAGGAGAATAGGTTAGAAAGGCTAACTAATACATAGTTAAATGTTACGTGGGTGAGATTAAGGCTTAATTACGAGATTAGTCCAGTGCGCCCTATATTAGCGAAGGGATAGTCATAGTTGACCTGACGATTATAAAGGTCGTGATTGGTTATCTTGTGTGAGCAATGTGATGAAGTTGTGTAATCGAGATAGAATTTGTCCCTCTCATATAAAGAGAGATATCTAGTGGATCCCTCGATGTGTTAGGGATCAAGTTAAAAGGCCTAGTCTAAGTGAATTGATATTGATCAATGTCACTTGGATGTTTTCATCTACCTAGAGATCGAGACTAGTACGATTGAACATGTTGGATGACAATTCCATGCCTTATGTTTGATCAAAAGGATATCGTGTGACAAAAGGATGTTATATACACTATTGATTAGGTTGTATCGATTTGATATTCGTACAACTTGGGTAGTCATAATGTCTTGCTAGAGATCGCTTATGACTTGTATACCAAAATGTGTTTTGGTACACCGCTAACGTTGTATGAGCCTATTGGGTCGCACACTAAGAATAATTTTGCGAGATTTTAAGATGGTTCGTAAAAAATGAATTTTATATGATAAAATTCATGACGAAACGTCCTTGTGGTGTATTACACTTATACTTCTTTAAGTAAGGGTATATGTGTAATTTACTTAACCGTCTATATACAAGGGTTGTATAAATAGACGCTTTAAGTTAGAACACGTGTACGAAAGAAAAAAGGCCGAAACTCTATTTTCGTTTTAGAAACGACTTAGGGTTTTTGGTATGCTCGATCGTTTTGGAGAGAAACAAAAAGGTTTGGTATTCTCTCGAAGCTAGCACTTCAAATCTCGCCACCGTTCGTGTGTGATCGCTGATGAGGCGTTCGTCGTTAGCGCGCGCATTTTAGAGATCGATCAACCTTCCGAAAGGTATATTGCGATTGAGGTATGATTAAGTTTTTCATGGTTTAAACGTTTTTAATGGAATTAGATTCGGATCCTGTTGGGGTTTTTGTCAAAACTGTTTTGTAATCTCCGCTCGCGTATGAACCCCAAAACCCAACAAAGGGTATCGAGCCTTCGAGTTCGATTCCATTAAATTCATTGCATGTTTTCTTCCGATATATACATGATATATGATTGAAAGCATGTTAATAGTTGATGTATATGTGATAGACATAAGTTGTCTTTGAGATTTATTATCATGTTTTGTGTATATGATACACATATTCGTGATTTAATTAAAATCAGCCTCGTACATGCTAGTAACCATGTTAGGTTAATTCAAATAATTTTAATGAATTGAATTTCGTGTTCGTGATCCATGACACCATTAGGTTCGATTGGGATAGTAGTTCATGATTTAATTACATGTTCGTGATTATTTGGATGAGGACCTAAATTGCAAATAATTAATTTTCGAAATTATTTATTTATAAATAATTAATTTTCGAAATTATTTATTTATCTTGTTGTATCTATTTTGTTATAAAGTTTCTATTTGATAAAGATAGATAACAAATTAGAATATGAGATAAATATCAAGAATCTTGTTATTGGTGATATACTAGGATTCAAATATCTTAAATCCAAAATAAATAATTAATTTTCGAAATTAGTTATTTATCTTGTTATATCTATTTTGTTATAAAGTTTCTATTTGATAAAGATAGATAACAAATTAGAATAAGAGATAAATATCAAGAATCTTGTTATTGGTGATATACTAGGATTCAAATATCTTAAATCCAAAATAAATAATTAATTTTCGAAATTATTTATTTATCTTGTTATATCTATTTTGTTATGAAGTTTATATTTGATAAAGATAGATAACAAATTAGAATAAGAGATAAATATCAAGAATCTTGTTATTGGTGATATACTAGGATTCAAATATCTTAAATCCAAAATAAATAATTAATTTTCGAAATTAATTATTTATCTTGTTATATCTATTTTGTTATGAAGTTTATATTTGATAAAGATAGATAACAAATTAGAATAGGAGATAAATATCAAGAATCTTGTTATTGGTGATATACTAGGATTCAAATATCTTAAATCCTAATTGGATTAGGATAAGATGATTAGTTAGATGTGGGCCCGTTTAATTAAAATGTTTTAATTGACTTAATTTCTGATAAATTAAGGGGTTAATTTATGATAATAAAATCAACTAAAAATTATGATTTTCTATAGCGAATTTTAATTTTCGGAATTGAGATTCGCTCTTCTAAAAAAAAAAAAAAAGGCGCATTTCCAGATTACCTGTCATTGATCGGCCAATGGAACCATTCATGCGATCTTGACCAAGCCAATGGGACGTGACTTCTAACTATCCTAGCGCACGGAAATTCATTTATTAGTGAATAGTATAAAAATTTTCCAAATTGTTTAGTGATTGAACAAATCAATAGAATATATGATATTTCATTGTTTACATAAAAATCACTAAAACGAATAAAATCCTCTATTAAATTTTAAGTCTCATGTCATCCATTTTAAACACTTGTCAAAGGCCTCGATCACACTAATATAGTTTCAAATAGTAATGTATATGTGTTATCTTGGTGAGACAAGTTGGGTAAGAGTTACCTAAATATTTAAAATGGTCCGACTTAATAAAACCATCAAAATAGTTTTGAGCTTTAGGCAAATGATGAGATAAAAACATGCTAAGACATAAGATGTCCCGTATCTCATAAAAGGATCTAAAAATTACATAAGATGTAATTGGTAATCATACCTACCTAAATAATCTAGTTCTGTGTTTCATGCCATACTGTCATAGAATTAGGTGAAATATGGATTTTAGTCCCCTAAATAAACAAAGATGTTTTAGGAGGGTTGTTAATTTAGTGGGAGTTTATTCCTTTATACTAAAATAAACTTTGCATAATCTTTATTGTAGATCAATGGCCTCTTCAAGTAACAATAATCCCCTGTCACCTGCGATCCATCCTTGAGAATGATAAGCTATCCTGGACTAACTTTCTTGATCGGTTCGAAACTTGAGAATTGTTCTTAAGCATGAACGCAAGTTGTATGTCCCGGATGCTCCAATCCCCGAGACCCACCACCAATGCTACGAAAGTCGTGTGAAGGATGCGCATAGTAAGCATATCAACGATTCTACTCGATGTTGCATGTATTATGTTGGCAACTATGGTTCCTGAACTTCGAAGGACATGGAACTAATGGAAGCCTACGACATGGCTATAACGCTCAAGGAAATGTTCCGATACTTATAGGTTGTATGTATATGGGTTGAGCTTTAGTTCCCTGATTTGACACTCTATCACCGTGTATCGCCGATTTTACTTATCTATACATGTGATCATTTGTTTCTGGTTTCCACATTTAGAGTTATTTTGATAATTGCTTCCGTTAAATTGAAAAGACTTCTGCTACACTTAATAAACAATAAAATGTTTTAATTAATTCTAAAACTCAATGATAATTTGACATGTGTAATAATTAACTGGAACACGTATAACGAGGAGAATAGGTTAGAAAGGCTAACTAATACATAGTTAAATGTTACGTGGGTGAGATTAAGGCTTAATTACGAGATTAGTCCAGGCGGTGCCCTATATTAGCGAAGGGATAGTCATAGTTGGTATAAGAGCCAATGTTTTTCGAATAAAACACAAACTCGAATAAAATACAAACCTTAAAAGTGGTAACTAGATGATCCTTGCCTAGAAACCATTAGTTGGGAAGTGAGTGAGAGTGAGCTGGGGGAGTCTTACATGTGCATGTTAATTGCAATATGTATATGTATACGATATCTGCGTAGTAGCTAATTCATGCTCGTTGTCAACATGCAAACACTGTGGCTAATACACGTGGAAATGGAAACACCGGTGCTAGCGACATCCAACGTCATATTATTTTTGCGGACCACTATCAGAGGTTGTTTGACCACGTAGCGGCTCAGGGACAACACTTAGCCGACTTCATCACCTTCATGAGGAGGCACATGACAGCTCTCATACCGGCCCTTCCCGCCACTCGTCCTACTATTATGGCAACACCTCGGACTACCAGGATGTACACTGCACCTGCCACTACTACCACAGGGCCTCATGCACCAGCACCACCAGTAATACAACCACCAATAGACCCTATAACGACATGTACACCAGAGTTACTGATGGTGCCTATACTGGAGACAGTTACGGTTGAGGACACACCCATGCCTACTACTTCCGAGACTGCTGGACTATCGAGGGACGCCAAACTAGTAAAGGAATTCATCAAGCTTAGGCTAGTTTTACTTTGATAGGGAATGAGATTATGAGAAGATTGAGCGATGGACTCTCTCGCAAGAGAAGTTACATCTACTATTGGGCATCGATGATAGACTACAACTTATTCTCTCTTACTACACCCTTGAGAAGGGTGCAGATGTCTGGTGAAGGACTAAAGTGGCCAGTAGAGGCAATTTTGCATCGTGGGATGACTTTAAGAAAGAGTTCTTCAACCATTACTTTCCAGCTTATATGATCAAGAGGATGAAGAAGAAGTTCATGGCGCTGAGACAAGCTAAGGGAGAGTCAGTGATGAGCTACCGGGATATATATGACTACCTCAGAAAGTTTACTGGGGATTTAGTGGAGAATGATGCCGACGACACCTTCTATTTCGGTGATGGACTTCGACCGGACATTGCACGATTATTTGTCGGCACTAGAGCCAGATCACTCCAGGAAATGCACGAGCGGACCCTATCTTACGAGACGTATGAGCTAGGCAGAGAAGAGGAGGAACCCGCAGAGATTCCGGATAGAGGCAGTGATTATGATCGGAGGAGGCTGAGGGGTAAAGGACAGAGAAGAGTAGACAGGAGGTTCCAGAGGGGCGGGGCGCCTGCTCCTTACATTCAAGCAACACCTTATGCACCACTTTATGCCCCCATACATGATGGATATGGCAGACCTCCCTTACCACCTCCCATCAAAGGGGCATTACCAACACTGCCAGCGTCACGACGACAGCAGCAGCAGGGCAGCAGAGGCAGAGACCGCGATGGTTATAAAAAGGGACATGGAAAGGCACTATAGTATGGTCAGGGTTGACACATCAGTTTGGTCATCGTGGACCGACCACCTATTTAAGATACGATTAGGTGGGGCACATGGCTAGGGGGTGTTCACGATTAGCTGCAAATTGCTTCAAATGTGGTCGGGTGGGCCACATAGCTCAAGAGAACCCACATCTAGCCACCGCGTACCCAAAGCACGACATAGATGGAGTCCATATGGTTGCACTTCCAGATACAGGGATGACACATAGTCTTATTGAGGGTACGATTTTTATTTCTGGTAGAGATTCATATGTGCTCTTTGATTATGGATTTACTCTTTCTTTCATCGTTGATCGCATGATTGGCATCCTAGAATTGACACATGTTAGGCTTAGGGTGCATTTGATTTTGAGTACCACAGCCGATGATAGGGTTGATAAGTTGGTTTTTATAGGTTTTTAATAGTTTATTTTAATGTGTTTAATATAGAAAGTCTCTAAAATATACATTTAATTATATTTATTGGTCATTTTCAGGTGAAACGGAGTATGCGGTTGAATCCAGGTGAAAAATACTTAAAATGGAGTATTTACAGGCAGTGATGAGATGCCGAAAGATTTGCCTCAAGTTACGTGCTGCGCAGTAGGTAGAATAGGAGACAACATACCAAATAACACAGGGGAGTGACACAATCAAGTCACTTGGAAACAGTTGCTATTAGATTGCCTCGAGATACGTGCGTCACAATTACCTACACAAACGCACAAAATCGTGCGTTTTCTTCTCTTCCAGTGCCACGTGTCACCTCCTGGTTCGTCCACAGCGTCATACACCAGCTCTCCACCAATTAGATGCAGCCACGTGGCATCAATACGTCATCAAGCACAACCATTTCTTTCCTCACCTCAACTGCCATCAGCTTGTCCTCGGGATTCGTACTGCCACAATCTCCCACTATTTCTCCCGAAGTCGCGCGACTCCACTAAACCAGCGCCTCTTGCATCTACGTGTCGATCGTCCAGCTCTCGACCATGTCATTGCAGCTCCACCAGCCTAATCCGCTGCTGCTATGTGTCCAGGCCATGCAAAAAAGTCCCAACAGCCCCTTGATGCTCCTCGGCGCACGTGTTACGAGACCAACCCCCAAAATTAGTTTCTCTCGTATCCAGAGAGCAATTTTTAGTGGTTTTTCATATTAGGAACTAGGGTATTCATCTAAGGAGTCGACATTGGAGCCGCCACACACAACTTTTCATACTTGGTGATTGTAAAGACCATGTCCGGCTAAACCAATCTTCGCCTAGGTCGGAGGGGAAACAAGTGGATTCTTGATTCATGGCATAAAATTGTGAGATCTATGATTTTAATTTAATTTAATTTAATTTCTCATATTTCATTGTTGTTGATTTTAAGGATTGTGGTTTAGATCTAGGTGTGTATATGGCCATTGCATGCTTTTAGGTGGACAATCTATAGTTAATTGGACCATTTGTATCCGTAATTGTACTTTTGGACCAGTAAAGTGACGAACACTCACCCGTTTCCCGTAAAACCCTTTCGGTTCTTGAGTGTGCAATAATTGAATCTAGGTTAAACCGAAAGCGGACGTAATTCGATTACTTATGATTAGTATTCCCACAGATCCTTATTATTGTGGTTAGTGTGTTAAACCCAATTGGCGGATGTCTAGGGTTATGCATTAATTAGGGAAGTAGTTAGTGGCACACGTCCTAGCTATCTAGATTAGGGGAATTAGGAATTTCTGGCAGACGTCGATTTTTTATAGCTAATCAATGAGAACTTGAATTAATAACTTTTTGGAAAGATTGAGGACCATAATATGTCATTGAATCTTGATTCTTGCTTGTGGAACTGTAGACCTATGTGTTTTCTCTCATTGATATTATCTTTTGTGAACTTTTCATTTTTGCTAGTTTAGTTAATTGTTTCCTTGAACTTTCTAAAACCCCCATTTTTAGTTAACTTAGAGTAAAACTCAAGTCTTGTGGATTTGACCTCGTATTTACCACTACTACACCCTTGTAGTTGGTAACTCCATTGCGGGTTATATTTGGCACGCATGACACGTGATCAAATTTTGGCGCCGTTGTTGAGGACTTAGTCCTTACTCTGAGTTTAGTTTTCTTTTTTTATTCTTTTTTCTTATTTTTATGCTACCACACCTCACTCGGTCAAAATCGACTGGTTCACTGTTACCTTTCGATCCTAAACCGGAGAGAACATTGCATAGGTGGATTAGAGAGACCCAACTTAGGCAACAACAAGGCCAAAATCCTCTAAACATGGTTGAAAATTGCCAAATCACAATGGGGCACGCCAATCAAGAGCTTTAGGCTCTTTTGGCTCAACTACACCTCTGCATCAACTATTCGGATAATGCCGGAGATTTTGAGTTGAGGTCCGGGTTTATTCAACTCCTACCATCCTTTCATGGTGGCGAGAATGAAGATGCCGTTACTTTCTTGAAGGAGTTTCAGACTAACTGCAAGTCAGTGAAACCCTCCAATGCAGATGAGGACATGATTAAGCTTAGATCTTTTCCATTTTGCCTTAAGGACAAAGCCAAGGAATGGCTTTTCTACCTTTCGCCTGGCTACATTAACTCCTGGAATGAGATGACAAATGCGTTTTTAAATGAATACTTCCCTGAGGATAGAGTTGCTCAGCTCATCAAAGATATATGCAACATCAAAATGAAGTCGAGTGAATCATTTGGTACATATTAGGATCGCTATAAGCGATTAATTGCTAGCTGCCCGTAGCATGTCCAGTCTGAGAAGTCCATAGCTCGTTTCTTCTATGTTGGCATGTCGCCCATAGAACGACGCATGATTGATAATGCGTATGGGGGTCACATTCGAGATAAGACTTTGGCCTAAATGAAGCAATTGTTTGAGGACATCGCACAACAATCACGTCTTTATGGTGATCTTGATGCTACTGCTTACTGAAGTCTGATTGCAGGGAGTGTCTCGAGTTCTACTGACTAGAAAATTGACCAACTGACCTCTATAATGAAGTGTCTCCTCTCCTCTGCCAAAGTGCAAGTCAAAGCTTGTCGCATTTGTACTACTACAAATCATGCAACTGATGAATGTCCTACTCTCTTTGAGGACAATCAACAGGCCAATGCCATGGGTAATCAGTTCGAAGGACCACCTAGAGTCCCATTTGGGAATACATACAATTACATAATGGCGAGGAATAACCCGAACTTTAGTTACGGGCCCTAAAATCAGAACTACCAGACCTTCGTCTCGAGAGGTCAACCGTTGCCTACACCCTCCAATAATCTCTCTTCACTTGAGGAATTGTTCGAAGCTCTTATGGCTCAACAGAGCCAATTTATGAGTGAGATGGTCCAATTCAAGGCTACCACTGAGAAATCCATTAGTGAAACCAAATCGGCGGTTCAAACTCTTCAAGTTCAAATGGACCAAATGATACTACAAAGTGGACGTCTCGAGGATAAGGGAAAGTTGCCTTCGCAACCTTACCCGAATCCTAATGCGAGTGCTAACGCAGTTACACTCCGAAGCGGTAAAGAGTTGGAGGGATCCAAAAGGAACAATGGGTCATCTGATGCCAAAGACTAGGCAAATGAGGAAGACCACGAGTTAGCAGTAACTCTGTCTGTCCCTAAACAGATGGTGACTACTCAAAAAGGAGCACTGTCCACATTCAAGGTCAAACATCCTTTTCCACAACGACTCATCCTAGATAAGAAAAAGGAAGAAGAGAAAGAAATTCTCTAGACCTTTTGGCGAGTGGAAATCAATATTCTACTTCTCGATGCTCTGAAGCAAGTCCTTAGGTATGCAAAATCTCTTAAGGAACTACGCACTAACAAAGGGAAATTAAAAGGCAACATAAAAGCCCAAATGGTAGAAACCGTCATGGATGTCCTACAGAAAAAGTTGCCTCCTGAATGTAAGGATCCTGGGATGTTCTCAGTGCATTATGTTATAGGTGATGTAAGCATTCAGAGGGCTATGTGCAACCTTGGCACTTTCATTAATGTCATGCCATTGTCTAATTATGAGACATTGAATGCAGACCCATTAGAGGAGACTGGTATTGTCATTCAGTTGGCGGACCGTTCAGTTGTCAGACCCGTTGGTGTTCTCAAGGACGTTCTAGTCCGAGTGAACGAATTTGTGTTTCCTGCTGATTTCTACGTGGTAGATACCAAGGAGGAACCATCTCCTAATGCTTCGTCAGTGCTACTTGGACGCCCGTTCTTGAAGATGGCGAAAACGAAAATAGATGTTGATGATGGATATCTTACCATGGAGTTTGAAGGTGAAGTCATCAAGTTTAACATCTATGATGCGATGCGATACCCCAATGACGTGTCTTCTATGGTATGTACCATTGACTGTATGGATCCATTCATTGAGCAGGCTTTGCTCAGTGTGGCGATAATGTGGTGAAAGCAGTGTTAGAGAATCATTTCTACACTACTCATATCCACCAAAGTGTTCTGAGCCTCAATACTGATGTCGAGGATGTTGCTTTAGAGTTGGATTCATTCCAACCCCTGCCCCCTAATGTCTATTATTTGAAGTTGCCTACTACTGACTCCAAACTTTCTCCCTCCTTGGTTAAATCTCCCACACTTAAGCTGAAGCCATTACATGATTGACTGACTCAGACCAAGTCGAGCCAACGACTTTAAACAAAAGGGCTATTGGGAGGCATCCCAAATTTTGATAATTATTATTTTGTTTATTCATTTTAGTATTTTTTATCATTATGCATGAACTCGTATCATTTTTTCTTCTTATATCTATCATGTTATTTCACCTTCTTCTTTATTTTCTATGTGTGGACCTCTTGACTTGTTTTGAACTTTGGGGACAAGGTTTAGAATAAGTTTGGGGGTATTTTAGGGATTATGGATTGTGTTGGATGGATTTTCTTACGAAACGCCGCAGTATGATCGATAATTTTTTTGAAATTATGCGCTTATCGGATGGTAATGGTGGTGTTATTCTCATTCTCGTATCTTTCCATTCCTCTTTTCTTATCATTGGTACTTTTATCCTCCATTTCACTAGGATATGATACATTTTCATGCATGCATTTAATATAGTTTTTATTATTAGTAGTAGACATGTGTCTATCTATGTTTGTTCTTTCATTTAGGCCTTACATAGTGTCATATGTTGCATATGTTGCATTTAGAGTCACCGAGACTTTGTTTCATGCCTTTGATTTTGGACGAGTACACTATAGTTCCCTTTTTGACTTAAAACTTAGAGAAAATTAGGAGAAACACTTAATCGAGTCCGTAGTTCAACATTTTTATGATTTCATGATTAGGGACTTAGTTGATGGTTGGGCTTTGTGCTAGATACCAAAGGGAGTAGACGATCAAACTTGTGCAAGTGTTAATATTTTAACCCACATTGGGGGATTTGCTTGATCATAGTGGAAGTGAGAAGGGCTAATAGGAGTTTTTCCAAAAAATAGAGAGTCCCACAGGTTTCCATAGGAAATGGAGCAGGGAAATTTGTGGTGGGAAAAAGTGAGAAAAGCGGTCCACAGGAAATGTAGCAGGGATCGTATTACTTGAAAGAAAAATTATGGAAAAATAAAGAAAATAAGATGAATAAAGGTGGAAGTTATGAAAACTCCTCAAATAAAAGATTTAGCTCGAGTGCTTTCACTTGATTAAGTGAGATTTTAAACTTGTGTGCTTGAATGTATAGACTAAGAAAACCCGTGAGTAGTTGATGGCCTTTGTCTTGACCGAATCTATGTCTTTAAAGTGTGATCTTAATTGTGATTGGGTTGCGAGTCTTGACATATCATAACTCCGAAATTTTTTGAGTTGCTTGTTAATTTGGTTTCTATGTAAATCAAAGGGACTCCATGAGTTTTGAATCGGGTATAGGTTTAGTTTAGTTTGTGTTGTCATTTACACCTTTTTCTTGGGACGCGCAAAGTCTTAAGTTTGGGGGTATTTGATAAGTTGGTTTTAATAGGTTTTTAGTAGTTTATTTTAATGTGTTTAATATAGAAAGTCTGTAAAATATATATTTAATTATATTTATTGGTCATTTTCAGGTGAAATAGAGTACGCGGTTGAATCCGGGGTGAAAAATACTCAAAATGAAGTATTTACATGAAGTGATCAGATGCCGAAAAATTTGCCTCGAGTTACATGCTACGCAGTGGGTAGAATAGGAGACAGTAGACTAAATAATGCAGGGGAGTGACACAGTTAAGTCACTTGGAAACAACTGCTGTTAGATTGCCTCGTGACGTACGCATCATAGTCACCCACACAAACGCACAAAATCGTGCGTTTTCTTCTCTTCCAGTGCCACGTGTCGCCTCCTGGTTCGTCCACAGCGTCATACACCAACTCTCCACCAATTAGACACAGCCACGTGGCATCAGTACGTCATCAAGCACAACCATTTCTCTCATCGCCTCAGCTATCATCAGCTCGTCCTCGGGATCCGTGATGCCACACTCTCCCAGTATTTTGCTCGAAGTCTTGCGAATCCACTAAACCAACGCCTCCTGCATCCACGTGTCGATCGTCCAGCTCTCTACCACATCATTGCAGCTCCACCAGCCTAATCCGCTACTGCCACGTGTCTAGGCCATGCAGAAAATGCCTAACAACCCCTAAATGCTCCTCAGTGCACGTGTTACGATACCAACCCCTAAAATTATTTTCTCTTACGTCCAGAGAGCAATTTTTAGTGGTTTTTCATATTAGGAACTACGGTATTCATCAGAGGAGTCGACATTGGAGCTGCCACACACAACTTTTCATAATTGGTGATTGTAAAGACCATGTCTGGCTAAACCAATCTTCGCCTAGGTCGGAGGGGAAACAAGTGAGGTTCTTGATTCATGGCATAAAATTGTGAGATATATGAATTTAATTTAATTTAATTTATTTTCTCCTATTTCATTATTGTTGATTTTAAGGATTGTGGTTTAGATCTAGGGTGTGTATATGGCCATTGCATGCTTTTAGGTGGATAATCTATAGTTAATTGGACCATTTGTATCCGTAATTGTACTTTTAGACCAGTAAAGTGACGAACACTCACCCGTTTCCTGTAAAACCCTTTCGGTTCTTGAGTGTGCAATAATTGAATCTATGTTAAATCGGAAGCAGACGCGATTCAGTTATTTAGGAGTAGTATTCTCATGGATCCTTATTATTGCGGTTAGTGGGTTAAACCTGATCGGCGGATGTCTAGGGATTTGCATTAATTAGGGAAGTAGTTAGTGGCAGACGTCCTAGCTATCGAGATTAGGGGAATTAGGAATTTCTGGTGGACGTCGATTTTCTATAGTTAATATAAGAAAACTTGAATTTATAACTTTTTTGAAAAATTGAGGACCATAATATGCCATTGAAGTTTGATTCTTGCTTGTGGAACCGTAGACCTAGGTGTTTTCTCTCATTGATATTATCTTTTGCGAACTTTTCATTTTTGCTAGTTTAGTTAATTGTTTCCTTGAACTTTCTAAAAACCCCTCATTTTTAGTTAACTTAGAGTAAAACTCAAGTCATGTAGATCCGACCCCGTATTTACTACTACTACACCCTTGTGGTTGGTAACTCCATTGCATGTTATATTTGGCACGCATGACACGTGATCAAGGGTTTATCCACATAGTCTTGTGGAGGGATGTCCACTTGAGATAGGTGGAGTAGAGCTACCTGCAGATTTCATAGCTCTCAAGATTCTAAAGTTTGACACGATATTAGGGATGGATTGGCTATCACCGCATCACGCTCATATCAACTGCTTTAGCAAGGCAGTGATATTTGAGATTTCAGGGCATCCGATATTCATGCATAGAGGTATTTTAGCAAGGACTGTAGACTAGGGAGGAGATGAAGGCATTGATTTCACTATACTCAGTGGCAGAGAGTCAGGGACCTAGACTTGAGGATATCTTAGTCGTTAGCGAGTTTCTAGATGTGTTCACGGATGATTTACCTGGTTTACTGCCACCGTGAAAGGTTGAATTCATTATTGAGTTGGTACCGAACATCAGACCTATTTCAATATCGTCGTACCGCATGGTCCCGATGGAGTTAGATGAGTTGAAGACTCAGCTTCATGACTTGGGACATAAGGGATTCATCACACCCTTTATGTCGCCATGGGGAGCACCCGTCTTTTTGGTGAAGAAAAAAGATAACACTTTGAGACTGTGTATGGACTACAAACTGTTGAATAAGGTCTCAGTCAGGAATGAGTATCCATTGCTGAGGATTGATAATTTACTCGATCAGCTGAGAGGAGCACAATTTTTCTCCAAGATAGACATGAGATCAAGGTATCATCAGCTTAGGATCAGGGAGGATAACAGATCCAAGAGGCATTCTGCACGAGATATGGACTATACCAATTCACGATCACGCCATTTGGGCTGACCAACGCCCCTGCAGAATTCATGGACTTGATGCATAGGGTGTTCAGACCGTTTCTTGATCACTTCGTGATATTTTTCATCAACAATATTCTGATATACTCAAGGGCATGAGTGGCGCGTTAGCGCAACGAATTTTGCGCAGCTCATCCCTTGCTTGTTCCCTCACTGCACACTGTCTAGGTATCTGTCTCCATCCAATCAAAGATGTCCATACCAGCTCCGAATTTGAAAGTTACGTCCCTATCACGAGCAGCACATCAGAGAGACTTTGCAGACGTTGAGGGAACACCGACTTTACGCCAAGTTTAGTAAGTGTGAATTTTGGCTTCTAGAAGTCAAGTTCTTAGGTCATATTATTGGAACAGCAGGGATTGCAGTGGATCCGATCAAGATTCAAGTGATTATGGGTTGGCCAACACTGATGTCAGTGACAGAGATCAGGAGTTTTCTAGGCTTGGTAGGGTATTACCACTGATTTGTGAAGGATTTCTCAAAGATCGCTTCACCGATTACAAGATTGACGCAAAAAACGTCGCTTTTCAGTGGACTAAGACGTGCGAGCAAGCTTTTACATTATTGAAGATGTTGTTAACTACCGCACCAATGTTAGTTTTGCCAGAGGCTAGACAGGGATTCTTAGTGTACATATATGCTTCTCATATGGGTTTAGGTTGCGTGTTGATGCAAGGCATATGTACAGTGGCTTATGCCTCTAGACAGTTGGAGATACATGCGGAGAACTATTTCACATACGAATTAGAGCTGGCAGCGATGGTATTTACACTGAAGATATTGAGACATCATCTGTATGGAAAGAGATTCACACTCTTCACTAATCACATGAGTCTGAAGTATATCTTCACATAAAAGAGCTAAACATGAGACAACGCAGATGGTTAGAGTTCTTGAAGGACTATTACTTTTCCTTGGAGTACCACCCAGGAAAAGCCAATGTAATCGCATATGCACTGCGTAAGAGATCAAATGGAGCTTCTGATATCGTCAGATGCCATATGATGCATGAGTATAGTTTAATTGAGGCAACTGCGACATCGAGTTAGTCAGATGTTCCTACCGATACTTAGGTGATGATATGTGCTCAGATAAGGCTACAGACCGCGCCTACACATAGAGTGTAAGAGGGCCAAAGGATAAGCCTGTTATATTCAAGGTTCAGTGAGTTAGCACATACTATAGAGTGTACAAACTGGGCAGAGACTTCAGATTAGTGTATGAGATACCCAAGGTACCAAAGCTGAAAGATGTGATTCTTTAGGAGTCACACCGTTCCAGATTCACTGTTCATCCAGGCAGGACCAAAACGCACCACGACATGCAGAGACATTTCTGGTGGCCTGGGTATTTGAGTATGTCAGGAACTGTGCGATTCGTCAACATGCGAAGACTGAGCATTGCAAACATGAAAGATTGTTACAGCCTTTTCCCATTCCACGATGGAACTTGAAAGATATCCCTATGAAATTTGTCAGAGGACTGCCGAGGACCGCCAAAAGACATGATTTGACATGGGTGATTGTTGACATACCGAAAAAGTGTGCTCATTTCTTGCTAATAGCCGCACATTATACTTTTTATAAGCTAAGTGTATTGTTTGAGAGAGAGATCATCAGACTGCATGGAGTACCATTGACTATCATGTCAGACATGAGATGCTACGTATACATCCAGGATATGGAGGAGTATGCAAGAGCGGTATGGTACATGCCTAAAGTTCATCACGACTTTTCATCATCAGACAGACGGGCAGACTAAGAGATTGATTCAAGTCCTCGAGGACATGTTACAGGCATGCGTATTAAAGTTTGGCGGATATTGGGAAAAATACCTACCATCGTGTAAGTTTGCTTACAACAACAATTATCAGGCCAGTATTGAGATGACGCCTTTTGAGGCTTTGTATGGCAGATCGTATCGCTCGCCATCACGTTGCGCTGAGCCAGAAGACCGGGAAATTGTAGGGCCTGAGATTATTGTTGACCACATGGAGAAGGTCAAACTGATCCGTCAGAGACTTAGGGGGTGCACAAGAGAGACAGAGGAAGTATGAAGATAAGTATCACAGTGATCTCACTTACACCGAGAGAGCCTTTGTCTACCTAAAGGTCTCCTATCGAAGGATCTTCAGAGATTTGGGGTGAAAGGCAAGCTTGCAGCGAGGTTCATCGAGCCTTTCATGATTAAGAGACGGGTCGGAAGAGTTGCATATGAGCTTGAGTTGCCACCACAGATGTCAGGGACTTATCCAGTCTTTCATATTTCGATGCTTCGACTAGCTAAGTCGACGGCAGGTGTACAACCGACTGTGGATTTGAGTCAGATTGACCTAAGTGAATATGTATCTTATGAGGAGCAGCCTATTCAAATCCTGAATTGGAGGGTACAACAGTTGATGAGCAAGTTTATCCCGAAAGTACTCATTAAGTGGCAGTTCCATGATGATATGAACCTCACTTGGGAACGAGAGGACTACATGCGAGATAGGTTCCCAAACCTTTTCGAGTTAGGTATAATACTAACCTAAATTTCAATTTCAAGGACGAAATTCCCATTAGTTGGGAAGATTTGTCACGACCCAAATTTTTAATCTTGTATTTATCAGTAATTAGAATCACTAACCTGTGACGTGGGACCCACACTGTAATATGCACACTGACCGAGGCACATGGCCGAGGTATATTTTAGTTTTGTTGTAGTGTTTTTCCTAGTGTATTATATATGTGTAGACTAATTAAGTCAATTTTACTTATTATGTATAGGCGTCGAGGCGAGAGATGGGACACGCCTCGAGACGCGTGCCGACATGGGACCGAGTAGAGAGTTGTAGGTGAATCATTTAAACTATCATACATGTTAATGGACCCATTTGTAGTGTTTACATGAGTCAAATAGATTTTATATTGTAAATCGAATTGAAACGCCTAAAGTTGATGACAAAAACTCTAAACACATAGACCAACCACGGGGTACGCCGGCCTAGACCCGTGCAGTCGACAGATTTGGAAATGATAGCAATCGAAACATGCGTGTTCTACGAGTCAAGAGAGGCAATAAGTAGTCCATATTCCACAACAATACCATAACAATCCACAACCATCCACAACAATCCAAGTACATGGTATCACACAATCACTAGGGGTGGTCAAACACTCGTGCGCTCGAGTGCCCGCGTTTTATCCCTTCTAGTGCGGGCCGCATGTACCTTCGAGACGTACTTATGCCAAGAACACACATACAAGAACATAGAATGGAATGCCAATGATGGGATAATAACGAACACAAGAAAAGTGAAAATGAATCACATGATATCTTCTTAGTGGCTTACTAACGTACAAATGCTTTTTAAGGCAAGTGTACTTACACGAGATTATCGTAATCCACGTAAAACTCCCGCGACTCCTAACGCGTATCCTCAAGTTTCCCGTTACTCGACAAGGTCGGAAACTCGTGTTATTAGGTCGAGTCATTCACTAACACTTAGGTTTAAACTTATCATTATTTCCAATGTTTTGAATGGCTCGGACGGTCATACATTTTAATAAATAAAAGAAGACACTCTCTCTCGGGTTTTGAAGACAAACTACGTATTCGCTTCATCGCGAGTCATAGGCTCGGCTCAGTCGTATGCGGGTCACGTCATGGTCTCGCGGACCGGCAACATGATCACGACGTCATAGCCATTCATCGCCACGCGACGTTTGAATAGCAACTATACATTTTTTCGACTCGACGATGGCATCACACGAACTAATTCCAAAAGCCTTACGTACGTTTGTTTCGGACTTAGCCGAGGATTGCTAGACGTCAACTAATATTAAGTGAGACCTCGACAACCTTTAATGATCGTGGTTCGACCGGTAGGACCGCCGGCGATGGTGGTTTCCGGCGAGCCTCCAACGTACACATCACATGAAATATCGATTCCTTTGCACCTATAAAACTGTTTTTGGCCACTTTTAGGGTTGTGGGACCCACATACGAGTTTTGGTGGGGTCCCCGACACGTTCCGGTCCTGGTGGTCCGGCGGTGGCGCCGCCAGTGAGGGCCTTTTCCGGCGAGAGGGTCAACACCTAGCAAAAACCGAGTTTGTTGTATGTATACAACAAGTACTTTGCATGGGCCATGCGGGGGGGGTGGTTCCGGGACGTCTTGGACTCCGGTGGGTCTCCGGAGGTCGCCCACGGCCGGCCCTCGTCACGGCAACCACATGCACACGTAACAAGTGTGACGAACAACAACAAAAACAAAGAGAAATGAAGAGAAACGTGAGCGAGAGGAGAGCAAACCGTGAGGAGAGGGAGAGTGGTCGAGTGCTCACGGGAGAGAGAGAGAGTGTGAGACCTCCGGCGACCTTCCTCGCCACCACGGGACCTCCGACGACGGCTTGGTCTCGGCCAACCGAATGGTGAGCGAACCTAGAGAGAGAGAGCCCGTGAGAGAAGTGAAACGCGAGAGAGAGAGAAAACCGAGGTGAGAGTGTTACCTCCGTTGGCGGCCTCCTCCGCGTCCCTGGTCCCATCACCGGCGAAGCGAGGCGGCGGTGAGTGGGGAGAGAGAGGCCGTGAGTGAGAGAGGTTTGAAGCCGAGAGGAGGTGGGAGTGTGGTTTGAAGACCGAGATGAGTGGGAGAGAGTTGACCAGAGGGATGTGTGAGAGTGATTGAAACCGTGAGTGAGTGAGAAGAAAGATCGGGAGGAGAGAGAGTGTGATGAGAGTGTGACGTGAATGAGTGGGAGTGTGAGGTGTGAGTGATGGGAGTGGGTGGGGTGGTTGGTTTTTTTGTTTGAAATTCAAACCAATATGGTGAGGTGTGTCCTAGGTGTGCCTTACCCACCCACAAGTCCCCAACCTTAACCCCCGGGTTCCGGACTCACCTTACCTCATCGACCCGTATTTTCTCCGTCACGTGCACACTTTTACTTGTATTTCCTCCCCCGGTTACCTAGGCGAGAACTCACGCATAAACAAAAAGGAAATCGCTCGAGTGCCACTAACTATCACAAGAAAACTTGGTGTCCATTATTGTGTTAGTGAGCTGAATTTTAGTGGGGTTAGGAGTCATTTTAGGCCATGTGATCATCATAGAAATGTGCGTGTGTGTTAAAGATGAAAAGCAAAGTATATAAACAAACCCTTAGTGGGTTGTCTCCATTTGCATGACTACAACAAGAGAAAAAAATCGGAGTTCATAGCTCATAAGCTGCTATAAACTTAGGAGTTGATCAAAAATAGAGTGAAGTTCAATCAATCAAAAGGAAATCAAGTCTACAAATCTAGCAAGAACCCTATGTAAATAATCTTCACTTGGTAGTTTCAGTTTCTAGTCAATTGAATTGTGTAATCAAAGGGGTTTATGTCTACAAATGAATTTAAAACTTCACAAAGGTTGTTTTGATCTTACTTGAGTCCCTTTTATGTTTCAAAGCCTAATTTTTAAGTTTTTCAAGTTTGGCCAAGAAAATTGGGGTTTTTTCTTATGATTTTGATTTTCTGAAATTCAGTTGTTAAGACGAGTTCTTTTTTGAAATCAAATGATAAATGAGGATTTTCTACATTTCGTTCTAATAATTCTGCTATAAAGATTTTTCTAATTTGGTTTTGAAAATCAAAAGTTATGCCCTCTTGAAGTTTTTAAGTGTTCTTGAGGTGTTCGATGACATACATGCTTAAATCTTGTAATTATTTATGAATGTATGATAAATCATGAAGTGTCTGCCCTTATTTGATGTTTGGAGGATGTTATGGACCCTTGGCGGAGGTGAGTAAGGGTCCGGGGGGCGAAGAAGAAGGTCATTCCCATGGTTAGAACCCATAATTTTGATTTGCAGAATTTTGATTTGCAGAATTCTGGGTTTCAACGCATCTAGTGCGCTAGAGAGAACACATAGCGCGCTATCTAGGCACTGAAAATTCAGAAAAAAAGTTTAAATAACGAAACTTGCAAGAACTCATTTTTGACACACCAATTTCCCATTTTATGGGTTTTTGACTTATTTTGAAGGAACTAAGCCAATAATAGAGTTTTCAATAAATTTTGAGTTTTGAAGTGGATTTTGATTTTAGGAGTTAATAGAAAGTAATTGTCCTTAAACCGATTATATTTGAACTTATAGGTTGTATATATATGGATTGAGCTTTAGTTCCCCGATTTGACACTCTATCACCGTGTATCGCCAACTTTACTTATCTATACATGTGATTGTTTATTTTTTGTTTTCCACATTTAGAGTTATTTTGATAATTGCTTCTGTTAAATTGACAAGACTTCTATTATACTTAATAAACAAAAAAAAAGTTTTAATAAACTCTGAAACTCAATGATAATTTGACATGTGTAATAATTAACCAGAACGCGTATAACGAGAAAATACATTAGAAAGGCTGACTAATACGTAGTTAAGTCTTACGTGGCTAAGATTAGAGCTTAATTATGAGATTAGGCCAGACGGTGCCCTAGATTAGGGAATGAGCCATCACAATATCATAATTGAAACAATTAAATACTCAAGATGTGTTACTTAAGGGATTTACGCACTTCAAATTGCACTCCGAAGCTCTGAAAGCACCCCGGTCCGACCCCGCTATGCTCCTGACTATCACACCATAGCCCCGAGTCCCTCGAGATCCATTTCCAGTGTTTTAGAGTGCCTTAAGGTGTTTAAATTAAGTCTAGAGTTCTATTTCCTAAAACCCCCTTAAAGACTAAATAAATTTCAACTTTCAATTTGGGATTATATGTTGCAGCACAAATTAAACCATTATATATTCCAAATTATCGAAGACGCTTAACAAGAAAGCTTTTGCTCTATGTCTTAGCTTTCTGAAAAGGTTTGGTTTGCAAAATTTCAATTTAAAATGAAAAAGATATCAAACTTCTACCAAAACAACTCAAATTGGAATCAAATCCGACCAACAATATTGTAAAAATTATTTCTCAAATATATAGCTCCAAAACTCACGGTTTTCGATCATAAGGCAGCTAACATACCCAACAATAATGTACTAAAAGATGAGCTCATTCCGAAAAAAATTGAGATAGTTATGCCTTGTTAAAGTTCATTTTAAAAATCCTGTATTAGCATTTCAACTGCCTAATTGCAGGGCATTTTTAAGATAAGAGTTTGAATTTCAAGATTTCTCCTGAAACAAAGTTTAAGATCTCTGAGTAAGCTTTCCAACGGCATATGATCTGCCCCATTTGGAGTTCATATGAAAGATTTATGCTTAAAATACAGAGGATATGTAATAAACTCAACACGCATGCATCAAGAAACTTCAAGAACACAATCCATTTGAAAAATCGGTTTCAAATCCTTAAATTGGTGAACATAATGAACTCTCCATTCATAAAGTGACTCATAAAAATTAGTGAGCAAACTTAGAAATTCATTTTTGAATCGAAACCTAAATTTTAAAGCTCATTTTCATGGAAAAGAGATGAAGAAGATGATCACTTTGGTTTTGATCTTCCTAGCTTAATTCCTCTAGTAGATGACCTTTATTCCTCCTAGTTCTTGCTGGATTTTCCAGCACTCCGACCCAAGAACAAACTTGGTTATTGTTGCATGAAGAGATTTTCCACTTAGTTATATATAGGTTATGTTAGAATCAATTATGTTCATGTATCTCGATGTCAATCTAATTGTCATTCTTAACTCCTACTCCACTAACCTCCATCTTGTTGACACTAATTCCCAACTCAAATCTCTTAAGATTCCCTTCTAGTGCGAAGCTCGAGGCAAATCTATGACATCAATTTTTTCATCAAACTATAAGCATTTGTAGTCAATTGATTCAATTAATTTAACTTAGGCACTTTTATACATATGTAGGCTATTTAGGGTCCTAAATTAGTGTACTACCATTTCACCTAGTATCAATTACTGGCACCCAGTGCCCCATGTCTCGACACGCATCTCGAGATGCGCCAATCCTTAATGTACCCGATTATTATGACTTAGACTATAGTTTGATTATCTATTTTATGCCATTTTCACCTTTGTTCTAGTCATTTTATTTAAGTTAGCATCATATATAAGACTTAGTGTACTAGTACTACACCTACCCAGTACTCGCGTTGACAAGCTTTACGAGGCATTTACCCGTCACATAATCTCTCACGGTATGGCAATATAAATACACACATGCGATGAGTTATGAAATACATATAACATCGCAATTATACAACTAACAGAAAAAAAAAACGATTTATGCCTAGTTAGGCGTGTCTTAGCCTATCTAAGGCGTTTACGTGGTCTGAGCTAACATCTGAGTCCGAGAAAAACCTCGAATAACGGCGCCAATAAAATTGAGCCGTTACACTCCCCATCCAACTTCATGATCCACTGCGTGATATCATCCCGTTTGGTCTACAATTTGCCAAAGTCATTGTCATTCCATAACAAAATTTGTTCCTTGACCTTTGTAATTTTATCATAAGAGAATATCCTAGGCCCCAAAAGTCCCACTGTTGTGCCACAACTCTTAGAATTTATCTTTGAAACTCTGACGAACAAGCCAAATGTTCTCGAATCGAAATTGGGTAAGCCTCCACCGCGCTATACCCGTCTCCAAAATCACTAGGTAGTGATCTGATGTAATTTTCTCCCCTGAATACTGTCTCCCATGTTGAAATCAATCCTCCCATTGCTTAGTCACTAGAATTCGGTCCAACCTAGCACATGTTGGATTATCCCGGAAGTTCGCCCAGGTAAAGGTCTCGTTGCTAATTGGGTAGTCCACTAGCTCCATTTCCCAGATGATCGCATCAAACCGTTTCAAACTCGTAGTTGCCACATTTCTCCTCGTTTTCTCCCCCAAGAACCTAGTCACATTGAAATCCCCAACCAATACCCATCATGGTGTGCATACCCCATAAAGAGCCCCAAGTTTCTCCCAAAACTCCTCTCTTCCCACTGTACTACCAGGCCCATAAACCCTCGAAACCCACCAGTCCTCCCCCCTCTCGCCAATAATTTGAACTGATACCGAATAAGATCCCACCAAGCTATTTCCCACATTCAATCGCCTCACATCTCAAATGATAACAATCCCTCATCTCCTAATCGTAGACGGAGGCATGCCCACCCCTTATTCCTACAACCACAAATTGATGACAACAAAGATCGGTCGATAGCCTCCATTTTTTTTTCTTGTAGAATCACAATGTTTGGATTGTGCCTCTCCGCGACATTCATCACCCTCCGACGTTTATTCGATGCGCCAAGTCCTTTAACATTCCATGTCGATATCTTCATTGGACAACACAACACTCCCTTCACCTCTCAAGCAACCAAAGCTTTACATCACTGGTCTATAGTCGGGGCGATTATAATTCACCTCGCACCGAATCCGTCGACGTTCCCACTCAGCTGGGGTAAGAGCTCTCCTGTTAATCACTACCCCACATGAGTTCATAAACTCAGTCCACAGCTGGCGAGACTACATCAAGGGCTTCGCTATTAATTGTTGTTAGGTCCATATGATGAGCAGCCTGCCCTGTTCCTCTATCAAGTGGCTGCCTAGTGGATTGCTGAAGTTCAACTGTCTCGTCGTTAATCCCTTCGGTAGTGGTCGATTCAAATAACCTCCTCACCGCTTCCAAACCTCTCTCAGCCTCCCCCTCTGTAATGCCCCCCAACTAGAGAACCGGGGCCTCCTGCATCGCCGTTCCAACATCTAAGGTATCCTCTACCCTCTCCGCCTGCCATTCCTCCCTATCTGAATCTAGATCATGTGCTTCCCCCAAAACGGAGTTGGCCCCCTTAGAAAAGGTACTTCTCGGGGATCCCCAATTTGCTTCTGGCAATGGCGCCTCCTCAACTATACTGTTCGTATCGGACATTTCGACTGTCGAGTCCCCCATTACCGACTCCGAATCCGCATGTTCATCAACACGCTAAACAAAGGTGTATTGAACTACTCGCCTTTGAGTTGTGACACCCCACCTTTTAATCTTTACTAAACTAAATCAACGCTTTGTTAATCTCTAACTTTTTGTTAACAATGTGGGGGCTAATAGATATTAATAGAAACACATAAACTGACTCATAATCAAACTAGGAAATCCTACACAAACTCATAGACTAACTCGAAGTCTTAATCAAACAAAAACACAAAACTAATTTAGATTACAGCTCTAACATCCCCCATAATTTAAATTACCTATCTGAAATAAACAATCCCCATAATTTAGATTGTCACAATCTTGTTTCAGACTCCATCACAACTTCACATCAACTTCAACTTGTCTGCACCTCAGAAACAACTCTGCATTCTCCATCTTCAAATCATCGAGAACCACTTGTTCTCAAACGTGGCTTGAACCTTAGAGGCCACGAGACTTTACCTTGGATCTAGCTTCATTACCAGCTTAGTCCCCAACTGGAAGCCCTTCTTCAATAGGCTTCAAACCAATGCATATAAACATATAAATCTTACACGTCACCTCCGCTCGATGAATGGGCTTATTGGACAAAGAAAAGGTACACGGGAGCGCCCTTTTTGCATCTGCACTTTGCATGTCTTACTTTTTAAATCTTTGTCATCTTCTTGGAGTAATGCTTTCATATATGCTTCTTAATTCTTCTAGTGCTTCTGAAAAACTTATACGATTACACTAATTTCGCCCACACGTCGTGCTCATTAATTTCTTTTCTAATCTTCAAGGCACTCCCAACTGGATCATCGTGTTTCTTATCCTCTACTAAGAAACCCCAAATTTGCTTCAATCTCAACAAAATCTCACGCATCGAATATTCTGCGATTTTGTGTCTCACGACTTCATCTCTATGAAGATGTAACTCTCCTAGGAATGTTCCACAAAATCACGATAGGAACAACACAATTTCTTGTTTCAGTAACAAGAAAGCACACCTTCGAATTAAATTCGAACCCAAATCAGAACTTTCTCATCCCACTGAGAAAGCCCTAATTTGTTCTTGTTTGTAGCCCCAAACTCTTTTTCGCACCTACTTTGACTTCACGAAAAATTACTCACAGGACTCTCAGGATTGATAAACCGCTAAAAAACACTAATCAATCAACCAACTAGTTGATCGATGAGCTAGATATTAAACCTGCTCTGATACCATGTTGAAACTTGAAGGGCTACATCTTTACTAAACTAAATCAACGCTTTATTAATCTCTAACTTGTTGTTAACAATGTAGGGGGGCTAACACATATTTATAGAAACACATAAACCGACTCCTAATCAAATTAGGGAATCATAAACAAATTGGTAGACTAACTCAAAGTCCTAATCAAACACAAACACAAACTAGTTTATATTACACTAACAATGAGTAGTAATGAAAGTTTATGGACCAAAAAGCATAAAAAAATATAAAGTTTAGGGACCAAATGATGAGATTTGTCAAAACAAAAAGTAGATAGAGAGATGCTTTTGAATATCACAATTGTTTAATGGTTTTGAGTAGTTTTGCTTTGCTTACCATGTCAGGGTTTACATCAACCAATGGCAAAACGAATGGAACCAAAAGACACAAAATCTTGCAAAATATGTATCAAACATGGCTCAAATATGCTAATAGCAGTTGTTCTAGAATGTGCTTAAAAATTAGAGCCCATACGCAATGTCAAACTGACCAAAACGCAAAGTTTTTTTTTTTTTTTTTTTTTTAAATCACCCAAAAGGCCTTCCGAATAAGGCATGAAAAATCTTCAATTATAGGCTTTAGCCTATAGAGCCCATTATTGCTGATAGAACAATAAAATGTCCATTGGCTATTTATATGCGAAGACCCATATATAGAAAGCGGGCCAAATGGAAACCCAGCATTGTAGGTGATACATCATACATGGTATAGCCTTTCAACTAAGTTTGGATCAATACTTTATCAAACACTAGTATACCTATGTTTTTTTATAAGTTTAATTAATGAGTTGAGTTTCATTTTCTCATTTACATTGACAATAGAAGTACTTGCTATTCTCTAATAAAAAACATTAGAATTTTCCAATGTACGTCAATTTATAGTGGAAATAAGGCTGACTTTCCCACAATTAGTATCATAGTGTAGATGGGCGTCCAATAACTGATCTCTTGCACTTTGGCCTCTAACTTAAGGTCCAGTACAAACCTGCTTTGAAAAAGACAATCTTTTCCTACAATCTTTAGTTTAATTTTGGATATCAACAATTTCTTTAGTTTATTTATTTATTTATTTAGTAGAAAATTTAGTTTAATTTGGATAAAGTGGAATTGGCGAAATAAGTATTTCATAATTTCTACAAAATTCTCTTATTTATATGACAAATATCTTTCCAACTAATTTAAGATTGAGGCTTAGTTGTTCCTGTAAAGAAAATTCTATAATAACACTCCTGCTATCACACCACAACCACACCCTCCGCATCCCACTGTATTTTAAATCTCGGGATGGGCTTCTTCACCCCGAGGTGAACAGGGACGGGTGATGTGGTGGTGTGTGTTTTGAGGTGTGCTTCAAGGAGTGTTAATACAGTTGATGTAATGCTTGCATATATAGTTATAAGTTTAATGTAAATTAATACGCATCTTAATATCTATCCAAACAATCTCAACAACTGCTAACACTTCCTTATGTAGGAAAAAAAATCTTAAAAACAAAAGCAATATGAGGAGATAGTAGTAGCAGAAAACAAAGGTTACCTCTAGAAAAAGTTTTCAGTTTTCAATTATCCATCTAGTTTTAGCCCAATGTTGGGCTCATAAAAGGATGATTTGGATTATTCCTTAATCATTGACATAACTAGACATCTATAAAGGGCCTTTTCTACAACTAAAATTGGGTATAGCCCTTTTAACTTTTTTTTTTTTTTCCTTTTAAACCTACATAAATGAATTAAGCTCACCAAAAAACTTCGTCATATAGGCTTTCTTTCTTGTTTTATTGTTCATTTTTACCTTATTGGCTTCAAAATCTTAGTAGTAGATGATTAGTTCACATGTGGTCTACAAAAGCTATAATATATATGTAACCTACTAATATTTATTCAAAAAGAAGAGAATAAGAAGAATCTATTAGTTAACAAAGAAAAAAGCGTATTTTTAGTTGCTTTTCAAGAAGAAGACATGGTAGTTACAAGGTCATATCCATATGAGTTGATTTGTTTTGTTATTATATGATTAGTACATGGAACACTAAGAATTTACCTTATAATCGAAGTAGTACTAGTACACATGTAGTCTTAAATGCATTTTGTTTTTGCTACAAAGCTATTGGAATCCATTAGATCCACATTAGGATGTGCTAAATTTAGCCTCAACCCTAGATCTGATGGACTTCACAACTTAATTTATAAGGAAAACCTATCCTTAATAGTCATGAGAAATGTACGTAACCCTAATTTGCAACAAATTAATATATCTTTTTTTGTTAAACTAGTTCTTCATGTGCTTGCCTCATGTTTGAGGCCAACCACGTTGAATATTCTAAATTGTGAGGATTCCTACAAAACTCGTATGATGATGAGAGATATATTTTTAAGCATAATCTCTTTCATATCCGAGATTTGATTTTAAGGCCCCGGGTTGATAGAAAAATCAACAATGACACTGCATTTGACACCCCTCTATAATATTATTTATATATAAATATAATTGTCGATCATTCACTCCCTCCAATCTTTTTTTGCCTCCTTAACAATCAATCCCTCTTATAATTATAAAATCGTCTCCCTAACATAAATTTATGGTTATGCGGCTATGGCCTCTAGTACTAATTAAGGAGTTATGAAGTTAATTAAATTAATTGATATTTATAGAGAGGAAAAAGAGGAGAAAGAGAGAGAGAGAGTTGGTTGGTTGTTTGGTTGATTAAGACATAGGAGATGTGTACAGTGACATGTGCTAGGGCAGAGAGATGTCACCTATGCTTTGTACAATAGCTGTACTTGAAGAGTAGTGATTAGAGATTCTGATTTGTTGAAAAAACAAAAGAGTGAGTGAGGCGAGGCGACCAGCACCATTGGTGCGCAGTACCCTCCCACACTTGCACCTACCGGCACCTACAAGACGCGTAACGGTGTCACGTTGTTTCCTTCCGTGTTGTGTAGTGTAATAGTGTTGTGTTGCGGTTGCGCCACACCCACACGGGTTCCAAACCTATGACGCATCGAACACCTTTGTCTCGTATCGTGGTTGGTACCTGCGGTCTACACGTGTCGCGTGAGCAAGCGCGCCACGTCCCCTTATTATCCACATTCGCCATAACAGCTTTCATTCCAACTCCAATAATTGCGTTTTTTCCTTACTGGTGTGTTAGGTACTTATATCCTAATATTTTTGACAAAGGGTGACAAAATGAGTTATGAGATGATAACAGCATGCGGTTAATATGAGATATTAAAGAGTTAGTATTGAACTTATACATATTATATTATGTCAGATTGACACAATTAAATACGATTATTTATTTATGACCAATTTAATTAGTTTAAGACAATAATATATAATGTACGTGTGTTATTTCTTTTTGAAGGCTTAATGCATGTATGTTTTTTTTTGAAGGCTTAATGAACGTGCGTTTTTATTTTATTATATTAATGGGTGAATTACAATTTTATAAGCTCAAATAACGTAGTAAAGTATTATTAATTTTTAGAAAAAAATAATTTGCATTGTTTCAATAATCATTTGAATTAAATCTTAGGAATACGGTGTTAATTATAATTTTAAAAAGAATTTTATATTTTATATTACACAAATCAAATTATAAAATAATATATTAAACAATATATTAATTAAATGATTTTGATGGGTTGACACGATAACACAGAAAATTAGCGAGTTAGTGTTAGCGTTAAGGTTATACGAGTTAGTGTTATAAATGGATTGACATGAATACGACACGCCGACCTATTTTGTCACCCCTAATTACCGAGTTAGTCTTTTGTATTGTTGCAACTTGCGTGTCAGGTTTTTACTTTATTGTTATCCTTTATTTTTCTTGATATATATATATAGTGATTCTCCCTAATCATCATGGTAAAATTACTCTATATACACACACACACCTATAACTTAAGAAATTCAAGAATTAACATTATACACATATACATATGATACCACTAAATAAAGTATAAAAAGATGTAAAGCGAGGTTTGACATGATAGTTTGGATGTGTCAACATTAACTAGCTAGAGTCTCGAGTTTGAGTATTGACAATATGGAGTTCTTTTAGAACTCTTAGGTGAGAGCTTTACTGCTACCCGACGATCCTACTCGATTCGAACTTAAATTGATCGTGACCCATTGGGCTTTAAATACTGGATAGGACCCAGACCAAAAATTTAAAACAAAATAAAATTAAATAAAGTATATATAAACTAAATAATACTTTATTAATATATAGGATTCTTTTCCCACCCTTACCATTGAAATGCCTCGATAATCTCTGGAGAGATTAATGTGCCTACATGCCACCTGTCGAGAATAATAGACCTATCTAGTATTTATTGATCACCTTTAAAGTGGATCTTATTATACTCTACACATAGAAGAGAAACCCCACCAACTTCTTGGCCTACATGCCCATCTCCCCAAACTTGTTTTTTCTCAAGAAAAAAATCATTTTCATTTTCAAGTTATTGATGATAGTTAACCCATCTAAATCATATCCATCGCTACCAAAGAAATAAAGTTAACATATGTACCACAAGCGATTAAGTAACTTGGATAGTGTCTAGCTAAGAGCTAGTATACCCACTATAACTTACGGTGTATCGGGGGCAGAATCAAAAAATTTAATTAGGTAGGAAAAATTTAATTAGGGGTGATGAAATTTAACCTAAATTTATTCATAGATTTGGATACTCACTCGACACGTGTGCTCGATATCGTGGATCTGACTTAAGTTACAAAAAAATAATAATGTAGGCTCGACCATACCCAAGAACACTAAAGTGTGATTAGTGTGATTATTTGATACACATGCATAGGTTGATTTGCATTTGTCAGCTCGGGCCGCGCCCTCGTGAAACTTATAAAATATTTTGGTATTTTTACTTAAAAACGAGTTGTTGGCCTAAAAAATGAGTTATGGAAAGCAAGGTTTGAGTTGAGCCTGCCTAGACCATCTAAGCTCGACTCATATCGGGTTTAGGTGCACCACATAAAATAAGATTCACGTCAAATACAACAACAACAACAACAACAACAACAACAACAACAACAACAACATAGCCTTAGTCTCAAATTAATTGGGGTCGGCTACATGGATCAAACTTTTCCATTTGCGTCTAATAAAAAACTATATTAAAAAATTTAAATATAATAATAAACTAATATATACCCGTAAGATTTGCAATATAAATTAATAAGATATATTGCAAAGTCTTACAAAAAATGAGTTGAATTATACGATTTTTAACAAGAAAAAATAAATTTTAAGTTCCCAAAAAGTAAGTTTTTTTCGTAACATTTTAAACCCTATTTTTTGGTTTTAACTATATATATACATTATTTAAATGATACATTATCTACTCAATACAGTCTAACTTGTTTGAATAATTAGCACCTATATTATTTAAGATACATTTATAATTTATATATGAAGCATTGACCGTAAGGGGATGGGAGAAGAGCCGAGGGGCAAGGAGAGGTACTTGGGGGTAAAGAACTACAAAGGGATCCCTCCTTTAGTTTCGCCTCGAGTGTATACACGTTTAGACAATGCGAAAGGCTGTGTGTTATACATTTTCAATATTCATGAATGCTGCAAAAGTTAAAATAGTTTGAGCAAGGGGAACGTTGTATTTGTTTCATCCCTTACATATGAGAATAGTTAATCCCACTCCATACTCAAGTTATTATTATTATTTTTTTTTTTTTTTTTTTTTTTTTGTCGAGAGAATTTAGGAAAATGTTAGGATGGCCCTAAATATACCCTTGAAATGGGCACCTTCCCATATGGCAAGTGTGGGTCCCACGTCCAAGACCTATCCCTCATTTGGCCTTTTCTTTCTTTTCAAAAATGTCACCTCGGTTGCCTGCGACTGTAGTGACGCGATTGAGGTGACGAATGGATGTCGGTAGACAAACAACAAGCACTCATGCGCATTGGAAGGTATTTGACGTTCTTTTTAGAGCGAAACTTAGAACTTTTCATGGGAGAGCCTCCCCAAATCAAGATTCACATGCCCCCCAAACCCCATTTTAACTCTTTTCAACATCTCTCATGCACCATGCCCTAAACTTTTTACAGCGGTTCTCAAATCTCTGTTGTGTTTTTGGGCTCATACACAACGAAAAATTCAAAACAATTTTGAAAAACCACAACGGGATCGTAAATAAGTTCCATTAAACTAGATCTACAAAAGTAAACCTTACCTTAACCAGTGATTTCCTTATCTGATTGTTCGATATCCAAGACGCTCAAGCGCCAGTCCTCTATCAGATTTTCACACACGAATGGTGACCACAATTTGGAGCGACAGCCCCAAGAGAGATTGAAAACGGTTTTTCTTTATCTCCCTAAATCCAGAGAACTCGAAAATAGCAAAAATGAAAATCTTATCTCATTTTAGGGTTTCACTCTCTATTTATATGTGTAGATAAGCCCTCACTTAAAATCCTATTCGTAACACTACTATTGTATTTATGCAGTTTAAGCAAATTACACATATACCCTTATTAATAAGTTATCATATACAAAATTGTAAGGGCTTTTATGTCATGAATTTTATCATATAAAATTCATTAATCTGGACCAATTAAAATTGCGCAAAGCCATTCGTTGTATGCGACCCAATAGGTTCATGCGACCCAATAGGTTCATGCGACGTTGTCAGTGAACTTAAATCATTTTGGTACACAAGTCATAAGCGGTTTCTAGCAAGGCATTATAACTACCCAAGTAGCATGAATATGAAAATCGATACAACCTAATGAATAACATATATCATATCCTTTTGTCGTGCTATATCCTTTGATTAAACATAAGACATGGAAATTCACCCTTAATGTTCAATTGTGCTAGTCTCGATCTTTAAGTAAATTGAAAACATCCAAGTGACATTGATCATATCAATTCACATTGACTTGACATTTATTAGTCTATCATATCGAGAGATTCACTGATATCTCTCTCTATACAAGAGTGACAAATTCTATCTTGATTACACATCTTCATGTATTATTCACATGGTAACCAATCACAATCTTTATAATCATTAGGTAAAAAAAAACGTGTGACTGTGTCAAATTACCATGCTCCTAATATTAAAGTCTGTGGTAATCTCAAGTCGAAGGACTAAATGATATACCTATCATGAGCAACACCTATGACTTAATCCATGTGGTGTTCTCATAGCGTGTCGTTCCAATACCTTGTTCCATAACAAGTACTCATGATCTCGATTCGTATCCCTATACGCATAATCATCACATGACCATCAATCAAGATTCACATTAGTTTTAATTCATTATAGTTCCTAGTATAATAACCGACTAGGGACATTTAGGATATTTCAACAAATACCCATGGATCTTACTATAAGGTAAACATGCAATCACTTATAATAAAATATCAAATGAAAACCTCAATTTTATAAATTAAAATTATAAGATAAACAATGTTTGTGGATCGACCTAGGGTACATGCCCTAACATCTCCCACTTGCACTAGGTCTAGTCATTCATGTATCTAATACTTAATGACCTAACATGACCATCATCTTTCGTTTGTGGAAGAGCCTTTGTCAAAGGATCTGCAATATTGTTTTCTATTGGAACTCTGCTAATCTTCACGTCTCCCCTCTCAATGATTTCTTGAGTAAGATGAAAACGTCTAAGTATATGTTTGGATTGGTGGTGTGATCTTGGTTCCTTGGCCTATGCAATCGCCCCGTTGTTGTCACAATACAAGCAAATGAGGTTAGCTATACTTGGAACCACAACAAGTTCAGAGATGAACTTTTTGATCTAAACTGCCTCCTTAGATGCATCAGACACTGCAATATACTCAGCTTCTGTTGTAGAATCTACCACAATTTCTTGCTTCAAACTTTTCCAGCTCGCTACACCTCCATTCAAAGTAAACACATATCCAAACTGCGATATGAATTCATCTATATCAGTTTGAAAACTTGTATCCATGTAACCATTTACAACAAGCTCGTCTTCCAAACTTCCATAGACTAAGAACACTTCTTTAGTCCTTCTCGAGTACTTAATAATGTTCTTTAGTGCTATTCAGTGACTATCTATAGGATCAGACTGATATCTGCTTATTGCGCTCAATGCATATGATACATAAGGTTGGGTGCATAACATGGAATGCATAATTGATCCAATAGCTGATGCATATGGAATCATATTCATGTGCTCTCGCTCATCATTAGTCTGCGGGCTTTGAGACTTAATGAGACTTATACCATGAGACATTGGCAACGACCCTTTTTTAGAGTCTTGCATACCGAACGTATACAATACCTTGTCTATGTAAGCACTCTAACTTAGACCGATTAACCTTTTAGATCTATCCCTATAGATTTTAATTCCAAGAATGTAGGCTGCATATTTTAAGTCCTTCATTAGAAACACTTCTATAACCAAGACTTGACACTTTGCAAGATTGAGATATCATTTTCAATGAGTAATATATCATTAACATACAATACTAGGAAAACAACCACGCTCCTACTGACCTTCTTGTATACACAAGACTCATATTCATTTTTAATGGAACCAAGTTCTTTAATTGCTTCATCAAAACGAAGATTCCAACTCCGAGAAGCTTACTTTAATCCATAAATAGATCTTTGAAGCTCGCACACCTTCCTAGAATTCTCAAGATGAACAAACCCTTCAGACTATAACATATGCACGTCCTCAAGTAAACTCCATTTAGAAAAGATGTTTTGACATCCATTTGTCATATCTCATAGTCATAATATGTGACTATGACAATTAGAATTCTAATGGATTTAAGCATGACTACAGGAGAAAAAGTCTCATCATAATTAACACCTTGAGTCTGTCTGAAACCTTTTGCTATTAGCCATACTTTATAAGTATGCACATTGCCATCCATGTCCGTTTTCTTCTTAAAAACCCATTTACATCTAATGGTATTATCACTTTCAAGTAAATCAACAAAGTTCCAAACTTGATTATCATACATGGATTGCATCTCAGAATTCACGGCACTAAGCCATTTATTTGCCTCAGGGCTAGACACAGTCTCCTGATAAGTAGTAGGCTCATCTTGATCTATGAGCAACACCTCACTACTATTAGTAATGAGAAATCCAAATCTCTCAGGCTGACGTCTTACCCTATCAAACCTACGCGGGCCTTGTGATAGTTGTGGAGGTTCAACTAGTTCAAGACTTTGTTGATCTCCCATTAGCGGTTGAGTATTTATTTGTGGTTCTTGAACTTCTTCAAGACTTACTTTATTTCCATTGTTGTCTTTTGAAGTGAATTCTTTTTTCATAAATACACCATTCCGAGCAACAAACACTTTATTTTTACTGGGATTATAAAAGTATGATCTTTAGTTTCTTTAGGATAACCAACAAATACACACTTGGTAGATTTGGCTGATAATTTTTTTGAGATTTGTCGTTGTACGAAAACCTCACAGCCCCAAATCTTAAGGAAAGACAAACTTGGTCTTTTCCCAAACCACATCTCATGTGGTGTTTTATCAACCACTTTAGAAGGAATAATATTCAGTGTAAACACATCGATTTCTAAGGCATAACCCCAAAAGAAAATAGGAAGATCTGCATAGAATGAACCTGTAATGGCCCAAAATCGCTAACCATATTTATGTATTTAAACAGGCTCAACGACCCGTACTGTGGGACCCACATCATGATATGTCCGTTTACTGAGGCAAGGGCCGAGGTTCATTTTATATTTGTTGTGATGTATGCCTAGTGTATTGTATTTGTGTAGACTATTAAGTTAATTTTCTATGGGTGTCTAGGTATCGAGACGAGCGAGGATGTACCTCGAGTCGCGTGTCGACGTGGGACCGAGGTAGCGACATATTGGGGTAAGGTTAATTTATGTGAATAAAATGTGAATTTATTGGGTAATGAGTGGTTTTAATGTGGCCACATGTAGCTAAAGGATTAAATGACCTATAGTTAGGAAAATAAAACAGTAGGCGTTGGATGTGCATCGAGACACGCGTTAACCCATCATGAGGCAATATGTCACTTAGTTGAGTCACTCACAAGTGACTTGGGGGACAAGTGGAACAATGCGCTCCATGTGATGAGCCTCGGGATACGTGTGCACACCAAGATCTAATGATATGGTTGAAAATGACCACTCTATAAATAGTAATTCAATAGTGCCATCTCCTTATCCTCACCGAAACAAATCGAAACCGGGAGAGAAGAGAGAAAGAAGAATCGCTGGTGGAGGTGGAGGAGAAGGAGAATGAGAGAACCAGAAAAGACCAAGGTGAGTATGGTGTTTCAATTTTTGTGGGCGACGGGGTTCGGGAGCTCGGAAGCTCGAAAACTTGGGAATTCGGGAGCTCCCGTGCTTCCGAGGAAGGAAACGATTCGAAAGAGTCGTCTCCCCTCCCTAAACGAGCTAGGGTTGGATCGCCAACCCCAGCTCGTGAAAAAAAAAAAAAAAAAAAAAAAATTTCACTCCTCAATGAACCAGGGAGTCCCTGGTTCGTTGGGGAAGAAGGGGGCGCACACGAACGACACGTGCGTGTGCGCCCCTTCTCCCAAGCGGGCCGGGCTAAGGGCCTGGGACAGGCTCGACCCATGGGGGAGCCACGCCCAGCACCCTGGCCAGGGTCGGGTCGACCCGACCCAAAACAAAAAAAAAAAAAGAAAAAAAAAGAAAAAAAAAGAAAAAAAGAGAAAAAATGGAAAAAAATCCGAGAAAAAAAATTTGGGAAAAATTTCAAAAAATTATATTTCGACAAAATAAATAGAAAGTAATAAATTTCTAGGAAAAATAAATACTTGGGATTTCGGATGAGCATTTTACGGGGGTTTTACCTCGAAAAGTGTGAAATGGGCGGATTGGCCTAAAATAAAAGTTTTTTTTTTTAAGAAATTTGTCTCGACTTCGATTTGGCTTAAAGTGATACATTATTGAATGTTAGGGAACTAAGGGTAGAACTCCGGCGTTTGGGCACACATTTCGAATTTGTCGAGGGATCGAATAGATTAGGACAAGCATGTGAATTGTAAGTACAAGTGTAAGAATTTTATATTTCATTTCATTCACCTTTATTGATATATTGGTCTATTGGTAGACATTGCTACTTGAAATGGCACATCATGTTGTTCTTGTATCTATTCATGGGTGAATATTGTGACATGATGCCTTATGAATTGTTTCATTGACTCTGATTCCTACACTTGATGTCATTTTTGAAAAGATTGATGAAAAACATGCTAATTGGATAACTTGGATTTAATTGGACTTGTATTCGATTTCCTTTGGGCTTTGTAGCCTAACTTGTCTTGGAATCCTACAATTTTGAATTATTTGTCTTTGAAATTAAAGTAGGGATTATCTAGTGTCCATTGCACGAGAGGTGCGCGGTTCACGGGGGCATGGGTCTACCGGCACTCACCACTACACTTGCGCGGCACACGAGTTATGAGACTTGGGGTGGTCGGCGAGTATGAGATTGATGTTGTAAAGCGTAGAGCGACACTTCGCTATTTGTGTGAGATATGTTGAGCGCGGCTCCATAATAGTGGGAAAGGTTAAGTGATAGTTCTCACCGCCGACCGAATGTAGATCATCTCGACTTAGCATGTGTCTGTCTCTACATCTTTACCTGTGATATTTACTTGCATTACTTGTTTTAGTAATTTATTTCGCTACTTTATGCTTTTAAATACCATTTGTTTATTTTGGAAATGTGGCATATAATTCTCCTGTTAGTACTTAAAATATCACTATACTCACTGTCTAGTTTGTGACGGTGGGTGTAGGTCCGTCGAGCAACAGCAGATTAGGAAGGAGAAGATCGGCGACTTCCTCTGAGCAGTTCGGCGACTCTCCTCACTCATTTTGTATGTCTCAACTTTTGTTGTATTATTATTGTTTATGCCATTTTGGGTTGTACATTGGGTTGAGTGAATAGTTTCATATATATACATGCATGTGATGCTGTATTTTTCCTTTTTTTCCACACTTATGAATTTTGGAGAATGAATGCTTCCGGTAACATGATAATGGAATTTGAATTAACTTTAAATTGAATAATATATCAGTACCTGGATTTGGAGGAATATAGGGACGAAAGGTATCCAATAAAGTTGACTAATACGTAATGAAGTCTTATGTGGTTAGGATTAAGGCTTGAGTACGGATTAGGCGGATAATCATATGCGGTGCCACGAGTACTTGTTAGAGAAGTTGGGGACGTCACATGGATTAACCATATCCAATAAAGTCCAATTTCTGTTGTGATTGGTTATCAGTGTGAGCAATGTGATGAAGTTGTGTAATCGAGATAGGATTTGTCCCTCTCATATAAAGAGAGATATCCAAAGTGGATCCCTCAATGTGTTAGACTATTAAAAGGCCTAGTCTAAGTGAATTGATATTGATCAATGTCACTTGGATGTTTTCACTACCTAAAGATCGAGACTAGTACGATTGAACATGTTGAATGACAATTCCATGCCTTATGTTTGATCAAAAGGATATCGTGTGACAAAAGGATGTTATATACACTATTGATTAGGTTGTATCGATTTGATATTCGTACAACTTGGGTAGTCATAATGTCTTGCTAGAGGCCGCTTATGACTTGTATACCAAAATGTGTTTTGGTACACTGCCAACGTTGTATGAGCCTATTGGGTCGCAACACTAAGATGGGTTTTGCGAGATTTTAAGATGGTTCAAAAAAATGAATTTTATATGATAAAATTCATGACAAAAACGTCATTGTGGTGTATTACACTTATACTTCTTTAAGTATGGGTATATGTGTAATTTACTTAACCGTCTATATACAAGGGTTGTATAAATAGACGCTTTAAGTTAGAACACACGGATGAAAAGATTAAGTGCTGAAACTCTATTTTCATTTCAGAAACGAATTAGGGCTTTCTGGTACGCTCTGGATCGTTTTGGAGAGAAACAAAAAGGTTTGGTATTCTCTCGAAGCTAGCACTTTTAATATCTACGCCATTCGTGTGTGGATCATTGGGTAGAGGGCGCTCGTAGTTGGCGCTACGCCTTAGAGATCGATCAAACTTCGAGAAAGGTATATTGCGACCGAGGTATGATTAAGTTTTCATGGTTTAAACTTTTTTATGGAATTAGATTCGGATCCTTTTGGGGTTTTTGTCAGAATTGTTTTGTAATTTCCGCTGCGTATGAACCCCAAAACTCAACAGTGGTATCAGAGCCTTCAAGTTCGATTCCATTAAATTCATTGCATGTTTTCTTCTGATATATACATGATATATGATTGAAAACATGTTAATAGTTGATGTATATGTGATATACATAAGTTTTCTGTGAGATTTATTATCATGTTTTGCGTATATGATACATATATTCGTGATTTAATTGAAATAATTTTAATGAATAATTTTAATGAATTGAATTTTGTGTTCTGTGATCTATGACACCATTAGGTATAATCTTTATTTTTCGTGTATTGATGCATAGATGAAATCTCTGTAATTCAGTATGTATATTTAGGTTACATTGCTTTATGTTTCTTAAATTGTATAAGTCTTAATATTAATTCGAAACTAATATGATTAGGTTCGACTGGGATAGTAGTTCACGATTCAATTACATGTTTGTGATTATTTGGATGAGGATAGAAATTGCAAATAATTATTTTTCGAAATTATTTATTTATCTCATTATATCTATTATATTATGAAATTTCTATTTGATAAGAGATAGATAACAAATTAGATTAGGAGATATTAGCAAAATCGGTTTCGTTATCCCAATTGGATAGGAGATAAATAACGAGAATTTTGTTATTGGTGATATGCTAGGATTCAAATATCTTAAGTCATAATTGGATTAGGATAAGATGATTAGTTAGATGTGGTCCCGAGTTAATTAAAATGTTTTAATTGACTTAATTTCGATAAAATTAAGGGGTTAATTTAGGATAATAAAATCAGCGAAAAATATGATTTTATATAGCGAATTTTAATTTTCGAATTTAAATTCGTCTCCTAAAAAAAAAAAAAAACGCGTTACCCTGTTCCCCGTATCCATCTTCATTGACGCCTTGGCCAATGGACTACCGTCTAACTAATCCCAGCGCACGTAAATTCTTTTATTAGTGAACAATATAAAAATTCTCAAATTGTTTAGTGATTGAACAAATCAATAAAATATATGATATTTCATTGTTTACATAAAATCACTAAAACTGAATAAGATCCCTCTATTAAATTTTAAGTCTCGTGCCATCCATTTTAAACACTTGTCAAGGCCTCGATCGCACTAATATAGTTTCAAATAGGCATGGGTGTATTATGTTATCTTGGTGAGACAAGTTGGGTAAGAACTACCTAAATGTTTAAAATGGTCCGACTTAATAAAGCTATCAAAATAGTTTTGAACTTTAGGCACATGATGAGATAAAAAACATGATAAGACATAAGATGTCCCGTATCTCATAAAAGTATCTAAAATTACATAAGATGTAATTGGTAACTGTTACCTACCTAAATAATCTAGTTATGTGTTTCATGCCATAGCTGTCATAGAATTAGGTGAAATATGGATTTTAGTCCCCTAAATAAACAATATGTTTTAGGAGGGTTGTTAATTTAGTGGAAGTCTATTCCTCTATACTAAAATAAACTTTGCATAATCTTTATTGTAGATCAATGGCCTCTTCAAGTAACAATAATCCCATGTCACTGCGATCCATCCTTGAGAAGGATAAGCTATCTAGGACTAACTTTCTTGAATGGTTCAGAAACTTGAGAATTGTTCTTAAGCATGAACGCAAGTTGTATGTCCTGGATGCTCCAATCCCTGAGGACCCACCATGCCAATGCTACGAAAGTCATGAAGGATGCGCATAATAAGCATGTCAACGATTCTACCGATGTTGCATGTATTATGTTGCAACTATGGTTCTTGAACTTCGAAGGACATGGAACTAATGGAAGCCTACGACATGGCTATAACGCCGAAAGAAATGTTCCAACAAAGAAGCTAGGCAAGAAAGATTCGAGAAAGTCAAGAACCTACATTCTTGCAAGATGACCGAGGGTGCGTCGCTTAGTCCTCATGTTCGAAGATGAAGGGCTATGTTGACCACTTGATAGACTCGGATTTCCCATAAAGCCAAAAGTTGGCTACGATTTGATCCCGAATTCATTACCAGAGAGTTACTCTCAATTTGTGATGAACTACAATATGAATAATATGGAGAAATCAATTTCGAGTTGCATTTTATGCTCAAAACTGCCGAACAAAATATCAAGAAACCTAGTAATGTGTTGATGGTCCAAAAGGAAAGGGAATGAAGAAGAAAGGCAAAGGCAAGGCTATAGTTGCCAAGGCTGCTGTTGCACCTGTCGCAAAGCTTGTGGAACAAGTCAAGCCCCAGCCTGTTCTCGCTTCAATACACCCAAAAGAAAAGGAAGGAAATTGTCATTTACGCCATGCACCCGGACATTGGTTCGAAATTGCAAACTCTATCTCGGAAGATCTAAAGAAGAAAAAGGGTAGTGCGACTACCACTACATGTATTTATGTTATTAAAATTAATTTATCTACTAGTGATTCCTGGGTATTAGATACCGGATGTGGATATCACATTTGTATAAATGTGCAGGGACTCACCAGAAGTAGAAAGTTGAAGAAAGGAGAAGTCATCCTCCGCGTAGGGAATGGAGCAAGAGTTTTTTGCCCTGGCTGTTGGATCATATGACTTAGTCTTACCTAGTGGACTTATTTTAACTTTAAATAATTGTTATTTTGTGCCTGCCTTGAGCATAAACATCATTTATGTTTCATGCTTGGATATGGATGGTTTTGATTTTATTATTGCGAATAATAGATGTTCCATTTCTCGTAAAGGCATATTTTATGCAAATGCTGATTTGTGTGATGGTCTTTATATTCTAAGCATGAAAAGGTCCACTAATACTCCAGTCTTTAACATAAATACAAAGAGATTCAAGTCAAATGATTTGAATCAAACCTATCTTTGGCATTGTCGTCTCGGGCACATAAATGATAAACGCATAACGAAGCTCCATAAAGATGGACTTCTAGATTCATTTGATTTAGAAACATATGAAATGCGCGTATCTTATTTACTAGGCAAGATGACTAAAAGTCCCTTTACTTGGACACGGTGAAAGGGCAAGTGATTTATTGGGTCTAATACATACCGATGTATGCGGTCCTATAAACACAATGGCTAGAGGAGGTTATCGGTACTTCATTACATTTATCTTGATGATTTCAAAGAGATATGGTTATGTATATCTTATGAAACATAAGGCTTTGAATCATTTGAGATGTTTCGAACGTTTCAAAATGAAGTGCGATTCAACTTGGTAAAACTATCAAAACACTTCTGGTCGATCGAGGTGGTGAATATTTGAGCCAAGAATTTGATGATCATCTTAGAAATTGTGGGATTGTCTCCCAATTGACTCCACCAAAGAAACTCCATAATGTAATGGAGTTTCGAAAGGAGAAATCGAACCTTATTAGATATGGTTCGATCTATGATGAGTCATGCAGATTTTCCATTATCCTTTTGGGGTTATGCATTAC
The DNA here is from genome assembly GCA_039657325.1 of Stephania cephalantha. Taxonomy (NCBI): domain Eukaryota; kingdom Viridiplantae; phylum Streptophyta; class Magnoliopsida; order Ranunculales; family Menispermaceae; genus Stephania; species Stephania cephalantha. Next base: position 6,431,766 of record CM077578.1, on the reverse strand, counting down.
AAATGCAGCTTTCACTCTAAATCGAGTTCCTTCTAAAGCGGTTGATAAAACACCATATGAAATATGGTACGGGAAGAGACCTAGTTTGTATTTCCTTAAGATTTGGGGTTGTGAGGCTTACGTAAAGCGACAAGTCTCGGAAAAACTAGCACCTAAATCGACAAGTGTTTATTTGTGGGGTATCCTAAGAAACAAAAGGATATTACTTTTATAATCCCGCCGAGAACAAAGTGTTTGTTGCTCGGTATGGTGCCTTTATGGAAAAATAGTTTATTTCAAAAGACACTAGTGGGAGAGAAATAAATCTTGAAGAAGTTCAAGAATCACAGATAAACACTGAACCGCATCTTTGGAAGTTCAACAACGTTACGAACCAGTTGAACCTCCACAAGTGACACAAGGCCCACGTAAATCTGGTAGCGTAAGACATGAGCCAGAGAGATTCAGATTTCTCATTAGTGATAGTCGTGACGTGTTGCTTATGGATCAAAATGATCCCACCACTTATCAGGAGGCTATGTCTGGACGAGACTCAGATAAATGGCTAAGTGCCATGAACTCTGAGATGCAATCCATGTATGATAACCAAGTTTGGAACTTGGTTGATTTACTTGAAGGTGGTAAGACCATTGGATGTAAATGGGTTTTCAAGAAGAAAACTGACATGGATGGCAAAGTGCATACTTTTAAAGCAAGACTTGTAGCAAAAGGTTTCAGGCAGACTCAAGGTGTTGATTATGATGAAACTTTTTCGCCGGTAGCCATGCTTAAATCCATAAGAATTTTAATTGCCATTGCTGCATATTATGACTATGAGATATGGCAAATGGATGTAAAAACAACATTTCTTAATGGAAAGCTACTTGAGGACGTGTATATGACACAACCTGAAGGTTTTGTACATCCTGAGAATTCTAGGAAGGTATGCAAGCTTCAAAGATCCATTTATGGATTAAAGAAAGCTTCTCGTAGTTGGAATCTTCATTTTGATGAAGCAATCAAGGATTTTGTTTTATTAAGAACGAAGATGAGCCTTATGTATACAAGAAGGTCGGTGGGAGTGCAATTGTTTTTCTCGTACTATATGTTGATGATGTTTACTCATTGGAAATGACATCCCAACATTGCGAGAATCTCAAGTCTTGGTTAGGGAAGTGTTTCTCAATGAAAGACTTAGGAGATGCACCTATATCCTAGGGATAAAGATCTATAGGGATAGATTTAAGAGGCTAATCGGCCTAAGTCGAGTGCTTACATAGACAAGGTGCTAAATTGGTTCGGTTTACAAGACTCTAAAAGAGGATTGTTGCCAATGTCTCATGGCATAAGTCTCGGTGAAGATTCAATGTCCTAAGACAAATGATGAGCGAGACCGTATGAATAAGATTCCATATGCATCAACTATTGGATCTATCAAGTATGCCATGCTATCCACTCGACCCGATGTATCATATGCTTTGAGCACTACAAGCGATATCGATCGATCTTGGTGAGAGTCACGGATAGCGAGAAAGAACATTCTTAAATACTTAGAAGGACTAAGGAAGTGTTCTTGGTCTATGGAGGTTTTGAAAATGATCCAGTTGTAAATGGTTACACGATGCAAGTTTTCAAACCGATATAGATTATTTTAGATCGCATCTGGATATGTGTTTACTTTGAATGAGGGTGCAGAAGCTAGAAAAGTTTGAAGCAAGAGACTGTGGCAAATTCTACAACAGAGTTCGAGTATATTGCGGTGTCCGATGCAAAGAAAGCGAGTAGTTTGGATCAAAAAGTTCACTTCGAACTAGGTGTGGTTCCAAGTATTGCTAACCCCGTTTGTTTGTATTGTGACAATAACGGGATAATAACCCAGGCCAAGGAACCTAGACCACACCACAAATCCAAACATATACTCAGCGTTTTCATCTCATCGAGAGAAATTATTGAGAGGGAGACGTGAAGATTTGCAGAGTACCTGCAAGACAACGTTGCAGATCCATTGACAAAAGCTCTTCCACAAGCAAAACATGATGGTCATGTTAGATCATTAGGCATTAGATGCATGTATGATTGGTCATAGTGCAAGTGGGAGATATTGGGGCATGTGCCCTAGGTCAATCCATTAACTGTCTTTATGAATACTTTTACTAATAAAATAGAGGATTTCATTTGTTGTTTATTATAATTAATTTGCATGTTTACATTATAATAAGATCTATGGGTATTTACAGAAATATCATACATGTCCCTAGTCGACCATTATACTGGGAACTATAATGAATTAAGACTAGTGTGAGTCTTGATTGATGATCATATGATGATTATACGTATAGGGATACGAATCAAGATCATGAGTACTTGTTAGGGAACAAAGTACTGGACCGACCCGCTATGAGAACATCTCATGGATTAAGTCATAGTTGTTTCTCATGATAGGTATATTTTTCAGTCCTCTGACTTGAGATTACCAGAGACTTCAACATTAGGAACACAGTGATTTGACACAATCAAACGTTGTCTTTAACCAGACGATTATAAAGTTTGTGATTGGTTATTGTGTGAGCAACGTGATGAAGTTGTGTAATCGAGATAGGATTTGTCCCTCTCATATAAAGAGAGATATCCAGTGGATCCCTCGATGTGTTAGACTATTAAAAGGCCTAGTCTAAGTGAATTGATATTGATCAATGTCACTTGGATGTTTTCAGTCTACCTAGAGATCGAGACTAGTACGATTGAACATGTTGGATGACAATTTCATGCCTTATGTTTGATCAAAAGGATATCGTGTGACAAAAGGATGTTATATACACTATTGATTAGGTTGTATCGATTTGATATTCGTACAACTTGGGTAGTCATAATGTCTTGCTAGAGGCCGCTTATGACTTGTATACCAAAATGTGTTTTGGTACACTGCCAACGTTGTATGAGCCTATTGGGTCGCACACTAAGAATGGTTTTGCGAGATTTTAAGATGGTTAAAAAAAATGAATTTTATATGATAAAATTCATGACAGAAACGTCCTTGTGGTGTATTACACTTATACTTCTTTAAGTAGGGGTATATGTGTAATTTGCTTAACCGTCTATATACAAGGGTTGTATAAATGGACGTTTTAAGTTAGAACACACGAATGAAAAGATTAAGTGCTTTGAAACTTTTCATTTCGAAACGAATTAGGGTTTTTTGGTACGCTCTGGATCGTTTTGGAGAGAAACAAAAATGTTTTGTATTCTCTCGAAGCTAGCACTTCGAATCTCGGCCGTCGTTCGTGTGGACTACTGGTAGAGGGCGTTCGTCGTTGGCAGCGCCTTAGAGATCGATCAACCTTCAAAAAGGTATATTGCGACCGAGGTATGATTAAGTTTTCATGGTTTAAACATTTTTAATGGAATTAGATTCGGATCCTATTGGGGTTTTTGTTAGAATTGTTTTGTAATTTCCGCTGCGTATGAACCCCAAAACTCAACATTTCTCATCTTAGAAACACCATTCTATTGTGGAGTTGCTGGGGGAGTTATCTTAGAGACAATCCCACAGTTTCTAAGATGATCATCAAACTCTTGGCTCAAATATTCACCATCTCAATCTAATCGAAATGCTTTAATAGTTTTATCAAGTTGATTTTGCACTTCATTCTGAAATATTCGAAACATCTCAAAAGATTCACCTTTATGTTTCATGAGATACACGTAACCATATTTGCTGAAATCATCAGTAAATGTAATGAAATACTAATAACCACCTCTAGCTATTGTGTTTATAGGACCACATACATCAGTGTGTATTCGACCCAATAAATCATTTGCCCTTTCACTATGTCCAGTAAAGAGACTCTTTGTCATCTTGCCTAATAAACAAGATACGCGTGTTTCATATGATTTAAAATCAAATGACTCTAAAAGTCCATCTTTATGGAGTTTGGAAATATGTTTCTCATTTATGTGGCCAATACGACAATGCCAAAGGTAGGTTTGATTTAAATCATTTGACTTGAATCTCTTTGTATTTATGTTAAGAACGAGAATATTTGTGGACCTTTTCATGTTTAGAATATAAAGACCATCACACAAATTAGCATTCGCATAGAAAACGTCTTTATGAGAAATAGAACATTTATTATTCGCAATAATGAAATTAAAACCAACCAAATCCAAACATGAAACTGAAATGATGTTTTTGCTCAGGGCAGGGACATAATAACAATTATTTAAAACTAAAACAAGTCCACTAGGTAAAATTAACTCATAGCATCCTACAACCAACGCAAAAACCTTTGCTCAATTTCCAACTCGTAGGATGACTTTTCCTTTTCTTTAGCTTTCTACTTTTGGTGAGACCCTGCACATTAATACAAATGTGAGATCTACATCCGATATCCAATATCTAGAAATCACTAGTAGACAAGTTAACTTTAATAACGTAAATACCTTAAGCATTAGTTGCACTACTTTTTTATTTAGACCTTCAAGATAGATCTTGCAATTTCTGAACCAATGCCCAAGGGCATGGCAGAACTGACAATTTTCTTCTTTTTTCTTTTCCTTCTGGGACTGTGAAGTAGAAGAAGCCTTAGGTTTGACCTATTCCACAAGCTTTGTGAGAGTCACAATAGCCTTGGTAACTTAAGCCTTGCTTTTGGAATTCTTCTTCATAGCCTTTCCTTTCTGAACCATTAATACATTAGCAATGAGTTTCTTGACATTCTGCTCAGCAGTTTTAAGCATCGAATGCAACTTTGAGATAAACTTCTCCATATTATTCATGTTATAGTTCATCACAAATTGTGAATAACTATCTGGCAATGAGTTTAAGATCAAATCCGTAGCCAACTCTTGGCTTATGCGAAATCCAAGTCTGTCAAGATGGTCAATATAGCCCTTCATTTTCAGAAGATGAGGACTAACTGTTGCACCCTCAGCCATTTTGCAAGAATGAAGGTTCTTGATTGTCTCGAACCTTTCTTACATAGCCTGCTGTTAGAATATTTCCTTTAGCATCGTAGCCATGTCGTAAGCTTCCATGTGTTCCATGTCCTTCTGAAGTTCAGGAACCATGGTTGCCAACATAATGCATTCAACATCAGTTGAGTCGTTGACATGCTTAGTATGTGCACCATTCATGGCTCTTAAAGCATTTGCTGGTGTTTCCTAAGGAATAGGATCATCCAAGATATACAACTTGCGTTCATGCTTAAGAACAATTCTCAAATTTTTGAACCAGACAAGAAAATTTGTCCCATACAACTTATCATTCTCAAGGATGGATCGCAGTGATAAGGGATTAATGTGATTTGAAGAGGCCATAGATCTACAATAACGATTATGTAAAAGTTCATTTTAGTATAGAGGAATTGACTCCCACTAAATTAAATACCCTCATAAACACGCTATATTAATTTAAGGGAATAAAATCCATGTTTCACCTAATTCCAAGACAGCTAAGGCATGACACTTTGAATTATGTTATTTAGGTAGGTACCATTTACCAATTACATCATATGTAACTTTTAGTTGTTTATATGAGATTATGACATCTTATGTCTTAGCATGTTTTATCTCATCTAGTGCCTAAAGTCTAAAATTATTTCGATAACTTTATCAAGTTTAACCATTTCAAACAATAAAGTAACCGTTACTCAACTTGCCTCACGAAGATAACACAATACACTCTGTGGAGGTAGACCCATATTGATGTGATCGAAGCTTTGACAAATGTTTGAGAATGACACTTGACTTAAAATTTGGAAGATGGATTTTATTTGTTTTAGCGATCATAATTTAAATAAGATAAATATCATATATTACAGTGCATGAACAATCATTAAACATGTCAGGAAATTTTACTAATATTAACTATCATACAAATTTCCTTAGTCGGTCGGCGAGCGTTTTTTTTAGACAACGAATTTCAATTTCAAAAATCTGAAATCGCTTAAAATTTTTCATTATTTTAGCCAATCTAATTGACCTAAACTACCCCTTATTTTAATTTCAAAAATATTAATTAAAATGTTTTTAATTAATTCGGGCCCACCTCTAACTTAATATTTTATCCTAATCCAATTAGAATTTAAGATACTTTGAATCCTTATCCAATACATATTTGTTATATATCTTACCTATCTTATAGGATTTGTAATTCTTATATGATTACAAGTTTATCTCCTATCTAATAGGAATATACTAACAAATAACCACAATGAGATATATGATCAAAACAAATTTTGATTCTTATTCATACTAAACAAGCAATTGAATCAAGAAACGAAATATTAATCATGCATTCAACACTAGAATCATATTAAATTAATCATATTAACATAATCATGATTTCTATCATGGAGACATACATAATTTTTGAACAACAACGAAATATGTATCCAACGCTAGAATCACATTAACCTAAACATGACTTCTACTATGAACATACAAAACTCGCATCGTTCAATATTAAAAATATATGTTAATCGAAACATTCTAAACATGAATTCTACTATTGAATCAAATCATGCGCATGTATTAAATATATGGATTAACAGTACAAGAATATGGCAGAATAACATAAAAAAATAGCGACATCCAGAATCTATTGCTAAACAGCAACAAATCAACAACAACTGTGCATCAGACAATTCTTGACTTGGTTGACCGAAAAGCAACTACTCAGCGATAGATTTGTGATAAAAAGTTGTCACAGATTATATGTTATCATAGATCTCTCGCTGATTTATCCCGCCATACATTCCTGCCCAATCAGACAAACATAAAGGTATGAGTACGAACACGTGTCGTTTGATTTGGTGAGCAAAACGTGGCTGTGACAGATCTGCTACAGATTAGCGATATGCTTAGACTCTGTCGCTGATTTGCTGCAGAGTGAAAAATAAAAAAAAAAGCAAAACCTTTATCGTCCTCGTCCCTTATCAGCTATGCTTAAACCATCCCCAAACCCTCTGCCCATTCATCTCCGTCTATCTCTTCACGGCTATCTGCCCAAACCATCCATCTTCGTCTATTTTTGTCCATCTTCCATGGCTGTTCATCGTGACTGTTGCTAGAAGAAGGATCTTTGGAATCTTTTTGATATAGTTGTGAGATGAAGGATCGTGGCTGTTCATCGTGACTGGTCAGTATATAGTTTCAATAGGGAATTAGGGTTACCCAATTAGTGCATCAAGTTTCAATCAAGAGAGCGCGTGCAAACGAACTACACGATCAATCCCTGGACTTCACTGGTAAATCTCCCAATTCATCACAAATCTCTTCTTCATGATTTAGGGTTAGGGTTAGGGCTAGGTTTACCCAATTGGTCTAATTAACTCACTGATTCGACTCTTCATCACCATATTTCACATTGTTTTCATGCTAATTTTGTGGGATTTTCTTTCAGTAATTACTCATCAATGGTAGCCCAGTATGGTTTTCGATGTGATTGAAGAACTGGGTTTTTTCAATATGTGATCAAAGTGTAGTGTTTATCGCCATTCATGTTAATGTGGTTTTGGTTACTAATAATGTGGCAAACCCACTATTGTTCTTGATTAGATGCCAATCTTTGCGTATCAAAACTAATTCGATCGAGGAGACAATGAGGGACTTTGGTTGGAAGGGTAGTGCAAGGTGGAGTGTTTCTAGAATTTAAGATATGCATTGTGAAATTTGTTAGGCCAATATATTGAAGTTGCATTTAGATTTCAATCATCTCCCTTGATTCTCCTTTGTCGAACCCTCTGCCCAAACCCTTATCTCTCTCTCTCTCTCTCTCAATTGATGTTGTTTTTTTGGTTCAGTGGAAAGGCTATTCAAGATGAGTCGCCAAAATGGAGCGTTTGTTCAACTGCTTTCTTTGTTGAGGTAAAATCTGTCTGCCCATATCTTTATTTTTCTTTCTTTTTTGTTCTCATTCTTTTTGTCTGAATTTATGTTAAATAAAGTAAATCATTCTCTTAACATTTTATTAGAGTGAGAGACTTAGTTGATTGAAAACAAAAAGAAACGTGTAGTGAATATGCATCTAGATTCATACTTCAAATATGTTTGAAATTTTTGTGGACATTAACTCTTTCTCAAATATGTTCGGAGTTTTTCTTATTTCTTAAGTGGTGTTGGAATTAAACTTAATCTAGGAAATACTATGGTTCAATTAATGCTATTTGATTATTTTTTTGAATTATGAATATGCATCTAGATTCATACTTCAATTTTGGGTGCTACCTATTCATGCTAAGACTACCTATTCTTATAAATGTTAGGTATATGGAGAATAAGAATCTGGTTAAAGCCAAGATATATAAGATAGTGTAAAATCCAAAAGCTTGCTAGGTATTTATTTCTCACTCTCCAGCTCTTAGTTTCTCTAATTTATTATAGTGTTGGATTAATTGAATAAGTTCAATTAAGTCGGGGTTGGATTAGTGTTTTGGAAGTTTTGTGCTTTCATCAACGGTTTATGTTATGAGGCTTAAGATATTCAGATAGGTAGAATGAAAGAAAAGCTAGGGGTTGACATAGTCTACCGAAATTGAATGTTTGATGAAATGTTGAAATGAACTTTTTTCATGTTTAGTCCAATTTTTTCAAGTGGAGATACTAAGCATAAAAAAAGCTATTTGGTTTCATGGGATGAACATCACCAAATGCCAAGTTTTGACATTAATTGAGAAAAGAATTGATGCTAGAAGTCCTTAGTAAATGCAAGTATCTAGTTGGCTTGTATGCATTTTGAATAATTGTACGGAGCTACTCCCTTGGTTGTTGCGATCTTTAGAAAGTTTTCCAACTCTGAAGGGATTGCGATATTTATATTCGAAAGAATAACTTCAAATAAAACACATCAAATTCAAACAACAACTTTTGAAATGTACACAATATTGTCAGAGTCAAAAATAACTCCCAACTTAAAATTAGTATTTTCAGGTTGGATTTTATGATTATAGAAGATGCAAAGCATGAATCGAATCGAAACAACCTCGAAAAACTCAATTAGAACGAATTGGATTTGCATTTAGCTAGTTTTCAATTTCCACTTAGCTTATCACATGGCAGTTAGCAATTACTATTGTTAAATTTAGTTCATAGTATGTTCATTGATTAATACAATAAATTAATAAATCTGTATATTGTTTAACTTATTGTTTGGCTATGCATTTCAACGAAAAAATGATATCTTATTGAGTTATAACTAATTCTTATATTGTTTATTAATTGTGATTGTCATTTAGTTGGTACGTAGCTATATTTGAAATCTCGAGACTATATATATATTAGGAATTGATGAATATTTGGATTAATTTTAAAAATAAAGAAAACTATATTAATTTATATACTTTATTAGTAAGAATTGATAAGATTTATCCACTGTTTGCCTGGAAAACTTAGGAGCGAGATGTCTACTAACCGAGAATGGATGTAAAGTCATATCGAAAATGAATATACTTGACGAGAGTTCATTAACGGCGTAAACAAGTTCATAGCGTACGCTAAGACGCACTGTAGGACACTCGCCACTAAGGGGAAGATACGGTGTTGCAACCATACGAAGTGTCATAATCGTTCATACTATGATGTTGACACCGTAGAATTTCATATACTTCGTCGAGGATTCGTTACGGGATATCACTATTGGTCGGAACACGGGGAAGAATAATATATGTACACTGAAAATGTACATGATGAACCTAGCAATACGATGAGATATGATGACCACGAAGGGACACATGCAGCCAATTATTGTATATCGTATCATGAGATGATGCACGACTTGGCGGGTCCGAGTTTCAATTGGTGTCATGTAGAATAACCTCCAAACCCTTATTCACAAAACTTGTATGATATGTTAGACGCAACAAGTCAGCCGCTATGGCCAGGGTGCGAGAACATGACCAAATTGTCGGCAGTCACGAGACTCCTAAAAATCAAATTAGAACATCATATCTCTAAAAAGGCGTACGATGAAATTATTCAATTTTGTAAAGATGCATTGCCGACTAACAATTGTTTAGTCGATAGCTTTTACAACACGAAACGACTAATGCCAGGGATGGAGCTACCAGTCTAGCAAATTGATTGTTGCGAGTCCATGTGCATGATCTACTAGGGCGAGGATTCAGAGTTAACGACTTGTAAGTTTTGCGGTGAATCAAGGTATGAACAAATCAAATGTGAATGACGGAGTGGCGTGCAGCGAGCTCGAAAAAAATGTATTACTTCCCCTAACACCTCGGTTGCAGCGTTTATTCGCGTCTGAAGCGACTGCGAGGCACATGCGGTGGCATGGGGAACACGTTTCAGACGACATTGTAATGCAACATTGTTCTGATTCTATTGCATAGAAGCATTTCAATGATGTGAACATCGAATTCAGCGCCGAAATTCGTGATGTTCGTTTGGGGTTATGTACGGATGGTTTCCAACCGTTCGGCCAATCCGGACAATAATACTCATCGTGGCCCGTAATTCTAACTCCTTACAACTTACCCCCCTCTATGTGCATGAAGAAGGAGTTCATGTTTTTAACGGTCATCGTGCAGGGCCCGACTAATCCTATAAATCAAATTGATGTCTTCCTACAACCTTTGATAAAGGAGTTGCAAGATTTGTGACATGAAGGAGTACTTACCTATGACATTTCCACCAAAATGAACTTCCAACTCCGAGCTGCACTTATGTGGACTGTCAGCGACTTCCCTGCTTATGGTATGTTGTCTGGCTGGAGCACATATGGAAAGAAAGCTTTTCCTTATTGTATGGATGACACGGATGCATTCTAATTAAAGCACGATGGAAAAACTTCTTGATTCGATTGCCATCGTCGCTTTCTATCGTGTGGCTCCACTTTAAGAAGTGACAAGATCGGCTTTAGGCGTGATGCAACTTGTCGAAAAGGACCACCGACCATTAAATCTGGGGAAATTGTTTTGGCTAAAATTGAAGCTTTGGGACCGATGAAAGTAACTGAAATCGAATCCGTTCAGATGAACAATAAGATTGCCAAGTATTCAGGGTGGAGGAAATGAAGCATATTCTGGGACTTACCTTATTGGAAGACGAATCTCATTAGGCACAACTTGGATATCATGCACATTGAAAAAAATGTCTTCAACAAAATTTTTAATACAATTATGAGTATTCCTGGGAAGAGTAAGGATAATACCAAGTCGAGATTAGATTTAAAAGATATTTGCAATTGACCTTCCCTCGAATATGACCCCGCGTCCAACTCATATCCTAGAGCGTCTTACGCACTCGATAAGCGTAAGAAAGAAGTCTTGTGTGATTGGATACGACAGTTACGCTTTCCTGATGGATATGCTTCAAATATTGGTCGATGTGTGGATGCCAACAAATTGAGGATGTTTGGGCTGAAAAGTCATGACTGTCATGTGTTCATGCAGAGATTGATTCCTATTGCCTTTCATGAACTACTATAGGATAAAGTTTGGATTGCAATTAGCCAGTTAAATTTGTTTTTTCGAGACTTGATTGATAGGAACCTTAATATGGCGTAAATCGAGTTGTTGCACTCCGACATTCCCAAAATATTATGTAAGTTGGAGCAAATCTTCCCACCTAGTTTTTTTGACTCAATGGAGCCTCTTCCCATACATTTAGAATACGAGGCTCATATCGCTGGACCCGTACAGTGCCGGTGGATGTATCCGTTCGAAAGGTAATTTTTGTAATCAATAAACATTTATTGTAATGAATAACTAAATATCTTAGGTTATATTGGTTATAACTACCTAATTTAATGGACATACCATCCAAATATTTTATCTCATCATATAGGTATCTTAAGTATTTGAAGAACAATGTAAGAAACAACGCGAAAGTTGAAGGGTTGATATGTAATGCTTACTTAGTTAAGGATTCAACTTCTTTGTGTTCCTTCTACTTCGAGGATCATATCGGTATTGCACATGAACAGATCTAACGAAATGATGTTGGTGGAGTAGGTCCGAGTGTTGCTAACAATGGCGCATTCTCGATTTTCATTCATCCGGGACAACCATTGGGCAAAACGAGGAAACGATACCTCACGTCAGAGGAGTATGTTGCAGCTAATCAATATGTGTTACTAAATTGCCCGGAAGTAGTTCCGTTATAAGGTATTACAACTCAGGTTGATTTTTTGTCTGACATCTTCTTTGTGCAGTGTATAATCTTGTATCATTTTTTCGTAGCATATTCATGTCTATCATTCCTTTGCGAGAACCAAACATCACCAATCAAGCTATTGAGATCAAACTTGAGCAACAATTTGCAGCGTGGTTCTTGCAATATGTACGTAATAGTCCATATACACCTAATTCAAATTAGTTTAGATTTAAACATCTCATTATGTAACATGCAATATCTTAATATTGTAATATTACATATCAGGCTGAACAAAACGATGTGCCAGACGCGATTCGTCAAATTTCGTAAGGACCAATGCGTTCATGCACGAGTTATCCTGCATACCTCGTTAATGGATATAAGTTTGACACGCTATCATACGGTACAAACAAGACAACACAAAATAGTGGTGTATGCGTCAAAGGCGAGAACGATACTGACTATTACGGTGTACTCCGAGATGTAATTCAAATTGATTACAATGATGGGTCACTCCGAACAATGTTGTTCAAATGTGATTGGTTTGATCCTACTCAGAATGGTACACGACTTCATCGTAAATTGAGTTTGGTAGAAGTTCATAAAAACCGTCGGTTCAATAGGTACGGGCCCTTCATATTGGCAATGCAAGCACATCAAGTATATTCTCTTCCTTACCCTTCTATCAGGAGAAGGGAACAAAGTGATTGGTTAGCTATATGCTAGCTTCAACCAAAGTTCATAGATGAAACCAATTTCATTAGTTTAGAAATGGCAATCTTGGATAATTTAGTTCAAGCCGATCAAAATGATGATACCAACATCGTGGAAGTAGATGTAGATCCATTTGCTTCGACGACCATTGATTGACAGGTGAAATTATGTCTGACAATAATGAATTTGAGACGAATGCAAACGATGAAGAAGATGATGAGTTCACATCGCCATCAGACATTGGTAGCGAAGATGAGTTAGAGTGATTGGTATGAGTTTTTGGAGTGCAATGTATCAATTTGCTTGGAATATGATGTTTATTTTAGACTTCATATATCTCTATGAATGTTATATGTATCAATTAACTGAATTATTTGTTTATGTGATTGATATAGATACCATTATATATGGCGAGAGGTAGGGGGCATGGTAATATGGAGGATGAAGACATGGAGGACATCAATGGAGCCACAGAGGAGACTTGCACCATTGGACAGGGATTGTTGTCACACCATGCTACACATTCCCATCTGGATGGTCGGTCCCCATTACATCCGACTCATTTGTACTCACCACATCACACCACTCCATTATGTCCGAGTTATGCATACTTACGTCACGACACCGAACTGTTGCCACATCACACTAGTCTGTCACATGTAGTTCGTCCATACCCAACTTATACCTTTGGACCGTCGTCATCACATTATGCCTCCCCATCGCCTCCCGGTCATCCATATCAACATCAACACGCCACACTATCACCGACCGGAACTGTATACACACCTCGGCATGGTGCTAGTCCCTCGGCATCACATAACGACACACCATCTGCTCCATATCAAGTACTCGCAGCTCAGCATGGTACCATTCCCTCTTCGTCACATCACTCCACACCATCACCTTCAGGACATGTATACCCACATGAGCATGGTATCAGGCCCTCTTCGTCACATCACGCCACACCATCACCTTCAACTCATCCCGCTCATTCTCCTGGAGTAGTCGACAAGCACACTTCTACATCTCGTAGACCCCAAGCACGACATAGGACTTCATCCGCGAGGTCATCCACTAACAGGTTGTGCCCATTGATACCACCTGCGATTGAGGAGATCCTAAAATTTTTCAGATCACCGACTACCCCTACAGAAGGCGAAAACCTTCTTATTCATCTTATTTCTGAGCATGGCTTGTATGTTAATCTCCACAATATATACTTAGTCCAAAAAATACTACTTTCCTAGACTAACTTAAATGTTGAAATGGTAGGTTACACCCTTCTTCCGTGGCGGGAGGGAAGATAAGTTTAGTCTTCAAGAGTGGATATTTGAAAGAAGGACAAAAATGGGAATATGTTCCACAATCCTAACGAGATATGTACTGGCTTAGGTGGAAGGTCAGTAACTTCACATCATCCATCGAGGTGAATTTATTTTAACTAGTTTCTGATTATAGAAATGAGAATGTGTCCATCGCTTATTCATTTGTAGGTGTCCTTCACTTGAGAGTTGCAAATGTCATTTGTGATATATGAAGCGTGGTGTCAGAAGGCAGCCATCCGGTACACTAGCAATATATATTTAATTGCGAAGAAGAGAATAACACCTATTTACTTGACAGACGAGGTGTTTGAGCATTACAAAAGAAAACAAGCGACATATGAAGCATTTAAGAAGTTTGAGCAGATGAGCGCGAATAGAAAGTACGAGGTAGGAGTGCCGGGCACTGGTATTTCGTTGCATAGCGCTGGAACTATATCCGTGAGATAGCATGGTGATACATTGGTACGTATTGCATACATAAATAGTTTCCTATGTAGATGAGCGCTAGTAGAAACTACTAATCCTGGAACTCGCTTGTAGGAGAAGAAGCTTAAACGTCGTCCCACACGCGAATAGATGTTTCGACACCTCCACACCCATGACCATGACGACCAAAATTTCGTCGATCATAGATCAGTGAAGATTGATGTAAGTAATAAGAATTGCATATAAATAGTTTTCGAGACAACACATGTAGTACATCAATTTAAAAGAAAACAATAAAGTTAACTATTAGTTTATTAATTTAATGCAGGCTGAACTCACTCAGAGATTGTAGGAGATGTCCACCCAGTCCCCTGACATATCGATTGATGAGGATGCAATTTATCTTGAGGTGGTGCCAGAAGTCAAGGGACGTGTCTACGGATTAAGGTCACAAGGTTATCATCGCATCATATCTTCAGGGGAAGCAAACTCATCTCGAGGACCAGCATATGGACCTCATGAGTTGTGAGAGCTCTAGCGGGACCACCAGAGGTTGCAAGAAACATTGCTGAAGGAGCGAATAGAATGACAAGAACAAATGCAGAGGGACATGACGGAACGCCAAGAAGATAATCGAGAGATGCAGGACCGTTTAGCACGTAAGGAGGCATTGTTGATGCAACACCTTGGTATTAGGTTCCACGTGCCTCTGACACCGCGACCTCCACCATCACCAGCTACAGAGCGTTCTGGTCCTCAGAGTGATGACTAGCCTAGACATTTGAAGACCGACATATCAACGCCGAGTCCACTGACACCTTCTCAGTCTGCATACCTGGATGACCACCAGCCTGGACATTGGACTGATCCAAGTAGAGAGCTGCTTGAGGATATACATCATTTTCTGGATGATCATGATGAGTTTATGTCGCAACTTATGCCGCCTTCGCGACGACCGCCACGGTAAGAGTGATTTGATGTTCTATTTTTTTTTGGTTGAAAACGATGTATTGTGTTTCAAACTTTAGTGGGTGTATTTTATAGGAAACTTATGTTGTTCTATTTCGTCTTTTTCGTAGTAATGTTGCCACTTATATTGAGAATGAATTGGTATTGATAGTGAGTATTTTTATTGGTTTAATTTTAATTGCTTGTGAGTTTTTGATGGTGAAATGGATCTGCAGAATAAACAAAGAGGATTGGTGTTGGTGAGTTTTTGATGGTGTGTTTTTAATTACGAGTCAGTGTATATCTTCACATTTTTTTCCTTCTAATGTAGTCGATGTGATTCTTCTTTCGCAGGTATGTGCAGTGGTGGCATTTGGTATTGGTGTTGCTTACAAAGAAGGAGTGGATAAGGCTTCTTTATTTTTGCTGAGTAAGATATAATTACTTTACAACTCCCATGTTGAATTTTAGGTTTTTTTGTTCAAATTCAATCTTTGGGGTTCTTTGTGTCAAATGATGCAACAATGGTGCTTTTTGGTTTAACACTAATCTCTTACCTGAGACCAGGCATGTTCATCTTTGTTCACTTTTTTGTAGTTTTTACCGCAGAGCCATTTGGATTTATACAATTCATAAATCCTTAGATAAGCTATTAACATTCAAAATACAACTATAAAAGCATGAGTGCGCATTCATTTATATATTTTAATATAAGTTTTAACTGCTGAAAGAAGTTACTTCATTTCAGTCTGAGTTTTGAAAATTCAAATGACCTTGTTTTTGTCAATAACTTGGGAGAGGCTTCTGGTAGTGTCCCATCTTGATTTCCTTGAGATGTTGGAAACTTATTGTATAGTATTTGTCTTTGACTTTAAGATATGTATACATATATGTTCATGGACTTCATATGAGACATGTCATGGTGTGGGTTTCAACTTGGAAGACACAAATTAGCTTACAAGTGGAGTAGATGGATCAATCCCCCTTTCATGCATATTGACTCTCACAACCATAATCATGAACTCCTCGAGATATGTATGTGTGCAACGATCTGGATCTTTGATGATGAAAAGAACAAGTTAATGAGCATGCATGCTTGCTTGCATGTCTTTGAGTCTGCTACATACTACTGCATGTAGTTTTCTTTATGTTTTGTGAAAAATGGTTATATCTAATGTCCTATAATTAAGTGCTTCTCCGCTCTATTTTTTTGGACATAAGTTGTCTTTGATTGTGCATGTATGATGCGGTAAGCTGAGCTATGCAATGAATTAGGTAGGTATGTGGATCAGTTCGCTTTGTGCAAGTAAACCTACCTAGTTACAATAGAATATCTTCATTTACTTTATGAGTAGGTATTGATTATTGTACCAGTCACTTTATGTGATACATACTAGATTACTAAAACAAATAAATCCCAAATGTTTTATACTTATCTGCTTTAAAGCAATGCTAAGTTGACACCAAGTATATGCGCTAAACATGCATAACCCATTCATTTGTTATCAATTATGCATCTAATGAACTTTAGATATCCTCAGGATTTCCTTGTTTTATATTGTTTACTAATGTAAGTTCTTACTACCGTTATGATATGTTCTTCCAATGTTTAAGTTGACTCTATACCAGCATTTTTGGCGTGACACGAGATCCTTTCATAGTTTTTGCAACCCTTTTGAGATCAAGGTGAGAAAACACTTATTTTTTAGATTGTTTAAGTCTTTCAATCCAAATAAGTGATTTATTTTACTCTTAACTTATTTTTGTTATTTTAGTTTGGTATAGAGATTTAATTGAGTGTGTTTTGTTGCTACCTATTTGAGATCAAGGATAATTGTTTTACATATTCATAATGTCATTCGAACCTTGTTTTAATTTGTTGATTCATTGTTTCAACTATCTCCATGCTTACGCCTATGCTTATGCTTAGTACACCATCAATCTCACCTCTTATTTTTTATATGATTTTAAGAAGACTATCATCTACAATCCCAAATTAGCTGAGCTCGGCTACACAAACCAAACTCTTCCTAGTAATTACAATGTTTTGCCACAAACTCATTTCATCCATCTTATCTTTTCAAAAATTCAAGTTACTAATACTACTAGTAGTAGAGAATCAAGTTGTTCCATCCTACTACCTATATATTCAACTTTTTCTTTTCAAATATATAAACCTTACACTGTTGGGCATGGTAGCATTGGCAAGAAGGGAGGATAAGAAAAATGTGAAAGTGAAAAAATATATTTGTTCTAATAAAAAATACTTAGATTTAAATATGAGAAAGCTATACATCAATTATGTTCTCTCTCAATTGTTAAAGTGAAATTTGGTGGAGACTTAAGTATAGAAATTAATGTATGGACTTAAAAAAAAAATAATTTGGGCAATTCATGGTGAGAAAAAAGTACATAGTTGTTGTACATGCAATTTATGCAAAAGGCCACTCCAAAGTAATCGAGATTAGTTTTCCTTGATATTGGAGAAGAAGAGCACATATGAAAATAATATTTTTTTAAAGTAAATTCTACTTTAAGTAGACATTTTCCCTTACAACACTCTTAGATCTAGGTTTCAAAGGCTTTGATTCAAACCATATATTTCTTGAGTTCCATAAAGCTTTGATTCAAACCATATATTTCTTGAGTTCCATAAAGCAAATGCTATGGTGAGATCACAGTATGTTGCGGGTTGCTATTTATCATACATTTATCTTGAGGAGACAAGCTGAACAAAAACTTGATCATGTTGTGCACAAGCTTTATTAGCAAGCTTGCAGGAAATCTAGAACATAACTTGTTTTTCCAATTTCTAATAATCAAAATATATAGAGCTGTACATATTCCTTTAATATATTTCTTAGTCCTTGATTGGTTAATCATTTTTCGTCGTTTTTATGGAAGTTGCACACTATCTATGACTATCAGCTTTATTTCATCTCATTAATGCCAATTCATGGAATTTGATTTACTTAAGTCTCCCTGTCAGATCTAAGTTTGTTGGACTTGTAGGAGCAACATAACAACTATGCATATTGAAAATCTCAACATGTTCTGTCATAAATATGTCTGTCGTCATTTTTATGGAAGTTGCACACCATCTATGACTTGTAGGAGCAATATAGCAACTTCGATTACACTAAAATTGGATGTGATGTTATTTTAATTTGTGTTGGAATATATATTGGTTGCATGTCGAATAATATTGATCTTCCTTTTAATTTTCAGGACTTGGAAGTGATCACACTCTGCTAGCTAAAGAAGTGTAGTGCCTATCTATGTACCGGTGAAAGAATGCTATCAAAGTGTTTTGTACACATTGTATGTATGTAAATTTATGTAGCCAGCTTGTGTAGTTGTTTGTCAATTGTTGAATAATGTTGATCTACTACTTTGTAGTACATTAGTAATTATGAAATGTTAAACTCATTCTTTTGTAGACATTGTTTGTAAAATTTTGATATTTTACATATATCTTTCCAATTAAAGTAATATTGGTAGCTTTTAAATTGTTTTGGCAGATTTTACTGCAGGATATTTTTTACTATTTATTGTTTACAATTTTTAACAAAAATTACTATTCAAAAATTAGCGACAGCTCAACACTGTCATTAATTTATCGCGAGTGTCTATGCTGACTGGGCACTAGTCAGCGACAAACGCTAATATGTCGCTAAACAACAAAAGATTTGCGACATACACGTTTGTGCTGACTGGACTTTGATAAGCAACATACGTGTTTCTGTTGCTGTTTAGTGACATACATTTTTCACAAATATGTCGCCGAACAACAATATAATACCAAATATGTAGTTGAGTTGCACCAACAACAAAGATTTTAGCAACAACCTCTATCTATCATTGATTTGTTGCAGAGTGGTTTAGCAACAAAACCGTACCAATTCAGCATCAGATTAGTTTGTTGCTGATTTGGTTCTTTCTTGTAGTGTAACAATATGCTTTAAAACCAACTCTTAATAATAATGATCACAAAACCTATATGCACATCATATATACATTAATCAAGATAATGTTTTCACACATATATCATATATACATCAGAGAAAACATGCAAATGTTTAATATAATTGAGCCTAAGGCTCTGATACCAGTGTTGGTGTTTTGGGGTTCATACGCAATGATAAACTCAAGACAATTTTGAAAAACCATAACAGGATCGTAAATAAGTTCCATTAAACTAGATCTACAAAAGTAAACCTTACTTTAATCTATGATATCTTTCTCTGATTGTTCGATTTCCAAGACGTTCAATAGCCCGTTCTCTATCAGACAACCACACACGAACGGTGACCACAATTTGGAGTGCTAGCCCTAAGAGAGATTAAAAATGGTTTTTCTTTCTCTCCTAAAATCCAGAGAACTCGAAAAATAGCAAAAACTAAAATCTTATCTCATTTTAGGGTTTCACTCTCTATTTATATGTGTAGATAAGCCCTCATTTAAAATCCTATTCTTAATACAACTATTGTATTTAAGCAGTTAAAGCAAATTACACATTCGACCCTATTAATAAGTTATCATATAACAAATTGTAAGGGCTTTTATTTAATGAGTTTTATCATATAAAACTCATTACTCTGGGCCAATTAATTACGCAAAGCCATTCTTTGTGTGCGACTCAATAGGTTCATGAAACGTTGGTAGTGAACCAAAACCATTTTGGTACACAAGTCATAAGCGGTCTCTAGCAAGGCATTATGACGACCCAAGTAGCATGAATATGAAAATCGACACAACCTAATGAATAACATATATCATATCCTTTTTGTCATGGGATATCCTTCGACAAAACATAAGGCATGGAAAGTCACCTTTAATGTTCAATCGTACTACTTTCGATCTTTAGGTAAACTGAATACATCCAAGTGACATTGATCATATAAATTCACATGGACTTGGCCACTATCAATTTATCATATCGAGGGATCCACTGATATATCTCTCTATACGAGAGTGACATTCTATCTTGATTACACATCTTCACATATTATTCACATGGTAACAAATCACAATCTTTATAATCGTTCGGTTAAAAATAATAATGTTTGATTGTGTCAAATTACCATGCTCCTAATATTAAAGTCTATAGTAATCTCAAGTCAAAGGACTAAATGATATACCTATTATAAGTAACACCTATGACTTAATCCATGTGGTGTTCTTATAGCGGGTCAGTCCAATACCTTGTTCCCTAACAAGTACTCATGATCTCGATTCATATCCCTATACGCATGATCATCACATGACCATCAATCAAGATTCACACTAGTCTTAATTCATTATAATTCCTAGTATATTCACCGACTAAGGACATTTATGATATTTCAACAAACACCTATGGATCTTATTATAAGGTAAACATGCAATCACTTATAATAAAACAACAAATGAAAACCTTAATTTTATTAACTAAAATTATAAGATAAATAATGTTTGTTGATTGACCTAGCGCACATGCCCCAACATCTCTTAGCTAAAAGGGCCATTTTTTATCAAAACAAAAATGAAGAGAATGAGATCGATCATAGCTATTTGGGTGCTCGACTTCTCCCCTCGATCAAAGCAAATACCAAGGAAAGTAGACATCGCATGCTATGTGGAATCATAAGTTGTTGCGTGGAGTCACAACTTGCTATGCGAATGACTGCTACCTTCGAGTGAAACAATGATAAAGTGATGAAAATCTACATTTACTATATCCTATTCAATTTTATAGGCTCTTTGTTTTGTTCCTTTATCACCATTTTTGAGGTTTAAGGCTTTCTCTTCATGTTTGCTTCAGTAAAAAATGGTTCTTTTAGGAGATTTGAGAATCGCCAGAAAACGGTTAGGGCATGGGCCATGGTGAGAGAGGTTGAAAGGGGTTGAAATGGGGTTTGAGGACATGTGAGTCTCCATTTGGGGAGGCTCTTATACAAGAAATTTCAAATTTTGCTCCAAAAAAGGATTAAATGCTTTCTGACGCGCCTGAGTGTTCATTGCGTGTTTGCTGACATCCATACGTATTAAATGAATATACCAATTGATAGGGAATAATTACATTTGATTTGTCCATGTTGGCGGTCATAGCAGTTAAGGTATCTTTTACTTCTACGACATTTTTAGCTTCAACCTCTTCAGGCATCATACATGTAGTGGTATGCAAGATGTATATGGTTTCCTGCATAGACTCCAGTTGGCTCATTCATGAGGGATGATCTTTACTTGCCTTAATTGCCTCCGCGAACCATTGACATCATAACACGAGCGATGGGGGCGACCCATTAGGCCCATTATTGAGCAAAAAGGGGCGAATATTAATATACTAGGGTTGAATTAATATATGGTTTGCATAATTACAAAATTGCCCATAGGGCGAGTGTTTTGAGTTTTGGTTCGTCATACCCAGTCTCACGTGAAACCATTTGATTCTCGAACTTATCAATCCGCAAATCGAAGTTACCGTAACTTTGGACAAGGTTACTAATGAATCTACGCTCAAATTCTCCAAGTGTCCAACTCAGAAGGCACTAATTCTGATTTGTTGTTTCCTTATGCGTTACTTCCATCTTCACTTGGAATGCAATAGTTTTTGAAGTTGCAGCTTCCTCTACATCTCGTTTCATAACAATGAAAGCCTGCAGCATTGCGTCCAACCCTATCATCACTTCCCTAGTAGGATCTGATGTCAATGTGATTTTAGATGTCTTTTTCTTTGTGTGGAAGCTGATTGATTCCACCAGCGCGCATTTACTCAACCATAAACGACTTGCACAATAGAATTTTTGCACTGTCGTTAAGTGCCAACCTTTTTTGTTGCCTCACTGATTGATTTATTGCACTTATAAAATCTGGACTTCGATAGGCACATTAAATGATATTGTCAAGAAAACACTCATTAATGTGATAATTCCATCATAGCATATACGTATAACCAATTTCGTTTTACATCCACATTGCACATGTAAACAAGTAAAATATTTGCCTTTCAATTTGGATTTTTCTTCATTATCACATGAAAAACTTGTTTGCAAACAATGCCATTTTTTGTTCTGATGACCTTACTCTGACTCCAAATCCCACACTCTTGGCATAACATCTAAATGCTAATTAAATTGCTAATAAGCCCTCTTCATGAGTACTAAAGATCGTTCCGACATTAGGAACCTTTAGTTTGTTAGGACAGTCAACCTTATCATCATCGCTAACCGCCTGATTCATTTGTAAGTCAGTATTTTCACAACCTTCTTCATTTGTACCAATATCAATTTACACGCCTTCTTCTGTGAAGACCCATTTCATTAAATCCTTGACATTACTTCATTAATTTAATCTCCCGAATATATCCATTAACGATCTCAATTATTTAAAGTCCTCAAGATACACGACAATATATCATCAAGTCATAATCAAGGTCTTAATCTCCAAATATAAAACAATTCAAGAAATCATTCTATTAAGATTTACATATTTTAAAAAACTTCGACAGAGTTTACCCTAAAAGTAAAGCTGCTGAAAAAGCAAAACCTGATAAACAATAGTGGGAGAAAGCTTAGAAGGTGTGACGCTTGATACTCTAATCAGCGCACCGCTGGGCCTAATCTTGTCACTAAGCAATAATCCCAGCCACGTAGGACTTAACAACGTATTAGTCAGCCTTTTCGTCTTATTCTCCTCGTAACTCGTATTTAGGATAAGTATTTCTCATTTCTCATTCTTCAGAATTTTTAGAGTTGATTAAAACTTTTTAAACATCTTAATAATTCAGCGGAAGTCTTATAATACGACGGAAGCAATCATAATACACCTATATGTAGAAACCAGGAAACATATCACATGTATGTATATTAAAATTGGCGATAAACAATGTAACATCATGCATCAGTTGGGGAGTCTAGTCTTTCAACCAAAATATACAACCCAAAATGTACTAAAGACATATATTATAAATACAAACAAGTAAACCTACACAAAAAGTAGCAAATAGTCGCCAGAGACTTAGAAGTAGTCGCTGATCTTCTCTTTCCCTGGTTTGCTACACGACGGGTCTACAATTGTCACCAAAGAAGACAATCTAGTGAGTAAATCCCGATGCCACTTATCCACATTTCTCAAATAGAAAGATAGGTAACCAAAATCATGTCCAGATATAACCGCATGCAAGATGTTACCAAAGTAAACTAGTAAATCAGTAAGGGCGAATACAAAAACTAAAGGTGTGATACTGTCATGACCCAAGTTTTTAACTTGAGTTTAATATCTTAATCAGGATTAAATGACCCATGACGTAGGAACTCCATCGAGATACGTGTCAAGATCGAAGCGAGATGACTGAGGTATACGATATATTTTTAATGATGTATATCTAGTGTTTTGTATATGTGTAGACTACTAAGTCAATCCTATTTATGAATAGGTGTCCTTACATATGTGAGAAAATGCCTTGAGTTGCGTGCTATTCTGGGATCAAGGTAGAGAGTGATATGGTAAGTTGGCAAATGTCTTATATAGCTTTTATAGTGACTTAAATGGGCTATGATCGATAATATATTAAGTATGCCTAAGTTAGTAAGTTAAAACAATAGCCATGACCATACGTGTTGACATATCTAAACACCATATGTGTTACAAGTTGATGACACTCATTATAAGTTAGTAGGACATGTGTTAGTATGTGGACCACTAGATAGGTCTCGAAATACGTGTGCATGTGAGGATCAATGACTAACATTCAACCATATCCATTTCCTATATAAGCTAGTGATCAACTCATCAAACCAAACTTTCCCATTTCATTTCTTCACGTGGAAGCAAAATTTCTGGAGTAGAAAATTGGCTGGAGGAAGAAGAAGACCAATAACCAAAGTGGGTTCGGTTAAGGAGAGATCAAGCTAAGCTAGGTGTTCATCAAACTAGGTACACATCTCTCTATTTAAGTTTTTAACCAATTCTTATTTTTGGCCATTTTTAGAGGCTACATGATTAGGTATTTAAAATTAGTTAATATATTTGGGTTCCTCTTTTCTAGCTGATAATCTAGCTATTAAGAAGTTCTTGATTTGGTTTTGAAATAAAAAAGATATGAATTTTTGAAATTGTAAGTCCTAAATAGAAATTCTGCATGTTGTATTATGAACCTACCTATGTAATTTGCTCATAACTTGCATAATTTAAATTGAATTGAACCCAAACTTGTGGCATTTGAAAGCTAGCGCAAAGATAAACAACTTTGTCCTATTGGAATTTTGTAATTCAAATGTTTTCATGCCCAAAAGTGCTATACAAACAGGTGAATAAATGCATTACGAGATTTTTGAAACTAAATTGTATTCAGCATAACTCCCTAATTATTCATCCAAATGAGCTGATATTTTAGTATGTAGTTATATCCTATGTTAGCTACCTTGTGACAAAAAATCATAGATTTTGAAGCTACAGATTGGGAGAAATGAAGTCTCTAAATCTGCTGGTTAGATTAGGTTCCAATTTGAGCTTGTTTAGTAAAATTGCAATATCTCTTTCGTTTTAAATCAGAATTATGCAAACCAAACCTTTTCGAAAAGCTAAGTTAGAGACCAAAAACTTTTTATGAGGGAAAGTGTTGAGATTTGGAAAATCTCATGCCTAAAAGTGTGATGTAATACAAAATCAAAATCTTAATATTGTTTAGTATTAAGGGGTTGTTTTGGGTTGAGGTTGACCTAAACCCAATTAATTTAGATTAATTTGATATCAAGAACCTAAGGAAGAGTCTCGAGAGTTTATATACGTGATACAAGGTGTTGGGAGGCCCGATTAACATGAAAAATTATGTTGATTGTAAGTAAACTGATTGAGATATTTATTTACATTTCATTATTGTTTATTTGTTTTTTTCTAGTCATTTGGACTTATTTTCCTTTGCACTCCATATGCCATGACTTGTTGTCATTTTTCATTTCATGAGGCTGCTTTTATGGTATAGATTGTTGATTAAATGATTTCATTGACTCCAAATCATGTGCTATGTCATTTTTGAATGTTAGTACAAGTGGTCAGTGAAATAGCATGCTATTAGGTAGGTGTTACATAATATTGTTAATCTATTTCCTTTGTGCATTAGAAATGCAATTGCTTCATTGGATTCTCAAACCATGTTATTTCTTGAAATATGAAAGTGGTTCTTGTATCTAGGGTCATTACATTAGAGGTCCGTCAGACATACGGGGGTCACTAGACTTTCCAGGGTGATCGGGATCTTTCCACTATCTTGCTCAGCACACTGAAAATGAGTTCCGTGGTTGTTGGCAAGCATAACTTGTGAAGCAAACGGGGTATGGGACCCGGGGATGTTGGCAAGTATACATCACAGGTGACTGGCACCAGCGAAAGATTATATAAGCAAAGAGCACTGCTCAGACCTTCACATTGATGTAGAGCTCTGCTCCATCCGCACATAGTGGAAAGGCTGATGTGATGAAGATCATGACCGACCGGCCCTAGATCATTACTACTTAACCATATGTTAGTTTCATGTTGTTTAGCTAAAGTGTCTCTTTGCATGTTCTCTTTACAACACAGTTAATATTATCATGCTTTTAGATACTTATTGCATATTTGGGAATGTGAATAAATATCTCTCAATGTTACTTTCTACTTTTCTATACTCACCGTCCTTTTTATGACGGTGAGTGCAGATCCATCGAGTAGAAGGCCAAGTAAAGAGAAGATCGGTGATTACCTCTGAGCCAATAATATGGTGGTACATCAGATTTTGTAGGTTTTTGATGTATTACTTTTATATGTATGTCATATACTTTTGAGGTTGTATATTATGGGTTGAGTGAGTAGTACCTTGACCAGACACATGATGTTATATATCGCCATTTCATGTCATATGCATGTGATCTTTATTTCCTGGTATTTCCATAATTGTTAGGTATCAAGTTATAAGCTTCCGCTAATTAGTTAAGAGTTCCGCTGAATGAACTTTTAAGTAAAATTTTAATTAGCTCTGATTTATGAATTGACATAGGATAGGTTTGGTATGTAATAAGGTTTTGGAAAGGCTGACTAGTTCCTTGTTAAGTCCTATATGGTAAGATTAGGGCTTAATGACGTGATTAGGCCGGGCGGTGCCCTAATTTAAGAAGTGGTCGTCACAGGTGGTATCAGAGCCTAAGTTTATATAGCCTAGGTTATAGAGCATAAGTTTATAAAGCTTACGATTATGGAATATATGTATTATACAATGTGATACCAAAGCTACCATTTATAGAAAAGGCCTAACTTTTCCGACAAGTAACAAATAAAAAAATAAACTAGAAACGCAAATCTTAGTTGTGGAAAACTAGATGATACTTGCCTAGAAACTATTAGTTGGGAAGTGAGTGAAAGTGAGATGGGGATGTCTTATATGTATACATTTTAGTTTGTATGTGTATATATGCGTTATCTACGTAATAGTTGACTCGCGTTCGCTATCAACTTGTATATACTGATGGCTGATTCACGCGATAGTAGGGATGCAGGTGCGAGTAGCAACTGACCTCCTATTCCATTAGCAGATGACTTTCAGAGGCTATCTGATCGATTATCTGCTCAGAGACAACAGTTAGCAAAGTTCATTGCCATGATGACTTCACGTTTGCTCCACCAGCACAAGATAGACACCAATCCCTACTACTCATGAATACTATCGACACACAAAGGTTTGGTAGTACAAATACTATACAAGTAGTGACAACTCCAATTATCGAGACAATTCTTGCACCATCCCAGACACCTCTATCTTCTAGCTCGATAGCAGAGGCTCAATCGGTGAATGATTTCATCAGAATGAAGCCAGTCTACTTTGATGATCAGAAAGACTTCAAGAAGATCGAGAAGTCGATACCGTGTCTGGAGAAGTTGCAAAGAGTTTTGAGGACGATTCCGAGTTAAGATTTCGTCGTACATTTTACAAAGAGATGCTTGATATATATGGTGGCGTGCGATGATAGCTTCGAGGGAGAGTTTGAGTCATGGAATGCCTTCAAGATGAAGTTTTACCAACAAGATTTCCCACTTGCAGTGATGAAAAGGTCGAGGAAGGAATTCATGAACCCGAGACAGGGAGGCGATGAGTCGTGATGAGCTATAGAGACATATACGGTTATCTGAGGCAGTTTGCTGAAGATTTAGTTAGAGAGGATTCGGATGATGTGTACCACTGAGATGGACCGAGTCTAGATATTAGATTTTATGTGGTCAGTTCAGGTGTCTGGACTTTCGGTGAGACTTACGATATATCACGAGACATATTATTTGGGCGAGTTGTCGATGGGACACTATTAGTACCAGCATTGACACTTGATCAGGTTGCAGAGTATGAGAGGAGGTGACAGAGGGGAAAGGGACCGAGGAGATATGATAGAGGTTCCCAGGGAACAGGGAAATCTACAACAGTTGTACCTTTATATTATCTCCTACACAATTACTAACTATTGTTGGTAGATCCCCTTTTGCTATCGCTAGTCAAACCTACAAGATTCACGGCTCCTACTATCTCTACTAGCACAACATCGGTACTAGCAAAGGTGGTAGAGGTCGAGATAGTTCCCTATTGGGCAAAGACAGCACAAGCCCAGGATTAGGTTCAGGGTAAGCGTAGACCTATCACATGTTATAGATGTAATCAGGTTAGGCATGAGATTAGAGATTGTCAACAACCAACAACTATGATTCCATCGCAGAGTCGAGAGGGTGTACACATGATAACACAGCCTGATACTGATGCCACACGGAGACTCATTAAGGGTATGGTTTTCATTTGTGGTAGAGATTTATATGTTTTGTTTGATTTGGGTTGTACGATATTTTTCATTTTTGATCACATGATAGGCATCTTAGGGTTGACACCGGTTGGAGTTAATGTACATTTAATTTTGAGTACCGTAGCTGGGGATAAAGTTTATCCTAATTGTCCTGTTGAGTGATGTCTAGTAGAGATTGGCACGATAGAGTTACCTACAGACTTTAGGGTTCTTAAGTTCTTAGATTTCGACGCGTTGTTAGAGATATATTGGCTAGCATTGTATCATGCTCATATCGACTATTTTAGTAAGATGGTGATATTTGAGATCCCAGAGCATCTGATGTTTACATATAACGGTAGTACATCGAGAGCCTATGGCACTAGTGGTCGAATTGCGACTAGTGGAGAGATGAAGACTCTGGTGTCATTATACACCGTAGGAGAGAGTCAGAAACCTAGACTTTAGGAGATTCCGATTATGTGCGAGTTCCCGAACGAGTTTCTAGAGGACTTACTTGGTTTACCAACACCAAGGGAGATAGATTTTATTATTGAATTGGTACCAGACACTAGACCTATATCTTTCCCACCATATCGCATGGCTCCGAGAGAGTTGGAGGAGTTGAGGAGTCCATTGCAGGATTTAAGACAGAAGGGATTCATTACACCTTCTATGTCACGATGGTGAGCACCAATCGTATTTTTGAAGAAGAAGGATGCTATTTTGAGACTGTGTATCCATTATAGATAGTTGAATAGGGTTACACTCAGAAATAAGTATCATTTTCCACAGATTGATGACCTATTTGATCAGCTGAGATGAGCACCATATTTCTCCAAGATAGACCTGCGAACAGGGTATCATCAACTTAAGATCAGGGGTGAAGATAGGTCCATGAAAACGTTTAACACAAGATATAGACACTATCAGTTCACAACCATGCCATTTGGTTTGTCGAATGCTCTTGCCCTATTTATGGATTTGATGCATTGAGCGATGAGATCATTTCTTGTCCGCTTCGTGATAATTTTCATCGATGATATATTGATATACTCGAGTACTTGAGAGGATCACAAGCAACACCTTAGAGGGAAGTTGCAAACCTTGAGGGAGCGTTGACTCCACACCAAGTTCAGCAAGTGTGCATTTTGGCTATCAGAAGTCAAGTTTT
Source organism: Stephania cephalantha (assembly GCA_039657325.1). Taxonomy (NCBI): domain Eukaryota; kingdom Viridiplantae; phylum Streptophyta; class Magnoliopsida; order Ranunculales; family Menispermaceae; genus Stephania; species Stephania cephalantha. The sequence continues at coordinate 6,402,319 of CM077578.1, read as the reverse complement.
TAGACATGTTTTTGAAGCAGCAGGCATTGCTGCAAATCCAATTATGATTCTGGTTATTATGGATTGGCTAGCGCTAACGTCAGTTATAGAGATCAGGAGGTTTTTGGGGTTAGCAAGATATTATCGCAGGATCGTAAAGGATTTCTCGAAGATCGCTTCACCAATGACCAGATTAACTCAGAAATGCGTCAGGTTTAATTGGTCTGAGGAATGTGATGAAGCATTTGCTCAGCTGAAGAGATTGTTAACTACCGCACCAGTGCTGATATTGCCAAAGTCTAGACATGAATTACTGGTATATATAAATGCTTCTCATACAGGCTTAGGTTGTGTGTTGATGCATGATAGAGGCACGATGTCTTATGCATCCTGTCAAATGAAGATATTTGAGAAGAACTATCTTACTCATGATTTATAGTTGGAAGCGCTAGTATTTGCTCTAAAACATGGATACATCATCTGTATGGAGAGAGGTTCATACTCTACACTGACCATAAGAGTTTGAAATACCTCTTTACATAGAAAGATTTGAATATGAGACATCGTAGATGGTTAGAATTTTTGAAGAGCTATGACTTTTCTCTGGAGTATCACTCAGGAAAAGCTAACGTAGTTTCTGATGCGCTGAGTAGGGTACCGATTAGAGATGCCAAGATTGTTTGATGCCACATGATGCATGAGTATGGATTACTCGAGGCAGTGACGATGATGACTCAGTCAGATATTCCTACCGATACTCGGATGATGATTTGTGCATATATTAGGCTTCAGACTGTGTCTACACAGAGAGTGTTAGGTGATCATAGAGTCGATATCTTATACCTGAGATTCAGTGAGTTAGCCCAGAGTACTGATTGTACTAGCTGGACTGATATGGTGGATTAGTGTATGAGATTTAAAGGCAGATTGTGGATACCGTCAGAGGAAGGACCAAAATGAACCATGACTTCGGGATACCTTCAGTGGAAGGACCAAAATGTACCATGACATGAGGAGACATTTTTGGTGGCCTGGGATGAAAGCGGACGTATTGAAGTTTATTAGGAACTATGGGATCTGCCAGCATGTGAAGGTTGAGCATCGTAGACCTGGAGGATTATTGCAGCCACTTCCCATTCCACGATAGAAGTGGGAAGACATAGCCATGAGCTTTATTAGAGGATTGCCGTGTACTGCCCGTTGACACGATTCTATATAGGTGATTGTGGTCAGATTGATGAAATCTACCCATTTCATCCCAGTTGCAGATCATTACACATTTGACCAATTGAACGTATTGTTCAAGAGGGAGATTATTAGGCTGCATGGAGTACAATTGAATATTACATCAGACATATATGATATATATATATATATGTCTAGGATGCGGCGGAGTATGCAGGAGTAGTATGGTACACACCTACAGTTCAGCACAACCTTTCACCCTTTGATTGATGGGTAGACTAAAAGGTTGATTCAGACTCTTGAGGATATGCTCAGGGCTTGTGTACTTTAGTTTGGCGGATTATGAGAGGAGTACCTACCATTGTCTGAGTTTGTATACAACAATAGTTATCAGGCTAGCATTGAGATGACGCCATTTGAGGCTTTATATGGCAGACCGTGTCGCTTACCATCTTATTAGCCTGAGCTAGAGGACCGGGATATTGTAGAGCCTAAAATTGTTATTGATCACACAGATAAGGTACGAAAAATTTCCCAGAGGCTTAAGGGAGCCCAGTAAAGGCAGAAAAAGTTCGCAGACACATATCGCAGTGATCTCGCGTATGACGAGGGAGCCTTGGTGTATTTAAGGGTTTCTCATCAGAAGGGTTTTCACAGATTTGGTATGAAAGGCAAGTTAGCACCGAGATTCATCTGGCTTTTCAAGATCAAACAGCGAGTCGGAAAGGTTACTCATGAGCTTGAGTTGCCTCCACAAATGTCGCGGATTCATCAAGTGTTCCATATTTCTATGCTTCGACTGGCCATGTCGAAGGCAGGTGAGAGACCGATAGTGGACTTGAGTCAGATTGACATAAGTGAGGATGTATCTTATGTGGAGTAGCCAGTACATATCCTAGACAGGAGTGTACATCAGTTGAGAGGCAAGTTTATCCCAAAGGTTTCGATTAAGTGGTATTTCCATGGAGACTCGAAACTCACTAAGGAACGGGAGGACTAATGCGAGATAGGTTTCCGTACCTCTTCGAGTCAGGTATAATTATAAGTTAAGTTTAATTTCGAGGATAAAATTTCCATTAGTTGGAAAGAATTGTCACGGCCCAAGTTTCTAATTTGAGTTTAATATCTTAATCATGAACAAATGACTCGTGATATATGACCCGCATCGAGATACGAGTCGTGACCTAGGCAAGATGGCAGAGGTATATGTTATATTCGTATTGATGTATGTCTAGTGTTTTGTATATGTGTAGACTATTAAGTTATTCCTATTTATAAATAGGTGTCGATACGTATGTGGGAACGCTTCTCGAGTTGCGTGCCAGCATGTGATCTAGGTAGATAGTGATATGGTAAGTTGGCATAAGTCTTATATAGCTTTTATAGTAATCTAAATAAGCTATGGTTGATAATATATTAAGTATGCCTAAGTTAGTAAGTTAAAATAATAGCCATGTGGTGAAGCTCGAGATACGTGTTGACACATCTAAACACCATATGTGTTACAAGTTGGTGTCACTCATTATAAGTAAGTGGGACATGTGTTAGTATGCGGACCACAAGATAGATCTCCAAATACCAGTATACATTAGGATCAATGGCTAACATTCATCCATATCCATTTCCTATATAAGCTAGTGATCAACTCATCAAACCAAACCTTCTTGTAATGGCCCAAATTAGTTAAACTAGGATTAGTGTTAATCTAAAAGATTAACGGTGGTAATTCAGTCGTTACTGGACAACTCGGTTGACTCGGACACGAGAACCGAGGAAATATATTATTTATGAATGGTGGTTATGTATATATGGTGTTTAAAAACTATTATTATTATATAACACTGCCTCGAAATGGGTGTTTGTGTGATGGGTGTTCGCCTTAAAAGGCGTGTCAACGCGGGTGTCAGGTAGGCGAACTACGAGTATGCTAGGTAGCTCGACTAATCCATGTCAAGATAAATAGTAAATCAATTAAAATGGTTAATGTGACCATATGCCAAGTAAACTCAAATTAAAACACTAGGCTATAGTGTCTCGAAATGCGTGTCGAGAAGAGGGGCACCGGGTACCGGGTAGCCGAATGTTAGTGGGACCACAAGTTGGTTAACTTTGGCAACTAAAAACACTAACCATAAGTATTATAATGAGCTTAAGCTAAGTGATTAAATCAAATAAATCAAGGCCTATAGTTTAGTTCATTAATTGAAAACCATATGATTTACTTATAGATACAAATTGGCACATTTAGAAGCTATGAGAGTATCATTTGGTGTCACATGGACTGAGTGAGTGGGCTAAGTTGCTAGAGGTGGACCATTAGACAAACCTCGAGATACGTAAACACATTGAGATCGAAGGTTAGAATTCAATCCCACCTTAATATATAAGGATGGTTTGATCAATACATGTAAATGAAATGAAATTTCATTCTGGAATTCAGTGAGAAAGAGAAGTGATTTATGAGCTGAAATTCAACACTTTGGAGGTCAATTTTGGAGATTAAAACTAAGGTAATCTTCTTCTCCATGTCATACACTTTCATTTGAACCTCTTTTTATGGATTTTTGATAAAACTGTTGTTATGAGGTTGTGTTAGATGTTGTTTTGGGTGTTATTCTGATTAAATTCCTGTAGAGAGTGTGTTAGATAGGTTTAGGTAGGTAAATTTGAATAGAAAAATCGAATTCTAAACTTGAGAATTCTGTCCCAGAGGCTAGGTAGCGCGCTACTTGGAACAGTTAACGCGCTAATCGTTCAGGGTTTCCAGCTGTTTTTCGTAATAAAGAATAGTAGCGCGCTACATCAATTACCTAACATGCTACACCAAGTCCATATCGCGCTAACGACTGACATAAATTTAAATTTAAGGCCTGATTCAGGATTTTTGACTTAATACATATCCCAAACACCTATAAACATACTAAACATGTAAAATTGGACTTCATGGACTTAGGGGACCGTAGCTCGGGTTTCAGGGAGCTAGTTCGGCCGGATACGGGAGTCCGAGGAAGTCGGAGCGTGGATTGAGGTGAGTAAACCTATTAGAATGCCTCATAGAATTCATGGTTTGTTTTATTGGTATTGAATTTCATGTGTGACTGCTGGTGGGTACACATGAGGTTTTCAGTCCTATTTCGGTATGCGTATAGATTGGTTGTCGCTAAATCGCATGCATGGGTTCCTTATAATAATGTTCGTGTCGATTGCAGTAGAATATATCTATGAACATTGGGAGGGATTAGGGTGGTCCTGATGTGTAACAACATCGAGAAAGGACCATGCCGTTTACTGAAGTTAGGGTTTAGCCACTGTAAGCCTCTAAGTATATACATGGTTCCTATTCGATTTATCGATTTCTGGTTGGTGTAGGTCAGGGTTTTCTCATTATTATATGGATGTTTACTGATTTATGCTTTATTTCTGAACTGGTCGAGTTGGTATTTGCTGTTTATTCATTTCACGCTAATACTTTTGCTTGTCGTGTGCTGCCTACATTCATGGGAATATGACGTACTGTTGCCATAAGTTATATTCACATGTCTCGTAGTTTATCAGTTTTATTTTATGAATATTGTGTGAACTTCTCTTAGAATTTTATTCACTAGACTCGTCACTATATTTGTCGAGTGACTGAGTGTAGATCCTTCGACGAACAAGGGCAAAGGCAAAGATGTACTGGGTGACTAGCTCGGAGATTGTGAAGCCAGCTCGTGTGTGATATCAATATGTATTTATTTTACTTTTGTTGGGGGACCATAGAACACTGATTACATGTATATGGAACTTTTGTTATACTTAACTCACCTTTATATACACATGGTATCTTTTGTGAGGTTTTCCACTACTTAAGATTGTTGAATACTGTCCAACTTACCTAAATTAAGACTTCTGCTGTAAAAGTTCATTATAACTTGATAAATTGATTAACTGGCTAATGAGATCATTAATAATTATATGGAAATTAATTAGCTATGTTAGGATTAAATGGAAAAGTGTAGGTAGCCATGTAGGTCGTGGAACGTCAATGATAAGCAAGTCATGACATGGCAAGGCTTGGTGATGTGGGATGCAACGTGGTAGGTAGCAAGGCGGTCTAGAATATGGGGCCGCCACAGTTTGGTATCAGAGCGCGATTTCGAGGAAGCCTCGGGAGTAGTTTAAAGGAAAGATAATAAAACTGAAACAAATAAACCTTAGAGGTGGAAACCCGATGATATTGACTTAGAACCTTAGTTGGGAAGCAGACTTGAGATGGGTAGTGATAGGTTTATATACATGTTATATTTTGTTATATATATGATATACGTCTATATATATATCGAGTTTGATCAGGAGCATGCTTCACGATGCAGATCATGGACGGACAGTCTAGTACACCTCGTGAGACTTGACAGACTAGCGATGCGGCTAGGGATTTCTTTGTTATGGCGAGTGTAGAGGATCGACTGTCGGCTCAGGAGACTCAGATGGGCGAGGTATTACGATTGTTACAGGATTAGACCTCTGCACTGACAACACTTGATACGGCGGTTGCAACACCCCAAGACTCAGGAGTAGTTACAGCACGTATAGGGACGGTCGCAGCCCCAGTTGTTCCCTAGAAACCAGTAGAGAGAGTAGCTATGGAGACACAAGGAGAGAGAGCTACACTTGTTATTGTTCCACTGGAGACGATGACTCCCACACCTCCACCCAGGACTACAGAGCAGATGACTGCTACGACATCAGGATTTGTTTTGGCCCCAGAGGCTAAGATGTTGAGGGAGTTCTTAAAGTTCCAACTAGTTTTCTTCTATATAGGCGGTGACCCTAATGAGGCAGGGAAGTGGATTGTGTCTTATCAGCGTTTCCATAAGCTGATGAGGAACAATGAGAGCGTTCAGGCGCGTCTTTCTGGAGCATGCTTGAGAGGTCATGCGACAGTTTGATGGACTACATATACGGATACTCATCCAGAGCCGATGACGTGGGTTGAGTTTAGAGAGTTGTTCTACGACCAGTATATACTCATGGAGGTGAGGTTGAGATTCAGGGAGGAGTTTCAGACCTTGAGATAGGGTAGCCGCACGTTGATACATTATATGGAGCGATTCCGATATTTACTTCGGTTCGCTATGGATGTGACTGGGACTGAGCGACTATAGATATACTACTTCACACGAGGGGCTGATGACAGGATTACTGAGGTAGTGGTGTCATCTGGAGCTCGTACTTTGTAGGAGATATTTGATTGAGCTTAGGCACCCGAGACTTTCTTGATGCTGAGAGAGGGTAGGCGTATTAGTCTGAGGTAGATCCTGGATAGAAGAGACTGAGAGATCAGGATGATAGAGAGGATAGACAATACGGTGGAGATCGTAGGGATGATGATTTGGTAGCTAGAGCTTATGCTATACCCACATTACCAGCACTGCCGCTGAGACATGTACATGACCAGGGAGAAAGGGACTGGAGATCGCAGAGTCGAGGCCGGAGGTCAGGATATGGTTATTTGACTGCATGTTGGCAGTTTGGACAAGAAGGGCACATCAAGAGAGATTGTCCCAAGAGATCAGTGACTTCAGCAGTAGTGACACCAGTGTAGACTCGAGAGTCGGTGCACGTGGTGAATGAGCTAGGCCGGGAGATGTCCCAACAGTGGGTTCAGGGTATGCAAATTTTTAAATTTTTAATCATTATAGATTAAATTCATGTATGCATGATAGATTATTATATTATGGCATGTGATTGTCATAGGTCGTAGCACGACATGGAATTGTCATGGTGTGTAAGGATAGGTCGTAGTATGGCATGGGATTGTCATGGTAAGTAAGAGTAAGTCGTGGCATGACATGTGATTGTCATGGTGAGTAAGGGAGGATATGGCATGGAATGGGATTGTCATGGTATGTAATGGTTGGTTAGGACTAGTGTTAGGTAACCGAGTTAGGAAACTTGAACACATAAATTGAACCGAGAATAGGTTGCGTGGATGTTGGGAAGAAAGGGACTGATTTTGACCACCTCGGCAACACGTGCCTATGTCTTAAGGTAACATTACGATCCCTATGATGGAGTAGTAGAGGTGTTCAAGGGACTATAGAGAGGGACTATCAAGGTGTGAAGCGTGGTCACACGGGGATAGGATTGTTACATCAAAGTTTACTCGAGACTCAAATTTCGAGGACTAAATTTTCCTAGTTGGGAAGAATTATAATGGCCCAAATTAATTAAACTAGGATTAGCGTTAATCTCGGAGATTAACGGTTGTAATTCGGGCGTTACGTGGACAACTAGGTTGACTCAGACATGAGAGCTGAGGAAATATGTTATTTATGGATGGTGGTTGTGTAGTGGTGTTTAAAAATTATTATTATTATATTACACTGCATGTGTGTATGTTGCTATCGAGTGCGTTTGTGTGACGGGTGTTCGCCTTGAAAGGCGTGTCAATGCGGGTGTCGGGTAGGCGAACTGCGAGTATGCTAGGAAACTCGACAAATCCATGTCAAGATACATAGTAAATCAATTAAAATGGGTAATGTGACCATAGGCCAAGTAAATTCAAATTCAAACACTAGGCTATGGCGTGCCTCGAAATTCGTGTTGAGACGTGGGGCACCGGGTACCGGGTAGCCGAAGGTTAGTGGGACCACAAGTTGGTTAATTTTGGTAACTAAAAACACTAACCATAAGTATTATAATGAGCTTAAGCTAAGTGATTAAATCAAACAAATGAAGGCCTATAGTTTAGTTCATTAATTGAAAACCATATGATTTACCTAGAGATACACATTGACACATCTAGAAGCTATGAGAGTATCATTTGGCGTCACATGGAATGGGTGAGTGGGCTAAGTTGATAGAGGTGGACCATTAGACAAACCTCGAGATACGTAAACACATTGAGATCAAGGGCTAGAAATCAATCCCACCTTAATATATAAGGATGGTTTGATTAATACATGCAAATGAAACGAAATTTCTTTCTGGAACTCAAAGAGAAAGATAGGTGATTTAGGAGTTGAAATTCAATACTTTGGAGGTCAATTTTGGAGATCAAAGCTAAGGTAATCTTCTTCTCCACGCATACACTTTCATTTGAACATCTTTTTATGGATTTTTGATAAAATTGTTGTTATGAGGTTATATTAGATGTGGTTTTGGGTGTTATTCTAATTAAATTCCTATGGAGAGTGTGTTAGATAGGTTTAGGTAGGTAAATTTGAAGAGAAAAACCGAATTCTCGACTTGAGAATTCTGTCCCAGAGGCTAGGTAGCGTGCTACCTAGCATAGTACATCAATTACCTAGCATACTACTACATCAATTACCTAACATACTACATCAATTACCTAGCGCGCTACCATTACATAGCGGGCTACACCAAGACCATAGCGCGCTAACGACGGACGGGCTGATTCGGGATTTTTGACTTAATACATATACCAAACACCTATAAACATACTAAACATGTAAAATTGGACTTCAGGGACTTATGAGACTGTAACTCTGGTATCGGGGAGCTAGTCGGGTTGGATACGTGAGTTCGGGGAAGTTGGAGCGCGGATTGAGGTGAGTAAACCCATTGGAATGCCTTATAGAATTCATGGTTTGTTTTATTTGTATTGAATTTCATGTGTGACTTCTGGTAGGCACACATGAGGTTTTCACTCCTATTTCGGTGTGCGTATATATTGGTTGTGGCTTAATCGCATGCACGTGTTACTTGTAATAGTGCTCATATCGATGGCAGTAGAATATATTTACAACCGTCAAGAGGGATCAGGGTGGTCCTAATGTGTAACAGTGTCGAGAAGGGACCATGTTGTTTACAGAAGTTAGGGTTTAGCCACCGTAAGCCTTGTAAGTATATATGTGGTTCCTATTCGATTTATCGATTACTGGCTGGTGTAGGTCAGGGTTTTCGTGTGATTACATGGATGTTTACTGATTTATGCTTTATTTCTGAACTGGTTGAGTTGGTATATGCTGTTAATTCATTTCACGTTAATGCTTTTACTTGTCGTGTGCTGCCTACATTCATATGAATATGAGTACTGTTGCCAGGTGTTATATTCACATGTCTCGTTGTTTATCAGTTTTATTTCATGCTTATTTTGTGGACATCTATTGGGATTTTGCTCACTGGAATCGTCACTGTATTTGTTGGGTGACTGAGTGTAGATCCTTCGACGAGCAAGGGCAAGGGCAAGGAGGTATTGGGCGACTACCTCTGAGATTGTGGAGCCAGGTCGTGTGTGATATCAGTATGTATTTATTTTACTTTTGTTGGGTTTTGGGGCCATAAAACACTGATTACATGTATATGGAACTTTTTTTATACTTAACTCGCCTTGATATATACATGGTATCTTTTGTCAGATTTTCCAGTACATAAGATTGTTGAATACTGTATAACTTACTTAAATTAAGACTTCCACTGTAAAATTTCATCATAACTTGATAAATTGATTAACTGGCTAATGAAATCATTAATAATTATATGAAAATTAATTACTTATGAAAAAGTTTAAGTAGTCAGGTAGGTCGCGGAAGGTCAAGGATAAGCGGGCCATGACGTGACAAGGCTTGGTGACGTGGGATGCGACATGGCGGGTAGCAAGGCGGTCTGAAATTTGGGGTCGCCACACTTCTTATTTCACTTGTTCACTTGGAAGCAAACTTGCTGGGATAGAGAATTGGCTGGAGGAAGAAGACGACCAACCATCAAAATGGGTTTGGTGAAGGAGTGATCAAGCTAAGCTGGTGTTCATCAAACTATATACAAATCTCTCTATTTAAGAGGTTAGATGATTTGGCCATTTTCAGAGGTTAGATGATTTGGTCTTTGAAATTGGTTGATATATTTAGATTTCTCATTTCAAGCTGATAATCCAGCTAGTAAGAAGTTCTTGATTTGGTTTTGAAATCGAAAATAGAAATTCTGCATGTTGTATTATGAACCAACCTATGTAATTTGGTCATAACTTGCTCGTTTTAAATTAAAATGAACCCAAACTTGTGGTTTTTGAAAGCTAGCTCAAAGAGAAACAATTTTGTCCTATTGAAATTTTGTAGTTCAAATGTTTTCATGCTGAAAAGTGCTCTACAGATAGGTGAATAAATGCATTACGAGATTTTTGCAACTAAATTTGTATCTGGCATAACTCCGTAATTATTCATTTAAATGAGCTGATATTTTAGTATGTGGTTATTTGCTATGTTAGCTGCCTTGTGACAAAAAATCACAGAGCTTGAAACTATAGTTTGGGAGAAATTAGGTTTCTAATTTTGCTGGTCTGATTAGGTTCCAATTTGAGCTATGTTTAGTAAAATTGCAATATCTCTTTCGTTTTAAATCGGAATCATGCAAACCAAACCTTTTCGAAAAGCTAAGTTAGAGACTAAAAACGTTGTACAAGAGAAGGTGTTGAGATTTGGAAAATTCCATGCCTAAAAGTGTGTTGCAATACAAGACTAAAATTTTAATATTGTTTAATATTAAGGGTTATTTTGGATTAAGGTTCCTAAACCCATTTGACCTGACCTAACCTAATTTACTTGGATTAGTTTGATATCAGGAACCTAAGGAAGATTCTCGGGAGTTTGAATACGTGACACGAGGTGTTGGGAGGCCCGATTAGCATAGGAAATTGCGTGGATTATAAGTAAACCGATTGAGATATTTATTTACATTTCATTCCTGTTTATTTGTTCTTTTCCAGTCATTTGGACTGATTTTCCTTTGTACTCCATATGCCATGACTTGTTTTCCTTTCTCATTTCATGAGGTTGCTTTCATGGTATAGATTGTTGATTAAATGCTTTCATTGACTCTAAATTATGTGCTATGTTATTTTTGAATGTTAGTATAAGTGGTCAGTGAAATAACATGCTATTAGGTATGTGTTACATAGTATTGTAAATCTATTTTCTTTGTGCATTAGAAATGCAATTGCTTTATTGGATTCCCAAACCATTTTATTTCTTGAAATATGAAATTGGTTCTTGTATCTAGGGTCATTACATTAGAGGTCCGTCGGACATACGGGGTCACTAGAATTTTTCGGGTTGATTCAGATCTCTCCACTATTTTAGGCAGCACTCGGGAAATGAGTCCCGGGGTTGTTGGCGACATAACTTGGCAAAGAAATGAGTCCAAGTATACATCGGGGACACCAATAAAGATTATATAGTTCACATGGAGCTCACCATCATCATATAGTGGAAAGACTGTGATGAATATCGCGGCTTCCGACCATAGATCATTACTACTTAACTTGTGTAGCACATGGGGTACGGGACTCGGGGATGTTAGCAAGTATACATCGCAGGTGAATGACATAAGCAAAAGATTATATAGGCAAAGAGCACTGCTCAGACCTTCACATTGATGTAGAGCTCAGCTCCATCATCATATAGTGGAAAGACTGATGTGATGAAGATCGCGACTTACCGGCCCTAGATCATTACTACTTAACTTGTGCAGCACATGGGGTACGGGATTCGGGGATGTTAGCAAGAATACATCGCAGGTGAGTGACACCAGCGAAAGATTATATAGGCAAATAGCACTGCTCAGACCTTCACATTGATGTATAGCTCAGCTCCATCATCATATAGTGGAAAGACTGATGTGATGAAGATCGCGGCTTACCGGCCCTAGATCATTACTACTTAACCATGTATCAGTTTCATGTTGTTTAGCTAAAGTATCTATTTGCATGTTCTCTTTACAACATAGTTGCTATTATCATGCTTTTAGATACTTGTTGCATATTTGGGAATGTGATAAAATGTCTCTCTGTGTTACTTTCTACTTTTCTATACTCACTGTCATTTTTATGATGGTGGGTGCAGATCCATCGAGTAGCAGGCCAGGCAAAGAGAAGATCGATGATTACTTATGAGCCAGTGGAGTGCTGCTTCATCAGATTTTGTAGGTTTTGATTTTTGATGTATTACTTTTTTATGTATGTCATGTACTTTTGTAGTTGTATATTATGGGTTGAGTGAGTAGTACCTTGACTAGACACATGATGTTATATATCACCGTTTCATGTATTATGCATGTGATCTTTATTTCATGATTACAATCTTTGGGTCTCATGTTATAAGCTTCCGTAAATTAGTTAAGACTTCCGCTGAATAAACTTTTAAGTAAGTAAAATTTTAATTAACTATGATTTATAAATTGACACATGATAGGTTTGGTAAGTAATAAGGTTTTGTAAAGGCTGACTAGTTCCTTGTTAAGTCCTATATGTTGAGATTAGGGCTTGATGATGGGATTAGGCCAGACGCTACCCTAATTTGAGAAGGGGACGTCACAGATACTAAGCTCGAACATGTTTGGGATACCTTAGACTCAAATCGGGGTGCTTTTCGGCCTATAGGAAGATAACCAATTATTCACCATTAGCGGCTCTTCATACCATCGGAAAGAACTCAATCCTAACCTCATAGGGTGTGATGGCCCAAATTAATTAAACTAGGATTAGCGTTAATCTTAACGACTGTAATTCGAGCGTTACGTAGAGAACTTAGCTTACTCAGACATGAGAATCGAGAGAATATGTTATTTGTGGATGATGGTTTTTTATGTGCAGTGTTTGAAATCAATTATATTATTGTATTGCATTACATGTGTGTTACATTTTATCAGGCGAGTTGGTGCGACCGGGAGTTACGTTGAGAAGTGTGTAAATGCAGGTATCGAGTAGTAGTTACCGGGGATGCTAGACTAGGCTAAGAACTAGAGTATGATGTCTAGTTAAACCATAGCCTAGGTTAGTTAATTAAATAAGGTAAAAATAGGGCACGCCTCGAGATGCGTGTCGAGGTGCAGGGCATCGAGTGCCGGATAGTCGGGGTTAGTGGGATTGTTTATATGTGAAGTATGTGACGAAACACACTAATCATATGTGATTATATGCATAAGTTTATATTAGTATAAATTAAATTAATTATGCCTAAGTTAAGAAAATAAAACACTAAGCATTGATATGCCTCGAGATGCGTGTTGTCACCACCTCCATAAGACTTGGTGTATAAAGGTATGTTAGGCTGATTTGAATTGGGGGGTTAGGAGTGATTTAGAATCATTAGATCTAAATAGAGATGGGTAAGTATGTATGAGATGTGTGGTTGGAATTAGGCTATCCAAATACTTATATATATATATACATACATACATACATACATACATGAAGTGCACATTCTCTACATGCAACACAAAGCAACATTTGAGAAGAAAAAAACTCAGAACTTCTTTTCTTGCTGGAATCAAGGATTTCAAGAGTAGGATCAAAGCATTTCATCAATTTCATTGAGCATCAAGAGGTAGGGGACAAACTATAACCTTATGTATACATCCCTCTGTTTCAAGTTTGAAATCGGTTCTAATTTTTGGTCATTTTCAGAGGGTAGATGTTTAAGAATATAGAATTGGTTTATATATTTGTATTTCTCATTTCAAGCTGATAATCCAGCTTTTAAGAAGTTCTTAATTTGGCTTTGAAATAAAAAAGTTTTGAATTTTTGAAGTTGTAAGACAAAATTTGAAATTCAGCATGTTGTTATGAACCAGCCATTGTAATTTGGTCATAACTGCTTCTTTTAAATCAAAACGGACCCATTATAGTGGCATTTGAAAGTCAACTCAAAGGGGAACAATTTTTCCTACTGAAGATTTTGAAACTCGAATGTTTTCATGTCCAAAATGCTCTGCAAATAGGTGATTGAATGCCATTATAAGATTTTTTAAACTAAAATTTTAAAAGGTATAACTCCATAATTACTTATCCAAATGAGCTGATCTTTTAGTATGTTGTCATTAGGTATGTTAAGTGCCTTGTGAAAAAAAATCACAATTTTTGAAACTATAGATTGGGAGAAATAAATTTTCTAAGTTTGCTGGCAGATTAGGTTCCAATTTGAACTGTTTTTGCTAGAATTGCGATATATCTTCCGTTAAAATCATAATTTCGCAAACCAAACCTTTTCAAAAAAGCTAAAGATAGAGACCAAAAACTTTGTACGAAGGGAAGTTTTTGAGATTTGGACAATTTCATGCCTAAAAATGCGCTACAAAACTGGACTGAAAATTGAGACTTTATTTAGTCTTTAGGGACTAATTTGGGAAGATCAACTTAAAACCTATTCAACCAATCTGAATACATAATAAAAATATTTAATTGACTTCAAGGGACTGAGAGAATGTAGCTCGAGTACCGAAGATTTAGGCGAGGTCGAGTTCGAGAGTCCAGAGAAGTCGGAACGTGTATTGAGGTGCATAAACCCATTAGAATGCCTCACAGATAGGATTACGTGTGTGACTGCTGGTGGGCACATATGAATTTTCACTCTAATTCGATTGCATATATATTAGTTGTGGCTAAATCACTTACACGAGTTTGCTTGTTTTTAACACTCGTGTTGACATCAGTAGAATGTATCTACGTCGATCGCGAGGGATGTACGATGTTCCCTTGACTTGAAATAGCGTCTAGAGGGGTTCATCCGTTAACCTTAGTTGTGGTTTATTCACTGTAAGCCTGTAAGTATATACGTGGTTTTTGTCCTATTTTATCAATTACCAACTGGTTTAGGTCGGGGTTTTCTCGTATTATTCGATTATGTATTTATTACTGCCTTATTTTCAAGCCTGCTTAAACCTGTATGTGTTGTTTTATTACTCACTGATGTTTTTTTTTGCTTGCCGTGTGTCGCCTACATTCGTGGGAGTATGACTATCATATTTACATATCTCATAGTTTGCCAGTTTTACTTCATGAATATTGTGTGGACTTCTCTTTGGATTTTACTCACTAGACTCGTCACTGTATTTGTTGGGTGACCGAGTGCAGATCCTTCGACGAGCAAGGGCAAGGGCAATGAGGTATTGGGCGACTACATCTGAGATAGTGATGCCATAACGTATTTGATTACAATATGTATGTACTTACTTTTTTGTTGGGTTTTGGAGACTATATGACACTAAATACATGTATATGGATATTTTGTTGTATTTATTTCGCATTTGATATATACATGGTATCTTTTTACTGGGTTTTCTAGTACTTAAGATTGTTAAATATTGCGTAATTTATTCACTTAAAGACTTCCATTGTAAATTGTATTAATACTTGATAAACTGAGTAAGCGACTAATTTAAATTGCTAATAATTATATGAAGATTAATTAGCTAAGTTAGAGTTTAATGTAAAATTTGTAAGCAATCAGTTAAGTCGCGATGCATCATATATAAGCAGGCCACTATGTGGAGAGGCTTGTTGACATATGATGCAACGTGGCGATGCCCAGGGTTGCCTCGAGATTTGGGACCACCACATTGGGTGATTCCCTCATACATTCGCGAGAATTTCCTGTCCTATTGAGCCCAAGTCTAAAAAGGTATCCTTGATATACTATCGGAATCCAGCTCTAATATCTTGGTTAGACTAAGAATTTGGCCCAAAACATTCCCATGAAATGTCGATGGTCGAATTGTTCAATCAAGATCTCATCCTTCTCGGATCACAAGATCACACAAGTCACAATCAACTGAGAATAACAACTATATCCATAACAAGTTTCACTTGAACAAGAGAAAGAATTTTCAACAAAAGGAACCATCACAAATAAAGTCATACAATGAACCATTACAACAAGCCAACAAGTTAGACGTTACAATTCATGGCACTTGAAAATTAAAAAGAAGTAAATAACTCAAGCAACTGTAATTAAACTAAATATGAGGAAAGAAATGGAGATAATTGCCTTGCGGGTTTACTTACTTTAAACAACGCAATTCCTAGCCTAAATTGGCTCACGACAACTCTAAACCTGCGTTCACACCCCGTAAGTCCCCTCTAAGATGTTGAGGTGTCCTTACAAATTTAATTTAATTTTTTTTAGGTTGGTTAAGTGGTTTTAAATTCTAATTTATCACAATCAACCCCCTTAATACTTTGTTTATGTTGTAATCTACTTTATTAAATAAAGACAATTTTGGTGCAACAACTTGTGAATTGATTTCAATTACCAAAATGTTAAAATTATGTATTGA
Source organism: Stephania cephalantha (assembly GCA_039657325.1). NCBI lineage: Eukaryota > Viridiplantae > Streptophyta > Magnoliopsida > Ranunculales > Menispermaceae > Stephania > Stephania cephalantha. Next base: position 6,386,104 of record CM077578.1, on the reverse strand, counting down.
AGTCAAAGGATAAGTTTTTTGAGCTATGTCTTAGCTTTCTAAAACTATACGGTTTGTGCAATTTCAATAAGAAATGAGGGAGATATGAAAATTTTGCCACAATGACTTAAAACTTTTATATTCTGACCAACAATTTTGAAAAATTCATTTCTCTTAAACCATAGCTCAAAACTCATGATTTTTAAGTGAAGCCTACAAATATATGCTAGAACGTCATACTAAAATATGAGCTCAATTCAATAAGAAATGAGGGAGTTATGCTCAAAACAACAGGACATTAGCAAAATTGTGATTCCATAAATTTCGAATTCATCACCAAAGTTGAAAAAGCTTTTTAGACATGAAAACACTTGAATTTCAAAATCTTTTATGTAAAAGTTATTCCTTTGAGTTAACTTTCAAGTGCCACTAGAATAAGTCCATTTCGATTTAAAATGAGAAAGTTATGATCAAATTACAAAGGCTGGTTCGTAATAACAATATGCAGAATTTCCAGTTTTTTTTACAACTTCATGAACTTCAAGAATTCATAACTTTTTGATCTTAAAACCAATTGAGAACTTCTTAATAGCTGGATTATCAGCATGAAATCGAGATTTCAAAAATGTTATTGGTTTTAGATTCAATTACACCCATATAGCTAAACTTTTAAATTAAAGAAGATTGGATTTGTTACCTAGTGTGTGTAGTTGATCCTAGGACTTGAATATCCTACTTTAGTTGATGAATTCTCCTCCAACTTGATGAATTTGCTATCATCAGCTACAATTTTCAGCAGCTCTTAAGCTCCGATTTCTTATTTCAAAGTTATGTTTCTTGCATGTTAAGATCAAACACTGAGTCTTGTTTATATATTTTATATTTTTTTCCAATCTTAGTCATACATCTAATGGGTTTTTGTCCAATTCAAATCTCATACGCATTCTAGTGCAAATCTCGAGGCAAATCTATGATGTAGGATTTATTTTCTTAACTTAGGCTTGTAATTTGATTCACATTAAACCATAGACCTAATATATATATTCATTGATCTTATTCCAATAAATTAAAACATATCATGTCACTCTCTACTTGGTTCCAATGCTTGCATGCATCTTAAGGCGTGTCCCCTCTCGCGCGCCAAACTTATAAAACAATGTAATTGAATAAAAACTCAGGTATAGTATACACACATACATTATACCAGACATTCATTACTCAAAAAGAATCATACATCTCGGACTCTGAGCCGAGTGTTAGAACCGCGTACCCGCTCTTGAGCCACGTCACGAGTCAGTGACACTGATTTAGGACTAATTTACTATTAGTAAATTCTGGGCTGTTACAGAAGGACTCACGTCTCCATAATATCCATAAGAATTCAATAATCGTAAAAAAGAACTCAAAAAGTCTAACTCTGATTCAATCCCACAAGTTCAGATTTTAAAACCTAATTCAAGTCATAAAAACTCCACTCTCAATATTTATATCAGAAATAAACTCAATAACAAATTTAGAACATCTCAAGACATTTATTATTGTTTCTCTAAAATATTATGACCTACTCTTATCCTCGAGTCCCATAAACAAAATACTTAACAAAAAAGTATATGATAAGAAAAAGAAGCAAAGAAAGATAACACGAAGATGTAAGGTAAGTAAATTCCTACATTGACATGTACTCTTGCAAATGTTGGTATGATACATGAATACATGTAATTGCATTTTCAAATAAATCATCAAATATATATATTCCTATTTGAAGTTCACTAATGGGTTGGTCGACCCAAAGTAAACTTAAAATGGTACTAAGAGTTCAATGCATGTTCCCCGAAATTGACATTGCTTGCCTTAAAATTTTACTCGAGCACGATCTGATTCACCCGTAAAGGATACCTCCCTGAGACCGAGGATGAAAATTACTTTATATGTATGACATGAATGCATGACCAATAAAAATACAAAATGCATTGCAAACTACAATTACAAATTCAGGTACAAAGATAATTCAAATAATAGTAAAGGTCACTATAAGGTTCACTTACAACCAACCAACTTTGAGCTAAATCTTCGGGATTTTCGGAGCGTCATATCGCCTTGAAAGTACCTCCAATAGCTTTCCTACATACCAGTTATAATAAGGGTCAAGGTTCAAGTGAAACCAAATTATAAAACTCTATAAAAATTTCTGCCAAAGTACACTCAAGAACTATTTTCAAAAATAATAATTTATAACAATTTCAACTAGCTTATTTGGGGTAACTTTTTTACTTTGAAAACCTTAATATTTATCATACTGACCAAAAAGAAACTTGTGGAAGTTACTTCCTATTTTTTATAAACTATTAGAACACTAAAATCAGATCAAAAATGGAGAAGTTATGGATTTTCAAATATAACCCGTTGATAAGGCAAACTTAATTTATTCTTAACAATCAAATCTCCTCCAAATCGAGATTTTTTGCAATTAAATCCTTAAACTCAACACCAAACACCAAGAAGCCACTCAATACCAATTTCAAAATATCTCCAATGTCCATGGAGTCAATTTGGATGATAATCAATTCATCCAAAATCCAAATGTAAATCAAGTTCAACTATAAAAACAACTTCAAAGCAGTTCTCAACTTAATTGCTTCAACTCAATTTACTGAAACCCTAACCACGCTAGTGGTATTAATCTCAAATTGGTGCAAATCAACTCAATACAAAAATTTACAACAATTTCTACCAATTCCCCTCAAAACCACATGAGAGAAATCAAAAAATCGCAAGAATTCAAATGTAATTGAGAGAAACGTCACGAGTTGAGAATTTACCAAATCTTGAGCGAAATACCTCATTTCCACCATGAAGAATTGACTCAAACTGATCCTCTCGCGATGCTCTATTGATTTGTAGAGAGAAACCAGAAAGAAATCAGACGTAAGGAGATCAGAGAGTGAGATGAGTTGAGAGAGTTAGGAACGAGAAATAATTTCATTTTCTGTTGGAGCGAAATAGTTGCATTTTTTTTCTTTACTTATATACACATACTTCATCAGCTTAGTTTCTATTTATTTATTAATTTTTAAAATCTTTATTTTGACATATTTTGACTTCAAGTGCTCGTTTTGGATCTATTTTTTTACCAAATCAAGCAAAACACTCGACAAAACAATCCAACTTTATAAAACGTCTATAACACCGATTTTGGTTACAAAAAATCCACAAAAATCTTAAATTTCTCCATATTATACTTAAATCTGTCGGACAAATCTTCTTGCCATACTTAACTAAGCTTGCATGAATTTGGACCCATTCTTAACCTCAGCCACCACCGACCAACATGTAACTCAAGGCAAGGTTTCCAACCAATTTCGTTTTCATTTTACACCACCACTATATCCGAGTTGCACCCAAATCGAGACAAAGGCCTCACGTGATACTTAACACTTGATTTACTAGTTTTCAAGCAACTAATAATTTTTACTTCAACTTGTGCCCTTCAGACACGTACTTGTAACCCTCAATTATGACAAAATTGAGGATACACCGGTACCTCAACACATTCCGATAGCCAAGACAATGCTATATGACAAGTGATTAATTAGATTTATATATAAGACTAGTTTAGTAGTATATTTGGTATAAATATCCTGAAATGAGATTTAATTGACGATATTTATGTGTTTTCATGTATATAAGATATAAAGGAGACATATGAATGATTTCATGATGAAACGAGGATAAAATGCACAAAAATACATTTGACGCTAGGGACGGTAAGCTTGACGCCGTGTTAAATGACCATACATCATAGACGAGGAGTGAAGAGAAGTAAAGTGGGGCAGAACACTTGGCGTAGTGGTGGTGCCATGGTTTTGTACACACGATGCCGGAATGGACTATGAAGGGCGCCAAGCCTACTGTGAAGGGAAAAAATACATAAAAAGGGCCGAAGTTGTGGTAGCGTCATGGCTTTACACGGGTTCACTTAGTGACATCGCCGGGATGTAGAAAATAGAAATTCTAGAGTTCTAGTTCATTTGGAGTTGTTTATTATGGTTTCTAATTTTTTTATAAAGAGTCTTACGGATACAAATGGGTATTAGAATATGGTAAACATATACAATATGAACCATTATCATTAAGAGCACACATTACTGCCAATTAACGTAGATTAGCTTAGTTTGCATTGTTTTTTAGTATTAAGAAGAGTTTTGGAGGAGATTGAAGACTCATCGTGTGGTTATTCGGTATTGTTTTCTCAATTTAATTGAAGTTATTTAATTCAATCTTTGATTGCAATGAATACCATAATGTGTGACAGGTGTCGAGCGTGCACAATAATTTCTCATATTTCACTATTAACTAAACAATTAATTAAAATAAGTAAACTTTAAACATATTAAACTAAATAAACTAACTTAATATAGTCAAACTAATGAATAAATAATTGATAAATCAACCTAAATAAAATATCTAACAATCATCTAAATAAACCCCACTAAACATCATAATATACTCGAATTATTTTCAAACACCAGAACATAACATCACTTTATAATATAACTATAATTATTTTACATGGAATCTCAGAATCATTAAATCATAATTGATATTAGGTTGATAGCCTTTAGCGAGCCAATGATTTTCCTAAATTCAATAGAAATACCACATTTTTATCATTGTAAGTCTACCCATTAGATAAAAAGCAACACCGTAGAAATATGATAGCATTAAGTTCAAAGAAAATCATGTCTAATCTAAGCCAATATTAACGAATTCGCATAATAAACAACTTAGAACACAATCAACTAAGACATACATTCGGGAAATGCCCTATAGATTAATCTTAGTTACTACTGCTATAATTGTTGTCGATAACTATAGACGTAGAATTGACTACTCTATATTAAGGAACATATTGGCCACTAAGCACTCAATATAAAGAATTACTAGTTGTAATATGCAAAAATAACCTGTTTTATCCGTGATTGATGCGTTTGAATCGGTCTACAACATTAAGTACGTGATTCCATAATTATAACTACATAACAATCCAAAGTATATTACATGTTTAGAGTTTGTTTAGATTAATAAACTACTTACACATGCTGGAATTAAACAATACTAATATGTAATTAAAAGACATAATTAAATAAATAAATACCTTTAAATCAATGCTCCAACGTTGCTTCATATAAAGAACTTAATAAAAGAGAAAAGAAAAAGTAAAGAATAGTTAAAGAGTAATTGGAGAGAGTTATTTCGTAGCTCCCTGGTCCTATACATATTTCCCCTAGGAATACATCTCCTAAATAAATACAAATTCCTCATATTAATCTAAAAATCTGTCACCGACCTTAGTGATTTGTCAGTGATTCCTTAAGTTTACACAAATCGCTGAGCAAATCACCAAGTTTAGCTCTCACTGTTCCGCTGATTCAGCTGGCAATTTAAAGTTCATTCTCTAATTTGTTGTGGATTCGCTGGCCTTTTTCTGCTGTTGATTTATATGGCGATTCCTAGTGTTATTCCAAATTGCTAGCTATTCGCTGATGTAGTTTTATAGTTGACTGTTTTGCTTTTATTCAATTTCTTTATTTTTCTATTTAAAAATTGAAATCACAAAAAAAAGAGAATACCTAGCGTAATATCATCATTTATACTAAGAATCAACCTAAATTACACTATAAAATCTGTATAATTATTGACTTGTTAAATACCCCCAAACTAAACACTTTGGTGTCCTGAGCAAAGGAATACTCTTAATCATATCCTATTTTCTTTCTCATATACTAATTTCAATTTAATTCATCTTAACTTTAAATAATAAAAATTTTAAAATAGAAGTGATTTTTAAATGGAAATATATTACCCACAAGTAAATACAAATGATGATAGATAAAATAACTTAGTCAAATCAAACATCCCTTAATGATAACTCAACCACTTAATGTAACACCTTTTAGAACTTGAAGTTCATTACCAAGGTTAGTGCATAATATAGGTTTTCTCAATCTCCACTGACAAGAATCAAGCTTATGATATGTAATATAGAATCTCAAAACACAAAAACCACTACATTAATTTTAACATTAAAAAACACTTTATAATAGTACAAAAACAACAACAAAAAAAACATAGCCTCAGTCCCAACTTAATTGGTGTTGGCTACATGGATCAAACTTTTCCATTGTGCTCGATTAAGTGCAATTGATGGTGAGCTTTCCAGACCATTCAAATCTCTCCTAATTAATGCATCTCATGTTAATTTTGGTCTACCTCTACCTCGTCGAATTTCTACAGTTTCTATTGAATTTTGTCAAGATACCAATGAATATGTCAATTACAACATGTTAGATTAAGAAATCCTTCATTCAACTCTAGTTTCATACTCCAAGAAAATCTTTTTTTTAAAGAGTTTAAGAACATTCATATTTTTCGTCTCTCATTTTTTTCTACTCCATTCTAATTGTTTCTTTTTAACATATTTCTTTTATTTTTGCTTTAAAGTCCATGCTCCATTTCCTTTGGACATTCTTACCTTTTTCCCACTATAGATTCCGTGCTCCATTTCCTTTGGAATCTATAGGTCTCTCTAAATATTTATTTTTTTATAAACTCTTGTTAATACTTCTCACTATCCACTAAATTTGAAGAAGGTATTCTTTCTAACTTATAAAAATTCATCGATTTCTAACCCATTTCTTTTTTCAATTGTGGCATAATAACTTTTATATATATTTATATATATATATATACTTAATCAATAGCTTTTGTATCATAAGATTCATAGAAATCTATCTTGTTCATCTTGCACTATTGTTTTGATCTTTAACCTATTATTATGACTAACACAAGGTATTCAATTTAGTGTACACATCAACTAGTAAAGTTAATAAAAAAGAGTATAAAAATTGATTCCTTTTATCATAAAATTCACTTGGGTAATAAAAATATCACTTCCATTAAAAATCTATTATATAATCATTATTATCATTCTTTTCCGAACTAAAAATAAAGAAAATGAAATTCATACTTACTAGATTTCAAAAAAATTTGAAAAATTTCATCAACTTTCTTATATATCATATTTAAAAATAATTTTGAACTTTATTTCTACATTTTTTTCCTTTCATTGCCTTCATGTCGACTTCACCTAAAATACCCCCAAACTCATTCTAAACGTTATCCTCAAGATTTTAAATTAAGTTAGGTTTCCAACATAAGAAACATACCACGTGAAGCATAAATGATTTGATATGTGTAATCAAAATGTAAATAAATATGCAAATATAGAAGTTAATAGTTTCAAATTAATGGAATGCAAAAGGGAAATATAAACTTTCATTAATAAAAATCTCACCAAGATTAATACATTGTATTTTCAATCGTTCAAAGCATGCAAGAGAAAAAAATATTATGTACGACATTGTCCGAGAAATGAGCTCGGTATCAACTTCATCATCTTCAACCATATCTATACCAGGTTGAGAAACATAGCTATTAGTCAAGGTTGTAAGTCCCAGTTGGAAATTGCAACTGTAGAGATGAGATGTCAATGTTCCTCCTAGAATCTTGCAAGCGACTATCATATCTTCTCTCAAACATAGAATGGTAGCGTTGTATAGTCCTTTCTGTTGCTACTATCATTTCTTAGTTACGACGGATCGTCGTTTGGCTACACAAAGAATGAAGAAAATATAGTTAAGAAAAATCATCTTCTACGAGGTTGTGATGAAGATGAGGCCAAACTCGTAGGAATATTCAATATGTTTACTTTAGCCATTAAACTTGTTGCTCTCTCGTGCTTCTTCTCTTGTCTTCCTTCTATTTTCGGTGGTGTTTCGCTTCCTTGCTTCTCTCACATTTATTGCATTGAGCGCTTCCCTTTCATCCTCCGAGTCATTGTATTTTACCACTTTCTTCATTCGTTGCACTTGCCGCATCATTTATGGTCCTATCGAGCAATACATCAAATTCGGTGTCGAAACCCACCTTTGCTTTCCTACCTAACTCAATGATCAAACGGGAATGGTAATCCTTCATTCTACGTAGTCCGCATGCCAAACTTCATAAAATAATGTATAATTTTTCCAACATCGATATAACCCTTTTTCATCACTATATGGTATAATTAAGCGATTATGAGGTTCTTCACTTCAAAGTATTTCTTGGTTGGGTAAAAGCACGCGTCTATTATATAACTCCAACTCTTCGTAATCTTCTTAAAATAGGTGCTTTCAATGAATTTTGGGAGGCCATCGCTATCAAGCGCAAACCCCCTCCCCGGAGGTATATGTCAAATCCTAAAATTAAGGCTAATACTGGATTAACGAATCCTAATTATGGTTTAGGCCACGAGTCGAGAACTAAGGACTCGTGAAATGAAATTTACAAGTAATTTTACTTTTGTGTGATAGTTGCATGTATTATGTATTATATTATTTTATTTTGTGAAATTCAAGTAAATTGAATAAATTCAAAATTCGCAGGGTTTTATTTTGAGATATGTGTCGAATTGAATGCAGAGAAAATTATAATGTCGACTCGAACTTTCGTTTTGAATTTCAAGAAAAAAATATTGTAATTAAGTTTAAAATTCGAGTTTTCAAGTTTAATTGGACTTAATGAGCCGACGTGGGCCCCTAGTCTTGATTTGCGTATGAGATGGGTTGTCCGGGAGTTTTAGAATGCAATGGTAAATTCTCCAACTTTTGGCAGAATTGAGGTATTTTTAGGGGTTTATTTTGGTTAAAAATCGAGGAGGTAAATATGAAATTAAATAGAAAAGGCTAAATTACCAAAAAGGGCAGTAGGGATGTACATGAAAGGATAATATTTGAAAGGCAGAATGGACTTTTGGCAACCTTTCTTCTTTATAAATCGAAATAACCAGGGGTCTCCTTCATCTTCGTTTCATCGTTCTCACTTCTTCACTGTACGTCCCTTCACTGTTACTTTCTTTCAATCTCTTCTTTCTGTCTCTCCTTCTTTCAATCTCTTCTCTCGTGTTTATGTTGGAAAAAAAATAAAGAAGCCGTGGTTTTTGGTGGACTTTGGCGATTTCAAAGTAAGGAAATCAATTGTGATTTTCGATTTGAAGGACTGGTTTTTGTCTATAGATTCGAAATCGGAAGGAGAGATAAGTAGGTTGTTGATTGTATGATAAGGTGAGGAGGTGAGGAATCGATCTAAATCAAAGAAAAAAACAACAAAGCAAACAGTTTTGAAAATCGAAAAAACGAAGAGAAGAACAGAGGAATCGTGAGGGAGGGAGATGACCAGGGGAAGGAGAAGACGATGGGGTATCCCAACTCTCAGTAAGCTTAAACGAGGAAAAAAATGATTCGTTGGGCACAAAACAGAGGCTTCCAATAAGGAAGACCCCAAACTGAACCAGGTCCGGTTCAATTGAGCCGGACTGGTCTGGTTTAGGGGTCAAACCTCTCCTCATTTAAAAAAAATGTTTAAAATTTTTTAAGAAATCAAATAAAATCCATAAAAATTAGCGAAGTTCAGAAAAATTGGACTTCTAGACAAATAAATTAAAATTGGGGGGATTTTATGAGAAATGAGGATTTTGTGATTTTCTCGAGGATTTGTATTGGAGATTTTACATCGTAATGTGTGTTACGATACCTGAAAATATTTGTTACGATACCCGAAAATGTCCAAAATTGTGAAAAATATTTTACATCTTAGTTTAGGTTAATTGTTGATTTCAGGCCACAATTTGCAGTCAAAATCGAAATCCAGACGTCTGAGGATTTGGTTTGGACTAATTTCGGGGTTTTGAGTTGAGATAGAACCAATAAATATATAATAAATTAGAAAAATCATTTTTAAGCCTAGACATCATAATTTTTGATGCCGAACAATAATCTCGAGTCAAAAATGAAATTCGGGCATCAAAGAATTTTTTCGAAGTATTTTAGGGGTTTCGATACGCGATTGGTTCAATCAAACTGCAAATAATTGAAAAAAAAATTGTGGAATTGTAAGGGAATCTTACCGGACTTACAAATTAATTGTAGGACCGTAATTGGGACCATCTGTGGACTAGCTTACCTACAAGAAGCGCAAAGGAGTTGCGATATCGCGTTTGTAAAGTTAAGTAAATCCCAAAGTAACCTTTACATTGTATGATTATAATTTCGTATAAATTGCATTAATTATTGATAGTGCATTTTTGTTGCGCATGCATTCACGGGTAGGGAAGATAAGGACGATTCGAGTCTCCTTATAGTGTATAGAATACCGTGGTTATAGGGGATTACACTATATTATGCTTGAAGGGCTAGAGTCACTACTACTTTGCATCACGTGGTTATCATGAAATCATGTTGAACGAGATCATACTCCCATAGTCTAGAGGACTAGAATCGTTTGGTTATCCACTATAGGCGTGAGTCCTTATTACTGTTTACTTACTACTTTCGGAGGATATCAACTGATTAATAGTCGGATAACAGTAACATGATGGATTCACGATTGTATTTAAATTCTTTGGTTTATAATATTTGTTTAGTCTTTTGGATTATTATGCATTTGATTATTACAGGTGTACTGGATATTGTGGGATTTACTTATCTGACATTATCAAATTTTTATAATTGGATAATGACAGGTTCTAGTGGCGACTAGGGAAAGGAAAAGTTTTTTGATTGTTTGTGACTTGCTCAGTTATTTTCTCTCTATGCATGTATTATTTTTGAATATAATATATATATTATAAATGAGTTTTTGGGTTCGTGTCCAGTTATGATCTCTTTTGGAATTGTTGTAGAGGTTTTAGGATAGATTGGAATGCTGCAGAGCTAAGGTAATAATGATTTAAGGATTTTGAAAACTTGAAATAGGTTAGAATGAATAAATAATTTTTGTTATTGCAATATATATTGTTATAGGGTGGATTGTGAGTCCTTCGACATTTCCACTAAGTTGAGCAGGTTTTTTTGAAGATTTTTGAAGGCTGGGTTTCTGGTGTAGGCTTAGAAGTAGAGGAAGTGCTGTCAAAATTTTTTTACGAAATTTTACATATAATGTAATCAATTTTATGGATCTTTGAGGTTTGAGATTTACTTTTAGAATCATTTGTGGTTGATAAAGTATCATAATTGATGATCACTTCGAACATAATTTTAATTATTTATTGATGAAGATGTTAAGCTGCTAGATTATCAAGGGTTTTAGGTAATCTAGGTCGGTTATATGACCTAATTAGGTGGGGCCTGACGATGTTGGTATCAGCGCTTAGGATTCTAAATGAACCTTGTTGATTGAGGCTAAGTGAGAGATTGGTCGAGAAGAAACGTGATGGAATGAGGTTAAAAAGTTTAAAAATTTATGATTTGTGTTATGCTTGTTTTATATTATCGAGATATTGATGGATATAATTATGATGTCCACTCATAGTACAACAAAAGCTGGGTTAGGGATTTGGCGAGGACAATAGGGATTCACAACGTGTGGATTCAAATATGTTTCAAGACTTGGCTAGGTAGATGTCAGAGTTAATGAACATCTTACGAGGACAGGTAGCAGCCCAGACACTTATGGTTCGTGTTGCTCAGGAAGTTTCAACTATTAATCTAGCTGCTTAGGAGGTGCAGGCTAACCTATGCAGTTCGTCCCAGAGTTGAACCTGTTGTTGCATTTTCGGTTCAAGCTGATTTAGTCATTGTTAGTGGAATGCCACGGAAGGAAAGGTAGGAAGTGTTTGGTACGATTATATCGACGACTAAAGCAAATACTCTGCGAGAGGTTCGAGATACGAAAAGAGCTTATGAGACTGCACATACTTTTTAGCGTGAATCACGATGATATCAGGGCGTCGTGGATTCAGGACAAGGCTCAGGTTTTGATGCTAAGAAAAAAATAATTGTTCAAGTTTATACCAAAGTCCCGAAAGAAAGAAAAGAGTAGACGACCATTTTTCTCACATTTGACATCTGTTGTCCCATCATATGTGCGTCATAATTTTTTTGAGCACAACCAAAAGACCCTTGAAGTTTATAAAGATACGGTTATGACAGACACGATCACTGTCTTTTCAACCTTCATGTCAGAGAGGTACACCTTAGTTGTAGAGGAGTGGAGGTAAGGGTCGAGGATCTCAGGGACAGACTTTGAAACAACTATCGAAAACTAGTTAAGAATCTTCTATAGGTAGTAAACAGTTGCAAGTTTTAGGGGTGGGAAGCAGGGTCACATTTTTTAAGATTGCCCTCGAAATTTGAGTGTAGTTACGTGTTTTGGCTATAAAAAGAAAGGACATTACAAGGTTCTGTGTTCACGACTCTTAGGAGCGTCTTCTTATGTGTCTCAGACTCGACAACATATAAAGGAACGTGTTCAGGTGGTGACTGAATGGGATTCAGATGAAAGTCGTAATCTTATTAAAGGTACGATTTTAGTTTGTGGTCGTGTGGTAATTGAGTTAGAGATAACTACGGTGTGTGTCCCTATTCATCTTGTACTCAACATAATAATTAGGGATAAGGTGTATGCTCACTTTTTGTATGACAACTGTGTTGATTAGATATCCAGACACAAGATGGCCATTGATCTACGTATGTTGGAATTTTCGGAGTTGGATGTGTCATTGAGAATGGATTGGCTAGCGGGTTATCATGCACAGTTGGATTGTTTCCATAAGATTGTGTTCTTTTATATTCCGAGTTGTTCGATTCTTGCGTACCTGGAACATCATTTTAGTTGCATTTGACCAAAAGTAGGCTAGCCACTGAGAATGAAATGGAAACTCTTGCAGAAACAATTAGTATAGAGGCAAGACCTGAAATTAAATTGGAGGAGTTGCTTGATGAAGGGATTTATTCATTGAAGTATGTCACCGTGAGGCGCACTAGTCCTTTTTGTGAAAAAGAAGGACGATAGTTTGAGGCATTGCATTGATTTTAAATAACTGAACAGGGTCACTGTTTAGAATAAATATCTGTTGCCTCAAATTGATGATTTGTTTGATCAACTGAACGGGGCCAAATTTTCTCTACGATTGATCTTTATTTTGGTTATCATTAGTTGAGAGTGAGGGAAGATGATGTGCAGAAGATAACGTTCAATACCAGATATGGTCATTTTGAGTTTGTTGTTACGCAATTTGTGTTGACTAATGCTTCGGCGATGTTTTATGGATTTGATGCAGAGAGTGTTGAGGTCGTATATAGATCACTTTGTGATAGTCGTCATTAATGATATCTTGGTATACTATAAGACTCGTGAGGATCATGAAAAACATCCCAGAGTTATTCTCCAAACTTTAAAAAATTATAAGCTGTACGCCAAATTTAGCAAGTGTGAGTTTTGGTCGTCTAAGGTGGATTTTTTGGGTCACGTGGTTACTACGGAAGGAGTTTTTATGGATCCAGCCAAGATTGAGGCTATCATTGGTTGGCCGGAACCTACCACAGTGACGCAGTTACAAAGTTTTCTAGGTTTGGCTGGCTATTATCGTAGATTTGTGAAAGATTTTTCTAAGATAGCTGTGCCAATTACTAAACTAACTATGAAAAATGTTCCATATGTTTGGTTTAAATAATGCGATGATATGTTTTGGAAATTGAAGAAGTGTTTGACTTCAGCACCAGTTCTTGTATAGCGTGAACTGGGGGAAGGGCTTACAGTTTATATTAATGCATTAAAAATGGGTTTGGGTTGTGTGTTAATGCAGAATGGCAAGGTAATTCCTTATGTTTCTCATCAATTAAAGATTCACGTGCAAAATTATCCTGCTGATGATTTGAAATTAGCGGTGACCGTGTTTGTATTGAAGCTGTGGAGACACTATTTGTATGGTGGAAGCTTCATGGTATTTTCATATCTTAAAAGTTTGAATTACTTATTCTCTAAAAAATGGTTAAATATGAGACAACGACGATGGTTTGAAAACTTGAAAGACTTTAATTTTAGTCTTGAATACCATTTGAGTAAAGCGAATGTTATTGCTAATGCACTGAGCAGAATGAGTGGTGAAACATTATGTGTAGCTAGTCGGTTGACTTACAGGCATGACTTGCTCGAGAAATATCATCGCTATGAATTTGTTAGAGATTTTTGAGTCTGATGATGAACCGATTTGTGCTAAGCTTAGAGTATAAATCGTATTTATTCAGAAAGTGATAGAATGCCAACAAAGTGATGAGAAATATGGGAAGTTTAATAGGTTTGTTGAGGGCAATAATAATTCAAATTGGGCCGAGTCTAATGATTAGAGTTTGAGGTTTAGAGCAAGACTTAAGATTCCATCGGTTGCTGAGATTCAGGATGAGATATTGAGAGAATCTCATCGATCTAGATATAGCATTCATCCTGGCTGAACAAAAATGTATCATGATATGGAGTGATTATGTTGGTGGCCAGAGATGAAAGCTGATGTGGTGATTATATGTAGAGATGTGAAATTTGTCAACAAGTTAAAGCCAAAAGGTGAAAACCTGGAGGTACATTGCAACCACTTCCTATTCCTCACAGGAAATGGGAACATATTGCGATGGATCTTGTTACTTATCTGCTTAACACAGAGAGAAAACATGATGCTGTCTAGATTATTGTTCATAGACTGACGAAATCTGCTCGTTTTCTTCCTATGTCTATTTTGGATTCCTTTACACAACTAACCATGTTTTGTGAGTAAGAGGTGGCTCGCTTGTTTGGAGTACCGTTGACGATAGTTTCTGATCGAGATGCTCAGTACACACAAGGGTTGTGGCAGAGCATAGAGGAATAGCTCGGTACTCGTTACATTTCAGTACTGCATTTCATCCACTGGTGGGTGGTCAGATTGAAAGGTTGATCCATGTATTGGAGGACATGCTCAGGGCTTGTATACTGGGATTTGGAGGTTCATGGTAAAAATACATGCCTTTGTATGAGTTCTCTTAAAATAATAGTTGTTAATCGAGTATTGGGATGACTCTATTTGAGGTTTTGTATAGGATACCTTGTCGTTCTCCTGCTGATTTGGCTGAACCGCAGGATTTGGCGGAGTTGGGATTACAGATGGTTTGAGATCACATTTTGGTTCTTCATTAGACTCGTCTAAGAGTGAATGCGGCTTAGGAAAGGCATAAAAGTTATTATGATCTCTATCACTGGGTCGAGGAATATAATGAAGGAGATTGAGTTTATTTGAAAGTCTCCCCGCGCAAAGGCCATTACAGGTTTGGACTGAAAGAAAAGCTCTATCCTGGATTTGTAGGATCTTTTGAGGTTGTGAAACTGATTGAGAAGGCTTCGTATGACACAATATGTTGGTGTACATGCATGGTCATCCAGATTCCACAACACTCCCCCTTGGATGACATTTGCTTATAGATTGTGCCTCGTTAAAACCTGTACTAGAAAAACCCTGTGGGAAAAAATCTAGTATAGGAAAAAGAGTACAATGTTCTCGTCAATCTTGATTTGTAGTATAATATTATTGATTGCCTCATTAAAAACCTTGCTAGGAAAACCCAATGGGACAAAATCAAAGCTAAGGAAAAGAGTGCAACACATTGATACACTTTGAGAGAATATATATGCCTCATTAAAACCTTTACTAGAAAAACCCCGTGGGAAAAAATCTAGTATAGGAAAAAGAGTACATTATTTGCTTTCATAATTTTTTTCTTTTTATATGGAGTATAATAATGTTAGGATCACCTCATTAAAAACCTTGCTAGGAAAACCCAGTAGGATAAAACCATAGCTAAGGGAAAAAGAGTGCAATGCACTAATCAATAACTCCTTTTGATTCTCCCCCTCATGTTTGTGAGACATCTTGTGCATTTTGTTGCACATGGACATCGTTTTCTATATGAACCATTTAATGTTGAAGCATATGATTGTCACTCTTTTGTGTATAGTACTTGCATCAAGTAATTGATTCATAACTTGTTGCTACTGAATGATCCTTTGAACTTTGAGTTCATATTAATTTATATATGGATCATAATACAACAAATTTAATGCAATTTGATGTGTTTCAAGCAATTTCACGCCATTCCTTTTGAATTGGCTTATATCTCCCCCTAATGGTGGGAAAATTGCTTCATCAAAGTGACAATTAGCAAAACTTGCTATAAATAATTTCCCTATTAGGGATCCAAGGCATCTTATAATATAATTAATGGAGAGTTAAATCAATATACGTCTCCTATTGATTTGCCTTTAGATAATCTCCAGCTGATAAAAAAAATCAGTTCGATAAAGGATGTCCGTGCGAATTTACGATATTTTCGCATTATCGATGATTAGGGATAATCAAATAGATCTTTCCATATTATGAATGTCATTTGATTTATGATGACATTCGTTTTAATGTGCCTTAAATATTCCGTAAGTTAAAGCGGGAATATTATACTCGAGATTAAATCATATTCATATAAATAAATTTTCTATTATTACGAGTAAACTACTTCGAACAAGGCATTAACAATATAATTGTTGTACCAGATATTGCTCGAACATTAGCTTCCGCTAAGTTCGAATTCGAGAAATATTCACTTTTATATTATAACGTACATGCATGTAGCACGATACACAAGACATAAACTCATCGCCCATATTTAGGTCACAATTTAAACACATCTCGATGTACCTGTTTTATCGAGCCATTTTCAATGATAAAATTCATAATATTTTGCCTTTGATTTTGAAGGCATGGTAAAGGTCACAAAAATATTCGGGTATATATATGATAATATTTAGGCAAAATAGCCTTTCATATATGACAAAAAAATGACAATTATGAGCGCTCATTTTCAATAATTATTTGCCCTTTGTAGTGGTGCACCACTTTTGTTCCAATTTTTATGTGGAATTGTCAATACGACCTTTACCTGATATTTTCACTTTTTCCACGTCCATAAATTTGTTATTGCGATCATGATCATTATATGCAACATATGCTTCTTAATTTGAAGCTGAACTAATTGGACGGGAGCGATATTATATTTATAATATCTCATTACATTACCCAGCTACCATGAGACAAGAAATCAATCCTTAATATTTATTGGATTGACGTACGCACTCGATATTTGTTGCGGCAATAAATCGAGGCGGGTCACGTGACCTTATTTTATTTTCTCATCAGTCATATTTCCACATAGCCTCAACATAGAGGTAATTAAAATTGTGGAATTATAATTAATATTTGACTGATTAAATTTTGTAGCATGAGACCCAACCGCTCATTTTGAGCTTTTGGAGCATTACCCTTTTGGTATGTATATATATAACTCCATAAGGTAAAAAGATATATAAAGTGAAATATTCACTTTTCAAATCTCTAAAGAGAAATTGGCGAATGATTATGTATAACACACAGTTTTGCATATATGCTTTATTCTAGTATCTAATTGTCATGACAAGTAATTCTTGTCGGTAATATAATAAGGCAACAAGGTCAACTATGGTTGAACAACATTTTGAAAATAAATTTAATATAAAATAGTTTTCCCCTTTTTATCTAAAAACATAACATATGATTAAATATATGTTCACAACTTGATTCATTAATAAACAAAATGTACTATTCGTATGAGTTAGTGGGACAACCTCCAGGTTGGGTGGCGAGACATAGTCTACTTAATACCGTGCCTCCTCGAACGGGATAAATCGTCTCCCTTTCAATGTTTAGCTTTACCAGGGACAAGGCTTACCCACTATCAACCCAAATTCATAGTACTATTTGTATTATAAAATCAAGAATATAACAATAACTAATCGTTTGTAGTTTTAAGAGAAAACTAGTTATGTCACATATTGACTTTTGATTTCTGATGTAGAAGATCGTACAAGACGCAACTACAGAGCATACTTTCGCAATCGGTGACGTTATAATGTATAGTATATGAATAAAGTATGCATATATAAGTGATGCATGTAATAAAAGGAAGCAACCATGATAATATATAAATAAATTGAACTTATTTAAATAACAAAAGTTATACCTTCCTAGCTTTTTCTCCTTAACAAGCTTTCTTGAACTTCAAGATCTCCTTAATGCTAGAGCAAACTCGTGTTGATAACGTGTTGTAAATTGAGTTGGAACTTGCTAAGAACTAGAGAAGGAAAATAGAAGACTAAGAACTTCTACTACTACAAACTACTACTACAAAGGAGAAGAGAAGAAATGAGATAGTTGGAATGAGAAGTTTTCATTCAACTTGGTGTGTGTATTACAATGGGGTTGACACCCTTTATATAGGCCATTTGGTGATGATGATAATTGTACTTATACAATGTGTACAAGTTATACATACACCACAAGTCATACAACACATTACAAGCAACATAGACAATACATGGAAGAGTTGGTGTACATTGGAGATGATTACAA
Organism: Stephania cephalantha; assembly: GCA_039657325.1. Classification (NCBI taxonomy): domain Eukaryota; kingdom Viridiplantae; phylum Streptophyta; class Magnoliopsida; order Ranunculales; family Menispermaceae; genus Stephania; species Stephania cephalantha. The sequence continues at coordinate 6,367,788 of CM077578.1, read as the reverse complement.
GTTACATGACAATACATAGACAAGTGGATGTACTATTAAGTGAGAAATACAAGTTACATGACTACACAATATGTTGGTGTACATGCATGGTCATCCATATTCCACAACATATATATATATTCTCTCAAAGTGTATCAATGTGTTGCACTCTTTTCCTTAACTATGGTTTTGTCCCACTGAATTTTCCTAGCAGAGTTTTTAATTAGGCAAACAACAATATTATATCATAAAGCAAGATTGACGAGAACATTGTACTCATACTATATTTTTTTCCACATATTTTTTCTAGTAGAGGTTTAAACAAGATACATTCTCTCAACAAGTGTTATCCAAGGGGGAGTGTTATGATATGGATGGACATTTGTGCATGTAGATGATCACATTGTCAAGCATGGCTCTCACATTGAATTATAACATCAAGCATGACTCTCATAATTCATTTAACTTGTACTCCTCTCCACTTTACACCAACTCTTTCATGTATTGTCGAATTACTTGTAATGTGTTGTATGACATGTGATGTATGTGTTACTTATAAACATTGTCTAAGTACATTAATCATCATCACCAAAGGGCCTATATAAAGCGTGCCAACCTTATTGTAAAAACACACCAAGTTGAATGAAGAGCTTTTTATTCCAACTCTCCCATTTCTTCTCTTCCCCTTTATAGTAGTAGTATGTAATAGTAGAAGTTCTTAATCTTCTATTTTCCTTCTTTAGTTTCTAGCAAGTCTCAACTTAGTTTACAACAATATATATGTATATATATAAATTGGAAGATAAATTAATCATGAAACGTTTTTTTCTTTATTAATTAGTTATGAAATATTCCATAAAATCATGTTTATTAAGGAGCATTCCATATATATATATATATATATAGATGTATAAGCGAACATTTTTATTAATCATGAAACGTTTTTTTTTTTTTTTTTTTTATTTATAAACATTTGGGATATGCTACGTGGCGCGTCGAGAAGGCTCAAAAATGCCACGTGCCACATTCACACATATATATATTAGAATTGGAGTTGATGATGTGGCAAAAGAGTTGATGATGTGGTGATTTAAATTTCTATATTTAGTGAGGTTTAATGAGGTTTAAATAATAAAGGTAATGCGGTTTTGAAGGGTTAATTTCTCTCATTGTCACCCAACTTTATAAATTATAATGTTTTGTTCACAAAAGTTACAAACCTTTTAAAAATCTTACAATCGCGGTCACCAAAACCGTTTTCCGGTTAATTTTTCGACGAATGTGCCAACGTGTCGATGACGTGGCACCATGTGACAATTAAATGTCAAAAAGACCCTCGCTTCAAATCGGGCAACTTTTTTTTATTTCAAAATCTCAATCCTCACAATCCCGAAACATGATTCACCGCGAAAAGAACATTTATGAACTCAAAAAAAAGATGAGATTTTTGCTTTGGTGCTGAACTCATTTCTACATCATCTTAAACATTATTCTCCTTTTCCACGGAGGCACTAAATTAATTTATTGCAACACATCACGGTACCTACAACATCTCCAAAAAAAGTAAAATAAAAATTGCAATGCAATGCAAACATGTATCAATAAATAAAAGGATCAATTAAGAGTTGCATCAATATCATATAATTTTAAAACATCAAAGTGAAAAAGCACGCACACCAAAAAAAAGGCTTAAAGATCTATGAGAGAGCTAGCTAACATAATTTCATTACAACCCATAAAACAACAAATGGAAAAAGCTTAAAAAGCTAGATAAATCTAGTCAAGGTTTTAGCATTTTTTTTGAAAACTAAACATAAGTATTGCAGTCTTTTGGGTTAAGGATTTTCAAATTTTTTTTACAAAATTGAAAAAGTCACTCAATTTAGAGTGGTCTTTTTGACCTTTAATTGCTATGTGGCGCCACATTATTGCTACGTTGGCACATTCGTCGAAAAACTAACCGGAAAAGGGTTTTGGTGACCGCGGTTGCAAGATTTTTAAAAGGTTTATGACTTTTGTGTTACAAAAATAATTTTTGTGATCAAAACGTTAAAATTAATAAAGTTGGGTGACCGTGAGAGAAATTAATCCGATTTTGAATAAGGCTACATATTGGGCATGCCACGTTGCTCATCGAGAAGGCTCAAAAATGCCACGTGGGACACCAAGATGTAGCCTATATATATATATGATATTAGGGAATCTCATTGCTATTACTCAAACAAGCATGAAACGTATGCTTGCATAATCGTCCAAAGGTCAAATCGGATATGTAATTATTGAAATAATTGTTGGAGACTCAATTGATGGATATGCAAGCATGATAACTTATATGCTGTTCTATATCTCCAAATAATCTAGGAACTTTTGCTTTCATTGTCTCATTTGGTCTACGTAGTAGAACTAATAACATTCATGATAGGATTATACAGGAAAGATCCTTTTTTGGTTCTCTTTTTAGCCCGATGGGGTCTCAAATATTAACCCTATGTTGGTAATATATTACCCACCGTGCCATTCCAGTGTAACAAGTAACAACCCTCACAACAACTTTTATGGCAGCATCGACAATCAAACTAAAACATAGGGGCAGTTTGGACAACCGAATCCACAAATCTGTCTGCGCAACTCATTTCTAAGAGTATTCCTCCACTAGCAGGTTTTTTTCCGGAAAACTCCACCTATTCTGGTGTGGATGGCAGTCATGCCAATATTTCTTGGTTTCAAGACGACTCCTCACTAGTGTTGTTTCTATTTACTATTATCTAAAAATAATCAAGTTAATAATGACTCGACGAAACCAAGTTATAGAGGATCCCCTTTAAAATCAAACAATTCCATCGAATGGAGTATGATTGTATATATGTGTGATAGCATCTATTAATTCTTTGATTCCTGTTACTAAGAGGGATCTTGAACTAAGAAATATATTCTAAGACTCAAGCGAGTAGTTTACAAATGTATGTAAATGTATGTTACCAAATCTTTTGCCTTCGCTGCGTTCCCTCTGAGCTTAACACCAAGGTGGTGTAGTAGGTACATGATGGTGTTATTTGTTTGCCAAAGATACTCAAGCACCACGTTTTAAGAAAGGGCCGTGGCTCCTGCTACTAAAACAATAGATTTGCTTGAGATTTGGACAAGCTGGGCCTCTTTGAAAGGGTCATGTTTTTTCTTTTCTTTTTGTTTTGTTTTCTTTTGTTTTTTTGTTTTTTTTTGTTTTTTGTTTTCCATTGATTTGGTGTGATTGGAATGTTTCCTACTAAAATTTCATAGTGTATATAAACAATAAGGTTGTCTTTCCTCAAAAAAAAAAAAAAAATAAGATTATTGTTGTGGAATATGGATGACCATGCATGTACACCAACATATTGTGTAGTCATGTAACTTGTATTTCTCACTTAATAGTACCTCCACTTGTCTATGTATTGTCATGTAACTTGTAATCCTCTCCAATGTACACCAACTCTTCCATGTATTGTCTATGTTGCTTGTGATGTGTTGTATGACTTGTGGTGTATGTATAACTTGTACACATTGTATAAGTACAATTATCATCATCACCAAATGACCTATATAAAGGGTGCCAACCCCATTGTAATTCACACACCAAGTTGAATGAAAACATCTCATTCCAACTATCTCATTTCTTCTCTTCTCCTTTGTAGTAGTAGTTTATAGTAGTGAAAGTTCTTAGTCTTCTATTTCCTTCTCTAGTTATAGCAAGTCCAACTTAAGTTCTAGTTGGCTTACAACTTAGTTTACAACACGTTATCAGCACGAGCTTGCTCTAGCATTAAGGAGATCTTGAAGTTCAAGAAGGCTTGTTAAGGAGACAAAGCTAGGAAGGTATAACTTTTGTTATTTAAATAAGTTCAATTTATTTATATATTATCATGGTTGCTTCCTTTTATTACATGCATCACTTCTATATGCATACTTTATTCATATACTATACATTATAACGTCACCGATTACGAAAGTATGCTCTGTATTTGCGTCTTGTACGATCTTCTACATCAAAAATCAAAAGTCAATATGTGACATAACTAGTTTTCTCTTAAAATTACAAACGATTAGTTATTGTTCTATTCTTGATTTTATAATACAAATAATGCTATAAGTTTGAGTTGATAGTGGGTAAGCCTTGTCCCTGGTAAAGCTAAACATTGAAAGGGAGACGGGTTATCCCGTTCGAGGAGACATGGTATTAAGCAGACTTTGTCTCGCCACCCAACCTGGAGGTTGTCCCACCAACTCATAAGAATAGTACATTTGATTATTAATGAACCAAGTTGTGAACATATACTTAATCATATGTTATGTTTTTTTTTACATAAAAGAAAAGAGAAAATTATTTTATATTATATTTACTTTTAAAATATTAATCAACCATAGTTGAATTTGTTACCTTATTATAATTCTTGTCATGATAATTAGATATTACAAATTATGAATAAAGCTTGCATCTATGCAAGGTTGTATATTGTACACAATCATTTGCCAATATCTCTTTAGAGATTTGAAAAGTGAATATTTCATATATCTTTTCACCATATGGAGTTATAAATATATAAATACCAAAAAAGGTAATACTCCAAAAGCTCAAAATGAGCGGTTGAGTCTCAAGCTACAAAATTTAATCAGTCAAATATTAATTATAATTCCACAATTTTAATTACCTCTATGTTGAGGCTACGTGGAAATATGACTGATGAGACAATAAAAATAAGGTCACGTGGCCCGCCTCGATTTATTGCTGCAACAAATATCGAGTGCGCACATCAATTCAATAAATATTAAGGATTGATTTCTTGTCTCATGGTAGCTGAGTAAAATAATGAGATATTATAAATATAATATCGCTCTCGTCCAAATAGATCAGCTTCAAATTAAGAAGCATATGTTGCATATAATGATCATGATCGCAATAATAAATTTATGGACGTGGAAAAGGTGAAAATATCAGGTAAAGGTCGTATTGACAATTCCACCAAAAATTGGAACAAAAGTGGTGCACCACTACAAAGGGCAAATAATTATTGACAATGAGCGCTCATAATTGTGACATTTTCTTGGTCATATATGAAAGGCTATTTTGCCTAAATATTGTATATATATACCCGAATATTTTTGTGACCTTTACAATGCCTTCAAAATCAAAGGCAAAATATTATGAATTTTATGAAATATGACTCTTTTTCTAATTTGCCAAACATTATTTCTCCAGATGGATCAACAAATCATGTGTTCAAATCATGAATCAAATAAGAGCGATATATGTCTTGCTTGATTGTTCTACAACACACACATCCTTAAAAACAGAGAATATTTCTCCAATTTGAACTTAGCCGAGGCTAATGTTCAAACAATATCTGGCATCTCCAATTTGATTAATGGCTCTGAAAGAGCAAATATTATGTTGCCTGGGGAACAATAATTCATGTTGACAATGCCTTATACTCGAAAAATCCGAGAAGAAATTTACTCACTTTAAAGATATTCGACAAAATGGATATCACATTGAAACCATGAACGAAAATAATAGAGAATTTCTCTATGTCACATTGGTTTCAAATGGGAAAAAAAGAAGTGTTAGAAAAATTTCCAATTTTATCCTCCGGATTATATTTTACTCATATAAGGCATGTCGAAACGAATGTCGTCTTAAATAAGAAAATTAATGATCCAAAGACATTCATTTTATGACATGATCGACTTGGTCATCCAGGATTATCAATGATGCGAAGAATAATTAATAATTCGCATGGACATCCTTTAAGGAGTCACAAAATATTTTCAATTTGGTGATTATAATTGTGCTAGTTGTTCTCAAGGTAAATTGATAGTTAAACTATCCCCAAGTAAAATTGTTGTGGAATCCCCGAGTTTTCTTAGAACGCATTCGGGGTGACATATGTGGACCCATTCATCCTCACTGTGGACCATTTAGATATTTCATGGTTTTGATAGATGCATCAACTAGGTGGTCACATGTTTGTTTGCTTTCGACCCGCAATGTTGCATTTGCTAGACTTTTAGCACAAATCATTAAGTTAAGAGCACAATTCCCTGACAACCCAATCAAGACCATTCGTCTTGATAATACCTGGGAATTTCAATCTCAAACATTTAAAAATTATTGCATGTCTATAGGAATTACCATTGTACATTCTGTTCCATACGTGCACACCCAGAATGGTTTGGCGTAATCTCGATCAAACGCATTCAACTAATTGCCGACCTTTAATCATGATAACTAAGTTATCAACTTCAGTTGGGACATGCGATCCTTCATGCAAAGAGCATCTATCATTCGTTATAGGCCTACTTGCATACCATGAACATTCCCCCATGCAACTCATTTTAGGTCAACAACTAAATATTTCACACTTGAGAATTTTTGGTTGTGCAGTGTATGTTCCTATACCACCTCCCAATAGAACTAAGATGGGGCCACAATGAAAACTTGAGATTTATGTTGGATTTAACTCATCGTCCATTATAAGATACCTTGAGCCCTTAACAGGGGATTTATTTACCGCATGTTTTGCTTGATTGTCACTTTGATGAAGAAATTTTCCCACCATTAGGGGGAGATAAGAAGCCAATTCAAAAGGAATGACGCAAAATTGCTTGGAATGCATCAACTTTATCACATTATAATCTACGCACAAATATGTGTGAACTTGAAGCTCAAAAGATCATTCATTTGCAACAAATCGCAAATCAATTACCCGATGCATTTAATTATGCAAAACAAGTGCCAAATCACATATTCCAATTGTAAATGCTCCTGCAAGAATTGATGTCTCTGTGCAACAAAATGCACAAGAACCAACGAAACGCTTAAAGCGTGGAAGTTGGTTCAAAGGATACAATTCCGCGAAATATGAAAACGGGAGTAAAAATAAATACAAATCAAAATACTCCGAGAAAGCACAAGAATCATTTGATAAGGATTTGTCAAAACAAGTTGATTTTGACGAGGAACAATCTTAAAAAGATGAAAATAATGAGATCTCAATAAATTATTTTAACTCGGTAAGATTTGGGATCGAAATAAAATTGTTCCTGATGATATATTTGCTTTCAATGTGTCCTTTGAAATATGTGAAAATGATGATGATCCAGAACCACGATCAGTGAACGAATGTCAAAAAAGACCTGATTGGCGAAAATGGCAAGAGGCTATCCAAACAGAGCTAAACTCGTTAAGGAAACGAGAGGTTTTTGGACCGATTGTTCAAATGCCAGATGGCGTAAAACCTGTTGGATATAAATAAGTATTTGTACGAAAGAGAAACGAAAAAAATGAAGTTACAAGGTACAAAACAAGACTTGTAGCTCAAGGTTTCTCACAAAGACCTGGCATCGATTATGAGGAAACATATTCTCCTGTTATAGATGCAATCACATTTCGATTCTTGATAAGCCTTGCGCTTTACGAAGGGCTTGATATGCATTTAATGGATGTCGTTACAACATATCTCGTACGGATCCCTAGATAAAGTGAGATATATATGAAAATCCCTGAAGGATTTGTAATATCCGAAAAAATAAAATCAAAACCTCGTAACATGCATTCTATAAAATTACAAAGGTCTTTGTACGGATTGAAACAATCCGGACGAATGTGGTACAAACGCCTTAGTGATTATTTACTGAAAGAATGATATGTAAATAACCCGCTTTGCCCATGTGTCTTCATTAAAAGATCATCAACATGATTTGTGATTATTGTTGTATATGTTGATGATTTAAATATAGTGGGAAACCACGACGACATCGTTAGAACATCCGAATACTTGAAAAATGAATTCGAGATGAAAGATCTTGGAAAAACAAGACTTTGTCTTGGTTTGAAATTGAACATTTTTCAAGTGGAGTACTTGTCCATCAATCAAATTATATTGAAAAAATATTAAAAAGATTTTATATGGACAAGGCACATCCATTGAGCTCTCCAATGGTTGTCAGATCACTTGAAGTGGATAAGGATCCATTTCGACCTCATGAAAGTGATGAAGAGCTAATTGGTCCTGGAGGTACCATATTTAAGTGCAATTGGTGCACTTATGTATCTTGCAAATTGTACAAGACCTGACATTGCTTTTGCTTTGTCAACCTACTTGCAAGATACATCTCTTCACCAACTCGAAGACATTGGAATGATGTTAAACATGTTTTTCGATATCTTCGAGGAACGAGTGACATGGGTTTATTTTACTCGAGAGGGGTAAAATTGAATATCCAAGGTTATGATGATGCTGGATTTTTATCTGATCCCCACAAGGCCTGTTCTCAAACGGTATATGTATTCACCTGTGGTAATACTGCTGTATCATGGAAGTCAGTAAAGCAAACTATGGTTGCTACTTCTTCCAATCATTCTGAAGTACTTGCAATTCATGAAACAAGTCGTGAATGTGTATGGTTGAGAAACATGATTGAACATATTCAAGAATCATGTGGATTGCCTTCAATAAAAGATTCTCCAACCATATTATATGAAGATAATGCAGCATGTATTGCACAATTAAGTGAAGGATTCATAAAAGGGGACATAACAAAACATATTTCACCAAAATTCTTTTATGCGCATGAGCTTCAGAAGAATGGTGAAATTGATGTCAAGCAAATCCGATCGAGTGATAATCTTGCTGATTTATTCACAAAAGCCTTACCAACTACGACATTTAAAAGGCTTACATATGGTATTGGCTTGTGTAAACTTAAAGACATTGCAAGTAAAGAAACTGAACAAGTTTCACCCATGTTCACATGAGGGGGAGTTATTGATTAGTGTATTGCACTCTTTTTCCCTTAGCTATGGTTTTATCCCATTGGGTTTTCCTAGCAAGGTTTTTAATGAGGCAATCTTAACAATATTATACCCATCTTAATATTTATGAGAATAGTGTACTCTTTTTCTTTTACTATATTTTTTCCCACAGGGTTTTTCTTAGTAGAAGTTTTAATGAGGCACAATCTCTAAGCAAGTGTCATCCAAGGGGGAGTATTGTGGAATATGGATGACCATGCATGTACACCAACATATTGTGTAGTCATGTAACTTGTATTTCTCACTTAATAGTACCTCCACTTGTCTATGTATTGTCATGTAACTTGTAATCCTCTCCAATGTATACCAACTCTTCCATGTATTGTCTATGTTGCTTGTGATGTGTTGTATGACTTGTGGTGTATGTATAACTTGTACACATTGTATAAGTACAATTATCATCATCACCAAATGGCCTATATAAAGGGTGCCAACCCCATTGTAATTCACACACCAATTTGAATGAAAACATCTCATTTCTTCTCTTCTCCTTTGTAGTAGTAGTTTATAGTAGTGAAAGTTCTTAGTCTTCTATTTCCTTCTCTAGTTATAGCAAGTTGAACTTAAGTTCTAGTTGGCTTACAACTTAGTTTACAACAATTATCTCTTTTAAGTGCCATTAGTATTTTTTTTTTCAAATATTTGTACTTGTTATATATACCTGTCAAAGCTGTCACAGATTTGAAAATACAATTAAAATCCTCCATTAATATTTTTCGAACAGTTAAAAAGAAATTGAAAACACAACTGATGGCAAATGTGTGCTTTAAACATTCTCTAGGGAAGCACATTTCGGTAAGGCTTTTGAATAAGGAAAAGGAAAATGATTGGGTAACCCTCCCTTACTACAGGACCGGATTTGCTAATATTGGTAGTGTGAAGTTGGTAATGTCTACCAATAGCAACACACCACGTGTATGATATAAATGTGCTTTTACACTTTTGCTCTCCACACTTTTAATTTTTTGTCTGTGAAGTGTTGCTAATGGTAGACATTACCAACTTCACCTACCCAATATTAGCAAAATCCCCACTCCTCTTACTACATATATACTAAATTTTAATACGGCAAAACATGTTTTTTGGTCCTTGAACTTTGAGTCTTTTATATTTTTGGTCCCTGAACTTTCATTAGTGTACATTTGGTCCCTGAACTTTCATTGTTGTACATTTGGTCTCTAAACTTTTAAGTTTCTTTATGTTTTTGGTCCCTGAACTTTGAGTTTTTTATGTTTTTGGGGGAAATTAATTTTTCTTTCGGCTTTTGTTGGTCGATGTGAGTCGTTCGGTTCAATAATATAAACCACTTTACTCTTCTTGACTAGTCACGCGACACTCTTATTACTCACATTGTCGGAATTTAACACTTTAAATGGTGAAATGACTAAATCTAGATCTTTATGAAAGTTCAAAGACCAAATGTGTAGTAATGAAAGTTCAGAGACAAAAAACATAAAAAACACAAAGTTCATGGACCAAATAATGGGTTTTGCCTTTTAATACTCCTTCATTTGTGCCTTGACGTTTGTGTGCACACATTACGATGTAAATTGGTAGGACACCAACACCTGTGTGGCAAGTGTATGTACATGGATCCAGTAATCCACAGATCCAATTCAATTTGGTCAAATTATTGTGAATCGAGTCGAATTCTATACTTAGCTGGATCAGATTGAATTGCAAAAATATCAATCGGCATGGTGGATCGGATTGACTTACGAATTTTACATGTAGAATCTGCAGATCCAATTCAATTCGATCCGCAACATTAAATACATATAGTCTCTTATATGTACTTCTAGTTTTTACATCTCAAGACTCACATTAATGGCTTCAAAAGATAACCTAATAAATTAAAATTAAGACCCACCAACTTATTAGTATTTGATATTCTACTTTGTTGTATTACTTAGTTTTTGAAGTCCAACTTTTAGTTTTGTCATATAATTTTTGTATCAAGTTGATCAATCAAGTCTAATTTGCGGCATGACCATGCACTTTGTTTTGTGTTATTTAATTAGGGTTTATTATGACAAATTTGAATGTTAAGTTTATACAATCCGCGAACTTGATTCGGTCCAATCCACATTTTATTAATTAGATCTAACTAGTTTCACAAATTAAATGAGTTTGATCGAATTGAAAATTTTCAATCCGCAATAATTGGATCGAGTTACGATTTTATCTTAAATGGGTCAGATCCAATCCGTGTGTATGTATCAAAAGAATGTCACCCTGTGATTCTCCTTTGCATAAACTATAGGTTTACTAAACATGATACTTCTACAGGAGTCCTGATCAAGTAATAGCTTATATTACATTCTGCCCGGATCAAATAATAGCTTATACTACATTCTACCGTACTAAACTAATACCCATTCTCTACTAACCTTGCTGGAGTTTATGAGGTACAAATTATGAACACATATTCACGCAACTCTCACCATTTAAGCTAATGGACTCAAATATGATTGTAGAGAAAATGTTTATCTACATAATGTTATGATCAATCATATTGTGTTGAATATATGCCTCAGCTGCTCCAGAACTGATTTGCAAGACTTAGTCAAATCTTTTAGTTGTTATTTTCTTGTTTTAGGCAATTTTAGTTTCTTTGAACTGAGTAGTAAGAGTAATTGTTGTTAATGACAGGATTTTAGGAGTTGGTGGACCATGGAAACACATTCCATGTAGTTCCTTAATTTTAGGTTTTCAGTTAATTAGTTTTTTGTATTTAAGTACTTCAAGTTCAATCAAATCTGTAGCTTCGCAAATTTTTTTTTCATTATTCTTGTTCCTTGTTTTGATTCTTCAAATACAACTTTCAATTTTAATATTCCTTCAAATTGGTATAAGAGCTCTCATCTTCAGGGACCTAGAAGTGTGTGAAATTCATATTAGAAAGCATAGATTCCTTTCTAATTGCATGGACTCATAATCACTTCTTGAGAAGCCCTTCACATTATTGGCACCACCGGTGTTTAATGGTGATAATTACAATATTTGGCCAGCTAGGATGGAGGCATATCTAGAGGCACAAGATCTCTGAGATGTTGTTGAAGAGGACTACGAAGTTTCTCCATTATTGGAAAATCCAACAATGGTGTAGCTCAAGAATCACAAGGAGAAGAAAACAAGAAATACCAAAGCCAAAGCCTCGTTGTTTGTAGCAGTCTCACAAGAAGTTTTTGTCAGAATCATGAAAATGAAATCAGCATTTGAAGTTTAGAATTTTCTCAAGAGTGAGTACGAAGGAGACGAAAGGATTAGAGCAATATAAGTCTTTAATCTGATACGAGAGTTCCAACTACAAACGATGAAGGATTCAGAGACCATCAAAAAGTATTTCGACAAATTACTCGGTATTGCCAGCAAAGTAAGATTACACGGCTCTGAATTTTCCGACTCTAAATTGGTTGAAAAAATTATTGTGACTATTCTAGAAAGATTTGTATCAGTCATTTATCATCTAAAAAATACTAAAAATCAGTCAAAGGTTAGCTTGGCAAAATTGTTAAGTTCCTTGCATGTAACGACCTTTATCCTCATTAAGGAATCGTTCAGCTTGAAACCCTAATTAAGCCTCGATACACCAGCCAGACTTAACTAAAGTCATCAACCTTACCTTCAACACCTGATAAATACAATTGTATATCGAATATCGATGTAAAACAAATAATAAACACAACGGGAATTAAAAACTTTTCTCGATATTAAACACGATATACAAAACTAAATTAAATCGGAATAAACATAGGTTATACAAAACCTCCCACCCCTTGTGATGTTACAAAAATGTAATTCAATACAAATATATAAACAAGGGAAAATTATTACATCAAAAAGAAGATCAAGACACCTAAACCTTCTCTGTCCAATAGTCGTAGTGCTCGTCGGTATTCCTGAAATATTAATTGGGATGAGCACTCCAACTTGCTCAGTAAGTACGGATTTATAGAACTATCAAAAATCCATATAATAAACAAGAAAGATATGCAGTAACAATAGGAACCAATCATAGCTAGCAAGATTGTAACGACCCAAAATTTACTAATAGCAAATTAAGCCCCTAATCAAGGTCGCCGACTCGTGACGCGGCCAGAGAGCGGTACGCGGTCCAACACTCGGCGCGAAAACCGAGTAATATATTATTTTTGTGTAATGGGTGCCTAGTGCGATGTATGTGTGTGCCCTATACCCGAATCGTTACTTAGTCTGTTTATTCATTATTCAACGCGCGAGTAGGGACACACCTCGAGATACGTGTCGACGTGGGACCAGGCATAGAGTAATAGGTGAGTCATTTAACATTCATGAAATCAATTTAAGGAATTATATATATACAACTTATGGCATTGATTTAATGTGAATTAAATTAAATAGGCCTATGGTTTCAAACAAAAATCTTACACACATTAATAAACCTCGAGATTGGAGATAAAACCCATCAAGCAAGATTTGTGTGTCATTTGGGTTGAATTAGTGGAAATGATGGATTGAATAACATCTCTTGATCTGCCTTGAGATGGAAGGGATGAGATCTAATCACCATGGACCAATAAATAACATACTTGGTGCATTCTCTACACATATAAAGCACTTCAACACAAACTTGAGAGAAGAAGAAAATCTGAACTAAACTTGCTAGAATTTTGGATGAACAATCAAGTGAAGAACCAAACCTTAGGTGAGAAATTTTATTTGCTATGCATTCTTTTGTATAAGTTGGAGCTAGGGATCATGGGTTTTTTGATAAGTCAGCAAAGATTGAATTATTGTAAGGTTTTTTTATCTATTTCGAGGTTTGTTTTCAGTCCCCAAGCTTTAATTTCAAATTTGGGGTTTTTGGCGAAAACTTGAGTTTTATTTCAATTCTATTTTTGGTGATTTTCATAAGGTAAATGAACTTGATATCGAAATCTATTTTTGAAATTGGATTCCTCTTTGGAAAATACTCGATTTGCTATTAAGAAGTTTCAAATTTGAGTTTGAATTGACAAAATTATGATCAATCAAAGATTTCATGTTATTTATATCAATGAATCTGGTTTTTCACAAATTCTTATATGAAGAAGTTTTCAATTCAAAAATTTGATTTTTTTAAATGCTCGTGAAATTTTGATTGGACTAGATGCATTGAATTTCTATTTTTGGTTTTGAAATAATCAAATTATTTATTTTGAAAGTTCAAATGGTTCTTGAATAAAATGGGGATTTTTAGTGCAATGCATGTCTAAATTGGAGTGGTATGATCTCAACATATTGAAGTGCATGCTATCGTTGTTGTTATGGAGTATGAATCGAACCCCGGCAAAGGGGAGCGAGGGTCCGAGGCGATAGAGATGAGCCACGGTAATAAATTGAGTGCCTTAGCTTGACGCCATAGCGACGCCGTAGCTTTGTACGCATGAAGCCACGACGACGTCGGGCTGGTCTAAGAGGGCAGAGGCACGATGCCATTGTGGCGCTGTGCATATGTACACGCGGTGCCACCACGACACCGTGCCCCCTTTTCCAACAGAGTGGTGGCGCCGTGGTTTTGAACACACAACGCTAGACCCTAAAATATTAAATTGTTAAATTAAAATCGTAAGCACCCCTTCCAATATTTTGAACAATTTATAAATTATTTAAATCAACTATAGGGGATTAGGGATGAGTACGTATGCGGGTTCGAGGTATCGGGAGAGCGGATTAGCATATGGCTTGATGAGTTTCATTCCTTGTTTAGATCTGCTTTGACTTGTGTGTTCTCTATGTTGGATTCCTTTAATGTTGTTGACTCTAAATTCCTTTAATGTTGCATTTCCTTTCCACAATAACATGCTATGACTTGTTTATTACTTATGGGTGTTTGTACACCTCGATGTCAATATGTTTGTTGTGAGATACTTGTGCATATGTAATCTACACATTTAACTTATTGTCAATTAGGTTTAGATAATCCACTAGTCTAAGTTTCCTATTATATGAAATGCACGACTCACGGGGTTAGATTCCCTGGGGATGTCGGCACTCAACATAGCTACTGTATTTCTATTTTATGAGTAGCGCGACTCACAGGGTTAGATTCACGGGGGATGTCAACACTCCACACAACTGATGTAACTAGTGCGACACACAGGGTATGTGACCAGGGGATGCCTACTAACCTATATTTGCGTAACTTCTCAATTTGTTATCCTTTATAGTAGTTTGGTAACTATTTACATACCTTTCTTTCAGCTTATCTTTCTTCATAACTATTGTATGCTTTCAGTTACCGTTCTTTATATATATATATATATATATTGAAAATGTGGATGAATAGTCTTTAGGATTTATTTTCTACTTTGCTTTACTCACTGTCCTTTTTATGATGGTGGGTGCAGATACTTCGAGTAGTAGACCGAGAGAAGGAGAAGATCGACGACTACCTCTGAGCCCTCGGTGAGTGGTTTTTCTACTTTTGTAGGTGATCATTTTGTATATTTATGATTTACGTCTTTACATACTTTTGGGGTTGTATATTAGGTTAAGAGACTTGACTCCCTAGCGGATACATGTATTTCTCTGTTTGGTTTCATGTGATCGTCTATTTACTTGGTTTCAACAGTAGGTGTTTTTATAATGCTTAGCAAATCTTATTAAGTCTTCCGCTGAAAATATTAAAATGATAATAAGTTTTAATTAGCTCTGAAAATCACAACTAACAAAAAATGAATAATACTTATCCTGAACATGTATAATGAGGTGAATGAGACAAAAAGGCCGACTAATATGTTGTTGAGTCTGACGTGGCGTAGATTAGGGCTCAATAACGAGATTAGGCCAGGCGGTGTCCCGTTTGAGGAAATGAGTCGTCATAAGGATATAGGAAATCATATAATCCAATACATAAATGAATGCAATTCGTACAGTAAATGGCTATTACACTGTGACTTCCATTTCATTTGTAAAACTAGGGTCGATTACCCACTAACACCATTAATGCGATTGCTAGACCAACACTGTCACGACCAAATTTCTAATCCTAGTTTAATTTCCTTAATCAAGATCATTGACCCGTTACGTGGGACTCACATCGAGATACATGCACTGATCGAGACGATGCGGCCGAGGTATATGTTAGATTCGTTGTGATGTATTCCTAGTATATTGTATATGTGTAGGCTATGAAGTCACTCCTACTTGCATTTAAGAGTTGAGACGTAAGCGGGGACGCGCGTCGAGATGCATGCCAGCGTGAGACCGGGGTAGAGAGTGATGTGGTAAGTTGATTTAAGCTTAGTATAGCTTAAATAGTAGTATAAACGTGGCTATAATTGATTTTATATTAAATGTAACCTAAGTTAGCAAGTTAAAACATTAGTCATTGATACTTCTCGAGATACGTGTTGGCACATCAAGAAACCAATTGAGTTTTCATTTGATTTTAGTTAGATGGAAATAATGGAGTGTTAGTGGAATTGTGTCAATATGTAGGCCATTAGATTAGTCTCGGGATACGTGTGTATATAAAGATCAATGGCTAATAATGGATCTTACTTATATATACGTGTGTATATAAAGTTCAATGGCTAATAATGAATCTTACTTAAATATATAAGATTGAATTGATCAACCTATGCAATTCATTTCATTTCAAAGCTTGGATTAGAAGTGCTGGAGAAACAAAGCTGGAGAAGAAGGGCAGCGAGATAGTGAAGGAATTCTAAGTGAAGTTGAAGGAGTTGATCAAGCTAGGTGTTCGTCAACTAGGTAATCCTACTTACACCATTAATTTAGTTGAGTTTAATGAATTTGATGTAATTATGAGTTAAACTTGTTGTGGTGGTGGTTTTGGATTGTTGGGTAAGTTAAAACAGAATGTTCAAGGTGTTGGTGATAGCTCTACGTAGAGAAAATTCATAATTCAAAGTGCAGAATTGTGGGTTTTCCTGCACATAGCGCTACACGCACGCTAATAAGATTAACTAACGCGCTAATGAGGTAATTAACACGCTAGACATTCCACCTAACGAGCTAGGTGCTCTGATAGCACAAAATCTTCAATTTACTAATTATAAATTAAACACTTTAAACAAGTCCTAAACCATAATTAAAGGTCTAAACACACTCTTAAACATATGAAATGATACCAAAAGCCTAAGGAAGAGTCTCAAGGGTTTGGATATGTGTTTTGAGGTGTCGAGAGGCCAGATTAGCTAGGAATTTGCTTGGATTGTAAGTAAATTGTTTGAGATATTTATTTATATTTCATTCATGTTTAATTATTCATTACCAGTCATTTGGATTGATTTGCATGTCGTACTCTACATGCTATGACTTGATGTTTTTCTCATTTTATGAGTTTGCTATCATGACATTTATTTTTGATTAAACAGTTTCATTGACTCTAAATCATATGCTATGTCATTCTTGATTGTTGAGATATCTAGTAAAATGAAATAGCATACTATTAGGTAGGCATTTGATAGTATTGTAAATCTAATCTCTTTTGTGCATTAGATATTCAATTACCATATTGGATTCCTAAACCATGTCATTTTTTAGGTTATGAAAGTAGTTCTTATCTAGGAGCATGATATATAGAGATAGCCGCGACACATGGGGTCACTAGATGCTCGGGGATGTCGGGATCTCACTACTAGCTTGTGCAGCGTATGAGGTATGAGAATCGGGGTTGTTGGCAAATATACATCACATGTGAGGGGCACTTGTGTGACGATTCTAATTTTTAAATTAGTAACGTATACCCTATTTGTATGTATGGTGTGTGGGCCCACAAAATAATACACGCCTAATTGAAATGACAAAAAAAAAACAGAAAGTCAACGGTGAGAATAATTAGTTTCCTATTTCAAATTGTCAATTTAGGAAAGAAAAGCAATTAAAAATTTTTGGTTGATTTAGGAAAGGAATAATCCTTGATTGATGTAGAATAGGAGTGATTTTAGGATCTACCTATTTGACCTCTAACTTTCTCTCGTGTTAGGGACGAGAGTGCATGCAAATTAAACGCACAAGTGACCAAGAAAGGGTGGAAGCGCAAAGCCGAGAGAGGGACGAAAGAGGTGATCTTCGAGTTTCTCGCGTTAGGTAACCCTTATTTAGTGTTTTAACTTAATAGATCAATTGATTTCGGAATTAAACGAGATTTCTATTAGTTGATCTACGCCATAAAGTTTATTTCAAAAATGAAGTGTAGATCTACACGTATTTGAGTTATATAAACAAGCTTTCTTTGTTGTCGAAATCATGTTTCAAATCAAAAGAGGTTCTTTTCAAGATTTAATGTGGAGGATTGATGTTCAATAAAAAAAAAAGAAGAGGGCGGACTGCATGGAAGTGCAGAGGAGGAGGGGAGCGCTTGTGTGATCTCCCCATTCTCGCATATATGGGTTGGGCCAAAGGCCCAACCAAGATGGTTGGGATGATCAAGCCCAACACCCCCCAAAACTGCGCTGATGATGCAACGCTGTTTGGGGAAAGGGGGAACGCATGTGCGTCCCCCTTCGGCCAAACTGGCCGGTTGGGCCGATCCAGGGCCACTGGATCGGCCCAGCTTCTCAAAACTCAAAAATAAAAATAAAAATAAAAATAAAAATAATATATATATAAAAGCAAAATTTAAACTAATTAAAATAAATTAATTAAAAATGAATTTTGAGTTTTCAATTTGGAATAAAGAGGTGTAACTTAATTTGTTATAACTAATCATAAAAGTAGTTTTCGAAAAGAATTTCGAAATTTGCTTCCTTTCAAGTTAACTAATTTAGTGAATCAACACTTAACCTATTTAGGTTGACTGAACTTCGGAGTACGCTCGTGAGTGCCAATTAGAGATTTTTGGAAATAAGCGTACTAGGTAAGTTGGGATTTAAGTTATTGGTTTTATGATTATTTACCTTTCTACTAGACTATATGATAGGAATCATGTGAGTAGGACATACAAGTAAATTGGTGTGCATTGTTAGACATTGTGTGTAGATAACTTAGTGGAGCTCGCTAGGAGTCCTTGCACCAGATACCACAAGTTCGGGATAGTTAGACCGTACAAGTGAGAATAACAAAAAGGGCAGTCGCCCAGAATTAATATTTATTAATTGAGAATACGATTAACTACTCCAATGTTCTCAATAAATGTTTGCTAGTAGGTGCTATGTCCAGTTGGACTAGTTTGTGGACTTGGTGATAAGTAAATCATTCACAGTGTATAGGAATGGAGTGTTGATACCGCTATGGCCATAGTAGGCAATATTCATGAACTTCAGCGTGGTTGAGGAGTCTATCACAGTAGCTCATACATGTCTAGCATTTGCACATTTTGATGCATTGATTATGATTTTGTTTATATACTTTCTTGTTTATTCCCTTTCGTCATATTAAATATTTGCAAGTCATGCATTTTATTTATTGTTGCATCTATTATATGGAATGTTCATAACGCCAGTAACTTAACCTAAACTTACTGAGCACCGTTGCCCCTTTGTGCTGACCTAACAATTTTCCCCCAAAGGTTATTCGTCGAGAGTTGACAAGGGGAAAGGAGTAGCTCAGGCTGTCTAGAGGATTTGTTAACTGTTGATTGGTATGGTTCGAGATCGAACCAATGTTTTGTTTATTATTTATATTATATATCATGGGTTTTGGGAATTGAAATAAACGAAACTAGAAGAGTATTTATTCTAAGTTGATAACTTTTGATTTCTAGTATTGGTCTTATGTGGAAACATTGAAATAAGTTTTAAATTATGATATTCTGCTGCATTTATGATTATTCCATTTGAACTCCGATTACTGATGAAATATAATGAGTTGATTTCGAAAGAAGGCTTACTAGTTAGGTTCTTAACTCAGTGATCGAGTATGTTTGCGAGTTATGGATCGAGCTAGGCCGGTCCGGATTCATTTAGGAAAACGGGTCCTGACAACGTGGTATCAGAGCAGTTCAAATTTAACCAGAAAGTTTTGGTAATGAGGAAATTAAAAATCTTACCTAGTTATTTCTTGATTGTATATAATTATATCGGATAGATATAAGCTCTCAAGTTCTCACCTTCTTTTATTCCTACCAACTGGAAATGGCAAACGAAGGGAATCTTAACGACTTGGGAAATTTGTTGGCTCATGAGACGGAGATGAGAGAATTGACGGAGACTAGAATCACTCTTCAAGAGGATAATGTCAGTTGAATGCTACAACTCCTTCAAACGCATAAAACTCAATATAATCGGGATAGAGCCAATGTAGCGCCAACAGTTCAAGTGAAGATGGAAGCAGACTTAGTCAACCGAAAGGAGACAACACTAGTAGACCCTCCAGTGGCACCTATTGCACCAGCGGCCCCAGTTATAGCAGCACCAGAAGCCCCAGCAGTAATGCTAAACACTAAAGAGCGATCAGTCTTACTGGCTAGGCTGAGATGGGAATTCATGAAATATGGAACGCCTAAGTTTTATGGAACAAATGATTCCAGGACAGTTGAGAACTGGATAATGGCTATGGAGAAAAGACAGAGGGCCATAGATCTATATGAAGAAATGAAGGTTAACTTTGCATCTTTTGCCTTGAGGAAACAACTTACAAATGGTGGAACATGATCCTAAGGACTGAGGGCGAGGTCACTACTTGGGCGCAATTTAAGGAACTATTCAATGAGAAGTACTTTCATGAGATGGTGAGAGATCAGAGGGACTTAGAGTTCATTACACTTGAGCAAGGCAACATGATTGTGGCAGATTATGAGTCAAAGTTCCATGAGCTATTAGAATATGCACCGGAGATGGTGGCAACAGAAAGAGCCAAAATCAAGCGATTTGTGGGAGGTCTCAAGCCAGAGATTCGAGGTATATTGTCAGCGCTCGTACACCAGACATATAAGGCGGCAATAGCTAGTGCACGTCATTAAGAAGCCGCTATGATTAAAAATGGTACGATTAAGGTCGTTCCTGCAATGCCCCAGACACAGAATCAGGGTCAGAGCAAGTAGATTGGTGGATTCTTTAATAGGCCATAAGACAAGAGGCGCATGACGGGTAAGTATCAGGGTAACCCATCATTTGGAGGTTCATTTCAACACTAGGCAGAGGCAGGTACTGTGGTAACGACTTCTATAGTGCCAGCAGCGTTAATATGGGGTTCTGTGATATCCTCCAAGGCATCGCAATGGTCAAGCGGCCAAAGGAAGACTCAGTCGGGTCAAAGGTCAAAGAGTACAGGACAATTGCCTATGTCGGGGGAACCAGGGTATAAGGCACACATCTCTTGCTTTAAGTATGGGAAGCAAGGTCACTACCATAATCAGTGTTTGGGTGCTCCATCAGCGTTTGTTGGCAGTGTAGCTCGGCTGGTCAGGGGACAAATGAAGGCTACGACTGAGCCGAATCCAGACTCCACCCATCAGCTTGTTACATGTACTATTAATATTTATGGTAGATATATGTTTACTTTAATAGATTCAGGCTCTAGCATTTCATTCATATCGGACAGTAGGGTAGATGAGTTAGGGTTGGAACCTATTAAGGATAGTACATTACTTGTCTTGAGCATCGTAGTGAGTGAAAAATAATACCCCAACCTCTTCTATCGAGACTGGTGTAGTCAAGATTGATGGGCATGACCTACCCACCGACCATAGAGTCCTAGAGTTTCTTGATTATAATGCTTTATTGGGAATGGACTGGCTTTCCACATAACACGCCCACATTGATTGCTTCCACAAGATAGTCATTTTCGAAGTGCGAAACCTACCTCCATTCTTATTCAGAGGCGGAACACCTCCTCGACACACCATTCGAGGAAAAGGGGCGACTATTCAAGAGATTGAACGAATGATGGGAGTCACAACTTTGGGAAAGGAAGGCCTGGAAAATGAGATTCAGAAGATGCCTATTGTGCAAAAATTCCTAGAAGCCTTTCCCTCTGATCTACTGAGTATTCCTCCACATAGAGAGATTGAGTTTATCATCGATCTTGTGCTTGGAACGAAGGTGATATCCATACCATCATATCGCATGACACCTAAGGAGTTAGAGGAGTTGAAGATCCAATTAGAAGAATTGTCAAAACAAGGTTTCAGAACTCCGAGTATGTCATCATGGGGCGCTCAAGTCTTATTTGTAAAGAAGAAACATGGGAGTATGAGGATGTGTGTGGACTACCGTCAGCTGAACCGAGCAACTGTCAGAAACAAGTATCCATTGCCGAGAATTCACAACCTATTCGACCAGCTGAGAGGAGCCAAATTTTTCCTGAAGATTGATTTGAGATCAGGGTATCATCAGCTAAAGATTACGGAGGAAGATGTTTCGAAGACATCGTTCAGTACGAGATATCGTCATTTCGAGTTTACAGTTATGCCATTTGGACTGACTAACGGGCCTGTGATGTTCATGAATCTCATGCATTTCATGTTCCGACCTTATCTGGATCAGTTTGTCATCATTTTCATTGATGACATAATGATTTACTCGAAGTCCCGAGAAGAGCATGAGACACATCTCAGAGTTACCTTACAAACATTGAAGGATCACAGATTGTATGCTAAGTTCATTAAGTGTGAGTTCTGGGCAACATAGGTGAAGTTCTTAGGGCACACTATCAGTGTAGAAGGAGTGATAGTTGATTGTGATAAAGTTAAGGCAGTGATTGATTGGCCGACATTGAGTTCAGTGACAAAGATCAGAAGTTTCTCGGGATTGGCTAGTTATTACAGAAGTTTGTTAAAGGTTTCTTCAGCATTGCTGCCCCATTGACAT
Source organism: Stephania cephalantha (assembly GCA_039657325.1). Taxonomy (NCBI): domain Eukaryota; kingdom Viridiplantae; phylum Streptophyta; class Magnoliopsida; order Ranunculales; family Menispermaceae; genus Stephania; species Stephania cephalantha. The sequence continues at coordinate 6,345,222 of CM077578.1, read as the reverse complement.
AACTGACAAGGAAGAATGCACCATTCGATTGGGATAACAAGTGCGAGAACGCATTTGTGAAATTGAAGTAGAAACTGACAACCGCTCCAATGTTGACAATACCAAAACTAGGGGTTGCACTAATAGTTTATATAGATGCTTCAGGAACTGGACTTGGTGGAGTATTGATGCAGGAAAAGAAAGTAATAGACTACGTATCTTGACAACTTAAGATCCATGAAAATAATTACCCGGTTCATGATCTCGAGTTGGGAGCAGTTGTCTTTGCATTGAAGATTTGGAGGCAATACCTTTATGGCAAAAAAGTTTACCGTCTATTCAGATCACAAGAGTTTGAAGTAATTGCTTACCGAGAGTGAGTTGAATATGAGACAAAAGAGGTGGCTCGAGTTTTTGGAGGATTACAATTTCAGTTTAGAGTACCACCCAGGGAAGGCGAATGTGGTGGCCGATGCCTTGAGTAGACATATACATGTGACAGAGACAGTTGCTTCATTGATGACTCACGAGTATCAGTTACTTGAGGATTTGTTGATGTTGAGCATTCATAGTGATCTACCAGGGAACTCAATGTGTGCACATTTAAGGGTCGAACCAGAGATCATCACCAGGATCATCAAATGTCAGAAAATAGACTCAAAGTATGGGTATTACGAGGCTTGGGCCGACAGCACAGAGTACCCAGATTAGAGGGAATCGGCAGACGGAGCTTTGAGGTATCGAGATAGATTATAAATTCCAGCTCAGGAAGAGTTAAAAGAAAAATCGCTCCGAGATTCGCACAAAACTAAGTACACCATACATTCGAGAGGTAACAAGATGTATCGAAACATGAAGTTGACGTATTGGTGGCCAAAAATGAAGACCGACATTGTAGAGTTCATTAGGAGATGTGATATATGCCAGCATGTAAAGGCAGAGCATTAGAGACTTGGTGGTCAGTTGCAGCCGTTGCCCATTCCAGAATGGAAGTGGGAACACATCTCGATGGACTTTATGGTTGGTTTTCCGAGATCATAGAAGGGCAATGATGCTATTTGGGTCATAGTGGATCGCTTGACCAAATCCGTTCATTTTCTACCCGTAGCTACCCAAGACACACTCGAGAAGCTGAGCAAATTGTATGTGGATTGGATTATGAGGTTGCATGGAGTGCCAGTGTCCATTTTTCAGATCGGGATCCTCGATTCGCATCGATTATGTGGAAAGGTTTACGAGAAACAATTGGGTTCCGTACACCTCAAAGATAGCATTTCATCCCTAGACTGATGGTCAGACATAGCGTACCATACAAACCTTGGAAGACATGCTCAGGGCTTGTGTGTTAGACTTTGGAGGTAGTTGGGAGAAATACGTGTCCTTGTGCAAATTTTCATATAATAATAGCTACCAAGTAAGCATCAGAGTGGCTCCTTTCGAGGCACTTTATGCAGACCTTGTCGCTCGCCGGTTTGTTGGACCGAGGTTGGTGAAGCAACGTTGTTGGGACCAGAGTTAATACATGACTACACAGAGAAGATCAAGCTGATTGGACAACGCCTGAGTGCAGCACAAGACAAACAAAAGCGTTAAGCATATAAGAAATGCATGACCGTTGTGTTTGAGAAGGATGATTGGGTACTTTTGAAAGTCTCTCCGCGAAAGGGACACCAAAGATTTGGGATCAAGGGAAAGCTTGCTCCGAGATTTATTGGACCATTCAAAATCACCGAGAAGATTGGTCGAGTAGCATATCAGCTTGAGCTCCCTCCATAGTTGGCGATAGTACACAATGTCTTCCATGTCTCAATGTTAAGAAAGTCATTCTCAAATGCACCACGGGTCGTTGATTGGGCTCAATTTGAGTTACAAGAGGATGCCTCCTACAGCGAGCAGTCGGTCTTGATCCTAGATAAGAAAGTCCAGAAGCTCGAAGGAGGGAGATACCGTTGGTCAAAGTGAAATGACAATCTCATGATGACATGGAGACGATGTGGGAGCAGGAGAGCTATATGTGAGAGTATTTCCCAGACTTATTCTAAATCGAGGTATGATTTACCTTTTTAATTTCGCGAACGAATTTTCTTAAGTTGGGGAGGTTGTGACGATTCTAATTTTTAAATTAGTAACGTATACCCTATTTGTGTGTATGGTGTGTGGGAGCACAAAATAATACACGCCTAATCGAAACAACAAAAAAAAAAGTCGACGGCGAGAATAATTAGTTTCCTATTTCAAGTTGTCAATTTAGGAAATAAAAGCAATTAAAAATCTTTGGTTGATTTAGGAAAGGAATAATCCTTGATTGATGTAGAATATGAGTGATTTTAGGATCTACCTATTTGACCTCTAACTTTCTCTCACGTTAGGGACGATAGTGCATGCAAATTAAACGCACAAGTGACCAAGAAAGGGTGGAAGCACAAAGCCGAGAGAGGGACAAAAGAGGTGATCTTCGGAGTTTCTCGCGTTAGGTAACTCTTATTTAGTGTTTTAACTTAATAGATCAATTGATTTCGGGATTAAACGAGATTTCTATTGGTTGATCTACGCCATAAAGTTTATTTCAAAAATGAAGTGTAGATCTACATGTATTTAAGTTATATAAACAAGCTTTCTTTGTTGTCGAAATCATGTTTCAAATCAAAAGAGGTTCTTTTGAAGATTTAATGTGGAGGATTGATGTTCAATAAAAAAAGAAGAGGGCGGACTGCATGGACACAAAGCTCCCCCATTCTGCATACATGGGTTGGGCTTTTGGCTTAATCGCATAACAGCTGGTTGGGCTGATTGACCCAACCTCCCCCAACCTCCAAAATGGTTTGGGAAAGAGAATGTGTCGTCCCCCTTTACCCAATGGCCCAATCCTGCACCCAACCCAGCGATTGGGCCGATCCAGGCCCACCGGATCTGCCCAGCTACTCAAAACTCAAAAAAAAATAAAAATATAAAAACATAATTTAAACTAATTAAAATAAATTAATTAAAAATGAATTTTGAGTTTTCAATTTGGAATAAAGAGGTGTAACTTAAATTGTTATAACTAAGCATAAAGTAGTTTTCGAAAAGAATTTCGAAATTTGCTTCCTTTCGAGTTAACTTATTTAGTGAATCGACACTTAACCTATTTAGGTTGATTGAATTTCGAGTACGCTCGTGAGTGCCAATTAGAGATTTTTGGAAATAAGCGTACCGCGTAAGTTGGAATTTAAGTTATTGATTTTATGATTATTTACCTTTCTACTAGACTATATGATATGAATCATGTGAGTAGGACATATGGGTAGATTGAGGTGCATTGTTAGACATTGTGTCTAGATAACTTAGTGGAGCTCGCTAGGAGTCCTTGCACCAGATACTACAAGTTCGGGACAGTTGGACCGTACAAGTGAAAATAACAAAAGGGCAGTCGCCCATAATTAATATTTATTAATTGAGAATACGATTAACTCCAATGTTCTCAATAAATGTTCGGTAGTAGGTGCAATGTTCAGTTGGACTAGTTTGTGGACTTGGTGATAGGTAAATCATTCACAGTTTAAGGGAATGGAGTGTTGATACCGCTATGGCCATAGTAGGGTCAATCTTCACGAACTTCAGCGTGGTTGAGGAGTCTATCACAATAGCTCGTACATGTCTAGCATTTGCACAATTTGATGCACTGATTATTATTTTGTTTATATACTTTCTTTTTTATTCCCTTTCGTCATATTAAATATTTGCAAGTCATGCATTTTATTTATTGTTGCATCTATTATATGGAATGTTCATAACGGTAGTAACTTAACTTAAACTTACTGAGCTTCGTTGCCCCTTTGTGCTCACCCAACAATTTTCCCCCAAAGGTTCTTCGTCGAGAGTTGACAAGGGGAAAGGAGTAGCTCCTGTTGTGTAGAGGATTTGCTGACTGTTGATTGGTATGGCTCGAGATCGAACCAATGTATTGTTTTTTATTTATATTATCTATCATGGGTTTTGGGAATTGAAATAAACCGAACTAGAAGAATATTTATTCTAAGTTGATAACTCTTGATTTCCAGTATTGGTCTTATGTGGAAACATTGAAATAAGTTTTAAATTATGATATTCCGCTTCATTTATGATTATTCCATTTGAATTCCAATTACTGATAAAAAATAATGAGTTGATTTCAAAAGAAGGCTTACTAGTTAGGTTCTTAACTCAGTGACCGAGTTGGTTAGCGAGTTATGGATCGAGCTAGGCCGGTCTAGATTCATTTAGGAAAACGGGTCGTGAAAACTTCTGAGTATTTATCCATGGGAAGAGCATTTATAATGATGTGAAGACATCTTACAATAATTGATTACGCATAAATAGTGAAAAAAGTGTAGATGTGATGTAACTCACGGCTGACCAGTCCTAGATCATTACTTCTTAGCTGAGTATCAGTTTCATTTTACTTAATAGAAGTATCTTATATCATGATTTCTTTTCAGCATAACTGCTATTGTTATGTTTTTATATACTTGTTATATATTTGGAAATGTGAACAAATGTCCTTTAGTGTTACTTTCTACTTTCCTGTACTCATTATCCTTTTTATGATGGTGGGTGCAGATCCATTAAGTAGCAGACCGGGCAAGGAGAAGATCGACGAATACCTTTTAGCCAGTGGAGTGCTGCTAAATCTGATTTTGTAGGTTTTTTATTTTGTTGTATGACTTATACATATTTCTTTTATACACTTTTGGGGATGCATACTAAAGGTTGTTAGATAGTTACCCGACTAGATACGTCTTGATATATAGTTATCGCTGTTTGATATATATGCATATGATCTTTGTTACCTGGTTTTCCACATATTTAAGTTTTATATGAATGTCTTCCGCTAATTTGTCAAGACTTCCGCTTGAATAATCTTTAAATTGCATAAATTTTAATTTACTTTGAAGTACAATTAAGTTTAAGAATGATGTAATGTTTATTAAAAATGTAACTAATATGATGAGTGTATTAGAAAGGCTGACTAATATATTGTTAAGTCGTGCGTGGTAGAGGTTAAAGGCTTAATGACGGGATTAGGCCAGGCGGTGCCCTAATTTGAGAAGGGGTAGTCACAAACACATTGGATGATGTGCCGTCTAGCCAATCCATTAATGTTCAATGGTTCTTTCGTAAGCACTTTGGTGAATGTTTAATCCACGTAACCTGTTTAGGTAACTAGGATTTAACATATAGGTCGGGAATCAAACCCATATCCTATACCACCTGCTTTCAATTTTAGGATTTATTCTCGCCGATTACATGAGAAACCGTTTTTCATTTTACTAAACGTATCACTGTGTACATAGCTCCCATTCAAGTCCATAAACTATATGAACTAAATGTTAGGCATGTGCCCTAGGTCAATCTAGTAACATTATTTATCTTATAAATTCAGTTAATAAAATTGAGGTTTTTGTTTGTTGTTTTAATATTAGTGATTGCATGTTTACTTTATAATAAGATCCATGGGTATTCATTGAAATATCCTAAATGTCCCTAGTCGGTCATTATACTGAGAACTACAATGAATTAAGACTAGTTTGAATCTTGATTGATGGTCATGTGATAATCATGCGTATAGGGATACGAATTGAGATCATGAGTACTTGTTAGGGAACAAGGTACTGGACCAACCTGCTATGAGAACATCATATGGATTAAGTCATTGTTGTTACTTATGATTAGGAGTGGGTAGTGGTCTCTGCAAAACAGCCCAAACCGACCAAATTGCCTTGGTCTGGTTTGGTTTTTTGACCTCGTGGTTTGGGGATGGTTTCGAAAGCTCAAAAACCGCAACCCTCAATTTGGTAGTGGTTTTTGTTTTTTAAAAACCGCAGTTCACCAAGTCGAACTAATTTTATAGGTATTATTGGAAGTTCACTTATTTTACACTTTTAAACCCTAACCCTATTACCCATATTTGTTTGTTTTGTTCTTCCTCCTCGGCTCACATAGCACCCCAATGACCATCCCTCCTCTCTTATGCACACCACTCTCCTATCGCAGCCAGAGCCCACCTCTAGCTCTCTTCCTACGCTCACCACTCCCTTGCAGCAACCAAGGCCCAATGCGCTCGCCTCCTATGCTCTCCACTCTGCCAAGCTTTCGCCTTGTTTTGTTCAGACTTGACGAGTGTAGGGTCATTTGTTCTCTTTAGCCTTTACACTCCTTCGTCGCTAAGCCATGACTTTATCTTGTCTTTGTATCATGGTTTCCCCTTCGTTTAAGCTAAAACATATTTTTATCACTGCAATCTCTTTTCATTTTTCTTATATTTTTCTTATCTAAGTTCCTTTTTTTTCTTAATTTTGAGATGTTGCATTGCAAAAATGAAAGGATTTGAGCCATCAAAGACAAAGATTGTAATTTCATTTTTGATTAATTGTTTTATTTTTGGGTTCCTTTTTTTTTCTTTATCACTTACATTATATAAATGGAAGGTTTTGAGCTATTAGATTGAAATTTAGTTAACATGCTTTATGGGGTTCTTTTAGTTTATACTATTTCTCTAGTTTCTCTAATTAGGATTTAGTTGAATTTAATTCATTTGTAGCATAATTTTTTTACCAAAAAAATCGTAAAACCAGGCTGACCAAATAGTGCAAAGCGCGATCGATTTGGTTGCGGTTTTGAGGGTTCGCGATTTGGGGTTAGTTTGCAAAATGGTCAAATCGTAAACTCTTAGTTTTGGTGGCGGTTTGATGGTTTTTGTGATGACCCTAATCTCCACAAACTAGGCCCCGTTTGACTTAGACTTACGTGGACCATCGAATCAACCCTTGCAAAGTCAACGTAAGCCTAGTCGGCATCTGATTCCATTATTATTAATTATTCAGTGTTTTAAAGTTGAATTATTGCATTTTGCAAGTTTTACAATTAAAAAAATGGAACTAAACTCAAGCAATTTAAATAACTCAATAAATGACAAGTCAGATAGCCTATGGTGTGGAAACCCAAAAAATATGATCTTATATATAGGTAAGGTGACAAAATATGGAAATATACATGTATCAAAATGCACTCAACCTATTTAACCAATTTTACAAAATATATATAACATAATTACACCCAAAGGACCTACGCATAGCAAAAGTGGAAGCCGAATCTAAGGAAAGCTCAAAGGAAGTCACCAAGTACCGGCTCCTTTCCCTTTCTAGACGACGGACCTACAATTGTCACCGCACAAGAGACAATTCTAGTGAGTAAAGCCAGAGGAGTCTCAACATTAATTCTAGAATCCAATAAAAGGTTAGCAGATAGATCATGCAGGTAATCATCAAGAAATGAAATAGAAAGCGCATGATAAATAAGCTAATAAGGAATTCAAAGAGAATTGAACGACAATATCACATAGATATGGGTATCCAAGTGGTCCAAGTCCATCCGGTTGAAACACATAATACACAACTTAACTTCCAATTCGAAACTATAGACTTAGCACAATCTATAATGTGTGTATTCACGGTGGTACATATGATCACAAGCACGTGTACTGTACCCGTGACTACCATTTGACCATTTAGGCCTTAATCCGCTAGATACGAGAGTATATCATGAAGATAATCAATATGAACCACACAGGTTATCATAGAAAATAAATTGAATTTAGATTCGCAAATAATGCATGCATTTCAAAACGTAAGTCACGAAGATCAACAATGAACCATACATATAAGTTATGGATAATGAATTCGCAAGGAAAGCATATCACCAAGATATGAAATGAGAATCACAAAGAGAGCATCAACATTGGTGATAACATAACAAAAAATTCATATAGAATAAATTACCAAGTATGATAACCAAACAATTGATGAGAATTAGTATTGAGGCCCCTGCTGGTTTACTTACCTAATTAACACACAAATTCTTGCGCTTGCAGGTCTCTCACGCTTCATATCACGCATCCGACACCCGACACTAGTCCCCTACATTCCTGGTGTCAACTTAAGTTGCATTAGGTGTGTTTTAGTCTACGATTAAGGGTTAAAATTGATCAAAACCAAATTAATCCACAAAATTTGCACTCAAAAAAACAGTCTAAGAACATGTCCCTTCTTTATGACCGTTATTGAAAACTAAGATGGCTTAATTTTTAAAAACTAATGGTTTGAGGTTGTTCCTCTTTCTCTTAGCTTTTCGGCGATATGCGGAACGCCAAAAACGGAGTTAAAACGAGATAGTTATGGTTGTTTTACAAAAACATGTCAAGCTGTCCTGTCTGCAGAAATAGTTGTGCGCTATCTGGCCTAAATAGTGTGCTATTTGCGCTGCAAACTGCATTTCTGCAGGTCGGGATTTGAGGTTTTTGACCCCATATCCCACCTAGGCCATCTCCATTGCCCAAAACTCCCTCAATAAAGATACAACCACCTCATAAACAACAAACATTCCATTCATCATAATCCCATCTTTAACATCAATATACCACATGATTTAACATTCATGAAATCAAAAACTCACAATTGAAAGCAAAACTTTGAAACCTTTTTGAAAAGTCAACCATCCATTGAAAAATTAGAGTTTATTGGAGCTAGTTGAAAGTAAGGAAGAGATTCAAACACTCTAGAATTTTGTTTCAAATACAAGTCCCAATTTGCATTGATTTGAATCATGAACAAGAGGAAGAAGTACTTACCTAGCTAGGGTTCTCGATGGTGGCTTGTTTCTTCAACAAATTAACACCTAATTTAGCCCCTAAACCCTCAAGTTCTGAATTTCCAGCAAATCCTCTTCTTCCTTAAGCTCTCTCTTTCTCAATTTCTCCAAGTTTTTTTTTGCAAGAGCCATAAAGCCTCTCTTTATATATATTAGTTTTCTTTTCATCTTAACCATGGATCATCCTAGTTATTCTCATCTCTATAAAGATCGAGGGTAAGTTCTATATCTCCACATGCATCCCTATATTATCATTCATCTACTAGGATTTCCCTCATTTTTGCATCACTAGGCATATCTTGGCCTTAAAGTAAAGTTCTCATAGATTTTAAATTTACTAAAGTTTAGGCTTACCCATCTTATGAATATTAATTAAGTTAGATAACTCTACTAACTTAGCTTTATAATATCAAGTAAGTCATATTTTATGCTAAGTTAGGAATCTACATAAGTCTCGTCATACCCGTCGTGTCACATGCATCTTGAGAACACATCTCACTTGCCCAATCGAAAATCTAAATTAATAAAATTTTACGCAGAAGTATAAAGAGGAAATACACGTCATCATCCACAAATAAAATATTTTTGGGTCGTTACAATTTTCACCATCAAATCGCAGTTTGCCTACCCCTACTTATGATAGGTATATCATTTAGTTCTTTGACTTGAGATTACCATAGACTTCAATATTAGGAGGATGATAATTTGATATCATCAAATGTTGTCTTTAACCAGACGGTTATAAAGTTTGTGATTAGTTACCATGTGAATAATATGTGAAAGTGTGTAATCAAGATAAAGTTTTTCCTTCTCGTATAGAGAGAGATATCAGTTGATCCCTCGATATAATAGACTGATAATGGTCGAGTCCATGTGAATTGATTTGATCAATGTCATTTGGATGTTTTCAGTCTACCTAAAGATCGAGACTAATATAATTGAACATTAAGGGTGATTTTTCATGTCTTATGTTTATCAAAGGATATCGCAAGACAAAAGGATATGATATATGTTATTCATTAGGTTGTATCGATTTTGATATTCATGCTACTTGGGTAGTTTTAATGCCTTGCTAGAGACCGCTTATGACTTATATACCAAAATTGTTTTGGTTCAATACCAACATTGCATGAACCTATTGGGTTGCACACAAAGAATGGCTTTGTGCAATTTCAATTGGCTAGAGTAATGAATTTTATATGATAAAATTCATGAAATAAAAGCCCTTACAATTTGTTATATGATAATAACTAATAGGGGTGTATATGTAATTTACTTAAACTGCCTAAATACAATAGTTGTATTGCGAATATGATTTTAAGTGAGGGCTTATCTACACATATAAAAAGAGGATGATACCTTAAAATGAATTAAGATTTCATTTTTTGCTATTTTTTCGAGTTCTCTAGATTTTGGAAGAGAAAGAAAAATGTTCTCTATCTCTCTTGGGCTAGCACTCCAAATTGTGGTCACCGTTCATGTGTGGATTTTCGATAGAGGACGTGCGCTTGAACACTCTGGATATCGAACAATCGAGAGAAGGAAATCATGGATTAAGGTACGATTTACTTTTGTAGATCTAGTTTAATGGAACTTATTTTCTATCTTGTAGGTTTTTTTTCAAAACTTATTTTGAATTTTTTGTTGCGTATGAACCGCAAAACCTAACACAAAATATACTACATAGCCAGACAAAGTTGATAATCAAACGAATCTATACTTACATCGATTAGGTTATGTTTCTAATTTCCTTAACTTTTCGGGCCACTCGACCTTTCCGGTGTTCGAGAACCTATTTAAGGTCATTACATTTCCAATATATCACAATTAGAATCCCTAAATTGTTCCTAATTGAATTCAAAACTAATTTACCAATTTTTTAAGTTTACTAAACCATTTCAATTTTTCGAGGTAACAACCCCGATATAAAGTTCGAAAAGAATCCCAATTTTTTCACTTTTTATAGAAATCAACAATTTCTATTGATTTGGTCCACAAATATATATATATATATATATATATATATATATATATATTTTCTAATTTTTTGGAGTTTTTCTTAAATTCTAGCCCTTTATTTTTTTTTTTTTTTTTATTTGTGAAGAGGGGTTTGACTCATGAACTGGACCGGTCCGGTTCAGTCTAGTTCGGGGGATTACACCCCTTTCTTCTCCAACGTCTCCTTTGTTCAATGAAATCACTATTTTTTTCGATTTGGTTTATTGTTTTTCATTGGGGTTGAGTTTGGCCCCAACCGAGTCTCCCAATCCATCCATTCCATCTCCACACACAACAACACTAACAATAACAAACATCCCAATATAACAACAACTTAACCAACAATCTTACCTATAATCGCCTCCCCTTCCTCCTCACCCTCGGTCTCGACCTCTCTCTCTCTCTCTCTCTCTCTCTCTCTCTCTCTCTCTCTCTCTCTCTCTGTTTCGATCTCTCACTGTCGAAACGAAGTAAAGTGAGGTAGTTTTATTTCATTTGGGATAAATATGAGATCTTCTCGAGATTTGTATGCACAAATCTTGAGGTCGATCCAAGGGACAGGAGATGAATATGGACTTTCCTTGAGTTCACTCGCAAAAATCTTGAGGATGATCCAAAGATCATGAGTTTAAAGTGATTCTCCTCAAGTGACACTAATTTAAACTTATGCATAACACTTGTATGTTGATCCTTCTTGAGATGTGGTGGTACGCATCTAGTAGCATAGATAACCTCTATAACATAACTGTCCACACCTCTATCTTGCGCTATTCACCTCTTCGAGATCCTTGCTACGCGTATCTCGATGCAATCTAATGGTTTAAACAATTCAAACAAAAACTATGGATTATTGATATATTTATATATATCAATTATATATAAATATTCATATCTATGTATTTTCTCACCTATAAATTCATCGGGCGCGCCAACGACCACCCTCGGCGTGCTCACTATTGTACATCCCATGCGTGTCACCCTCGACCCTGCGTGTCATTAGATGCCCACCAATTTATTAATTATTTTGAATATATATATATATATATATATATATATACATACAATATATATATGCTTCTACAATGGAACCAAATTATATAGCATTTATTACGCATTTAATGTGTTTTGCATTAAATGCACTACATCAATCACAATTAGATTAAAATTCCATAACAATCCAACGGAGAGATATATAGTTCCCATGAAGTGCATATAAGTTTGAGCTCCATTGTAGAAGCACCCTATATGTACGCCTATACTCATGCGTTTATAATTTTGTCGTGAGCACCAACGAGTACACTCGGGCGTGTACGTTACCCCATGACCCATGTATGTCACCCTTAACCTACACATGGTATTAGGTGTCCCATAATTTTCTAATTAGTTTCTTTTTTAACTAAAGTAGGTTTTATTTATATATATTTATATATCATATATATATATATATATGCACACGCACCTATATATTTTATGACTTATTCGTTTGCCACGTACGCCAATGAATACACCCGAGCGTACACATTACTTCCACATCTCTCCATGTAATCCCCCTCTATTCACATGTATCACTCTAGGCGTATATTCAATTTATTTATCATTTATTTTCCAATTATTTTCTTTTTTAACTATAGGTTTTATTTATATATATTTATATATAAATATATATATATATACAAACACACCTATATATTTTATGACTTATCCATTTGCCACGTACACCAATGAATACACTCGAGCGTACATATTACTTCCACGTAGGGTTGCAAGTGGGGCAAGGCGGGCGGGGATCGTAATTACCGTCCCCGTCCCCGCGGGGCACAAGGTAGGGATTTATTCTCAAAAATTCCCCGCGGGGCGAACTTTGTCGCCCCACGCCCCACCCTGCTGGGATCCTTGCAGGGCGGGGAATCCCCACGGCGCCCCATCAATTTTGTAAAAAATATCTATATTGATCTTCATTCCTTGGCCACTAAGTACTATTTTTTCAATTTTTTTAAGAAACTATTTTTCTCAAATTGAAGGATTAATGTTGATTTGTTTTGTTGATTGAGTCACAAGTTATCATACTTAATTAAATATATAAGATTTCCAAAACTTGTATGGAAAATATATTTCAATGATGTTCTAAACTTTCGACACCTCTTTGTAATTGCAACAATTCTGTAAAGCTAATAATATGGCCTGCATCTCCGCTATCAATACAGAGGGTTGTGCTCTAATGAATGATGATCCTACTTTGATAATCCATCAGATTTTGAAACAAGGACCCATCCGATTCTTGAATCTCCAGTTTCTTCTCTCCTAGCTGCATCTACAAAAATAACAAAAGTTATAGGGACTTGGATTTCTTCTGGTGTGATAGCATTCGCAGATGACCCTTATTCCGTAGCTTCGCGGTACTCATGAACCTGACTTGCGGTATGAGCAACCACTAAGTTGGGAATGTCTGTGCCGCCTCTAAAAATGACCTCGTTTCTTTTCTTCCAGAAATGCCAAGTTCCGAAGGCGCACCACTGCAAAATGTCGTCTCCTTCAGCTTTCTTCAGACAGACTCTAACAAAATCTTACCAAAATTTAAGCACTGTGAGGTTCCACTCTGTGGGACAAAGGGGTCCCGATGGGTTGCCAAACCAAAATGGCTTTGCAAAATCACGAGTAAGTAAGATATGGGTAGGGGATTCATTAACCTTACCACATAGAGGGCGGAGAGGAATTGGAGCCATTTTCCTTTTCCACAATGCTTCTTTTGTGGGGAGCATTTCAGTGGTACTTCTACATAAAAAGAACAACACCTTTCTTGGGGCCTTAATACTCTAAATTGATTTCCAAAAACTGGGCATGTCACTTCTCGTACTACTCTCGCCATCAGATAAACCTCCCTAATATCCTGCACTGTCAAGCTGAACAGCTAAATTATAGGTTGATTTAATGGAGAACAAACCTAACTTTTCATGATGCCACACTTGCTTGTCATCACAACCCGCTCTCCTGATTGGAGTGGCAAGAATGTAGGCTTTTTCTCTTCTACTAAAGACCCTCCTAATCAGTTCGCGATTCCAGTTCCTCGTAGCTAGATCAATTAAGTCTTTCACCTAAAATAAACCGTCCATTCTCGGTACCTAAAGCATTGCTCTTTCCTTCTTTATGACCCAAAAATCCTCCCAAATCTTGGTCCTGTGTCTATCTCTGATTCTCTATCGCATACCATTTTGGAGCAGCTCTCTACCTTTTAGTATCCCTTTCCATGCCCACGAGGATCTTGTCCCTATTTCGGCATCTATGAAATCCTTCCTTACATATTACTTACTCTTTAGGAAGTCACATAACATTTGTTTCTTCCAATTTATAATTCTCCATGATTGTTTGGCTAGGAATCTCGTCTTAAAAAGTTCTAAGTCCCTGAAACCTAGACCACCAACTCTTTTTGGTTTAGACATCTTGTCCTACGAACACCAATGTACCCCTCTATCATTATTCGAACTTGCCTACCATAACTTGGCCATAGCTTGTGTTAATGCTTTTATTGTGCTATTGGTTAATGGAAAAATAGCCATCTAATGGTTAGGAATCGCTTGCGCTACTGCTTTCAAGAGAATCTATTTACCCGCTGGAGAGAGGAACTTCTCGCATCATATTAGGATTCTATTGTTTAACTTCTCTACAACACCATTGCATAATTATTTTTTTGACAGCTCTTCTAAAAACTGAATACCAAGGTACCTTTCAAGACTGTTGGTAACTTTAATGTTGATTACATCCTCCAAATGCCGACGCAACAGAGATGATACATTTTTGCTGAAGTGAAGAGCATTCTTATGTGTTTTAATCCTCTGCCCAGAAATTAATGAATAATCCTGCAAAAATTGTTTAATTCCTTCCAAGTTTTGGGTTGTAGCTTTACAAAATAGTAAAGTATCATCGACAAACGTGAAATGAGAGATTGGAGGAGAGGAATGATTCAGCCTGAAAGGTCTAAACTTCCCTATGCTCGGTCCTTTGGACAACATGAATGACAAGGCCTTCGTACAGAGAACAAACAAAAATGAGGAGATGAGGTTTCCTTATCGAAGACCTCTTGATGGTACAATGGATTTTGTCAGGTCACCATTCACTGTTACCCTGTATGAGACTGATGATATACACCAATTGATCCAGCTGATCCACTTTTCTGAGAAGCCCATTCGTCTAAGAATCTCTAACACCAAAAGCCACTCCATCTTATCATAAGCTATGTCAATGTGCAGCTAGAGGACCATTTCTTGTGTTCGCCTACTTGCAGTTGACATTGAATGCAAAATTTCGTGTGCTAGAGTGATATTGTCCGCAATTTTTCATCCTGCGACAAATGCATTCTGAAAAGGCGAAATCAATTTATTCAAAATAGTTTTTAAACTGTTAGATAACACTTTAGCAATAAGTTTGTACGAGGAATTACACAGACTAATTAAATAAAAATCTTTTACCGACTGAGGTGATGACACTTTAGGGATCAGGACAATGTGTGCAAGATTAAGTTCTCGTTCGAAATAACATGATGAGTGGAATTTCCTGAACATATGCATAATATCCTCCTTGAACGGCCTCCATTTAGATTGTAATAGCTTGTTTATGATTCCATCTGGTCCTGGCGTCTTGTTTGGGTTCATCCCCTTCAAGGCATTGAAAGCGTCTTCTTCATTAAAAGGTCTATCGAGACTAAAGTGATCTTCCTCTGTTATTCTTACCTCCATGCCGTCACGCACACTGAAGTTTTCCACTACCCCTTGTGACCGATACACTTATTCAAAATAGTCTTCGACAATTCAAAGCATACCTTAATGGTCATGAACCATTCAGCCCTCTGTATTCGTAAGTCCTCCAGTGATGTTTCTATGGTGACGACCCTTTACCAATGAATGAAAGTATGTCGTATTACGGTCTCCACCCTTAAGCCAATCGATGTGCGATCTCACTTTCCAAAACTCCTCCACGAGTGCCTTAGCCTTTTGCAGATCCCTCTTTAGCTCTGATTCTCTTCATATCCGGACAGCCTGCTTCAAATATATCCTTTAACTTTACTTGTGTAGCCTTCATAAATCTACTTGAATTCATGAAAGGATTTTTGCGCCTACATGATTTAATTTTGCCTGTCAATCTTTTTTTCTTCTCGCTTAGAGTAGCCTCGGAGAGTCTGCTTCTTGCGAAATCTTGCCACATACTGTTTATAAGTTCAGAGTATTCCACGTTAGCCAACCAACGATTTTCGAATCTAAACTGCACTGCTTTTTTGAGAATTTTTCTTTCCGTATCTAAGAACAATGCCACATGATCAGAACCGGGAAGACACAAATGTTTGATACTTGCTCTAGGAAACATATCGATCCACTCTGAATTAGCAATCCCTCTATCAAGTCTTGCGGCGATTCTTTGATCTCCAACCCTCTTATTCGACCAAGTATAGTTAACACCTTCGAAACCCGTATAAGTTCCTTGGATACTATTCATAAAATCAATAAGCTCTGTATTCTCCTCTACCACCCAGCTTAGTCCTCTGAATTTCTTAGCCTGAGAAAGTATCGAATTGAAGTCGCCCATTATGAAACATGGTTCATTACTGCTCAGAATTCTATTTGATAGTTGCTCCATTTGTGTTTCTCGAGTTGATTTTCATTGTGCTCATGGACACTCCAAACAACCTCCAAAAGTTATTTGATTGACTATGCATAATCTGGACTTCGATAAAAAAGGAGCTATATTTAGCTATTTGAATAATGCTTCAGCACTCCAAAAAATTTCTAATCCTCCAGCTATACCCCTAGGATTAATTCTCAATACATAGTCGAAATTCAACTTTCTTCTTACTCCATAAAGAACCCTATCTTGATTTTTAGTTTCATTCAAGATTAACATATCCAGGTGATACTTTCTCATTGTGTCCTGTAAGGCGGCTATAGTTAAAGGACTCTTTACCCCTTATAGTTCCAAAATAATATATTCGTCATTGAAGACAACCATAGGCCCCATTTTGGTTGGATGCCTCCACCTCTATATTATGTTGACCGATCTTGCTTCTTTTTGCTTTTCCTATTCAGACCCTGGTTTTCCTTGCCTTCCTCTGCTTTTCTTCTCAACTGAAGGATCAATAATCCTTGACCATATGAATAAATTGGCGAGAGCATTATTCGACCTCCATCCCTGGCCTTTGTCTTCTAGTCCTTCCCCCTTCGAATGGCAGGGCGGGAGGGATGAGTGACATTTTTTGAAAGGGTGACTATTTGGTTGGGGGTAATTGCTTTGGGGGATGGGTGGCTAAGGGTTTAATGACAACGATTAGGAATATTGATAAGGGAAAAGGTCAGACTGTTTGGCTTGGTGGCTTGGCTAATGTAGATATAAGGATGGGGGAGTGGTTTGGTGGACAAGTTGTAATATGTATGGATGGGAAACGGGCTTTGACAAGTGATAGGTCCAACTCGTCACTATCATTAATGAGGACTTGGGGTGATAAATGTGGAAGTTTAAAGGCTAGGTGTTTGGATTTCACACTTGGGTCGATTGTTGAGAGTTTAATGGATGGCTTGGTGTTGATGGGCTTTTGGGCTATGGGTTGTTGGGCTAAAGGTGTGGATGAAAAACTCGGTTCATTAGGATTTTTGCCCTCCGTGAATTTTAAAATTGGATTTGCCTCTAAGTTTTTCCCTCTATTTGATGATTAGGTCACTTACGGTACTATCTTCATGAAATCGCTAGGCTTATATACTTCATTCTGTACCTGAGTCGTCCATCTGTTACTTCCTCTTTTAGATAGTGGGGAACGATGAGATGAGGAGGCCTCACCAACATCATTTTTATTCTGATCACGAGGAAGATCTGATGGTGGAGCATTCTTTGATGAACCTTGGCTCATTCCAGCTCTGTGATGGGGAGGGATTTGATGACTCGTCGCCTTCATCTTCTTCTTGCCCGGCGGGTCTGCTAGCATGTTATCTTTATAGATCTCCATAGAAACTCCTTCGACGAATTGATCACACATGCGAGACTTGTGGGTGACTTTTCCACAATATGCGCAAATAAACTTGAGTCGTTCGTAGATGAAATCGACCCAATGTTGTTTATCCTTTCTTTTAACATATCTACCTCTCATCAGAGGTCTATTGACGTCGATCTCCATATTGACTCCTATGTATCTATTTAGCAAAACCCCATCCACCTTAAGGCCTCTATCGACCATGACATACTTTCCAATGTGGCTCACAATATCTCAAATTGATGACTCCCCTATACTGTCTATTGGGAGATCGTGTAGCTGAACCCACACTTTGTATTTACTGATTTTAAGAGAAGGAATGTGAAGCTCACTACTTCAGGGAATGGTCAAGAAAAATTAGTCTTCATACAACCATGGGCCACAATCCTTTGCAAGTTTCAACATATTTGGAGAAGAGAATATCATATGATACAAGTTATCTGAAATTTCCAAGAACTAAAAATTTTGTTCTTGTACATTCCATGCCCTTGCTAGATACATAGACACTATTAAGGATATGTATGATGGAGTAGTAACGAGTATAAATACATTTGGAGGAGCTACAAAAGAATTCCCCATTACGATAGGACTACATCAAGGATCGACTTTAAGCCTATATCTATTTACTTTAGTTATGGATGAACTAACTAGACATATTCAAGAGGATATACTATGGTGTATGCTATTTGCAGATGATATTGTCTTAGTTGATGAAACTAAAGATGGAATGAATAGGAAATTAGAACTCTGGAGTAATACATTAGAATATAAAGGCTTTAAGTTGAGTAGGACGAAAACCGAATACATGCACTTTGAGTTTAGAAACACTAGACATCGAGATGACGAAGTGGTGAAATTAGGGGAAGTAGAAGTTCCTAAGGTAAACCACTTTAGATACCTAGGATCAATCATACAAAATGATGGTAACATTGAGAATGATGCCACACATATAATTCAAGTTGGATGGAAGAAATAGCGGAGTGCAACATGCGTGATTTGTGATCGAAATGTTCCTATTAAGTTAAAAGGAGAATTTGATAGGACCGCAATTAGGCCAACTATGCTCAATGGAAGTGAATGTTGGGCGGTAAAGCAACAACAATTACATAAAATGAACGTAGCAGAAATGACGATGCTTAGGTGGATGTGTGGTAAAACTCGTAAAGATAGAATAAGAAATATAGAATTTCAAAGACAAGTAGGAGTAGCACCAATTGATACAAAGATTAGGCAAGGGCGGTTGCGGTGGTTTGGTCACCTGCAAAGACGGCCTACAAATGCTCCAACTAGAAAACTTGACTCAATAAAAACTGCAGAAATTCGAATATGTAGGGGCAGACCAAAGTTAATATGGGATGCATTAATTAGGAGGGATTTGAATGGTTTGAAAAGCTCACCATCAATTGCACTTAATCGAGCACAATGGGAAAGTTTGATCCATGTGGCCGACCCCAATTAATTTGGGACTGAGGCTATATTGTTGTTGTTCTTGTTGTTGTTGTTGTTGTTGTTGTTGTTGTTGTTGTTGTTGTTGTTTTTGTTGTTGTTGTTGTTGTGCATTCCATGCCCTAATCATCACTCCTTCAACCTTCCTTTGTTGAAAAACTGTACAGTAGACAGCTGACCAATCAGACTCAGTTTGCTATGTTCCTCCGCCTCTTTTGTCTGCTTTTCAGTTATCACAACTTCATCCTCCTCCTCCATGCTCAGGGAACATTTATGCATAAGTCCAAAAATGTCCTTGTCATTTGCCATTTCGATCCGATGTCCTTGAATCCTGTAAACAAATAACAAAAAGGAAGGACGCACACAACTACCCGCAAATTTTGGGGATTAGCTAAACAAGGGACATAACAGAATTGATGCTTTTCATAAAACTTTAAACCAAACATAGAATAAAGCAAATAAGTGCTTGTTCATCAACCAGAGTAAATACTCCCACCCACCCTAGTTTGTTTCTAACCGAAAACTTTAAGAGTGGTAATAATGGAGAAACCCACCCACCTTAATTCTACCCTGACTTAATCTACCTTTCCACAAACCTCAACCCATCACTAATTGGGATGCAGTTTGAGCATATCATAACTAGTACTCCCTCCTCGTAACTCACACTAAAGATACTCCAAACCTGAGAAAAACTGTCGAATGCCTTGGTTGACAAGGAGCAAAGGTCGATCTTCACGGTTGGACATCATCATGGAAGATAGAGGCGCAACGAGGACAAGCCACAAATTCTCACAGCGAAGTAGCAACTACTTCTCAGTTTGAGAGCACAACCTTATTGTTTTTTTGGTTGACTGGACTTTGGCGATCTCAAGGTAAGGAAATCATTGTGATTTTCTATTTAAAGGACTAGTTTTTATCTTTAGATTCGAAATTGAAGGGAGAGATAGGTAGGTTGTTGATTGTGAGACAAGGTGAGGAGGTGATGAATTGATCTAAATCAAAGAAGAAAAACAACAAAACAAACAATTTTGAAAATTGAAAAAGAGAAGAGAAGAATAGAGGAACCGTGAGGGAGGGAGATGACCAAGGGAAGGAAAAGACGAGGGGGGGTGTGATATCCCAACTCTCGATAAGCTTAAACGAGGAAAATATAGATTTGTTGGGGATGAAACAGAGGCAAGCCTCTGTTTCATCCCAACAAGGAAGACGATAGGGGAATTTAACCCCTAGACGAGCCGGACTGGTCCAGTTCAGGGGGGGTTACACCCTTCCTTATTTATGAAATTGTTTTAAAAAAAGTTAAAATATTTAAATGAAATCCCTGAAAATTAGAGAAATTTTGAAAAATTGGACTTTTAGACAAATAAATTAAAATTTGGGGAATTTTAATAGAATGAGGATTTTGGAATTTTTTTTGAGAATTTGTATTAGGGATTTTGCATCGTAATGCTTGTTACAATACCCGAAAATGCCCAAAATTGTGAAAATTATTTTACAGCCTAGTTTAGGTTAGTTTTTTATTTCGAACCGCAATTTGCAGTCAAAATCAGAATCCGGACACCTGAGGATTCGGACTGATTTTTGGGTTTTGATTTGAGATAGGACCAATAAATATACAATAAATTGAAAAAATCATTTTTAAGCTTAGAAAACATCAATTGCGATGCCGAACAATAATCTTGAGTCAAAAATGAAATTCGGGCATTGAAGAATTTATTTTGGATGTATTTTAGGGGTTTCAGGATGCGATTTGGTCAATTAAATTGCAAATAATTGGAAAAAAATTGTGGAATTATTATGGAATCTTACCAGACTTACAAATTAATTATAGGACCGCAATTGGAACCATACGTGGACGAGCTTACCTACATGGAGTGCAAGGGAGTTGCGATATCGCGTTTGTAAGGTTAAGTAAATCCCATAGTAACCTTTATATTGTATGATTATAATTTCGTATAAATTGCGTTGATCATTGATATTGCATTTTTGTTGTACATGCATACACAAATAGGGAGGATAAAGGCAATTCGAGTCTCCTTATAGCGTATACTATACCGTGGTTATTGGGGAGAACACTATATTATGTTCGAGGGGCTGGAGTCGCTGATACTTTGCATCATGTGGTTATCATGAAATCACGTTGAACCAGATCATACTCCCATAGTCTAGAGAAAGAGACTCGTTTTGTTATCCTCTCTGGGCCTAAGTCCTTATTATTGTTTATTTACCACTTTCGCATGATTTCAACTAATTGTGGTTGGATAACGGTAACATGATGGATTCATAGTTGTATTTAAATTCCTTGGTTTATAATCTTTGTTTAATCTCTTGGGTTATTATGCATTTGATTATTATAGGTTTACTGGATAGTGTGGGATTTACTTATTTGACATTATCGAATTTTTATAATTAGATAATGACAGGTTTTAGCGCCGACTAGGGAAAATGAAAGCTTTTTGACTTTTTGTGACTTGCTCAGTTCTTTTCTCTCTATGAATGTATTATTTTTAAATATAATATATATTATAAATGTTTTTTGGGTTCGTGTCTGATTAAGATCTCTTTTAGAATTGTTGTAGAGGTTTTAGGATGGATCGTAATGCTATGGAGCTAAGGTAATTATGGAATAAGGATTTTGAAAACTTGAAATAGGTTAGAATTGTTGTAAATTGGATGACCCTTTAACCAAGTTTATGAATGATCACATTGTCAAGCATGGCTCTCACATTGAATTGTAACATCAAGCATGACTTCTACATTGAATGTAACTTGTACACTCTACATAACTTGTATTCAACTCCAATGTATAATCACTTGTCCATGTATTGTCATGTAACTTGTAATCATGTATGACATGAGACTTTGGTGTAACTTGCACACTTTGTGCAAGTACTTATTCTCATCTTGACTAAGGGCCTATATAAGGGGGTTCCTTCACTTGTAAAGAATGCACCAAGTTGAATGAAAACATCTCATTCCAACTATTTCCTTTCTTCTCTTATCCTTTGTAGTAGTAGTTTATAGTAGTAAAGGTTCTTATTCTTCTATTTCCTTCTCTAGTTCTTAGCAAGTTCCAACTCAATTTACAACACGTTATCACCATGAGCTTGCTCTAGCATTAAGGAGACCTTGAAGTTCAAGAAGGCTTGTTAAGGAGACAAAGCTAGAAAGGTATAACTTTTGTTATTTAAATAAGTTCAATTTATTTATATATTATCATGGTTGCTTTCTTTTATTACATGCATCACTTATATATGTATGTTTTATTCATACACTATGCATTATAACGTCACCGACTGCAAAAGTATGCTCTGTAGTTGCGTCTTGTACGATCTTCTACATCAGAAACCAAAGGTCAATATGTGGCATAACTAGTTTTCTCGCTATACTACGCTTAGTTATGTTATATCCTTGATTTTATAATACAAATAGTACTATGAATTTGAGTTGATAGTGGGTAAGCCTTGTCCCCGGTAAAGCTAAACATTGAAAGGGAGACGAGTTATCCCGTTCGAGGAGGCATGGTATTAAGTAGACTTTGTCTCACCACCCAACCTGGAGGTTGTCCCACCAACTCATACGAATAGTACATTTTGTTTATTAATGAATCAAGTTGTGAACATATATTTAATCATATGTTATGTTTTTTACATAAAAAGAGAAAATTATTTATATTACATTTACTTTCAAAATATTAGTCAACCATAGTTGAATTTGTTGCCTTATTATATTACCAACAATAATTACTTGTCATGACAATTAGATACTACAATTTGTGAATAAAGCATATATGCAAAACTTTGTGTTATATACAATCATTCGCCAATTGAATATTTCACTTTATATATCTTTTCACCTTATGGAGTTATATATATACATACCAAAAGGGTAATGCTCCAAAAGCTCAAAATGAGCGGCTGGGTCTCAAGCTACAAAATTTAATCACTCAAATATTAATATAATTCCGCAATTTTAATTACCTCTATGTTGAGGCTTTGTGGAAATATGACTGATGAGACAATAAAAAGGTCATGTGACCCGCCTCGATTTATTGCTGCAACAAATATCGAGTGCGCACGTCAATCCAATAAATATTAAGGATTAATTTCTTGTCTCATGGTAGCTGAGTAAAATAATGAGATAAAATATAATATCGCTCCCGTCCAATTGGTTTAGCTTCAAATTAAGAAGCATATGTTGCATATTATGATCATGATCACAATAACAAATTTATGGACGTGGAAAAGATGAAAAGATCTGGTAAGGGTCGTATTGACAATTCCACTAAAAGTAGGAATAAAAGTGGTGCACCACTAGAAAGGGCAAATAATTATTGACAATGAGCCCTCATCATTGTGATATTTTTCGTCACATATGAAAGGCTATTTTGCCAAAAGATTGTCATGTATATACCCAAATATTTTTATGACCTTACTATGCCTTCAAAATCAAAGGCAAAATTATGAATTTTATCATTGAAAATGACTCGATAAAACAGGCACATCGAGATGTGTTCAAATCATGAGCTAAATATAGGCGATGAGTTTATTGCTTGTGTATTATGCTACATGCATATATATATATATATATATATATAAGAGAATATTTCTCGAATTTGAACTTAACATTCAATAAATATCTGGTACAACAATTATATTGTTAATGCCTTGTTCATAAGAAGTTTACTCAGAATAATAGAAAATTTCTTTATATGATTATGATTTAATCTGAGTATAAAATTCATGGCTTTAACTTCTGGAATATGTAAGGCACATTAAAATGAATGTCGTCATAAATTAAATGACATTCATAATGTGGAAAGATCTATTTGATCGTCAAGAATCATCAATAATGCGAAAATATCATAAATTTGCATGGACATCGTTTATCGAACTAGTGATTATCTCAAGGCAAATCAATAGGAGACTTATATCATATTATAAGATGTCTTGGGTCCATAATAGGGAATTTATTTATAACAAGTTTTGCTAATTGTCACTTTGATAAAGCAATTCAAAAGAAATGGCGTGGAATTGCTTGAAACACATTAAATTGCAACAAAACTGTTGTATTATGATCCATGTATAAATTAATATGAACTTGAAGTTCAAAGGATCATTCATTAGCAACAAGTTATGAATCAATTACTTGATGCAAGTACTATATGTAAAAGAGTGACAATCGTATGTTCCAACATTAAAAGTTCACGATAAAGTGATGTCCATGTGCAAATAAATGTACAAGAACCAACAAGACGCTTAAAGCGTAAAAGACAAGATGGTTCGAATGACACAAACCCTTGAAAAATAAGGTAGGAGTAAAAATAAATAAAATACTAATGATATACGAATTCTTTGGTAAGGATTTAATATATCTTTTGGGGTTTATGTCTTCATTATAATATCATTGTATATTGATGATTTAAGTATTATGAAAAATCACGACGACATTGTTATATCATTTGAATCCATGAAAAAAGAATTCAAGATGGAAGATTTTAGGAAAAATAAGATTTATCCTTCATTTGGAAATCAAGTATTTTCCAAGTAAAATAGTTGTCCATCATATAATTTATTTTACTTACAAAATAAAATAAAATTTGGGTTTGCAAAGATTTGTTGCAAAATAAGAAGATGTTTCACTCATGTCAAAATGAGGGGGAGAATCAAAAGGAGTTATTGATTAGTGCATTGCACTCTTTTTCCCTTAACTATGGTTTTATCCTACTTGAGTTTTCCTAGCAAGGTTTTTAATGAGGCAATCCTAACATTATTATACTCCATATAAAAAGAAAAAAATTATGAAAGCAAATAATGTACTCTTTTTCCTATACTAGATTTTTTCCCACAGGGTTTTTCTAGTAGGGGTTTTAATGAGGCATATATATATTCTCTCAAAGTGTATCAATGTGTTGCACAATTTTTCTTACCTATGGCTTTATCCCACTGGGTTTTCCTAGCAAGGTTTTTAATGAGGCAATCAACAATATTGTACTAAAAATCAAGATTGACGAGAACATTGTATTATTTTTCCTATACTAGATTTTTCTTGTTCAAGTTTTAACGAGGCATATTCTCTCAGTAAGTGTCATCCAAGGGGGAGTGTTGTAAATTGGATGACCCTTTAACCAAGTTTATGAATGATCACATTGTCAAGCATGGCTCTCACATTGTATTGTAACATCAAGCATGACTTCTACATTGAATGTAAGTTGTACACTCTACATAACATGTATTCAACTCCAATGTATAATCACTTGTCCATGTATTGTCATGTAACTTGTAATCATGTATGACATGAGACTTTGGTGTAACTTGCACACTTTGTGCAAGTACTTATTCTCATCTTGACTAAGGGCCTATATAAGGGGGTTCCTTCACTTGTAAAGAACACACCAAGTTGAATGAAAACATCTCATTCCAACTATTTCATTTCTTCTCTTCTCCTTTGTAGTAGTAGTTTATAGTAGTAAAAGTTCTTATTCTTCTATTTCCTTCTCTAGTTCTTAGCAAGTTCCAACTCAATTTACAACAAGAATGAATGAATAATTTCTGTTATTGCAATATATATTGTTAAGGGTGGATTGTGAGTCCTTCAACATTTTCACCAAGTTGAGCAGGTTTTATTGAAGATTTTTGAAGGCTGAGTTTTTTGTGTAGGCTTAGAAACAGATGAGGTACTGGCGAATATTTTTACGAAATTTTACAGATAATGTAATAAATTTTACGGATCTTTGAGGTTTGAGATTTACTTTTAGAATCCTTTGTGGTTGATAAAGTATTATAATTGATGATTACTTCGAACATAGTTTTAATTATTTATTGATGGAGATGTTAATGCTGCTAGATTATCAAGGGTTTTAGGTAATCTAGGCCGATCAGATGCCCTAATTAGAGGGGGTCTGACAGTATCTCTAACGCATCTTGGATTGTTTAGAATAGTAGGATTCCTTATCTTCATACTTGACATTCGGGTAATCCTTCTCCGTTCAATTTCTATTTTGTGGATGATTGAAAAATCTATTCAACCTCGTAAGTGAAATATCGATTCTCTTCCCTATAACGATCACATTGTCTACTAACATTTTCCATTAGCATAAAATTCTCGTACAATCTCTTAACATCCTATTTCTTCTCTTCTCGTATAATCTCGCAGTAGTCAATCGCATCCCTTATCTCCGATGATATCACAATTCTATCCTCATACTTACTCACATTTTGAATGTTGAACCTCTATCAAGAATGATAAGTCTCTTTTTATCATTGTAATACCTTATTTGAGCTCTAGGACTAACAAATAAAGATGGGTCATAAAGTAACAAATGAGTAAGGTCTGGTTCTCAAAATATTTTTCCTCATCAGACGGTAATGGAGATTGTTCTCTAAGTTCAGCCCTCTCAGGTCTAGGTTATCTGATGCTAATCCCTGCAGGGATTATATTCATTAGATGGATCTCATACTTTTGCTTTTGTTTGTGTTGCACTACACCTTTCCCTTTGTCTTGTTTACTACCTCTACCTCTTCCTCCATGTCGTCTTGCCATATGATAGTTCAACTAAGATGAAATAGGTAAAATGAAATTCTATTGTTGAAATCTTGTAATAACAAGGTAAGGAAAACAATTTATGTAAAAGTTTTAGTGTAAAATTCAAAAGAGTTGAAAGTGATTAAATATTTGTATCGACATATCCCTTTTATATTTATTGATATATTGGAAAAATTCGTAAAAACCCCCAAACTCATTTGAAAACCCATATTAGAATTTAAAGTATTCGTAAAAACCATTTTCCAAAATAATTTGTGATGAAAACCATAAAGGTACATAAGTATGAAAATTTATCAAAAATCGATTTTTGGTCAAGGTATTGAAAATAAAAGGGTTGTATGGTATTGATTTATTACCTTCTTAAAAGTGAATCTCTTAAGTAAAATGCTTTTCTAGCTCATTAGATCTCCTATCTAAGCTTCAATTTTGATCAAACACTCTCTGAGCCTTAAGTGTGGTGTATGAACTAGGGTATGAAATATATATGGTTGAAATGCTCTTAAACAATGTAGGATGCACTTGGGAGACTTTAATTCAAGCTTTAAAGGGTTAAATCTCGACAAAAATCAATATATCAAATGAATGGGTGCAAGGGTTTTAGGTGTGAAAGGTTTTAGTGTTAGCGATTTGGGGTTATGTTTTTAAAAACATGGATTCATGCTCAGCAATTTGGGGTTTAAGTGAAATTGCCAACAAATCACCAATGAAATAGATGAAAATAAATCTCAATAGTTATGTGATTAGTTCAACGAATCCTAGTATAATACCGAAATCGCTGACAAATTGCTGAGTCAATTTTTCACGTAAAAACCTGCAAATTGTTGGCGATTTACCCAATGCTTTCCAGTGTCAATTGGTATCACGGGAAATCGCTGAGTCAATTATGCTATTTTTCCAATATATTTTGTATTTGAATAGTTATTACACATATAAGTCATAATTAAGGTAGAGTGATTTGTATTCAATAAGAGGTATTGTATATGTCATCGATCCTCAAGTAGCACACAATTATAAAAGGCTAAGCATGGCGAGCCCTCGATCTCTATGTGGGTCATTTTGATGCGTGACATCAAACCACTATTTCAATTTATGGATGCAACAGTGACATACTTTTATACATGGAAGTTGTGATTTTAGATTAATTAAAATTAGTAATACTAAGATGTAAACAGTGACATACTTGGGATGCATTGGTTGGAAAGGATTTAAAAGATTTGGAAAGCATGCCGCTAAATTAAGCGCAATAGAAGATTTTAATCCATGCCCGACTCCGACCCCCAATTTGGGATTGTTGTTGTTGGTGGTGGTAAGCAATGCTAAATGTTTAATGATTTTTAACATCTATACATTTCTATTTTGTGCCAAAGTTTCTATAGCACCAATGTCCGTGATCCTTTATCCTAGGTCTTTAAAGTCTAAGCGTTCCTTATTTTGTCTTTGAGATCAAGTGTCTTACGAAACTTTGATGGCCAATCCCCTTTACACATATCATGATATTACAAGTCATGAAAGGCAAGCCTTTGCAACTCAAATAGTTAAAGAAAAAATCAGTAGCTTGCTATTTTACATAATAGTACATACCTGCAGGCTACAGTCACAAAATATATGTATATGAGTATATGTCATTAATGTCATAAACCATTAATCTATTGTATAATTATTTTTTAAAATCAACTACTATTTTTTAAATATTTTAAGTGTCTTTTAAGATAAACGAAACTGTCTTTTCTAAATAAAATTGTTTTTAAAGAAATAAATATTTTTTATAAAACTTTTCTTAAAAAAATTTAGTGATGGGGTTTGCGATGGGATCTGTCTCTAATTGGTGACGGGTTCAATTTTCGTTGCTAATTGAGGTTTAAAAATTTAAAATTGTGTGTACGGTTTAGCAATGGCCTATAAACTAGGGATTTGATTATATATGGTGTTATGAATTTAGAAAGATTAGTGTTAATTCGACTCCAAGTGTTTGATGAAATGCTTAAAACAATATTTCTTTTTCCAATAAGGAATAAAGCTTTGGTTTGACATATCCTAAGATCCAACAATACTATTTATATTACAAACAACTGGAGCAAAGACTAGAAATTGTGTTTGATGCTATGAAAACACTATATCACTTTATTAAAAAAAAAGATGGTTCTAAGGGGCCATGTTTTAGTTTATTCATTCTTGTTAATTTTATTATGGTTGTAGTTCTTGGTGTTTGCTATGCCCTAGTGCTTAAAAGAAATTAATTCGGATTGAACTTATAAAGTAGGATGAGAGAACATCTTTAATTTTAGAATTATTATGAATGATTTTTAACTAAAAGAATTGTCTTATTTAATTTCCCTCAACTAGGTTAGACTTATCTGATAGAGTCCTACTTAATTTTTTTTTTTTTTGACTTTATATGGAGTCCTACTTACTTGATTCTATATAACTAGAGTTGTAATCTAATCAAAAGGAACACTTCATTGATATCCTTGGTTTAGATTTTTGTAAAGCTTTCTATGTTTTGATTAAATGATGATAATTAGTCGTTGTAATACTTCATAATTTATTAATGTTCTTTTCTTGTGCTAAAGTAAAGGCCAAAAGCTAATTTGTTATAGTTTTAATACTTGTCAGAAATGATTGTACTAATTTTATTTTATAATTTTCCTTTCAATTTAAAGACATGTGAAGGCTTAATTTATTTAACAAATTAGTTTCTACAATGCGTTTCTTGTACTTTTTCAGAGTGTGAAGTTGTAGATGTGAAAATTAGCGACAATCTTCTTTTATTTTTTATTTTTAGATGAGACTTTTGATAAATGACTTGTATGTGTTACAATATCTCTTTATAACATTTTGTTTATTTACTATCTTATATTTTTTCTTAATCATTATTAATTTTATTTTTAATTGTGGTGCAAGTGCAAACTTCAATTTTTGGGTTGAAGGAGATCGTGTGAAATGTATCTTTTGCAAGGTCGATATAGAGTGTAGATTTTGTAAAGTCTTTTTGTAGTGTTATCAAACTATTTGTATGATTAAATTTATTAGTTGCCTTTTTTTGTTTAAAAACAGGAGACTTGTATATGACATTATTTCTTGTATGCACATCATTTTGAATATAATATTCTATTTTCCTCTTTAGAATTGTGAATTGGTACAATTGTTAATATTATTTATTTCAGGTTATTTCAAAATAAAAAGTATTTAAATTTAAATTTGTTGGGAAATACGAATACAAAACTACGACATTTATTATGTCTTTAAATTAATGATTGCAGCATTCATGCAAGTCATAAAAAATCTTATTTGCAACATTCTTTCAATGTGTTAAAACAAAATGTGTACAACAATAAATTGCAAGTTGTGGCTTCCATTACAACAATTTCTTTTTATGTCGTTAACTTATACAATGACTTTTCTAATAAGCTTTGAAATCTCAGTGTTCATCAAAAGTAGAATTATAACAACATTCAAAAATACTTGTGACGGCATGCTGAGAGTGTTGTTGATTTTCTAAAGATTTTTTTATAGCAATCTCTTAGAATGTCATTAACTTATACAATGAATTTCTTTAAAAGATGTGAAATCTCAGTGAGCATCAAAAGTAGGACTATAACAACATTCAAAAATGTTTGTGACGACACACAAAAAATATCTTTCAAAACTTTTGATAGCAATCATTTCACAATCATCATATATATTAAAATTTACTTGTGTCTGAGCAAATCAAAAATGGTCTTCCTAAGAGTTTAGCATTTAGGAAGTAACTTCTTTTGGATTAATGCTGATACATGTTCTGCTATACTCACATTTTCATTAGCCTTAATCTTATTAGTGCATAAAACTTTTATAAATTTCAGGTACTTAGGTACATTTTGAATGACTTTAAACAAAGGTATATTAACTACTACTTTCTTTAATGTATTAGATATTTGTTTTGCTTCCTGTAGTTTCTTAGCATTTTTGTTATCTTCCAAACAATAAGGGAATGGTGGTTTTATATTAATTGGTCTATCTTCATTATGTTTACTACCCTTTTCGTTGGGAGTTTTGTTACCTGTTACTTCAATCTCTTTTTCTAATTCTGCTTTTATTTCTTTGCTTACTACTTCTTAATGTTATAGCTGGTGCTTTTTCACATATAGTAGGATAATGTCGAGATGGTGATTTCCCTTGATTTCTAAATTCACTCATCTTTGTTGCCATTTATTTGATATTGTTCTCTTTCGGAGTTTATCGAAGTTTGGTACCTTTGATAACCTTGATTATTAATATTATTGCCTACATTTAGTTGTGAGTAATTTGCATAACTATTAAATTTGTAATTAGGATCAACAAACCCATCATATTGGTTTATTATAGCATTAGCTTCTTTTATTTTGGTTTATTGTTTCAAAGGATATTCATCATTAGAATGGTTTAATTAATTACAAGATTTTACTTTGCTTAATCTATCTTTTAATAATAATTCAACCATGGCTTTTAGCTTGTCTATCTTATCATCTTGTGTTTTGTATGCCCTATTCATGTCATTTAGATTATCTTTGGACAGTTCAGTCTTCTCACCATATTGCTTTGATTGCTCAGCTATTGTGTTTATAGCTTCTCTTGCTAGAGTTTGCGTTTTATTAAGTAAAGACCCTCCATACATACTATCCAAGAATCTTCATTCTAAGTGATTTAATCATTCATAAAAATATTGAATTAGAGTTTTGTCTCTAAATCCATGCATTGGACATAATGAGATCAATTTTTTATGCATATCCCAAAATTTATCAAAAGTTTCCCCAGTTTTCATCTTAGGACATATTGATCAAGAGTCCAAATAATGATCACATCATGACCTCACAATGATTTTGCTAACTAGTAAGCAACTTCATTTGCTTGTCTTCGATCGTGACGAATTCTCCACTTCTCATTTGTCGTAGTATCCCATTTGCTTCCTGAAACACACAACCTAAGTTATAACTTGGTCTCATGCTTCTTCTTATTGAAATTAGAGAATCTGATACTGTTTCAATAGTTAGATTTTGGATCTTCAACTCGTCTGCCCACCTACTATGAAAAAAAAACATGTATGTAAGGAATCAAGATTTAAGTTTTATATTTTAAGATTCAAGTAATAATATGGTGAAAAAAAATTCAAAACATATAATCAATCAATTTTATTAGAAAAAATACTTCGTATACATATTTAGCAAATTCTAGATAGCACGAGTAAATATGTTCGATATTTGGCATATATTAATAAATTGTAGTTTGTTGTAAGCATATATTGGTGAAGGAATATTATGTATATTCCCTCTCTTTCTCTCTCTCAAATAATAGTCAAGTAATAATTTTTTATTTATTTTTTATTTTAGGTCCTCCTACTCTTATAAGTTCTAATATAATAATATTAAATAAAATTAAAAGCATAATATTTTCAATGTCTATCATTATAGTATCAAAGTTGATGTGCAAACAATGCAATGCGTACATCAAAGGTTAATCAATGGCTACTATAACGTGTATTCATCATATGGGAACTTGTAGAATTACCGCATAGTATATATCTTTTTTAGGAAACATTATGTTTTTATTTTTATATAATATCCCAATATGTTTCTTGGTGTTCCATATATACAAAACACAAAATATATTTATTCATGACAATGGGGATTCTCCATGGACGTACCCATTGGGTATCCCCATGGGTATCCCTATTGATTAATTCCCCGCGAGGATACCTATATGGGGAATCCCCACGGGGATTCTTGTGGGGATATTTTCCTCCCCATCTCCATCCCCATCCTCGTGTGGGGATCCAATTTCTTCCCCATCCCCGTCCCTATACCCATTTAAATTTCTCATCCCCATCCCCGCTGCGGGGAATCCCCATTCCTAGTGGGATTCCCTGCCCCATTAACACCCCTAATCAAGAAAGACTTGTAGCTTCTCTGATTAGTTGGTTATGGAATTTTGAAGGAAGTGTAATAACCAATCTAAAGCTTGGCCTTTCAATAAAGAAGAAAAAGCTTTTAATTTAACATAATCTATTTCTATATCTTTAGGTTTTACATCGCTTACTTTATGTACGAACTCTCTAATAAATTTTTGAGCATCTTCATTATCTTCACCGTAGAAACACGGTAAAGAATTTATGAGTCCTGATTTCGATTCGAATTTCGAAAATTTTGTTGTGAAAGTTATGCACATAGGTTCATAAGCCGTGACATTCCCATTAGATTGCCTAGAATTAATTCTTCCTTGTTTTCAGCCATTTTGTATGGCTTTCAAAAAGAAGAATTCTTAAGAGATTATTTTTAAAATTCCTGGCAACGGTGCCAAAAATTGACACGTGTCGAGCGTGTAAAATAATTTCTCGTATTTTACTATTAACTTGTAGTAGTGGTAAATGTGATATCGTCTCTACAGAATTCTAAACAAACCCCCACTAAACATCATAATATACTTGGATTGTTTTCAAACACTAGAGCATTTATAGTTCATTCTCTAATTCACAGTGGATTGTAAGTCTACCCATTGGATTGAAAATCATGCATAATCTAAGCTAATATTTCCAAAGCTTCGCATAATAAACAACTTAGAACACAATCACCTAAGACATCCACTTGCCTTTTTCTCATTATTGGCCACTATGCACTCAACATAAAGAATTACTAGTTGTAATGCGCAAAAATAACTTGTTGATTTATACGACGATTCCTAATTTTATTCCAAATCGCGATATGTCAATTCCTCAAGTATACACAAATGTAGCTTTTCGGTGTTGATTTTTAGTTTTTCTTTCTCTTTTCGTTCATTTCTTCATTTTCCTATTTAAAACCTGAAATCGCAAAAATAAGAAAATATCTAGTGTAATATCATCATTTTATCAAAAATTAACCTAAATTACACTATAAAATGTGTCTAATTTTTGACTTGTCAATGTGTGTTTATTCCAATAATGAGTGAGTAGTTCATTAATCTTAGGGATCAATAGATAATATAATATGAATGATATGCTAAAGAAAGCATAAATAGATTATAACGACTAAAAGTGCAATGGTTAGAATTTGTATTGATTCTATACGTAATGCTACGAACATCTTGATCAAGTGTTTGTTGATTAGATGTTATAGGAGTTACCATGACCATTAGAGCTTTTAAAATGGATATGGACAAAATAACTATAAAACATATGACATCGATAGATAGTTATTGATTAGAGAGACACGAATAGTAAACTTAGGTAGTTATGAATATAAATATTTGGAACTTAAAGCAATGTGGAACTTACGTCATTCACAAAGTTCTGGTATACAGATTAGAATGTTTTTAGTCACAACACTACGTGGGTTGAAGTGAATCTTAAGGAAATCTATCTATTCTAATTGAGCATTGCACACACACATAATGAAGATGAAGGAAGTGAATTGAAAAACATAGTAATTCATTATCTAGGTGAAGTTATAAACTAAGATCTTCTCAATATAAGAGTACAAGTATTTACATTGTTTTGTTAGAATAGAGTAGTTTAGTTAAAACCAATTAAGAAGAGATTTTCTTAGCAATAAAGTACATTTGACTAAATGAATTGTGTACAATACACTTTGAAGGTCACCCAAGAGGGGGTGAATTGGGTGTGATGGCCAAATTAAGCTTTTTACAACTTTCTTTGCGAATCTCCTAAGTTCACTTCAAAAGTTTATTTAGATGAGCGCGTATATTAGTGATTGCAATAGTGATGTAGAGGAATGGTTCAAGTAAGTGAAATGCTACACTAGGAGAAGGGGAGTAAACAATCGATTTATAGTGGTTCGATCCCTCGGATCTACATCCACTACTTAACCTCCCCAATTAGTTTTTTGAACCAACACTTATATTTCAATAAGTGAACAACCCTAAGCCCGCAAGCTTAGTATGCCTAGTCACCACTAGGTCTTTTACACTTGCCTTGCCGCAATAAGGACTTTTACAACTACCTAGTCTCAACTAGGAATTTGACTTGCCTAGATGCAACTAGGACTTTACCTTGCCTATTTCCCGATAGGCTTACAATCTCTCCTATATACCAATATGACTCACAACTTGGTCTATTCACCAATAGACTTTACATGCTTTACAAATTAAGAATGAGTTGTCGCTTACAATAAGTAAAGCGGTATAAGATGCTCTCATCTCACAAGGCAAATGTAATCCTAAGATGAAGTAACGCAAGTGAGACTTTTTCAATTGAGATGCCTTGTAAATCAAATTTTATAGGCTAACTCTCAATATTGAAACCAACAAAGAAGAGTATAGATTAAGCTCAAGTTGATTCTAAAGAATGGCTAATTGACGCACAAATGCAAAATGCGAGTCTAAGCTCAAGTTGTGCAATAAATATCTAGGGTCACAAATATATTAATATTAAGAATGAAACCCTTGTGAGTATGTTGTCAAAACACCATAAACATGAAACCAAACAAATAAATATAAATTAAGCATAATTAGGTTTCAAGTCAATTCAATGCACACATGAAAGATCACGATTAAGCTCAAGTAGTGCAACCAAAATCTCGGGTCTCAAATAGATAAAGTTTAAGAACAAAAACCCTTGTAAATATGTTGTCAAAACAACATAAGCATGAAACCACAAACGCGAATATAGATTAAGAACAATTGGGGGTCAATTCGATGCACTATGAGAAATTGCAATTAAGCTCAAGTAAATGCACTCTCAAATTTGGGTTTAACAAAAATCAAGATTTAGTTCAAATTCCCTTTTTGTTAGTGTGACACGTACACTTCAAAGAAAAACAATCACTATAAGAATAGGTTGGACTTTATGTGTTTTTCAAGTTTCGAATACACAAGTGATTCAACTTTCAGCTCAATAGGTACAAGTTTGTTCTAGGTCTTATCTAGACATGATATTAGGCTCAACATACTATATAAACATGTTCAAATCAGTCACATAAGGTTCCCACAGAAATCGTTAATAACAAGATTTAGATTAAGCAC
Organism: Stephania cephalantha; assembly: GCA_039657325.1. Lineage (NCBI taxonomy): Eukaryota > Viridiplantae > Streptophyta > Magnoliopsida > Ranunculales > Menispermaceae > Stephania > Stephania cephalantha. The sequence continues at coordinate 6,309,614 of CM077578.1, read as the reverse complement.
AAATAGTGTAGGGAAAGATGTAATCTTACAACCCAAGATGTGAAGATGATTTAGATCGATTTGGACAACATGTTGAGGACTCTAGAACACCTCTTTTTGCCTCACTTGGTTTGCGTAAGATCAACCCTCAAAGCCCTCAAGTGAATATGTGTGTTTGACCTTCCTTATGTGCTATAACTTCATTTTTATTGCTCTTTTTTCTATTTGTGAATTATTAGGATCAAAAGCATGTTCAAAGTGTTTATATGGTTCTTTCCATACCCTTTTTACTGTTTGTAGCCATTGTAGTGATTCAAGGGTTTAGAAAAATCCACCAATTCAAATTAAAAGTGCAGATGTTTCACTTTTAAAAAGTTGTCCGAAAAGCTATTAGCGAGCTAGATTCTGCAGTTAGCACGCTAATCTCTCAGTTAGCGCGCTAACAAATCTCATTAACGCGCTAACCAGCAGGGGCCTGAAAATAAATATTTTCAACCATCGAGTTAGTGACCCCTATCGCATCCTTGACCCTACCAAACCTCTTAAAACATGTTAGACATGTTTATTATGGGTCATTATTTAGGTGGTCCAGATGTTTTCACAAACCCTGAAAATGGAAAATCTCGGTTTCATGAAGTGCACAGGGGCTTTTCTGCAAATAGTTTTAAAATGAATCGAAAACTTGTCTAAACTGATACCGGTGCATCCAAATCAAAACCAACAATATGCACACCTCAAGTTCATGTCATACATTTCATTTGCATGATTTAAAACGTTTTATAACTCACGGATTGCAAAATCATGAAATGCATGAATTTAAGTTTTTGAAAACATGAAATTTGTGAAATGCATGAATCTAATGCATTTGGCTCATGTAGTTGAACTTCTTATACCTTAAAATTGATGTACAAAGCTCCATATATGTTTTCCCGTGCCTTTCCTGGCCTTGATCAAATTACGAGCTCTTCAAGTCTTATTTCTTCCATTTTATCTATTCCATTTGAACTCGAATTCGTTGGTAACCTTTGAACTTGTTCTAACAATGATGGATTGTGCTGAAATACTTGACAAACATCTTAGTATCATTTCACGTTGTTTGTTGCCATCAAAATCTGGAGACGGAGTCTAAGAGACGAAACACTTAGTCCAACAATCTCCCCTTTTTAATGATAACAAACAACCGTGAACTTGACAAACAAACATAGTCATTAAAAGCATATCAAGATCATAATGGTCAAGTTCAGCGGATATAATTCTCCCCTTTTGATAACATTAAAATGTGGGTACAAACTCTCCCCTATCAATAGGCATCAAGATGAATACAAGAGAGCAAAGACAATTCATCCATTCGGGCAATTTTAAAAAAACACATGGAGTGGGAGTCAAAGGAAATGCCATTCATTTATAGAAAATGAGTCAAAGATATACAACATTCACGACATTACATGCTAGAAAAAATGAAATATAAGATAATGTAGCACAAATATAAATCGACATGGACATGAGTTAAAATTTTATATTTGATGTTCAAGAATGAACTCATACTCATACAATAACCAAGATACTCCCCTTAACATGATCAAACTAAAGCTCCCCAAAACATATGCAACTAAGTTCCCTAAGGCAAAAAGAATGGTTATGGGGACAACATGATTAGTGCCCTAGATTCAGAAGTTAGCGCGCTAATAGTCAGACCTAGTGCGCTAATTGCTCTTTGGAATTGTCGAAATTAGATTTTTGAGTTTTTGGAGGACAACTCCGATTCACCTCATACTTCATGGACACTTCACTAACAACATATAAAAAGGGTTGGAAGAGCTCAAACAAGTGTAGAAGGTCCGATTCACGAATCATGCCTAATTCTCACCAAATCTTGGAAAATTGATATCTAGGCAATGGCTTGGTGAATATATCAACTAGTTGATCCTCAGTGGACACATGGATTAGTTTAACGTTGCCCTTTTGGATATGGTCGGGAAGGAAGTGGTGTCTACTCTCAATGTGTTTTGTACATGAGTGTAACACCAAATTTTTCGATATGTTGATGCACTTGTGTTATCACAATATATTTCAACACAACCAACTTGAATTTGGTAGTCCTCAATTTGTTGTTTCATGTACAATACTTGAGCACAACAACTTCTGGAAGCCACATACTCGGCTTCGGCGGTGGAAAAAGCAACGAAATTTTGCTTTTTGCTAAGCCGTAATCTAAGTGAATTTCCTAGCAAATGAAAAAATCTAGAAGTGCTTTTCCTATCAACTAGACTCCCCATATAGTTGGAATCAACAAAGCTTCGGAGTTTGAAACTCTTAGCCTTGTTGAACCACAATCTTAAGTCTTGTGTCCCACTAAGATAACGAAATATACGCTTGACACATTACAAATGAGATTCCTTATGTTTGGATTGAAATCTAGCACTTAAACACACAATAAATATAATATTGGGCCTACTAGCGGTCAAGTATAGGAGACTACTAATCATGTCACGGTAAAGTTTAGGATCTATGAATTTTTCTAGTTGATCTTTGTCTATTTTGACGGTGGAGCTACTGGGAGTGGCACATGCTTTCAAATTTTCAAATTTGAATTTCCTAAGCATGTCCCTCACATACTTCATTTGATTTATAAAAATCCTATGATTAGATTGCTTAATTTGCACGCCTAAGAAGTATGTTAGTTCACTCATCTGCTCATTTCAAACTCACATGTCATCAAAGATGAGAATTCTTCACATAAATGCTTGTTTGACGACTCAAAAATGATATCACCTACATAGATTTAAAATAGGAGCATATTATCATTTTTGATCAACATGAACAATGTAGGATCTAATAAACCCTTTGTTAAGAAGGAGTGCACATAGCCTATCATACCAAGCTCTAGGAACTTGTCTCAATCATACAATGCCTTTTAAAGACGATAAACATGACTTGAGTTAGCTTGGTCTTCAAAATCCGATTATTGGTCTAGATATACCTTTTCATTAATGAAGCCATTTATAAATGCACGTTTGATGTCCATTTGGTCTATTAAGGACCATTGTAGCAAGCATAAGTAAGTAACATTCGAGTTGCTTTTATTCTTGCTTTCGGTGCTAAGGCTTCTTCATAATCAATTCCTTTCTCTTGATTGTAGTCTTGTGCAACCCACCTATCCTTATTTCACACTTTCTCCCTTCTCATTATTTTAGTTTCTAAAGACATATTTTGGTTCCTATGATTGTTTGGTACTTAGATCTAAGAACTAGATCCACACCATGTTCCTTACAATGTGTCCTAAACTCGAATTCACTTCAAACACTTAAGTTAGACTTAATTCTCACATACCAATCTAACACCTAGTTTCACTCATGTTCTAAAGTGAATCTAATTCACTCTATGTATCATGGACTTTGGTACCCAAATTTTTTTGGATTTGGTAGACTTAGCTTCTAGGAGTGTTTCTTTTGGTACTCATGCCTTAATGTGAGGCTTGACTCTAAAATAAGTCCTATTTGGTTTATGCACTGATTTAAACTTGTAAAACCTCCTAGACTTTCCTAGTTGAGCTTCTAAGTGTAGACACTTATATTTCTCTATGCTAAGCTCTAATTTCACATTCTCCTTCTCATTAGTGACATTTGTTCCCAACGTTGTCCATTCATCTAATCTCTCTTGAAGAAGTTGATCTTGACTCTTTAAGGTCATGTTCTCTTCAATAATGCTCTCATTCTTTTCAAGACTCTTTTTAAATGTGCATTGAAGAGTCATCGACTCATCTAATGCAAGTTGAATCATGTTCTTGAGGTTCTCATTCTCTTTCATGAGATTGTCCAAGTCTAGTTCAAGCTTCTTACTCGAAGTGGACAATTCATCAAAAAATGAATCATGAAGGCAATCAATGTTAGTAAATGAATCAACAATAAATTCCCCTTTATGAGCATGAGAGTGCATAGACCTATCATCATCATTATTTGGCACATAAGAATCCATAGGTCTAAAATCTTCATGCATGTAAGCATCTTTATCATCAACATGTGTAGTAATGTGAATTTGTTCATCATGAAGAGATAAAGGAGTAAGATAGTCACTAGATGGCAATAAATCATCACACTTGCTTGAATATAATGAGACGTGAGAATCATGACTATGAGTACAAATTTCTTCTAATCTTCTCGATATCTCCCTAGATGAAGTGCATGAAGAAAGTCTAGTCTTAATGTCACTAGGAATGCTAGAAAGAAGAATATGTCTAATTTCATCATCGAGTCTCACTAGCCTTTTTTCTTCCCTATTCCATTTTTCTTTGGCTTAGGCACTTCAACATCATTCAGTACTCTAACCGGAGTGTATGGACCATTTCTAAAATGCCCCACATCTCATGTAATTGGGCTCTAAGGTATGTTCTAAACCTAATCCTCCAACTCCTAAAAACAAAATCCCTAAGCATAGGTGGAATCGTAGCATCAACACCGAAAGTCATGGCCATTGATCTTTAGCTCTAGGATATAAATCTAAATATTAAGAGCACCTACTCTGATACCAATTGAAGGTCACCCAAGAGGGAGGTGAATCAGGTGTGATGGCCAAATTAAACTTTTTACAACTTTCTTTGCTAATCTCCTAAGTTCACTTCAAAAGTTTATTTAAATGAGCGCGTATATTAGTGATTGCAATAGTGATGTAGCAGAATGGTTCAAGTAAGTGAAATGTTATACTAGGAGAAGGGGGTAGAAAAGATGGGAGTACACAATTGATTTATAGTGGTTCGATCCCTCGGATCTGCATCCACTACCTAACCACCCCGGTTAGGATTTTGAACCAACACTTATATTCAAATAAGTGAATAACCCTAAGTCGGCAAGCTTAGTGTGCCTAGTCACCACTAGCTCTTTAACACTTGCCTTACCGCAATAAGGACTTTTACAACCACCTGGTCTCAACTAGGAATTTGACTTGCCTAGATGCAACTAGGACTTTACCTTGCATATTTCCTGATAGGCTTACAATCTCTCCTATATACCAATAGGACTTATAACTTGGTCTATTCACCAATAGACCTTACATGCTTTACAAATTAAGAATGATTTGTCTCTTACAATAAGTAAAGCGGCATAAGATGTTCTCCTCTCACAAGCCAAATGTAATCCTAAGATGAAGTAATGCAAGTGAGACTTTGCCAATTGAGATGCCTTGTAAATCAACTTTTATTGGCTGACTCTCAATATTGAAACCAACAAAGAAGAGTATAGATTAAGCTCAAGTTGGTTCCAAAGAATTGCTAATTGATGCACAAATGCAAAACGCAAGTTTAAGCTCAAGTTGTGCAATCAATATCTAGGGTCACAAATAGATTAATATTAAGAATGAAACCCTTGTGAGTATGTTGTCAAAACACCATAAACATGAAACCAAACAAACAAATATAAATTAAGCATAATTAGGTTTCAAGTCAATTCAATGCACACATGAAAGATCACGATTAAGCTTAAGTAGTGCAACCAAAATCTCGGGTCTCAAATAGATAAAGTTTAAGAACAAAAACCCTTGTAAATATGTTGTTAAAACAACATAAGCATGAAACCAAAAACGCGAATATAGATTAGGCACAATTGGGTTTCAAGTCAATTCGATGCACTATGAGAAATCGCAATTAAGCTCAAGTAAATGCACTCTCAAATTTGGGTTTAACAAAAATTAAGATTAAGTTCAAATCCCCTTTTTGGTGGTGTCACACGTACACTTCAAAAAAAATAGTCACTATAAGAATAGGTTGGGCTTTATATGTTTTTCAATTTTAGCATACAAAAGTGATTCAAATTTCGGATCAATAGGTGCAAGTTTGTTGTAGGTCTTATCTAGACATGATATTATGCTCAACACACTATATAAACATGTTTAAATCAGTCACATAAGGTTCCCACACAAATCGTTAACAAAAAGATTTAGATTAAATACAAATAGTGTAGGGAAAGATGTAATCTTACAACCCAAAATGTGAAGATGATTTAGATCGATTTGGACATCGTGTTGAGGACTCTAGAACACCTCTTTTTGCATCACTTGGTTTGCATAGATTAGCCCTCAAAGCCCTCAAGTGAGTGTGTGTTTGACCTTCACCCTTTTGTGCTAGAACTCCATTTTTATTGCTCTTTTGTGTATTTTTGAATTATTAGGATCAAAAGCATGTTCAAAGTTTTATAGGGTTCTTTCCATACCTTTTTTACTGTTTGTAGCAGTTGTACTGATCAAAGGGTCCAGAACAATCCACCAATTCAAATTAAAGGTGTAGATGTTTCACTTTTAAAAAGCTATCAAAAAAGCTATTAACGCGCTAGATTCTGAAGTTAGCGCGCTAACGAATCTCTTTAGCGCGCTAACCAGCAAGGGCCTTAAAATAAATATTTTCAGCCCTTTAGTTAGCGACCCCCTATCGCATCCTTGACCCTACCAAACCTCTTAAAACATGTTAGACATGTTTATTATGGGTCATAAAACCCATTTGGATGGTCCGGATGTTTTCACAAACCCCGAAAATGGAAAACCCCAATTTCATGAAGTGCACAGGGGCTTTTCTACAAATAGTTTTAAAGTGAACCGAAAACTTGTCTGAACTGATACCGGTGAATCCAAAATCAAAACCAACAATATGCACACCTCAAGTTCATGCCATACAATTCGTTTTCATGATTTAAAACGTTTTATAACTCACGATTGCAAAATCATGAAATGCGTGAATTTAAGTTCTCAAAAACATGAAATTTGTGAAATGCATGGATCTAATGCATTTGGCTCATGTAGTTGAACTTCTTATACCTTACAATTGATGTATATAGCTCTATATATGCTTTTCGGTGCCTTTCCTTGCCTTGATCAAATTACGAGCTCTTCAAGTCTTATTTCTTCCATTTTATCCATTTCATTTGAACTCGTATTAGTTGGTAACCTTTGAACTTGTGAGTTCTAACAATGATGGATTGCGCTGAAATACTTGACAAACGTGTTAGTACCATTTCACGTTGTTTGTTGTCATCAAAATCTCAGGTCGGAGTCTAAGTGATGAAACACTTAGTCCAACACACTTTTCCTTGAGGACGATATCCGTAATCGACATTAGTTGATCACATTATTACTACAATCGAGCCGTTATACTTGCGACCATGATCACTATACGATCTCAATTCACTTTGATTTTGCGACGAAATACCATGTAATACACACACTAGGCATTCACCAATGAAAAATAACATTGACCTAGTGATTTATTTTTTCGCTGATCCGAGACCTAACCCAAAACATGTGTCGTTATTAAGGCCTACTAATCTCGTAATTTATTCCTAATACATATTTATTAGAATCAGGGATTTCACATCTTCTAATGAAGAGTCCGACTGTTCTATGCCTTAGTGAAATGAAAATGTGTCTTTCATCATACAAAAATCAATCATGGGTACCATTCTGCTACGGTAATGCGAATTTAATAGTTCATTCACACATTACAACCCCAATAAACCAAAACAATAGAAACCAATTGAACCTAACTTAACACGCCGTAATGTCAAGCAATAAGTAACATAACAGGAACCAACTGACCCTAACCCTGCCTTAATGTCAACCAGTAGGTAACACAATGCTAAACCTAGTAACAACGAATGTGTACAAATCTTGACTAAGTGTAAATGAATGTTCTCATAATAAATTAATATATGTATTAGTGACATGTAACAAATGTGCTACAAAACCCCATCCGTACTGCAAGTATAAAAATCCCCATTACCCTAAGAACATTAAAAGTATCAACTGAGCATGCTTCCAATTGGGATTTCTTACGAGAATGATTGGGGTGACCCACTTTGAACACTATTTAGGCACACATTTATTGATGTCCCTTGTGTTCGATTGATGTTTGTGTGCACAAAATCGATATGTAATTAAAGGACATATATAATTAAGTGCGTAGTCAAAGTGGGTCGATATCACCCATAGCATATTCTTAGCTTTAATGAAATTCTCACGCAAATAACTCAAAGTATTGCCACAGTATCAACTAGTTTGGAATTTGTACTTAAACTAACCACGCACGTAAATCTTCAATACTCTCTGTGATAGACGAGTACAATTCATAACCTCTTGTTAATTATATTCAATTCGAGGTAGTATGATTATCAAAAACAATCTCGCGCTTCTTGTAGATTTTTTTATCAAAAAAAAAGCAAATTTCAAGTTAATGAAATGTGATAAAATATTTTATCTCTAGAAAACGAAATTTAAAATTTTTAAATCATCCTAAACAATAAAAAAGAGAAGAAATCCGAGGAGGTTCATCAAAAGAAATATTAATAGAAAATTAAATAAATAGATACTTAGATACTCGAGACTTTTTTTTTTGAATGTAACAGATACTTGCACTTAGATGTGCATTATTCAATTAAGGTGGGGTTGGCGGTAGTGATGGGCAAGACCATTTCAAAAAATTGTTCTCCTCATACAAAAAAAAAAAAAAAAAAAAAAAAAAAAAAAAAAAAAAAAAAAAAAAAAAAAATCTTATAAATTAGTAGTTTTGAATTTGAAATTTGTGGTGGCTATGGTGGGGTCGCCATCTCTCACAAGTCTAATTCGTGGAAGATATGGTGAGGCCCATGTTGGATTCCACGAAGTGACACTCCCTGTCCCTACTTTGCTTACGTGACACCTGTGTCCTTTTCTTCCTATTCTTCTGATGGGTCGCTCCTTGCCATCGATCGTTGCTCTTGTTGCCGCTGCTGTGTCGGCACAACATTTATTTTAATTTTCTTTTTTGATAATTACAGGCGATTGTATTTTTCTCGGCACCTCTTTATTTCGATTTAACTAATTTTATAAAAGTAATTAATTAGGCATCCCAACCTCATAAGCTAGAGAGAAGTGCTAAAATGATAATGATATATCATATCGCAGGATACATCGGCTCACAAAAATCGTTCATGTGCGCTTCGAGATATGAGCATACACAAATTTCGATGCATAACATATAGGTTGAGGCTGCATGGACGGCTTCAATGAGCCAATGTACTTGTCTTGGATGCGACATTGTTGTTGTCATTCTAATATTTTTTTAAGCCATATATATGAGAAATTAAGGCTATCAAGAATCGAACTCACGCATATCTCTTTTCTACTGTGACATCATAAAAGTTCAGGTGAGGTTCCTCTTCCTCTGCGTATAGATATGTATGCACACGCGTGTACTCCTAAGAATGGCTTCTCTTGTGTTGTGTTAACCGGGTACGGTTGGATTCTCACCCCAAGCATGTAAAGTGGAAGATTTTTTTGTAAGTATTAATTAAATTATACTTATCATATGTGATCCATGTGGGCCCCACACATTACAAGTGTCAAATTCTGATTAAAGATAACGGTTGATGGGCGGTTATCTTTTGGGAAATTAAACAACGCAGTTTGATCCCCAATTCTATTTTCTTGAAGTTTTGACTCCGAACACCGCGGATTTGGAAGATCAAGTTTAACAAATAACAACAATGGCTGGAGGTAAATCCTTATTATTTATTTCCGCATTATGACTTACAGTTGGTATCAGAGCTTCAATGCCTCTGCCTTGTTGTTTGTTCTTCTATTCATGTTTTGGAGTGTCTTGATAGTGCCGATTTGTGTATATTTTCGGCACTTATTTGCGAAATCGATTTCCAAAATCCGAAAACTAATTTTGAGTTTCGGTAATATTTCAAATACCTATTCGTGATTATCGATCAATAGTAGAGAGGCATGAATTTTATCATGACCATATTCCTCTAATTTGTACTTATCTTTTTGTACATATGTATACATATAAGGAATTCTAGTGTGATACATACACGTACAAAGTTTTGATTGATTAAAAATAGGTGGTTTGATTTCTTTATCTCATTCCCATTAATTTAGGGATAGATTGACCGATCGTAAACACACGTTTATTAATGTGTTGTGTTTGCTGAATTTGCCTCGCGATTTCAAAATTGAAATTTGCTGCATACATACAATGTACACCTCATCCTTTAATGACAATGCATACGTGAATAAAAAAAAAAGGATTTATAGGGATGGATTAAAATGCATGAAGACACGTTAATGCAAATACACGTATCTATGTGTGTAATCTTGACCATATCATGAACATATATTTAATCCAATACCACTGTGCATGTTATATTTGTGTGTCCATGCTATATACATGATAAGTAACCTCATAATATATACTATTTGGAAACAACAACAAATAATAGGTTACTTTACTGTCATGTTATGTATAATTTGAATTTAAATGTATATTGAGAAAGATTGTCTTATTTGGGACTTTAGGCACATTACTTAATATGTTATTATGTGACATGAAGTAGATATGCATATATATGTACATAATTTGTTAGTATTGCTTAAATAAGGATGCAATACATTAAGAAATTCATTGACTAAAATGTAGGATAATCCATGTATGTGAAATTTCGAATAATGTTAGAGTAGCCACAACATCTACATTATGAGAAATTATTTAATTAATTATAGGATCATTCATGCATTTGTTGTAATTGTTTATATGGTTATGGTAAAATTCATCCCACATGATATTTTATTATATTCATATAATTAATTAGAATAGAATATCAAATTGTATTTTCATAATTTACCCACAGGAATTGAGAAAAGGAAAATAATTTGATAGTTTTATTATATGGTTAATGAATCTTATTGAGTAAACACATTAGCCCACATGCATATTTTTATGTCACTTGATTTATTCTTTTTATTATGTTTGCATTGGCAAAACATATTATTTGTAGTCTCGATTTGGTGTTAAGCATGTATTTATTTATTTAATATATGCAGCTACTCATATACCCGTCTTAGGTTCTGGGTTAAGGTTTGAGATCCCGTCTCTTGATGGAGAGAATTACAGGGTATGGAAGGAGAGAATATTCCTTCATTTGGGAGTAATGGATATGGATTTTGCCATACGTAAGGATGAACCACCGGCAATCACCGAGACTAGCCTTCATGAAGCGGTTGATCTCTATGAAAAATGGGAGAGATCTAACCGCATTTGTGTTATGTTCATTAAAACGAACACAAACGAACATAACAGCTAGTATTCGGGGTATGGTGGAGAAGTATGATAAGGTTCATCCATTGCTTAAGGCCATTGAGGATCAGTTTCAGACATCTGATAAGGCATTGGCCAGTACAATAATCATGCAATTCTCATCATTCCGGATGACCGGAGTTAAGGGTGTGCGAGAGCACGTCATGCGGATGAGGGACATAGCGGCCCGGCTCTAAACACTCGAGGTTGATATGTCTGAGAGTTTCTTAGTCTACTACATTTTGAACACACTCCCTCCTCAGTATGCACCCTTTAAGATCTCTCATTACACACATATAGATAAATGGTCGATCAACGAGTTGACGACCATGTGTGTTCAGGAGGAGGGTAGACTGATTATGGAGCAAGGAGAGAGTAGTGTACTGTTGGTGACGGACAAGAAGAAAGACAGGAAAGCTGACTGGAAGGGGAAAACAAAAATGCAACTCCATGGTGGAATTGTAAAGAAAGAATCCAAGTGTTTCTTCTTTAAAAAGAAGGGACACATGAAAAAGGATTGCATCAAATTCCAACAGTGGCTTCAAAAGAAAGGTATATCAATTTCACATGTTTGTTTTGAATCTAATATGGCTGATACCTTAAGTGACGCTTGGTGGATTGACTCTGGTTCTTCAATCCATGTTTCCAATAAATTGCAGGATATGACAAATCTGCGGAAACCAGCGGGAAGTGAGTTGAGCATTTATTCAGGAAATAAAATGTGCTCACATGTGGAGCTGTTGGGACATGCATGTTAAAGTTGTCTAGTGGCTTTATTTTGAATTTGGACAATATTTTCTATGTACCTGGTTTTTCCAGAAACTTGATTTCAATTTCATAGTTGTTGTATTTGGGATTTTGCTTCAACTTTTCTGGAACATGTTTTGATTTATTAAATCAAATGTCGTTGGACATGGTACTTTATTGAATGATTTATTTTGTTTGAATTTGGAAAATAATGTCACTGCTATGCATGTTACTAGTTTGAAAAGAAGTGTCATGAATGATGATTCGTCTATGTTATAACATCGAAAATTGTGACACATCTCCAAGGACCGAATCAAAAGATTGGTAAATGATGGAGTACTAAGTGCACTTGACTTTGCTGATTTTGAGATTTGTGTGAACTACATAAAGGGAAAGCAGACTAAAGTATCCAAAAAGGTGCTCATAGAAGTTCTTCATTATTGGAAATCATCCATGCCGACATATGTTGTCCAGATATGGACATTAAGACTGGTCGAAAATATTTTATCTCCTTTATTGATGATTTCTCACGTTTCATGTATGTCTACTTGCTTCATCAAAAAAATGAAGCATTGGATGCCTTTAAAGTTTTCAAGGCTGAAGTAGAGAAACAAAGTGGGAAACAAATTAAGATTGTTAGATCTGACAGAGAAGGTGAATATTATGGTAGATACACTGAGGATGGACAATCATTTGGTCCATTTTCTAAGTTTCTTCAAGAGCAAGGAATGGTTCCTCAATACACTAATCCAGGTTCTCCTAGTGAGAATGGTGTAGCAGAAAGAAGAAATCGGACCTTGATGGATATGGTTAGGAGTATGCGTAGTAATGCAACCCACCTATCTCTTTGTGGAGTGAAGCTCTTAAAATGACAGTGTATATATTAAACAGGGTTCCAACTAAGGGTGTTTCAAAAACGCCATTTGAGTTAATGAAAGGTTGGAAACCTATTTTGCGACATATACGCATTTGGGGATGCCCGTGTGAAGTGATAATCTATAATCCACATGAAAAGAAGTTGGATCATAGGACCATTAGCGGGTATTTCATTGGATATGCCGAGAGGTCTAAAGGATATCGCTTCTATTGTCCTTCTCATAGCACTAGAATTGTGGAATCTAGAAACGCAAAATTTCTAGAGAATGACATGATTAGTGAGAGGGATCATTTTCAGGATAATGTTCCTAAAAGGGTTCATTTTGATGATATTTCTTGTACATCAAGTAGTCATATGTATGTCATTCCAAGTTATGCTCGAGTTCCATTAAGAATTGAGGAACAACGAGTGCAAACTCCACAAATTGTTGACAATACTCCAATAGATCAAGTTGTTCATGAAGAACCAAAAATGGTAGAACGACCACTTGTTCATGAAGAACTTGAAATGGTAGAGTAACCAATTGTTCACGAAGTACCTCAACTAAATGAACAAGTTGATCAACATAATCTTCAAGAAAATGTTGCTGCAATATTAAGAAGATCTACTAGAGTTAAAAGATTAGCAATACCTAGTGATTTCATTGTTTATCTGCAAGAATTGGACTATAATGTCGGAGCCGAGAGTGATCCCGAATCGTTTTCACAAGCCATGAATTATGCTGAATCCGAATAATGGCATAATGCTATGATTGATGAAATGAATTCTATGTCATCTAATGATGTTTGGGACCTTGTTGAGTTGCCTAAAGGAGCCAAGGATATTGGTTGTAAATGAGTCTTTAAGACTAAAAATGACTCATTAGGCAACATTGAGAGATACAAGGCTAGACTTGTTGCAAAAGGATTCACACGTAAGAAGATTCACATAGAAGGATTCTCCTGTATCTAAGAAAGATTCTTTTCTCATAATTTTGGCTTTGGTTTCACATTTTGATTTTAATTTGCAACAAATGGATGTGAAAATCGGATTTCTTAATGGTCAACTAGAGGAAGAGGTTTACATGAATCAACTAGAAGGATTTTCCTCTATTGGCAATGAGAATTTGGTTTGCAAGCCTAAGAAATCTATATATGGATTGAAACAAGCCTCCCGACAGTGGTATTTGAAGTTTCATGATGTTATCTCTTCATTTGGTTTTGTTGAGAATATTATGGATAATTGTATATAACAGAAGGTTAGTGGGAGCAAACTTTATTTTCTCATTCTATATGTGGATGACATTTTACTTGCAACAAATGATAAGGGTATGTTTCATGAAGTGAAACAATTCATTTCTAATAGTTTTGATATGAAAGACATGAGAGATGTATCCTATGTCATTGGCATTAAGATCCATAGAGACAGGATATGTTGTATTCTTGGTATGTCTCAGAAGCCTATATCAACAAAGTTTTGGAAATATTCAGAATGAAGGACTATTCACCTAGTGTAGCTCCCATTGTGAAGGGTGATAAGTTCAGTTTGAACCAATCCCCCAAAAATGATCTCGAGCGGGAACAAATGCTCAATATCCCTTATGCTTCAACCGTTGGAAGCTTGATGTATGCTCAGGTGTGCACAAGACCTGACATAGCATTTGCAGTTGGGATGTTATGAATATATCAGAGTAACCCGGGTATGGACCACTGAAGAGCTGCAAAGAAGGTTATGAGATACCTTCGTGGGACAAATGACTACATGCTTACATATAGACGAACTGATACTTTGGAAGTCACTGGCTACTCAGATTCAGACTTTGTCGGTTGCATTGATTCATGTAAATAAGCATTGGGATTTATTTTCATGGTAGTTGGTGGAGCTGCATCATGGAGAAGCGCAAATCAAACATTGATTGCTACTTCCACTATGAAGGTTGAGTTCGTTTCTTGTTTTGAGGCTACTTCTCAAGGTGTTTGGCTAAAGAGTCTCATTTATGGGCTTAGAATCATGGATTCTATCTCTAAGCCATTGAAAATGCATTGTGATAATTCAGCTGCTATTTTTATGGCTAAGAACAACAAAAGTGGGAGTTGAAGCAAGCACATCAACATTAAGTATTTAGCCATAAGGGAACGTGTTAAGGACAAAACAGTGGTCATTGAGCAAATTAGCATTTAATTAATGATTGCGGATCCTTTAACTAAAGGCATGCCACCAATGAAGTTTAAGGATCATGTTGATAGGATGAGACTTAAGTCCATTATGTGATTATCATTGTAAGAATGATGTTTGTTGGAACTCTTTTGAGATATTTCTTTACTTATGTATTGTGTATATATTCATGTTCTATTTGATTTGGGAAATATCATTAAGTTTGGACCAAGAATAAACATGAGGTTTATTCATTAAGTTATGACAATATGTTAATAAATTTAATGCATTGTGATACATAGAAGATATTACTCACTTGATAGAGGACCTATCACCATGATTCATGCATTTTATTTCTTAATTTTGGTGCTAATGTGTATATGGATCAAGTGGGAGAATGTAAGTATTAATTAAATTATACTTATCATAAGTGATCCATGTGGGCCCCACACATTACAAGTGTCAAATTCTGATTAAAGATAACGGTTGATGGGCGGTTATCTTTTGGGAAATTAAACAACGCAGTTTGGTCCCCAATTCCATTCTCTTGATGTTTTGATGCCGAACACCATTAAGGAGATGAGAATAAGGATTTGGAAGATCAAGCTTAACAAATAACAACAATGGCTTGAGGTAAATCCTTATTACTTATTTCTGCACTATGACTTACATTTTTTTTTTTTTTTTTTTTGGTAAATAGATTTCTTGCTTTTAAGGAAGATGATAGAGTAATCCATTTTGAACACTTTATAATTGGCTTAAGTAGGTGCGTAGCCGTGCGATACACTTCGAGGTGTATACATAACTTCACATCAAAATATGCGCTCACACTCCTCGAGAATATATCGCATGAATGTACATTCCCATAGGCCCACTAAATGCTCAAAATGGGTGTTCAAAGTGAGTTACAAAAACATTTTCCTTTAATATATATATCCAAAAGTGCGCTATGTTGAAATTGACCTATTTGTTAATTTTAGGTATGCATGTCAGTGTTGTCCTACAGTAGTAAAAAACTAATAAGGTGGAAGTGATGTCTAACGTGAATGTCAAGCCGAACGGACGATGTGGACCCGAACTTCAAAAGCTTCAGTTTAATTTTTTTTCTCATGAAAGCTTCAGTTTAATTAATTAAGAATCTATATATGGAAGTAACACTAGAACAAATTTGACTTTTGATAGAGGTTTTGAACCTCTATGAAAGACTTTTCATAGAGGTTTTTGACCTCTATGAAAAGTGTTATCTTTTAAGGCGTTATCGTATCTTCAAAGCTTACATAGGGGTTTCAAACCTCTATCAAATCTTGGCTATTTCATAGGGGTTTGAAACCTCTATAATATCTTCAGAGGCTTACATAGGGGTTTCAAACCCCTATCAATTGTAGTGATTTCATAGGGGTTTGAAACCTCTATATTATCGTCAAAGGCTTACATAGGGGTTTCAAACCCCTATCAAATGTAATTTAAAAAAAATAATAGCTGAAAATGCCCAGAATTAATTTCCATTTCCATTTTCAATTGAAAATATACAAATTTACATTCCACTCGCAATATTATTATTCCATTCAATCAACAATGTAAAGTTTGAACAAACATTCTTGCCATTCCAAAATCAGAAATCTTTTGATTCATCTCCGCGTCTTAGCAGAACATTACTTGCTTTAAGGTCTCTATGAACAATTCTTAATCTGGAGTCTTGATGAAGATATAAAACTCCTCTAGCAATCCCAAGAGTTATGTCACGACGCATTGCCCAATTCAATGATGTGCTTCTACTTTGATCTGCGTATAAATTTTGCTCAAGTTACTAAGTACATAATATATAGTTTGTAGCAAACATTGAAAAGTAAATAATATTCATGGAAGCATATACCGAAGAGAAGAAAGTCCATGCATACCTGCAATGCTCCTACAAATGAAGCAGCAAGAAGAAGAGGATCAATATAGCCATTGTGTATGTTAGAAGTAGATCGCCTCCAATAACTGGATCCCGCCAAACCAAACTTCAAATAAACAAATTGGAAAACAATCTAGACTAGACAATATGATGTGGTGCAACATTTTAGTTACTAGGTAGAAACTCAACATAACGTCAAGAACACAATGCAATTAAAATTTGGCATTACCCTGGATGCACCACATAACCAAGAATAGAGGCAAGCACAGTGTATTGTCTGCAAGGTGAGGCAACTAAAGCAAATGTAAGCCCCGCTAAATATGCTTGCACACCTTCAAAAGTTGTATAACAAGAGTTAGAACAATGATAAAATCATGAAAATATTTTAATAATTGGATAAAATAATTAAATTAGAACAAAGGCAACCCAATCGATAAAAGATGCAACGATTACTTGAAGGCAAGTTAGGCATGGCGGATGAGGATCAAAGTTGTTGAAAAGTGAGGAAAGCTTGCAATTCAACTACCTGCAACAACAAAAAACCTCCATGAATTCATCGAAAGCTATTTGCAATACATGATTTTCTCTTGCTATGTAGTTATAGATTATGAAGGCAATTAATACGTTTTCAGTCAAGCTATTTACTTGGGAACTATTATGATTTCTACAGAGCATTATAAACTAAGCTCATACGTTTTCAGTCAAGCTATCATATATACCAATTAATACCAACATGGCAACAATGACACCAATTCAATCTAAAAAAGAACAACAAGTCACTCAAAATTGTAGTTATATAACCACAAGTTTCACACAAGTCTAGCAAGTTCAAGATCTCTTAAAGAATTAGCAATCCTTAATTCATATAGCAACACCTAATAAACTGATCGCATTTTAAGGATGTACTTGAGATTGGAACATTTGAACAGCAAAGAGACATGAAACTTAACTCCTAATTTCTCAGTAATCGACATGATCCTCCGATACAAACTCATCGATCGATCCCATTGAGTTCATGATCCCAAATTTGCCTTTTTTTTTTTTTTTTTTTTTTTTTTTTTTTTTTTTTCGTAATCCCACTTCAAATGATTGAAAGAACTTCACTACAAAAGAAGATAAACACCTAATAGAAAATCCTAACAAAGAAGACCCACAACAAAAGGAAGCCAAGAATGATGTTCGAAATTAATGAAGAGCCCAGGGGTATACTTGCATACTCAACTACTCAACTCACCATAGTATTTTCCGGTTAGTAGCGCCCAAATTCCTCTTTTACCAGGGTCCCCATTTTCTTTTCCTCATATCTCGAAAATGAATCAATGTCAATTTAATAATTATTTGGCGTAAAAAAGCAACTTCGAGACAAAATGGCCAATACAAATCATATTACCCGTATGAACGAAAGAACAAGTGAGCGGAAGAATCCACGGTCAATTGAAGATTGGTTCATAATGACATAATCTTCTTGGTTATATCCAGAGTAGCGAGTAATGGCAACAATCGCGTTCTATAATGGATCCAAACAAAGGAGCGACCAAAAAGACCTCGATGCTTCCAAAGTGAAAAAGATTATGCGAAATGGGGAAATTGTTAAGAATGGGTGCTTACAATGCCAAGAGCAACTAAAATGCAAGTGTTCCATGGCACGAGTGGTAACAAGGGGCTTTTGAAGATAGTAGAGAACATATGCCAAGGTATCCTGGGGCAATTCGACAAAACACAAGAGAATGTGAGTAGCATGAATACAAAAATTAGATCAAATTGAAATAACTGCAACATTCCGAAGGTAAGGAAGTAAAACGATCACCATTCGCAACTGGAAGTTGGTAACGTAGATTCCCATTGCTTGCTTGCCCATAGCTGATTGATATGTATTACGAGGAGACTACAAATCGCTGAGCCCCCATTTGAAGATCTCTGAAGGGTAACAAGGCCGGGAAACGATTAGCTGATCTGCTGTCCTTAAGATCACCCATAATTGAATTTTGTAGGCTTGAGCCTATAAAATCCAAGCTTAACCAAAATATGTCTTGCTTGCCACTAGAATTATAAGTAGACACACATAGGCAATTTGGGCTTCAAGAACAAAACTTGTTTAGACCAACAACAGTTCTCTTCTTCTACATTTTTTTATTTTTATTTTTATTTTTATTTTTCGCTAGATCTATCTCTTTATTCATCAGTGAAGCGAGAGGTTGTTTCGATTTTGATTGGACTTTTGACACCAAAGCTCTGCATGTTTACCGATTTCACAAGCTTCTTTATCGGGGTGTTGGCATCTACACTTCCCGATCATGAGACTTTCTGCGATCTGCATCTATGTTCACTTGTGTAAACACACGCATAAAGGGAATAAGAGGAATATAGATTGACTAAATTGAATAAATCAATCACAAGCTTTGTATAAGCAACAATAATAGAAAGAAACCAATAGTACTAAGAAAAAAAACATCTATTATTATTTTTCTCAAGATAGATTCCAAATAGGCTCTCACAAGTACCAAGTCTAAATCACTCGAAAAATTTCCACTAGTCAAGTTTGAAAAGCCTAGACAACGAAAAGCTTTCCAAAATTTCCAAACATCACATAACAAATAGAATCGGTAACCCCCAAATTTGTAACACATCTCAAACTAGTAAATACAATTTGATTGCAAACAACAAAGCCCAAATGACCACAAAAAAGTTTTGAACATAAAACCAAAAACAAGAAGTTGGGAAGAAGAGCATAAGAGGGTACCTTCAATTCTCTATAGTAGTTTCTTGACATCCCGCTTACACCCATCACAATGTATGTTCACTTTGAGAACACAACTCGTAGAAGATCCCCAAAAAACAAAAGTAAAGAAGAAGAAGAAACAAAAAAAAGCAAATAACAAACATGTTAGAAAAATAAAAACCCAAAATTTTTTAGAAGGAAAAGAACACTACCCACCTTTGTAGAGAAAGAGAGAATCTCTAAAAAGACAGAAAGATATGTGTTTGTATATACATATATAAATACATAACAAACAGAGATAGTTAGATGTGTTTGTATATACATATATAGCTTAGTACGAACACTTTTCGCATTATAGAATATACAAATCAGAGGCAGGTAGTTATACCAATACCAATAAAATATTTTCTCTAGACTCGACATGAAATCAAAAACTCTATGGAAAGGAATTTAAGGGGAAAAAAACATTTGCTTTGGAAGTTCCGCTTAAAAGAGTCACAAAGTCATAGTAAAATGTTTTAGAGTCCTAAGCATCAAAACACCTTGCAAAGGTTATATACAATCAATTTCCAAAATACCTTTAAACTCTAGGATTAGTTGGACTTCAAAAAACAATCTACACTCCTACAATCCTACGGTTTTAAATTACCATACTAGTATTAATAAAGTTTCGATATACAAGGCAAGAGAATGTCAAACTTACTTGAAAATTCAGGCATACAAGGTCGATGAATCTCCCGTTGATTTTCCCCAAGTTGAAACTCTCTGTTGCGCCAAAGCGACTTTGACACAATTTTATGAACTCTTAGTACTTCCAATCAAGCGAGTGCACATCGATGCAAAAAGAGACAAAAAAAGTATAAATATTTATAAGGACAATGACTTTCTAAAAATCTTAGTTTGGAAAACCCATACTGATTTTATATGTGGTCATGCGACGCAGCTTTCTGAGTTTACACTGTTGTTCTGCATCAACCTACACCGATTCAAAGACCAACATAACATGGACTTATTCCATCACAATTAAGTGATAATAGACATGAAAATGTAAGAATTTGATGAAGAGCAGTGTCCTTAGTCCACCCTTTTAGATGCTATGTCCATGTTACAAGCATCAACCATATGTTAGAGACACACGCATGTATGTATAGAGAAGTGAGAGCAAAGCAGAATGTATTTAAAGAAACACTAAAGTAAGAAAGCTTAGTCTCATACAAAGCACTTAAAACTAGACAAAATAAGTTCCTTTTCTATATACGAGCGAAAGTAACAGAAAAGAAGATATTGAAACAAATATGAAACATTGAAACTCATCAAGTTTCTAGCACCATCTATACGCTCTTCCCATCATCTGGCAAGCACAAAAAAATTAAATTCAGAGACATAAGATGAGTCAAAAAATAAAACTAAATAGTTGAAATGTACTTTCCTCAAGTGTTAGGTATGAAGACATGTTGTCTTTAACATCATACCGAACCAATGAGCCATCCACTTGGTTAGCGAATTCTCTTTAACATATTAAACTACACCTAAAAGACATTGCTTAATTTCTTCCTATAATGTAAACATACTTGTCCACCTTTGTACAGCTTTGCTGCACATAATATTCAAGTAGCATAGACATAGTTAGGCTTTTAATAAGATTATATGGATTCTTAGATTATGGTGCAATAAGGTTTGGGTTGCAAAAGCAAATAAAAACAAAAACGAGAAGCGAAGTAGTAAAACTGAATTGAGGCTAGAAGGGACAACATAAGTTAAATCATGTATTAAAAACTTTTATAGCTTTTGATGATTTTTTTCTTTTCAATTAGATAACTTAATAGATTCTGAGGAATATCACAGTTCAATAATCTTATTAAAATATGCAAATCTATTCCAACATAAATATTCAAATTCAATAATCAATTAGTTGTAGGCACCTATCATTGTAGTTCAATAATCAATCATAGTTCAATCTATAGAGCAAAAAATTTGCTTGGACTTTCGATCTAGAGCAAATCAATCACCAAAGCCAATTCAACATAGAACCTATGAAATCAACTACATTCATCGCTAATTCAAGTCACAAAACCATTAAAAACAAAATTCAGCTTAACCTAATCAATATAGAGACTTAGAGAGATCAAATCAAGAACCATTTACCATAGAACCATAGAAACAATCTCACCTAACCTAATCAACACAAATGAGATCAGTAAATCGGTCTAGATTATCAAAATTAAACAACATAACCAAATATTCACAGCTTCATCAAATCGAATCGCTAGGGTTTGAGATCGATCGAGACTAACCTTGCGGATTGGACAATTGGTCTTGAGATCGATCGTCCCTGCGAGAGACAATCGATGAGGCGATGAAGGTGAGGACGACAGAGTTGGGGGAGGAGGCGATGATGGTTTGAATCCGAGCTCAGCCACCCCAACAATGGCGATTGCGAGTGAGTGTTGACGACAACGATGACGGACGCGAGTGCGCGAGCGAGGCGAGCGAGACGAGTGAGTGAGAGTGTTTAGGGAGTCGGGCAGCGAGACGAGTGAGTGAGAGTGTTTAGGGCATTTTGTTCTTGGGCCAAAGTTTCTATAGAGGTTTTTTAAACCTCTATGAATTAGTGCTATTAAAAGCCTAATTGTCTAATTCATAGGGGTTAATTAAAACCTCTATCTATTAAGTGTTATTAAAAGCTCAAATTGTCTAATTCATGGGGGTTAATTAAAACCTCTATCTATTAAGTGCTATTAAAAGCTCAAATTGTTCTAGTGTAAATACATAGAAAGCCCAATTAAACGAACCAATAACAAAAAATAAAAAAATAAAAAAATTACGCACTATATGCACGGAGCCTAAAAATTGAAGATTTATAAAAAAAACAACCCAATGATGGAATGCTTGCATGTAACATGTCGTGAAACATCAAGGGAAGCAAATGCATGTGCGCGTGCCTTTTTTAAGTTACAAAAGCATTTTTTATTTTTAAGCTAGAGGTTCATAAACTCCTGTACGTATATCAAATTTTACTATAAGTCGCAATTCGATCTATCTTGAACATTTTTTCCCCTTCAATGTATCGTATTAAAATTGAGATCACTATAGAATGAAACATATATATATATATATATAAATAGAAAGAATAGAAAACTGATTAAATTGAAAGAGACATTAATGCTTCCCTCTATATTGAACGTGACTTAATTATTATTATTATATAACATGCATGTCTTTAATTTGATGTCGTTTGCTTTAACCCATTTAGCGAATAGTTCAATATTTTCAATTATTATTACGTATAGCATGCCAAATTTAAGGAAACCTCCATGCTTGAATCATACATTAATTAGAAGCAAAATCATGTTGAAGCTCCGCCAAACAAGCCCAGAGTGGTGGTTGGCTCGCAAGTTGCGCAGGACCCGCATAGCGAGTGCATTATTATAACGAAGAGATAAATCAAAACAATGCATGCATGGGGCCAACTATTGACTAAATTATATAGGTATACGACAAAATTCATTATTTGGTCCTGAACGTTTTTGATACATAGCATTAATTAAAATAATTTGTATTTTTTTAAGTCTAAATTACTTGATATTTGAACTATTCAAATTATCCGACTACTCGAATTCGCTCTGATAAGTCGCACACCATAAATATGAGTGAGAAGAACTCCCAACATTAGTGCTTCAATTCTCACGGCTCAAATCAAAATCACAACGACCCACTTTCTTTCGCGCTAACCATTCATTAATGAATGATGTACGTCTAGAATTTTCCTACCTGTAATATAACTTACTTTGCTTTCGTACGTTTGTGACCTTAAGTAATTAATCTACTTGTTACACCATTTATTCAATTCCCACAGTAATTAGAAAGTAGTTGAACCCTCTACCCTTTTCACATGTTATGGCTGTGAAGCTACCTCTTAGCAGACAACCCGCAGCCAACTTATACACAAGTCACAAGCCTTTGACTGACAAAGATCATATGAACATATATTTTTTGTGGGATGACAGATGGCATTTGAGGAATAATCCCCCATAGATGGGGCGATGCAGACATGATTACCAGATAATGATAACGCGGCAAATGTCACCTAAAACACAATCAACACAAAACTAAACATGCATTTTTTTAATTAATTTGCTTTCATGCATGCCATGCAATGGAATGAAACAGAAAAGCAAAAAAAAAACATGCGGTCACCATGTTTCCTTCTAATCTTAATTAATCATCATTAAAATCTCTGTTTGTGTCACCCTAAAGCAAAACAACCGCACCATTAAGCACTAATGGTCGTCATAATCAATCATTAATCGATCAGTTAATCGAAATAGCATTTGGTTAATTTTTTTTCAAAAATAATTATGGGTGTTTGAGGCTTTAATATTCGACCCCTTCGCCTTAAGCTCGATTATTCCCACAAGAGTAAACCGACGCTCTTATTGACTCGGAGCACCCTCAAATATATAAACTAATTTCCTACACAATATCGTTCTGTAGCTGCCCAAATCATTAATAGTAATTTTATCCTTAATTCAGGATCACCGATCTCGTGACGTGGCGTCAATGGCAAGAACATAATCCTAACACTCCGCTAAGAGATCGAGATGTATTTTATTTTTGCATGGTGAATGCCTAGTGTGATGTATGTGTTATACTAAACAATCTCTAATGATACAATAGATATGAATAAAACGAGTTTACAAATAACAACGGAATTAAACAACAAATAAAATAATATAACCAGAGGCTTGCACAGAAGCAATATCCTAAGACATAAATTTTTCTAAATTCGGTGATTGGGTTTTCCCATAGAGATCTGCCCCAAGATACAATTGAATGCCCTTTCAAAACAAAGTTCACCAATTTTGAAAGTCTGCCAAACTATTTGCTTCTCTCTCTCTCTCTCTCTCTCTCTCAAGTATTATCTATTTCAAAAATTTTGTGTAGTTTCCAATGTTTTAGTTGTACTTAAATAGAACTTGAAGCACTAGTTTAAAACAAAGGTGACTATCCAAATCCGAAATAATACCCGTTGGTATTTTTTCAACAGTCGCACCAATTAATCATAATAACGAAATTAACTGTCAACAATTAATTTCGAAATTTAAAAATATTTAAGTTTAAAAATAAAAAAATAACTTGATTATGTAAAGCTAACAATCTAAGCCCAAAGCCCAAAGGCCCTATCTTTGACATTAAATTTCAAGTATTATATATGTATACCCTATTACCTAATGTCATTTGTGCACTATCCATTGAGTTTCTCTAAAGCAAAGTTAAAGAGAGGGTATGTGTATATAAAGAGTTTGTAATCTTTTCAAGTGAGCAATGTGGGACTAAATATTTTCTATTCAAACTCCAACAATACGCCACATTTGAACATAAAATATCACTTTATCCCACATTTCGTGTTCAAATTTGGCTTATAAAAATTATAATACACGAAAAGAGAGTAGTATCATGTCATGTTGTCAAAAAAAGTATCTAAAAGACTTGAACTTACCTTAGTAAGACATATTGGATTTACTTAGTGACGTAGTGGATATAAAGGATCTTGAACTGTTCACTTTTTATAGTAGATCATGACTATATGCCTTACGCATGACACGATTATCAAAATTCAGTTTATACGTTTTTGTCCATTTTGGTCCTAAACAGATCCCGTTTTCATGATAAATTTAGAGAATTCAGCCTGTATCGTTCTAGTTAATGCAACCCACATTTACTATCTTATAGGTGAAATTTTTATTAGTCATTAAATGATAAACATATCCTTGCACTTCATCTGAACACATTTCCTATCTTAGGAATGAGCTAATATATGTTCTTCTCTCGAGTTTCATCTAACCAGTTTGCCTATTGAACCAAGTACATGAGATCTCCAATCACCTAGGTTAGGTTTCCACTAAACTTAACTATTTATAGGCTTTAAACTCATTTTCCTTGATAAGAATACGACTTGATTTCTTAGTAAGCCCTTTGTCATAAGATCTGCAATGTTATCATTTGACTTTACATAATCTATGCTAATTACTCCACTTGATAGTAATTGTCTTATAGTGCTATGTTAATGCCTTATATGTCTTAACTTACCATTGTATACATCATTTTTAGCTTTAGCTTATGCTGCCATATTATCACAATACATATTGCTGACACTGGTTTATGCCAGAATGGAATATCTTCTAGGAAGTTTCTTAGTCATTCTACTTATTCGACAGACTTTGTCTAAGACTACAAATCTCGAATCCATTGTCGAACGTGCTATATACGTTCGCTTTGTTGATTTCCAAAAAATCGCAGCTCCTCCCAATGGAAAAATATATCCACTAGTTGACTTAGTTTCAGTATTATCAAAAATCTAATTGGCATCACTATACCCTTCAAGTACTAGCGGATATTTTGTATATTGCAACGCATAGTCTAAAGTATGTTTTAAATACCTTAACACTCTTATCAATGCTTCCCAATGATAATTATTTGGATTGCTTGTATATCTACTAAATATGTTCACTGCATAAGTAATGTCCGGTCTTGTAGAATTTATTAAGTACATCAAGCTTCCAATTACTTGGGAGTACTCCAATTGAGAAATTGCATTTTCATTATTTTTCTTAAGTTTGCAATTTGGTTCAAATGGAGTAGGAACAGGTTTACAATTAAATTGATTGAACCTCTTTAATATTTTTTCTACATAATGTGATTGGGTAAAGATATATCCATCATCATTTCTTTTAATTTGAATACCCAAAATGACATTTGCTTGACCTAAGTCTTTCATGTCAAATTAGAATTCAACATTTTTTTAGTTGAAATGATTATATCCTTATTAGTCTCAATTATCAACAAATCAGCAACATATAGACATACTATGACACATGAATTTTTCATTTCTTTGATGTCGACACATTTGTCACATTCATTTATTTTAAACCCATTTGTAATCATAGTATAGTCAAATTTCTCATGCCATTGTTTTGGTGCTTGTTTAAGTCCATATAAAGACCTAATAAGTTTACAGACTTTGTTTTTTGACCTTGAACCACAAATTCTTTGAGTTATTCCATATATATATATATATATATATATATATATATATCTTCATCTAATTCTACATTTAAAAATGCTGTTTTTACATCCATTTGATGTATTTCCATATTATAAATTGCAGCAGTTGAAATTAGCATCCGAAAAGATATAATTCTTGAGACTGGAGAATAAGTATCAAAATAATCCAACTCCTTTTTTTGCAGAAATCCTTTAGCCACTAAACGGGCTTTATATTTATCAATTGATCCATCAGCTTTCAATTTTCATTTAAAAATCCATTTATAACCTATTGGTTTAATACTAGAAGGTAAATCAACAAACTCCCATGTATGGTTAATTCAAAATGGATTCTATTTCACTATTTATGGGTTCTTTCCATAAAATAGCCTTAGTAGAAGTCTATGTCTTCTTTATATATTTATGATTTAGTTTCAATCAAGAAACTTATAAAATTTGGTCCAAAACTCTTTTGAACTCTAGATCTTTTCCCCCTTCTTGGTTCTTCATCTAATGTTGGAACATTAGAAGTAGAAGGTGCATCTCGAACTCTCTTATTTGATGGGCTTAAATTTTCTTATTTATAAGGAAAAATCTTTCAAAGAATTGCACATCCGCAGATTATATAATTGTATTAACATGGATATCAATAATCTCAAAATTAATTACCAAAAATCTATATGCAGCACTGTTGTTAGCAAATCTAATAAATACACAATCTATAGTTTTAGGCCACAATTTAGTTCTCTCGGTGATAAGAACTTATACCTTTGCTAAACAACTCCGCAATTTTAAAATTTTAAAAGTAGGAATTCTACCTTTCCATAATTCATAAGGAGACTTATTTGTCTTCTTAATTGGGATTCTATTTACAAATATAATTTGTAGTAAGTAGTGCCTCACCCCACATGTTGTGTGGAAGTCCCGAACTATTTAACATATAATTTATCATGTCTTTAAAAGTTTTATTTTTCCTCTTGCGACACTATTTTGTTGAGGTGTGTTTGGTGCCATAGTTTGGTGTATAATTCCATGATCACTACAAAATTCAATAAATTCAGAGGATTCATATTCTCCACCTCTATCCGTTCTTGTTGCTTTAATCTTTTATCTAATTGGTTCTCAACTTCTGCATTATATGCCTTAAACATATTAAATGCTTCATCTATAGTTTTGATCAAGTAGACATAGCAAAATTAACTACAATCATCTATAAAAGTGATGCAATAATTCTTCCCACCTCATGTTGGGGTTGATTTAAAATCGCAAAGGACACTATAAATTAATCTCAATAATTCATTTGACCTTCCTTGAATTGTTTTAAAGGTTTGCCTAACAAACTTAGATTCGGTGCAAGTTTGGCATTTGTGCTTAACATCAATATTGAATCTAGGTAATAAATTGAGATTAACCATTCTATATATAGATATACTATTTACATGTCCTAATCTAGCATGCTAAATATCATAAGAAACCACGATATAAATATAAGTATTCACTTTTTTCATAGCATTAGTAACCATTACATTTAGTTTGAACATTCCATCAACTAAGTACCCTATTCCTATATAGTCCATAGCCTTACATAACACAAACTTATCAGATTCGAACACTAGTTTGAATCCCCTTTTAGTAAGAAGAGTACCCGAGATTAGGCTCTTTCTGATTTCAGGAACATAGAGTGCACCTATTAAAGTAAGATTTTCCCCAGAAGTAAATCTCGGTAACACTTTTCCTTTTCCCTTGACACTTGAAGTAGATGAATTCCCCATGTAGAGCTTTTCATCATTAGTAACGTCTTCAAAGGTTGAAAACAACGTCTTATCGCCACAAATGTGCCTAGTGGCTCTCGTGTCAATCCATCAACTTTTAACATTGTCAATCATATTGACTTCAGAAATAAGAGCAACCAAGTCTTCATCGGTAGTAGTGACATTGGCTTAGTTCTTTTGAGTAAAATCTCTAGCACGTTGATCTTTGCGGTGATGACATTCATGAGCCTTATGTCCAGACTTTTTGCACACCCAACAATTGCCTTAAACTTTCTTAAAGGGCTTGCCTCTAGGTGCAAAAGTGTTGGAATTTTTCAGAGGAAACTTCTTCCTTTTATTCTTCTGAAATTTGAGTTTTGAAGACTCTTCTTCAACCAAATTTGGTTTGGCAGCGAATATAGGTACTTCAAATCTTTCTCCCTTGCGGTGGTCTTCTTCAACTCGAAGCCTCAGAATCAAGTCCTCCAAAGTCATTTCTCTTCTTTTGTGCTTTAGATATATTTTAAAATCTTTCCACGAAGGAGGTAACTTCTCAATAATTACACCAACTTAGAAGTGTTCATTGATAGAACATCCCTCGGCATGCAATTCATGAATCAGAACTTGAATTTCTTCTACTTGCTTGATCATTGTTTTGGAGTCCATCTGATATACTTGAGGAATTTACCAATCACGAATTTTTTTGCATCGACATTTTCTATTTTATATTTTTCTTAAGCATATTCCATACATCCTTTGCCGTGTTACATGACGAGTATATGTCATATAAATTATCATCAAAGCAATTAAGGATGTAATTTCATCAAAGAAAATTAAAACTTCTCCAATTTTCTTTGGACATAAGTGTCTCCTTTGAGATAGGATACTCGCAAGATTGAGGGTTGTCAAGTAGAACAACAATTTTTTTACCACCTTTTGAAATCCACTCATTTGAACTTCTCAGGCTTTTTGTTATGCTTCTTCGAGTTGTTGTTCACACTCGATTATTCTGCCATTTTTAGCAGAGTTTATGAAATTGCACAACACAACATAACTATATCTCAGAAATTCTGAAAAAAATTTATGTCTTAAATTGTTATACAAAACAATCTCTAATGATACAATAGATATGAATAAACGACTTTACAAATAACAACAAAATTAAACAACAAATAAAATAACCTAACTAGAGCTTGCATAGAAGCAATGTCCTAAGACAAAAATTTCTCTGAATTCGGTGATTGAATTTTCTCACAGAGATCTACCCCCAGGATACAACCGGATGCCTTTCCAAAACAAAGTTCACCAATTTCGAAAGTATGCCAAACTGATTTGCTTCTCTCTCACAAGTATTATCTATTTCAAAAATTTGTGTATTATCTAGTGTTTTAGTTCTACTTTAATGGAACTTGAAGCACTAGTTCAAAATAAGGTGACTATTTAAATCCAAAATAACACCTTTTAGTGTTTTTTTAATAGTCACACCTATTAATCAAAATAACAAATTAACTATCAACAATTAATTTCAAAATTAAAAAATATTTAAGTTTAAAAATAAAAAAAATAACTTGATTATACAAAGCTAACAATCTAAGCCTAAAGGCCAAAGGCCCCAAGGGCCAAGGTCCTATATTTAACATTAAATATCAAGTATTATATATGTATACCCTATTACCCAATGCCATTTGTGCACTATATATTGGGTTTCTCTAAAGCATAGCTAAAGAGAGGGTATGTGTATATAAAGAGTTTGTACTCTTTTCAAGTGAGCAATATATGACTAAATATTTTCTATTCAAACTCCAACAGTATGTGTATATACTATAGCCGAACTTTATTTAATTTTTGTTATTTTGTTAATTTGGTGAGAGAGGCATTACATCGAGATACGTGCGAGCATGGGATGTGGGTAGTTGATGGTGTTGAAAATACCAAAGTAAACACTAATAAATTGAATGATATCATTTACTTATAGGTTTTTTAATCATACATACTTATAATAGTGATATGTCGATACAATTATTTTATACGAATCACTTTCACCTCTTTCGAGACTTTATGCTAAAAAGTATTTCATAAACTTGTTTTCCTTACCTTGTTAGTTTGGATTTTCAACTACGCGATTTCAATTTACCTATTTCATCATAGTTGAGTTATTCTATGGCGGGAGGAGGTAGAGAAAGAAGTAGGAGTAATATGCAAGACAAGGGGAAGGGGGTAGTGCAAGCAAAACAAAAGCAGAAGTATGCGGGCCACCTAATGGATATTATACCAACTAAGGTTAGTATTAGATAACCTAGACTTGGGAAGGATGAACTTAGAGAACAATCTCCATTGTTGTCTAATCACGAATAATATTTGAGAATCCGAATCCCAGTGATTTAGTGCCTTATGACCCTTCTTTGTTCGTGAGGACTAAAGCTCATAAGAGGTATTATAGTGATAAAAAGTCAAAATTTCTAAGAGAGGGTTTAACATTCAAAATGTGAGCAAGTATGAGGATAATATTGTGAGCATCATTAAAAATAGGTGATGAGAGCGACTTCTGCGAGACTATGTAGTTCGAAGAGAAAAAGGATGCTCGGAAATTGTATGACAATTTTATGCAAATGCGCACGTTAGTAAGGAATGAGACAAATTAATAATTTATGGGAAGGAAATTGATATTTCACCTGCGAGGTTGAATAAATTGTTCGGTCTACCACAAAATAGACAAAGAACGAAAGAGGATTATCTGAATGTCATTTATGAAGATAAGAAATATTATCCCTTTTAGATAACCCAAGACGCGTTACAAATACCTCCAGGGAGGGAATTTGCGCTTGATAGAAAAAGCCACCTAAAATTTATTGAAACCATCTATTTTAGGAAGATTATGAAGCGTAGAAGTTATATTATAGACACATGTTTTTATCCAACCAAGTAACACTTTGAAGTGAAGAACCCTATAGCTGCTCTATTGTACCATATAGTTATGAAGAAGGGTTATATTGATGTTGAGAGAATTATAAATGTTTATATGAAGTTTGGAATGCAAACTACAAAGATTGACGGACTACCGTTCCCAATTTTGATCACTAAATTCTGTAAGAAAGCTGGGGTGGGTTTCGATACTGAATTTGATGTATTACCCAAGAGGACCATAAATGATGTAAGAGTACAACGAATGAAAAAAGTGGTAGGATACAATGACTCAAAGGATGAACGAGAATCATTTAATGCAATAAATGCAAGAGAAGCAAGAAAACGAAGCACAACTAAAAACTGAATGAAGATAAGTGAAGATGCACATAATACAACATGATTAATGGCTAGAATGAATGTCTTGAATGTTGCTACGAGTTCGGCACTACCTTCGTCACAACTTAGGAGGAGAGGATTTTTCTAGAGCATATTCTCTTCACTTATGTGTAACCAGACAAATATTCATCGCAATGAAGAAATGATAGCAACAAATGAGATGACTTTATACTACTACCATTCTATGTTTGAAAGAAGACATGATAGTCATTTGCAAGATTCGAGAAGGAGTGTCGACATCCATCTCTATAGTTGCAACTTTAAACTGGGACTTACAATCTAGCTGATAGTTATGTCTCCCAACCTTCTACAGAAATGGATGAAGATGATGAAGTTGACAATGAACTTACTTCTGGACAAAGCCGTATGTAGATTTTTTTTCTCTTGTATGTAATGAATGGCTGAATGATACAATGTATTATTACTCTTGGTGAAATTTTTGTTAATGAAAGTATATGTTCCCTTTTGTATTTCATTCATTTGAAAAATGTTGAATTCAATATTTGCATATTTATTTAAATTCTTTTTATATATATCAAATCGTTTATGCTTCACGTGGTATGTTTGTTACATTGGAAACCTAACTTAATTTTAAGACTTTGGGGGTAAGGTTTATAATGAGTTTGGGGGTATTTTAGGTGAAGTATGACATTGATGACAATGAAAGGAAAGAGAGGAAATAAATGTAAAAGATAAGAACATAATTGATCCAAAAAGTTCAAAAATTTTTGATCCAAATTCAAGTAAGTATAAATTTCATTTTACTTTCTTCTTAGTTAGAATGATAATGAATATATAATAGGTTTTTCAATGGAAGTGATTTTTACCTAAGTGAATTTTATGATAGAAGAAATCAATTTTTTATACCCCTTTTGATTAACTTTACTAGTTGATGTATACACTAAATTGAATACCTTGTGTTAGTCATGATAAAGAGTAGAAGATTGAAACCATAATGCAAGATGAACAAGACAAATTTTTAAGAATCTTGTGATATAAAAACTATTGATTAAGTATTTTATAATTGAAAGAAGAAATGGGTTAGAAAGCGGTGAGTTTTTATAAATTAGAAAGAATGTTTTCTTCAACTTTAAGGGATAGTGAGAAGTGTTAACAAGAATTTACAAATATAGATATAGAAAGTTCTATAGATTCCAAAGGAAATGGAGCAGGGACTCTAAACAAAAAGTAAGAGAAATATATATTAAAAAGAAATAATTAGAATGTAATAGAAAAGAAAATGAGAGATGAAAAATATGGATGTTCATAAACTCTTAGAAGAAAAGATTTAACTCGAATACTTGAAACTAGAGTCTTCTTAGTCTAAAATATTTTAAATGACATATTCATTGGTATATTGGCTAAATTTCTATTGATTTTGATTGTGGTAATATGATAAAGTATTTTTTCAAATTAAAATTAATCTAGTGGTTTTTGTGTTTTGAGATTCTATTTTAGTTGTTGTAAGCTTGATGCTTGTTAGTGGAGATTGAGATAACCTATATTGTATATTGTCCTTGGTAACGAACTGTAAGTTCTAAAATGTGTTGCATTAGGTGGTTGAGTTATCATTAAGGGATGGTTCATTTTTTTTCAAAATCATTCTATTGTATCATAACTTCTATTTACTTGTGTGTAATATATTTCTATTTGAAGATCACTTCTATTTAAAAACTTCAATTATTTAAAGTTAAGATGAATTAGATTGAAATCATCATATAAAGAATGAAAAGAGAATATGATTGAGAGGATTCCTTTTCTCTAGACAACAAAATGTTGAGTTTGAGGGTATTTGAAAAGTCATACTTAGACATGTTTTATAGTGTAATTTAAGTTAATTTTATACATATAAATGATGATATTACACTAGGTATTCTATTATTTTCCTGGTTTTAGGATTTAAATAGGAAAATGAAGAAATGGAAGAAAATAGGCAAAAGAGCAAAACAATCAAACTAGAGAAAATGTCAAACGATTAACCATCGATTTGAGTTTAAATTGAAAATCGCCATCTAAATTTGCAGCAGGAAAAAAGCCTGCGAATGCACAGCGAATTGAAAAATGGAGTTTAAATTGCTAGCTAAATTGGTGGAGCGCATAAAGATAAACTCAGTGATTTACTCATCAATTTATGTACAAAATAAGAATCGTTGATAGATCGCTAAGGTCGGTTATGAGTTTTTTAGATGAATATGAAGAATTTGAGTTTATCGAGGATACGTATATGTAAGGAGACTATAAAAAGGCCAGAGCTTCGAAATAGCTCTTTTCTCCTTTTGCTATACATTATTTCTATTGCCTATTCTATATTTCTAGTTGATGTTTGAAGATATGTTGGAGCTTTGATTTATTTTAAGGTATATATTTATTTAATTATGTCTTTTAATTACATATTTGCATTGTTTATTTTCGGCATGAGTGAGTAGTTAGTTATTATAAACAAACCCTAGAATAGTAATATACTTTGGATTGTAATGTAGTTATAATTATGGAATCAGGTACTTAATGCTTTAAATCAATTCATACACGTCAATCACGGATTAAACAAGTTGTTTTTGCATATTACAACTAGTAAATCTTTATATTAGCGCATAGTGGTCAATATGTTTCTTAATATAGAGTGTCCAAATCTATGTCTATAGTTATTGACAACAATTATAGAAGTAGTAACTAGGATTAATCTATAAGGCTTTTTCCAAGTGGATGTTCTAGGTGATTGTGTTCTTAGTTATTTTTTATGCAGCCTCGGCTAATATTGGCTTCGATTAGGCATGATTTTCATTGAGTGTAATGCTATAGTATTTCTACGGTATATCATTTTATCCAATGGGTAGATTTACAATGATAAGAATATGACATTTTCATTGGATTTAGGAAATTCAGTGGCTGGCTAAACGTTATCAACCAATTATGAATAAGGATTTAATGATTCTAAGATTCCATGTGATATATTTATAACAATAATGTGAAATAATGTTATGTTTTAGTATTTGAAAGCAATCCAAGTATATTACAATGTTTAATGGGGGTTTATCTACATGTATATTTAAATATTTCATTTACATTAATTTATTGATTATTTGAATTATTAATTTGAATAATATTAGGTTAGTTTATTAAATTTAAATTGTTTATACTTTGGTTATTTTAATTAATTGTTTATTTTGTTTGCATATTATTAAATGTTCAATTCCTGTTTAATTAAATTAATTAAATTAAAACAAGTTACATTCGATAAAATTTAGGGTAGCCTTAATTCTTATGAGATTTGAAAAATCCCAGCTGGAGACGATATTCCATTTACCACTACTACAAAATAACTTCAAAATACGAAAAATTATTGTGCACGCTCGACATGTGTCATAAGACGATAGCTATGGTTCGGAAGACCAGTGGACTATTCACCGGTCACAATAAATCGGAACTGCAGTTTACATAATTTCATTAGATAAAATTACGAGTCTCCAAAACCCGACTATGGGTTCAAATATGGATTTCCCCATGAAACCATTAGAAATGGATTGAAAGCAATTCTGGGGGGATGGATTCATTTTTAATAAGGATAGGTATCCAAAACACGTTCAAACTAAAAATGTTTGGAAAACCACCAAAGCATGGAATTATTTCATCAATGCTAGCCTACAGCCGAGTTTGTAGTACTACGAGGTTTTGAACTACAAGGCAACGTTGTTATACCACATCGTCTAAAGGATATGTTATAGTGATATTAGCAAGATCATTTACGATTCAATTTGAAATTCCATAATTACAAATAAAAATGAAGGGTTAACTTTTCCCTTTATGATCATAAAATTTTGCAAACAAGACCAAGTTCCTATAATTGGTCTGGGGTTAGATGTTTACCCGGACATGACCATCACCGATGAAGTCATAGAAAACACCAAACATGTATTAGGCTATGCGATTCGGAGGAAGAGCGGGAACAAAATGATATTCTTAAAAGATAGACCACAAAGAAAGCAGAGAATAGAAGTGTTCTGCAAGAAATGTAATTTGCTGTGTATAATGAGAGGACGAACTAGAGCTCAGAGCCATATGCAGATGAATTTACTAGCATAGATACCAAAAATTCATTTCATTATGTGCATGACATGGATATTTAGATAGAGCTTTAATAAAATATTTTTATGAAGGATTAAACCATTCATAACAAAATTCCTAGACACGGTATGTGGAGGATTTTATTCGATCTAACACCGATATTAGCAAAAGGAGCTATTAATAAAATGGCTTAAGAATCAAAGCAATATGGTGAAAAAATAAATTCATAAAAAAGAAATCTTGTGAAATCAATAAAAGAACGATTACGACATCAGATGAAAAATTTGATGAGTTAAAAAACATGGGTGAGCTGTTACTAAAAGATAGATCAATTAAAGTTAAATCTTTTGCTTTTTTGCAATGAAATTAATCATCTAGATGATAAATGTCATCTAATGCAACAAAATGTCATCTAATGCAAAATATAAAATTGAAGAAATTAATTCTATAATAAGTCATTACGATAGGTTTAATGAACCTAAATATATCTCTAGTGACTATACAAGTTATCTATGATCGAATATAGACAGTGTTATAGACAACTAGGTTTATAAAAGACATAAAACATCAACATTAATTACATTAAAAATTCAAATAAGAAAAAAGATAAAAAATTCAAGTTTTACAAGATGCTATAATTGAATTAAAAAATCAATGAAGTCAAATGAACCAGCAAATTAATAGACTAAGTAATCAAACTAAAGCATCTACTCAAACTACTACTACTAATCAAGCACATGTTAATGCTTTATTTTGTGATAATGAAAAAGAGACGCATATACAAGAAAAAATACCTAAGAGAGGTAAAAAGAAAAAGAAAGTAGATATAATAATAGAAGAAGAAGAAGAAGAAGAGATGATTGCTTATGTCATTCTTACTAGAGAATGGTTGAATAAACAATTAAAATATACACCTTGTCCTGAAAAATTGTTCCCATGGTATTTAGCCAGAGTTGAAACTTATGAAAATACTTTACAAACTTTTGAAATAGTTGTTCAAGAAAAAATGATAAGATACCTGATTAATTAAACAAAAATATGTATTCTATTCCTCCCGTTCCACAATGATTTACGGATACTAGAAAGAAGAAATTAATGAAGACATTCATGAAATATTTAGGAAAATAGAAATCAATAAACCTTTATTGGAATAAATTATGTAATTCTCAATTTATGATCAAGTTTTGAAAGAATCTTTGAATCCAAAGTTAAGTTTTTAGAAGAATCTAAAGAAAATTTAAGGCCAAATATGTCATCTTTAATAAAAAAGAAAATACCTGAGTAATATTCCGATCCAAGAATGTTCAGAATATCTATCACAATGGGAACCTCTTTTATTGAATTTTCTATGTATGATCTCGGAGCATCAATTAATGTAATGTCACTTAAACTACATAAATCATTGAAAATATGATAATTAACTAATACACCTATTAATATTAATTTAACTGACAACGCCGTTATTAAACAATATGGATTATTAGAAGACATTTTAGTAAAAGTAAGTGACTTAGTATTTCCAGTTGAATTTTATATCATGGAAATGAGAGATTCAATATCACCTAATTCTCCACATGTATTATTAGGTAGACCTTTTTTTAAAAAACAACTAAAACTAAGTTAAATATATTTGAAAGGACGATGTCTATGGGATTTGAAGACAAAATTGTTACGTTTAAAATTAATGATGAACACAATTATAATGATTATATTGAATTACTTATAATGAAATTAATGGTAATGATTCTTTAGAATTAAATTATTATGATAATCTTAATGCTAAAATTTATGTAATTTATACTGTAACAATGGAAATTGAAAATAATGTTTCTAAAAGAAAACAAGTTAAATATATTTTAAATGAAAAGAAAGTGAATCAAGAATGGAGAGTTAAGCAACCAGAGATTTGGAATGAATATTAACAAACCGGGGAGATTTTTAAATCCAATAATAATAAGAAAAAGAAAAAGTCGAATTTAAGCCATGTGAAGCTTAATGATCCTGAAGGTATAAACTTGAACATAAAAATCAAATGAGCTTGGTACTACAGTGCTCAATGTGATACGAATTCTAATGCAAATATGATGCTTATACATTTCTTTCTAGCACACTCAATTGAAACTAGATGCACTTACTTCTAAAGAGTTTCTCTACCGGGTAGTACTTCAATCAAGCCAATAAGGGTGGTCACGAATGTACTACTTCAAGTGGACAAATACATCACATCCACAGACTTTTTGGCCATGCCACATTTTATTAATGAAGATCCTCCTTTAATTTTAGGACGACCTTTCTTAACCACTACTCAAACTGTCATGGAGATACTAAACAAACAATTACTTTGACAATTAATGGCTAAGCAATCACTTTCTGGAATGGCACTAGAGTGGATAATCCTCAATTCAAGTTTAGAGACCCAGCCTATTTCTAGAAAGGTTAATTCGAGACAACAATAGTAAACAAAAATGCTATATGGGTGGCAACCCATATTCTAAGTTTATTTATGCTTTAATTTTAATAAGAGTTTAGTTTAGTATAATATTTTTTATTCTCTCACGTTTTGACTCTTGTATTGGAAATATTTTCAAAATTTGAACTCTGAGGTAATTCCAAATATGGAGAATGATCGAGTTGTTTTTGTTTCTATGGCCTTTATGCAAGTTTGCATTATTCACTTGCTTGTTTATTTATTTAATTAATTAATTAATAAAATTATTAAATTAGTTACATATCCCGATCAAGCTTTCATATTTCCTATCAATTCTACCTTTACATTAGTTTTTATAAATGATATATATGTCAATTATGATATAAATTGAAAAAATAGTAAAATAAGCCTTGCAAATCATCGGCGATTTGAAATAACTCTAGGAATCGCTTGCTAAATTGTTGACAAGTGACCAGAACTTTAAGTGAAAATATGAGTCAGGCGAATCGGTGGCGATTCGGCATTTCAAATAAATTGTTGGATAAATCAATGAGGCGCTGAGCCTTATTCTTACCGATTTGAGCAGTGATTCCCCAATTATTCCACTTAAAACACAAATCGATAGGCATGATTTAGAGTTTTAAAATAGAACTCTAGATCGCCAAACACAACCCACTTCAAATATATAAACCATTGCATCCCTCATCGACACAATCGAATGCTTTCCTAGATTCAGCTTTCCTAAGCTTAGTCTTAATGAATTTATGTAATTCCAATCTCAATCTAGCTTTGTTCAACTTAAAGAAAAAAAGTTCGAATTCAGGAGAGTAGAACCAAAATATGGTTTAAGTCATGGCTAGGAGATTGGAAAACCAATCTAGAGGAGTTCAAAAACACATATTTTGAGAGATTCACTCTCAAGAAGGTAATCACGATAAACCCTAGCTCTCTATTTTGATGAGTTTTTGGTTTGATGGATTTTTTGCAAAATTTTCAATTGATTTCGAAATTGTTTTATTAGAATTCATTCTATTACAATGAATAAATGATCCATTGATTCTAATAGATTAGGTATTGCGATTACAATGATCGTTGGTTTACAAATTCAATATTTTTCAAAATTTTAGTATTTTATCTATTAAAATGATCCATATATGCAATTGGTTTGAAACTAAGTTTCAAATGAGTTTAGGTCGTTTTGTTTTAGGAAATTTGAATTTATTGCAAGATTGGTTCCTGTTATGAGACAATGATGCTTAGTAACTTATTATTGTCATGATTTCATTACTTATGCAATTTTTTTTATTTGATAATGTGTTCATTAATTATTATTATTTCACATAGTTTGTTTATGCTTCACAAAATATATTTGTTTTAATGAAAACCCGTCTTAATTTTTGAATCTTAAGGGCAATGTTTGGAATAAGTTCGAGGTCATTTAGGTGAATCTATTTAAGTAAATAAGCAAATTATGTAACACTTAAAAGGTAGAATCTATTTATTTATTCAAAGTTGACTAAAATTTTTCAAATTTTTGAAGATTTAGGTAATATTTCTTCATTTTATTTTACTTTATTTATTAGGAATATTAATTGAATATAATTTAGATTTAAATAAAAGTGATATTTTTATTACCATGAACATAGAAAGTTTATGATAGAAATGAATTGTTATACCCAATTTGACTTTATCTAGATTGTGTATGCCCTAGAGGAGTTTAGAGGGGATTGATTGCTTTGTGTTAGACATTATAATGGGTAGAAGATCGAAACAAAAGTGCAAGATAAACAAGATAGATATTTAATAATCTTGTTTTACAAAGATTGTTGATCAAGTATTTTATATAAGTATGTATATATATAAAAAAGAATTCATGCCATAATTGAACGAAAAAAATCAGAAATTAGCCAATAAAATCTAATTTAGATGGAAAAAATACTTCCTTAACTATAATGAAAGTGAGAAGTGCTAATAAGAGTTTTTAAAAGAATAAATAAAGAGATCTACAAATTTCAAAAGAAATGGAGCAGAGAATCTAGTGGTGGAAAAAATAAGAGAAAAAATTCTTATAAAAAGAATAATCTATTCCAAAGGAAATGGAGCAGGGAACTGTAGAAATATAAAGAAGAAAAACATATGATTATAGTTGAAGGAAGAAAGAAAAAAAAAAGATATAGAAAAAAAATGGAAGGATGTTTATGAAAAACTCTTCAAATAAAAGATTTAGCTCGAGCGCTTGTAGCTAAGTTAAGTGAAATATATATTTTTATTCCAACATTCCAACAAATGAAAATAAAATGACAATTATTGGTGATTAAAATTTTTTTTATCGACTTTGATTGTGGTGACAATTGAAACTTTATTTGAAAATGAGATTGATTTTGTGATTTTCGTATCTTGAGATTCTATAATAGTAATTGCAGGTTTGATGCTTGTCAGTGGAGATTGAGAAAACCTAATAAGGGGTTTTCTTTAAATCTTTCTATTCTATCATATTTTCATTTTTATGAGGGTAATATGTTTTTATTTAATGATCACTTCAATTTAAGAATAAGAGTGAATAGTTATGAAATTAGAATAAGGAATGAAAAGAGAATATAATTGAAAGTATTCATTTGCTCATGACAACAAAGTTCTAAGTTTTAGAGTATTTGATAAGTCCTAAATTATACACATTTTATGGGACATTTTAGAATGTTTTATAAGTTAAAGTCTCTAAAATATGGTCCTAATAGCTTATATTTATCTATTTTAGGTTTTTATGGTGCATAATTGGAACCGGAGTGAAAAAGCGATGTGAAATGCATATATTAAAGTCCTATGTTGGATTTATATCGATAAATGTGTTGCACAAATTCTGAGACAATGAAGTAGGGCCACAAGGAAAATGTGACGTGATGAGGATGTGGCAAAGGCTGATGTGATGTGTGATGACATGGTAGTGTGTGATTGGAAGATTTGAAGATATATATGAAAAAATAAAGAAAGTGAAGGATTTAACCGAGTGGAACTATTACACAGCGATTCACCAATGATTCGGAGAGAACTTGAAATCACTGCCAACGATTTAAGATTTAAACTAGGAATCGCTAGACAAATCGGTGGATAACAGATGCAGTTTTACAAGGATTCAACCAGCGTTTTGAGTAATAAGTGGAATCGGCCAGGAATCGCTGGACCCGATTTTGTGAATATTAGATAACCAAAAGAGATTTCAATTTTGATTTTGATATTTACTACTTAGAATATTATATATATGAACCCTAGTCTTTGAAATTAAGTGCCCTTGATTGCTCTGGGAGCCATATTTACAAGTTTTAGTTGAGATTTATTATTCATTACTTTTGGAGACTTTTGAAGATTCAAGTATTCAATTTTAGATGTGTTTTTATTTATGCCTTTTAGTTACTTTATTGTGATGTTTATTATGATTATGAGTGAATAGTTTATTAATCTAAACAAAGTCTGAATATGAACTTGATCCATTTTGCAATGTAATCATAATGAGATGATTTTGTGCTTTGATGCTTTTAAACCAATCATATTCTTTAATTCACTGATTTAATAGATTGTTATTTTCGGATTGCAATCATGAATCTAGGTATTGCATGTATAATAGCCAATGTGTATTGTGGTATTTTGATTATATATCTAGTTTGAAGTAGTAACTAGGATCATTTAAAAGGTCTATTGCCATTTAGATGTCCTAGGTGGATTGAAATCTAAGTTTAGTATTGAAGTGGCTTTCTGAAGGTATTAGATTTAGTAGTTTGAAGTTTTTATGGAACTTAATGAAGTTTTATTACTTAAAGTTAATTTCTTTGAGTATTCAAATGGTTAATTCATTAAAATTAGAACGTGACTTTCCATCGGTATAAGGAGAATTGATGACTTGTTAAGGGCTGTCTACTTGTTTATGATTAGTGTTTAATGATCTAAAATACTTAATAAAGTATTATTATTACTATGATTTAAGTGACATATTTGGATTCAAAACGGATTGATGTTTCATTGTTCTGGATGTTTGTTTCGATGTTTATTTTATATTGTTTTCTATTGAATTAAATTGCTTTGAATTTAGTGAACTTGATTTGTGTTAATTAAGTTAGTTTAATTAGTTTGGCTGATTATTATATTTAGAGTTAGTAATTTAGATTCTTGTTTTAGTTAAATTAAATTAAATTAAAGTAAAAATAATAAAAATTATAAAACCATTCTTCTTAAGGAATTTGCAAAATCCATGTGGAGACCATCCCACTTACCGGTACTACAAATTCAAAAGTATAATAAAGGTGGGAAATTTATTGTACATGGACGACATGTGTCAAATATGTGTCAGGTGTATGATGATAATGGAGATTGTATTATGACTGGTGAAATGCATCTAACAATTGTTATTTGCTGCAACAACCAAACATGAGCTGTTACAACTCTCTACACATGATGCAACAGAAACATGACATCAAAAGTTGGGACATGTTCACTATAGACACATAAGAAAAATATCTAATTTGGAAGTTGTTTAATGATTACCTAAATCTTAGCTCACTAAGAGAAAAGTATGTGAGTCATGTCAGCTTGGGAAATAATGAAAAGAAGTGCACATGCGTGTTGATAGCTACAACACCACTGCTGTTCTTGAACTTCTACACATTGATCTTTTTGGTCCTACTCAAGTGGAAAGTATATTTTGCAAATGATATATTATGGTATGTATAGATGATTTCTCTCGATTTACTTCGGGTACTATTTGTCAATTAAAAGTAAGATTCATTCGATATGTTTAGTGACTTATGTCTGAAGTTACTAACTAAAAGAAAATAGTAGGAAAATGCATTGTCAGGATCATAAGTGATCATGGAAAAGAATTTGAAAACTGTAAATTTGTTGAGTTTTGCATAGAGTTAGAGATTCATCAAGAGTTCTCCGCACTTATTACCCCGCAATACAATAGAGTAATGGAAAAGAAGAACAAACATGTACCAAAGATGGCCATAGTGAAGTTCACATCTAAAAAGTTGTCAACAAAGTTATGGACTAAAGTAGTTAACATGACATGCTACATCATAAATAGAACATACCTTCGTCCATTTACTTAAAAAACTGCCTACGAGTTGTGGAAAAGGTAAAATGCCAAATCTTAACTACTTACACATTTTTGGAAACAATTGCTTTGTGATGAAAGAAAGGGAACAACTAGGGAAATTTGATAAGTGATGCAATAATGATCTTTTTGGGGTATTCATAATATAGTAAGGCTTACAAAGTTTTGAACAAGCAGACTATGAAGCTGTTGGAGTCTATTAATGTTATGTTCGATGACTCGATATCATAAAAAAGAAGTACACTACAAAGGATTGACAATGCGGACGATTCTCATATTATATATGAATCTGGTACAATCCCTATTGCAATCAAACCAGATGCCTCAGTTGCGAGCGTTTCAAATTTTCCTGTTTCAACAACAACTATTGAAAGTCCATTTGCAGTGAATAACCAGAGAACTCTTATGAATGATATATCTTTTGTAAATCATGAACCATTGACCAGAATCTAAAAGAAGCATCCTACAGATAACAACATTGGATCAATGGAAGAAGGAGTTGTTACTAGAGACATAAGCTAAGATAGACTACAAGAAGTTAGCTAGCTATGTCAATTATGTTTCACCCATTGAACCCAAAAATGTCTCAGATGCTTTGCAAGATGAATAGTGGACAATTGCAATGCAAGAAGAGCTCAATCAATTTCAAAGGCTTGATGTGTGGACCTTGGCACTTAGACCACCATATTCCAATGTAATTGGAACAAGTGGATCTTCAAAAATAAGACGAATACTGAAGGAGAAGTGGTGAAAAA
Organism: Stephania cephalantha; assembly: GCA_039657325.1. Taxonomy (NCBI): domain Eukaryota; kingdom Viridiplantae; phylum Streptophyta; class Magnoliopsida; order Ranunculales; family Menispermaceae; genus Stephania; species Stephania cephalantha. The sequence continues at coordinate 6,265,723 of CM077578.1, read as the reverse complement.
CAAAGCCAAACCAGTTGCGCAAGGATACAATCAAGTTAAAGGTATATATTTTGATGAGGTTTTTGCCCCTGTAGCTCGATTAGAATCCATTCATCTCTTGCTTGTTGTTTCTTGCTCACTTGGTTTCGAATTGTACCAAATGGATGTAAATAATGCCTTTTTAAATGGCAAAATCAATGAGGAAGTCTAAAAACTTTATGAGTTGAAGAAAGCTTTATATGGGTTGAAACAACCCTAAGAACTTGGTATTACAGACTTGCCAAGTTTTTACTTGATCATGTATATATCAGAAGTAGTTTTGACAAAACCTTATTTGTCAAACACCAGCCTGAAGCAATTCTCATCGCACAAGTGTATGTGGATGATATAGTCTTTCGTTCTACCGCTAAGTCCTTAGTGGAAGAATTTGTCACCAATATGCACACTAAATTTGCAATGAGCATGGTGGGAGAACTCACTTATTTTCATGACCTTTAGGTTCAGTTGGCCAATAAAGATACATTTTTTCTCTAGACAAAAGTACTTTTGTTCTTTAGTGAAAATATTTCGATCGCAACATGCTTAACATCTCAAGACTCCAATGGGGACTCATGAGAAGCTTTCCAAAGATAAAATGGAAAGGCAGTTGACTGCTCTCTGTACAGAAGCATGATTGGAAGTCTTTTATATCTCATTGCCTATCAATTAGACATTGCCTTCAGTGTAGGTATTTGTGCAAGATATCAAGCTTCACCAAAAGAATCACACCTCACAACAGTGAAAAGAATCATATGCTATGTAGCAGGTTCATCTAATCTTGGTCTTTGGTATTATTCAAATGCTAACCTTTCCTTGGCTGGATATAGTGATGCAGATTGTAGGAAGTACATACGATAGGAAAAGCACTTCCGGTGGATGTTTCTTTGCCGAAAATAACATGGTTTCTTTGTTAGAAAAAAAAACTCCATCTCACCCCCACAACTTGAAGTTGAATACATAGTTGTAGTAAGTTGTTGTATTCTATTTCTATGGATGTGTCAGATGCTACAAGATTATATCATCTAGTTGCAACAGCTCATAGTGATCTGTGAAAACAATAGTGCAATATGTATCTCCAAGAATCCTTTTTAACATTCACGTACTAAGCACATTGACAAGACGTATCATTTCATTCCTGACTTGGTTGAAAGGAAGATTATTGAAATTTAATATATTTATTTTGAGATGCAATTAGCTGACTTTTTAACTAAGGGCTTAATGCTTCTAGGTTCGAAATGATAAGAAGAGAGATAGGGCTATGCACATGCCTTTTATAAAATCACAACCAGTAACTCTAAATTTTTTCCATTATATATATTTTGTTGATTTAAAAAATAATAAAAAAATTAAAACAAAGGGGGAGTATCCATTGTGTGTGCATTAATTTTTAGTCATTATGCATAACAAATTTTTTGATCTACTTGTTTTGATATATTTGTTTCGGATTTTTTATTTAAGTTTATTCTAATTGTGAGTTAGTGAGTGATTTAAGCGAGTAGTTAGCATCATAAGTGTTTGAGTAGATATGCAAGAATAATTGCTCACTATTTCTTTCATTTTGGGGATTCTTTCACATCTTCAACCTTGTTTTGGAGTTCTCATCTTTGTTTTGAGTTTCTTCTTTATTGAATATTTATGTTCCATCAAAGGTTTCATTATGGTTTCAACAAGAGGATTGATGAAGCCAAAGACTACTAAAGATGTGCTTGCGAAGCTTTCATCATAGTTCTTCCACCAAAGGCAAGGAAAATGAAATCATCAAAGAAGGCAATTGAAGTACTATGCCATACGCCTCTAATGGCAATTCCACCTTCTCCTCTAGTTGAGAAGGGTTCAGGATCTTCAACGAAAGGATTCCCACCAATCATCGCCAATTGCTTACCAAAAGCTCCTACAATAGGAGGTTCATCATCGACTTTCTCAAATGAGTTCCATAATGCTCGGATTTATGAAGTTCGACCATCTGCTTTAGTTGTTCAAGAGACCGAACCAGTGCATGATGCATCTGAGACATGTCAGATGAATATCGATAAACTAGTTGGTGAGAAGGATGATGTTGTATTACAACAAGTATTTATGCTTGTCGTATTTGACTACCATAACACATATAAACGTGTTTCTAGGGCTAAAGAAGCCGATTCCGTTGTACAAAGGCTCCTTAATATTTTGCTGTTAGTGATGAACATCTTGAGCCTCTTATTAAACAATCTGAGCTTGCTCATGATGTTGGTACTGATCAAGTATTTACTGAGCAAACTAAGAGTTGTCCTCTTGAAGAATCCACACCTTAAGTTTATTTCTTTAAAAGCAACAAATGAGCCGGTTGCTGAAGGAACTCGTGATGATTTTATTGCAAATCCTATTGGTTCTACACATGAGGATGTCACTTCATTAGAATACTCTCAAGATCTAGTTCCTCTGGCTGCGACATTACGCATATTGAATGTGGAAGGCCTTCAAAGAAGAGGAAGGCAACTCAAAAGTGTGTTCCCTATAGCTCTATTGCATCCGAGGAAAACTTAATTCCTAATGCAACTAACTGTAACTCCATCGATTCCGAGTCTAAGGGTGATTTTGATATTCGTACCATGACGTCAATGAATATTGAATCAAGTTCTAATTCTAATGAAAATCTAGCACCACCGACGGAAAGCTAGTACAAGAGACTTAGTAATTAGTTTTTGATCATGAAACCAAGACTAGATTTGATGATGTCAAGCAAATAAAGTTTCATACATGAAAAGTATCTTCACCCCAAGATCTCTTCTTAAGGTTTTCATTTTTCTTACTAAGTTTAATGAGAGCATAATGAAGGGGTTGTATGCCAACCTTAAGGTTTCAGTAAGTGATCCTAATTCCTTTTGTTCCATAAAGCCTATGTTCGACGACACATTTTTAAGTTTTCTCCTACTTTGATCAATAAAGTTTAGGGATGTGAGGTAAACAATGGTGAAAACGGGTTCTCATATATTTTTGAACTAATAGTAATATGTCAACCTTACTAAGAACTATCATTATAGGGATAATCAGTCATAGAAAAAGTCAAAAGATCTAAGTGCATTATATTTTTCCTTCTATAATCATATGACTTTCAATGTTTTGCCAATTAAACATGGTAAAACTTTTAGGAAAAAATGGGTTTCTTACCATATGTTATGAATTAGGGAGTACCTTATGATTTGGAGGAGATTATCTTTAGAGAAATCTTGGATATGATTAAGCCAGGGTTCCACTTTGAGTATTTTATTCTTCCCTTGCTAGATTAGCTACCTACTTAACTATCAGAAAGTTAAGGAAGATTCAGGATCACAGAACATCTGCATAATTATGAATGCTTTCTACTAAGTTGACCAAGTCAGACTCCTCTCATGTCAATGTTCTATCAATTCATAAAGATCTTGCAAAGTCACATTCGTACTTATTGCAACATGGTATTCCTCATATTGCAACCTATGACAGTGGAGCTGGTCTTTCGAAGCACGCCAGCACAAGAAGAAGACCTAGTCTATGACGGCTCGGCTCCCCAAATCAAGTACCGCCCAGCTTAATCTAGTCATTAAGCCCTAACCCATGCTATGTAGGTCTTAACAACGTATGGTGAGCCTTTTCATCTCATTCACCTCGTTACACACGATCACCATAGGTATTTTTCATTTCAGGTTAATTATGATTTTCATTATTACCTTAATTTTCAGCGGAAAATAGCAGTAGCATTCATAAAAACACCTACTTTAGAAATTAGGTAAATAGACGATCACATAAAACCAACTAATGTAATACATGAAACATTAGGGAAATCTAACCTCTCTCTAATCAATATACAACACAAAGTTATACAAAAAGACTTAAATAATAGATACACAAAATGATCACCTACAAAAGTAGCATAAACTGTCTATAAACAGCTCAAAACTAATCGTTGATCTTCTCCTTACTTGGTCTTCTACTTGAAGTATATGCACCCACCGTCATAAAAAGGACATTGAGCTAAGTAATGCAGAAAGTAACACCGAGAGACATTTATCAACATTTCCAAACATACAAAAAGTATCTCAAAGCATAACTATAGCAAATAAAGTTGAAAAAAATCATGTTATAAGATACTTTTAGTTAAACAACATGAAACTGAGATTTGGCTAAGCAATAATGATCTAGTGTCGGTTGACTATGAAATTACATCACATCAACTCTGTTCCAAAATTTAGGGCATAGATATACTCACAATGCCCATTTTACATACATATATATATATATATATATATATATTTGTCGATAACCCCGGTAAGCTAGTGATGAGATACGATAACCTCAAAATCTAATGACCCCATGAGTCGTGCTCATCTTTGTCATATAATGGTCCTACATATATGAACTACTTTCACATATCAATAAATGACTCAGTATAGGAATCCAAAATGGAATAGCTTAAATGAACACAAAGGAATTAGATTTACAACACCATAAATCATCCTACTAATAGCATGTTATTCTACATGACTAACACTCTTACCAAGAATGATATAACACATGATTTAGAGTCAATGAATACCATTTAAACATCAATAATGCCATAAAAATAAAATCATAAAATGAGATAGGACAACAAAGTCACGACATTAAGAGTATAATAGGCACATTAGTCCAAATGACTGTAAACAAGAAGCATAATGGAAAAGAAATGGAAAGAAATATTTCAATCAATTTACTTACAAACCACGCCAAGTTCGTAAGCTAATCCAGCCTCCCAACACTTCAAATCAAGTTCCCGAACTTCCTAGACTCTCTTATAGGTCCTTAGTATGTTTACATATGTTTAAGATGTATTTAAACCATTACATAGAATATTAGGCTTAGTTTAAGTGTTAAATTTAAAGTGCATAAATTATGTTTTCCAGGGTCAGTAGTGCGCTATGTACTATATGTAGCGCGCTATAAGAGCTGGGTAGCGCGCAACTGAACCTACCTAGCGCGCTAGTTGTGATGGAACCCAAAATTTTGCTACAGAATTCAGGGTTTCCACTTGTGAATTGGCCCTCTCCTTCGCCTTGGATCCCCGTTCTCCACCACCCGGGACCCAATACATCCTTCAAACAGCATCAACAACCATACACTTTAGAAATGATTCACCAATTAATCAATTTTTACAAACTTTTACATTATGAAAATATATATTACTTTACCTAGTTGTAGATCTTCCTTGTTTTGCTCAATCACCCTTCAATCCTTTAAAAATTCTTCAACAAGTTAGTTGATCTTCTTCTCCAGAACTCTTTCTCCCATTTTGATCAAACACAAATGATTTGCATGCTTATCCTAACTTATATAAATAAGTAGATAAAGTTTTTTAAGCCCTTAATCTTATTTGAAACCCACATCTCTAGAATAATCTGATGCCTTCAATGGTGACCCCACAATCCATTAACTCTCCCCTAATTTATCCTTGATAACATCAAAGTAAACTTAACTGGTTTAGTGATGTGTGCACACGTATCTCGATGAACATCAATGATTAATATTTTATCTTTCTAACTTATGTTACATTAATGTAAATTTAACCATATGCATATTAAATTAACTATTTAAGCCACTTTAACATAGATTACAATTTACCACATCAGTCTCTACTTGGGTCCCATGCCGACATGCATCTCAAGGTGCATCCCCACACGTCTCGACATCTATATACTAGTAGGAGTGACTTAATAAGTCTACACATATACATTACACTAGGAATACACCATATCAAATCTAACATATTTCTCGATCCTCATACCGAGTATTAGGATCGTGTACCCACTCTTGGCTACGTCACGGATTGGTAACCCTGATTAGAAATGAATTTACTATTAGTAAAGTCTGGGTCGTTACAGTATTGCCAACTAATAGAAACTTCATCCTCAAAATTAAACTACATTTAATCATAAGCTTAATCTCATAACACAGTCTTATCGCTAAAATAAAGGAGTCACTCTCCGGTCGACTTTTGTTCTTCATTATTTAAAGCATATGAAAAAACTTATTTCTATTTCATTCTCATGATAATTACCTAACCAAAATTTCAAATGATGTCACTAGACCTCATTAAGCATAAGTTTTTTTATGAAAGCTTTGAGTGTGCTTACTCAACACAACTTTCATTATCTTTTCAACCTATGTGATATGGACTTATTTGAGTAATTCTCATCAGTCCAGTGATCAACCTTTAACTCCCAAATAACTAATGCAACTACTATTATACCTAAATCAAATAATGCATGAATAACGCATTAATAAATGTGTATCCTCTCTAAGGTCGTGTGTCGTCTCTAGGTTTGGCTTTGTCTCCACGTGAGCTCCATTTTTGGCATGTGGCAGTATGGAAGGTTGATGATAGTCATAAGGTTGCGAACATCGTCTAATCATGTGTTCGGCCTGTCCACATCAGTAACACGATGTATGTCTACTTAGTGCTGTTGAGGTTGTTTGATTGTGCATCGATCTCTTTCTCTATGGACTGATGCCACTATCTCTAACTCTATTTTCTATCTATGAATAAAGAAAATATGTGGGTCGAGACACTATCGAACCATGTGTACAACCTAATGACACCACTAACACATCGGTGGTCCATCAGCTCTACAAATGCAGTCTGTATTTGCCTTTGTCTTAATGAATCTCGGCCTCCATCGCTTGATGTCTGTTGTATTTGTGAAGGTGATATCACAAGTCTTGCCTAAGCGGCATGGAAAACCTACTTACAACATGTTCCTCGTGACCACATCGAAAACATATATGCCAACTGCTCTACTCTATCAACTCAATCTGACACTGAACCAATCTCTGCCATTTCCTTTGATGCATACTGGTTTCTGTTACCTTGAGTTTGTTGAAACTGTTGTATTAGTTGCACTATCAAAGGTGCTCGGCTTATACCGAACCATAAAACTGAAAATATGGATGAAAATCTACCCCGTATCGCAGGTGCCAGCAGAGAAGCGTGTACGCATGATACTGTCGTGGTGACTAGTATTTTAATCCAGATGAACTGGATCTTTCATACATTTTCTTTAATCCCTTGCCTCTCTTCCTATTCCTATTGTTCTTGGTCAATACAGGTTTAACATCAACCAAAATCTCTGTTGGTACTACCACGGACTACTGTGGTGAAATAGGTATTATCGGCGTTATAGGTAGCTCAAATGCTCATGATACGATGGTGGTAATAGCTAAAATAATCGAAATCTCAGGTGCTGAAAGCACTATTGTAGTAGGCTCGGCAAGAATGACATGTGAAATCAGATGTGTTCGTACAATCCTAAGGAGCTCGGTCAATTGGTGTCCATGGCAGAACCGTATCAGTCCAACGTTACATATCATCAATCGTGAAAATGTATGCCTTAGGTGGCAGTAATTGTTGTGAATTTGGGGTTCATACGCAGCGGAAATTACAAAACAATTTTGACAAAAACCCCAATAGGATCCAAATCTAATTCCATTAAAAATGTTTAAACCATGAAAACTAAATCATACATCGGTCGCAATATACCTTTCGGAAGGTTGATCGATCTCTAAGGCGCTGCCAATGACGAATGCCATCTACCAAGTCTACACACAAACGGCGCCGAGATTCGAAGTGCCAGCTTCGAGAGAATACCAAACCTTTTTGTTTCTATCCAAAACGATCCAAAGCGTACCAGAACGAAAATAGAGTTTCGACCCTTAATATTTCATACATGTGTTATAACTTAAAGCGTCTATTTATACAACCCTTGTATATAGACGGTTAAGTAAATTACACATATACCCCTACTTAAAGAAGTATAAGTGTAATACACCACAAGGACGTTTCTGTCATGAATTATGTCATATAAAATTCGTTTTTCTAAACCATTTTAAAATCTCGCAAAACCATTCTTAGTGTGCGACCTAATAGGCTCATACAACGTTGGCAGTGTACCAAAACACATTTTGGTATACAAGTCATAAGCGGCCTCTAGCAAGACATTATGACTACCCAAGTTGTACGAATATCAAATCGATACAACCTAATCAATAGTGTATATAACATCCTTTTGTCACACGATATCCTTTTGATCAAACATAAGGCATGGAATTGTCATCCAACATGTTCAATCGTACTAGTCTCGATCTCTAGGTAGACTGAAAACATCCAAGTGACATTGATCAATATCAATTCACTTAGACTAGGCCTTTTAACAGTCTAACACATCGAGGGATCCACTAGATATCTCTCATTATATGAGAGGGACAAATCATATCTCGATTACACAACTTCATCACATTGCTCACACAGTAACCAATCACAACCTTTATAATCATCCGGTTAAAAACAACGTTTGATTGTGTCAAATCACTGTGTTCCTAATGTTGAAGTCTCTGGTAATCTCAAGTCAGAGGACTGAAAAATATACCTATCATGAGAAACGACTATGACTTAATCCATGAGATGTTCTCATAGCGGGTCTGGTCCCAAAGATTTTTGTTCCCTAACAAGTACTCGTGATCTTGATTCGTATCCCTATACGTATAATCATCATATGATAATCAATCAAGACTCACACTAGTCTTAATTCATTATAGTTCCCAGTATAATGATTGACTATGGACATTTAGGATATTTCTATAAATACCCATGGATCTTATTGTAATGTAAACATGCAAATTAATTATAATAAACAACAAATGAAATCCTCTATTTTATTAACTAAAAGTATTCATAAAGACAGTTAATGGATTGACCTAGGGCACATGCCCCAACATCTCCCATTTGCACTAGGGCCAATCATACATGCATCTAATGCCTAATGATCTAACATGACCATCATGTTTTACTTGTGGAAGAGCTTTTGTCAATGGATCCGCAACGTTGTCTTCAGTATGTACTCTACAAATCTTCACGTCTCCCCTCTTAATAATTTCTCTGATGAGATGAAAATGCCTGAGTATATGTTTGGATCTGTGGTGTGATCTAGGTTCCTTGGCCTGTGCTATTGCCCCGTTATTGTCACAATACAAACAAACAGGGTTAACAATACTTGGAACCACTCCTAGTTCAGAAATGAACTTTTTGATCAAAACTGCCTCCTTTGCTTTGCATCGGACGCTGCAATATACTCAGCTTCTATTGTAGAATCTGCCACAGTCTCTTGCTTTGAACTTTTCCAGCTTACTGCACCCCCATTCAAAGTAAACACATATCTAGATTGTGATCTAAAATCATCTATATCAGTTTGAAAACTTGCATCTATGTAACCATTTACAACTAGATCATTTTCAAAACCTCCATAGACCAAGGACACTTCCTTAGTCCTTCTTAAGTATTTAAGAATGTTCTTTACTGCTATCCAGTGATTCTCACTAGGATCTTACTGATATCTGCTTGTAGTGCTCAAAGCATATGATACATCAGGTCGAGTGCATAGCATGGCATACATGATAGATCCAATAGCTGATGCATATGGAATCTTATTCATACGGTCTCGCTCATCATTTGTCTTAGGACATTGAATCTTGCTGAGACTTATGCCATGAGACATTGGCAACAATCCACTTTTAGAGTCTTGCAAACTGAACCTATTCAACACCTTGTCTATGTAAGCACTCTGACTTAGTCCGATTAGCCTCTTAGATCTATCCCTATAGATCCTTATCCCTAGGATATAGGCTGCATCTTCTAAGTCTTTCATTTAGAAACACTTCCCTAACCAAGACTTGACATTCAGCAATGTTGGGATGTCATTTCCAATAAGTAATATATCATCAACATACAGTACCAAAAAACAACTACACTCCCATTGACCTTCTTGTATACACAAGGCTCATATTCGTTCTTAATAAAACCAAAATCCTTGATTGCTTCATCAAAACAAAGATTCCAACTCCGAGAAGCTTGCTTTAATCCATAAATGGATCTTTGAAGCTTGCATACCTTCCTAGAATTCTCAGGATGTACAAAACCTTCAGGTTGTGTCATATACACGTCCTCAAGCAGACTTTCCATTAAGAAATGCTATTTTTACATCCATTTACCATATCTCATAATCATAATATGCAAAATGGCAATTAAAATTCTTATGGATTTAAGCATGGCTATCGATGAAAAAGTTTCATCATAATCAACACCTTGAGTCCGCTGAAACCTTTTGCTACAAGTCTTGCTTTAAAAGTATGCACTTTGCCATCCATGTCGGTTTTCTTCTTGAAAACCCATTTACATCCAATGGTCTTACCACCTTCGGGTAAATCAACCAAGTTCCAAACTTAGTTATCATACATGGATTGCATCTCAGAGTTCATGGCACTTAGCCATTTATCAGAGTCTGGTCCAGACATAGCCTCCTCATAAGTGGTGGGCTCATTTTGATCCATAAGCAATACATCACGACTATCAGTAATGAGAAATCAGAATCTCTCTGGCTCATGTCTTACCCTACCAGATTTACGTGGGCCTTGTGTCACTTGTGGAGGTTCAACTGGTTCAGAACTTTGTTGAACTTCTAGTAGCGGTTCAGTGTTTATCTGTGATTCTTGAACTTCTTCAAGATTTATCTCTCTCCCACTAGTGTCTTTTGAAATAAACTGTTTTTCCATAAAAGCACCATACCGAGCAATAAACACTATGTTCTCAACCAGATTATAAAAGTAATATCCTTTTGTTTCCTTAGGATACCCCACAAATAAACAATTGTCAGATTTAGGTGCTAGTTTTTCTGAGACTTGTCGCTTTACGTAAGCCTCACAACCCCAAATCTTAAGGAAAAACAAACTAGGTCCCTTCCCTTACCATATCTCATATGGTGTTTTATCAACCGCTTTAGAAGGAACTCGATTTAGAATGAAAGCTGCAGTTTGTAATGCATAACCCCAAAAGGATAATGGAAGATCTGCATGACTCATCATAGATCGAACCATATCTAATAAGGTTCGATTTCCCCTATCAGAAACTCCATTTCATTGTGGAGTTGCTGGTGGAGTCAATTGGGAGACAATCCCACAATTTCTAAGATGATCATCAAATTTTTGGCTCAAATATTCACCACCTCGATCTGACCAAAGTGTTTTGATAGTTTTACCAAGTTGATTCTGCACTTCATTTTGAAACGTTCGAAATATCTCAAATGATTCAGCTTTATGTTTCATAAGATATACATAACCATATATGCGGAAATCATCAGTAAATGTAATGAAGTACTGATAAACTCCTCTAGCCATTGTGTTTATAGGACCGCATACATCAGTATGTATTAGACCCAATAAATCACTTGCCCTTTCACTGTGTCCAGTAAAGGGACTTTTAGTCATTTTTCCTAGTAAACAAGATACGCACGTTTCATATGTTTCTAAATCAAATGAATCTAGAAGTCCATCTTTTTGGAGCTTCGTTATGCGTTTCTCATTTATGTGCCCGAGACGACAATGTCAAAGATAGGTTTGATTCAAATCATTTGACTTGAATCTCTTTGTATTTATGTTAAAGACTGGAGTATAGTGGACCTTTTCATGCTTAGAATATAAAGACCATCACACAAATCAACATTTGCATAAAATATGCCTTTACGAGAGATTGAACATCTATTATTTGCAATAATAAAATCAAAACCATCTATATCTAAGCATGAAACATAAATGATGTTTCTGCTCAAGGCAGGCACAAAATAAAAATTATTTAAAGTTAAAATAAGTCCACTAGGTAAGACTAAGTCATATGATCTAATAGCCAGGGCAGCAACTCTTGCTCCATTCCCTACGCGAGGATGACTTCTCCTTTCTTCAACTTTCTACTTCGGTGAGTCCCCACATTTATACAAATGTGAGATCCACATTCGGTATCTAATACCCAGGAATCACTAGTAGATAAATTAATTTCAATAACATAAATATCTGTAGTGGTAGTCGCATTACCCTTTTTCTTCTTTAGATCTTCCAGATAGAGTTTGCAATTTCTGAACTAATGTCGTGGTGCATGACAGAAATGACAATTTCATTCCTTTTCTTTTGGCTTTTTAAAGCGAGAAGCAGTGGGGCTTGACTTGTTCCACAAAGCTTTGCGACAGTGCAAGCAACAATCGCCTTGGCAACTTTAGCCTTGCCTTTGCCTTTCTTCTTCATTCCTTTCCTTTTGGACCATCAACACATTACTAGAGGTTTCTTGATATTTTGTTCAGCAGTTTTGAGCATCAAATGCAACTCTAAAATTGATTTCTCCATATTATTCATATTGTAGTTCATCACAAATTGTGTGTAACTCTCTGGTAATGAATTCAGGATCAAATCCGTAGCCAACTCTTGACTTATAGGAAATCCGAGTCTATCAAGCTGGTCAACATAGCCCTTCATCTTCAGAACACGAGGACTAATTGACGCACCCTAAGTCATCTTGCAAGAATGTAGGTTCTTGACTATCTCGAACCTTTCTTGCCTAGCTTGCCGTTGGAACATTTCCTTCAGCGTTACAGCCATGTCGTAGGCTTCCATTAGTTCCATGTCCTTCTGAAGTTCAGGAACCATAGTTGCCAGCATAATACATGCAACATCAGTAGAATCGTTGACATGCTTATTATGCGCATCCTTCACAGCTTTCGTAGCATTGGCTGGTGGGTCCTCCGGGATTGGAGCATCCAGGACATATAACTTGCGTTCATGCTTGAGAACAATTCCCAAGTTTCTGAACCAGTCAAGAAAGTTAGTCATAGATAGCTTATCCTTCTCAAGGATGGATCACAGTGACAGGGGATTATTGTTACTTGAAAAGGCCATTGATCTACAATAAAGATTATGCAAAGTTTATTTTAGTATAGAGGAATAGACTCCCACTAAATTAACAACCCTCTTAAAACATACTGTTTATTTAGGGGACTAAAATCCATATTTCACCTAATTCTATGACAGCTATGGCATGAAACACAGAACTAGATTATTTAGGTAGGTAACAGTTACCAATTACATCTTATGTAATTTTAGATACTTTTATGAGAAACGGGACATCTTATGTTTTATCAGGTTTTTTTTTATCATGTGCCTAAAGCTCAAAACTATTTTGATAGCTTTATTAAGTCGGACCATTTTAAACATTTAGGTAACTCCTACCCAACTTGTCTCACCAAGATAACACAATACACCCAGCTATGGCTGAAACTATATTAATGTGATCGAGGCCTTGACAATTGTTTAAAATGGATGGCACGAGACTTAAAATTTAATAGAGGGATTTTATTCAGTTTTAGTGATTTTATGTAAACAATAAAATATCATATATTTTATTGATTTGTTCAATCACTAAACAATTTGGAATTTTTTATACTGTTCACTAATAAAAGAATTTTCGTGCGCTAGGATTAGTTAAACGGCGGTTCCTCTGACCGGTCAACGGACGGGGGAACAGGGGGCAGCGCCCCCGTTTTTTATTTTTTTATTTTTTTAGGAGACGAATTTCAATTACGAAAATTAAAACTCGCTATAGAAAATCATATTTTTCGCTGATTTTATTATCCTAAATTAACCCCTTAATTTATCCGAAATTAAGTCAATTAAAATATCTTAATTAACCCGGGCCGCATCTAACTAATCATCTTATCCTAATCCAATTAGGACTTAAGATATTTGAATCCTAGCATTTCACCAATAACAAAATTCTCGATATTTATCTCCTATCCAATAGGGATAACGAAACCGATTTTGCTAATATCTCATAATCTAATTTGTTAACTATATCTTATCAAATAGAAATTTCATAACAGAATAGATATAACGAGATAAATAAATATTTTCGAAAAATAATTATTTGCAATTTTGGTCCTCATCCAAATAATCACAAACATGTAATTGAATCATTAACTACTATCCCAATCGAACATAATCATATTAGTTTCAAATTAATATTAAGACTTATACAATTTAAGAAACTTAAAACAATGTAACCTAAATATGCATACTGGAATTACGAGATTTCATCCATGCATCAATACACGAAAAATAAAGATTATACCTAATGGTGTCATGGATCACAGAACACGAAATTCAATTTATTAAAATTATTCGAATTAACCTAACATGGTTACTAGCATGTACGAAACTGATTTCAATTAAATCACGAATATTTGTATCATATACACAAAACATGATACTAAATCTCACAGAAAACTTATGTATATCACATATACATCAACTATTAACATGCTTTCAATCATATATCATGTATATATCAGAAGAAAACATGCAATGAATTTAATGGAATCGAACTTGAAGGCTCTGATACCACTGTTGTGAATTTAGGGTTCATAAGCAGCAGAAATTACAAAACAATTTTGACAAAAACCCCAACAGGATCCAAATCTAATTCCATTAAAAACGTTTAAACCATGAAATTTTAATCATACCTCGGTCGCAATATACCTTTCTGAAGGTTGATCGATCTCTAAGGCGCTGCCAACGACGAACGCCTCTACAACAGCGATCCACACACGAACGGCGGCCGAGATTCGAAGTGCTAGCTTCGAGAGAATACCAAACCTTTTTGTTTCTCTCCAAAACGATCCAGAGCGTACTAGAAAACCCTAATTCGTTTATGAAACGAAAATAGAGTTTCGGCCCTTAATCTTTCATACATGTGTTCTAACTTAAAACGTCTATTTATACAACCCTTGTATATAGATGGTTAAGTAAATTACACATATACCCCTACTTAAAGAAGTATAAGTGTAAAACACCACAAGGACGTTTCTGTCATGAATTTTATCATATAAAATTCGTTTTTCTGAACCATCTTAAAATCTCGCAAAACCATTCTTAGTGTGCGATCCAATAGGCTCATACAACGTTGGCAGTGTACCAAAACACATTTTGGTATACAAGTCATAAGCGGCCTCTAGCAAGACATTATGACTACCCAAGTTGTACGAATATCAAATCGATACAACCTAATCAATAGTGTATATAACATCCTTTTGTCACACGATATCCTTTTTGATCAAACATAAGGCATGGAATTGTCATCCAACATGTTCAATCGTACTAGTCTCGATCTCTAGGTAGACTGAAAAGATCCAAGTGACATTGATCAATATCAATTCACTTAGACTAGGCCTTTTAACAGTCTAACACATCGAGGGATCCACTTTGGATATCTCTTTTATATGAGAGGGACAAATCCTATCTTGATTACACAACTTCATCACATTGCTCACACAGTAACCAATCACAACCTTTATAATCGTCCGGTTAAAGACAACGTTTGATTGTGTCAAATCACTGTGTTCCTAATGTTGAAGTCTCTGGTAATCTCAAGTCAAAGGACTGAAAAATACACCTATCATGAGAAACAACTATGACTTAATCCATGAGATGTTCTCATAGCGGGTCGGTCCAGTACTTTGTTCCCTAACAAGTACTCTTTATCTTGATTCGTATCCCTATATGTATAATCATCATATGATCATCAATCAAGACTCACACTAGTCTTAATTCATTATAGTTCCCAGTATAATGATTGACTATGGACATTTAGGATATTTTTATAAATACCCATGGATCTTATTATAATGTAAATATGCAAATTAATTATAATAAACGGCAAATGAAATCCTCTATTTTATTAACTAAAAGTATTCATAAAGACAGTTAATGGATTGACCTAGGGCACATGGCCCAACAGTAATACTTCAATCGAAACAATAGCGATAGTAATGGACTATGCAAGTATGGACGTATGTATCATCATATCTGAAATGAAGTTGGCCAACTGCTGACCATATGCTTCATATCTATAGGATAACCTATGAAAATCCTTACCCGATACCTTATGCTAGCTACCGCTGGCGCTACCATCTCCACCCTCGTGCTGATTTGCCATCTTAGTCTGCATGTTGATAGCGATCGCGACATATTGTGTTGGCCCCAAACTCCAAGGCAAAACCGAGTACCGCCATGTTGCTAGACACGTCACCAAGCATGCCACATCACCACAACTTATCATTGAATACCCATGACTTAAACCTTCATCACTATCTTATTCGCATTAACTTAGTATTTGACATGTATTTGTGAATATTTACAATAAGTTAACTAAGTTAAGTAATTTACGACTTATGAAATCGTTATAAGTTAAACATCTTAGCGGAAGTCTTTGAAGTATGCAAATATCGTAAAATGAAAAGTTTGCATTTATAAACAACCCTATAGTTTGGAAACTCGTCATGAGATACCTTGCATATCAAAAAGCTATAAAATATACAAAAAATGATCATATACATGTATTTAGTATACAAGTCCTCTCAAAGATCCCATAAAAGCACTAAATAAGTATATACAAACACCTATTAAAAAAGTTAATGGGGCTCTCCTAGCTCAGAGGTAGTCGCTTAAGACCCCTTACCCCGGTTCATTGTAGGAGCGATTTGTCACCAAAAACAATGACAAATATCAATAAGTAAATCCCAGAGAAAGTTAGCTAATATTCATGAAATTCAATAAAATGGCTACGATTCATGCGATTTAAATAAGGAACAGAAAATAAAGCGATTGCATGAAAATAAGTTGAGGAAAAGTCGAAATTGGACACGAGTGTAGCGTGACATAAAACTCTAGTCAACATCCGAGAATTGACTTAGCTAAATTGAAAGGAACGTGTAACGATCATCTCGCCAAACATCTCACGGTAGAATGAGAGAACCCATGAATGGTAAAACCCCGTCCAAATATCTCTCGAGAGGAACCTATGATGGTGACTTAGGTCCTCGTCAAACATCTCTCAACCTAACGGGTCTCACGAGGAATAGTCTCAACGTAGCCCCAACATGAGCAACTACTCAAACAACGCAGGGTAGCTAGCCCTGGTTGTGAGTTTGTGCCATGCTCGACCCTGTTGACAAATACACATACACACGTGGGAGTAGATGAACAATAAGTAGATAGCAAATAAATAGCATGATAGAATAACTTAAATTTGAAATAAATCAAGTGTTATAAATAAATTCTAACTAATTTTCTCGTGGGTTTACTTATGTTAACCAATCGCAAATCGCCCTTAAAACGTCCCGCTAACACCTCGAAATGTGTACTCGACATCCGATTATAGTCTTATAAGTCCCTAATGTCCAATTATACCACTTTAATTATTTTAGAGTCATATTAAGTGAGTTTATAATGTAGGACCAAAAATTTGAAATTTTATTCCAAAAAGTTTAGTTTGGCACTCTTTTTAGTTATACAAGGGTGCCAAATCCCGAAAAAGCCTTAAAACTTATTTTCTTAGCTTTTTTTTCATTTTTAATATTTTTTTTATTTTTTTAAAATTTTTCATAAATTCTTTATCTATTTTCCATAATTTTTTGTAATTTATTTAAATTTAAAATCATTTTATTTAATTTCTAATTATTTAATGGGTTGGGCCCCAAATCGGGCCCAATTCAATTGGGCCCACTTCAACCCAAACAGACTGTCAAGGTCAACGCCTGCTCATTCGACTGCCAGGGCCTGGTCCGCCAAGCCTGGCCTGTCGGGGTGTAGCCAGGCCCGGCCCACTTGGCTACCCCCCATTCCCCCTTCAATTTCTGTCTGGAGACACGAAATTTCATCTCTCTAAAGATGTTCCATTTTTTTGTTGCTTGTTTGCAACACAAAATCAATAACAACAACAAAATTAACAACTCAACAATAATACTAACACTACCACCATTAAACCCATTTCCATGAAAACCCAAACTATCACACAAAATTTCATGAAGTTTAAGAGCAAAAGAAAAATGAGAAATCTTACCTAGGTTGAACTTTCAAGAACCCTTGACACATTCCCCTTGCTTTGTGAACTCTTTAACCCTTCCTTTTGCTCTCAGCTTTCCAAACTACTCACTTTTTTTCTTTGTTAGGGAAACAGATTGAGAAGACAAACGTAAGGGTGGGAAAGGGAAAATGGGTTTTATTTGGATATGAGAGAGAAATGTAGGAAAGAGAAAAGTGAAGTATGGGATGATGTGATGGGTAGGTGTGATGTGATGGATGACATGACTTATAAACCACTGACTACCCTATACACCAGAGTTACGCGCACCCCGCGACGTCCTACACTCTCATCACTACACCCGCACAATGTGACCAATGAAAAGTCTTAACTAGTGTGACGCAAATTATTGAATAATAATACAATGATTTAACATACATCACACAAAAATAACTATTTATACCTTGATTGGTTGTGTCCACATGGGTCCGAGCTACGGGTCATAATCTGTAATTAAGATTAATTAGAGCGGGTCATTATACATATACACATAATAATCCCCAACTCACATTCGTTCAATTCCCAACTAATAGTTTTTTTAGGCAATGATCATCTAGTTTCCACATCTAAAATTTGTGTTTTTTTCAAGTTTCAATGTGTACTTATCGAGAACTTAGATTCTCATACCAACCATAACTGAGACGTTGGTATCACAATTTCGAACAACTCTATAATTGTCTCTAAGGTTCTAGAACCTTTTCTCCGATACCAACTGTGACGACCCAGCTCCCCAAACCAAGTACCACCTAGTCTAATCTCATCCTTAAGCCCTAACCTATGGTACATAAAACTTTACAACGCATTAGTCAGCCTTTTCATCTCATTCACCTTGTTACACATGATTAACATAGGTATTGTTCATTTCTGGTTAATTATGATTTTCAGAGATAATTAAGAGATCGTTATCATTACCTTAATTTTTAGCGAGCAGACTTAATAAGTTAGCGGAAGCATTTATAAAAACACCACAGTGGAAACAAGGTAAACGATGACCATATAAAAAACCAACCAAAGTAATACATGAAACAGTAGGGAACTTTACTCTCTCTACCCAATATACAACACAAAGTTATACAAAAAGATGTAAATAATAGATATAAAAAAATGATCACCTACAAAAGTAGTAGAAACTGTCCGTCGACTGCTTAAAACTAATCGTTGATCTTCTCCTTACCTGGTCTTCTAATCGAAGTATATGCACTCACCGTCATAAAAAGGACGTTAAGTACAGTAATGTAGAAAGTAACACCGGGAGACATTTATCGACATTCCTATACAAAAAGTATATGAAAGCATAAATATAGCAAATAAAACTGAAAAAAAATCATGTTATAAGATACTTTAGTTAAACAACACAAAACTGACACTCAGCTAAGCAGAATGATCTAAAGCTGATTAACTATGAAATTATATCACATCAACTTTGTTCTATAATTTAGGGTGTGGATATACTCACAATGCCCGTTTTACACACATACACACACATATATACATTTGTCGACAACCCTGAGTCCTATACCTCGTGTGCCGCACAAGCGAGTGGTGAGATGCCGATAACCTCGAAATCTAATGACCCCGTGTGTCGTGCTCATCTCTATTACAAGAACTACTTTCACATATCAATAAATGACTCAGTATAGGAATCCAAAATGGAATAACTTAAATGAACACATAGGAATTAGATTTACAAAACCATAAATCATCTTACTAATAGCATGCTATTCTACATGACTAACACTCTTAAGAACCAAGAATGATATAGCACATGATTTAGAGTCAATGTATACCATTTAAACATCAATAATGTCATGATAACAAACTCATAAAATGAGATAGGACAAAAAAGTCATGGCACCAATAGTACAATAGGCACATCAGTTTAAATGACTATGAACAAGAAGCGTAATGGAAAAGAAATGGAGAGAAATATCTTATTCAGTTTACTTACAAACCACACCAAAATCATAAGCTAATCCGACCTCCCAACACCTCGAAGGACTTTCTAGACTTTCCCGTTGGTCCCTGGTATGTTTACATATGTTTTAAGATGTATTTAAACCATTAAATAGAATATTAGGCTTAGCTTAAATGTAAAATTTAAAATGCAGAAATTCAGTTGTTTAGGGTCAATAGCGCGCTATGTATTGTATGTAGTGCGCTACTCGTGCATAGTGCACCATAGGAGCTGGGTAGCGTGCTAGCTGTGCTGGAACCCATAATTCTGCAATACATCCTAAAAACAACAACAACAATAACCATACACTTCGTAAATGATTCACCAATTCATCAATTTTTACAAAATTTTACAATATGAAAATATATACTAGCTTACCTAGTTGTTGATCTTCCTTGTCTTGCTCAATCACCCTTCGATCTACTAAAAATTCTTCAACAAGTTTTCTAATCTTTTTCTCCAGAACTCTTGTTCCCATTTTGACCAAATGTAAATGATTTGCATGCTTATCCTAACTTATATATATAAAGTGTATATTAAGCCCTTGATCTTGTTTGAAACCCACATCTCTAGAACAATCTAATGGGTTAAATGGTGACCCACAATATATTAGCTCTCCATTCATCCTTGATAACACCAAACTCAACTTAATTGGTCTTACGATGTGTACACAAAGAACATCAATGATTAATGTTTTATCTATCTAACTTAGGTTAATTAATGTAAATTTAACCATATGCATATTAAATTAACTATTTAAGCCACCTTAACTTAAATTAAAACTTACCACATCACTCTCTACCTCGATCCCATGCCAATATGTATCTCGAGGCACGTTCTCACTCACGTCTCGACATCTATATACTAGTAGGAGTGACTTAATACATCTACACATATACATTACACTAGGAATACACCATATCGAATCTAACATATTTCTCGATCGTTCCTTATAGTATTAGGACGATATACCCATTATTGACCACATCATGATTTGGTAGCTCTGATTAGAGACTAATTTACTATTAGTAAATTCTGGGTCATTACAAATTCAGTCGTTGCTTCCTCTTCAGCACCAACAAGGTCGAGTCTTGATGGAAATGATCATGTTAACCCCAAAGAAGAATATGAGAGAGAATTGCTTCAAATCATTTGAGCTTTTCCTAGCCACTTGTTCCAATCTAATCTGACTTTTGTGCAAGCTCCGAGCTTAAAGAAATGACCACTTATTTCTCCCTGATTAGAATTTATCATTATGTTATCAAAAAGGTGGTAAACTTGTGACATGATATATTCTTTTCTAAGTTATGGTTATGTTCTGTAGTATTTTTTAGTATTATGAAGTTTGAAGACTGTTAGTTCTAGTTATTATTGTTTTTTCTGCTCAAGTCTGATTTTGAGTTTGTTGCAACAAGACTCTATTAGAACAAAAATTGGAAATCTCTGAGCTACTGAAGATGAACAGTGGTGTTTTATTTTTTACTCTATTTTGTTTATTTTAACTACCTGGAGACTGTAGTTGATGATACTGATTATTATAGATGTTTATGATCTATGATGTGAAGGATGATATGTGTATGGTGTTTATCTGAAGTGGTCCTTCACTGTTTATTTTTATTGGTGATTTATTTTTCAGTTTATATGCTTCATTTATCATTCACCATGGTTATGAAAACATTATGACAAATGGGGAGATTGTTAATGTCATTATCGTAAGTTGTCATCAGTTGTCTTATTGAAATTTGGTAAATGACTCAAAGCATAGTTATGTTTCAAGTGCTCATGAAACCTAATTTGAATTAGTTTGTTACTGATCTCCAAATTAGTTTGTTATGGATAAGGATATGATGTTGCAACAATGACTCGATACGCAGTTGCAATAGGATCTCCAAATCGTTTGTCGCAGATTTGATCTCATGCACTCCAACAGAAAATATATGGTTAAGTGGAGCAGAAGTTCTGAGATATTAACACCTCGTGATAAATGTGTTGAGGCATGGTTATTTTGAAGATAAAGGTGCATCATATATTAGTTTTTATGGATAAGATTGTGGGTCTTATACCTATCTATTTCAAGTTCAAAGTCAATAAAGATTGTACCTTAATCATTCACTATTCAGTTAATTTGAGATTATTTAAAAATGTAAGTTCACTCTGAAGGAACCCAAGTAAGGTAATTGTCGTTACTATACCTTAAACAGAGAAATAACAGGAAAATAAACTACTATTACTATGAGAACTTTTTAGTAATGTCTTCAAGTAGAGAGAATGGTGATGATAATTGGTGAAAGTCTTGCAGGAACATCATCAACTGATTTGACTAGTTTAGTAGCAATGAATTTGTTCTTTTGTGCTCATATTAGATATAAGTTAAATACGTGGTTATCTGGGTAATAGATGGATAAAAAGTTTAATTGGAACTTCTTAATATGCCAAGAGGTGCCTACTAATAGTTAGTATCTAAGTTAAACTATCTAAATAAATTGTATTATACACAATAAATTCAAAGAAGGAATTCCGGTTAAGGAAGAGTTTTAGACAAGAATTTTTCGATGATCTCATGAACCTCTTTATATTATTGGTATAACAAGGGTATACTGTATTAAAGTATATGACAAGATTATGGATTGTTTGGGTTGAGAAATTGTGATATTAAACTCATAAAGAAATATGAGATTGACTTGGTGAATGATGGCTGAATGTTGAGAACTTAGAGGGTTATGTAATTTTTTGTTTATACCTAATGGAATTTGAAGCACATAATTTTGCATTATGTAATGGAAGTAATTATAAATTAGCGTCAGCATAATGTATTGTAAGTTGTAGTTGATAAATTGACCAAGTCTGTAAATTCTTGTCAGTGTGCGTATTTGGTTCTTTTGACGGATTGAGCAAAATATATGCATAGGGATATGTTTGATGACCTAGTATTTCGTTGTTCATTTTCATGGATGAAAAAAAAAAACTTGCTTCCAAATTTTGGAAGAGTTTATTGGGACAGCTAGAAACTACTTTCAATCTCATTAAAGTATATTTTCCTCAGTTTGATGGAAAAACCGAGCGACTAATACTAGTTCTAAATAATATATTTTGAGCTTATGTCTCAAAACGTACGATCACTGAAAGAATAAGCTCCTTTGTGTAAGTTCTTTGATGATGATAATATCTTTTAAATTATCGAATAATAGTGTTAAAAACTCAATAGGCTCAATGATATCATACAATGAAATATTGGACAAAGATTGGAGATACAGTTGTTGAAGGGAATTGAAATGGTTAAGAACTATACAGAAAGGATATGGCAGACTAGATAATATGTAACAACAACTTAAGGTGAATAATAATGGTGAGGTGATAAGCATCATAAATCGTTAAAGAGTTCAAAAGACAATTTTATTGTGCTTTTGAATATCTCTTCTATGGAAATGGCTTTGTAAATTTGGATTAATAGGGAAATTGATTCTGAAATGTATCAGGTTATTAAAGGAACAACTCCTCTATATCTTCGAAGTTATATATAGCTTATGAACTTACTTTTAATTTCATGGACACGATTTCTTAAATTGGGGAGATTATAACGACCCGTTACCACAAGTTGGTGATTAACATTAATCTAAATTCTATATAATTAACTCGAGTTAGACTCGTAGTGAAGCCTGATTTATCTCGATTAGCGTGTGGGTGTAATGGTGTAATTGTATTGTATTTGTTTTGCAGGAAAAATAATAAAATGAATTATAGGCTATTAATGGAAATTGATATAAGGCCAATAATTGGAAAATAAATAATAAATTTTTAGGAGCACCTAATGACATGTGGGAGTCGTGGGTGACTTATGTGAGATGTGGAAGTAGTGTGCACGCCTGAGTTGTAATGGCCCTAGTCGCCACCAACTGGACCTCGCCCAGTACTAGTCCTATGTGGACCCCAGTCGACTCCTGTCAGGTCAACGCATGCCTAGTCAACCTCTATTTCAAATTATTTATCCATTTGTTGCTTATTAAGTTCATTTATTAGTTAAACAAGTCTTAATATTCATTACGCAGAGGAAAGTAATTTAAAGTAACAAATAAAAGTTAATTGAATTCAAGATAAGTCCTAAGCGTGGGAATCCTGCAAACAGTGTGATATCATGCATATAATTGGTGATAAAGGGTACAATACACATATACATGTATCGTCAAGTGTATCTCACATCCCCAAGTACCCAAAATCATCAAAACATCATGAATATAAAGTCATACACATAGCAAAATGACAAAATAACCTACAAAGTAAAAGTAATGGAGCTGACTCTGAGGGTAGCTCAGAGGAAATCACCAAGTATAAGCTCCTTTCCCTTACTGCTTGAGGGACCTGCAATTGTCACCAATAATAGAGACAATTCCAGTGAGTAAAGGTAGAAGAGATTCAACAATATTTCTGAGGAATAAACTACTATAGTCTCTAAATCATGCTGGGTATTTAAAGAAAAATATAAATAAAATTACAAAGTGCATGATAAACAGACTAATCAAGTAAGCAATAAAACTCTAGTGGCAAGGAAACAAAATATAGGTGAATAGGTTATCCGGTCCAAACCGTGGGTCTTTATACCATAACACATTTTGAAGTCAACACAACGGGCCCAAGGCTACTTCCAACTGCCCCGACATAATTTTCTAGGCACTCCGGACTCATCGAGTCATTTCCAATAGCCTATTAACTATCAAGGTAAGCCACAGTGACCTCGGATGCTTATGCCACTTGAAACAAGAATGGAATACAAGTATGACATGCTTTTTAAGAGATTTACAATAACAAGTTGAAAATACATGCTTTTTTAAATGATGTTGACGCTCTTACTGGTTTACTTACCTCAAAATGCAATAATATCCGAGATAAACGCGAGTCCTGCATGCCCGTACTACACTCCCGATACCCGACATTGACGTCCATGTCCCCGATATCTACTAGAGTTCATTTTATGTGTTAAAGTCCATAAGTTATGAACTATTTCATTTCATTTGCAAAACATCTCATTTTGGTATTTTATTATGTTTTCAATGTTTACTTAGACTTAACTTTGTCGTTTTAAGGCTTTTTAAAGGTCCCTCATTCTTCCCCTAGGCTCGCGACTCTAACACTAGGTATCAACATAGGTTCAGCGTGAAAAGAACCAAATAGAGTCCCTTTTACTTGCTTTTATGGTTTAAGTTCTTTTTGTATCATTCATGAGGTTTTCAAGTAGGCTTAGTAAGAATTTTCTACCAAACTTTCTTAACAAATGACTGCTAAAGACCCAATAATCTCGGTCATTACTTGATCAAACCAAGTCTCTAATTATTAAAGAACCTTCAATAGATACTTTCTATCTATTTATAATACTCCTAAGTCATTCGACAAGAAAAACCTCGAAGAAACATTCAAACATCGATATGTGAAACTTGTAGGAAAAGAAGTGCGCGCAATCTTAATTTCGGGCCTCCTTCTTGATCACAAAAATATAATCAAAACATCTCCAAATTAAAAATATGATTTTTATGGGTCAAGTTTGATATATAAACATCAAAACCTATCAATAATTTTGCTTAAAAATATTCATTAGATTGCTCAAAACCGATACCCAAGTTGGCCAAAAACAAGACTGCATAACTGTTTTTGTTCACAAAAATGCAATCAATTCAATGCCAATTGACCCACGAAACCTTATTGAAACCCCAAAACCCGAAACTGATTTTCATATTCCGAATTGGATGTATGAGCACTGAATTGTACAAAAAATCCAACCTTAAGACCTTCGTTTGATCAGTCGAAACCATTACCCAACTTAACATGAACATTGTATTGCATTACATTTAAGACCATCATAAACTCCAAATCATCAATGATACTTAACTGTAAACCTTTTAATCTATGTCTTAGCTTTCCGAAAAGGTATGGTTTGCAAAATTATGATTGAGAACGAATGAGATATCAAAGATTTACAAAGACAGCTTGAATTAGAATCAAAACCTGACCAGCAAGTTTGTAAAAATTATTCCTTTAAATTTGTAGCTCTAAAAATCCTCATTTTTGGTCCAAAGTCAGGTAACATACCCAAAAACAACATAATAAAAGATGAGCTCCATTTGATAAGGATTGAGAGAGTTATGCCTTGTTAAATTTCATTTTCAAAATTCCTTAATAGCATTTTAACAGCCTGATTGCAAGGCGTTTCTGAGATGGAAAGAGTTGAAATTTTGAAATATCTCAGACATAAAAATTGTAGATCTCGGAGTTAGCTTTCCAACGGTGTATGATCCACCTTTTTAGAGTTTGTATGAAAGATTTATGCTCAATTTACTAAGGCTGGGTCAAAACTTAACATTCATGCATCAAAAGACTTCAAAAACACAACCCATTTCAAGAATCACCTTCAAATCCTTAAATTGGTAAACACAATGAGCTCTCCATTCATAAAGAGACACAAAAACTAGAGAGTAAACTTAGAAATTCATTTTTGAATCAAAACCATTTTTTAGAGTTCATTTTCAAGAACTTTGATGAAGGAAGTGATGGAGAGGATGATTACCTAGCTTTGATTCCTCAATTTTCTTGATCCCCAACTTTAGATCTCCAAAAATCCAACCTTCAAAACCCTTCTTAACTTTGAATTTTCTTGTTTGTGGTTTCAAGAACATGCAAATGAAACTCAAATTAGTTTATTTATCACAATTAAGAAATTATGACTTATCATATCACACTCTATCCCGATCCCACATCGACACGCATCATGAAGTCGCTCTCTCGCTCGCTCGAATTCGCGATATAAACCTACACTCGTGTGCACACTTATATAGTTAGTTATAAATAATACACAACATCAAACACAAGTAAAAGTTATTTAAATTATTAATTTACCTAAGTGACGACACCCGAGTGTTGACCGAGATCATCACGTAGGATTGGCCGACAGGTCGCGGTCCTATATGACACAAAACTAAGATTAAATTATTCGGGTCGTTACAGACTTCCCAACTTATAAGAATTTCATCCTCAAAATTTTAAATAACTAAAATGAAATCCTTACCCGAATCAAATAGATACGGGAAGCTCTCGTGCATATAAGACTCTTGTTCCATGTCAACTCCTCGTCTCCATGATGTTTCCATTTGATGAGGATCAACGGGATGTCCTTGTTGCGCAAACTTTGCACCTTATGGTCTAAAATCAATGTAGGCTGCTCCTCATAAGAGATATCCTCTGCCAATTCAATTTGACTCAAGTCAACCATCGGCCTATCGTCCTCCCTCAATCTAATCAACCGAAGCATGATATGTGAAACACCGGTGGACTCTTACCATTTGTGGTGGTAACTCGAGCTTGTAAGCAACCTTTTCGACTCTCTCCGTAATAATGAATGGAACTATGAATCTCAATGCGAGTTTTCCTTTGATTATGAACCGTTTATGACCCTTCATAGGCGAGGCTTTCAAAATGACATAGTCTCATTCTTTATATTCCAATCCATCTCGATACAGTGTACTTTTTTCCCTCTCTTAAGCACCTCAAAGTCACTGACATATCTGTCTGATCTTCTCTATGTGATCTACTAATATCTTTGGCCCAATTGCTGCAATATTCTCAAGCTTAGCCTAACATGCTAGAGACCTACAAGGCCTACCATAGAGTGCCTTAAAGGGCGTCATTCCAATGCTAGCTTGGTAACTGTTATTGTAAGAAAATTCACACAGAGGTAGATACTCTTCCTATGACCCACCATACTCCAAAACGCAAACTTTGAGCATGTCTTCCAACACTTGAATCAGTCACTCTGATTGGCCATCTGTTTGTGGGTGATACGTCGTACTGAACTGAAGTTGCATCTAAACTGATCCCACATACTCTCCCACAACTTTGATGTAAATTGAGACCATCTATCTGACATAATGGAGATTGGAACTTCATGTAATTTGACTATCTTTCTCTCATAAAAACTGCTCATCTGCTTAAGTTCATACTTGGTAGAGATTGGTAAGAAGTGTGCTAACTTGGTCAATCTATCCACGATTACCTAAATAGTATCGTGCTTACGTTGAGAGTTAGGCATACTACTACAAAATCCATAGAGATGTGCTCACACTTCCACTAAGGAATGGGAAGTGGCTGTAGCAACCCTCCTCTCCTTATATGCTTAGATTTAACCCGTTGGCATATCCCACAACTCATCACTTACTCTCCTACATTAGCCTTCATCCCCAGCCACCAAAAGAGACGTTTCATATCATGTTACATCTTGGTCATGCTCGGATGAACGACATATCATGAGCGATGTGCCTGCTAGAGTATCTCTCCGCGTAAGTCAGCGACTAATGGAATCCATAGTTGTCCCCTATACCTCAAACACGAGTTTGTCGACTTACTCCACTTCGAGTAATCAAAACTCTGATATAACTCACTGCTAAAATTGTTGATATGTCTATTGACCCTCTAAACCCTTCTGAATAGAGAGTAGCTGAGTCATCAACTATCCACAAATTTGAGCCCTAGTAATAGGTGGAACATCCACTGAACTAATCATGTATGCCGCCTCGAGTTGTGCATACTCAAATGGTGTACTCAGGTTAGATGCAAAGGTTGTATGCTTTATCACTAGTTATATGCATGATATCACACCATTAGTAGGATTTCCACGGCTAGGACTTGTCCTGAATTCAATTAACTTTTATTTGTTACCTTAAATTACTTTTCCCTGCGTAATGAATATTAAGACTTGTTAAACTAATTGACAAACTTAATAAGCAACCAATGGATGAGTAATTTGAAATAGATGTTGACTATGCATTCGTTGACCTGATGGGAGTCGACTAGGGGTCCACGTAGGTCTAGTGTCGCAGGGCCAAGTTGGTGGCAATTGGGGCCACCACGCGAGTGTGTTCATTGGTGCATGTAGCGAATTGATAGGTGCTAAAATGTATAGTTGTATATATATGTATAACCTATGATTTCGATCAAATTAATTTGGATCGTTGATGGACTTTGATATGCATGCGAGTGTAGTGATCTATTTCACTGTAGTGACTAGTATCACTATCGTTCATTTTCTATCAAATTAGCTTTGAAATCGCACGATACAAATTTCAAGAAAATCCATATATAAACTAAAACAATTGGGTTTACCCTCATTGTTTCATCAATTAAAAATGAAAAATGATGAAGAAGATAAGGTTCGATTATTGGGGGTGATTGATTGAGAGAGGAAGAAGGAGGTCTTCATCACTAAAGTTTAAGATCGATACCTAGTCGGTGAGTTCATACTTATCCTTTCATTTATAAAGTTTGTAATCATGGAGTTTTTTATTGGGTTTGGTGTTAGAAATTGAGATTATCAATTCAGAGGTTTTTAGAGGGTTTACTAGAACCCTTTAGGATTGAGAATTCAAAGTTGGAAATGAGTGAATTCACTAATTATGTTTGAAGTTAGTGTTGTTGAAGTTTTTGGTGGATTAATGAATTTATCATGAATTTACTGTCAATTATGCATGTTGATGGATGGAATTAAGGTAAGACCTCCATTGAGGCCCTTTCAAATGTTTTGGGAGGCTTTGGGATGGGGTTAGGATCGAACATAGTTTGTTGCCATGTTCTATTTTCTGGTCGCTCGATGGTGGAGCGCGCTCCCTTCATGAAGACGTATGAACCTAGAAGGTGGACCGCACTCTATCCAAAAAAACAGCCAAAATGCTGAACATTACTTATGATTTTCCAAAGGTTTTGTGACTAATTTAGGGATCCTAAACATAATGTATTTGACCTAAATTGATAACAATTGGTTTAATTTAGGTTCTTGGCTGAAAGAAGAAAGTTTGGAGAATTCTAAAAGTTGAGTAAGTCGGTACAAAGTTAAGAAACTACAACTGAGTAAATGAGATCATATATTTTATCAATTGTGCTATGTAAAGTAGTATATTTAGTTCATATAGTTTATGGATTGGGAAATGGGAGCATTTTATCGTGACAAGCATAAAACGTAATGTATAACTCGAAAGTGAGGTATAAATTAGATTAACTGGATATGGAGTGGCTTAGAGGTGGCTAAGGATTAGCCTTACCTTTCTACCTTCATAATTTGTGGCTTAATTTGACATCGATCATTATCTTGGGAGTTTTGAAGACTCGGCTATTTTTGAATACACTGATGAAAACACACATATGATCAATGAGGTGATTTAATCAGTGATATTCCTGAATAAAGAGCGATGGCTCTCGCAATAATGAAATGAACAGTGAAGTCACAAGTACAATTGTTAATGACTGAATAAACTGCATCTTGTTTATATATTTTAATATTCATTCTACTATTCTGTTAGATATGAGATTCAATCATATTGTTATGCATTAGTTCATTGATTATAAGTAAGCAATTGATATATAGTTTGAGAGTCGCTTACTAAGCAAGTTGGGCGCTCATCCCAAATTAACATTTCTAGTTAACGAAAAAGATTAAGAGTTTATAGTCTTCTTTATGATGTATTGATCTATCCATCGATGTTTATATATTGTATTGAATTAGTGTTAATAATGAACCGAGTTGGGATACAATTTTACTATCGAGGTTTATTCCGATTTTGTATATCTTGTAATTATCAAAAAAATTTTAAATTTTCATTGCGTTTACTTTGTTCTTAATTATTCTATTATCAATGTATACAGGTTATGTTTATCAGGTATTGAAGAGAGCTTCTCGCTCTAGTTAATTTTGTTTGGTGTATCTAGGCTTAATTTATGTTTCAAGCCAGGTATCGCCCTAATTGAGATAAGGGATGCTATAACCAAGATGTTCAATAATACTAGATATGGATTTCCAAGGACTCTAAAGGACCCACTAAGGTGGGAATCATGAGAAATTAGACTTAAGGTACCCCTTGAATAGAAGTTCTTCCTTGGCAAGTTCTAAAGGGTTTAACTGGAACAATTACTTGCAAAGAATATGCTATTGATTTAAAATCAATCAGCATCCCTATCGCATAAAGTTAGTTAGACACTTGCAAAACTAGAGGTAAGTTTGACTACAAAATATGAGCTATTAAGAAAAGTGTATCCATATAGCGAAAAAAAGACTATTACCATGTTGGAACTTAAACATAGTAAGTGTACATAACATACACATTATTGATACGTTGGGTATCAGTTTAAGTTGAGAGTAGGATCTAAAGGATGGGACAATAGCTCAAGTGATTCATAAATGAATGTATTTAGGCTTGTCTATTCTATAGACTCCAATGGTAAGTAGTGATCATTTGCGCTAGGGAGAAAAGGAGACACATCTGGAAGCAAGGAAATAGTATCAGAAACTATTTGTAAAAATTCAAATTCCCACTTCTCTAAGAATCTCAAATGACATACGATATGTATAACATTGAGGTCATGGTTTAAGGGATCAGAACCGTGTTCAAGCATTGAACCATGAACAAGGAGAAGAGGCGTGAAATATGAAATAACAAAGTAAAAAATTACTTGAGGGAATAACTATTTGGGCATGTGCCCTAAGTCAATCTTATGAACATTGTTATTTTGGTTAATAAAATAAAAGGGTTTAATTTGTTGATCATTATTATAAATGGTTTGCAAGTTTACGATGCAATACGATCCATAGATGTTTATTGAAACATCCTAAAAGTCCCTAGTCGGTCATTATAGAGGTAGCAATAATGAATCAAGACTAATATGAGTCTTAATTGATGGTCATGTGATGATCATGCGTATAAGGATACAAATTAAGATCATGAGTACCTGTAAGGGAACGAGGTAATTGACCGACTCGCTATGAGACCACCACACGGATTAAGTCATAGGTGTTACTCATGATAGGTATATCTTTTAATCCTCTAACTTGAGATTACCAAAGACTTCAACATTAGGATCATAGTTATTTGACACAATCAAGGGTCGTCTTTAACCGCACAATTATAAAGTCTTTGATTGGTTACCATACGAATAATGTGTAAAGGTGTGTAATCGAGATAGAATATGTTCTTCTCATTTAGAGAGAGATATCAGTGGATCCCATAATATGTTAGACTAAAAATAGCCAAGTCCAAGTGGATTGATAAGATCAATGTCACTTGATTGTTTTCTGTCTACTTAGAGATCGAACTAGTACGACTGAACATTAAGGGTAGTTTTTCTATGTGTTATGTTTAATCAAAGGATATCATACAACAAAAAGATATGATATATGTAACGACCTGTTACCTTAAGCTGGTGATTAGTACTAACCCAAATCCTAATTTAGCCAAGTTAGGCTCGTGGTTAAGTTCGGCATACCTCGAATAGCTTGTGTGTGTGTTTGCATGATGTATGGTGTTTGTTTGAATTGTTAAATCAATTTATATATAGGTTGTGGTATAATAAGGAAATTATACACAAGCCTATTAAACAAAAAATATACAATAAACAATGGTTTACCAAGACACCAAGTGTGATGAGGGGGTCGTGGCATGAATGTGCACGCTTAAAGACACTTGTAGGCACGTTCGGTGAGTTTATTGGTGAGTAATACATGATATATATATTTATATGTTTTTAGATATATAAATATATATTGGACAATAAAAGAATAATTGAATTATATGGATTGTTTGATCGTCTCGAATGAAGCGTAAGTTCTTGATGTGTCAAATTTTGTGTCACTTTAAGGAGTGTCACATTAACGCATTAAACACGTGATTGATCTCGAGATAGCGCGACACATATCTCGAGAAATAATTCATATATAAAAATAAAAACTTCATCATTATCTCTTTCATTCGTTTATTCGAGATAGTCGAGAGGGTTTGGTTCGTTTCAAATCGAAGGGGATGACTCCTGGAATTGAATTGGACAAGATTGAGGAGCTTAAACAACTCAGAATCTAGAGATCATCACTCTGGTAAGTTTTACTTTTGAGTATGTTGAAGTTCAATTCATAGTAGGTGATGAAATCTCTATGAAGTATGTTGTTTATCGATTAGAACTAGTTTATAACCTCACTAGAGGTTCTCCTGGATGATTTGGGAGTGTTGTTGATGTTGTATGGTGGATTTGGTGAGGAACAGTGGCAGCTACCATGCTCATTGTCGAGACAATGCAGGGGTGGAACGCGCTCACCTCACAGAGGAGCGCGCTCCCTTCATCAACTGTGATTAACACATTTGGTGGAGCGTGCCCCACCCATTGAAGGAGCGACTCCCACCCCTAAAAATAACAAGTTTGCTGTATTTTTACATATAATTTATAATTGAATTAAGGACTGGTCTAGGGGTTCCGATGAGAGTATAGAGGACCTAAATTGAGTACAAATGATTGGTGATAGCTTAGGAACACCGAGGAAGTGTGTGATCACTAGAGAGTAAGGAGTTTGGGTAACGAGACTTAAACCTAAGGTAAGTATGGATTCGCTTATTTATCAATATTACTTGGCTATTTGGTATATATAGTTCATGTAGTTGTTAGACTGGAATGGGGACTATGTACACTATGATGGTTTTTAATAAATGGAAAATGGTGTTTATTGTGATTCACGAGAGTAAGTTCCTAGAACTGAGACTAGGTTATATAGGAGATGGGTTACCTTCCCAACCTATATGTAACTTCCTACTCAGTTTATAGGTTGCATGGGTTACATTCTTACTAGGGGTTTTGGGATAGAACCATTGGGAATTAATTGATGGGCTAAAGAACACATATGCGCAATGTGTTGGTCTAGCAATCGCATTAATGGTGCCAGTGGGTAATCGACCCTAGTTTTTATAAATAAAATTGTGATCACAGTGTAATACTCCAAGACATTTGTTTTGCACATGTTATCTATTGATTTATATGATTTTCATATTCTTGTTAAATATCATTTGTGCATGTTATTATTGCATGATATTCTTGATTACTATATGGAATGTTGATGGTTATGTGAATCCCTACTTACTGAGCAAGTTTGAGCGCTCACCCCATCTAACATTACAGGATAACACCGACGAGCGCTACGACTACGGGATAGAGAAAATATAGGAGTCTTGATTTTCTCTTTGATGTGATGACTCTTTCTAGTCTTATATATCTATATTGAATTATAGTTTAATAATATCACAAGGAATGGGTGATATGTATAATCGATGTTTATTTTGATTTTGTTTTAATACTGAATATTATGTTTTAAATTATCCAAAAAGCTTTTATATTTTTGCTACGTTTATAAATTATTTTATTTCGATATTCGATATATAGTAGTACTTATCATGTAAAGGCGGTAAGGCTGCTAGCTCTAGTTAAGTATGGTAAAATATAGGCTTAATTAGGGTTTCAGGACGGGTAATGGCATAATCAAGTTAGGGGATGCTACAGCTTGACATCTGAGCTAAGGTCAAGCAAAGTTAGAGCCTACTTCTGAGCCTAAGGTTATAAGCTCTGATATAGCTTGGTATCATAGCACAGCCTCGAGGTAAAAGCCGAGGTTAAAGCACTAAGTTAGAGGCGAGGTTAAAGCCTGATTTACAGCTTTGGTATTAGAGACAAGGTTTAAGAGCTTTGTTTCGTTGGATAACTCTGATACAGTTTGGTGTCAGAGTCTAAGGTTTATCACTTTTGGGATAAAGTGGCAACTGTGACACAGTTTGGTAACATGGACAAAGCTTTTACCCTAAATTCACTTTTGAATGGTGTTCGAAGTTAATGTTAGCCTACTTTAAAGTTTAAGGTATATTTGAACGTTTAATAACATAAGCTAAGTTTATTAGACTCTAGAGTTCTCTCGAGTTGTGAATAAGCTTAGGGTTTTTGATAAACAATTTTTATCAAGATTTTGGGGGGTAACCAAAGGATAAAAACTGAGATATATTATTTGTTGTGTATACTATATCTACGTGGTAGATATGAGAGTATGTTTTTCCTTAACAATAATAAGATGGATGAAGCCCATCTATTTCTCATGATATGAGAAGGTGTTGGAGGTAAGAGCTCAGGAGAGTCTTAACCTCGAGGAGACAAAAAGGAAAAACATAAGAAAATTTACAAAGTTGAAATAAAAAATCCTCTCCAAGTAACATCTTCAATGGTCTTTGTTCTTACTAATATTATTAGACCAATAGTAGTCAAATAAAAAGTATTTTTTGGATTAAGACCTTGAAATGTGTATTAGGAGAATGGAAATTACGAAACAATAGATTACTGAATAACTTTGGGGGGAAACTTAAATATGGTGGACCATCTTGATAAAAGAATTTAATACTATTATTGAAACTAGTTGAGTTACAATTAAAGTTATTCAGTGATTAAATTTGTGATTAATGATAAAAGCTTAATGGAGGTTAGGAAACCAGTAATGCGGTTACACTTCATAAGTTGTTATGAAGTTGTTATGAAGTTATGGTGTGAATCCATATTGGAATAACAAGTGGTTTGTCAGAGAATAAAAGATAGTTTAATCTAGAATATAGCAGTGAGTTAGTAAGATATCCTAGTCTAATCTATTAGACTTGTATAGTTTTAATTAGGGAGAATGGGTGTTCAAAGAATCTGAGGATTTGATGAATCCAAAGAATAACGTATAATAGTGGGAATGAGTATTTATTAACTAGGATTGACAACTCATTCTGAAAATAAGTGAAATCAGTAGTTCTCAAGAGTTAGTTGAGATCTGATTGTTCTAGTGAAAATGATCAGAGTTAAGGATATATTTATAAAATGAGTTCAGGGGTTTCTGGATCATTTTAAATGGATGGTGGAAACCACTAAAACTTACTAGAACTCTTGCTATGTTCCTAAATTAAGGGTGTAAAGTATGGAAAACCCTATTGTAATGAAGTTGTTATTGTGTTATCAATAATAACATGG
This sequence comes from Stephania cephalantha, assembly GCA_039657325.1. NCBI lineage: Eukaryota > Viridiplantae > Streptophyta > Magnoliopsida > Ranunculales > Menispermaceae > Stephania > Stephania cephalantha. The sequence continues at coordinate 6,230,150 of CM077578.1, read as the reverse complement.
AATCTTTGAAGACTTAGAGAATGCACGAGAAATTACCGTACATAATTGAAATCGGTAATGGTAAGTTGGTTCAGACTAGATTTTGCAAAATGCTAGTGCTAAATCTCAAACATTAATAGATTATATGTGTGTTGAATATTAACAACAAATTAGGGCATTTGAATATGATTAAGACAATATGAGGTTGTCCTATATTCAACACGAAAGGCAAAAAATGGAAAGTAAACTTGAAATAATTGAATATTACAAACGATTGATTCAAGGATCTGTAATATCATTATATAATTTATTCGGTTAACTTAAGTATGAAATTGTTATAACCTGAAATCAAATGCAATGATGCCTTGAAATAAAGTGGAAGTATAGTTTGACTACAAGGTTTGCTTGACGATACCTAAATTATGGAAGAAGTTAGAGGTTCATCCCAACACTTCTATTTAAGTAGCTAATGTGTGATGACACAATAAAATAAATTGTAACTCATAGTTCTAGCTATACATATAGTTCCAGAATTGGGAGGAGAACTATTGGAGATTAATAATCTCAATTTAGCTAATTTGGTAGTTGTACCAAATATGGAAAGACATCATTTGTAAATAAGAGAAAAAGTTTTGAGGGTCTTTTAATCATTCTTTTGAGATTAATAAGAATCTTAAAAAAATCATTAAAAGACAACCTGGAATATAACACCAGTGGACTGGTGTAAGATTAATTAGTAAGTTTCAAACTATGAATGTTTGAAAAGTGGAAAATATCAGAGTGATAGAAATAGAAGGTAAAATAGTTACCTTGAAATTTCTTAAATGTTAAAAATTCACTTTGAAACATCACTCATCATGGTGATTATGTAGACAATGCCTTGAATAAAGAAAATGATAGAGTTTATAGTTATGATAAAAGTTGCTCAACAATATCTTTGAAGTGAGGTGTTTACTGATAACCAATGGAAGTCCTACGCAGCACATCATCATCTGAGTTGTCTTGATTCATAACTACAAGTTTGTTCTTTGGAGTTCAAATTAGAGCTGAGTAAATAATGATTGATTGAGTGATGAATTACGTGAGAAATTGACTGAGATTATCAAGTAGGTCAATGGTGACTACTAATTATTGATGTTGGAAAAGATAATCTCGTATCAAAATATTAAGCATGTAAGGAATGTTCTTAGAACTTGAAACAAAAAGTGAGGCAAGTAGAAGCAAAATAATATTAACCTTGAGGGTTATATTATTCTTGCTTTATATGAATGACAATTCATACTCATAAATTCATGATGGATTAACATAAGTTATGGTGACAACTGAAGGTTATTAATGTTAAAATTTTAGAACTGACAGAGTTTGAAAATTTCTTGCTAGTATTATGGTTTAAATTGTCATGGAAGAGTAAGTGAGATATATATGTGTAGAAGAGTGGAGAGCTATGGAGAACCAAGATTATTATTTTGGTAAAGAACCTGAAGTCTGCTTCTTAAGGGGAAGAGATGTATAATAGCTGGAGGGACTTTCTCAATCTTAACATAATATATCCACATCTAATCTTAGTTTCCAGAGAATGTAAACTTCTGAGCTGGTGACTTAGAAGATATTAGTTACTGGAAGAAATATTTATTGTGTGAGTTCTCTAGTGTTGATTTTAGCAGGCTATATATGAGGTTAAGGTATTTACCTTAAAAATTTATATGCTTTACTTTGTCGTTAATTGGTAGGACGAGAAGTAATAATGCAAATTAGTTTGAGCTGAGTAATTTAAAACTACACAAAAATGTATTATCAGATTGTTAGTATATAATTGCAACTCAAGTATATGGAGAAAATGTAGCTATTGCTAGAGCTTCCCAGTTTAGACTTCATGAGGAAGTAACGATGATGATGATTTGTGTAAGTTTATTTGACAAGTCATCAACTAGAAGAGCTAATTTTATAGCTACTAATATGATCTTTTGAGTTCAGATTCAAACTGAATTGGAAATAACTCAGTGGTGATTAGTTGTCAAAAAGCTAATTTGGATTATATGGAGCATTAGAGGTTAATATCTAGTGTAGATTATCTTGATTGTTCGATTTCTGATAATTGTGTGTTACAATTCAGAGAAAGATTGTGAATCCCAATTCAGGATCAGGTGAGGCAGGAAGTGCTATGGAAATTTCATTGATCTTTTTATTGTATTCATCCATATAGCAATAAGAAACATCATGAAATGAGGCATCATTATTTATTGTAGACTTGAGATGAAGACTGATATTGTTGAGGTAGTAAAGAGATATGAGACATGTCAGCATGTTATGGTTGAGCATAGGAAACCTGGAGGGTTATTACATTCACTGCCTATTCCTAAGTAGGAATGGGAACATAGATCAATGGATTTTGTTCCCGGTCTATCTCTGAGTTAAAGTAAGCACAATATGGTATGGATTGTAGTTAACAGGTTGATGGAGTCTGCGCATTTCTTGCCAGTTTCTATGTGAAATCCTTTTAACATATTATATAAGATATACATACTTGAGGTGTAAGATTTCAGGGTGCTCCAGGTGTTGACTATTTCATATAGAGATCTAAGATTCACGTCCCGACGATGGAGTGTATTGCTGTGACAGTGGAAACCATTCTTAACCTCAGTATGATATACTACTGGTAGACCGATGGGTAGTCGGAGCAATTGATTTTCGGTGCTAGAGATTATACTTCGAGCTTCTGTCTTGAAGTTTGGTGGTAACTGGAAGAGATACAGTTCTATGTGTAAGTTCTTTTGTAGTAACAACTGTCAAGCTAACATTGGAATGCTCCTTTGAAGCTTTATATGGCCAACCATTGAAATGCAATTTTGTTGGAGCCAGAATTAATTTAGAACTACACAAAGGGAATGTAGCAGATTTGCCAGCGTTTAACTACAACACAACTAAAATGTAAAGATATCTCCGATAAATATCATAGGTTTTTGAAGTTTTCAAAGGAAAAACGTGTTTTGTTGAAAATCTCACTTATGAAAAAAAAAGTTGTATAGATTTAGACTGTGAAGTAAGCTAGCTTCAAGGTACATTAAGTCGTTCAAAGTATAGGAAAAGATTAGTCCTACTACCGACAGGTTAAAATTGCCTCCTCAGCTAGTCGGAGTTTATAATGTCTTCCACGTGTCAATGTTGTGTAAAATGAAGATTCAGTTCACTTCAAAGATTGATTTGAAATGAATGTAATTTTGGGGAAAACTTATCTTATGATGAGCAGTCAAGTGGGTTACTTGATCGTAAGATTAAAATGCTGAGAATTAAAGAGATTCCTTTGGTTAAAGTGAAATGGTGATTTTATAAAGATGAGGAACTAACCTGGGAGAGAATTCTATAAAAAAGGAACAGTTTACATTTCTCTTTAAGATTGCAGGTAACTTTAAGTTTACTTTAATTTTGAGGACGAAATTGCTTTAAATTGGGGAGACTGTAACGACCTATTACCTTAAGTTGGTGATTAGTACTAACCCAAATCCTAATTAACCTAAGTTAGGCTGGTGGTTAAGTTAGTGTACCTAGATTAGCGTGTGCGTGCGTTTTCATGATGTATGGTGTTTGTTTGAATTGTTAAATCAATTTTATATATAGGTTGTTGTATAATAAGGAAATTATACACAAGCCTATAAAATGAAAAATACACAATAAACAATGGTTTATCGGGACATCATGTGTGACGAGGGGGTCGTGGCATGAATGTGCACGCTCAATGACACTTGTAGGCACGTCCGGTGACTTTATTATTGTTTGATCGTCTTGAATGAAGTGTAAGTGATTGATTTGTCAAATTTCATGTCACTTTAAGGGGTTTCACTTTAACGCAACAAACACGTGATTAGTATCGAGAAATAATCCATCAATAAAAATAAAAATCCATCGTTATCTCTTTCATTCAATCATTCGAGATACCCGAGAGAGTTTGGTTTGGTTTTGGATCGAAGGGGATGACTTTAGGAATTGAATTAAACGAGATTGAGGAGCTTAAACAACTCAGAATCAAGAGATCATCACTTTGGTAAGTTTTGTTTTTGAGTTGATTAAAGCTCAATTCATAGTAGGTGATGAAATATCTGTGAATTATGTTGTTTATCCATTAGAACCGGTTTGTAACCTCACTAGAGGTCCTCTTGGATGATTCGGGAGTGTTGTTGATTGTATGGTGGATTTGGTGAGGAACAGTGGTTGATGCATTGCTCGATGTCGAGACAATGCATGGTGGAGCACGCTCCACCTTACAAAGGAGCGAATCCCTTCATCAATTGTGATGAACACACTTGGTGGAGTACACACCCGCTGAGGAGCACGTTCCCACCCCTGAAAACAATAACATTGTTGTATTTTTAAATATAATTTCTAATGGACTTAAGGACTGGTCTAGAGTTCTAATGAGAGTATATTTGACCTAAATTGAGTACAATGTTTGGTGATGGTCGAGGAACACCGAGGAAGTGTGTAATGACATAAAATTTTGGAGTTTGGGTAACGGAGACTTAAACCTGAGGTAAGTATGGATTCGCTTATTTATCAATATTGCCTAGCTATTTAGTATATATAGTTCATGTAGTTGTTGGACTGGAAATGGGGGACTATTTACACTTTGTGATGGTTTTTAATAAATGGAAAATGGTGTTTACTGGGATTCACGAGAGTAAGTTCGTGGAATGAGACCAGGTTATATAGGAGATAAGTTACTTCCCGGCCTATATGTAACTTCCTACTCAGTTTATAGGTTGCGTGGTTACATTCTTACTAGGAGGTTTGGGATAGAACCATTGGGCATTAATGGATGGGCTAGATAGCACATATACGCAATGTGTTGGTCTAGCAATCATATAAATGACGCCGATGGGTAATTGACCCTAGTTTTTATTAATAAAATGGGGATCACAGTTAATAGTCAAAAACATTTTCTTTGCACATGTTATCTATTTATTTATATGATTTTCATATTTTTGTTAGATATCATTGGTGCATGTTATTATTGCATGATATTCTTGATTACTATATGAAATGTTGATGGTTATGTGAATCCCTACTTACTGGGCAAGTTGGAGTGCTCACCCCAATTAAAATTTCAGGATAACACCGACGAGCGCTATAACTAGGGGATGGAGAAGATATGGGAGTCTTGATTTTTCTCTTTGATTTGATGACTCTCTCTGGTCTTATATATCTGTATTAAATTAAAGTTTTATAATATCACAAGGGATGGGTGATATGTATAACTAGGTTTATTTAGGTTTCGTTTTTATACTTTATATTGTGTTTTGAATTATCGAAAAAGTTTTAAATTTTCGCTGTGTTTATAAATTATTTTATTTCGATATTCGATATACAGTAGTACTTATCAGTTAAAGGTGGTAAGGCTGCTGGCTCTAGTTAAATATGGTCAGGGTAATATGGGCTTAATTAGGATTTCAAACCAGGTATCGCCCTAATCAGGTTAGGGGATGCTACAATATACACTATTAATTAGGTTGTATTGATTTTGATTTTCGTGCAACTTGGGTAGTCATAATGCTTTGCTAGAGACCGTTTATGACTCATGTACCAAAATGGTTTTGGTTCACACTAATATTGCATGAACCCATTGGGTCCCACAAAGAATGATTTTGCAGGACTTTAAATGACTCAAAACAATGAATTTTATATGATAAAATTGGTAACATATAAATTTCTTATGATGTGTCATATTAATACCACTTTAAGTAGGGGTATAATTGTAATTCAGTTACCCAACTTTATGTAAGGGTTGTATAAGTAGCCATGCTAAGTGAATTCACATTATGGGAGAAATTAGAGCTGGAGTCTAATTTTCATTTTTAGAGAACGAATTAGGCTTCTTAGTCGTTCTAGAGTTATAAAGTAGACATAAAAAAATTTTTTTTTTGTGTTCTCTTTCGGGCTAGCACTCGAATTCTCGAGCGTCGTTTGTGTATGAATTTTTTATAAAGGAAGCTTGTCTCTAATAGCGTCTTAAAACATCGACCAACATTGAGAAGCAAACTAGCATTTGTGGTATAATTTACTTTTGTTAATATGTTCAATGGAATTCGGATTTGATCCAATTGGGGTTTCGAAAATAAAATTTAAAATTTTCGCTACGTTTTGAACTCCAAAACCCAATAGCGGCATCAGAGCAATGTTTTGATTCCATTAGATTGGGTGCTTTTTCCTTTAGTTATATATGATATTTTGATAAAAGCATTTTGTTAGTATATGTATCAGCGATATACAAGATTCTTTTATGCTTATTTGCATGTTCTCGAATGATGTAAAATATACATATATTCATGATTTGTATGCAAATAGGTTTGCTGCCATGCTAGTGATTATGCTAAGATTAATTTCATTAATATATTTCATTTTTAAATTATGTTCTATGACCCATATTTCCATTAAGTAGAATCTTTATTTTTTGTATATTGAATCCATGGATGAAATCTCTCTATTTCAATATACATGTTTAGGTTAAATCATTTTTAATTTCTTGAATTATGTAATGTTCAATATAAATTTGAAATTAATATGATTTGGTTCGATAAGAGTCATGATTCATGATTCAACTACATATTTTATGTCTATAAGAACCGAAATTAATTTTGATGATATATCTCGTTGTATTTATCTATTAATATTTAATTTGTTTTTATATTCCAATAAGATGAGAGCTAAACATCTAATCAAATAATACTTGTAATTCCTATAAGATAGAAGAGATATATAACAACTTCAAAATTGATAAGAATCCTATTAGATATGGCTTAAATCGTAATTGAGATAAGTTAGGATTTAAAATATCCCAATTGGATTAGGATAAGAGATTTAGTTAGAAGTAAGCCCAAGTTAATTAAAAATATTTTAATTAATTTTACGAAATAAAGGGGTTATTCTGGTCAACCGGATTGACTAAAATAATGAGAGATTTTAGGCAAATTTCAATTTTTGAAACAATAATTCGCTGACCGACCAGCGCGACCACCATCTAACTAATCCTAGTGCAACGAAATTCATATATATATGAATATTGTTAAGTTTCCGAAATTGTATTATGAATCTATAAACATGAAAAATATATGGTATTTAATTGTTTAGCTCAAATTACAAAAATCATAAAACCTAATATAAAAAAATCCATCTTCAAGATTTTAAGTCATTAGTCATCCATTTTCAAATAGTTGTCAAGACCTCGATCACATCAATATGGATCAGCCTATGTACGGTGTATTGCGTTGTCTTGGTGAAGCAAGATAGGTAACAGTTACTTTATTGTTTGAAATAGTAAGACTTAATGAAGCTACCAAAAATGTTTTTGGTTTCAGGCACAAGATGAGGTAAAACATGCTAAGACATAAGATTTTATAATCTAATAAAAATTACTAAAAGTTACATAAAATGTAATTGATAACATGTACTACCTGAATAACCTAGTTCAAAGTAGCATGCCTTAGTCGTCTTAGAATTAGGTTAAATATGGATCTTAGTCCTCTAAATTAACATTGTGTTTTAAGAGGGTTATTGATTTAGTGGGAGTCAATTTTATCACAAACAATTTATGGCCTCTTCAATCACACCAATCCTTTGTCACTGCAATCTATCTTTTAGAAGGATAAGTTGTTTGTGATAAAATTTCTTGACTTGTTCAAAAACTTGAGAATTGTTCTTAAGCATGAATGCATGTTGTATTTCTTGAATGATCCTATTCATAAGGAACCACTAGCCAATGCCTTAAAAGTTATGAATGATGCACATAGTAAGCATGTCATCGATTCAACTGATGTTGCATGCATTATGTTGGCTACCATGATTCATGAACTTCATAAGGGCATGGAACACATAAGATGCTGAAAGAAATGTTCCAATAACAAGAAATGTAAATAGGTTTGAGACAGTCAAAACCTACATTCTTGAAAGATGGCTGAGGGTGCGTCAGTTAGTCCTCATGTTCTGAAGATGAAGGGTTACATTGACCATCTTTACAAACTTAAATTTCACATTAGCCAAAAGTTGGCAACATATTTGATCTTAAATTCATTGTCGGATAGTTACTAGTAATTTTTAATGAACTATAATATGAATAACTTAGAGAGATCCATCTTAGAGTTGCATTTGATGCTTAAGACTGTTGGGCTAATGTTAAAAAGCCCTCTACCAGTGTGTTGATGGTTTTGAAAGGAAAAACTATGAAGAAGAATGAAAAAGGCAAGGCTATAGATGTCAAGGTTATCGTGCCTGTTACAAAGCTCGTGGAACAAGTCAAGCCTAAGGCTGCTCCTACTTCACAACCATAGAAGGAAAATGAGAAGGAAGGAAATTGGCATTTATGTCATGCACCTAGTCATTGGTTTAGAAATTGTGATCTCTATTAGAAGATTTAAAGAAAAATAAGGGTAGTGCGATTACTACTTCAGGTAATTACATTATTGAATGTAACTTATCTACTAGTGAATCCTAGGTATTGGATATTGGATGTGGATCTCACATTTGTATTGATGTGCAGGGACTCACAAGTAGTAGAAAGCTGAAAAAAGCATAAGTTATCCTGCATATTGGAAATGGAGCAAAGGTTGTCGTAATTGGTTGTATGATGTTATGAGTTAACTTCAACTAGTAGACTTGTTTTAATTTTAAACAAATGTTACTATGTCCCTACCTTGAGCAGAAACATTATTTCAGTTTCATGTGAGGAATAAGATGGTTTTTCTTTTATTATTGCAAATAATAATTGCTTAATTTCTCGTAAAGGTGTTTTCTATGCGAATGCTTATTTGTTTGATGGTATTTATATTATAAACATGAAAAAGTCCATAGATACTCTTATCTTTAACATAAATACAAAAAGATTAAACTCAAATGATTTGAATCAGACATACCTTTGGCATTGTCGTTTTGGCCACATAAATGAGAAATACATTTCTAAACTCTATAAAGATTGACTTTTATATTCATTTGATTTAGAATCTTATGAATCATGCACATCTTTTTTTATTTGGCTAGATGATGAAAAGTCCCTTTACTAGGCATAGTGAAAAGGCAAGTGATTTATTGGGACTAATACAACCTGATGTATGTGGTCCTATAAATATAATGGCTATATAAGGCTGAATCATTCGAAATGTTTTGAACGTTTCAAAATGAAGTGTAAAATCAACTTAGAAAATCATTAAAGTACTTTGATCGGATCGAGCTGGTGAATATTTGAGCCAAAAGTTTTATGACCATCTTATAAACTATGGGATTCTCATACAATTAACTACTCTAGCAGCTCCACAATGGAATGGTGTATTTGAGATGATAAATCAAACTTTATTATAAGTGGTTCGATCTATGATGAGTCATGATGATCTTCCCATTTTCTTTTGAGGTTGTGTTTAAATTGAATCGTGTTCCTACTTAAGTGGTTGATAAAACACCATATGAGATATGATTTGGGAAGAGACCTAGTTTGTCTTTCATAAAGACCTGGGACTGCGAGGTTTTCATACCACTACAAATTTCAAAAAAATTAGCAACCAAATCTAGCAAGTGTCTTTGTGGTTATCCTAAGGAAACTAAAGAATACTACTTTTATAATCTCACCGAGAATAAAGTGTTTGTTACTCAGAAAGGTGTCTTTATGAAAAAAAAAAAAAGTTTATTTGAAAAGATGCCATTGGAAATAAAGTAAGTCTTAAAGAAGTTCAAGAACCACAAGTAAGCATTAAAACACTAATGGGATTTCAACAAAGTTCTACACTAGTTGAGCCTCCGTATATGTCAGAAGACAGATGTAGACCTGATAGGGTAAGATATGAGCTTGAGAGATATGGGTTTCTTGTTACTGATAGTAGTGAGATATTACTTATGGATCAAAATTAGCCTACTACTTATCAAGAGGCCGTGTCTAACATAGAGTTACATAAATGGCTTTATGCCATGAACTTTGATATGTAATCTTTGTATGATAACCAAGTTTGGAACCTGATTGATTTACTTGAGGGTGGTATGACCAATGGATGTCAATGGGTTTTCAAGAAGAAAGATGACATCGATGGCAAAGTGCATACTTATAAAGCACGGCTAGTAGCAAAAGGTTTCAAGCAGACTCAAGGTGTTGATTATGATTTGACTTTTTCTCCTGTAGCGATACTTAAATCCATTAGAATTCAAATTGTCATTGTTGTATCTTATGACTATGAGATATAGCAAATGGAAGTCATTTTTTTAATGGAAAGCTACTTGAGGACGTGTTTATGATACAGCCTAAAAGGTTTATCCATCTTGAGAATTCTAAGAAGGTGTGCAAGCTTCAAAGATACATTTATGAATCAATGAAATCTTCTCAGAGTTAGGATTTTCATTTTGATAAAGCAATAAAGGAATTTGGTTTCATTAAGAATAAGGATGAGCTTTGTGTATATGAAAAGGTCAGTAGGAGTGTAGTTGATTTTATGGTACTGTATGTTGATGATATATTAATTATTGGAAATGACATCCCAACCTTGTAGAATATCAAGTCTTGGTTAGGGAAGTGTTTCTCAATGAAAGACTTAGAAAATGCAGCCTATACCCTTGGGATTAAGATCTATAGAAATAAATATAATAGCTTGATCGATGTAAGTCAGAATGCTTATATAGATAAAATGCTGATTAGGTTCAGTATGCAAGACTCTAAAAGAGGGTCATCGCCAATATTTACATAGAATAGTCTCAGCAAGACTCAATTTCTAAGACTAATGATTAGCGAGAATGCATAAATATAATTCCATATGCATCAGCTGTTGGATCCATCATGCATGCCATGTTATGCACTCGACCTGATATGTCATATGCTTTGAGCGCAACAAACAGATATCAGTCAGACCCCGATGAGAGTCATTGGATAGCAGTAATAAACATTTTTAAGTAATTTAGAAGAACTAAAGTGTTCTTAGTCTATGGAAGTTTGGAATACGAACTTGTTATGAATAGTTACGCATACCTAAGTTTTCAAACTGATATATCTTGCTTCAGATCGCGGTCCACATATGTGTTTACTTTGAATGGAGGCGCAATAAGCTCAAAAATTTTGAAGCAATAGACTATGGCAGATTCTACAACAGAAGCTCAGTACATTGCACCATGTAATGCAATTAAGGAGGCAGTTTGGATAAAAAATTATATCTTAACTAGGTATGGTTTCAAGTATTGCTAACCTCATTTGCTTGTATTGTGACAACAATGGTGTAATACCACATGCTAAGGAACTAAGGTCACACTACAGATTCACACATATACTCAAACTTCTTCATCTCAAAAGAGAAATCATAGAGAGGGGACGTTGAGATTTGCAGTTCCTATGGAAAAAATGTTGCAAATCCATGGACGAAGGCTCTTCCACAAGCAAAACATGATGTTCATGTTCAGTCATTAGGTATTAAATACATTAATGATTGCCCTAGTGCAAGTGGGAGATGGTAGGGTATGTGCCTTAGGTCAATCTTACGATTATTGTTATTTTGGTTAATAAAATAGAGAATTTCATTTGTTTGTTCATTATTATAATTGGTTTGCATGGTTACATTACAGTAAGATCTATGGATGTCTATTGAAACATCTAAAATGTCCCTAGTTGGTCATTATATAGGGAACTATAATGAATTAAGACTAGTCTGAATCTTGATTGATAGTCATGTGATGATCATGCAAATAAGGATACGAATGAAGATCATGAGTACATATTAGGGAACAAGGTACGGGACCACCCCGCTATAAGAATACCAAATGGATTAAGTCATAGGAGTTACTCATGATAGTTATATCATTTAGTCCTCCAACTTGAGATTACCAAAACAACAACATTAGGATCATAGTATTTTGACTCAATCAAACATTTTTTTAGCTGCACGATTATAAAGGTTGCGATTGGTTACTACATAAAATATTGTGTGGAGATGTGTAATCAAGATAGAATTTGTTCCTTTCGTTTAGAGAAAGATATCAATGGATCTCTCGATATGTTATACTAAAAATGGCCTAGTCCAAGTGGATTTATACGATCAATGTCACTTGCATGTTTTCAGTCTACCTAGAGATCGAGACAAGTCACAATGCCTTGCTAGAGACCGCTAATAACAAAAGGATATGATATACACTATTGATTAGGTTGTATCAATTTTGATATTCATGCAACTTGGGTAGTCATAATGCCTTGCTAGAGACCGCTTATGACTCGTGTGACAAAATTTTTTGTTCACTGCCAAATTCGCATGAACCTATTGGGTCGCACACAAAGAATGGTGTTGTGAGAATTTAAATGACTTGGAATAACGCATTTTATATGATAAAATTTGTAACATAAAAGTCCTAATGATGTGTCATATAAATGTCACTTTAAGTAGGAGTATAATTATAATTCACTTACCCGACTTGATACAAGGTTATATAAATAGGTGTGAGTGAATTCACATTACAAGAGAAATTAAGTTTGAAATATAATTTTCATTTTTAGAAAACGTGTAAGGTTTCTCAGTCGTTCTAAAGTGTTTAGGGAGAACAAAAACTTTTTTCATGTTCTCTTTCGGGCTAGCACTCGTGATTCTCAGCCATCGTTTGTGTGTAGATTTTTTATAAAGGATGTTCATCTCTGGCGGCATCTTAAAATATCGATCAACATAGAGAAGAAAACTAGCATTTGAGGTGTGATTTACTTTCATTAATCAGTTCAATGGAATTCGGATGTGATCATGTGGGAGTTTCGAAAATAAAATTTAAAATTTTCGCTGTGATTTGAACCCCAAAACCCAACAGTAACCTGATAGGCATGGAAACCACGCAAAATGACCCTGATTAAGGAATCAAGACTTCTAAGAAAGTGGTAAGAACTTGTGCTTGAGCTTAACTAGAAATTCATCTCTTTTTAGGAATGAAAAAGAGTAGAAATGTTACATAAGGAAAATCGAATGGTAATGAATAACGTACGTTAGATAAGCTGGCATTTAGCAAATTCTATAGAGCCAGATAATGTCGAGATGACTCGGAACTATAGGGAAAGGAGAGAAGCACTTTGTAAGTCTTACGAGAGCATTATAGTTGTCATGTTGGAATAATAGCCCAAGTAACTCCATTAGAGTGTCATGATTGTAAATGTTTCATGGGATATGGGAAGGCCTACTTCAACATCTCTTGAACCAAGAAATGGATCGAATGCGAGCCAGATAAATTCTGCAAGTATATTTGAGGTCAAAGATGACGTCAAGCCAATCTTAAAGGACAGAATGTACTTTCACATATCTGTTAGTGACTCATGAATGACAGATTTTGCACTAATGGTAGTCTAACCCATTTTAGATTCACGAAAGATTTTGAGATTTTGTCTCAAGGAGACATGGAGAAAACTAGAAGCTCTAAGATTAACATCGAGCTTAGGGCGTGCGAGTCCAAGGATCCAAGAATCAGTGAGTTTGAGTCGCAAGGCTAAGTTGGAAGAATCCTAGAGAATAATGATAATCGAAATATAAAATAATTAGTATAGACTCGTCATAGCGATATGACATATTCTTTCGGTTTCTATCGATCGTGGTTAATGAGTAACTTAGTGGGAAGCTTGAAGGATTTGTATACACTCAATAGAGCTTTCCCATAAAGGAGTTGGATATGGTTGAATCTAATAGGATAGAATGATACCTATGCAAAGGATAAATAGCGTAAAACCTAGCTTCAATGCTTGAAAATTTTTGAGATTGAGGAAAAAAAGCTATGACCATCTTGACATTTAATACTCTAAATTCACATTCAATATATACGGTGTAGTTTAACTTCCATTGTCTAAGAGAATAAACATCTAGAGCTAAACTTGGAGCTAGTAAGAAAGGTTTTGTGGCAAGGACTTTATTTGGCATCTTAGTACAGATTAAAGAGAAGCATGTTGTTTAGAAATCCGGTGATCTAGGATGCATGACTTTGGAGGAAATCAGATATGAGACAAAGCAATATAAATCAGGTACGTTGAATTTCCAACCAAAAAAGGCATAATTTGATAGTGTTGTGGCTTATCCTAAGATACATGAGCACGTAGTGTTCTTGATAGTCGTGCTATCAAACTTGTCGGATGCTTTTACTGCCTATGTAATGACATATACTCTAAAGAGAGCTCAAATTGTCTCCATTCAAGGTATATATGGAAGTTGTCAACTAATACCATAGTTAACTGGTTTATCAAAATATTAGTCAAGCGAATCTAAGTGAGTCCACAATACAAATGGAAAAATGAGATTGTCAGCAAAAAATCACTATGCAAGTCCACAACTCGATATGAAATCAAGCGATAGTCAATGACTTTGTATGAGTCCACCCATCAAAGTTATGCAATCGAATAGTTTAGACTGACTCTGTGAGAGTCCACCCTTTGAGGTTATGAAATTGAACGGCCTTAAATTACTCTATGTAAATCCACCCTTCGAAGTTAAGAGATCGAGTTGTGTAAATTGACTATGAGTGAGCCCGCAGTTCGACAGGACCACTTTAAACTGTTTTGAGTCGGTTGGGTGCCCATAGTTTAGAGAGCTCAAATCCACTTAGTCACGTTGAGATGAAAATACGGGAGGAATCATGGAAGGACTGGTGAACTAGCACTTCACGCTGTGCACTTCTAGTAAGTTTTCCCTCAAGTTAAATTTAATTTTGAGGGCGAAATTCTAATTAGTATGGAAGACTGTAACTACCCTAAAATATTTTATATGTGGATGGTAACATGTAGTACTTAGTTATATGACCTAAGTTAAAATTTTTAAAATTTTTTAAAATCTAATTTCCACATATTTATATTTTATATGTGGACGAAATTCTAATTAATTTTTTAAAATTTATCGTCAAGTGCAATAGTGTGAGTCTTTTAGAGATGCATGCACGCTACGATTATTGGGTAGATTTGTGTATCAAGGAAACTTAGTTCATATTAGGAGTATTTTATTTATATGATCTAAGTTAATATTAAACAAGAGTGTGTAAAAGAATTAAATTAAATGTAAATGCCTATGATATATATATGTAAATAAGAGAAACTTAATGGTCAAGATTTAAGACACAAAGCATAGGTTGCATGGTAGATTTGCTACTCCATAAGGGGGTAAAACTGTCATTTCACCATAATAAGAACACATGTCACCAATAGACCCAAGATGGAAGGCTTTCATATTGATGAACTTAACCACGGGATGTTCCTAGAGATTAAACATGAAGAAAGATAAAATAAGTATCCAATGGTCCTAAATTAAAGCCTTAAATTATAAAGGGGTCTCCTTCTCATTTACATGCAACAAGAGAAAGAAAAATTCAGCCACATTTGCTAGAAAAGACAGGAGAAAAAGCCTGATAGCATGCTAGAATCTTGAAGGATTATAGGAACTTTTACAAATTTGAGTGCACTCAAACAAGCATAAGCAATCATTCCAAAGTAAGCTCTAAATTGTGTTCAATTTGGTGTATGAAATGATCAATGCATGTGTGTGTTTTTTGTAATCAATTTTGAAATCTAAATTCTAACCTTATAAGAGTTTTTCATTGAATCAAAACTGATTACTAAGTTTATGGTTTCAAAACAAATTTTTGTGTAAACAACGATTATTGAAGTTTTTAATGAAAATGAATGTTAAAACCCTTAATTTGATCAATGTAAATGGTAATTATTGTTGCCTTAAGTTAATTAGGAGTAATCAGGTCAAATTGACCATAATGAGCAAGAATTTCTTGATTTGGGTCGAAATTTGGTGATGAAAAGTTGTTGTATTTTTTGTTCATATGGAGTTGTTAGAGAAGATGATGACTTGTAGGTGCCCATACAGGACGTATGTGCCTACAAGAGATGTTTATGCTCATCGGGGACGTCTTTGCCTACAGAGGAAGAATGTGCCCGCATGGGACGTTTGTGCTAACATAGGATGTATGTGGCTGATGCCGCGTCATACAACACCAATAATAGTCTCGATTTACCGACTACTTGGATATATAGTAAGGCAAGTACGGGGTCAAACCCACAAAGACTGATAAGGATTCCTAGGCTACAACTAAAATGAAATTGGGGAATTTCTATTCAACCTAATCTAAAAGAAATAAACTTAAAAACTTACATTAAATAATGGAAGCATGCATAAACAACTAAAAACAATAATTCAAACAATATAATAAAAGCCTAGATTGAGAGAATTTTTGCAATTGACAAGTAATTGATTTAATCATTGGTTACAAAAGATATCCATCATATTGGATTCTCATAAACAAGTTCGAGTGCGGACACTCTGTTTTCCACGATCAATTGTAGGAACGAGCAATACTACCATATACTAACTAGACTTGCAAAACTAACGGATAAGCCTTGGGCTTTCAACGAGCTAACAACCTTAGCGTTAAATGAAAACACTTGCCCTAAGTGGTAACTAGTATGAACTGTCACCCAACTTATACTTTGAATGTACAAGAACACATCTATTCCCAATAGGTTCACTAACCTAGATCTCCTACACCTAGCTATGCATTGGTGATGTCGAGTCTTGAAGCATAAATAATAGTCTTGATTTACCGACTACTTGGATATGTAGTGAGGCAAGTACGGGGGTCAAACCCACAGAGACTAGGGTTAACTCAAGGTTATCAGAGGTGGTTTTAAAAATAAAACGAATCTAAACTTATAACTAATTAGTAACTAGGAAATTAAATGCGAGAATAAATAAATATAAATACTATTAAACTAGCAAATTAAATAATAATTCCAGATCAAGGAAACACATAGACCACTGTATACATGATTTAGTCGTCGATTCGAAAAGGTTATTTTTCATCAAGTCTTATAGATAGGCTTATAGTGATGCACTCCACCTCGTTCTTCTCATATTAGTGGAAGGAATGTGCGACACAACCACATACTAACTGGACTTGCAAAGCCACCAGTTATGTCATAGGCTTTCAATAGAATAACAACATTAGCACTCTATGAGAACACCTATCACGAGTGATAAGTAGTGTCGGATTGTCCACCCGTCACATGTGAAAACTGCAAACCACTACTACCCATCTCATATCCCGATTACACGTAGCACACTGGTTGCAAACACATAAGGCTCCACTCGCCACTTAACGTGATCGCTCTTACCGAGCGGCAGTAGCATTACTGGCAATGAATTCTAACCTAACCAGTGTGCACATGCATTTACACAACAGATAAATAGAAATATATAGACTCTAAAATAGAGTCAATAAAATAAAGCAATTGAAAATACAAGACAATGATTAAAAACATTGAAATTAAGAATTAAATCTCATAAATCACTTATAGGTCTCTTTAATCCAAATAAATGTTTAGTCTACTAATATCATATGAATCTCTATTACAAAATACAAATAAAAATATAAAAATAAAAGAAAAAGGGTGAAGAAAGGATAGAGAGAATGGAAAGACAAAGAGGAGAAAATGGAATGGGGATAATAGAATAGAATACAGTTGATTGAATAGAATAGAATGACCGAGAGACTAGAGGAGAATTTTATAGTGTTTTTGGTCTCTGGAAGAGAGAGAGTCCCTAAAAATCATAATTTCAATTCATATGAATCGAATTCGTTAATTAATTGGTTGCATCAAAACAACAAGTGCGTCTAGGAGGAATCAATGGCTATTGATCACAGTTGGAAGGGTGGCACGTAGTTCGAGGAAAATCATAGGGGAGCTCAACACATAGGTACATGGGAGGAGAGAGATCGAATTTAGTAAGTAGAGGTTGACTCATGCGCTGAGGAAGATTAGTGGTTGTTAAACATTATTAGAAGGCTGGCACGTGATTTGTGGACGATATAGGGAAGCTCGGCAAGAGGCGTGATGAAGGACTCGTTTGTCTGTGAGGATCCACGCAGCTCGAGGCAAATCGTGGGGTAGCTCGGTTGGAGGCATTCACGGGACTCGTGCTAATGTGTAGGAGGTGGTGCAGATCACATCTTGAAACAAGGTGGAGTGGAGAGATAAGGGAAATCGAGTGAGGTAGGATATAGTGTGGCGTGGATCTCAAAGCGTCTTTGGACGTCTCTGGTTCAGTGTGTGCTCCACGTGCGTCACCAGTTGAGTCAACTTGACAGTCCATCTTATCAGATTTTATACACAATGTGTGTCTTGAGGAGAATTCAAGAGATGTTAAAGCACACTACATTAAAACTTATACATATTATATTTCTTCAATAATTCTTCAACTAATGCACTATGAAACTTCTTCTAGGCAACTAAACACTCGACATGGACCAATATGGGTCCCAGTAGATTATCTCTAAGTACATGAAAGCACACCTTTCAAGGCCAATCATAAAATACACTCCGAAAGAACCCAAATTTAGTTTTTTTCATCAATTTACCTCTTTTGGTCCTAAAAACATAAAAACAAATGATTAGTGCTATAAATTGGAGATTTAACCTATGAAATCATAGTAAATACACACTAAAATATAATACAATTGCACACTCATCAAATATCCACAAACTTAGACAATAACTCATCCCGATGAAAAAGTATAAGACAATTAACTTGCATACAAAGAATTCACATCAGCTTCATTAATAACCAACTCTAACTCAATGGTTTCGTCTAATTTTTGTTTTAACATGCTTGCTAATGGAAACAAGAACATTCAAGCAAAGCTGGTTAATTTGAATCAAGATATTTTGGCCACTTTTTTTAGGAATACTCTGTTAAACACTAGGCTTCGCCAAGACTAAAGTCATCTATTAGTCACGATTTACCACGAAACTGTTAACAAGCCGAAAACATACAATTTCTAAATAGGGCATTGAATACCAAGATTTGACAAATAGAAACTTATACAACTATTCCACTGACACATTCAAAACATCATTTAGGATCAATAGCACTTTCTTTTGGATTATTATGGTTGGGCTGGAGTAACAAAGAAATGAATATTAAATGATTTAAAACATTATAAAGACTTACTTAATCTAGCTACAAGCACTCGAGTTAAATCTTTTTATTTGAGGAGTTTTATAGATTTGCGCTTTTATTCATTTTACTTATATATTCTCTATTTATTTTTTTCTCTTAATATTTTTTTAGTATGGTCCCTACTCCATTTCCAGTGGATTCTGCTTTTTCTCACTTTTTCCCACCACTAGATTCCCTACTACTTTTCTTATGGAACCTGTGGGACACTCTATTTTTATTTTAAAACTCTTGTTAGCACTTCTCACTTTCATTATGATTAAATTAGCCTTCTATTGTAGGTAAAAGGATTATAAGGTTTTTGGGTTATGGGTTTCATAATAGGTGATGAAGGAATCAGGTTGGGTTGGCTCAACTGGGCTAACTAGGGATAAATTATAGATAGGCTAAGGCTAACGGCTAAACAAACACTATCTACGTCTTCCCCCTAAACTTATTCTTAAATTATACTTAGTTTTAAATGGATGCAAACCTATTCAGGAACCTATAGAGATTAAGTGACTTTTGTCTTATTGCGACCTTCTACCTGCTTTCATATTTAGCATATACAGTTAACTTCACACTAGCACTCGTTGGTGTAGCCTCAATCAATAGACCAATAATAAGAACATGATGTTTCTCCTATGCTATACCTAAGGTCTTATCCATTTTATGACATTCATCAATCCACATTGAATTCCCAAATTGTTGATCATTATTCTAAGCTAGAATTTGGCATTCATATTAAGCTCGAAAACATGGATAAAAACAAAAAAGAAAGAATTCACAAGTATAAAAAGTGCATACAACTTACCAATCCATCGATCCAATGAAATAAATGAAACTGTATTACCTGTATTTCACCAGATTTTTTGAAAAAAAATATGAAAAATCACTAAAATTTACAAAAAATCCTTACTGTTCATCCATGCATTCCATCTAACTGCATACGTGCATACCCCAAACTTATCATAAACCTTACCCTCGAGGTTCAAGAAAGTCGGACAACCATACACAATCCAAAAGAACAAGTGAAATCAAAATGGAAGATAAGAAAATGAAATGAATGGTGTGAAACATATATATACATAAAAAGTTGATAGCATGCAAAATGAGTGATGTGCAATGAAGTGTGTCAATGTTACAGCATAAAAATATTACACTATCTCAATGATGCATCAATATAACATACAATCTCTCTTCAATTCTGGTGACTTTAGGAAAAAGTTGAACCAATAACATTATAAGAGCAAGAACTATCAAACAAGGGGTTGACTAAAAAGATTTCAATCAAAACTTGTGAGCCCGAAGTCTTCCAACTAAGAGTAAAATCAACAAGTTGGTGGAATGGAGTCTACGATTTTGGGTTCTACTTAAAGACATGTCACTAATGCGGCCTTAAGTTTGTTTTTAACTTCCAACCAAGTCTCAAAACACGTAAATCTGAATAAGAAGTCAATATCCTGAAAAATATTCTATCATGCAAACAAATAGAATATCCAAAAATCAAACCAAACACTAAAAACAAAGTACTTTCCTCTTTATTCAGTGCACATTTATTATCATGTAACTGAAACGTCCAAAAAATTAAAGAGTTTATTAGAATCTTAATTATTAAAGACTAAACTAAACTGAAATAAAAAATGCATGAATAAATAAAACAAAGCTGGCTTGCCCCTCAATAAGTGCCTTTCTTTCAAGTCTTTAACTAAACTTGGTATGGATGATCACATGACACCAAATACTTGGGAGTTGTCTCGAACCAACGGCTTCACTGTGACTTTGGGCAATGAAATTGGCACGCCTTCATTAGAATTTGAAGCTCATCTTGGACTTCTAACACAAAAGGTTCTATCACATCTGAAACATTCAACACAAAGGTGTCGGCAATGTAGTAAATCTCTAAGTGCTCATTTTCTTTCACCCTGTGTGGAATTCAACACGTATGCACGACACATGAGGCTATTTCACTAACACCAGAGGTTGGTCTTTCATGCTCTCTTCTTGTGACTCATTTGACCTTTCAAAAGTCACTTCAACTTTTTTCTTGGCCTTCTTATCATCAGAAGTTGTGCAATCATGGGAAATGTTTGTAAAGTTCAACTCAAGTTCTTTGCTCGATTTCTCTTCCTCATCACTTAGATAGTCAACAACTGATGTAATCTCATTAATCTTGACACAAGTAGCATCACTCAAGGTCTCCTCTGGATCATGAGGATCATGAAGCTTAGGTCTCTCAAGTTCGGTGCTAGGAAGGGTTTATGAAGACCACTTAATTTTTTCATCTTTTTGCATCAAGTATGGTAGATCCCTAAGAATCCTATCTGCATTGCCACCAAATTGGCTCAACTGCCATACAAAATCTATCAGTTCTAGGAAAGCTCTAAGAGAATGAAAGTAATCTCCACAAAATTCATAAGCATTGACATCTTGCACAAAGAATGCTGATAAGAAAAATAATGTTCAAAACGTGACATACCTACCCCATTCACACTATAATAGTGTGAGTCAAGATATGAATAATGATTGTGAAAGTCGTGAGCCATGAAGTGAAACTTTAAAACTGAGATACAAGGGAATAGAAATTTTTTTAAATAATAACCTAAAGTTAATATGCACCATTCCCCGACAATGGTGACAAAAATTGATGTCGCATCATACATCACCAATAATAGTCCCAATTTACCAACTATTTTAATCTGTAGCTCGACAAGTATGGGGTCGAACCAATAGAGACTGGGGTTAACTCTAGGGTATCAAAGTGGGTTCTAAAAGAAAAACTAATCTAAACTAATAGGTATTTAGTAACTAGGAAAGTAAATGCAAGAATAAATAAACATAAATACTACTAAACTAGCAAATTAAATAATAACTCCAGATCAAGGAGATACGTAGATTACTATAAGTATGATTTAGTCGTCGATTCGAAAAGGTTATTTTTCATCAAGTCTTATAGATAGGCTTATAGTGACTCGTGCCACCTCGTTCTCCTCATGCCAGTGGAAGGAACGTGTGACCACATACTAACTCGACTTCCAAAGCCACCGCATATGTCGTAGGATTTCAATAGACTAGCAGATTCAGTGCTTTATGAAAACACCTATCACGAGTGATAACTAGTGTCGAGTTGTCCACCTGTGATATTTGGAAATTGCAAACCACTACTACTCATCCATATCCCAATTGCATAGGGGCACACCGATTGCCAACAGACAAGGTGCTACTCGCCACCTAACATGATCCCCCTTATCGAGTGGTGGTAGGATCACTAGCAATGAATTCTAACCTAAATAGTGTGCACATACACATCAGATAAGTAGAAATATATAAACTCTAAAACAGAATCAATAAAAAAATGAAATTGAAAATACAAGACAATGATGAAAAACATGGAAATTAAGAATTGAATCTCATAAATCACTTATAGGTCTCCCTGATCTGAATAAATGTTTAGACTACTAATACCATATAAATCTCCATTACAAAATATAAATAAATATATTAAAATAAAAGAAAATAAGTAAAGAAAAGATGGAGAAAATGGGAAGACATAGAGGAGAAAATGGAATGGGGATAATAGACTATAATAGAGTTAATTGAATAGAATAGAATGACCGAGAGAGGAGATGAGAATTTTATCGTGTTTTTGGTCTCTGGAAGAGAGAGAATCCATATAAAACATAAATTCGATTCATATGAATGGAATTCATTAATTAATTGGTTGCATCAAAACAACACATGCGCCTAGGAAGAATCATTGGTTGTTGATCACAGTAGGAAGGGTGGCACACGATTCGAGGCAAATCATAGGAGAGCTCGACATATTGGGATATACGAAAAGAGAGAAGATTGGATTATGTGGGGTTGAGGCTGAATCATGTGCCGAGGAAGATTAGTAGGTTTTGAATGTTACTGGAAGGCTGGCACGCGGTTCGAGGAAGTTCCAAGGGAAGCTCAGCCGTAGGCGTGATGTGGGACTCATGCGCCTTAGAGGATTCATGCATCTTGAGGCGGATCGTGGGGTAGCTCGGCTAGAGGTGTTCACGGGACTCATGCGAACGTGTTGGAGGTGGTGCGGCTCACATCTCGAGGCAAGGTAGAGTGGAGAGAGAAGGGAAATAGAGTAAGGTGGGATACAATGAAGTGCGGATCTCGAGGAGTCTCTGGACGGCTTTGGTTTACTATGTCCTCCATGTGCGTCACTTGTTGTGTCAACTTGACAGTCCATCATTCCAGATCTTATACACATTGCGTGTCTCGAGGATAATCTAAGAGATGTTGAAGCACACTTCATTAAAACTTATACTTAGCCTATTTTTTTCAATAATTCTTCAACTAATTCACCACAAAACTTCTTCAGGACCACCAAACACTTGACATGGACTAATGTAGGTCCCACGCGACTATCTCGAAGTACGTGCAATCACACTGTTCAAGGTCAATTATCAAATACACTCCAAAAGAACCTAAATTTAGTCTTTTTCATCAATTTACCTCTTTTGGTCCTGAAGACACTAAAACAAAGGATTAGTGTGTTAAATTAGAGATTTAACTTATGAAATCACAATAAATACACACTAAAATAAAGTATAATTGCACGCTCATCAATTGGCTACTAAACAAACAAAGCATATTCAATATAACCTAATGAAAAATCAGTAGATTTATAATTAATATAATTAAAGTTATAAGATTCCAATGAAAGGAAAATTCACTTTAAAGAACAAAACCTCATATCATCAATACATGCAATTGTAGAAAACTCTCAATCCAGTGAGAACTTAGTTACTAGTACACTTATACAATAATTAAAACAATAAAACAAATTAAACAGTACCTTAAAAGTAAAGAACAAACACCCGAAAATAGGAAAAGCAAAACTATTAAGAGCTCCTTCCTTCAAAATTTAAAAACTAGAGAAAAGATAAGATGTTTTTCACATGTCCAACCCTAGGTATTTATATGGGTTGAAAAAACAAGGGAATAGATTCACTAAATCAAACAAATCCACCGAATCTGAGATTTAAAATCCTTAGATTTGTTCGGCGTCATATGTTGAAACACACATTGCTGAAGAATCGCTGCCAAATTGCTTTGATGCTTTGTTTTTTGCCCAGTTCCTTTCGAATCGAGCCCAATGATTTTGCAGCGTATATGTGCAATATGACATCGCTATGAAGGCACTTAGTCTTTTCTCGGGATACTAGTTCCATCATTTTCCTGAGTCGTTACAAGACTTCCTCACAACTTTTATGGTGAGCTTGACGCAATCCTGCCAATTTTATACTAGCTATTCTTAGGATATTTGATATTAAATTAAAATCATTGTCAAGGCGCCAAGACTTTTTCAGCATTTGGTCTGAATTTCAATGGAAATCACTCCTTTTTGAATAACAAGCCTATTTCTGACCTGAAAATAGAAAAACAATGATTTATTAGTATAAATGATGATAGAAGTATCAGAATTCATAGAGAAAGTGTACAAAAATATAGCATAACTGACAACTTATCAAATACCCCCAAACTTAGACAATTACTCGTCCCGAGCAAAGGAGTATGAGACAATCAACTTGCATACACAAATTACAATTCAATTCCTCTAATGCTCAACTTTAACTTAAATGGTTTAATCCAATTTTTCATAAGATTTTGCTAAATAAAAGACAAGAACACTTAAGCAAAGCTGGTTACTTTAAGTCAAGGTATTTCGACCATTTTCCTGAATAATACACTGCAAAACACTTGGCTTTATCAAGTTTAAGCCATCAATTACAAGTTATCCTGGAACTTTTAACAAGTCAAAAATCTTAAATCTCTAAATAGGCATTGAATACTAAGATTTCCCAAATAGAAACTTAAACAACCATTTCACTGACACAATCAAAACATCATTTGGGGTTAATAGAACTTTCTTTTGGGTTGTTATAGCTAGGCTGGGGTAACAAGGAAAGGATATTATAGGATTCAAAGCATTGGAAAGACTTACTTAATGTAGCTACATGCAATCGAGCTAAATCTTATTAAGGGGTTTTTATAAACTTTCGCCATTTATTTAATTTTTGTATCTTTTTTTTTCTTCTTTTTTTCATTATTATTATTTTTTACGGTCCCTGCTCCATTTCTAGTGCATTCGCTTTTTCTCACTTTTTCCCACCATTGGGTTTCTTGCTCCATTTCATGTGGAACTTATGGGACACTCTATATATTACTTAAAAACTCATGTTATGACTTCTCACTTTCGCTATGATTAAGCTGGTTTTCACATGTAGGTAAAAGGATTTTCAGGCTAATGGTTATCAGGTTGTTTTGGCTCAACTTGGCTAACTAGGGATAAATTATAGGTGGGATAAGGCTAAGGACTAAACAAACAATACCTACGTCTTCCCCCAAACTTATTCTTAAGTTATACTCAGTTTCAAATGGATGCAAACCTATTCTGGAATTTATAGAGATTAAGTTGACTCTTGTCCTATTAAGACCTTCTACCCATTTTCATATCTAGCATAGAGCCTTGACTCCACACTAGCACTCTTGGGTGTAGACTTAGTTAGTAGACCAATCACAAAAACATTATGTTTCATTTATGCACTACCTAAGGTCTTGTCCATCATTGGAAACATGATTCCATATAGGAATCTCGAACATTGTAAACCATTTTTTAAGCTAGAATTGGGCATTTATTTAGGCTGAAAACAAATGGTTTTAAAAATAAAAAAGAAAGAATTAACAAGTATGGAAAGCATACATGACCTACCAAACCATCAATCCTTTAAAATAAAATGAAATTGTATTACCTGAGATTTGCCAAAATTTTTGAAAAATTTTGAAAATTACTAAAACATCCTTATGGTTCCTCTATGCATTCCATCCAACCTGCATACCTGCATACCCCCAAACTTATCTTGAACCTTGTCCTCAAGGTTCATGAGAATATGATAAACATACATAGTCCAAAAGAACAAGTGAAATATGATAATGGAAGGTAAGAAATGAAATGGAATGAAGTGGTCAAAGTAGAAGCTGAAATAGGCAAATTATATGAAACAAAAATATGAACTCCTCAATCAACAGATTAAAAACAACCATCATTACTGCACTCCGATTAATAATAACCCGATAAGTGAGTTTGTCAAATTTTTCAAATTTAACCCAAATGTTTCCAACTGTGGCATCCGTCACTTATTAAAGCAGTAAATAACTAAACCTAATCCTAACCTTAATCTATGGGCTGCCTCCAAGGATCACTGGGGTTTAACGTCGATGGTCCAACATTTTCAACCTTTATTCCCAATTGGGTGATATATCAGCATCTATAAACTCAATCATTGAGAAATTTCGGTTATAAAAATATGGCACCAGGGTTGTCGGCGTCAAGTCATACTCTTTAGGAATAGTGATAGTTTTCCTATCTCGCATGATGTCATCGTGTTATCTCATTAAGACCATCTTGCTCTTCATATCAATCAACATATCAACAGAAAACATGAAAGGCATCCTAAGTATCATGGCATGCTCCATCGAATCTGAAGTGTCAAGAATGTTGAAGTGCACCTCATAAATGAATCAAGTAACATACATGCGGGCATTCTTCATCATCCTAACTTTAGTGATAGTCTTGCCATTTTCCAATGTAATTTCCACATTTTCAGTGTTCATGGATGGAATCTTGGTCCTCTTGAAGAATGATAAAGGCATAACATTAATTTCAGCTCCAGTGTCTAGAAGTACTTTCTCAAAAGTTTCTCCATTGACTCCCATGGGAATCTCTATAGGGCATGGATCCTCCATTTTCTTGATCGGCAGTATCGCTACTTTCTGCAGTGACATCCCTTTCTCTTTCCGGTTGTTTTTCACCCTGGCCTTTGGTGCTTTTTTCTTCCACTGGATAAAGACCTCAACTTCCTTTGCAGCAGGTTCCTCTTTCTTGCTTCCTGATGTGTTCTCCTTAGTCTTCTCCCCTGGTTTCTTCTTATTTATCCCATGTTGAACTTATGAGATAAAATGAGTATGGTCAAGAGCAGAGAGTTAAAAAGAGAATGGACTTAATATATAGTAACCGAGCGTAATTAGAAGTGAAATAGACTTGAGAAGTCTAAATTCATGAAAAATTATTGCTATTAGTTAGATATTGAATTAACTGATGGATTGAGAATTAGTTTATAAAATAAATAAGGAATTAGTTGAGATGAAATCTAAAGAATTCAGGAATGGATGTACTAAACTTAAATTTCTTTGAAAATGAAATGTTGATCTATTATAATATAGAAATGCTCAGGAAAATATCATTTTTTATTAAGATAAATACTCAAACGATTAAGAATCGCTTGATAAACATGAAATAGAAATCGGTCAGATAAGTTAAATCTTTACTGAAAAATCATAATGGAATTGTGAAAGAACCAACTAAGTTATTTAAGTTGATTTCTAAATAAATGTTATACTTTGAAGGAAAGTAATGTTTCATTTAGAAAACAAAACACGAAGTGAAATAAAAATAGAACCATGGTTGAAAATGATCTAATAACCTCCTATGATGAGTATTTTATAATTTTAGTCATTTCATATTCAAATTGCTTAATCAGTGAAGTTTAAGTACAATGGTTCTATGGGATAAGCAAGGAAATGATAAGAACAAATAAAATAATTACATTAGGAATAATCTTTATTGACACTGTCAAATGTTGTCAAAACAAAAAGATCAATGAAATCTATAACTTAAAAAATGAAAAAAAAACTTAGTGATAGTATCAAAATGTTAGGAAGCAATGGTTATTGGGGAAATGGTCTAATAATAACTATGGTTGGCTATTAAATGAAACACAAATAATTGTGTTATGAAATTTCGAGTACCTAATAGTTCCTTCTAACAATATGAAAATTAATAATCTTTCACTATGACCAAAGATAAAACAAATGAAGAGATAAATATACAGATTTGAGTATTAGTAAGTGATCAATACAAGAAGTCGATATGAAGTTTTGTATAGCGAGAATTTCCATTAATGTAACTTTAATGTCGAAATGGTATCATTTATGGGTTTAGTCCACTGGACGTTGATCATAAGATTGGAAATTCTAATCCTTTCTATATCTTTGAATTAACAGTAATACATAGGTGAAATGATTAGTGATAAAATTGAAATTAGGAATAGTATATGTAATTATCTTACAAAGTCTCTTAAAAGCACTGCAATCCTTTAATAGAAAAAAGGAAAAACGGTTAATAGGAGAATAAGGAAAAAGGACTTAACGCAATAATGGGCATCAAGATTGTTTGAGTTATAAATTTCTTTGTTTCGAATAAAGACTAGTCAATAAATACTTCAATTAATCAAAAGATTTTCTGAGGTTGTATTGTTCTTGGTTAAATATTCAAAAAATAGAATAGATTGAAATTGCATTTGTAAGTCAAATTAAAGAAACCATATATAGTCTAAATATTGTATAGAGCACCAATAAGTTGACAACGAAACAAAACATGAAACAAGTGTGAGAATAGTTTAGATTGACAAAATGGAATTAAACGAACTCTATATATAAAAATAAGTTGTAGAGATGACTTGTGACTACTAGAACATGCACGAACGGACTCCTTTAGTCAAGGTGAGGCAGTGGAGCAGTTATGTATGACAAAAAGTCTAAGTAACTCCATATCATTATCACGAGTCATTCACAGGGTAGAAGACTAGTGCAATGCATTCACCTGTCTTTGAATATTCGAATGAATTGGTGATGCTTAATGTAATAGAGTATATAATGTTTTTTTGAAGTCAATCATAAACTTAAGTATATAGAAGTAAGTTGCTTACAAGTTCTCACATGGTTATGCAAATAGAAATTCCAATGTAAGGAGTCCCAATTAGACTTAAGATATCAAATAATAAGGTTGATAGAACCTGCTATGTCCTCACAAGAATCTGACAAGAATAAGTCTAAGTTCCAATTATTAGAATTTTGAAAGATTGTAAAGAAGACGTTGTATATTGGTTCAAAAGTGTAGTGCTACATCATGTGCTTAGATAATGGCGAAGTTTAGAAGCACTAGTTATTTCAAGTTGGGAGTTAATGCAAGATTCTTGTTTTAGACAATAAAGATATAAATTGAAACGAAAAGAGATACACATGACTTACAGCTCCAGCTCCGTTATACTATAATATCTCTTTGAATTGGAAGTATTGAATAGAGGATAATATATATGACTTAATATATTTGAAGAATTGATTCTTCTATAATAGTTTTATGAAAAATTGGAGACATTCGTTAAGTAGAAATGGAAAAAAATATGAGTTCTTTGTGAACTCATGAATGCATATGATTTGATAATTGTTAGAGAAGTTGGTATCTCTTTAAATAGTCAATTAAGAAAAGTTTCAATCGATCCCAATATTATTTCTATGAAATTTGAGAAATGAGTTAAATTTTTGAGAAGTCAAAAGTATAAAAGGAGGATCACTGGAAATGTATTCTACTGGAAAATGTTGTTAGAGCTACTTGAATGAATAAACTGTCCATGAAACTATGAACACAATTAAATTGGCTGACGAGATAGAGTTGGTAATTTCTTTCCCATCCATAAATTTAAATAATATTTTGAGTAGACATTTAGAGAATGAGCAAGAGTTGCATGGTGTGTCAGGTATCATTTTCTAATCGGATTGTAATTTGAGATCTCTTGTCATGGGATGATAGAGGTAATTTGAGATCTCTGGCCAACTTATGACATATATAATTTCAGATTTTTGTTGAAAAAATGTTAGAATGGTAATGGATTAGATAGACATGCGGCTCTACTTTATTATCTAATATTATGCTCAAATATTGTTTACATCATTTTATATCTTTAGACTAATTATATTCTAAGAATTGACCGACCGAAAAATTCTAACGGAAAGATATTTGGTGATAAAAAAACAAACTTAAACATATGACCAGAGTTTGAGATAAGTTAATAATTAGACACGTTTTATTATAATTTAAGGATGATTTAAGATATAATAGACTATATTACATGGGGTTTTCTCTTATTTTTGTTATTTCAAGTGATAAATGGAATATATGAAGAAATGGAGTGAAAATGGAAGATTATGAAGGAATTGATCAAGTGCAAAGAGTATGCAAAGAATCATCAACAATCGAAGGAATAACTGGATGTCATAGCCAGCGATTCCTGATCGATTCATATACACATAAGAATCGCCACTTAAATTGGTGGAAATCCATACCAATTCTCCAAGGATTCTCCCAGCGATTCCACTTAGTTGAGGAATCGCTGTGACATATTTCAAGGATTTTAGATAACCGAGAGACGTTTGAGTTAGTTTGCGATGTTTACCACCTAGAATACTATAAATACAACTATATGGCTTCGAAATCAGTTGCCTTTGGGTACTTAGGTCAATATTTCATTACTCTAGAAGCCATTTTTATTGTTTTACTTTATTGTTTTATTGTTCATTGCTTTTGGAGAAGATTTGAAGATTTTAAGTATTTATTATAGGGTCTATGTCTTTTATTTACATTATTACGATGTTATTTATGAATATAATTGAGTAATATATCAATCTAAACAAAATCAGAATGTAAACTAGATATGTTTTGCAATGTAGTTATGATGAGATGGTTATGTGCTTAATGTTTTAAACCAATTGTATTCTTTGATTCACTGATTTAATAGATCTATTGATTTTAATCATGAACTTTGTATTGCTTGTATAGTCTAGAATATGTATTATGATATTTAGATTCATTATCTAGTTTAAAGTAGTAACTAGGATTGTTGAAAAGTTGTTATCGTTTAGATATCCTAGGTGAATTTAAGATCTAAATATAAGGTTGAAGTAGCTTTCGGAAGGTGTTAGATTTCGTAGTTTGAAGATTTCAAAGGGTTAGCTCAATAAAATTAGAAAGTGATTTTTTCACCGGTATAAGGAGAATTAATTGTTGGCCAAAGACAATTTACTTACTTATAATTAGAGTTTAATGATCTATGATATTTTATAAAGTATTGCTAATAACTATATGATTGAAGTAACATGTTTGGATACAAAATGGATTGATGTTTCATTATTCTAGAAGTTTGTTTATATATTTATTTTTATTGAATTGATCTGATTTTAATATTAGTTAATTTGAATTGTGATAGTTTAATTAGTTTAATTAGTTTAGCTAATTACTATAGATTGGATTAGTCATTTTTAATTCTCGTTTTAATTAACTTAATTAAATCAAATTAAAAATAATAAAAACCATTAAAAGACCTTTTTCCTATAGAACTTTGACAAATCCATGTGGAGATAATCTTACGTATCATTACTACAAAAAAATGATATACGGGAAACTTAGTTTACACGCTCGACACGTGTTAATTTTTGGCACCGTTGCCGGAGATTTAAAAATAATTTCTTAGGAGTTCTAGACGTTGTATGGTTTTATCCAAGCTATTCTAATTCCATAGATCCTTACATCCATTTGATCATAAGTTAGAAAACACTTTTAATTGTAATTCAGGCCAATAATAACTTTAATGTAATAATAAAATAATAATAAGGCCAATAATAACTTAATAATAATAATAATAATAATAATAATAATAATAATAATAATAATAATAATAATAATAATAATAATAATAGAGAACTTACTTTTAGGAAAGCTAATCAAAATATCACTGCTTATGAACCATGTGCATTGCCTATTCTAAGGGATTTCTCGAATTTGAACTTAGATATGGATTTTAAGGGTTCTGCCCTACTTTTACGGTAAGGACAATAAAGACCGACAAAGATTTTTAAGAGAATACCAACACAAAATCAAAGGGAATACCAACACAAAGTCAATGGGATGAAACCTAATGACTTATGTAATTCCAGCGTTTCTCAGCAGATTCCTAAAATTGCCTAAGTCATCTCATGACTATAGATCTCCATTTCAATCTGATCAAAAAATGAGACCGGGCACATCGTGCAACTCTCACTCATTTTCTAAATGTCTGCTCATAATATTATTTATATTGTGGACTAGAAAGCAATTACCAATTTCACTCGTCAGCCGATTCACTTAACTTTCTTTTGATTGGTTAGAAAATTAACGACTTTTCTAACCTCGTCAAATCATTCTCTAACCATGAGTTCACCAAGAACCTCATTCCATTCAATTTCTAAGATCTCCCATAATCTTATGTCTTAATTACTTAATCATCAA
Organism: Stephania cephalantha; assembly: GCA_039657325.1. Lineage (NCBI taxonomy): Eukaryota > Viridiplantae > Streptophyta > Magnoliopsida > Ranunculales > Menispermaceae > Stephania > Stephania cephalantha. The sequence continues at coordinate 6,198,020 of CM077578.1, read as the reverse complement.
TCTCGATTATTTTTGTTCACTAGACTACTCTCATTACCTGAATAGAGACAGTTACCCTTAACTTGAGTAGACGTACACTTGGAAACAAAGATATCAACATATCTTATGATTATAATCTCATAATATAACTTTTAACTTGTATCTGAAACAAGTTATAAATATGATATCTCTCTTTGCCTCTACTCAATTTACCGTAAAAGAATATTAAATTCTTCAAATACATTAAGTCAGATATACTATCTTCTATTCAATATTTTCAACCCACCAGGAATAATATTGACTAATGGAGCTCTTCGTTACACATCTCTTTTCATTTCATTTGTATCATCACTGATCATTCAGGTATCTTACATCAACTCCAATTTCCAATAACTAGTACTTTAATTTAAAACATCACCACTGACTGATCACATGGTGTAGCACTACAATCGAACCAATATACAACATATTCACTAATAGTTGTAAATTACTTCGGTTCAAAATTTTCAACATTTGGAGTTTGATTTCTTATAAGGTCCTTGTGAAAATACAGTAGGTTTTATCAAAATTTTTGTTTGACATCCTAAATGGATGAAGATTCATTGACCTGAGATTTACATTTTCCATATTTATGTGAGAATTTATAGAACATTTTTTTACTTATACTTAAGCTTCCAATTGACTTCAACGAAACTTCAAAGACTCTTTTATTTTGACTATCACCAATTCATTCAATTATTCAAAGACAAGTGAACGTGTTACACTAGTCTTTTATGCTATGAATAAATCGTGATTATGATATGGAGTTACTCGGACTTTCGGTCATACACAACTACTCTACTGTCTGGCCTTGACTAAAGGAGTCCGTTCGTGTCACTTCTAGCAGTCATAAGTCATCTCTACGTCTAATTCTATTTTATACACAGAGTCTATTCCATTCGATTATAGTCAATCTTAACTATTCTCACATTGATTTCAATCTTAGTCCGCTTATAAAAAAACCACGACTTTTGCTATTCTCAAATTGATTATAATCTTAGTCCACTTATAAACAAACCACGACTTTCGCTTAACAACCAGACCACTTACAACTCCTTAAGCTTTACTTAGAAAGACAATTTATACCTCTTCTCTTTTCAAAAATTTAGCTAAGGATAATATGACTGCTTATGATCATTCAATCAATTGAAGTCTTCTTTGGCTAACTTTTATTTGAAAAAGATAAATTCCTTACTCAAACAGTTCTAGTGTTTGTTATTGCCTTATTTTGTTTCCATTAGTATTAGATTTCCCAAATTTTTTTTCTGAAAAAGAAATTTGGTACTTTTCAAGAGACTATGTAAGATAACTTTATATCTTACTAATTATCAAATTACCTTTGATGAATTCATATGTTCGTTGTTGTTCAACTGAAGAGATAGAAGAATTTGAATTTCCAAACTTTGATTAAATTAACGACTAATCAAACTCTTAAAGGATGTTATTTCAATTATTTAATTCCTATCAATGGAAATTCTCGCAATATAGGAGCTCATATTGACATCCTATGCAAATCACTTACTGATTTTTAATCGGTACGTCCATCTCTTCCTTAGTTATATTTTAAGTTGTAGTGATAGGCGTCATAACTTAATGTCGGTAGAAGTTTTTATTGGGTACTTTGAATCTCAAACACAATCATTTGTGTCGATGTTTAATAGCTAATCCAAGCTATTACTAGACCATTTCTCCAATACCTTAACTTCTTACACGTTGATCTTATCACTACACTTCTTTTTTAAAGTTAGAAGTTTTTCTTGATCTTTGTTCTACAACAACACCTAATCTGGTGTTAACAAGGATTACTTTTAACTCGGGTATTTCCATTTGTTTTATCAGTTCTTTATTCAACTAATAAAACCACTATACTCAATGTCATTTATGAATAAGTAACTTGAGTAATAAACAATCAAAAATTTCATTACTTTTTTTAAGAAGCCATTTGATTGTTTTAAACTGTGGTTCTATTCCACATTTCTCTTGGTGTTTTGTTTCATAAAGGAGATAATACTTTGCTTTAAAGTGTTTTATTTTCATAGAAACCAACTTAGACAACTTGCCTAGTTTTATCACAATCTCATTGTGATTTTCTAGTCAAAATTGATTTTGTCTAATCAATTTCTACTTTTAAAACCATGTGTCTCAATTTTCCTTGTTGAAGCTATTTTAACATTTTTCTAAGCGTTTTATAATTGTAATAGTTCGATACTTTCGATTTCCAAGAAATATATGTTAAGTACTTACGACCTAAATCATTTGGACTTCCCTTTCAACCAATTTCCTGTTGGTTTCATAACTATCACTTTCATCAGATATATTAGTACCGAACAACTTATAAAACCTTTATGAATTCGGACTTCACAAGTCCATTTCACATCCAATCACACTTTGTTTTATTTAATAAGTCTATTCTCTCTTTTAATTATCTGTTTCTAACCTTATTTGCCATATCTTACGAGTTAAGTATCAAATGGACAAGGAGAATAAACTTCTTATTGCATATTTAGCGATAAATTATCTGTTTCTAACCTTATTTGTCATATCTTACGAGTTAAGTATCAAACGGACAAGGAGAATAAACTTCTTATCGCATATTTAGCGAGAATACATACATACAACACAAATACAACAAAATAATTCAAATAGCCCAGCTCATGGTCACTTCTCAACTAATCACGCACAATTACACTTTGGTTTTCAACCAAAGTTTATCCTTAAATTGAGCCAATTCTAGGCTCTGATACCAAGTTTGTCAGCCCCTCATCATTAAGACGACTGACCGGCCTATATTACCTTAATCCCTTAATAATCTAGTCTGCCTAATTCATTCTTTCAACTTTGACCTCAAAATAATAATCATTTCGATCATTTACAAGCTCCAAAACTAAATTTTTATCCTCAATGAAACTCAATTCATGATTTGTTTGATTGGTGCAAATTCAGAAATCATGTCAGTATTTAATAAAAATTTCGGTTGCACCTCCCCTAAAAGTGGCATGCCAAAAAATTTACCTAATAGATAGCAGATTTCGGGAAAGGCCGAGAAAGACTCACAACTCCCTGTAGTTCATAATACATATCAAATTCAAATTTATGAATTAACTTAGAGTCTTTGATAGCTTAATCACAACTTCACAATCTCAAATATACCAAAATTGAATCATAAACCTCTCAACGTATTTTAAACTAACTTGGGAAACTCTAATAACCATACAAATAAACTTCACGTCCTATACTCACCCCCAAGATTCTCAAAAATAATATATATAATAATTTACAACAAGAACTTACTTTAACTTTTGAAAACAATAACTAAAGATCTTCGAGTCTTGTCCATTTGACCATTGTCTTCATATAAAATCAAACACCATCAAAGACAACTTGAATATGTCAGGTAAGTAAATTCCTACATTGATTTGTACTCTTGCAATTGTTAGTCTGATACATGGAAACATGTAATTGCATTTCCAAATAAAAAATAAGATATATGCGTCAACATGACACGCAATCCACTATGTCGCTGTCCAATATATATAATCAGACGTCGACTTTTAAAAATAATACAAAAATAGTAATAAGAGATCATGAAATGCAGATATAACTTGTCGGCATTAGACTTCGCTAGTCTCACTAAACAGCGTAGAGGCAGGATTGAAACCTAGTTTTAATCAAACCTGACTCCGAAATAAGCTTATTCCCCTCACTCACTATATATGCACGACCAAAAATGAAAAATGCAATGGAGCCTATGATACAATTACAGGTACAAAAATATTCAATCAATAGTAAAATCACTTAAAGGTTTACTTGCAACCAACCAATTTAAAGCTTATTTTTTTGGGTTCTTGGAGCGTCGGATCACCTTGAAAATAGATCCAATTGCTATCCTACATTTCCAATTATATTATAGGTCAAGCTTCAAGTAAAACCAAATCACTAAACCCAATGAAAACTGCGACTAAAGTATGCTTGAGAACATTTTCCAAAAATATAAATTTATATAGCTATTTCAACTGGCTTTCAACTAGCCAACTTGGAGTAACTTTTTAACCTTAAAAACCTCAATATTTGCCATGATGACCTAAAAAGAACATGTAGTACTCATGTCATACTTTCCATAGACTTCAAGAACACTTAAATCGGATCACCGATGGAGAAGTTATGAATTTTCTAATATGGCATGTCAACTAGGCAAACTTTATTTATTTTGAAATGAAGAAATGTCTCAAAATCAATATTTTCACAATTAAATCATCAAAACTCGACAACAAATGCCACGAAAGCACTCGATTCCAAGATCAAAATATTGTTACAACCCGTGGAGTCAAATTCGATCAAAACCAATAATCTATTCATCCAAAAACTCAATTTAAATCAATATAAACTCTAAAAACATCTCCAAAATAGTTATCAACTAAGTCACATTAATTCAATTCATCATAAACCTAACCCACATCGGTGGGATTTATTCCAAATCGGCGCACATCAACCCAATACATCAATTTTCAACAATTCATACCAATTTCTTTCAATACATCGCTAAAAAAAATAAAAAAGTTGCAAGAACTCAAATTGAATTAGAGAAATGTCCAACATTGAGTATTTACTAAATTGTAGGCCAAATACCTCGTTTTCACCGTGAAAACTTGGCTCGAATTGACCGCCTCGAGATGCTTTAGGGTTTTGCGGAAAGAAACTGAGCGAAAATCGAATGTCGGGAGCTTGTGAAGTGAAAACCAGAGTAAGAGGGTTTAGAGAACGAAGTTTGTTCTCTCTTTGTTGAAATCAAAACAAATGATTTGATTTTGATACTTTTTATATATATTTATATATAAACCATCAGCTGCTTGTCACCAGCTTAATTCTTTTTATTTATTAATTCTCGAAATCCCTATTTTGACGTGCTTTAACTTTCGATGCTCGTTTTTTATCCAATTTTTCACCAAATTGAACCAAAATCTCGACAAAATAGTCCATCTTCATAAAACATCCATAACACTAGTTTAAGTCATATCAAAAACCCTAAAAATTTTATCTTTGTCTATGACATATTAAACCTTTATGAACCAATATTCTTGTCATACTTGGCCAAACTTGCCCTGATTTAGACCCAATATCAATAGCGATCGCCACCAATTGATACGAAACGCGAGGCAAAGTCTTGTACCAACTTTGTTCTCACATTACATTACCACCAATCCTGACTTGCACACAAATTGAGGCGAAATCTTCACGTGAGGATTAGGTTAATTAGTTTTCAAACAGTTAATAATTTATTTTCACTGATGTCCTTCAAACACGAACTTGTAACCCCAAATTTGACAAGCTGAGGATACACATCAACACACCCCAACTTCGGGACAAAATAACGTATATTATATCCACTAGGCATTCAACATGCAAAAATAATATGTAAACAAATGATCTCCGATCCGTAATATGTCGGTCCCACCTCGGATACTTAATTCGCAAATTAAATTCAAAAATACTTAATTAGCATCCTAATCAAGTTTATGAAATTCTCGGATGTCACAATCTTCCCAACTAATTAAAAATCTTATCCTCGAAATTTGAACTTACAGGTTACTAAACCAAAAAAGATATGAGAAAATGAATCTTCATGTATAACTCTTTTAATTCAAAACTATAAAAATCATTTTTAAGGTTAACCGTTAAGTGGACCCAATCACTTTCGTTGTAATTAACAACTTGGTGGTTGAGATCATAAGCACTTCAACTTTTCATTTTCAATCCTTGGTTTAATGAAAAGATTCCTCTATTACTTAGCCAATCCTGGCAATTTGTGAATTTCTGATGAGTTAAACAATCAAATTTATGCAATATCCGATAACTTTTTGTTTACTTCTCATCTCATGCCTTGAATCATATTCAAGAATCAATACTTAGCAAGATCTAACATATCTTGCTTTTTATAAAACCATTTTCATTTGTAATTGAATGTTATTCCACAAATCATTGATAATTTTTTCATATCCACTCAAACTCTAGTACACATCCGAGTTTATATTCTCATCATTAATCATCCCTTATTAGAATTGTCGATCGATCAATTCTTAGACTATCCTTAGTCTAAATATAAGATATGCAAATAATATTTGAACATGACATTAGATACAAAGAAGAGTCACATGTATATCTGATCTATCATCATTCTAGCGTTTCTAAACAGAAACATCGAATTACAAAGTCATCTCATGACTATGGATATCCATTTCAATCTGATCTAGAAAATGAAACTGGGAACATCGTGTAACTCTCACTTATTTTCTAAATGTCTACTCATAATATTATATATACTATGGACTAGAAAGCAATTACCAATTCCATTCGTCAACCGATTCACTTAACTTTCTTTTGATTGGTTAGAAAATTAACGACTTTTCTAACTTCATCAAATCATTCTCTAACCATGAGTTCACCAAGAACTTCATTCCATTCAATTTGTGAGAACTCCCATAATTTCATGTCTTAATAACTTAATCATCAATCTCGGTTATTTCTGTTCACTAGACTACTCTCATTACTTGAATAGAGACGGTTATCCTTAACTTGAGTAGACATACATTTGTAAACAAAGATATCGAAATATCATATGATTATACTCTCATAGTATAACTTTTAATTTGTATCTCATACAAGTTATAAATATGATATCTCTCTTTGCCTCTACTCGATTTACTATAAAAGAATATTCAATTCTTTAAATACATTAAGTCAGATATATTGTCTTCTATTCAATAATTTCAATCCAACAGGAATAATATTGACTACCCGAGCTGTAAGTCACACATCTATTTTCATTTTATTTGTATCATCACCATCATTCAGGTATCTTACATCAACTCCGATTTCCAATAACTAGTACTTTAATTTAAAACTTCACTACTGATTGATCACATGGTGTAGCACTACAATCGAACCAATATATAACATATTCACTAATAGTTGCAAATTACTTTGGTTCAAAATTTTCAACATTTGAAGTTTGATTTCTCGTAAGGTCCTTGTGAAGATATAGTAGGCTTTATCAAACTTTTCGTTTGACATTCTAAATGGTTCGGGATTCGTTGACATGAGATTTCCACTTTACATACTTATGTGAGAATTTATAGACCATTTGTGTTCTTATACTTAAGCTTCCAATTGACTCCAACAAAACTTCATAGACTCTTTTATTTCTACTATCACCAATTCATTCGATTATTCAAAGATGAGCGAACACGTTACACTAGTCTTCTACGCTGTAAATGAATCGTGATTATGATACGGAGTTACTCAGACTTTTGGTCATGCACAACTACTCGAGTGTCCGGCCTTAACTAGAGGAGTCCGTTCGTCTCACTTCTAATAGTCATAAGTCTTTTCTCGTCTCATTTCATTTTATACACAGAGTTTATTCCATTCGTTTTTTGTCAATTTTAGCTATTCTAACATTGATTTCAATCTTAGACCCCTTTATAAACAAACCACGACTTGTGTTCAACAACTAGGCCACTTACAACTCCTTAATCTTGACTTATAAAGACAATTTATACCTATTCTCTTTTCAAAAATTTAGCTAAGGATAATACAACTTCTTACGATCATTCAATCAATTGAAGTCTTCTTTGGCTAACTTTTATTTGAAAAAAAAAAGAAATTCCTTTTGCAAACAGTTCTACTATTTTTTATTGCCTTATTTTGTTTTATTTAGTCTCAGATTTCCCAACTTTCTTTTTCTCAAAAAGAAATTTGGAACTTTTCAAGAGACTATGTAAGATAATTTTATATCTTACTAATCATCAAAATACTTTTGGCGAAGTTATTTGTCCGTTATTGTTCAACTGAAGAGATATAAGAATTTGAGTTTCCAAACTCTGATTAAATTAACAACTAATCAAATTCTTAAAGGATGATATTTTAATTATTTAATTCATATCAATAGAAATTCTCGCAATATATTAACATCTTATACAAATCACTTACTGATTCTCAATCAGTACGTCTATCTCTTCCTTAGTTATATTTTAAGTTATAGTGATAGGTGTCATAACTTAATGTCGTTAAAAGTTTTTTGTTGGGTGCTTTGAATATCAAGACATAATCACTTGTGTTGATGTTTAATAGCTAATCCAAGCTATTATTAGACCATTTCTCCAATACATTGACTTCTTACACATTGATCTTATCACTACACTTCTTTTTTAAAGTTAAAAGTTTTTGTTGATCTTTGTTCTATAACAATACCTAATCTAGTGTTAATAATGATTTCTTATAACTCATGTATTTCTATTTGTTTTTATCAGTTCTTTATTCGAATGATAGAACCACTATACTCAATGTTGCTTATGAATAAGTAACTTGAGTAATAAACAATCAGAAATTTAGGACTTTTTTTAAAAGTCATTTGATTGTTTTAAATTGTAGTTCTATTCTATATTTCTCTTGATGTTTTATTTGGAAAAGGAGACAATACTTTGCTTTAAAGTATTTTATTTTCTTAGAAACTGACTTAGACAACTTGACTAGTTCTATCACATTCTCATTATGATTTACCACTCAAATTTGAGTTTGTCAAATCAATTTCTACTTTCAAAACCACGTGTCTTTGTTTTCCTTGTTTCGATTATTTTAACATTTTCCATAGCGTTTTATAATTTAAATAGTTTGATACTTTCGCTTTTCAAGAAATATATGTTTAGTACTTACATACCAAAATCATTTGGACTTCCCTTTCAACCAATTTCCTGTTGGTTTCATAACTGACACTTTCATCAAATATATTAGTACCAAACAACTTACAACACCTTTATGAATTCGGACAAGTCCATTTCACGATCCGTCACACTCAATTTCGTTTAATAAGTCTATTCTCTCTTTTAATCATCCGTTTCTAACCTTACTCGTCATATCTTACAAGTTAAGCATTGATCAGACCAGGAGAATAAACTTCTTATTGCATATCTAATGATAATACATACATACAACACAAATATAACAAAATAATTCAAATACCCCAGCTTACGGTCACTTCCCAACTAATCGCGCTCAATCACTCTTTGGTTTTCAACCAAATTTAATCCTTAAATTAAGCCAAACCTAGGCTCCGATACCAAGTTTGTCAGCCCCCTCGTCATTATGACGACCGACCGGCCTACATTACCTTAATCTCTTGATAATCTAGTCAGCCTAATTCATTCTTTCAATTTTGACATTAAAATAATAATTATTTCGATCTTTTACAAGATCCAAAACGAAATTTTTATCCTCAATTAAACTCAATTCATGATTTGTTCAATTAGAGCAAATTTAGAAATCATATCCGTATTCAATAAAAACTTCAGGGGCACCTACCTTAAAAGTGGCCTAATAGAAAATTCACCTAATAGACAACAGATTTAAGGAGAAGCCTAGAAGGACTCACAACTCCCCACAGTTCATAATATGTATCAAATTCTAATTTATGAATTAACTTAGAGTCTCTGATAGCTTAATCACAACTTCACAAGAATAATATATATAACATTCAAATTTATAACAAGAATTTACTTTAACTTTTGAAAACAACTACCAAAGATCTTCGAGTCTTATCCATTTGTCCATTGTCTTCATATAAAATCTGACACCATCAAAAACAACTCGAAGATCTCAAGTAAGTAAATTTTTACATTAATATGTACTCCTGCAATTGTTAGTCTGATACATAGAGACATGTAATTGCATTTCCAAATAAACAATAAGATACATGTGTCAACATGACATGCAATCCACTTTGTCACTGTCTCCTAACTATAATCAGACGTCAAATTCCAAAAATAGTACAGAGATATTACTAAAAGATCATGTAATGCAGAGATAACTTGTTAGCATTAAACTACGCTAGTCTCATGGACAGAGTAGAGGCAGGACTGAAACCTAGTTTCAATCAAACCAGACTCAGAAACAAGCTTATCCCTTCACTCACTCCATGTATACATGACCAAGACTGATAAAAAGCAATGAAAAGTATTACACAATCACAGGTACAAAAATATTCAGTCAATAGTAAAAGTCACTGTAGGTTTTACTTACAACCAACCAATTTTGAGCTTATTTTTTGGGGTTCCTAGAGCGTCGGGTCACCTTGAAAATGGATCTAATAGCTTCCCTGCATACGCAATTATATTATGGGTCAAGCTTCAAGTGAAACCAAATCACTAAACCCAATGAAAATTACGGCCAAAGTACGCTTGATAACATTTTCCAAAAATATTAATTTATATAACAATTTCAACCGGCTTTCAACTAACCAACTTGGGGTAACTTTTTAACCTTGAAAACCTCAATATTTCTTATAATGACCTAAAAGGAACTTTTAGTACTCATGTCATACTTTCTATAGACTTCAAGAACACTTAAATTGGATCACCGACGGAGAAGTTATGATTTTTCAAATGGCCTGTCAACTAGCCAAACTTTATTTATTTTGAACTAAAAAAATGTCTCCAAATCAATATTTTCAAAATTAGATCATCTTAAACTCGACAACAAACACCATGAAACCACTCAATTCCAACATCAAAATATTCCCACAGCCCGTTGAGTCAAGTTGGATCAAAACTAATAATCCATTCATCCGAAAACCCAATTTAAATCAATATCAACTCTAAAAACATCTTCAAAAGAGTTATCAATTCAATCACATTAATTCAATTCATCAAAACTCTAACCCTTGTCAGTGGGATTTATTCCAAATCAGTGCACATCAACTCAATAAATCAATTTTCAACAATTTGTACCAAATTCTATCAATACCTCGCGAAAAAAAAATCGAAAAATCGTGAGAATTCAAATTGAACTGAGGAAAATGTTCAAAACTTAGCAAATGCTCTACGGGACGCTTAATACCATTTGTTCGACTTCTCTCTTGTTGAAATCAAAGATTTGATGACTTTTTTTATATATAGTTATATTGAAACCCTCACTTGTCGACTCGATTTAATTTTTTAATTTATTAGTTCTCGAAAACCTTTGATATGAAACTCAAGGCAAAGTCTCGTACCAACTTCGTTCTCACATTAAATTACCACAAATTCTGACTTGTACGCAAATCGAGACAAAATCTTCACTTGAGGATTAACACTAGGTTAATTAGTTTTCGAATAGCTAATAATTTATTTTCACTCATGCCCTTCAGACATGCACTTGTAACCCCAAGTATGACAAATTGAGGATACACCTCAACACACTCCAACTTCGTGACAAAATAATGTATATTACATCCATTTGGCATGCAACACACAAAAATAATATGTAAACAAATGATCTCTGGTCCGTAATACGTGGGTCCCACCTCGGATACTTAATTAGCAAATTAAATCCAAAAATACTTAATTTGCATCCTAATCAAGTTTACGAAATTCTCGGATATCAACCTTAAACTTTATGAATCATCAAAAATAGGATCGCTAACTAATACCCTTTTTAATCTTACTTTAGGAGACAATACAATTACTAAACTCTATGGATTATTAGAAGACATATTAGTACAAGTACTGACTTAGTATTTACAGCTGATTTTTGTGTCATAGAAATGGGAGATTCAATGTCACCCAGTTCTTTGCCTATATTATTAGGTAGACCTTTTCTAAAGACGGTTATAGCTAAGTTAGATATTTCTGAAAAAAGAATGTTTATGGAGTTTGAAGATAAGATTGTTAAATTCAGAATTAATAATGAACACAACTATGTCACCTATGATGAATATGATGAATTATTTGATAATGAAATAAATGATAATGACTTTGTAGACTTAAACTATTATAATAATCTTAATGCTAATATTTATGCAATTAATGCAGTAACAATGGAAACTACAAAAGAGATTCCAAAGAAAGAACAATTTGAAGACACTTCAAAAGAAAAGAAAGTAACTCAAGAATGACGAGTTAAGCAACCAAGAATGATAAAAGCATTAATAAGACAGAAGCTTCTAGATTCAAGTACAATAAGAAAAAGAAAAATGCGGATTTAAGCCCTTTATAGATTAATGATCCTAGAGGTATACACTTGCATATTAAAATCAAATGGGCTTGGTACTTTAAAGCTCAGTGTGACACAAACTCTAATGCAAATCTCATGCCCATACATATCTTTCAACAAACTTAATTGGAGTTAAATTCACTTGCTTCTGAACCATTCTCTTTAACAGATGGAACTTCAATTCAACCAATAGGAGTGGTCACGGATGTGCCAGTTCAAGTGAGCAACTACATCATGCCCATAGACCTTTTAGTAATGCCATAATTTATTATTGAATATCATCCTTTAATTTTGTAAGATGGCCTTTCTTAGCCACTACTCAAGTTGTTATGGATATTCTGAACAAAACAATCACTCTGACGATTAATGGACGAGCACTCACTTTCTGGAATGACACTAGAGTAGATAATCCTAAATTCAAGTTTAAAGATCCAACCTAATTCTAGAAGGGTTAAGTCAAGGCAACAACAGTAAACAAAAGCATTTTATAAGTGGCGTTCCATATTTTATATTTATTTAATTTTTATTAGTTTAATTTAGTTTAGTTTAGTATGTTTTTATTCTCTCACCTTTTGTCTCTTGTATTAAAAACATTTTAAGAATTTAAACTACAAGGTAATTTCAATTAAGGCGGAGTGATCGAGTTGTTTTTGTTTATATGGCACTTATGCAAGTTGTATTATTTTCTTGCTTATTTATATGTTTATTTATTTATTTAATTAATAAAAGTATTTAGTTAGTTACATGTCCCACTTAAACTTTTGAAATTTTAGCCAATTATACCTTAACACGAGTTTTATTGAATGATATATATAAGTTAATTATGGAATAAATTGCAAAAATAGTGAATTAGGCCTAACTATTTCTCGACGATTTGGAATAACATTGGGAATCACTAGCAAAATCGATAGCATTATACAACAAATTTAGTGAAAATTTGGAGTTTGGCGAATCCTTTGTGATGCACCTTACAAGGGAATCGTTGCTTAGATCGATGGGTCACTGAACCACACTTACCACCGATTCTCCTAGCAATTTTCCAGCGATTCCACTTAACACAGGAATTGGTGGGCACGATTTTTGGTTTTTAAATCAAGAACCCCAAAATGCCACAACTACAAGCCCATTCACACTACTAAACAGTTGCATCCCTTCATTAAAATCTCAATTTCTAGCCTAGATTCAACCATCTTAAGCTCAGTCCCATAGTATTTAAGTGATTCTCACCTCAACCTAGTCCCATTTAACCCAAGATTTTTTTTTTTGGAACTGTTGAGCCAAACTAGGGTTTTAGAGAAATCGGCCTAGAGCTTGAAAGGACGGTTTAGAGGAGTTCAAGTGTAATGACCCTTGTCCCTAAGAAAGTGATTAAATGTAATTACAACACTAATTAACTCAAGATATATCGTGGTTAAATTCCTCATATATTTTGTGTGTGTGTATGTATGTGTGTATGTATGTATGTATGTATGTATGTATGTATGTATGTATGTATGTATGTATGTATGTATGTATGTATGTATGTATATTATATGTATAAATATATGTAATGAAAAAAATTAATAAATTGGTTGACATATAGTGACACGCATAGTCAAGGGTGACACGTGTTGGATGTACCATAGTGTGAACACTTGAGGGTGGTTGTTGGTACGCCCGATGAATTTATAGGTGAGAAAATACATAGGTATATATGTATAATTGATATATATTTATTCACATACATATATATAACCTGTAGTTGAATTTGAATTGTTTAAACCATTGGATTATCTCAAGATACATTTTATGACCTCTAGATAAATTAAAGGGTGCATGGAGTGAGGATGAGGTGATTATATGGATAGTAAACCACAAGATCTACCTCGAGATATGTGATATGTATCTCAAGGAGATCAATGTATTTGATCTTCATTAAGATGGTTAGGAGTTGATGGGTTATTAATAGCTATAAATTTTCCTCGAGATACGTAACACATATCTCGAGGAAGATCAAAACATAAAATGGTAAGAACTGAAACAACATATCTATCTCGAGATCCATACAATGTGAGTCTTGAGGAAAATCTAAATATGAACCAAAAACCCCAACTTTTCATCACTTTTTGATTAAAAGAATGTAAGTAGCTGAGGATTTTGGGTGAGAATTCACAAAGGTGGTAATATAGAGTTTTGTAGTGATTAAAAACTAGGAAAAAAAATCAAATCAATCTAACTGTGAAAAGGAATTGATTGGGGTAAGTTGGTTATAAGTTTTTGAATTTCTTAGTTGAATTAAATGTGGAAATCATTTGAGTTCAAGTTATTTGTTGTTGTTGTTGGTTATTGTTGATGAAAGACCTCATTTGAGGCCCTCTATAATGAGTTGGGGAGGTTTGTGGATGAATTATGGATTGAATAGGGATTGCTGCCTTGTTCAGGTTCAAGTCGCTCGATGATGGACCGCAGTCCTTAATACAAGGAAGTGTGATCCCTCATAAAAAATGATGAGCACAGATAGTGGAGTGCGCTCCACCAGAGTAAGGAGCACACTCCCCATTCAAAAAATAGCAATGTTGTTGAACTTTTTATGAGTTTTGACGAGGTTCAGGGACTGATTTAGGAGTGCAAAACCTATTGTAATGGAACCAAATTGATGAAAATTGGTCTAATTTAGGCTCTTGATCGACTAGGAAATATTCGTGGTGTTTTGAATGGTGATTTAATTAGATAAACTCTAAGAAAACATAAATCGAGGGAAGTGAGATTTATTAATTAATCAATTATGCTATGTGATTTAGTATTAATAGCTCATTTTGCTTATGGACTGGGTTTGGGACAAGGTACTATGACTTATGGTTTTAATAGTTTTTCAAATAAAATCTCGAAAGTGTAATGGAAAGGATTCTATAATGAACATAAAATAAGATGGGTAGATAAGTACATATCTATGTTGAATATAATAAGGAAGGTGGATAAGTACGATCCTCTGTTAAACATAATGAGGAAGGCTAATAAGTGCCAACCTCCAATAAACATAAAAGGGTAGGTGGATAAGTACTAACCTCTTGTGAGAATATAGAGGAAGGTGGATGTAACGACCTATTATTTTAAGCTAGTGATTAGTGTTAATCCAAATCTTAATTAACCTGAGTTAGGCTCGTGGTTAAGTCCGGTGTACCTCGATTAGCGTGTGTGTGTTTGCATGATAGTTTGTGTTTGTATGGAATGTATATGAATTTTATAGGTTGTAGTATAATAGCGGATTTATATACAAGCCTATAAACAGAAAATACGTAATCAAACAATAAATAGCCAGTACACTAGGTACGACGAAGTGGTCATGAAATGAATGTGCACATCCAAGAATACTCGTAGGCATGTCCGGTGATTTTACTGGTGAGAAAATACACGAAATAAATATATTTGATATATATATATATATAATTATAAGATTAGTTTGAATTATATGGATCATCGGATCGCTTCGAGATGAGTGCGAGTGTTGATGGTGTCGACATGTATGTCACCTTAAAGAATGTCATGTTAGCACATCAATCATTCGATCAATCTCGAGATAGCGTGATGTGTATCTCAAGAAAAATCCATATATTTAAACTAAAACCCTTTATACTTATCTCCATAATTCGATCGAGTGAGAGTAAGGAAGCCGAGGGTTTATTTTCCGATCTTAGGAAATCACTTAGGGAGTTGATTTATTGTAAATCGAGGAGCTTAATCAACTGGAAATCCAGAGATCATCACTTTGATAAGTTTAGTTTTTGTGTTTTTAAAGTTCAATTGATGGTAGGTGATGATATCTCTATGAATTTTGTTGTTTGTTGGCTGGTAATAGTTTGTTACCTCACTAGAGGTCCTCCTGATGTGTTTTAGGAGTCTTGGATATTGTTGTAACGATTTGTAGGCAAAATAATGATTGCTGCCCTATGTCTAGTAGAGGAGCGCGCTCCCTTCATTAGTGAGGATGAACTCAGCTGTTGGAGCGCACTCCACCCACTGAGGGAGTGCGCTCTCACCTCAGAAAGCAGCAATATTGTTGTATTTTGATTGAAATTTTTGGAGGACTTAAGAACTGAACTAGGGGTTCTAAATATAGGGTATTAGACCTATATTGATCACAATGGTTTGTGATAGGTGTTTTAGTGCCCAGAAAGTTAGGGAATTTGGAACAAAAATGTAAACCAAGGTTAGTATGGATTTGCTTATTTATCAATGTTATTTGGCTATCTTTGTATATATAGTTTTTGTAGTTTATGGACTAAATGGGGGACTATGTACACTGTGATGGTTTCAATAAATGAAAAATAGTGTGTAATGTGACCCATAAGAGTAACTCCTAGTTTTGAGAATAGGTTTATAAGTGATGGGTTACCTTCTCAGCCTATATATAACTCCTACTTAATTCGATTGCGTAGATTACGTACTCACTAAACGGTTTCGGATATAACCACTGGGCATTAATAGATTGGCTAGACAACTCATCAGCCAATGTGTTGGTATAGCAATCGCATTAATGGCGTCGGTCGGTAATCAGCCCTAATTTTGTAATTTAAATGGGAATCATGATGTAATAGTCAATGATAGTTTGATTTGCATCCGTTATTTATTGATTTATATGCTTTCTATATTCTTGTTAGTTAACATTGGTGCAAATTGTTATTGCATTATGTTCTTGATTATTATATGAAATATTGTTGGTTTTGTGAATCCTTACTTACTAAGCAAGTTGGAGCGCTCACCTCAAATCTAATATTTCAACTTCGTAACCTAGCGTTTCAGCTAAGGACAAGGAGAAGATTTAGGAGTCTTATAATCTTCTCTACGATGTAATGAGCCTTATTGTACATATATACATTTTTTGTTATATTTTGTTGTATATAATCATGGTTGGGAGGTTTATAAATAAAGTTTTTGGTTTTGATAAACTCTGTGTTTCTGCATATTATTAAAATATAGAAAAGTTTTTACTTTTTCGCTGCGTATACTTTGTTTTTCTTATTCGATATTAATATACAGGTTGAGTTTATCAGGTACTAACGTAGAGGCTGTTGGCTCTAGTTAAGTCTAGTTAGGTTACCAGGGCTTAATTAGGGTTTCAGGCCGAGTATCGCCCTAATCAAGATACGGGATGCTATTGCGGATAAGTACCAACCTCAAATGAAAAGAAATAATCTGAACCTTATTTATTCATTATCCTGTTAGAATTGGAATCTCAATTATATTTAAATACAATTTATAGGATCTCACGTCCACCAATGTGCAGATTACATAACTTGTATTTCTATATAAATGAGAGAAAGACTCTGGTTTTAACTCAAATTGAAATAAAATAGCCACAGTACTAGTGCAATGTACTTAATAATTTGCATTTGATTATGTATTATTCATATCATTTCTCTTACACTGAATAGCTATTGTTGGTTCATATTGTTATTCATTTAATTCATTGATTATTAGTAGATAATTGATCAGTATATGAGCACCACTTACTAAGCAAGATGGAGCGCTCACCCCCCCCTTAAACATTTCAAGTATATCGTAAGGCGCTTCACAAAAAGGCAAAGAGAAGATCTAGTTGTCTAGTGATCTTTTTCGATGTAATGGATCCTTTTGTATCTTCATACTAGTTGAATTATGTTTTGTATAATATAATACGGTTTGAGTTTTATATTAAAAACCAAGGTTTAATTCAGTCATTTTTTATATTTGTATAACTTTTGGTTTTATCGAAAAAGTTTTAATTCCGCTGCATATTATTATTTCTTTTATTCAATATTTTAAGATATACATGTTATGAATATCAGGTATTACGGTGAGGCTGTTGGCTTTAGTTAAGCCTGACTAATGTACCGAGGCTTAATTAGGGTTTCAGGCCAGGGTATCGCCCTAAATTGGGATAGTGGATGCTACATCAATAGCTTAAATCCTGAGAGATTCACTCTCGAGAAGGTAATTACATCAACCCTAACTCTTTACTTTAACAAGTTTTTTATTTGAAGGATTTTCGCAAATTTTTTAATGTATTTCGAATTAGTTTGTTAGAATTTATTAAATTATCTTGAACAAATGGTTTCATTGATTCCAATAAATTAGGCATTGCGATTACATCGATCGTTGATTTACAAATTCAACTATTTCGAGATTTTGGTACATATAAATGCATTTGCAAATGGTTTGAAAATCGAGTTTATAATGAGCTTGGGGGTTTGATTACGATCTTGTTTTAATTTAATTTGCTTTGTTTTTTAAAAGACCTATGATTTATCACGCAACTTTCTTACGATATTTAGAAAATCGATTTAAAAGCTTATAATTGAGTTAAGACTTCGATGCCAATTTTATTTTAAAGTTTTCGATAAATTTCAAGCTTGCTTTCCAAATAGATTTCTCCTTTTAAAATAAAGTCTTGAATTTTACCGAATTATTTCCGACAACGTTGTTTCTATCATTTACAGGTTTATCTACTTTTTGGACTTGTGAGTTTTGAAACTTGAGACAATGGCCTGAAGTAGTAGGGTAGAAGCTCACGAGAGGAGAAGGGGAAGGCACCATTAGTTTTAAAACCTGAACAAAAATTTGAGGTTCCACCCACACCCATTTGGCCAACGGGGATTTCAATGAATCCCAAACTATATTATCTAGAGAACCTTCTCCACCTTTAACTTTTGTCGATGAGTCAGAGGGAGAGGAAGAGATTGAGGAGACACCTAGAATCCAATTCTCACCCAACACCTAATCAATGCAAAAGCTCTTGATAGGATGTAGAGCGACATTAGCAAAAAAAGGAAAATCATACCTGAAAGGGGTTTCAATGTTAAAAATGAAGCTAAGTATGGGACTAGAATCTTGAACATAATAAGGGAATGGAGTTAGGGGTTGTTAACTAGGGACTATTACACCGATAATGATGTGGGGTCCTCAGTTGAAATGGGTTGTGAAATTCAAGTCAGAGAGTTTTATGCGAATGGACACGAAGATGAGAATAAAAAGTAGCCACGGTCCGAGGAAGACTAGTGGACTACTCACCTGCAAGAATAAGTCGGAGTTATTGTTTACTGGAATTACATATGAGACAAAATAATGAGTACCCAAAAATCGAGTATGGGTATAGACACGGATTTCCCCGCATGACCATTCACAATGGTTTAGTAGTTTTTCAGGGAGATGAATTTTTTGACAAGGATAAGTACCTAAAATACATACAAACCAAATGCTTTAGGAAAATCGGCAAAGCTTAGAGTTTTTTTCTTAAACGCGAGCTTCCAACCTAGTTTACAACACTATGATATAGTGAACTACAGAGCAGCTCTTTTGTACAATATAGTTCAAGGGATCGGTTATATTGATTTTGGCAAGATAATTTATGATTCAATTAGAAATGTCATGACCACCAAGCAAGACCGAGTTTCAATAAGAGGTATAGGATTAGATGTTTACCCAGATAGGACCATCAGTGATGAATTCATTGAAAGCACTAAAAAGGTGTCGGGATATATTGATTTGGATGAGTAACGGGAAAGAAATGAAACACAAATGAGAGTGACACAGAAATGGGAGAACACAGGCAGAGAACCGAAGAAATTTGGAAGAAATACAGACTGTCGCGTATGATGATCGAACGAACCAGAGCCTAGAGCCACCCGCAAAGGACATCACAGGTATGTATGCAAACGAAACAGAGATATCCATGATGATGTTGATCTTGCGGAATCAAATTAGAACTCTGAGGCATCGAGAGTTCATGTTCTAGAACCGACGTGAGATTGCCATGAGCATATATGGGTCTAAGCGACGCATGACCAGGAAGATGCAAGGCGGGGGAGCTAACATTCAAATTCCATCCACCCAACTGAGAATGCCCAACCAGGGTGTCTTTTCAGAAAATAATCCGGTGGCGGGAGTGGACTATAGTTTATATGATCCTACATCTTTTGATATCAACAATAAGATCAAGGGCATGGTGGTGACGATGCGACATCTAAACGACGGTTCTAATATTTCATTCTTCTATATGTAATTTTTCTTTAAGTGTTATAGTGAGAGGTCCTTGTTTGTAATCTTATGATATATGATATGGTATGTGCTACTATGATACATTTGTTTTGGTGTGTTTACACATTTGATACAATTGGTTTGATATACTCAATTTTAATCCTATGATGTTTCAATTTATAAATTTATCATGTTTTCTATATTTATGAAATTCATTTTTATGCTATTTATTTAATTCATAAATTTATGTTTCACGATGTACATTTATTTTGTTGGAAACTCGACTTTATTTTTAACCTTGAGGACAAGGTTTGGAATGAGTTTGGAGGTATTAGGTGAAGTGAAGTATGAAGATACAAATTATGGAAGAAACAAGAGGTAGAATCTATTTGAAAGTTGAACATTGTGAATTTTTCAAAAATTTTGACAATTCAGATAATATTTTTATATTTCTTATTACTTTATTTAGTTAGGAATATGGAAT
Source organism: Stephania cephalantha (assembly GCA_039657325.1). Lineage (NCBI taxonomy): Eukaryota > Viridiplantae > Streptophyta > Magnoliopsida > Ranunculales > Menispermaceae > Stephania > Stephania cephalantha. Next base: position 6,177,505 of record CM077578.1, on the reverse strand, counting down.
TTGAATATAATATGAAAAATGGAAGTGATATATTATTATTACCCATGAAAATATAAATTTTATGATAAAAAGAAATTATTATACCTTATTTGACTTAATCTAGATTGTGTATATACAAGAAGAGTTCAAAAGAAATTTATTGCTTTGTGTTAGACATTATAATGGGTAGAAGATCGAAACAAAAGTACAAGATAAACAAGACAAGTTTCTAAGAGTCTCGTTATACAAAGATTATTGATCAAGTATTATATATAATGAAAATAGTTTATGCCACAAGTAAAGGAAAAAGATAGGAAATAGCTAATGAACTTTACTTAGTTGGAAAGAATGCTTCCTTGACTATAGTAAAAGTGATAAGAGTTAACAAGAGTTTTCAAATGGAAAAAATATATAGAGTGCCCTACAAATTCCAAAGGAAATGGAGCACGGAATCTAGCGGTGGAAAAAAATAAGATGAATAATTCCTATAAAAAAAATAACAGATTCCAAAGGAAATGGAGCAGGCAACTGGGGAATACAATATAAAGAAGAAAATGAATATATATAATTGAAGAAGAAAGAAAGAGAGAGATATAGAAATGGAAGGAAGTTTATGAAAAAACTATTCAAATAAAATATTCAGCTCGAGTGCTTCTAGCTAAGTTAAGTGAAGTATATCTTTTTATTCTAATAAATGAATATGAAATGATGTTTATTGGTGAATAAAACTTCCTATTGACTTTGATTGTGGTGATATTTTAAATATTGTTTGAAAATGAGATTGATTTAGTGATTTTTGTATCATGAGATTTTATATTAGTTATCATAAGCTTGATGTTTGTCAATAGAGATTTAGAAAACCTATATAGTGGCTTGACCTTGGTGATTGATTTAACTTTAAATTTTAAGGTATATTGCATATTAGAGGTTGAATTGTCAAATAAAAGGGTTGTTATTTAGGTCTTTCTATTCTATTATGATTCTTATTTTTTGAGAGTAACATGTTTCTATTTAAAGATCATTTCAGTTTAAGAATAAGATTCTATAATTGTCAAAACAAAACAAGGGAAGAAAAGAGAATATGATTGAGAGTATTCATTTACTTATGACACCAAAGTGCTGAGTTTGGGGTATTTGAAGTCAATAATTAGACATAATTTATAGTAGATTTTAGAATGATTTTAGATGTAAAAGACTATATTACACGGTGTTTTCTCTTGTTTTTGTTATTTCATGTGATAAATGGATTATATGAAGAAATGGAGTAAAAAGAAAAGATTATGAATGAATTGATCAAGTGGAAAGAGTATGCAAAGAATCATCAACAAGTGAAGGAAAAAAGCTGAATTTCATAGCCAGCAATTCATGATCGAATCCTATACAAACATGAATCGCCACTCAGATCAGTGGAAATCAAGACTAATTTTCCAAGGATTCTCCCAGCGATTCCACTTAAACCTGAATCGTTGGGACAGATTTTGAAAATTTTAAATAACTATGAGATGTTTAAGTTAGTTTGGAATATTTACTACCTAGAATACTATAAATACGATCCTAGGGCTACGAAATCAATTGCCCTTGAGTACTTAAATCAATATTTCATTACTCTACAACAACATAGCCTCAGTCCCAAATTAACTGGGGTCAGCTACATGGATCAAACTTTTTCATTGTGCTCGATTAAGTGCAATTGATGGTGAGCTTTTCAAACCATTCAAATCCGTCCTAATTAATGCATCCCATGTTAACTTTGTTATGCCCCTACCTCGTCAAATTTCTATAGTTTCTATTGAGTCAAGTTTTCTAGTGGGGCATTTGTAGGCCATCTTTGCAGGTGACCAAACCACCGCAATCGCCCTTCCCTAATTTTTGTATCAATTGGTGCTACTCCTACTTATCTTTGAATTTCTATATTTCTTATTCTATCTTTACGAGTTTTACCACACATCCACCTAAGCATTTCATTACTCTAGGAGCCATTAATTATTTTTTTAGTTTATTGCTCTATTGTTCGTTGCTTTGAGAGAAGATTTGAAGATTTAAAATATTTATTCTATAGGTATTTATCTATGTATTTTATTCACATTATTGTGATGTTATTTATAAATATGAGTGAGTATTTTATCAATCTAAACAAAGTCCGAACGTGAACTAGATCCGTTTTGTAATGTAGTTATGATGAGATGATTATGTGTTTAATGCTTTAAACCAATCATATTCTTTGATTCACTGATTTAAAAGATTATTATTTATTAATTTTAATCATAAACTTTGTATTGCATGCATAGTTTAGAGTGTGTATTGTGATATTTGGATTCATTATCTAGTTTAAAGTAGTAACTAGAATTGTTTGAAAGGTGTTACTGTTTAGATGTTCTAGGTGAATTAGAATTCTAAATCTAATGTTGAAGAAGCTTTGCGAATGAGTTAGATTTAGTAGTTCTAAGTTTTCGCAAAGTGTAATGAGGTTTTGTTGCGTGAAGTTAATGTCTTTGTGTATTCAAATGGGTTAGCTCAATAAAATTAGAACGTGGTTTTTCTACCAGTATAAGGAGAGCTCGTAACTGGCTCAAAACTGTTTACTTACTTATGATTAGGGTTTAATGATCTATAATATTTTATAAAGTATGCTCACAACTATATGATTAAAGTAACAAGTTTGGATGCAAAATAGTTGATTTTTCATTATTTTGGATGTTTGTTTAGATATTTATTTGTTATTGAATTGATTTGATTTGAGTATTAGTGAATTTGAATTGTGATAGTTAAGTTAGTTTAATTAGTTTAGTTAATTATTATAATATATTATAGATTAAATTAGTGATTTTTAATTCTCGTTTTAATTAAATTAATTAAATTAATGTAAAAATAATAAAAATCATTAAAAGAGACTTTTCCTATAGAAGTTTGACAAATCCTTGTGGAGACGATCTCACTTATCACTACTAGAAATAATAAGGATATACGGGAAACTTATTATACACGCTCGACATTTGTGAGTTTAATATATATAGAAATAATTATTAACTGATTGCAGAACAATTGTTCAAAGTGTATTGAGGTGTATCCTCAATTTGCAATAATCGGGTTTGCAAATGCGTGTCTGAAAGGCTCGACTGAAAATAAAATTTATTCGTTGCTCGAAAACTAGTAAATCAAGTGTTAATTATCACGGCCTCGATTTGTGTGCAAGTCTAGATTAATTGTAATGTAAAATGAGAACGAAGTTGGTATAAGACCTTGCCTCGAGTTGCATATCGATTGGCAGTGGTCAAGGTTGAGCTTGTGTCTAAATTAGTGCAAGTTTGGTTAAGTATGACAACAGAATTGGTCTAGAAAATTTTAGTATGTCGTGGACAAAGTTAAGATTTTGGGGTTTTTGTATGACCAAAACTAGTGTTATGGACGTTTTATGAAGATGGACTATTTTTCAAGAGTGGCTCGATTTGGTGAAAAATTGGATCAGAAACGATCGCCAAAATTCAAAACACGTCAAAATATGAATTTTTGATAATATATAAAAAGGAATTAAGTTGTCGATGCAAGTAGCTGAGGGTTTATATATAAACTAGATGTAGACATGTGCTTCTCACGTGGGCAATATTAAAATGAATATATTAAGGAATAAATATAAAATGAATATGTAGCATCTTATAAACTCGAAGCTAACAATAATAGAAAAATGAAGAATACCATTTGAAAGGGTTTTTTTACATACATCTTGACCCATCATTTCAAGAAATTTAATATCATTCCGAAAATCACCAGATTGCTCATTCACATCTTAAACTTTGAAAAACACAAAAACAACAATTATAAGTAACATAAAATTCATATAATTGAAACAAAAGCACGTAAATACTACACCAAAATAAAATAAGTAAAAAATACCTAATACATTAAGAAAAACATTTAATAAACTCGACTTAATCTTACATAAGTTTTTTCATATCAAAAACTGACTAATCTCCCTAATTTATAAATCCATCATTATTAATTTATTGAAATAAGGTTACATTTTATATTGCATTGCATAATATACTTCAATCAAATGATTGAAGTAAGTGTCTCCTTACATCATTTTTTTTCTTCTATTCCTTTCTTTTAAAAAACAAATTTTAAATAAGTCATATGATATTAAGTATAAGAAGCTATTGAAAATATATATTAAAAAATTTCCTCATTAGCGTCATTTAAAGTGCTAATATTTTGGAAGATCTCATGATAAACTATGTTCTTTACAGATGTCAAGTTTTAAGATTCATCATGTGCATTTAATATAATCAATCTATCTCTTCTAGTCACTCGAGATACGTTTAGGAATAATTGATCATGTGTGAATACTTAATTCATCAAGAACACACATTTTAGTGATTGTCCCTGACTTTTATTGATTCTCATAGCAAAACACAGGACCAAAGGGAGTTGACGTCTATTTAATTTGAATGTCCACTTTGATTCATTAGGTGACATGATGATTCTTGGAATCGTCACCGTATGACCAATATTAGCTCCTTAAATAATAGTTGTTGTTACAGGCCATTTAGTAAGATGCACAATTAACACCTTGTTTAATTGCATAAGCCCTCTGCCTTATTTAGATTTCGAAGAAGTATAACAGATACACCCACTTTCAATTGCAGATTATGATTAAGAACTTATTAATTGCAATTTGTTTAGGAACTCTGTATGGTACATTAGACCATCATTATTAGTTGATGCAATGGAAGTTTGTTTAGGAACTCTGTATGGTACATTAGACCATCATTATTAGATTATGCAATGGAAGATCGACATACGGGATCATAACCACCGCCAACACCAGTCAAATAACCAATCACATCTATCATACAATAGTTTATATATTTAAGTATACAATAATAACTGGAAACATTGTTATTAAAGTATTTACAATTTTCGTAGAAAATTAATATTATGTAAAAAGATGTAGCTATTAAATTCTATCACCATTGATCATTTCTTCAATAGTTTCTTTAGGAACAAAGTGAAACTTATGCATTGGAATCCTAAAAACACCATCATCAAGACGTTTTAATGTAGTTATAAACACGAAAAAGATCATATGTTCATTTACGACTGGTTGAGAATGTTCGGAGTTCGGGCTAACTTTGAAGTTTCATTTCGCATATATTCCTCCTTCGAATATGTCTTGTGTTTTCATACATGATTTTTCCTAATAGTAGCATGCATCACATTTTTCTGAAATAGTAATTACAAGTAAATAAGTAAATACAAAAAATAATAAAGTATAAAAGATATTAGAAAAACTAATATTATTTCTTCATCAATCAAGAGCATGCCAAGCTCATAAATTCGTTGTTACTAATATTGATAGACTTCCACATTCTAGATACTCGAACTCGTATATTCCAGTCTTCTTTGAACTCGAACTCGTATATTCCAGTCTTCTTTGAACGGATTCAAAGATGCCAGTTTTGTATACTGCATTGGCACAATATGTTACCTGGAAAAAAAACTTAGGACATCACAAACAAAAGAAAATTTATCTAAAAAACTCATATATGTACTAACTACTATACCTGTCTAATTATATTTAGAATAAGTACATTAATTAATCTAAGATATAAAAAAACTAAGATTTTTTTTCCAGAAAGATATTTCAATCAAAAAAAATAAGTAAAAAAAATTAAGCATGGATCGGAAAAAACAGTAGTTAAAAATAAAATAGTTAACACATATCAAGTCAAATACATCTATAATATATAATACATCTATGAACACAAACACAAAAGCCCAACACATATACAATGATCTAATCTATAATTAATTATCAAAAAAACATGCATTCATTAGTGGAAAATTACATTCATACATGTTTAGGTTCACACAGAGATATGTTTAGGCTTTTTTATGCGATATAGAACATTGAATAAGATTGTCGTTTCATGAAATTTATGCTTAGTATATGGACTCTTGCAATGTTGTTTGTCTTTCTCCTTCTTTGCTTAGTTTTAAAAGTGATTGGTTGTTACTATGGGTGACTGGGTGAAAGACTTGTTTCTACGTTGATAGTTTTGGCACACTGTGAAATGGGAGCTTAATTTTTGTTTGGTTCTCTATGTTGCAGCAAAGGATCTAAATCTGGTGCTCCAATGATCAAAATATATAAATATATACATTAATTTTATGAGCATTGGTATTTGGGATAGGTATATTAGTATATTGGTATTAGGGATATGGACATTGTTATTAGGAATAGGTACAGGGGATATAGGTGAGATATATGCTTGACATTGCTTAAGGCGAGAATTAGATGGACTCAGTACATGGGTACAAGGCTTGGACACAGAGAATTCTATATTGGGTCTTAAAAGCTTGATTGTATTGGGTCTTGAGAACTTGACGTAAGGATGCAAACTTCTAATTGATCCACTAATATAAAAACGAATATAAAAAAGACTCACCTCTTGATCCACTATTTGACAATCTTCGATGTGATGATGCAAACCTTATATTGATGTGACAATGGCACAGTTAAAACAAATCTATATATTGGGTCTTGAAAACTTGAATTTATAAAAAGACTCACCTCCTATCCACTTTTGGCCCGGCTATGTGCACCCCATAATTTACTTTGTACAAGCCACTACAATTTTTTCACTTCATTTGCAAAAATACCCTAAATGAAATGACTTCCTTACCCCTCACCCCCTCACAATCACTCTCATGCCATTTTTCTACCATCGTTGTGCACCCCACACATTGATCAAACATCGACTCCAACGATCTCCTTCAAAAATTGGTGAAGCAAACTCTATTTTTCAAAGTCGACTACCATTGTAAGAGTTGTTGTCGTCATAGTTATTGTTGGTATATTGTGTATTTGATTATTTTTGGTATGGACTTGAAAGGGTTTGAACAAATTTTTATGTATTGATAGGGATTCGTTTGTTTGCGTTGTTCGTGGCAATTTACCATAAGTAATAGAGGATGAACATGAAGGAGAAGCGGATGTCAAACATGGAGAGGTAATTGTTGATTTTTCTGTAGTTTTTAATTTTTTTATTTTTGAAGCCATAATTTTTACCAATGGTTTTGCCACGCAGGGCGAGCAGATGTCATTTGTTTGATCAGGTACATGCCGAATGAGAATGGAAGAGTTGACAAAGGTTGGTTCGGTAAGTAGCCACTGAGTAAAAAGTAATAGCTCGGTCTACACTGATCGAACTACAATGTTTCATTCGATCACTTACAACTGAACAGTGGATTTTGTTCGGTCTAATGAGATCGATTGAAGTAAATTGGGGAGTTTTTGGAATTTTTTTGTCTTCTTTGTTTGAGCATATAATTTAATACTGTGATTTACCATTTTACAGGGAAATTTGGATTATACTGCTTATTTTGACTACACCAATGACTTCACAACAGACATGAAATTTGGAAGTAGGGTTGAGTCGGTTAAATGGGTTCAAAGTCGAGGATATAGTAAAGGATTCGTTATTATCACGAAAGGTTCTGATGCAGGGGATGATGGTCGTCGTCTTCGTGGAAGGGCGAAAGTGGGTGCGAGAGGTTGGGTGGTTATATGGGTGATGTCCAAAGAGTTGAAAAATTGAAAGATAGTAAAGATGCAAACATTGTGAAGGAAAGAATTGTGTTTGATGAACATTTGGAGGTTTTGAAGGGGACAACAAGGCCTAAATGTGGGACCAAAAAATGTGGTTGTCCTTTTGCAATAAATATCAAGGAACACAAAGATCGGTTATGGCGTGTGACAGTGGTGTGTGGGGTGGTATAACCGCAACATAGGCTCTCATATGGAAGGTCACTCATACGCAAGTCGATTACAACCAGAAGAGCGTAAGGTGGTGGTACAAATGATGGATGGAAATGTCAAGTCTCGAGAGAATTTGGACACGATGAAGAAGAGGGCAGAGAACATGAAAGTACCAAATTCATCAACCATGCGCACGATATACAATGCAAGGCAAAGAATTAGGGTTGATGAGGTTGGAGGGAGATCACAAATGCAACAACTCATACATTTGCTTAACACAAATGATTATCTCTCGTGGCATAGGAAACTGGAGGGAATGGATGTGGCGACAGACTTGTTTTGGGCTCATCCCAACTCCATCAAGTTACTAAGATGTTTCCCGTGGGTTTTGCTATCCGATTACACGTACAAGACCAACAGATATCGGATGCCTTTTCTAGAGATCATTGGTGTGACATCGACTGGTTATCGTTTGTTGTTGGATTTGTATTTTTGTTATCAGAGAAGAAAGACAACTACAATTGAACGTTGGAGAACGTTAATCACCCTATGGATGGATGGTCCAAACCGCATGTGTTACTTACTGATAGGGAGTTGGGATTGATGATGGCTATTGAGATGGTTTTTTCCATGTCGACTCACCTTTTATGTACTTGGCACATTAATAAGGCCGTGGCAGGGAAGAGGAATAAATAATTTAAACAGAATGAAGACTTCAACCTTTTTTGTAACTCGATGGAATGTTTTGATGAATGCCACTTCTGAAAATGTGTTTAACATGAGGATGTCGAAGTTAGCCTCTGATTATGCTTGTCTACAAGGATTGCTTGATTACTTGATGGATACATGGGTTATGGAATACAAAGAAAAGTTTTTAAAGCATGGACAAACCGTACATTGTACCTTGGACATTTTACAACCGGGAGAGTTGAAAGTGCACATAATGCCCTCAAGAAACGTCTTGAAAATTCTCTAAGGAACTTTGATGACTTATGGCGAGTTACTAATAGTTTGGTTAAAGGGAAACATAATGTTATCAAGGTGTATTTTTAGATGAGTCTGAATGTTGTGCAACACGGGTTTGGTCATACATTGTTCCGTATGTTGCGTAGCTTTGTTTCGGAATATGCATTAGACAAGATTTGCAATGAGGTCGATTACGCAAAAAATATTGGGACCGGTCCAATTAGATGAGATTGTGTTTTACGCATGACCTATGGGCTTCCATGTGCCCATGAAATTGCAATTCATCAATTGGATGGTTTTCCAATACCACTTACAAATGTTCACCTACATTGGCAAAAGTTGAGCACGAATCCCGAGCAAGCCGTGAATCGAACAAAATACAATTTTGAAGAGGAAATTCAAAGGGCCATCGAAAGGTTTGCAAGTGTGGATAATGAGGATTCACGCATGAGGATTGTGCAACAACTCAGTGAGATTAGTTGTCCCTCATCCTCGTCGTTGATGGTGTCAAAGGAGAAAATTAAGACAAGAGGAAGGGAGGCATCAAAATAAGGAAGAAATGCATCACAGCTGGCCAAGAAGATAAAGGTGACTAAGGTCGACAAGAATGAGGCATCCACCAACAGAAATCCATCCCACCAAGAGTATATACTCCATCCTTAATTGATACCGATCAAGCCTACGCGGTAAGTGCCTGCAAAGGTCCATAGAACTCGTGCATGTATACAAAATGTTACTAAGGAGACTTATCGCGATGTCGCCCCTGAATGATGTCTTGATTATATTGAGATGGTTGATGATGTTAGGGGATATGATAATTGTGGTTACCATGTTGACGCAGCGGGTTTGGGACGTAATGAAGACGGTGCATGGATACAAGTCCGTAATGATTTGTACTAGGAGCTTCATGACCACAACGATCTTTGGCGCTCAATCTTCGAGAGCGATCACTTTGATAAAATTATCTTGTTCGTGCAATGGTATGACGAGATCGGGGATGCTCCTTTGGACAAGTAGATGTGTATGCATGAAATGGGTCTCATGATTGCTACATGTTACAATGTCATTATAGTTTCTCTATCACCGTCAGGCAGTATAACGTTTCTTCCACTTAGGGACGCACCACCATGGAATATGACTGACTGGGTTGTAATTGGGATCACACATGTTAATGGAAATAATTTTATGAGGGTAAAGTGATTATATTTATTCATTTTTATTGTAGTATCCGGTTTTATTTGTTGTTCAATGTCTTTTTGTATATTTGTACAGGTATTGTTCAAGTTTGATGCATGTTTTCCTCAACTGTATCCGGGGTAGGATAAAAATATAGTACCAGCGGCATTACCATGGGTTAAGAATTTGAATTGGAAAACCAACTGTCACGTGTGCATTCTCAAGACAGTCCTCCTATTACCGTCAACTTGGATACACCTTGACATTACTTATGTCCATATGGCGTTGGCTTTTTCTATATCCTTCATATCATAGACTTTATAATCATGTATAGAAGATACTTTATAATCATGTATAGAAGATGTCTTCTGTGGTATCAGACACGCTCATTTTTTGTATATCCGATACATGACGTATAGTTGGAAAGGTCACTTGTATTTTGTATATCCTTCACACGCCAAAGCTTTTTTGTACAAACTTAGTGTACGCAGTTCAAGTAATGAAATACATGCCTTGTTATTGTGTTCAATTTTTCAATCCCATATAAATTTGTTTTGTTCGGTCATCAGCATAGGACTAATCACCCAATTAATCGAACCTCACTGACCGAACAAACCGTTTACTTTAACTAACAATGATCAATCTGCCTATACTGATCGAGTAATGTTCATTTACTCAGTACTGTAAATCGAACAAACACAGATAGTTCGGTCACATGTAACCGAACATCAAGTTCAACGAATTTAGCATTTTATTTGGTAGTTGGTCACCGAGCAAAAACATATATATACAGCCATTGGATGTCGAACAGTTTATTATGGCTCAATTGAATCCGATTGAGCAGCGTAGTTGACTATTATTTTAATCCAAAGCAAGCACATTTAAATTCACAAAGATACTAAACACAATGTACCAAACAAACCCAAGGTAACTATACAACAACAAATTAAGTCTTTAACAAAATCATGTATAGTACAAGTCAAATCGGTTCAACTACAACTCGTTTATTCATATTCTTGCCTTTTTTTCAAAGGTGAAGGTGCCGATGGCATTGCCTTGCGCTTCGAAGATGAAGCACATTCAGCTGGTTTGCTTGTAGATTAGGAGGGTCTAAGAGAACCGAACATCGTGAGGAGCTTTAGCGCACATTCGCCATCTTGACCGCGGATGCCTTATCTGATTTACGAGGCGGCAATGCCTTCCAAGCCTTTAAGACATCGGCAACCTATCGAAAATGCTAGACAAACATGGGGAGAAAGATTCATATCAATAATATTTAACATTTCAAATTATAAGCTCAGACAAATATAGGTCTTGAAAACCAATAAACAACTCATGTCATAGATGTCAAGATCTTCTTCGTTGCCGTCTGTGGTCCTCTCTGGTTTTTCAATGAATAAGTAGGGGATGTCATTGAACCAGGCCATGTAATCATCAGTCGTATCCCATGGAACTGTCGTGCGTGGTCCCCTTGATCTTGCCACCAGTAAGTGATCTTGCCAAGACTCCAAATTCTCAGGTTGCAAACTATACTTGACGACGTAACTTTGTGCCACTTTCTCTCTTTGGGCTCAAATATGAGTGTATGGTTTTTAGGGATACCTTGCGCATGACCCATTTGTCTTAAGAATCTATCCGCGTTGTATGACTTAACAATCCCGAAATATTTAATTGTTCCCTTGTAGAAAGTCTGACTCAGCAATATCCTCATCTGACCAGATAGTCAAATATTGGTATGTAACCTACAAATCACATGAAGGTGACAATTTCAAAAGGTAGTTAAAAAATATTTGATCGGTTAGTATAGGCCGAACTACACAATTTTACTCGATCAGGGATGACCAATCGCTTGATGCTCATTCGGTCATCATCAGTCAAATAGTTGATTTGTGTGATATTTACAAGGATTTTTTGATTGAAAACATTTTCAACATGTCCTTAACAATTTCGTCAACATTTAATCAAAAATTCAACCAAAGTAATGACACATCTAAAACACTTAAAAAAGTAATAATTAGGGAGACATCACAAACCATATTCGATCAGGATTTATCAAGCACTCAGCGTATCCTTTGGACATGTTATTCATTTAAGCCTTGCTCCACCTTCATGACCCACCAATCACACCTCTAGCAACATCATATATCCCGTGATGTGGCATACTTTCACCCGAGGCGCTGATCCAAGTTGGCGATATAAGTAAGTCAAAGCTGCAGCCCCCCAAGCATATGTATGAATCTCATCCAAGTTCTCTACCAGCTTCAGAACGTTAACGGTGACTAGCGTGGATGTCTTGTCAACAATGAGAGTGCATCATAACAAGTTCTTAAGGTACGCTCTGCCAGTGTACTGAACCTTGGGTGTTACAATCTTTTTCTCCTTCCCTTTCGCAGATGATGTTAGTTTACGTCCCTATTTCCCCTTCACTCAGGCTTTGTTGACTTTCAAATCCTTGTTTACCTACTAGTCCGCTTCCTTCTCCGTCACATAAATAGTCGTACTCACCAACTCAACCGCTTCATTCTTGGAGATGGTGTCATACTCAACAACTTTACCCATCACGGAAATCTTCAACAACATGCTCACATCCTTCAGTGTGATCGACATTTCACAAAAGGAAGGAGAAATTTCTTGGTCTCCTGCTGCCACCTCTCCACAAAAGCCGATGTTAGCGTCTTGTGTACCTACTTGTAGGAGCAAGTGGAAAGTGCACTCAACCCAGACATTTCAATAATACTCTTTAGTTGAGTGGTGTTTGGGTGACACTTCTCTAAATCCCATTGTGACAATTGAAGGTCATGATTCATACATCTAAACAAAGGCTGCTCCTAAAATATCACAAAAATATGGTTAGAATTTTAGAAACAAATAACTAAGACATAAATTCTTTAAAATGAAAATCAACAAATATTTATATTACAACTACGCGAAATTATTGTTAAATGTAAAATATCGTAAATATACCTTGTTATTCCATATGGTGGCGGCGACATGATTGTTGAGACTCGTCAATAACTTCTAATTTATTGGCCCATCTGGAAAGGGTTTGGAACTATCATCGGTCTCCACTTTGTCGAATGGTCCCGACTAAGCCTTCCCACAGGCCTTAGCACTGGGCCTCACTTCCACCACTTCTTCTTTTTTCGATTTTTCTCCATCTTCACTTTGACCTTCTTCATCATTTTCCCCACTTTCACTTCTTTCATCTTTTTCTTCATTATCATCTTCACCTCCACTTCCACTTGTTGACACATGTCCTCCACCATTTGTTCCTTCACTTCCACTTCCTTCCTCATTTCCTTCTCCACCTTCTTCTCCATCTTCCCCCTCACTTTCACTGCCACTTTCAGCACTTTTTTCAATTCTCTGTTAAGTGTTTTCATCACTTTCATGTTCCCATCCTTCTCCCCAATCCAATTCAATTACCGCAAAAGAATATGGTTCTACTGAAGTTGTTTGGCTCATACGAATTGCCAATTGTTGGCATGCCAAATTCGAGGGTTGTGCTACGATTACTCCATCATTTAAGTCACCATTTTTTTACTGGCCCCCGTATCCCTTCATAGCTCCTTCTCTTTCCTATAAGATGCAATTTAAGCTCCCATCCCCACTTGCTCACCCATTTTCGCAGTCTTCTTTTTCTCTTATTCACTCTTCTTGGGTGCCTCATTCATCTTTGTACGTGCCATACCTATTACAATGACACATATATTACCCAAGCATTAAAACTCAATCATTATATGACTAATTTCTCAAAATAATATTCTATTTGGTGGACATTGATCGAATTAAGAACTAATGTTCGGTTTTTCATGACCAACCTATAATACTTAGCTCAGTCTTAATTCACCGTCCAACTCAAGCTTACTCGATAATGGTAGACCGAGTGAGCAAATTTTGGAATGTTATTTGTGACCGACCTTCGAAAGTGATCAAACAATGACAAACAGATACAAACCAACCTTAAATTGCTCCACAAATAAAAAAATTGAACAAACAACCATTTCCCATCAACATTCAAGTATTGGACAAACTATGTCAAACAAATGTTTGGTTCGGTCAACTACAACCAAACAACCAATTTACAAAATTTATTGTGTTGTTCGGTTACCATGGACCTAATGAAAGAGCAAAATTCGGTCACCCACAACCGAGCAAGACATGTCAAATACTCCATGTACAATTTGGTCAACTAAAATTGAATAAACATGCCTTACTCGGTCACCGTTAACCGAACATTGCATTTTTATTCGGTCATGTGTTACCGAGCCAGTGAGGATCATTAATCAAGCACAAATCATCCATCAAGTTCGATCAAAAATAGTTACCAACACATACACGACAAGCAAAATCGACGAAAAAAACCATATTCCATAAAAAAACGCACAAATCGACCATCATATTCGACCTAGTTTCGAAAATTAAAACAATAACATCATTCAAGTCCGACCATACACCATAGCAAACACATAAGAATACAAATTTGAACGAAAATCAAACTAAATCTTACCTTACAAATGCGACTTAAGTGAAAATGAAGTCGGTTGTGATGCACTTCGATAACACAAACACCTCTGACCACTACCTAGAAGGAAAACATATGGGAGAGGGGAGAGGGGAGAGGGAAGATAGAGTGAGTGGATGTGAAGATGATGACCAACAACGACTGACCAAGGGGTTCTCTCCTTCTTCTTCACAGTGATGCCTAAGCTTGATTTTCGAAACTGTGGGGTGCATAAGAGTAGGGGTATTTTGGGAATTAAAACTGTCTTATGGGGTGCCCTCATCCACACGTGCTTTGCACAAATCCTTTGGTTTGCATATAGTAAATTGTAGGGTGCACATAGCCAGAGCCATCCATTATTTGACAATCCCTTATGTGACAATGCAAACTTCATATTGATGTGAAAATGTCCCAATTAAAACAAATCTATATATAGTTGAAGAAACAGAGTTAAGAAATAGAGTTGTTGATGAATAATGATTTGCATTGGTTTAAGAAACGAAAACGTGTCAAACTACTATCTCACCACACTTTTACACGTCAAACTACTATCTCAACACACTTGTAGTCATGAATGCAGCAACGTTTTCATCACCTAGAAAGTGCAAAATTATGATGATAATTAGTCATTATATCCAAAAACTGAAAAGAAAAAGTTTCCACATGTGAGAAATAGAAAGTAGCCCCATGTGTCGCGATCTCATTAATCCATTCCAGAAATTGTAAATCGAAAGTAGCCACATGGCGCGCCACGTTTTGTGGCCTCATTAATCCTTTCCAGAAGATCTTCTTTATATATATATACCTAACCCTCTCAACTTGGTTTTTCGCTTCACGATCTTTGTATGCCCGATTTCTGCCTAACTTCTCTCTGCAAATGTGTAAAGTATTGTGATACGATTAATTTTGAGTTAAGTTTTTGCGGTCAAAATGAGAGATTCAGTTCAGAATTAAGTAAATCTTCAATTCTTGACATTTTCCTCAATTCAATTCGAATTCTCATGACTTTTCGATTTCATTCGCGGTGTTTTTATGGGAATTGGTAGAAATTGTTGTGAATTGATGTTTTGAGTTGATTTGCACCAATTTGGAATAAATCCCACTGGCATGGGTTAGGGTTTTAGTAAATTGAGTTGATGTAATTCAATTGATAACTATTTAGAAGATTTTTTTGTAGATTGAAATTGATTTTCATTGGGATTCTAGACAAATTGATTATTGGTTTTTGTCCAAATTGACCCAATGGGTTGTAAAATATTTTAAAATTAGTATCGAGTGATTTTTTGACATTGGGTGTTGAGTTTTGAGGATTTAATTGTGATAGTATTGATTTGGAGAAGTTTTCTTAGTTCAAAATTAATAAAGTTTGCCTAATCAACAGGCTATATTGGAAAATCCTTAAATTCTTCGTTTGTGATCTGATTTGAGTGTTCTCGAAGTCTATAGAAAGTATGAAATGAGCTCTACAAGTTCATTTTCAGTTAATTTTAAAAACATTGAGGTTTCAAAGGTTAAAAAGTTACCCCAAGTTAGCTAGTTGAAAGCTATTTGAAGTTGTTATAAATAATTATTTTTGGAATCATTTATCGAGCATGCTTTACCCACTGTAGGGTTTCATTATTTGATTTCACTATAAGTTTAACACATATTATAATTGGGTATGTAAAGATGCTATTAGAGTCATTTTCAAGGTGATTTGACACTCCGGGACCCCAAATATTTAGCTCAAAGTTGGTTGTTTGTAAGTAAATCCCATGGTAACTTTTACATTGTATGAGTAGTTTTGCGAATATAGTTGCATGCACGATTTACTGTTGCATTATTTATCGTTCATGCATAGACAAATATGGGAGGAATAAGGCTTTTGAGGACCCCATTGTGTTCACTGGCTATATATGTTGAAGGGTGAACACCGTGGTGCTCTACGGATGAAGTCACTGATCGTTGTAGACACTTATTTAGGAGGATTTGTGGGAATGTGCTAGCTAGGATCATACTCCATTTATAGTCGAGGATGCAGCTTCCCGAGGGACTTCCTTTCAAACTCATGATACCTTATTATTGTTCCCGTACTACTTTCGGAAGTCAAAATCTTATTGTAATTAAGGAATAGAAATGGGATGGATTGCATCCTTATATATTTACAGTTCTTTGAAATATTATTATTTCGTTTAAATTAATTTATTATGATGCATTCGTTTATTACAAGTGTACTGGATAGTGCGAGATTTACTTCTCTGACATTATCGAATTATTATTGGGTAATGACTTGTTCGATTAATGGATCTGAAGAAAGGAAAAAGCTGTCTTTAATATTCTTGTGTTTTCTTTACGTTATTTATTTCTTTATATAACAATTTGATTATTATTGTATTTTAGGCTTTGGGCTGCGAGTTAGGTCGATTTTTTATTTTATGATTTCTCGAATGAGTATATGACGGTAATGGTAGTATTATGATGAATACAAACTTGAGTTTGGGGTTAGATGATTTTGTGACATGGTTAAGGATCAATAGATTTGTTGGAGTGGATTGTTATGATTTATGAATTTTAATATATAAACTGTTATGGATATTGGTGAATATGTGGGTCCTTTTAGGCCTTCTCCCGCTGTTATTTATCAAGTTTTTGAATTTTTGACAGCCCAATTTTTAGGGAGACTCTGCTGAGATTTCTTTAAGAAATCAAAATTTCAAATTGAAGGATTTCCTAATTTGATGCAGTTAAGAAAATAAAGACTTTGAATTTAACTTTGAGGAGGACCACTTATCTCGAGGATTTTAGAAACTTGATTCCAAGTATAGAAATATTTAGAAAGTTTAGAGGCTGACTAAACTATCAGAGGTTTTGAGACAATTTAGGATGATCAGATGCCCTAATGATGAGGGGTCTGACAAGCTTAAATAAACATGGTCTTTGTTTTCCCCCAACTAAGTCTAGACCTAGAATTCTTCTTTGATTGGTTTGCAAACCCGTTCTAGAATCTTTAGATATTAATTCATGCATTTGCTCAATTGTGACCTTCTACTCGCTTTCATATCTAGCATAAAGTTTAAACTCCTCACTAGCACCTTTTTGTGTAACCCCAATACGGTAAGTCGATCACAAAAATGAATTGTTCACCTAAACTCTGCCTAAGGTCTTGTATCTCTTTAGCAATATTAAGCACATATAACCCTCAATTGTCCACTACTATTTCAAGTTATAATTGGTTATTCAATAAAACACGTAACAATGGATATAAAGGATAATGAAGAATTAAGTAAAATAAAAGAATTCACAAGCATGGGAAGTGCATATCACCTATCAAAACCACAAAACCATAGACAAAATAAAACAATATTACATGTATTTTGATTAATTTCTAAAATTTCCAAAAAGATTTGCAAAAACAAAATAATACTTTCCGTGTACAGTTCATTCATTAATTCCATCCATCAAACCTGCATACCTGAAACACAACCAAACTTATCCCAAATCTTATCCTTAAGGTGTAAGAAAAATCTGAGTACTATACACAAAATCCTAAAAGACAAGTGAAAGTAGAAATGGAAGAAAAGAAATGGAATGGGATGAAATGTGACGACCCGAGTCCCCCAACTCGGGTCGCTTGTCCTAAACTGCCACTTAAACCATTCCGTATGTTGGCTCGGCCCAAGTGGTGGCTCGATGAGCCTAACCTGCAGAAAAACAATAACAACTATCTACAATAACAATTTTAAAGGCAAAATAAAATTTTTGAAAGATAGAAGTTTTTCAGAATTGTGTTTCAATGTGGAATATGGTAGATATTCATTAAAACAAATTAAACTATAGGATTACAAGTCTACCTATTAAAACCTCTATTTAGTTACATTACGTGTTTCAAAAAACAATAATAAATATGACACTCAACTCATGCAAAAGAAAAGCTCCTAAGTCAGACTTGCTCCTTTTCTTTACCATATCGTAGCAGAAGAGGTACCACGGGGAGAAGTGGGGTGAACAATAAAATCAACGGGCTCAATAAAGCGGGAATTCACACTATCATTAATCATCTCAGTAATAACAAGTGCAATATATAACTAGCATGCAACAATAATTAAAGAGTTACAAGAACAATAATCTTAACGCATTGATATCAAGAATGAAAGTATTTACATAAGCAAGATTCATAGATATAAATGCAAGTCACGATTCCCATCATGCACACGTATTATCGATATTATTACAGATGACTGATTTCTCATGCTCCAGGTGAAGATTGACTCACTAACCAACATATCATACTTTGATGTTGTTTAGTTGAGCTTCTCAACACAAGTAGTGATCTTCCAAGCCATCACCATTACATATAACATAGGACCAATCGTCCTCGAATTAGTGAATACTAACTCGATATCCCATGTCATTTGAAACCATAGGACCATGTGTCCTTGAATTAGTAATTACTAACTCGATATCCCATGTCCTTCGTACTAGTAACCACTAACATAATGAGTGGCAATGGTGATCCTCTTGGTAACGAGTCCTGTGTTAGGTATATGCATGTAACCATAGATATAGGAAGAAGTGATGTCAATAGTTCATGGTATCTCATCCCAAGTCTCTAACTTGCATAACACCTAAGTTACTAATAGCATGGCATGATTGATAATAAAGCAAATCTCACTTACATGGATTCGCTGCAATCCTATTTCAATCCTTACTTCGAGAAATTCTTAATGGTGCTCCTCGAGTATGTACATTTAACACAAGTTTAAAAAAAGTTAATAATACTCTTACTTAGGTCTAATAGGAACGCTAGAGCCTTTAGTACATGGCCCTTAACCCAAGTTCGTATTTTGAACTCTTTATTTCCAAGTGACACCGCCGAGGTACCACTTAAAACACCCATGGCTTCAAGTCTAGTATCGAATTAGTGATTCGCTTTATTTATAGTATTTATTAATTCAATGTTGTCAAGCTCTCTTGTAGCTTTCAAAAAGTGGGTAGAACGTTGAAAACGGAGTTAAAACGAAGAAGATATGGTAGTTTTACGAAAGTCATGCAATTAGTCATGTGGCGCCATGCCTTATATAGGCTAAACGGCAAGTGCATGAAATGTTTTTGTGAGTGGCGACGTGGCTGGTTCCATGCTTTATATGGGCACAACAACGGTCGGGGCGCCTTATGTTGTATCATTGCGACACTTTCAACGGGGTTCCGAGACCCTCCCAAGCTCCAAAAGAGTTTTCCAAATGCCCAGAAACGAGTACATTCAAGCCTAAAATATGGTAGTAACAACATTGAGTATAATCTTACCCACCAACATCAAGATCTAAGTCCATTTTCATTGCATTTGGTCAAGAACTACAAGAACAACATGAATCAACAAGAGAACTCTAATGCTCTATAGTTTCACTTAATAGAGGTTGGTTTAACCTCAAATCACTTCCAAAAACTTATTAACAACATTCCCAACCAAAGCCCCATCAACAAAAACATGATTGAGCAAGGAAAGAGAGGTTTGAGTTGAGGTTCATGCTCACCTAGAGCTTTCTCAACATGATCTTGAAGGTTCAAAACCTTGGTTCTCCATAGCCTTAATTTCCTCTTGTGTTGTAGTCCTTGGTTTTTCTCCAAATTACCAAGACTCCACCATTCTAGAGCAAACCCTAGCCTCTCCTCTCTTTGCTTTGTTTGCAAGGTAAACATAACTCTCCTTATTTTTTATACTAAGATTGTAGGTTAAGATTTTGGGAGCATCAATCTAGGCCTTTAATCTCAAGTCTAACCCTTTAAGTTATAGGACCATCTCAATGACTCTTATTTAGTCCATCTTTTTTCCTCCCACTTAATTACAATTCTATCACTTTGTGTTGTTCGAACCATTTAACATATTATTAAGGTTGATTTTCTTCCACTTAGGCAAAATTAACCACCCAAGACAATTTATAGCACATAATACACACAATGATCATACGAACAGACCAATACAATGCATATTTACCCATATACCCCCAATATTAGGATTAATTTCTAGATTAGAAATATGAGGTGTTACATGAAATGAAATATAGATATATAGAGAAGAAGTTATAACATATGCAAAATAAAGTGTTGTGTTATGTAGTGTATGAAAATTACAGCTTGAAAGTACTTTGTATCTCCAAATTACATCCAAAAAATGAAACAAGTATTTCTCTCCCTCACAGAAATAACAAAAGAAGAATCAAGACTTGGCATAACTTCTACTCGTAGTCGAGTCATCTTGTTACGCTCCACACTGAATAGAAAGCGTCCTTGAGTTATACTCCGCATGTTCTCTGTAAACAAGATTACATGGCAGCCAGATAAACGGACTGTCAAGATTCGGAGGTGCTCGGTCATGAGGTCGAATATGCCTATGCTTCTCGCATATCATTCCAAAAAACATAAATAAAATATATTAATAAAAATATCTCTTATTAACGTTTGCTCCAAAACAATGAGTTCTCCAAAAGCAATGCAAAATAATGATAATAATAATAATAATGAGAGTCGTCTTGTATAGTAATTATTATTACTATTATATTGTGGTCTTATTGGCCCAGTATCCTAGTTCATAGCTACATTTACCTCTTCATCGCTCTCCTCATGCAATGCAGGGCATGCATTAGTTGGGTGTGTGACTTTGTTACAAAATCTGCAAGGTTTAACCTTGTTTCCTTTGTCAATTAACAATTGTTTGATCATTGTGTTTAATTATGTGACTTTGTTTTCTAATTAATTTGTTTTTTATCAGTGATTTCATAGACTTTTCTTTTTGTAGATTCTTGTTTATCACCATATTGTTTAGATTGTTTAGCCATCTTCTTGATAGCTTCTTTTGCTTCAGTTGGGTTGAATGAAGTAAGGATCCTCTACACACGGTATTCAAGTCTTTGCTCAAAGTGATCGACTCTTTTATAAAAGTACTCTGATAATTAATGTTTTTTTTTCAAATAGCCATGTTGTGAACTGGAGGAAATTAGTCTTTCAAACTTTTCCTAAAATTCGTTAAAGGTTTCTACGTCTTTCATTTTGGCAATGTTGATTTGCTTCTTATATGAATTAATCTTACGTGTTGGCATGTATTGATCTAGAAAAGCCTGTAACATTTGATTACTAGTAGTGATTGAGTCATGGGAAAGATAGAGCAACCAGTCTTAAGCTTCATCCTTCAATGCAAATGAAAAAACTTTCAACTTGACTTGTTTTAAAGTGTTGTTTTTTGGTTTCATCTCATTGACTTTGTGTTGATATCCCTTTATAAATTGTTGAGTATCTTCATTCTTTTTTCCATAGAAGTTAGGCAAAGCTTGAATAAACCCATATTTCAATTCAAAGTCGGAAGATTCTTCAGGAAAGGCAATGCACATTGGTTCATAAGCCGTGACATTTTGATTAACTTGCCTAAATGTCAGTTCTCTACCATTAGTTGCTATGACGGGGCTTGTAGGTTTTGTTCCATACGTTGTTATTCTCTATGGTTTAATTTTTAGGTCACATATACGTTAGGGTTGTAAGGTTGTAATGATCCGGTGGATTTACAACAAAGAAGCATATGAACCATGCAACATCGAAAAATTCCTAAGAAATTGGCACGTCCCCGGCAACACTGTCAAAAATTAACGCGTGTTGAGCGTGTACAATAAAAATATCCTTTTCGCTAACTACTATTAATTTGTTGTAGTGACAAGTGGGATCGTCTACATAGAGATTTGGTTATCTCTTAGGATTTAACGGACTTCTAAATTAACTAAACTACTATAAATTACTTTCAAACTAATAAAGCAAGTAAAACCAAATAATTAAGTAAAATAATCTTAAGCAACCAATTATACTAAAACAATCAAATAGATAAAGATAATTCAATTAAAACAAACCTAGACTAAGAAGATAGAACACCACCAATTGCATTGCATAAACTTAGGACTAGTTTAATTATGGGTTTATGAGTTTTATTATATCGTTATCATAAGTAAGCCATAATAATTTAGAACGCTCCTAACTACATAATTTTCTTTCAATCGATTGAAGATTCATGCGTCTTAATCCATATTCTAATCTCATATATGGTCCTTCTAACACTCTAGAGATCTAATACTGAAACTGCATTAAGTTCTCAAAAACAACTACTCTAGATAATAACTACAAAAGATGTGTTAATACGAGTGATTACTTTCGATGATCTTAAATGCTATTAATATAGATTCTTCACAAATTACGGATGTAATTTATCTAACTAGTTATAAACTCTATCAATTCTTATTGTATTGCGCACTATAACAAAAAATCAATTGTCATGGATAGTAATTCAAGAAAACAATCTATTAAAACATGAATTTAAGAATACGATACTAATCTGATATATTAAAATTGAAGCCTCATAAACTATCAATGCAATCGGTTTAGTTCCTCCTTAGTCTAGGCTATTAAACTACTCATACATACTCATAGAAAACATCATATAATAAATAAAAGATAGTAATAAAATACCTCTTATTAACTTTTTCTCCAAAACAATGATTTCTCCAAAAGCAATGCAAAATAATGATAATAATAATGAGAGTCATTTTGTGTATATAAACAAAACCCTAGCCTATATTTCTAGTTTTAGACTAATCCAAAAATCAAACTCAAATTCCTAATTTTTATTTAAAAAACTCATAACTGACCTCAGCGTTAATTTTGGCCAGCGTTTTTCATTTGCTTTTAAAACGCTCCCAAGATCGCTAAGTTCCTAAATGTGTAAATTCCTTCTTTTCTTCAGCGTTGTGCTCGACGTCTTCAAGTTGTTCTTGCCACGTTGGTCAAATTGTTAGGTCTATGAATAAGTCTTCTTTATAATGCAATGTTGTCATTGGCGTTTTCTGTATATTATTCACAATGGTAACAAAATGGCAGCAGTGCTCTATTAATGATATATCTGGCGTTTTTAGTTCATTTTCCACAAAAGTGAGTAAAACACCGGACTTACCAAATTTTCTCATTTCACTCCATTTTGTCAATCTTCCTTAATATATCCCGAAATCACATAAAGAAAACAAACCTAGTGTAATATAGTCCAAATTACTCAAATAAGCATCAAATATACTATAAATATAGTATAATTATTGAGAATAAAGGGGTTCATTGGATGAGTTGGGAACAACTCTGCTTGTGAGAAAATGATGGTGGGTTGGTGTTGAATTAAGTTTTCAGAGGTGTAGAAACCCTAAACTCAACACAGACAAAAACGATGAGAGAAACAGATCTGAGAGGGTTTCTTTCGTACCCTTCTCATTTAGTTATATGATTTATATATCAAATGTACAATGTCTCGCAACCACACGATCAAACACATCTCAAGCGTCGATTTGTGTTATTACATCTCACGATACACACAACTAATGACTTACTTCACACACTCACAGTAATAATCATATTACAATAGTAACTACCACAATAACACTAGTGATTTATTCTCACATTCCCCCTCAAACAAATGTTGAAACCCAATGCCCCAAGAATCCAGCAGTGGCTTAAATGACCTATACTCGCCACCCTAATTTGATTAAACCTTCTTGATGTGTGTAGAAAATTGATTTTCCACAAACTTTATAAAATGAATAAAAGCATGTAATGCATCAGACTTAACCGTCAATGGATAAATCCAAGTGAATCGAGTATAGTCGTCCATGAAATGAACATAGTAGTGAAAACCTCTAGTCGATGCAACATGTGAAGGACCCCATAAATCAGTATGAATGAGATCAAACACATGAGACGACTAACTACTCGAAGATGAAAATGGAAATGCATGACTCTTGGCTAAGTGACAACTAGAACAAAATCCAACAGAAACAGAATATACATTTACCAGGTGCAACACCTTCTGCAATGTATTATTTGCAGGATGATCTAGTCTAGAATGCCACAGAGAAGGCAGACTTTTATTGAATGCAACATATGTTGAATGTCGTGTAGAAGGGGAGGAAGACCCAAAAAATCGGTATAGACCATTGTGAAGAGTCTCATGAAACAAAACCTTTTTAATTCTGATATCCTTCACAAAATAACTAATGATCTGTGTTGGATAAATGCCTTCGTAAAATAGTCCGCAATCTGATCATGACTCGCAACATGATGAATAGCAAGTTGACCAGCCAATACCTTATCACGTACAAAATGGATATCCAGTTCTATATGCTTTGTCTGGGCATGATAGACTGGGTTAGGAGCAAGAGCCTAGGCACTTATGTTATCACACCAAATAACGGGAGCAGCAGGAAGAGGGAGATGAATGTCAGATAATAAGGATTGCACCCAAGAGATTTCAGCAGCCACTTGAGCAAGAGCACGGTACTCCGATTCCATACTAGAGTGAGCCACAACCTGTTATTTCTTGGATTGCCATGAAATCAGATTTGACCCGAGAAAAATAGCAAAACCCGAAACTGAACGGCGACCATCAGGTGAAGCAACCCAGTCGGCATCCGAGAAACTAGTAACAAACAAAGTCGAACTCAGACAAAACCAAATTCCCCAATCAGAAGAACCCTTAAGATACCGTAACACCCATTTTAAAGCTTGTCAATGCGCGACAGTAGGACATCGTTGAAACTGACTAAACTGATTCACCACAAAAGTAATATCTAGTCTCGTATGAACCAAATATTGTAGGCCACCAAGTAAACTCTGATACAAGTAACATCCAAGAAAGCAGGTGATGTATCGAATAGAGAGGCTTGCCAACTAACGCATGAGTGTCAATAGACTTAGCCCGAAGCATGCCCCATTTATGAGGTAATTGTTTGATATAGGCTGTTTGAGTGAGAAATAGTCCAGTAGTATCTCTCCTAGCCTCCATACGCAAAAACAAATTCAAATCCCCAATGTCTTTCAAAGCAAAACAATCATTGAGTTTTGACACAAACTGAGAAATGTAATCCTTATGAGAACCTGTGACAATAATGTCATCAACATAAACCAAGACATACAAAATCACCGATTTGTTTCAATAAATGAACAAGGAATTATCATCCTTTGAATTTAAAAAACCACAATACAACAAGGTTGATTTCAGTGTATCAAACCAAGCTCGAAGGGCTTGCCTTAGGCCATATAAAGGCTTATGCAACTTGCAGACATAAGTAGGAGAGTTACCGTCTACAAACCCTCGAGGTTGGTTTATGCAGATATCCTCAATCAGTGCCCCATTCAAAAAAGCATTATTAATATCAAGGTGACAGATGGACTAACCAAACTGCACGGCAATGGAGAGTATAACACGGATAGTGGAGGCTTTAACTACTAGACTAAAAGTCTCATCAAAATCGATATTCGACAACTGTTTGAAGCCTTTAGCCACTAATCTAGCTTTGTACCGGTTGATAGAGCCATCAAAATTCTTCTTAATAGTGAAAATCCACTTATTATCAACAACATTTTGAGAAGAGGAAGCAGGCACCAAAGACCAAGTACCAGTCTTGATGAGAGCTTGATACTCTTTCTCCATGGCCTTTCTCCATTTAGGGTCCTTGAGAGCCAACTCAACAGACTTAGGAATAACATCATCAGATACAGATGTAGTAGCCAAAAACACATTTTTCATTGAAATCCCATTTTTAGCACGAGTAATCATCGGATGAACATTATGTGGTACCTCAGAATGAGAAATATCAGGATGATGTAATGACTCAACTATAGTTACATCATGAGAAGGTTCAGATTTAGATTGAGGGGAAATACTGGGAAAAGGAACCACTGCAAGGCTCTCAAAAGAATGAGTAGATGCACTTCTCTAGACAGACTCACTCAATTAGTTTGACTGCTGGACTACATAAGAATGAACATACAGAACTGGTAAACAGAATGGAGAGGAATCTCCAGTCCCACTCTCCTGCACTGATGGTGAGAACAAAGACAAATATGGAAATTCTTCCTCATTAAACACAACACGGCTAGTAATATATAGCCTGCCATCCTTATTAAGACACTTGTATCCCTTATGAGAAGAGTTGTAACCCAAGAAGATACAATTATCATATCGAAACTAGTATTTGCGAGAGTTGTAAGGCCATAAATTTGGAAAACAAGCACAACCAAACACCCAAAGAATGGAATAATCAAGTGGACGACTATACAACTTTTCATAAGGAGACACATTATGTAATACTCTTGTGGGTAACCGATTGATAAGAAACACAGCTGCGTCACAAGTATCCCATTAAAATTTGTAAGGTAATTGACTATGAGCTAAGAGAGTAAGACTCATATCTACAATGTGACGATGTTTCCTCTCAGCGTGACCATTCTGTTCATGAACATGAGGACACGAATATTGAAACCTAATGCCCCAAGAATCCAGCAGTGGCTTAAATGACCCATATTCACCACCCCAATCTAATTGAACCTTCTTGATGCATGTAGAAAACTGATTTTCCACAAACTTTTTAAAATGAATAAAAGCATGTAATGCATCAGACTTAACCTTTAATGGATAAATCCAAGTGAATCAAGTATAGTCGTCCATGAAATGAACATAGTAATGAAAACCTCCAGTCGATGCAACATATGAAGGACCCCATAAATCAGTATGAATGAGATGAAGCACATGAGATGATTGACTACTCGAATATGAAAATGGCAATGCATGACTCTTGCCTAAGTGACAACTAGAACAAAAGCAGAATGTACGTTTACCAGCTGCAACACCTTCTGCAATATATTTTATGCAAGATTTCCCAATCTAGAATGCCACAGAGAAGGCAGACTTGTATTGAATGCAACAAATGCTAAATGTCGTGTAGAAGGGAAGGAAGACCCAAAAAATCGGTATAAACCATTGTGAAGAGTCCCATGAAGCACAAACTTTTTAGTTCTGATATCCTTCACAAAATAATCATTACCAAAAAAACTCAATTAGCACATCATTCTCACGTGTCATCTGAGACACACTAAGAAGATTTTTCTTAATTTGAGGTACATACAATGTATTGTGAAATAAGACACTCAATGCAGAATAATGTAATGATGCAGTATCAACACCAGATATAGACAATGACTGTCCATTCCCAACTATTAACGACATATTACCTTGATATGGCATGCACTGATTTAGTTGAGAAGGATCTAGGTGATGTGTGACGAAGCTCCACTATCTACATACCAGGAAATGTCTGATCCCGGTTCAGAAACAACATATAATGAATTATGTGACTAAGTAGTAGCCTAAGAGGGAATTCTCATTTGTTGAGAAGGAAAGGGTCGTGAAGACTGATTCTAGACTGTCTGTGTGCCCATGTATTTCATATCTCCACGGTATTAGCAAACAACAGCTGAGTGCCCAAATTTCTTGCAAATCTGACAAGTTGGTTTACTATTATTTTGTGTCTTGAAACCACACCGGCTACGAAAGCGACCACCAGGGCCACGAGTATTTGCTCCACAGCCACCAGCAGGAAACTGTGAATTAGGGTTATTCCCAAACCCAGATCTATTTGAGACTGACCTTCATTGTTGTGTTTGACCTCAGCCGAATGAGCAGTAGAATTCGACTCTTGAATTGACAATGAGGATAATCCAGTGAGACTCTAGATCTGGCTTAGCATCGTTTCGAAGCTCAACAATGATACTTATAACTCATTCCACCTCAGAGACATTTTGTCTTGCAACAAAGTAATTATAGGAAGGTATTCACCATCAAGACCTCTAAGAGTGTTAGAGATCAGATCTACTTCAGACATCAGTGCACCAACCGTAGATAGATTATCAGCCAATTCTTTTATTTTCAGCAGATACTCTGAGATCGAGAGAAATTATTTCTTGTAGTTTTGTATCTTTCTTCGATATACATGAATCTGGGCACGGGTGTGAGATCCACAATGTTCTTTTATTCTCGTCCATGCTTCATGAGCTAATTATGCTCCCACAACTGCATGTGCAAATTCTTTGGACATAGCACTGATTAGCCATCCCAAATAATACTGATCTTTGTTATACTACTCTTCATAAGCTGGATTTGGTTCATCTGAACCTTCTACAAATTCCAGTGGACATGTCCGAGTACCAAGAAGATGACCATCCAAACGGCATCCTAAAAAAATTGGAAGAACCATAGCTTTCCAAACCAAAAAATTAGTTCTATCTAACTTCATAGAAACGATTTGATTAAGAGAGTTACCGAATGGATTCATTAACTGAGTAGATGTAGAACCAGATCCAGACCTTGGAGAGCTAGATCCATTGTTGAGATGACCAGATTTGTGTTGAGACGACTTAAATCTAGTATTCTGAGTACCAGATCTTGCAAGATATGTGTTATTCTCTTCATGCACCTCTGCTACGTTCACCATCATTGAAGATGAACCTCCCTGGTCCGATCTTGCACCAGGACCTTTGATGGCGTGAGCCATTAAGGCTCTGATATCATGTTGAATTAGGGTTTCAGAGGTGTAGAAACCCTAAACTCAACACAGACAAAAACGATGAGAGAAACAGATTTGATAGGGTTTATTTCTTACCTTTCTCAGTTAGTTATATTATTTATATATCAAATGTACAATTTCTCACCGCCACACGATCAGACACATCTCAACCGTCTGATCTGTGTTATTACATCTCAAGATACACACAACTAATGACTTACTTCACACGCTCACAGTAACAATCATATTACAACAATAACTACCATAGTAACTCTAGTGATTTATTCTCACAGTTGGAATTTCCTGATTCGCATAAATTTAATCTTACGATGCTGGCAAAAAATGGATGGCGGCTACTGAAAAATCCGGGTGTGCTAGCCACGCGGGTGCTCAAGGCAAAATACTTTCCTAGATGCGACTTTCTACAGGCAAAGCTTGGCCATAATCCCAGCTACATATGGCGAAGCATTTTAGGCCAGATTAGTACTACTCAGAGGGTGTAGAAGGAGAGTAGGTGACGGCATTGGGCTAAATGTATGGAGTGCTCCGTCAATTAAGGATCCCAACAGTTTCTACGTAACGACTGAACCAGTGCTAGGGTTAGAAGATCTGTAAGTTAGCGACCTGATGATTCCACATTATTGTAGTTGGGATACAGAGCTCATCAAAGCTATAATGAATGAACATGATGTAGATGCAATAAAGATTATCGCATTAAGCAGGTATGGAGACAATCAGTTGGTATGGCATTATACAAAAGATGGGCAGTATTCGGTGAAATCAGGCTACTACACTGCAAATATGGTTAATCCCCTACCTCAACAAATAGGCACGAATATGGTGACTAGAAGAAATTATGGACCCTAAACATCCCCTCGAAGATTAAACATTTTTTTTGGAGAATGTTGCGAGGTTGCCTCCCATGGAAAGCTAAGCTAATCAATAAGCGTGTACAAATCGATCCTCAGTGTAACTGCTGCAAATTGGCACCAGAATCAATAAAAGATATCATATTATTTTGCCATGGAACAAAGGAGGCATGGAGAAGTAAGCTGGAAGGGGTAAATAGTGGGACGGAATTCGATTTGAAAGACTGATTTTTCAAGCTATGTGGGAGTCCAAATGGCGGCGAGATAGCGACTGTCTCCACTTCCCTCTGAGCAACATGGAACTATAGGAATGTTGTGGTGTGGAAAAATAACAATAAACCACTGGCTGATGTCATACAATTTAGCATTAAATGGCTTATCGCATGGAGGAAAGTGAGGAACTGTTCACAAACAGTAGCTCATCCAACCCAAGCTATTGAAAACATTAAATGGGAAAGACCACCACGTGGATGGCTCAAGTGCAACGACCCAGTTGTCTTTGCAGAAGAGAATCTCATCGGTGCAGCGATTGTTCTAAGGGATGAACGAGGGAAATTCATTAGAGGCCTAACAAGATTTCAGCATAGCAATTGCTCCCCCAGTGAAGCAGAAGCAATAGCAGTCAGGGCAGCCCTCTGGTAGACTCATCAGTTGCAATTATCTAATGTTCTATTTGAGACAGACTCACTAGCTAGAGGTAGCACCAGGATTGAGGACATCAAGTAGCAACATTATTTCGGAGTTAGGATGTGTTCTCAAAGATTGCAATCAATTGATTTCTTTGTACGAGGCATGCAAGATAGTTCGCATACGCCAACAAGCAAATGAGCTTGCCCACGAAATGGCAAGACTTTCGTGATCCCACAAGTACGAAACTATGTGGAATGTAGCTCTTATCGATGTATTTACAGTGTTACAACAAGATGTACTAGAGAGCTAAGATGAAATGAAATGACACATTTCTTGATCCAAAAAAAAAAAAAAAAAAAAGACTTATCAACGACTAATCTCTGGATAACCTAGTCAGCCTTGGAGACTCAAATCTCAGAACAAGTCAAACTACGATAAATTTACTTAATTTTTTATATGTAAGAATTCTCTAACTTAACCTTAAACCGAGTCAAGATTCCATAACCTAGTCATGTTATATATATATATATATATATAAAAGTTGTTTGTCTTCCAGTTTTTACTCGACTTTCTTCGTAAGAGTTTGAGTGTTGTTGTGCGAACTCAAATTTCCAATAATTCTGAGTCCGTTCTCAAGTTCATCATGTGGAATAACAAAACTGAACTAGGTATACTCTTCTTATGAGAATAATACCTAGTTTGTATATAGAGTTCGTATTACAAACTGAACTAGCTAGGTAGTATCATCATGCATATAAGTTTGTGCTTATTAGTCGTTTGGGTAGAATAGATAAATAATTTTTAGCCGTTCTCTTCTCTGTATCCGTGCTACTAAGCTTAATTACATAAAAATGATTAAGAAATAAATATGGTACTTAGTAATAAATGATAATTATATTGCATGCATGAGGTTTACATTCCGAAAGCGTAAGGTTTTTTTTTTTTTTTTTTCAGAAAAAGCGAAAGGTAACTTGATCCATGATTCCATGGTAAGGAGATCAATGTAATAAATATTAAGCTCTTTTTTGTTTACAAACAATGCAATATATAGCATACCTTTTCTTCTGCATATATATATATATATATATATATAGTACTAATACTATGGGAATCAAATATATACTCAAGTCATGGGTACACTATTTACAATCATTGGATTCTAATCCAATACATTAATCGAGGCGTCATAAATGTACAAATCATTTAATGCATAACACATTTTGAAAGGGTACCATGGCATGGATATATATTTGAGCTTCATTGTAGAATATCATATATATATATATATATATGATTAGCACCGTATCCTAAGATAGCCAAGTTATAGTATTTCCACTGTTAAAATTAACCATACTTTGAGCCAGGTACATACATGGGGCCATAGTTAGAGTTTTAAGGGAGATGTTTATTTATTTATTTATTGAGTAAGAGTGTAAGACCGAAAAGCGTGCATGAAATAGGCTGGAGCCAGATACATATATGGGTCCATTACCTATAACTTTAAATAAAATATAATTTAAAGTCCATACTCAATTATTAGCTAGAGATCTCATGCATAAGTGTTTTGGTTTAAAATGAGGCCTCTTTTGAATTTCTTCGAACATTTTAATGTACTCTCTTGAACTTTAGAGTTAAGGAATAATGTTCTCCCTTTACAAAAAGGTCATAGCTGTTGTGAACTAAGTTATAAGCTAACTAGAACTTAAGTTGGACTTGCTAGAGACTTAAGTATAGAAGGCATAAACTAAGAACTACTAGAACAAGTAGAAAAGAGGAGACAAGAGAGAAGAGAGCTAGAGATGAGAATGTAGAGATTTCATTAATACATTGGTGTGTCAATTACAATCGGTTGGCACCCATTATATAGGTCATTTGGTGATGATGATAATTGTACTTATACAATGTGTACAAGTCATACATACACCACAAGTCATACAACACATCACAAACAATATAGACATTACATGGAAGAGTTGGTGTACATTGAAGAGGATTACAAGTTACATGAAGTGTGAGAGACATGCTTGATGTTACAATTCAATGTGAGAACCATGCTTCACAATGTGGTCACATACATGCACAAGTGTTCATCCATTTCATAACACTCCCCCTTGGATGACACTTGTTGAAAGAATGTGTCTCGTTAAACTTCTACTAGAAAAAAATCATGTGGGAAAAAATCTAGTACAAGAAAAAGAGTATAATATTTGTAACGACCCGTAAAGTATACGTACCACGTGTTGTGTGGTCCACGTGGGTTTAGGCTGGCCGGGGCCCAATGTCGTGGGGAACTGGGGTCGTTACAATATTGCTTTGTAGTATAATATTTGTTGATTGCCTCATTAAAAACCTTGCTAGGAAAACCCAGTATGACAAAACCATAGCTAAGGAAAAGAGTGCTACACATTGATACACTTAAAGATAATATAAATGTCTCATTAAAACCTCTACTAGAAAAACCTCGTGGGAAAAATCTAGTATAGGAAAAATAGTACATTAATTGCTCTCATAATTTTTATTTTTTTTATATGAAGTATAATAATGTTATGATTGCTTCATTAAAAACTTTGCTAGGAAAACCCAGTGGGATAAAACCATAGCAAAAGGAAAAGAGTGCAATACACTAATCAATCTAGATACAGAGTTTTAATATTGTTAGAATTGCCTCATTAAAAACCTTTGCAAAGAAAACCAGTGGGATAAAACCATAACAAAGGGAAAAAGAGCGCTATACACTAACCAATAACTCATTTTGATTCTCCCCCTTTTGTTCACATGGGTGAGACATCTTGTGCATTTTGTTGCACATGGACATCGTCTTCTATATGAACAATTTAATGTTGAAGCATATGATTGTCACTCTTTTGTATATAGTACTTGCATCAAGTAGTTGATTCATAACTTGTTGCTATTGAATGATCCTTTGAACTTCGAGTTCATGTTAATTTATACATGGATCATAATACAACAAATTTAATGCAATTTGATGTGTTTTAAGCAATTTCATGTCATTCCTTTTGAATTGGCTTATATCTCCCCCTAATGGTGGGAAAACTGTTTCATCAAAGTGACAATTAGCAAAACTTGCAATAAATTACCTATTAGGGATCCAAGGCATCTTACAATATGATTAATGGAGAGTTAAATCAATATAAGTCTCCTATTGATTTGCCTTGAGATAATCTCCAGCTGATAAAAAAATTTGGTTCGATAAAGGATGTCCGTGCGAGTTTACGATATTTTCGCATTATTGATGATTATGGATAATCAAATAGATCTTTCCACATTATGAATGTCATTTGATGTATGACGACATTCGTTTTAATATGCCTTATATATTTCAGAAGTTAAAGCCGAGAATATTATACTCAGATTAAATCATATTCATATAGATAAATTTTCTATTATTCTGAGTAGACTACATCTAAACAAGACATTAACAATAAAATTGTTGTACCAGATATTGTCTGAACATTAGCCTCCGCTAAGTTCGAATTCGAGAAATATTCACTTTTGTATTATAATGTACATGCATGTAGCACGATACACAAGACATAAACTCATCGCCCATATTTAGGTCACGATTTAAACACATCTCGATGTGCCTGTTTTATCGAGCTATTTTCAATTATAAAATTCATAATATTTTGTCTTTGGTTTTGAAGGCATGGTAAAGGTCACAAAAATATTCGGGTATATATATATGACAATATTTAGGCAAAATAGCTTTTCATATATGACAAAAAAAATGTCACAATTATGACCGCTCATTGTCAATAATTATTTGCCCTTTGTAGTGGTGCACCACTTTTGTTCCAATTTTTGGTGGAATTGTCAATACGACCTTTACCTGATATTTTCACTTTTTCCACGTCCATAAATTTATTATTGCGATCATGATCATTATATGCAACATATGCTTCTTAATTTGAAGATGAACTAATTGGACGGGAGCGATATTATATTTTTAATATCTCATTATTTTACTCAGCTGCCATGAGACAAGAAATCAATCCTTAATATTTATTATATTGACGTGCGCACTCGATATTTGTTGCAGCAATAAATCGAGTCGGGCGCGTGACCTTTTTGTATTGTCTCATCAGTCATATTTCCACATAGCCTCAACATAGAGGTAATTAAAATTGCGGAATTATAATTAATATTTGACTGATTAAATTTTGTAGCTTGAGACTCAACCGCTCATTTTGAGCTTTTGGAGCATTACATTTTTTTTGGTATTTATATATTTATAACTCCATAGGATGAAAAGATATATAAAGTGAGATATTCACTTTTCAAATCTCTAAAGAGATATTGACAAATGATTTAAATTTTGTATAACACAACTTAGTCTTGCATAGATGTTTTATTCACAAATTATAGTATCTAACTGTCATGACAAGTAATTCTTGTCGGTAATATAATAAGGTAACAAGTTCAACTATGGTAATATATGATTAAACATAACATATACCTAGAGAAGAACAACAAGAGGTACATGGTCTTACACGTCAATGGTGGTCCTGAAAAATCTTTCCCGAAAAAGTTACAATTTTCTTGCTAGGGAGAAAAGGTATTTTTGGAAGTTTCTTGCTGAGGAGCTGAAAAGGGGGAACTCCAAGAGGCACGGAATGATGGGTCTCAAATCCCATGCATAACCGCCATAGCCGAAAAATGGGTGACCATACCCATCACTCCTGCTCGCCAACCGCAAACGACCACGATACCTAGGGGAGGTATCATCATTTGAGAAGGATATGCTACACCTGTCGACAAAGAGCCAGCCTCTTTTCATAAAAAAAAGGCAAAGGGGTGCTACGAGTTGATTCAAATTTCGAAGGGGGTGATGAGATGGGTCTAGGGGATCCATCGTATTTTGGACATCATAGAGAAATAAAAGTGAGGCGCGCTCGAAAAAAAGGTACATGAAGGCCCATGGTATTTTAGGCATAAGATAAGGTTTGACGAACTGGATGAACAAGAAAACCAAAGGCCAAACGGGAATTGTTTTCAGTATGAGGTACTGGACCGGGTACTTAAAAAGAGAAGTAAAGAAGAGGAGATGCGAAAAATGGATAGGGGCGAAGAGCGTTATCAGTGGGGGTTATACAATCAGGGATTAGGGAGATGGAGGATGCGAATAGGGATCGACAAAGGCGGTCTAACCTAGTCGAAGGGGAGATCAATCATGAGGAGAGATACGTTGTCATCTGATGACAAGTCGGGGGCCCAAGAAATTGTTCCTAAAACCATAAAGGAGAATGAGGCAGAATTAGACAACTCTGAGGCTCTGAATATTGTTGCAATGGAGATTTGGGAGCATGAAAATACCAATGCTAACCAGGCATCTGCGGAATGGCCTTCGGGTGAGTTTTTAAATGATGTTACTGACGCTTAATTATAATTACTATCTAAACCAGGGGCAGCACATGATGTTATTGCAAACGATGAACCAAGGGCGACTATAAATGAATCGTTGAGCATAGCACCAAATGATTCGGCTGAAGTAAATCTACACCACATTGAGGAAACGCCAGTGATGAATGTAGTACCTAGAACACACAACATACTTCAAGCCAATGTCATCACTATCAATGGAACATATAAGGAACTTCAGCGATTACGTTGGGGGTTAACTGCCTTAGGACGGACAACCGAACTGTATAAACGAAGTGTGAAAGAAGTAATCCTGAAAGTTAAACCACATATTGTAATCATCCAAGAAACTAAGCAGGAATTTACGGACATAGGACTAGTAACTAGTTTATCGGATTGCAGGTACAAGTAGTGGACGGTGATCCCAACTGAAAGGAGTAGGGGAGGGATAACTGTTATATGGGGTACAAGACGTATCAGGGTATTAGACAACTTGACTGTTGAATTTACAGCCTCTATAAAAATTGAAGAAGAGACAGGCACCTAGTGGTGGTTATCCGAGGTATATGGGTCGGCTACACCAAGAAACAGATAGGAGTTTTTGGCTGAATTTGGAGCATTATATGGTGTATGTACTCCAAATTGGTGGTAACTAGGGAATTCAATGTAGTTAGATATGTTGATGAAAAGCTTAACTGTGGCGGCCCAAAATCCCAGGCCGCCTTGCTACCTGCCACGTTGCATCCCACGTCACCAAAGCCTTGCCACGTCATGGCCCGCTTATCCTTGATGTTCCGCGACATATTTCGCTACTTACACTTTTCCATTTAATCCTAACTTAGCTAATTAATTTCCATATAATTATTAATGATTTCATTAGCCAGTTAATCAATTTATCATGTTATAATGAGAATTTATAGCGGAAGTCTTAATTTAAGTAAGTTATACAATATACAACAATCCTAAGTAGTGGAAAACCCGACAAAAGATATCATGTATATATCAAGGTGAGTTAAGTATAACAAAAGTTCCATATACATGTAATTAGTGTTCTATGGTCCCCAAACCCAACAAAAGTAAAATAAATACATAGTGATATCACATACGAGTTGGCTCCACAATCTCAAAGGTAGTCGCCCAGTACCTCCTTGCCCTTGCCCTTGCTCGTCGAAGGATCTACACTCAGTTACCCAACAAATACAGTGACGGGTCCAGCGAGTAAAATCCCAAAAGAAGTCCACACAATATTCAAGAAATAAAACTGATAAACTATGAGACATGCGAATATAACACGTGGAAACAGTACATCATATTCACATGAATGTAAGCAGCACACGACAAGCAAAAGCAGTAGCATGAAATAAATAAACAACATATACACATTAAACCAGTTCATAAATAAAGCATTAATCAGCAAACATCAGTATAATCACGAAAAAACCCTGACCTACACCAGCCAGTGATTGATAAATCGAATAGGAACCACGTATATACTTACAGGCTTACAGTGGCTAAACCCCAACTTCAGTAAACGGCATGGTCCCTTCCCGACGCTGTTAAACATCAGGACCACCCTAATCCCTCCCAACAGTCGTAGATATATTATATTGTCATGGACACGAGCACTATCACAAGTAACCAGTGCATGCGATTTAGCCACAACCAATATATACGCACACCGAAATAGGAGTGAAAACCCCATGTGTGCTCACCGGTAATCACACATGAAAAGTGAAATCGATAAACCAAATCATGAATTATGTGAGGCATTCCAATGGGTTTACGCATCTGA
This sequence comes from Stephania cephalantha, assembly GCA_039657325.1. Taxonomy (NCBI): domain Eukaryota; kingdom Viridiplantae; phylum Streptophyta; class Magnoliopsida; order Ranunculales; family Menispermaceae; genus Stephania; species Stephania cephalantha. The sequence continues at coordinate 6,140,058 of CM077578.1, read as the reverse complement.
ATCCGCACTTAGACTTCCCCGGACTCATGTATCCGACCCGACTAGCTCCCCGATACCCGAGCTACGGTCCCCTAAGTTTATGAAATCCAATTTTACATGTTTAGTATGTTTATAGGTGTTTGGGATATGTATTAAGTCAAAAATCCAAAAACAACCATTTATGTTCAGTTTATGTCTGTTGTTAGCACGCTATGTAAATAGCGTAGTGCGCTATGTGCTGATAGCGCGTTATGGACAGGATGTAGCGTGCTACTGTTCTTCATCTTGAATAACAGTTGGAAACCCAAAACGATTAGCGCGCTAATCGTTCCAGATAGCGCGCTATCTAGCCTCTGGGATAAAATTCTCAAGTCGAGAATTTTGTTTTCCCTTCAAATTTAGCTACCTAAACCTATCTAACACATTCTCCACGTGAATTTAATCAAAATAACACCTAAAACCAGATACCAACCCTTCCAATTCGGATTTGAACAAAAACACTCAAAATTAGGTTTATTGAAAAGAGTAGAAGATGGAGATGATAATTACCTAGGTTTGAATCCACAAATTGACCTCAAGGTTGTTGAATTCCAGCTTGAATTCTCCTCCAAATTCCAGAATCGTAAATGGTTTGGTTGCATGTATTGGACCAAATAATCAATATATATTAAGGTGGGATTGATTTCTAACCATTGATCTCAATGTGTTTACGTATCTCAAGGTTTGTAGAATGGTTCACCTCTAGCCACTTAGCCCACTCACTCCCACTCACTCAGTCCTTGTGACACTAATTGATAATCACATGACTCCTAGATGTGTCAATGTGTATCTCTTAGTATATCATATGGTTTTCAATTAATGAACTAAACTATAGGCCTTGATTTATTTTAATTTAACTACACTAACTTAGGCCCATTTAAATACATATGGTTAGTATTTTATTTATTAAAATCAACCAACTTGTAGTCCCACTTACCTTCGACTACCCGGTACCCGGTGCCCCGCATCACGACACGCATTTCGAGGCACACCATAGCCTATTGTTTTAATTGGAATTAACTTGGCCTATGGCCACGTTACCCATTTTAATTGATTAATTAGTCATTTTAACGTGAATTAGTCAAGTTTTCTAGTGTAACCGTAGTTTCCCTATCCGACACCCGTGTTGACAAGCCTTTCAAGGCGAACACCCATCACACAAACTCACCCGATAGCAACATACACACATGCGGTGCAATATAATAATAATAATTTTTTAAACACCACATATACATAACCACCATCCATAAATAACACATTTCCTCGATTTTCGTGTCCGAGTCAACCGAGTTGTCTACGTAATGCCCGAATTACGACCGTTAATCTCTAAGATTAATGTTAATCCTAGTTTAATTAATTTGGGTTGTTAAATTAATAGTCTGACACTCACTCGAAGCATGACAGCATTTGGTCGGCTGATCCAAGACCTTAAATTGGTGGACTTACTGCTGCTTAATGGGAAGTACTCATGGTCTAGTTTTAGAGAAGTCCCGATATGTTTCATGTTCATGAAAGAATGGGAGGAGTGCTTTGAAAACATACGACAAAGCTTGGGAACAAGAATCATTTATAATCACAATCCAATCCTCCTGGAAACGGGACCAATGAAATGAGTTCCAACTCTATTTAGATTTGAAAATATGTGGCTTCAACATCATGAATTCAAATAGAGGTTTTAAGAATGGTGGATAGACATAGGCAATTTTGGTAGGGCAAGGTACAATTTATACGAAGATTGCAGCAATTCAAGAAAATCAAAGTGTGGAACAAAGGAGTTTTTGGGTCCATTGAATGTAAAATAACTAAGCTAAAAATCATCATTGATCAATTAGACAGTGAGGAGGCTACAGGGCATTGGGGGAGTGACAAAACAAGGAGAAAAATTGAAAGTAAACAAAATTTGGAGGTGAACCTACTACATGAGGGCATAAGATTGAAACAAAAAACTAAGTCAAAATGGATCAAAAAAGGAGACGCAAACACAAGGTATTACCACAGGATCATCAGTTCACAAAAATACAAAAATTACATATCTCAACTCAAATTGGAAAATGATACGTTCACTAAAGATGAAACAACCATCAAGCATAACATCATGAATTACTATTTTGACTTATACACATAGGAGGTCAGGGCCCAGTGCGAAATTGATGGAATCGAATGGGTGAGGAATATGCAACACATCTTGAAATAGCCTTTTAAGAAGAAGAGATTTGGGGGTGTTGAAAGGATGTGGACTAGATAAATCTCCACGGGCCAATGGATATACATTTGAAGCTATTAAAAAGTGTTGGGACACTGTGAAATACGATATCATGGCATATATGAATGAGTTTCATCAAGCGGGGGTGGTGAGCACAAAGGTCAACGAAACATTTATTTGTTTAATCCCGAAGAATAATCAAGCCTGTAGGGTCTCTGATTATATACCAATTAGCCTAATCACTAGCTAGCTTATATAAAATCATCTCAAAGGTTTTAGCCACAAGGATTTGGTGTGTACTAGAAATTGTCGTTGCTAAAGAACAATGTGCATTTGTACCTGGAAACAAGATGATGGACTAAGCCCTAATAGCTAATGAAGCAGTAAAGGAAACTAGACAAAAAAAGGCTATAATGTAAAAACTTGATTTTGCTTAGGCCTATGATAGTATGGATTGGAATTTCCAAGATTTTGTTCTACACAAAAAAGGCTTTGGCATGAAATTGCGGAAGTGGGTCTCATGGTGCATGAAATCAGCGACATATTTAATCCTCATAAATTGCAAACAACAACAACAATGCCTCAATCCCAAATTAACTGGGGTCGGCTACATAGATCAAACTTTTCCATTGTGCTCAATTAAGTGCAATTGATGGTGAGCTTTGCAAACTATTCAAATCCCTCCTAATTAATGCATCCCATGTTAACTTTGGTATGCCCCTACCTCGTCGAATTTCTACAGTTTCTATTGAGTCAAGTTTTCTAGTTGGGGCATTTGTAGGCCGTCTTTGCAGGTGACCAAACCATCGCAACGGCCCTTCCCTAATCTTTGTATCAATTGGTGCTACTCCTACTTGTCTTTGAATTTCTATATTTCTTATTCTATATTTATGAGTTTTACCACACATCCACCTAAGCATCCTCATTTCTGCTACGTTCATTTTATGTAATTGTTGTTGCTTTACCGCCCAACATTCACTTCCATAGAGCATAGCTAGCCTAATTGCGGTCCTATAAAATTTTCCATTTAACTTAGTAGGAACATTTCGATCACAAATCACCCCTGTTGCACTCCGTCATTTCTTCCATCCAGCTTAAATTCTATGTGTGACATCATTCTCAATGTTACCATCATTTTGTATGATTGATCCTAGGTATCTAAAATGGTTTACCTTAGGAACTTCTACTTCCCCTAATTTTACCACTCCATCATCTCGATGTCTAGTGTTTCTAAACTCACAGTGCATGTATTCAGTTTTCGTCCTATTCAACTTAAAGCCTTTAGATTATAATGTATTCCTCCAGAGTTCTAATTTCCTATTCACTCCATCTTTAGTTTCATCCACTAAGACAATATCATCTGCAAATAGCATACACCATGGTATATCATCTTGAATATGTCTAGTTAGTTCATCTATAACTAAAGTAAATAAATATGGGCTAAAAGCCGATCCTTGTGTAGTCCTATCGTAATGGGAAATTCTTTTGTAACTCCTCCAAATGTTTTTATACTCGTTACTACTCCATCATACATATCCTTAATAGTGTCTATGTATCTAGCATACACTCTCTCTAGAACCCACCAAAGAACATCTTTAGGGACCCTATCATATGTTTTTTTCTAAATCTACGAATACCATATGAAGATCTTTTTTCTTTTCTCTATATTTTTCTAACAATCGTCTTACAAGGAAAATCGCCTCCATAGTTGACCTCCCAGGCAGAAACCAAATTGGTTCTCTTGATATTGTTGTTTCTCTCCTTAGCCTATTGTCAATTATCCTCTCCCAAAGTTTCATAGTGTGACTCATAAGTTTAATTCCCCGGTAGTTTGAGCAACTTTGAATGTTTCCTTTGTTTTTGAAGATTGACACAAACGTGCTTCTTCTCCAATCCATTGGCATCCGTTTAAATTTTAAATTTTATTGAAAAGTTTTGTTAACCAAATCAATTCAATTTCTCCTAAGCATTTCCAAACCTCTATGGGTATTTCATCTGGGCCACATGCTTTCCCTATTTTCATTCTTTTCAATGCCTCTTTAACTTCTACAATTCTAATATTGCGAGTATAGTTTACATTTCTTTCTCGGTGTGAGTTTTCATCTATTATAGTATCTACTTGGCCATCATTAAATAAACTATCGAAGTAACTTCTCCATCTCTCCTTAATATCCTCCACGCGCGTTAAAACATTTTGATTTTCGTCCTTAATACATCTGACATGACTTAGGTCTTATTTCTTTTTATCTCTTAATTTGGCTAGCCTATATATATATTTTTCGCCATCTCTATTACCTAACCTTGTATATAGATCTTCCATGAAATTTGTTTTAGCTTGACTAACTACTTTCTTAGCTTGTTTTCTAGCTTCTCTATATTGATTGTACACATCTTCATCTTGACACTTAGGTATTTCCCTATACATCTCTTTTTTAGTCTTAATTGCTCGTTCGACATCCTCATTCCACCACCATGTTTCCTTCTTTGGAGGTCCCACGCCCTTAGATATACTTAATACGTTTGATCCCACTCTCCTTATGCAACTACTCATTTCTAGCCACATTGTATTAGTATCTAAGTCAAGATTCCAAACATTTTCCTTTAGTAGTTTTTCTCTAAACTCTACTTGTTTACTATGTTTTAGGTTCCACCACTTTATTCTAGGGTCGCTAACTCTTGTATTCATATTATGTCGTCGTGTTAGCTTAATATCAAGTACTACTAACTTATGTTGGGTAGTAAGTGCTTCACCAGGTATTACTTTGCAGTCTCTACATATTTTTCTATCTATTTTTCTTGTTAAAAGAAAATCTATTTGACTCTTGTTATGACCACTACTAAAAGTAATTATATGCGACTCCCTCTTCCTAAAACTAGTATTTGCTAAGACAATCCTCATAAATTGCAAACCATGTGGTAAAATATACCCTCAAATGGGGGGTAAGACAAGGCGATCACCAATCTCCGTCTCTGTTTATAATTATAGCAGATGTCATGGGAAGAATGTTTGATACGACAAAGACAAATGGGACTTTCAAAGGAATTAAGGTCGAGAAAGATAAAGTTAACATCACACACTTGCAATTTTCCGACGATTCACTCCTTTTTGCGACTGGTGACAATCATTCCATTACGGAGATGATGGAAATGGTGCACACATTTTGCAGCATCTCATGACTGAGATTAAATAGAGATAAATGTCAATTAGTGGGAATTAATATGAGAGAAGGTGCAATTACTCAAATGGCAACATAGTTCGGGTGCACGGAAGGAGAATGGTCAATGAGATATTTAGGTCTTCCTTTGGGAGAATCTCCATAAAATGAAGAATCTTGATACCATATGGTTAAGAATATCACTAGGCGAATTGATATCTAGAAGGGAGGTTAGCTTTCCAAGGGAGGCAGATTGACGATGCTACAATCAGTACTAATAGCTTTACCCATATTCCACTTATCTTTATTTAAAACCCCTACTGGTGTAGTTGAAAGATTGGAAGGTTTAATGAAAAAATCCCTTTGGTTAAAGATGGATTCAATTAAATCAGAATCCCTTGTAGCGTGGTGCATTGTTACCAGAACCAAACAAACAGGGGGATTAGGAGTAGGGGACCTGAAAACAACTAACAGAACATTGGCAAAGAAATGGTTAAGGCGACTAGGTAATAAAAAACATCCATGTAGGCTCAGATAATCATCATCAAATATGGCCTTAACGTCAATCAATGGGATTTCGATATGCTTACCAATGCTAACTCAATAAGCCCAAGGAGATTTATTATGGCTTGTGCCTCAAATTTTCTAAAAAGGATGTCATATAAAGTGGGAAATGGGAGAAACATTAGATTTTAGGAGGATGCCCGACTCAACGACGAACCGTTGAAGAACTTGTATTCCAAGGTGTACGCACTGGCCAAATACCCAATATTGTGTTGAACAAGGTAATAATCAATCAAGAAGAAGGCCAAATTACTCCCATGCTCAATCTTCAACTGAGAAGGTGGAGAAACATTGAGACTAGGGGTGAATGGAACCAGCTGGTGAGCACGATACCACACAATATCCTCCAAACAGGGGTGAATGATAGTCGAAAATGGAAATTGGAAACGAATGGCCAATACTCGGAGATTTCAGGCAAACAGCCGATTCGTGGGTATACGGTGGGATTTAGAGTCGAGAGATTTAATACTCTATGGAAGTGTTGCGGTGTACTCAAAATAAAATTCCTATGTTAGATAGTATGGAAAAGAAATATTAACACAGTTGAGCTACTTTAGAAATGTAGACCAACATGATCAATGATACCCACCAAGTGCGTACTTTGCCTCTGGGAATTGGAAACAATCGATCGTTTATTTTTGGGGTGCTCCTTTGCGTTCCATGTCTGGAACTTATTATTGCAGGAATGATCACATGTCGTGCGTGCCAAATATAACTTGCAATCGAGTTAACAACCACAAGGGTGTAGTAGTGGTAAATACGGGGTCGAATCCCAATACTCCAAGTTAACTAAAAATGGGGGGTTTTCAGAAAGTTCAAGGAAATAATTAACTAAACTAGCACAAATAAAAAGCTCGCAAAAATAATATCAATGAGAAGAAATTACCTAAGTCCACGGTTCCACAAGCACGAATCATGATTCAATGACATTTAATGGTCCTCAATCATTCCAAAAAGTTATTAATTCAATTTCTCCTAGATTAGCTATGGAAAATCGACTTCTGCCAGAAATTCCTAATTCTCCTAATCTCGATAACTAGGACGTCTGCCACTAACTACTTCCCTAATTAATGCATAGCCCTAGACATCCGCCAATCGGGTTTAACACACTAACCACAATAATTTGGGTATGTGGGAACACTAATCCTAAATAACCGGATCGCATCCGCTTCCGATTTAAACTAGATTCAATTGTTGCGGCAAACAGGTGAGTGTTCATCACTTTATTGGTCCAAAAGCACAATTACACGGATACTAATGGTCCAAATAACTATAGGTTGTCCCCCTAAAAGCATGCACTGGCCACATACATACCCTAGATCTAAACCATATACTTTAAAATCAACAACAATGAAATAGGAGAAATTAAATCAAATTAAATAAAAATCATAGATCTCACATAGTATTTTCCATGAATCATGAATCCCACTTGTTTCCCATTCGACCTAGGCGAAGATTGGTCTAGCCGGACATCATTTTTACAATCTCCAAGTATGAAAAGTTATGTGTGGCGGCTCCAATATAGTATCCTCGTATGAATACCCTAGTTCCTAATATGAAAAACCACTAAAAATTGCTCTCTAGAGGTGAAAAAACTAATTTTGCGGGTTGGTATCGTAACACGTGTGCCGATGAGCATCTAAGGACTATTTTGGGGTAAAAATGGGTTTCGTACACGTGGCGCGATTGGTCCGTTTTCCTGTCGTGCAATGACGTGGCGCGTTCTAGTTGGATGGTGGCAGCTGGAGAGACGTGTTGGGCATTGAAGACGTGACGCGTGGTAGCATGCGATTGGCCGAGTTTGTTGTTCAAGTTGACGTGGCAGCGAGCTGGATGAATCGAGAGGCGACATGTGGCACAGCTGGAGAATGGTTTGTCGCTCGAAAACTCGGTGAAAAAGTGGGATAATGTGCTGACGCGAATCCTGAGGCACATCCTAAGACAGCTGAAGTGTGAGAAAACTGTTGGTGAGCTGGACGCTTACGACATGTGGACGAATCAGTTGCCGAGTGGCTGTGCTTTTTAACGAGCCGGGCGAATCAACGACTGCCAGGTGGCAGCGAGCTGGAAATCGCACACATTGTGCGAATGTGTGGGAGAGAGTGTAATCACTACAAAAAAATGGATATTTAGAAACGGAATTAGCAACGAATTTAGATCCGTTGCTAAGAAAAAATGGTTTGAGACGGAATTGAGACGGAATATTTCAGAGACGGATTAGAGAGAGATCAGAGACGGAATTAAATTTCGTCTCACAAAAATGGCGCCAATAGTCCCACCAAAACTTTCTTTTTTATAACCGTTCATTAAGTCTCGAGATACGTGCCTGCTTCGATCTAGACGCCTCACAAAAGGGGATCGACCACAACTCTCACAAATCTCTTTCTCTAAACTCTATTTCTCTTTCACTGCTCTCTGCTCTCTCTCTCTCTCACCGCTCACCGCCTGCTCACCGCTCTCATCGCCTCTCTCTGGTCACCGCTCACCGCTCTCTGCTCTCACCGGTCACCACTATCTCATCGGTCATCTCCGCTCACCGTTTTCTGCTCTCTATCTCTCTCTCACCGCTCTCTGCTCTCTGCCCTCTAGGTGCTCACCGCTCTCCGCTCTCTCTCTCTCTCTCACCGCTCTTTGTCCTCTCTCTCTCTCTCACCGCTCTCTTACCGACGTTTCCCAGCTCTCTCTCTCTCACCGCTCTCTCTCACCAAAATCTCTCTCACAAACCCTAAATCTCTGTCGTCGCTGCAATTGCGGCTGCGATGAGGCCGTCGGCTCTGTCGTCGCCGGCTGCCGGAGATTGGAGCCTCCGAAGCCCTAAGCCGTCGCCGCTGTTCGCCACACCCTAAGCCGTCGCTAGCACCTCGGGTATATCCAGAACTAGTCAAGGTAACTCCCAAAGACTTGTATGCTAATCCGAGTATATGATAATCACGATGTCGATCGTTCTGTACATGTTGTGACGAGATTAGGTTTATGATGAATCTGATGTCATGATGATGATGATGATGATGATGATGATGTGTGTGGATTAGGTTTAGTTGATTCGGTGTTGTGGTTTTGGATCTTTCAAAGTCTCGTGTTTTGTTCGGTTGGTGCGTTTGTTTTGGCATCGATTGATCTGCGCAGCTCGTGATTTTGTGTGGATTTATGTTTTTGATTTGAGTTTTTGACCTTGATGTGTTGAGGAGATGGTGAGGTTTGAGATCTGCGAGCATCGGACGTTAGATTTGTGGTGCGAGTTCGAGAAATGTCGGATCTTGATTGTAGTTAAGCATTGATGAAGTAATTGTACTTGATTTTAGTGCTAGTGGATCTGTAGTGATCAAGTTTATGTGATGAATCAGTGTTGTGAGCGATTCGAATGTTTTTAAGTTTTAAGTAGCAATGTATTCGGAACTAAATCGAGTGCAATTGAAGAGTTTCGATCCATGAAGCCGATCCCAACTAATTTGGGATTTTGAGGCTTTGCTGGTGTTGTTGTATTCAAAGCTTTGAACTTTTTTTATACATCATTAGCTCAAAATATATTTTTAGTCACTTTTCGATGTTGGCGAGAAAAAATTTGTTTTTGATTAGTACCAGTGGTTGAGCTCATTCATTGACAAGTTTAATAAAGGAGAGGCTCCTAAATGAAGAGGCTTTACATAGATACATATTAATATCTTTGACGCCGTGTATTATAAAGTTAGTTTTTTTGTTCTCTTGTTAGATATGTGACCCCAATTAGTTTGGGACTGAGGCTATGTTGTTAGATATGTGAGTCCTTATTCCTTACATGGAAATTGCAGGCCTTATTATTATTATTATTATTATTGAACCATGTGGAAGTTCAAGCCTTTCATGCAAAAAGAGCAGGGCGGGCTTGAGGGTTGTAATATGGACATCGGAATCTTTTATCCTAATCCAATCCATGTGGAAATTGCATGCCTTGTTATTATTATTATTATTATTGAAGACACTCTTTACACCCGTCCACTACAACTTCCATCAATGGCAGGTAACTTAAAGAGAGCAAGAATGAAATAGATAGTGAGCTCACCATGAGATGAATCTTTTATCCTAATCCAATCCATATTATTTTGATACTGTCAAGATATCGAACCAAACAAATACTCAGGGAGTTTTATTTGCCCAGTGATTCTGGTTAATTAATAGCGAATGTACTTTGGAAAAATTCTAAGGGTTATTCCTCATTCCTTGTTGTAATTAAATCAAGGACTGGGTTTTGCAAGACAGATATTTATTTAATTTCTTCGTTGTCAATCCCAAGTTTAAATATTGCTTGATATTTGTTTGCTCTTCATTGACAATAGATTTCATACCATACTTTTTTCCCTTTGTATTGGAGGGTTTTCCATTTTTTTCTTGTGTTTCTCTTTTGTGATTGATTTTTGCTTGCTCCTATTTGATTAGCATGCCCATTGGCTGTGATATGAGATATTGGTTGGTTTAGTATTGTTGATCACAACACCTAGGATCATGAGCCAGTGATTACATCTATAAATTGAGGTTTCGTTTGCCTGGTGAATTATTAAAAGGTGTTGTCCGTTTATTCTTAGTGATAGAGGTGAAAATGAAAATGGCAAAGATTCCAATTACCCTTATTGAGATGTAATTATAAGTTATTTTACAATTCTCTTCATTGTTTGTTGTCTGTCTGTATTCCAAGCAATTTGTTCGTCATATGAGAAAAGTTAAAAACACTTTATCCATCCCGAAAAGGTACTTTTGCATTAAAAACTTTGACATTGTTCGATGATGATGGGATTTTTCTCTCTGCGGTTATAGATTGAAGTGCAGTTTGCTAGTCATGTAAAAATCTTTCCATTTTAATATTTTAACATAGTTTCAACACTTGAATGAGGTTTTATGTGATTACTGATGGAAACATATTATATGTAATGACGAGGAATCATTGGAACTTGTAATGAGGGAGATTTCTGTAATGAAGTCTCTTAAAGGGCATCCCAATGTTGTTTCCTTTCTTGCCCATACCATTTTGGACATGGGACGGACAAAGGAAGTGTTCCTTGTGATGGAATTTTGTGAGAAGTCACTGGTTAATGTTCTAGAGAGAAAAGGAGCTGGTTACTTTGAGGAGAAGCAGGTCCTTACGATTTTCAGAGACGTATGCAATGTAGTTTTTGCCATGCACTGTGCCAGTCCCCACCCGTTGCTCATAGGTAATGGTGTTACATGTCTTGATTGTCAGTCTCGTAATCTTTTTATGCATATAAGTTTTTTCTGACTTCTTTTTGTCTTGATTGTCGTCTTCATGGACTTGAAAGCTGAGAATCTTCTACTAGGCGCTGATGGATCTTGGAAGTTGTGTGATTTCGGCATTTCAACAAATCATAAGCGCTTTGAAAGGCCTGAGGAAATGGGCATTGAAGAAGACAACATTATAAAGTACACGACACCTGCCTATAGAGCTCCGGAGGTTGTATGAATTTTTTTTTTCATGTTTTTGTAAGAGAGGATGTACGAGTATAATCTGCTACCAATAATGTCTTAACCTATTTCCTGATCAGGAAATCTTATTTAATTTCAATTCGCTGGATTTGCATCTTATTCAATGTCGAATTGTACATTTTTTTTCTCTCATTTGAATATTTGTTGTTGATATATATTGTCAATGTATGTATGTCAAATTCTATTTTTTTGGAGGATGTTAGCACCCCCAAGGAGTTGTTGGAGGGTGCAGGCGATGGAGTAGGTCCTATGGTTGTATTTTCAGGTTTAGAGGTTATGGAGAACCAATTGGATTGAGCTTAGTTTTGAAAACTAAACAAAGCGGAATTGAGACGGATTAGCAGCTATTCCGTCTCTAATTTCCGAGGAAATAGCCGCGCCCAACTGGACAAAACTAAACTTTGATACTAAATAGAAACGGATCAGAGACGGAATTCATGAATTAGCAACGGATCAGAGACGGAATGCAATTACAATTGTACCCTTTAGAAGAATTTGCATTTATGTTCCGTCTCTGTTCCGTTTCTAATTTCCGTCTCTAATCCGTCTCTAATCAGCAACGGAAACACATTTCCGTTGCTGACTAAATCAGCGACGACGATTTTAGAGACGGAATAGATTATGTCTCTGTTCCGTTGCAGAATTGAATTATAGACGGAATTTATGCTAATCAGCAACGGAAATTTCCGTTTCTGGTCTGCTGTTTTTTGTAGTGAATGCATATCTCGAGGCAGTCCAACAGCAGCTCAACTCAAGTGACCAAACTGTGTCACTCCCTGCTTCATTTGGTCATCTGTCTCTTATTCTACCCACCGCATAACGCGTAACTCGATGGAAACTATACGATGTCCGATCACTGCATGTAAATACTCTATTTTGAGTATTTTTTCACCACGAGTTCAACCGCGCACTCTGTTTCACCTGAAAATGACCAATAAATATAATTAAATATATATTTTTGAAACTTTCTACATTAAATATGCTAAAAATAGACTAATAAAAGCATGTAAAAACCAACTTATCAAATACCTCAAACTTAAGACTTTGCATGTCCCGAGCAAAGGTGTAAATGACAACATAAAATAGACCTATACCCGATTCAAAATTCATGTGGTCCCTTTGATTTACATAGCCACCAAATTAACAAGCAACTCAAAAAATTTCGGAGTTATGATATGTCAAGACTCGCAACTCAAACACAGTTAAGATCACACTTTAAAAACATAGATCTAGTCAAGACAAAGGTCATTAACTACTCACAAGTTTTCTTGGTCTATACATTCAAGTACGCAAGTTTAAAATCTCACATAATCAAGTGAAAGCACTCGAGATAAATCTTTTATTTGAGGAGTTTCACAACTTCCACTTTTATTCATCTTATTTTCTCTATTTTTCCTCAAATTTTTCTTTCAAGTAGTACAATCCCTGGTACATTTCCTGTGGACCGCTTTTCTCACTTTTCCTACCACAAGATTCCCTGCTCCATTTCCTGTGGAAACTTGTGGTACCATCTATTTTTTAGAAAAAACTCATGTTAGCCCTTCTCACTTTAACTATAATCAAGCAAATCCTCCAATGTTGGTCAAAATATCAATACTTGCATAAGTCTGATCGTCTACTCCCTTTCGTTATCTAACACAAAGTCCAACCATCAACTAAGTCCCTAATCATGAAATCATAAAAATGCTGAGCTACGGACTTGATTGAGTGTTTCTCCTAGTTTTCTTTAAGTTTCAAGTCAAAAAGGCAACTGTAATTTACTCATCCACAACCAAAGGCATGAACAAAGTTTCGGGTGACTCTAAATAGCTAATAAAAAAATAAAAACTATACTAAATACATATATGCATGAAAGTGTATCAAATCCTAATGAAATAAGAAAGAAATATGAATGGACAAGAAATGAAAGAAATGGAAGAAATGATATAAAACACCACCATTACCATCCGATAACCACATAATTTCAAAAAAATTTAACGATCATACATGCGGTCTTTCACAAAGAATCTATCCAAATCAATCCATAATCCCTTAAATACCCCCAAACTTATTCCAAACCTTATCCTCAAGGTTCAAAACAAGTCGAGAGGCCGACACATAGAAAACAAACAAGATGGTGAAAGAACATGATAGATATAAGATGAAGGAAATGATACAAGTTCATGCATAATGATAAAAAAATACTAAAATGAATAAACCAAATGATACTTATTAAACTTTGGGTTGCCTTCCAGTAGCGCTTTTGGTTAAAGTCGTTGGCTCGACTTGGTCTGAGTCTGCCAATCAGTGCAGATTGGCGTTGCAAGTGAGACAACCTCCACATTATGGCTCGGGAAGTCTTCATAGAAGATCTTCGATCTCTGACCGTTCACTTTAAAAGTATTACTAGTCTCCAAACTTTGAATCTCCACTGCACCGTGATCATACACCGTAGTCACAACATATGGTCCTATCCACCTCGATCTCAGCTTACCCGCAAGAATCTTAAGACGTGACTGAAATAAAAGCAGTTTCTGACCAACACGAAAAGATTTCCTAGAGAGATTGCTATCATGGAACCATTTTGTTTTTTCTTTATAAATCCACGCATTTTCATACACGTCGTTCCTGATTTCCTCCAATTCTTGGAGAGTGAGCTTTTTCTCTTTTCCTGCTTCATCAAGCTTCATATTAAGTTGTTTCATAGCCCAGTAGGATTTATGCTTGAGCTCGACTGGCAGGTGGCAAGTTTTACCAAACACAAGGCGATATGGGGACATCCTAATTAGTGTTTTAAACGTCGTTCGGTAAGCCCAAACTGCATCATCAAGACGTGTACTCCAATCTTTACGAGTAGGATTCACCGTCTTTTCCAAGATGGATTTGATCTCCCTATTAGAGACCTCTGCTTGGCCACTTGTTTGGGGATGATATGTTGTAGACGTTCAATGAGTGACATTGTACCTCCTTAGAAGACTTTCAACCATAAGGTTGCAGAAGTGAGTGCCTCTATCACTGATCAGGGCACGAGGGATACCAAATATTGTGAAAATCCTCTATTTGAGAAATTCACATACCACTTTAGAGTCGTTAGTACGTGTAACCTTAGCTTCCACCCACTTAGACACGTAGTCCACTGCCAAGAGTACGTAAACATTACCAAATGACACTGGAAACGGTCCCATGAAGTCTATACCTCATACGTCAAATATCTCACAAATATGAATCGGGGTAAATGGCATTTGGTCCCAATGACCAAGGTTACCAGTTTTCTGACAGTTAGGACAAGACTTGGTAAACATGTATGAATCATGGAAAGTAGTGGGCCAAAAAAACCCACTTTCAAGAACTTTCCTAGCTGTCCGACGGGGACCGAAGTGGCCACCGCAGGTGTAATTATGACAAAAAGCCAAGATGGAGTGACTCTCAGTCTAAGGAACACAACGCCTGATAACCTGGTCGGAGTAGAATTTCCATAAGTACGAGTCATCTCATACATAGTACTTAGCATCACTCCTAACTTTATTCTTCTTAGCCTTCGAAAGGTGGGGAGATAGCTCGACTGAGGTGATATAGTTCACCAAATCGGCGTACCAGGGGAGATATTCCATAACGATATAGATGTACTCGTCAGGGAAATCATCTATAAGAGGTGTAGGACTCTCACCATTCTCAATTCTGCTTAGATGGTATGTGACTAGATTCTCTGCACCATTTTTATCTTTGATTATGATAGCATACTCCTGTAGTATGAGTATCATTCTAATGAGCCTAGGTTTGGCATCCTTTTTACTCATCAGGTACTTCAAGGCAGCATGATCAGAGTAAATGATAACCTTAATTCCCAAGAGATAAGGCCGAAACTTCTCAAGTGCGAAGATAACGGCAAGGAGCTCCTTCTCAGTAGTGGTGTAGTTCATCTGAGCCACGTCTAGAGTACGAGAAGCATAGTAAATGAAATGTGAAGCTCTCTCGACTCTCTGTCCTAAGGTTACACCCACTGCATAATTACTAGAATCACACATAATTTCAAATGGAATCTCCCAATTAGGGGCCTAAATCACTAGTGTGCTAGTAAGTTAGTCTTACAGTGAATCAAATGCACTCTTACATGCCTTATCAAACTCAAAAGGTACGTCCTTTGGAGTAGATGGCATATGGGTTGTGCGATCTTCGAATAGTCCTTGATGAAACAACGATAAAAATCGGCGTATCCAAGGAAAGATCTAATCTCCCACACGTTCGTATGGTAGGGACGTTTCTTGATAACATCAATTTTAGCTTTGTCTACCTCTACGCCCCTGGTTGAGACAATGTGTCCCAAAATAAGACCTTGGTCAACCATAAAATGACAATTTTCATAGTTCAGAACCAGGTTCTTCTCGATACACCTGTTGAATATCTTTGTCAGGTTGATGAGACAACTATCGAATGAATCATCATAAATAGTAAAGTAATCCATGAAGACCTCAATAAAATGCTCAACAAAATCGGAGAAGATACTTACCATGCACCTTTGAAAGGCGGCAGGTGCATTGCATAACCCAAAGGGCATGCGCCGATAGGCAAAAGTGCCAAAAGGACAAGTGAAGGTCGTGTTTTCATGGTCTTCAGGCGCTATCAGTATTTAATGAAAACTGGAATAACCGTCAAGACAGCAGTAATGAGAATGACCAGCTAGTCTCTCCAACATCTGATCAATGAATGGTAGGGGAAGTGATCCTTCCTGGTGGAAGCGTTTAACTTCCAGTAGTCAATGCATACCCGCCATCCATTTTGAATGCGGGTTGGAACCAACTCACCATGTGAATTGGTGACTACCGTGACTCCCGTTTTCTTAGGCACCACCTGGATAGAGCTTACCCATTTACTATCAGAGATGGGGTAAATCATGTCAGCATCAAGGAGCTTCAGTATCTCCTTCTTCACGACATCCATCATAAGCGGATTGAGCCTCTCTAGGCTTCTTTCATAGGTTTTGACCCCTCTTCCATATATATATGATGCATGCAAGTGGAAGGGCTCAAACCTTTGATATCCGCTATGGCCCACCCATTAGCCTATTTAAACTCCTGGAGTACTCGAAGGAGCCTCTCTTCCTCCAAATGTGTAAGTTTAGCTAAGATGATCACAGGAAGTGTGTCATTCTCACCCAAGAACATATACTTTAGGTGCTCAGGTAATGGCTTCAGCTTAAGTGTGGGAGCTTTAACCAAGGAGGGAGAAAGTTCAGAGTCAGAAGTAGGCAACTCCAAATAATAGACACTTGGGGGCAGGGGTTGGAATGAATCCAACTCTACAACAACGTCCTCAACATCAGTATCGAGGGTCAGAACACTTTCGTGGATATGAGTACTGTCGAGATGATTCTCTAACACTACTTTAACTTCGTCATCGCCACTCGTGAGCAAGGTTTGCTCAACGAATGGATCCACATAGTCCATGGTACACACCACAGACGACACATCACTGGGGTATCGTATCGTGTCATAGATGTTAAACTTGATGACTTCACCGTCAAAATCCATGGTAAGAGATCCATCATCAAAATCTATCTTTGTTTTCGCCGTTTTCAAAAACGCACGTCCAAGGAGTAATGACAAAGCATTGGGGAATGGCTCCTCCTTCATATCTACCACGTAGAAGTCAGCAGGAAACACAAACTCATTCACTTGGACTAGAACGTCCTCGAGAACACCTACGGGTCTAACAACTGAATGGTCTGCCAACTGAATGACAATACCAGTCTCCTCTAATGGGCATGCATGCAATGTCTCATAAATAGACAATGGCATGACATTAATGGAAGCGCCAATATCGCACATAGCCCTCTGAATGCTTATATCACCTATAACACAAGGTACTGAAAATATCCCAAGATCCTTGCATTTAGGAGGCAACTTCTTCTGTAGGATAGCCATGACGATTTCTCCCATTTGAACTTTTTCGTTGCCTTTGAGTTTCTGATGAAGTCCAAGAATTAGCTTGCAAATTCTTGACAGGATAATGATGAAGTCCAAGAATTAGTTTGCAAATTCTTGGAAAAAATATGAAAAGATATGACAGGATGGCATTTTGGTAATTTCGGTGAAGTTCGGGCGTTTGAGTTTCGGCGTCCGGGGGCATGGGTTGATTGGAAACGGCGTGGAGATCACGGGTCACTGCTACTCCGTGACTACGACGTTTTTCGGCGAAATTCCATCGATTCGCCCTCCAAAACGGTAATTTTGCTATTTTAGGAAAGTTTTGTTTAGCTTATAACTTTCATTATGAATTTTCGTTTTTATTGCCGTTTGCGGCATTTGTTTCTATTTTTCGTCTAGTTTCTAGTTTATGGCTTTTAGGTCTTTTGGACTTTTTACTATTTTTGGAAAATTTTAGGGTTTCGCTATTTAAGCGACCTATTGGATGTAATTCGCAGTTTTTTTGCTTGAATAAAAGAATTTTCGAACTTTGGCTTAAGTTCTGACTTAGATCGAGTTTTTCGTGGATTCGTTCAACTGGTTAAGAAGATCTCTGCTGCGTCAGTTGGTATCAGAGCCTGCTTCAGCGTGATTGGAGAAATCATGCCGCCAAAGAGGAACCAGCAGCGTATCGAGGAGGTGTATGAGCGTGACAATCTGAATCGACAAATTGGCCAAATAATTGACCAACGCATGGGCGCGGTGGTAGAACAATTAACTGCCAGAATCGATCAGTTGTTGGGTCAGAATATAGATCGTGTCCGTAACCATCGAAGGGAACCTGTTGGTGGTGAACTAGTAGGAGATTCTTCTACCGAATGGGAGGATGAGTATGTTGAGGCGCTACAGGCCGCGTGCAGTTGAGGATGATCACAGGCGGTGGTAGTCTGGGATGAAGAAGGAGGTCCCAGAATTCCATGGCACCCTTCAACCGGAAGAATTCTTGGACTGGCTGGCGTCACTTGAAGAAGTCTAGAATTCAAAGGTGTGCCCGAAGACAAGCGTGTGCAACTGGTTGCGACCAGATTCCGCAACAGGGCCATGGCTTGGTGGCAACAGCAGAAGTTGATGCGGAATAGGAATGGAAATGCGAAGATCACCTCGTGGGAGAAGATGAAAAAGCACTTACGGGCTGAGTTCTTGCCTTACAACTTCCAACGCCTTATGTATCAGAGGTTGCAGAATCTGAGACAAGGGGCAAAGTCATTAGATGATTACACTACTGAGTTTTATCAGTTAGTCGCTAGAAATGAACTGCAGGAGACTAACGACCAATTGGTGGCGCGGTATATTGGTGGATTGAGGGTGCAGATCAAGATGTCGTCAACATGTTTGATCCGGCTTCCTTATCTGCAGCGCACCAGCGAGCATTGTTGGTGGAGAAACAACAGCGTCGGGGTATGAGTATTGCTTCCGCTAATGTTAGTGTTGGGACAACCAATACTGGAGGTAATACCGCTGCAATTAACCCTGCTAGTAGCACGAACAGACCTAACACTAGTGGGATTAAATGTTTCGGTTGTGGCAAAGTTGGTCACAGGAAGTCAGAATGTAAAGGGAAGAAGACTCTCTTTATTGAGAACGAAGAGGAAGACGCAGGGGAAGAGGCCAATATCACTGCAGAACCAACCTTTGATACTTCTGACAACACAGAATAGGAGATCGTGACTGGAGACGTGGGTATTGCCTTGGTTGTGAGGCGTTCTTGTATGACTCCTAGAACTATTGCTGATGATGAGTGGCTGCGGAATAACATCTTTCAGTCCAAGTGCACCATCTTAGGCAAGGTGTGCAGGTTCATGATTGATGCAGGCAGTTGCGAGAATATCGTCTCAGTTGAAGCGGTTCAGAAGTTGGGCCTTGCAACTGAACAACACCCCAGGTCCTACAAACTAGCTTGGCTGAAGAAGGGTGGTGAGGTGAAGGTGTCGAAGCGCGCCTTGGTGACTTTTTCTATTGGTGCTAACTACAAGGATTCAGTCTGGTGTGATGTTGTGGCTATAGATGCTTGCCACTTGTTACTGGGACGTCTTTGGCAGTTTGATAGGGGAGTTGTGCATGATGGCAGAACCAATAAATACACCCTTATGTTCAAGGGAGTGAAGATTGTGCTAATACCCGCCAAGGATCCGGAGGAAGTTAAGCCCACTAAAGAATCTAGCGACTTCTTTGTATTTTGGCAAGATTTGAAGATGAATTACAGGATTCTGATGTAGTTTACATCTTGATGGGAAAGGAGGTAGATAGAGATGTTGATGTTCCTGACGCTTCAATTCCTATTGTGAAGGAGTTTTGTGATGTTTTCCCTGATGAGATGCCAGATGGACTGCCACCATTGCGTGATATTCAGCATCAGATTGACCTTGAACCTGGTGCATCACTACCTAATAGACTACACTACCGAATGAGTCCCAGTGAGCATGAGGAGTTGTGCAGACAGGTTGAAGAGTTATTGGCGATGAGTTGTTTGTGTAAAGGGAGCCCTGATGGGTTCCTGATCTGTAATGGGTACAAGGATGCAGAGTATGTGTCGCTTGCATTGGTGGCGAGGAGGCTTGAATTGAACACTGTGATTGTGCTCGAGCAAGAGGAGGAGATCGAATTGGTTGTCGAAATCGGTCGAAAGATCGGGGTTCGACCGGTGATCGGGATGAGGGCGAAGCTGTGGACCAAGCACGCCGGTCATTTTGGGTCTACTTCCGGCGAGAAGGGCAAGTTTGGGCTCACGACGGCGCAGGTATTGCGCGTCGCGAAGAGGCTTGAGACGGAAGGAATGCTTGGTTGCCTTCGAACTTCGCATTTCCACATTGGCTCCCAAATTCCCTCCACCGCATTGTGGCGACGACGTGGTCGGCGAGGCCGCCCAAATTTATCTATGCGAATTGGTCCGTCTCGGCGCCGGAATGAGGGTGATTGACGTCGGGGGCGGTCTCGGCGTCGATTATGATGGTTCCCGATCGCCCAATTCGGATAATTCGGTTGGTTACGGCGTTCAGGAGTACGCCGCGGCGGTAGTCCAAGCGATCTGCCTCGCCTGCGATCGGAAATTCGTCAAGCACCCTATCATCTGCAGCGAGAGCGGCCGCGCATTGATCTCCCACCACTCGGTCCTCATCTTCGAAGCGGTATCCGCGACGAAGGGAGCGTCCCCGGCGGTCCCTCCACTCGAATTCTTCATGGAGAGTCTCGCGGACGACGCCCGATCCGATTACTTCAACATTAGGGCAGCCGCCATTAGAGAAGACTTTGTGTGGGCAGTTCTCACTAAAGACCGGTTCTCTGTGGGTGATTACAACAAATTGTCAGTTCGGAAGATTGGTCCTGTGGAGGTTCTTGAGAATTTTAATCCTAATGCTTACAGATTGAAGTTGCCAAGTCACATTCGCACGGCTGATGTATTTAATGTCAAACATCTTGTTCCCTATTATGGGGATACGTCTGATGATGACAATCCTAGGGAGAATGATGAAGTCCGAGAATTAGCTTGCAAATTCTTGACAGGATAATGATGAAGTCCAAGAATTAGTTTGCAAATTCTTGGAAAAAATATGAAAAGATATGACAGGATGGCATTTTGGTAATTTCGGTGAAGTTCGGGCGTTTGAGTTTCGGCGTCCCGGGGGCATGGGTTGATTGGAAACGGCGTGGAGATCACGGGTCACTGCTACTCTGTGACTACGACGTTTTTCGGCGAAATTCCATCGTTTCGCCCTCCAAAACGGCAATTTTGCTATTTTAGGAAAGTTTTGTTTAGCTTATAACTTTCATTAGGAATTTTCGTTTTTATTTCCGTTTGCGGCATTTGTTTTTATTTTTCGTCTAGTTTCCAGTTTATGGCTTTTAGGGCTTTTGGACTTTTTACTATTTTTGGCAAATTTTAGGGTTTCGCTATTTAAGCGACCTATTGGATGTAATTCGCAGTTTTTTTGCTTGAATAAAAGAATTTTCGAACTTTGGCTTAAGTTCTGACCTAGATCGAGTTGTTCGTGGATTCGTTCAACTGGTTTAGAAGATCTCCGCTGCGTCAGTTTCCCTTTGTAAGTGCATAGTTCCTTAAGAATCTTTGCGTACCTAGAGACTTGCTTGAGAGCGTCGATGAGTGGAATATTGATTTCCACTCGCCGAAAAGTCTCGAGAATTTCTTTCTCTTCCTCCTTTTTCTTATCTATGATGAGTCGTTGTGGAAATGGAGGTTTGACCTTGAATGTAGGCGGTGCTTCCTTCTGAATAGTTACCATCTGTTTAGGGACAGACGGAGTCACTACTAACTTGTGCTCTTCCTCATTTGCATGGTCTTTGGCATTAGATGACCCATTGTTCCTCTTAGGTCCCTCTAGCTCTTTACCACTTCGGAGTGTAACTGCGTTAGCACTCGCGTTAGGATTCGGGTAAAGTTGCGAAGGCAACTTTCCGTTATCCTCGAGATGTCCATTCTGCTGTGTCACTTGGTCCATTTGAACCTGAAGAGTTCAGACCGCTGATTTGGTTTCGTTGATGGATTTCTCAATGGTAGCCTTGAATTAGGCCATTTCACTCATAAATTGGCTTCGTTGACCCATTAAGGCTTTCAACATATCCTTAAGTGAAAAGGAGTTATGGGAGGGTGTAGGCAACGGTTGAACTTTAGGGACGAAAGTCTGATAGTTCTGATTTTGAGGCCCGTAACCGAAGTTCGGGTTGTTCCTCGTCGTTGCATGATTATATGTATTCCCAAATAGGACTCTAGATGGTCCCTCGAACTAATTACCCATGGCATTGGCCTGTTGATTGTCCTCAAAGAGAGTAGGACATTCATCAGTTGCATGATTTGTGACAGTACAAAAGCCACAAGCTTTAAATTGCACTTTGCCAAAGGAGAGGAAATGCTCCATTATGGAGGTTAGTTGGTCAATTTTCTGGTCAGTGGAACTCGAGGCACTCTCTACAGTCTAACTTCGGTAAGCAATAGAATCAAGATCACCATAAAAGCGTGAATGCTTTGCAATGTCCTCATACAGTTGCTTCATTTAGGTTGGAGTTTTATCTCGAATGTGACCCCTACACGCATTATCAGTCATGCGTTGTTCTATGGGCATCATGCCAACATTGAAGAATCGAGCTATGGCCTTCTCAGACTGGCCATGCTGCGGGCAACTAGCAATCAATCGCTTATAGCGATCCCAATATGCACCAAATGATTCGCCCGACCTCATTTTGATGCTGCATATATCCTTGATGAGCTAAGCAACTCTATCCTCAGGGAAGTATTCATTCAAAAATGCGGTTGTCATCTCATTCCATGAGTTAATGCAACCAAGCGGAAGGTAGAAAAGCCATTCCTTGGCTTTGTCTTTAAGGCAAAACAGAAAAGATCTGAGCATAACCGTGTCCTCGTCCGCATTTGAGGGTTTCATTGACTTGCAGTTAGTCTGAAACTCTTTCACGAAAGTAACGGGGTCTTCATTCTCGCCACCATGAAAGGATGGTAGGAGGTGAATGAACCCAGACCTCAACTCAAAGTCTCCGGCATTATCCGGATAGTTGATACAGAGGGGTTGTTGCGCCAAAAGAGCTTGAAGCTCTTGATTGGCGTGACCCATAGTGATTTGGCGGTTTGCAGCCATGTTCAGAGGATTTTGGACTTCTTGTTGCCTAAGTTGGGTCTCTCTAATCCACCTATAAAATGTTCTCTCCGGTTCAGGATCGAAAGGTAACAATGAACTAACTGATTTTGACCGAGTGAAGTGTGGTAGCATAAAACAAAAAAGCGAAAATGAAACCTAAACTCATAGTAAGGACTAAGTCCCCGGGAACAGCGCCAAAATTCAATCACGTGTCATGCGTGCCAAATATAACCCGCAATCGAGTTACCAACCACAAGGGTGTAGTAGTGGTAAATACGGGGTCGAATCCACATGACTTGAGTTTTACTCCAAGTTAACTAAAAATGGGGGTTTTCAGAAAGTTCGAAATAATTAATTAAACTAGCACAAATAAAAAGTTCGCAAAAATAATATCAATGAGAAGAAATCACCTAAGTTTACGGTTCCACAAGCACAAATCATGATTCAATGGCATTTAATGGTCCTCAATCATTCCAAAAAGTTGTTAATTCAATTTCTCCTAGATTAGCTATGGAAAATCAATGTCCGCCATAAATTCCTAATTCCCCTAATCTCGATAGCTAGGACATCTGCCACTAACTACTTCCCTAATTAATGCATAACCCTAGACATCCGCCAATCAGGTTTAACACACTAATCGTAGTAATTTTGGTATGTGGGAACACTAATTCTAAATAACCGGATCGCATCCTCTTCCGATTTAACCTAGATTCAATTGTTGTACACTGAAAAACTGAATTTTACGGCAAGCGGGTGAGTGTTCGTCACTTTATTGGTCCAAAAGCACAATTACACTTATACTAATGGTCCAAATAACTATAGGTTGTCCCCCTAAAAGCATGCACTGGCCACATACATACCCTAGATCTAAACCATATACTTTAAAATCAACAACAATGAAATAGGAGAAATTAAATCAAATTAAATAAAATCATAGATCTCACATAGTATTTGCCATGAATCATGAATCCCACTTGTTTCCCCTTCGACCTAGGCGAAGATTGGTCTAGTCGGACATCATTTTTACAATCTCCAAGTATGAAACGTTGTGTGTGGTGGCTCCAATGTAGTATCCTCGTATGAATACCCTAGTTACTAATATGAAAAACCACTAAAAATTGCTCTCTAAAGGTGAGAGAAACTAATTTTAGGGGTTGGTCTGCTAACACGGGCGCCGAGGAGCATCTAAGGACTGTTTTGGGGTAAAAATGGGTTTCCTATACATTGATGCGCGCGATTGGTTTGTTTTCCTACCGTGCGCTGACGTGGCACGTCGTGGTTGGTTGGTGGCAGCTGGAGTGACGTGCTCGGCATGGAAGACGTGATGCATGGCAGTAGGCGATTGGCCAAGTTTGCTATTTAAGTTGACGTGGCAGCGAGCTGGACGAATCGGGAGGCGACATGTGGCACAGCCGGAGAATGGTTTGTCGCTCGGAAACTAAAGCGTGAGAAAACTGCTAGTGAGCTGGATGCTGACGACCTGTGGATGAATCGGTTGCTTCCGCGTGGCTGTGCTTTGACGAGCTGGGCGAATCAACAACTGCCACGTGGCAGCGAGCTGGAAACCGCACACATTGTGCGAATGTGTGGGAGATAGTGTAATGCGGATCTCGAGGTAATCCAATAGCAGCTCAACTCAAGTGACCGAACTGTGTCACTCCTTGCGTCATTTGGTATGTTGTATGTTATTCTACCCACCGCGCAACGCGTAACTCAAGGCAAACTGTCTGGTGTCCGATCGCTTCATGTCAATACTCCAGTATGAGTGTTTTTTTACCACGAATTCAACCGCACACTCCGTTTCACCTAAAAACGACCAATCAATATAATTAAATATATATTTTGGAAACTTTCCACATTAAATATGCTAAAATAGACTAATAAAAGCATGTAAAAACCAACTTATCAAGGAATTTCAAATACATAAGTGATGCCTCGACAGGTTCAACAATGCTTTGATGATAACCTCATCTTTAACCCTAGCAAGAAAAAAAAAGAAAAAAAGCAAGTTCTTTGGTGAGACGCGCTTCAGGCCATCATTTAAGGAATCTGGACTAAAAGAAATGGACGTATTTTTGGAGACCAACAACACTCGAGCCAGGAGGTGTGGGATATGTCGAAAAGACGAGTGGGTGACTAGGTAAGGGAATCGAAATACTTCAGGAAATGGAGGTGGATGGCAATGGATTGCCACAGGTCCAATTGATTAGTGTTAGATTTAGTTATATTTTCAAAATTTAAATAAACATGTGCTTATATTTGGTTGTACGTGTAACATTTAGGTAGGATTTGTAGATAGGTTGTTGAGAGACTTTCTCTAACTTCATTTGTATATATATTATGTACGCACACTATGTTTTTAATTGAATGAGAAAGTCAATTTGATCTCTTGAGTATTCCTTTTAATATGGTATCAGAGAACACCTTTTGTTGTACAATAACTTAAGGTATTTCTTTTCTCAGCTGTTTTATCATGGCTGCGAAAACGACTACTCTTAAGGCTCCTATAGATGACACAACCAGTCCGTACTATCTTCATCATTCTGATAGTCCTAGACTTATGTTAGTATCTCAGCCGTTGACCGGCGACAACTACACGTCGTGGAGCCGAGCTATGTTGATCGCCTTATCTGTCAAGAGCAAAGTTGGATTCATTGATGGGTCCATTGTGAGACCAACTGGAAATGACAATCAATTGTTGAATGCGTGGAGCAGAAATAATAATGTGGTCATTTGTCGGATTTTAAACTATGTCTCCAATGATATCTCTGGCAGTATCATGTTTGTCGATTCAGCCTTAGAGATTTGGAGTGATCTACGTGAGAGGTTCCAACAAAGTAATGCGCCAAGAATTTTCCAATTGAAGCGTGACTTGATGGGGCTTCGGCAAAATCAAAACACAGTGAGTGTTCATTTAACCAAATTGAAATATGTATGGGAGGAATTCAACAAGTTTCGACCCATGTGTAGTTGTGGCAAATGCACTTGTGGTGGTGTTAAGGAATTAGGGTCATTTATTCAAAATGAATACGTGATGAATTTCCCCATGGGTTTCAATGAGTCATTTGCTCAGGTACGGGCTCAAATCTTGTTATTGGATCCTATACCCACCATAAATAATTTTTTCTCTAAGGTGATACAAGATGAACAGCAACGAAGTATTTCTAAAGGTGGATCAGTGTGACTCCAACAATACTGTTGCCTTTGTCGTGCGATCAGATCCTTCTAACCGAGACAATGCAACTGGTAGATTTGCGCAACGGAAAGACAGACCCAGTTGTGCTCATTGCTCAATAACTGGGCATACCATTGATAAATGTTATAAGCTTCATGGATACCCCCTGGGTACAAGGGCAAACAAAATTTTAACAACAACACATCAGCAAATCAAGCCTTTGTGCAAGAAATGGGGGATGATAAAAATTGCTCCTCAACACCAGGGTCATTAGATTTCTTCAATAATCTAAGTGTCAAACAATACCAGCAGCTGATGTCCATGTTATCTACTCATTTTTCATCATCAACAACAGTGGCAGAGCTAGAGGTTGCAAATGTTTGCCTAGCAGGTACTTGTTCATCTAATTATACTTTATCACATAATATGTAGATTATGGATTCAGGGGCTTCCAGACATATTTGCAATAATGCATATCTATTTTTATCCTTACACAAAGCAGATGGAGTTACTCTCTCCTTACCAAATGGAGAAAATTTTTCTATTGGGTTGAAAGGAGACATCCAACTAACACATTATATACTCTTACGGGATGTTCTTTTTGTGCCTAAATTTTATTTCAATCTGCTTTCGGTACCTGCTCTCATGGCTGATACACATGTTAATGTGAATTTTCTTGCTGATGGTTTTAGCATTCAGGAAAGGGACAATCAGAGGATGATAGGCAAGGGTAAGAAGTTACGTGGTTTATATGTTTTTGTTGCGGATTATGTTGATTATCAATGCAATGTCAAGGCACAAATACCAGTAGCAGAACAAGTCAATAATGTTGGGCAAATTTGGCACAATCGACTCGGTAAGCCTTCAGCTGATTGTATGGTGCATCTTAGTGATTATTTACATATTTCTCGTAGTCAATGCAATAAGGACAACATTTGCTATATTTGTCCCTTAGCTAAGCAGAAGAAACTCCCTTTTGTTTCAAATAACAACTTGGCTACTTCTCCATTTGATTTTGTCATTTATGATATTTGGGGGCCCTTTAATGGCAATGCTCATTCTGGTTTTCGATATTTTCTCACTATTGTTGATGATTACAGTCGCTTTACATGGGTGTTCCTACTTCGACAGAAGTCGGATGCATAAAATATTATTCCAAATTTTTTTGAGATGGTATAGACACAATTTAATGTCAAGATTAAATTTTTCAGATCAAACAATGCTCCAGAACTAAAATTCTTGGATTTATTTAACTCCAAATGAGTGTTGCACCAACTTAGTTGTGTCGAGACTCCTCAACAAAATGTTGTCGCGGAAAGGAAGCATCAACACTTATTAAATGTGGCCAGGTTGTTCTTTTAGTCACGTGTGCCGATTTCATTCTGGATTGAATGCATATTAACAGCTACATATTTGATCAATCGAACAACTTCATCACTCTTGAAAAATAAATTTCCATACGAATTTTTGTATGGTAAGGTAGCTGACTATTCTACTCTTAAGGTTTTTGGGTGTTTGGCATTTGCATCAACATTAGAGCGTGACCGCAGTAAGTTTGCACCACGGGCCCGAATTCGCGTGTTCGTCGGCTATCATGTCGGGACAAAAGATTATCGCCTCTATTACGTGCAGTCGAATGAGTATTTTGTCTCACGCAATATGATTTTTCATGAAATAGTTTTTCCTTTCCACACAATTAGTTATACTAATGATGCTGCAATGGACCCCTTAGTGCTCCCTAACTCTTTCATTGATGTTTATATTGATGATCAAGCCCATCAAAATGAGTCCCATGAAGCTATCAATCATCCTGCAAATGTTTCCTCATAATCCACTATTGCTGGTCATCATGATGTGGCGTTACGTCGTTCTAAACGAGGCAAACGTTCCCCTGCTTATCTTCAACATTATGATTGTCACTTTGTTCAAAGCACTACTAATGTTTTATATCCATTATCTAAGTACATCTCATATGATACCCTATCTGATTCTCACCGCAATTTCGTCATAACTGTCTCATCTCACTACGAGCCCCAATTTTATCATCAGGCGGTTAGTTATCCAGCGTGGCATGATGCAATGCAGGCTGAGTTAGACGCACTCAAAACATCTCAAATTTGGTCCATCGTTCCTTTGACAGATTATGTGAAACCTATTGGTTGTCGATGGGTTTATAAAATTAAATATCATGCTAATGGAAATGTCGAAAGATATAAAGCTCGATTAGTTGCCAAAGGGTACACACAACGTGAAGGTATTGACTTCCTTGAGACTTTCTCCCCTGTTGCAAAGTTTGGGACTATTAAATTATTATTCGCCATAGCTGCTATTAAAGGTTGAGAGCTTGTCCAACTTGACATTAATAAAGCTTTTTTTTAATGGCAATCTCTTTGAGGATGTTTATATGGAATTACCCCTTGGCTATGATGTTAAAGGAAAGTCCACAATTACTAATCGACATATGGTATGCAAGCTTCACAAATCTCTTTATGGTCTTCGGCAGGCCTCCCGACAATGGAATTCTAAGCTTACCCAAAGCTTACTCAACTTCGGCATGACTCAGTCAAAATCTGATTATTCTTTATTTACAATGGGTTCTGGTGATACTTTTCTTTGTCTTTTAGTGTACGTGGATGATATTTTAATATTAGGCCCATCTTCTACATTAATTCAACAATTGCAAGATCATTTTTGTCATTGGTTCAAACTTAAGGATCTCGGGTGACCAAAGTATTTTTTGGGTCTCGAAATTGCTCGCTCGAAGGCCGACATTGTCTTATCACAACGTCATCACACTTTGCATGTTCTTGATGATGCCTGTAACTTAGGTGCTCGTCCAGCTCTTACTCCTATGGAACCAATACATAATCTTTCTAATATGGATGGCAACTTATTAGAAGATGCATCAAGTTATCGACGATTGATCGGGCGCTTATTGTACCTAACTTTGACTCGACCTAACATCACTTATGCAGTGCATGTCTTGAGTCAATTCATGTCTCAGCCGCGTATTCCACATCTTCAAGCAGCACAACAAGTGTTGCGTTATCTCAAAAGCAAACCAGGACAAGGTTTATTCTTTTCAGCTTCTTCATAGTTACAACTCAAAGCCTTCTCGAATGTTGATTGGGAGCGTGTCAAGATACTAGGCGTTTTGTCACTGGACTTTGTATATTTCTTGGGGACTCTTTAATCTCTTGGGAGTCAAAGAAGCAGTCTACTATTTTTAGATCATCTGTTGAATCTGAATACCGAGCTCTCGCAGTTACCGCTAGTGAAGTACTTTGGTTTCAACATTTGCTCACAGATTTTGGGTTCCCAATTTCATCTCCAACAATTATTTTTTGTGATAATGAGGCTACTACACATATTTCAACTAATCCTACATTCCACGAGAGAACAAAACATATTGAGATCGATTGCCACTTTGTTCGTGATCATTTGGCGGCTGGTCGTATCAAATTGCTACCCATTAGGTCGCATCATCAGCTTGCCGATGTTTTCACCAAGTCTTTACCCTCGAGGTCGCTTAATGAATTACTGTCCAAGATATTTGTGATGGATATTCACAGTCCATCTTGAGGGGGAGTGTTAGATTTAGTTATATTTTCAAAATTTAAATAACCATGTGCTTATATTTGGTTGTACGTGTAACATTTAGGTAGGATTTGTAGATAGGTTGTTGAGAGATTTTCTCTAACTTCATTTGTATATATACTATGTACGCACATTATGTTTTAATTGAATGAGAAAGTCAATTCCATCTCTTGAGTATTCCTTTTAATAATTAGACAGGGGATTGGGTAAATTGTAGTTAAGGGGAGATCAATGATGTAATTTTTTTCCACTTTTGTATTGCCTAATCGCATAATCACGGGTTCAACTTAGTTGATTCGGTGAGAGTGTAACATCACATTGTGGCGATTTTACATTATTGGCTCGACTCAATGTAGGTGAACAGAGGTTTTTTCAGGGACGACGTGTTTTTCTCCTACTACACTAGCAGGAGTTTTTTCCGACTTAATTTGTTATAGGGAAACACATCGTTTCTCGTCATGTACATATTTTTTGGTTTCTATAGTAAAATAAAGTTTCGTTCCTATCAAAAAAATAATATTTTCTATCAAAAACAATCAAATGGGCTTGATTATTTGGGTAAGTTGGAGGTGGAAAAGTTTTCAATTTATTTAGTTTACAATTTTGATTGACTTTTAGGGATTTGGAGTTGCATGACAACTTCCCGCTTAAAGGAAAGTGTACTTTTTTCTTAGCTTCGTTCAGGAAATTATTTTTTTGGAAAAATACCTATGAACAGAATTAACTCAAAAATCCTTTTCTTATCAAGAAAAAATAAAAATCCTTTAAAAATATTATAGGCATTAAAATTTATTTTTTTTCATATATTTAACATTTTAAAAAATAGTTTTCCACATAAAAAAAAGAAAAAAAATACTTTTTGAAAAGTAAAATGTTCAACCAAACAAGACATTATTAACAGTAGGAAATCGTCAAATGAGGCAAAACAAGCCCGAGAATACTCTTGACATAACATATATATATATGAGAGACTGAAACTAAGGTCCTTGAGTTTTAATGTAAGGAGCATTGAGACGTACTAGCTTGACTAACTAACTAACTAACAACAACAACAATAATTAATACATAATATAGCTTCATTCTCAACTTAAATGTAGTTTTTTTTTTAGAAATCAATGATTTGACTCTAACATAAACCGAACCTCCAATCTCAATATATTTGAAGTGTGCTATTTTCAGCCAGAATTAGGTTGTTTATAAGCCTCCGTTTTAATATTTATCTTTTTTTTTTTTTTAGTAAGTTTTGTAATTGTCATATGACTATTGGGTAGGGGTTTCCATTTCTTATGTCGTTTGTGGCGTTTTCCTTTATTTTTCGTTCTCATTCCATGACATATATACAAGCTTCCCGGCATCTTCATCCCAGTGATCCCACCAACGTGCATAAATTCTCAACGTCTTATCAGGTTGCCTGAGTGATCCTGAGTGACGAGCTCCTACCGATGCTATATAGATTCCTCGAAAGTTCCATGGTCATTGTGGTAAATCATCACTCAACGGAGCCTATCACCTTTGACCCAATGCAAAGTTGACTAATTGGCGACTTCAGGCTCGTGCCCGTACGTGCATGTATGGTTTCTCAATTACTAAGATCAACCAAAATCCCCGTGTATTCGAGGCTCATCGAAAATTACATTTCCTTTGAAAGAGTGATAAATTTCAAAGAAGAGTCTAAGAATTGTATTAATGTGTGTAAATTGAGTATAATAGAGTGCTCTTATTTATAGAGCTGAACAAATCATAAAATAAGGAAAGTTACCAAAACTACCTAGATATCAAAATATAGAAACTTCCTAAATATCTAAACTACGAAATATAGCAACTACTATAATTTCCTTAACACCCTCCCTCAAACTCAAGTTGGTTCAACTTGAGGTTGTCAATCGAATCAGTAAACCTGACAAATCTAAGGTTCGTTGCGGAGCAGATCAACGATCATCCAAGACGACAAATCTAAGGTTCGTTGCGGAATAGATCAACGACCACCTAAGACGACAAGAAACAGATTCTGATGTGGCAGAGCCAGCTGAACAACGGAATTGTAGAACAGCGGATATCAGAGTCGACGGAGTCGACGACGGACAGATAGCAAAGTCGACGTAGTCGACGACATGCAAACAGCCGGAGTCGACATAGTCGACGATAGGCAAACAACGGAGTTGACGTAGTCGATGACAGACAGACAACGGAATCGGTGGCAGGCAGATAACGGAATCGACGTAGTCGACAGCACGCAAACATAGCAAGCAGAGCAGTGAACATCACAAAGAAATCACAAAGGAGAAGAGATCAAGGACAAGAAAAAAACCGAAACGAGCATCAATGGAAGCAACAACAAGTGAACGTGAACGGAAGCATGAAAGCAAACACCACGAATCGGTCGTCGACTCGAAGGTCGATCGACTTAGTACTAGAAACCAAGCTCTGATACCATGATAGATTTCAAAGAAGAGTCTAAGAATTGTATTAATGTGTGCACATTGAGTACAATAGAGTGCTCTTATTTATAGAGCTGAACAAATTATAAAATAAGGAAAGTTACCAAAACTACCTAGATATCAAAATATAGAAACTTCCTAAATATTTAAACTACGAAATATATCAACTATTATAATTTTCTTAACAAAGAGCATATTTTGTTAGGAAAATGTTTGATACTTTGGTTTTTGCATGGAGATATGTGCGTAGTCTCACCAGCACAGGGAAATGATGAGCAGAGAAAGATGATGGGTACCGTCCCTCTCAGGATGCACAGAAGGGAATTTCGATCGATGGAAATGAGAAAAGAAGAGTGACGGAAGATGGATAAGTGAGCATTTTGAGAGGGTGGGGCTATGACAGCGCATCCACACGTTTTTGGCTGTAAATATTTACACTGTTGAAGGAGAGGACTAGATACTCCCACTTCATTTTCGTAAAGTTTTCTAGACCATTTTGAATGCATATAATATATCTTTCTGATAAAAAAAAGTATAAAAAATTAAAATTTCTTTCATTCTACAATCAAAGATATCTTTAACACATTAAATTTTATATCCATTAGAGTAAATTAAATTTTGTTAATCTATTAAATAAGTAGTAAGTTTAATATCCTCTTTTATCAAAGAAATTTTAAATCTATTCAAAACTCGAATCGGGTCCGTATCGGATTTAGGTTTACAATAGGTCTTATCCAGACTCGGCCATATTTTAAATTTGGATAAGAGATCTTTGTTGACGCAGCGGAAAAAAAAAACTGCGAATTACATCCAATAGGTCGCTTAAATAGCGAAACCCTAAAATTTGTCAAAAATAGTAAAAAGTCCAAAAAGCCCTAAAAGTCCTAAACTGAAAACTAGACGAAATAAAAGCCCTAAAATTAATCCTGTCATATCTTTCCATCATATTTTTTTAAGAATTTGCAAACTAATTCTTGGACTTCATCATTATCCTGTCAAGATTGGACTTCATCATTATCCTGTCAAAAATTTGCAAGCTAATTCTTGGACTTCATCATTTGTCCAGACGCAGCCCGAATTTATTAAAACATTGTCCGAACCCTTTTTATTTCGAGCCGAACAAAATCGGACCTACGGGTCCGGACACTAAATTGCTACCCCTATGTGCGTTTCATTAACAAAAGGTTCTGGAAGGACTACAGCAAAAGTACTAGTATAGGAGTTTAATTATGTTAATTAACCTATCATACGCCCGGTAAATAAATTTAAGGTAAATTATTAAATTGTAAGCCAACAAAATAAAATGTTTTATCGATATGAAGAACCTTTGATGTATATAAAAAGCAATTTACTTACTATAATTGAAGTTATTTTTCTTAAAAAAAATGGTGCATTGATGGTCAACTAAGGATATTGATATTGTATAGGTCACACTTTTGCCTCTGAGAATCATGTAAACACAAATTGAGGCAAATTGAAGATATTCATATATTTGTGTTGATTAGTATTAATTTCTCGATTTGGTAGAACTAAACGTGATAAGTCGAGATTTAAAAGAATTGAACACTAACCTATAAATAGGCAGCAATTCTTAATTAAAGAAAGGTATGTTCTCAAATCTCGAACGAAAATATCTCGTCTCTCCACTTAATTAAACAATCTTCACCTTAGCTACCTTCAAAGAAAATATATATCTCATCTCTCCACTAAAACAATCTCCACCTTAGCTACCTTCAACTCATAAAGTTTTGCTTAAACAATCTCCACCTTGGACCAAAATCTCACCAAGGTATCTTGGTTCTACCTTAGATTGAATCCCCTTCAAGATAAATTATAACATGATCTGTCATCGCTATCATCTTACCACCAAGAGACATGTCTTGTTCCAGCTCTGATACCACTTGTTGGGCGTGCCTGCGCCTGTATTTAGGGTGATCTCACTAGCATTGATATTGTCCCCACCCTAGCCATCTTAAGTGTGGAGTTTTAATTCAAAAGACCTCAATATTATTTGATGAGAAAACCACAATTTAAGTACTTCTTTAAAAAGTCACACTTAATCGATGTGGGACTATATTTCGGTCCGCACACATCTAACAGTTTATTATTCCGAAACATTATGCGATCGATTGATCCATCACACATTCTTCCTCCCCTCTCCGGTTGGAATACGCTAGTTAGCATAGCTGAGTTATACAAGAGAGGTTGCACTAATTATTTTCTGAGTTGGCCTAGCTCATGAGTTAATTTAGAGATTGAGTGGTATGAATTTTTTTTTTTTTTTTTTTGAGATTTTAAAAAGAGGTAGAATGTTAAGGATTTTGGCAAAGGAATAAATAAAAAATACATGGTTCCAATCACATCTTTTTGCACTTTATTCATCCACTAAGGTGTAGATCTAGTCAGATTTTTGGAGATTGGTTCCATCCTTGTTTTGTTACATTTTCTTCAATAGTTGTGCGTGGGTTTTTGCAACGGCTGGGTTGATCTTTTCTTTAGTTTTTTATTTATTTTATTTTATGGTTAGTTCGTCTTCCCTAGTTTGAAGTTTTTGATTTGTCTTCCCTCGTTGGAAGTCTTAGGTTTTACTTTACTTGTTGGAATTTTAATTTGTTACTCGTTATATATGTGATTTTAGTGGTGTTTATGTATTGTCATATGTTTCAAATATTGTAGAGAGAAGTCATTGATGTCACACTATTTCAATTTCACAATCAAATTAATGCCAGTTCTTTTGATCAAATAAGATTAGTGAATCAATGTACTTTATTGTGGTAATTGATTATATGTCTGGTCATGTATCAAGCCATGAATGATGAATGAGATTTTTATTTTTCTTCAAAAAAAAAAAAAAAATTGTTGTTGTACAGCCAAGATGATATGAGGATCCAGCGTATCTTTTGGGATTACGATTGAAATAGATGCATAAATGCAAGTTTCATTATAAGTATATTTTTTTATAAAAAATAAACCAACTTTCCTTGTCTCTCGTGGGACTCAAACCCTCACTCTCTTAATACAACATACCAAATCATTGAGTCACCCACTTGATTGGTGCTTCGTTAAAAATATTCTAGAGACACTCCCACAACTATATAATATTCTTCTTACTTAGGGATGCAGGTGGGGCGGGGAATGCAATCCACATCCCCATCCCCACTTATGGCGGGCGGGGATTCTCTACTTGAAATTCCACTCTGAGAAAATTTTGACCCTCATTCACCACTCAACGGGGATCCCCACCCCCACTGAGATTCCCCACCCCCATCCCTTTTTCACATAATATCTAAAAAAAAAGATCAAATACAAAAAAGATCCAAAACTAAAATCATTAAAAGCTTTTTCTTCACAATTGTAGGTCAGTTTTCAAATTTTATATGAAGCATTCACCATACAAAAAAGGGAAATATAAAATTTAATGATTTTGATGCAATTCCCACAGGGAATATTTAGGATCCCCATGAGGAATCTCGACTGGGTGGAGTGGGGAATCCCCATGATGGGGAGGGGTAACACCCCGCCTCCAATGGTGGGAATGAAATTGACCCCGTCCCCGGCCCCGTGGAGGCTATTTGGCAGAGAATTCTGCCTCATCGAAGTGGATCCCCGTGAAAAATGGGGATTCTCCGCCCCACCTGCATTCCTATTCTTACTCATGTAAAATTATAAAAAAAAAAAAAAAAAACTTATTTCCTTTCTTCAAAATCTAATAATTTGTTTTACATATCTACAAACATGCAATTAAAGTGGAAAAATTTATAAGTTCTATACGTGTTACATCCAAAAACGGCCCACAATCATTGATTTATTTGGGGCCATTTAGTAGCTGGACCAATTCAATGTATTTCAGAAACCGTACTCATCACTTAGCTGCTTTGGCTCTTAAATAGACATATTTTGAGACTATACTTTGCATGAACAATAAGTATACTATATGACAAAAAAATAAAATAAAATGTAGACTCGCATAAAATATTTATTTAATATATGGTGCAGCTATGTATAGCTAGCATATTTGATTAATTCTTACATTGATTGCCATTGTATGAACAATATATATAGCTTCTCATCTCTCAACATTCAACAACATATAACGAAATCATGAAAAAAAGAAAGAATATATAATGAATGAATGTAAATGTAATGCAATATTTAGGGGCGTACATGGATAGAATTTGACCCATTTAAGGTAAAATTGTAACTCGATCCAATTGTTGCAGACTGAAAAAACCTCAATTCGATCCAACTCAGTTAATATGTCAAATCAGTTCGATCTGATTAATAAAATGCAGATTGGACCGAATCAAGTTCGCGCGCGGATTATCATCGTATTGTTCTCTCATAATTAAGAATATACACTTTGGTTTCAATATATATATATATATATATATATATATAGACACACGCTTTGGTTAAGAACAATTTCATAAATCTCAAATAAACATGACGTTCAAATATGCCATAATAAATCTTGATTAAACAACACAAAACAAAGAGCGTGGATATACCGCAAATCAGACTTGAATGGTCAGCTTGACACAAAAATCTTATGACCAAACCAAATTAAAGTTGGATTTCAAAAACTAATTAGTAGTACAACAAATTAAGTAGAAGATCAAATATTGGTTAGTTGGCGGGTCTTAGTTTTTATTAGGTTTTTTTTTTAACTATTAATATGAATCTCTAGATCGAAGAATTAAAAGTATTTAAAAGACTATATGTATTTAATGTTGCGAACCGAATTCCAGATTGGATCCTCAAATTCTACATGTAAAATTCGTAAGTCTATCTGATCGATGCGGATTGACATTTTTGCAATTCAATCTGACTCAGTACTATACTGTAGAATTTGATCTTATTCATAATAATTGGACCGAATTGAATTGGATCCACGAATTACTAGATCTGATTCGTGTACACTCCCCTGCACGCATTCTCTTATTTCTTCCCAATTTGCAAGCTTGATCGATTTGATGATGTTGACTCTCGAACATACTAATACAACTTGATAGCAACGCCACAAGCCGTGCTATATCATTTCAAATGTTCGTAGGACCTCTTATATTAAAGGTCAATCTCCGTATGTTAGTACTCCAAATGTCCGTGCGTGTGTCACACATATATATAGCTAGCTGGCTAGGTACTTTCATACAAAAGAGTGTCATATTCATGATCGCTATTGTCAATTTTTTTTAGGAACACTATTGTCAATTTGAGTTATGCTAAGTTAGCATCATTTAATTGGGACATCAATAAACATATTGTAAATTGTGTATATACGCGCGTTATTAATTTGCATCTCAAATTATATATGTACTACATGATTCGTGTAATTTGAGGAGCATCTAAGAACATAGGAGAGGCCTATATATGTATGTTTGATATTAATTGTTAATTATTATTATTTTTAGGCCTTTGATATTGTTAATTGATGTTAATGATGTAGTCATTTTTGTTTTCATATGTATTGCAAACATGAATGATTATGATAAATTTATCAAAAAAAAAAAATGATTGTGATAACTTTGGATCGTAATGGTCATGGTGATAAATAATTGGAGCCAATCACACTAGTAGTGCAGTGGAAAAAAGGCATGTTCCAAACTTGAGGTTGCGTGATTGAATCCTAAATAAATGAA
The DNA here is from genome assembly GCA_039657325.1 of Stephania cephalantha. NCBI lineage: Eukaryota > Viridiplantae > Streptophyta > Magnoliopsida > Ranunculales > Menispermaceae > Stephania > Stephania cephalantha. The sequence goes on along the minus strand of CM077578.1, from coordinate 6,102,252 downwards.
TAAATACTTGGAATATCTCTTGATATATATTGATCAAAGTGACATTCTATCCATAACGTTAGATCTATGCTTTCGAATTTTTGACCCTATTAAATATATTATCTTTATGTCTTATTGAAATTGTTCAATACGAGCTTGGCCAGGCCAACAAACTAATTAATTTAAATTATATTGATAGTATACCAACAAATAGGTATAACTTGATTTAATTGGCATATGGTCACTTATACGTGAGGTTATAGGTTCAAGTATCTCGCATATAGGTAGGTGCTTTGAGGGTTATAAGTTAGTTTTTTTAAAAAGGTTACACTATAGTTTCCGGCATTACAGGGTAGATAAGTGACTGAGACTCAATGCTTCTTAATTTATGAGTTATAGACTATGATTTTTTTTATTATTATTTTTGTATAAGAAGTTTTACAGACTATAATTGAAGCAGTGGCATTGAATATGTATTGAGGTGCAAAAAAAAAAAAAAAAAAAAAAAAAAAAAAAAAACTGCATTTACCAACTATGTAGTTGCTAAATGGTTGGTATGTGGTCTTTTGTGGATGCGATTGATGGCTCGAATCTCCCACCGGTAGACAATTTGGGGGCAATAATAAATTGGTTTCTTATATCAAATAAAGAAAAAAGTTCATGTAATTATGTTGGAGATCTAACTAATACACAATATATAATTTTGCAAAAAAAAAAAAAAAAAAAAAAACTAATACAATATATGTCTAACAATTTGTGCAAAAACTTGTGATATTTTGTTTTATTGACAAAAGGTTTTAAGCTTCTAGTGTTGTTGTGTTTAGCTTTCGATGGAATGTTTGTTGTTAGAGATGATAATGGTCGACGAGCTATGGGCATTGTGACTTGTGGATATATATTACATATGGAAAGATATCTAGTAGAGCTAAGAATTATGTGGCTCAAGTTCACAGTAGCAGTACATGTGGCTCATTTAAGAATATGACTTATATATATATATAGTAATTCACATGATTTTCAACTTACTATTGGTAGTTTATGAATAACTAAATTAAAATTAAAATATTAATGTACCATTGATTTATACATTATTATTTTTGTGAGTTCTCATACACTTAATTTAAACGCGATTTAAAAGATTCTAATGTAAATTGATCAATGTGGATGAACACAAAAAGAAAAGTTAGTAGATTATTAAGTTGATTTCAAAAAAAAAGTGTCCCAAACTAATTGAGGATATAATTGATACTAAATCGAAAAGGTTAGTATATAATTGATAAATTTCAAAGATTATGATATAATTGATACAATTGCTAAAAATTAAGATATTTTTTTTATCATTATGCCAAAATATTATAAGGGCCAATTGAATACATATCTACCATGCACGAAAAGATAAATTGATAAATTGATAAACACGATATATATAGTTCGAACGAGAATTTGTGTTGTATAATCTGCGAAGGCACTTGGAAGCTTATGCAAACCTACAATATAAAATTGTGCGCGGTTAGGAGTAAGCTACCGTAGTTAGGGTTGGGCGAACATGAAATCCATTAATCCGTGTATCCAGTTCGATCCAATTCATTTAATTCTGATTGGTTCATAAATTGAGTTTGTCAAATTGGATTGGATTGCAAAAGTTACTATCTACATAGATTGGATCAGATTATGGATTGTATACCTGAATCCGTAGATCCTATCTGCAATCGGATCCAATTAACTTTTATCAACATTAACATTATATATATATATATGTGTGTGTGTGTATAAACTTAAGAATCTTGAGCGATATTAAGATGATGTTAGCATAATAGCATTGCGCTATTAATCCATGTACTATTAATTTGTGTACACTTGAAAATATAAATTTTTATAATTTAAATCATTTTTATTTTATGTTTAAGTACATGCTATAAAATTAATTTATTTGAACTAAAAGGTGTATTCATTATTTTCTCACTAATCACAACTTTCTTTGTTACTTATAAATTAGAATCGCCTAAATTTTAATTTTAAAATATTACTTTTATAGTTAAATAAGTATTAATTTTGTAATTACCAATCCGCATTACTTGATCCAGTTTGGTATGCATTTAGTAAATTGGATTAAGTTGGATTGATAAAATAAATGGACTAGACTGTATTGGAATTCCTTAATACGTAATAATTAGATTGAATTACATATTAATCCTAATTGACCTGGATCCAATCCATGTTCACTCCTAAACGTAGCATTAGATTCTAATGTACCTAAGGCATTTCATGCACGACATAGGCCACAAATATGCACCAATATCATGTGTAATACTTAATGGAAAATGGTTTTATAACATTCTTTTGGTACATACATTTGCTATGCAATGGTGTAGATTCCCTTGAAATTCGTATGACACACATTCCAATCAAATCAACACCATTGTGTCGCAAATATGTAATAGACCGCCGCGAAGCTCTCTTCCCCTTGCATGGCAAATCAAATCCAATCTCTCTTATAATGATACATGTGAAGAAAATATGTGAGGAGAGAGAGAGAAACATGGAGAGGGGTTATGTAATGGCACAAATTCTACTAATAGCAAATTAGTCCCTAATCAGGGTTACCGACCTATGACGTGATCTGATAGCGGATACACGGTCCCAATACTCGCTGTGAAAACCGAGAAACATATTACTTTTGAATGATGGATGCCTAGTGTGATGTATATGTGTACACTATATCCGAAAAATATTTATTTAGTGTTGTATTTTGTAAGTTTGACGCGTGAGCAAAGACACGCCACGAGATGCGTGTCGGTATAGGACCGAGGTAGAAAGTGATGTGTTAAGTTCTAATTTAGTTTAATATGATTAATATAACTAATTTAATGTGCCTATAATTAAATGTATATAAATGTGGCCTAAGATAAGAAAATAAAATAACAAGCATTGATATGCCTCGAGATGAGTGTTGTTAACATCAGGTAACTTGGTGTCAATATAGGTGTTAACTTGATGGATTTAGTGGATTATAGGACCAGGTTATAAGCTATTAGATTGTCTTAGAGATAGGTGTTTACTTAAGATTATTGGTCACAAATGTATCTCATCACTACATAAGTGGAGCATAGTGGAAAATTTCAAACCAAACCACTTCATTTGCATGCAAGAAAGAAAGGCAGAGATCTGAATTAAAGATCTAACAACTAGCTGTGAGAATTTAGAGAATTTGGGAGGTGTTTGATCAAGTTAAGGAAGCTTCTGAACTAGGTATGCTAATATACACCACCATTTTTGTTAAATTCAACAAAGAATTATAAGTTTTAGTTCATTTCTGGTTTTTCAGCAATTTCAGTAGGCAAATGACTTTGTTTCCAAAATCTAATTCCATATTTAAATTCTTTTTAAAATTCCACGAAGTTTTGAATTTGGATTTGTTTTTATTAAAATATGAATTTTTAAAGTTAATGAAGTTGTAAAACAAAACTAGAAATTCTGCATGTTGTCATTAGGAATCGACTTCTATAATTTGGTCATAACTTCCTCATTTTCAATCGAAATGGAACTATTTTGGTGGGATTTAAAAGCTAACTTAATGAGGAACAACTTTTGTCTGCTGAAATATTTCGAAATTTGCATGTTTTTATGTCTAAAAATCCTCTGCAACTTTCGGGATGAATATGAGATTTTTTGGTTCACAGTTTTGCTGATGTCCTAATGTTTTGAGCCTAACTCATCTTTTAGTATGATGTTATAGGATATGTTTTTAGGCTTCAATAAAAAAAATCATGAGTTTTGAAGCTATGGTTTAGGAGAAATGAGATTTACAAAGTTGTTGGTCTAAATGTAAAACTGTTTTGAGTCATTATGGTAAAACTTCCATATCTCCTTCAATTCTTACCAAAATTATGCAAACCATATAGTTCTGAAAAGCTGAGACATAGCTTTAAAAACTTCTCTTTATACTACTATACAAAATTTTAACATTTTGGTAATTGAAATCAACTCATAAGCTATTGCACCAAAATTGTTTTTATTTGTTAAAGTAGATTTCAACATGAACAAAGTCTTAAGGGGGCTGATTATGAAACATTATAATTTAATACCACTTAACCAACCTAAAACAAGTTAAATTAAATTAGTTAGGACATCTCAGGAGCTTAGAAAAGACTTACAGGATGTGAAATGCGAGTTTGGAGTGGTCAAGAGCCGATATAGGGTACAAATTACATGCATTTGAGGTAAGTAAACTTGTTGAGGCAATTCTCTCTATTTCATTCCATTATTGTGTTAGTATACAGTCATTCAGACTGTTTTAATAGTGATCTTATATTCCTAATTCCATGTCTTGTATATACTTTCGTGTCTATGATTTCTTTTGCTATAATCGTCATGTAATGACTTCTCACATGACATTCCTTGTTTTGGTTTCGCTCTATGATTGGATTCCTTTATTGTTGTTGATCTCGGAGCTATTGAAATGTCTTCTTAATAGCATGCTATGATTTGTTTGACTATTATTGGTGTATGTACACACCCATGTCAATATGTTTGTTGTGTGATACTTGTTTGTACAATCTTCAACATGAACTCTTATATAGGCATGACTTGAGGAGCCTACCTTTGAAGGTGTCTTGACTTTATGAGTTGCACGATAACTGAGGTTAGTGTGATGACCCCTCTCTTAATCTAGGGCACTGCCCGGCCTAATCCTGTCATTAATCCCTAACTTCACCTACGTAGGACTTAACAACGTATTAGTCAGCCTTTTCGTCTGATTCTCCTCGTTAACTGTGTTTATAATAAGCATTACACACTTACATTATTGTTATTATTTCAGAGTTAATTAAAACTTTTAAAACATTTTATTATTATCAGCTGAATTCTTAACAAAATTTGCGTAAGCATTATAAAACTCCTATTGTGGAAACCAAATGACCACATGTATATAACCAACATAACGGTGATAATCAGTGTACTACATGTGTCTAGTCAAGTACTATCAGGATGGTGAGTATGGTAATGTAGAAAATAACACTGAGAGACATTTATCCACATTTCCAAACATAACAAGAAAACATGGAAAGGCATATGTATACCACATAATAATATAGAAAACATGACATGGTACACAACATCACAACTAAACCAAGTTATATCAACACAAATATTTTCAAAGAACTAAATCCAGTCAACCGTATATCCAAGACATTAGCCAAAATATTACTTTTTTGGTCACATATACCTCAGGTGATAGCTTATTTAGCAGTGCACATAGGTACTATCCTTATTGGTTGTGAAACGCGGCATATCGACCTCATGTAATAGGGTCAACACATATAGCACTTCGGTATTACCCTAATTAGTCGCCGCTTGTTCATTTCATCAACCTCATATAGTAGGTCTGTGACACTAACTAATCGAGATACCAATAACTCCGGGTTCCATACCCAGTGTGTCACGTACACCCCAAACCAAATCAAGAACCTAAACACATATTCTAATTTAACAACAATCATATATCAAAATAAGGCACACAGATCATATCACTAAGAATAAAACAAGCATAGCAATATAAACAACTATAATCATGAAGCAACATCAAGAAATGAAATGGAGAGAAATATCTCAATCAGTTTACTTACAAATCATGAGCAATCATACACTAATCCGTCCTCTCGACACCGCAAATCGCATACCAGTACTTTTGAAACTCTCCCATACGTTCCTGGTACATTTATAAGGTTTAGAGGGTGTTCAGGTGGTTTAATATGGATTTAGGCTAAGTTAAGTGAGTTTAAAGTGTTAAGGGAAATTACAGAATCTTGGCTGCCCAGAAGACCTAACGCGCTAAGGATTATGTCTAACGCGCTAGAGACCCATAGGCCGCTTTAGCGCGCTACGCATAGGTAGCATGCTAGCTAATACTCCTAGCGTGCTATGCGGAGGAAACCTAAAAATTTTGCACTCGAATTTCTAGGTTTTCTTTTCCAAATGGCCATCTCCATCACCTTAGATCCTTGTTCTCCCCCACCAGAGATCCAATACATCTTCCACGACAACAAGGACAAATTACACTTCATATATAATTCATTAAATCATCAAATTTCACAAAATTACAGATGAATGTTGAATTACCTATTTATAAATCACTTCTAACTTAACCAAATCTTCTCCGATTCATCAGAATTTCATCACAAATGTTTATCTTTCTCTCCAGAACTTCATGTCCCTCTTTTGATCATTATATTAAGTTGCATGGACGTCCTACTTCAATTCCTTAAATATATATTGATAAGGTTGGATCAGACACCTTGATCTTAATGTACACACCTATCTTTAGATCAATCTAATGGTTTACGTTATGTCCTAATTCCATTCCATCCACTAACTCACTTTGGATGACACACATCATAACTCAATTTGCCTTATAATGGTGTTCACACATATCTCGAGGTACATCAATGCTATTATTTTAGTTTTCTAACTTAGGATACATTTATGTAAATTAACCTGTAGGCACATTGATTTAGCTATTTAAGTCACATTAACTTAAATTAAGACTTACCACATCGCTCTTCTACCCTAGTCCTACGTCGAAACGCATCTCGAGGTGCGTCCCAGCTTGCGCCTCAACATTTATAATTAGTAGAAGTGACTTAATACGCCTACACATATACAATGCACTAAACATCCATCATACCAAAAATAATATACTACTCAATCACCGAGCTGAATGTTTGGACTTTGTACCCGCTCTTGAGCCATGTCATGGGTCAGTGACACTTAATTACTGATCAAATCCACAATTAGAAATTTGGCTTGTTATAGTTAGAGTTCTTGGAGATGTCGACACTCTACACAGCTGATGTTTTACTTAATTCATCAATAGCGCGGCTCACGGGGTTAGAGTCCCTTAGGATGTCGGATCTCCATACAGCTGATGTTATCAGCACGTCACACGGGGTTAGAGTCCATGGGGATGTCGGCTAACCAAACCTAGGTTTGCATAATCATTATGTCTATCATTCTTTGTAAAAGCTTGGCAACTGTTTGCATACTTTCCTTTCGGCTTCTTCTTATTCATAGTTATTGTATGCTTTCAGTTATAGTTCTTTGTATATTTTAGAAATGTGGATGAATAGCTTTCAGGTTTTATTTTCTACATTACTTTACTCACCATCCTTTTTATGACGGTGGATACAGATTTATCAAGTAGCAGACTAGAGAAGGAGAAGATCGACCACTACCTCTGAGCCCTCGACATGTAGTTTTGCTACTTTATAGGTAATCTTTTGTGTATATATTATCTATGTCTTTTTGGGTTGTATAATGGGTCGAGAAAATAGATTCCTGACTAATACATGTATTACTTTGTTTAAGATCATGTGATCATGTAGTTACATGGTTTCCACAGTACGTGTTTTTTATGATGCTTTCGTTAATTTTATTAAGTCTTCCGCTGATAATATTGAAATGATAAAAAGTTTTAATAAACTTTGAAAATCCCAACTAATTAGTAATGAATAATACTTATTCTATACACGTATAACGAGGTGAATGAGGCAAAAGGCTGACTAATGCGTTGGTGAGTCATATGTGGCGTGGATTAGGGCTTAATGACGGGATTAGACCGAGCGGTACCTCGGTTTGGGAAATAGATCGTCACAGGTTTGGAGAGGGAGAGGCACGAAGAGCAAAATTAAAAATACAATATTTGCATATGTAGATTTTGGAGAAAATGTGTGCCATATATGAAGTAGCAATGTTCTTTTTTATAAGAAAGAAACAACTTGCCCTTAATGGGGTTCGAACCCATGACTTCTTACTCTTAAACCCTATACTAAATCATTGGGCTACCCAACTGGTTGGTTATGAAGTAGCAATATAATGTACATTGGAACCAAACAATATAATGTACATTGGAACCAAAAAACCTTCTTCAATGTAAATATTTATAATAATACGAAGGTGACGTCGCGAAGACAATATCTATCTACTATAATGTCTAATTTTAAACATTCTAGTAGACGATGTCGAGATTACGTGACACACCAGCTTTTTGTTCTATAAAACTTATGATAATTTAAAATTAACTCAAATTATAATATAATAAATATTTGGCACCTCATTAATAAAATACAACAATCTATAGTTGCATTGGAAAATATTTCTCAACTTCAATAACTATTGAATAAATTACAATATTCCCTCTACATTAAAAATGTGACATGAATTCATGGGTGCAATCACATTATGCAGTGGAGATGCTCGAAGATTGAGAGAAATATGATTTTGGAGTTGTGATGGTTGAGAGAGTTTTAAATGAAGTTAAAGGTTATTTTAATGTTTATATAGTTTATGGAGCTACTAAGTTTAAGTTTTCGGGTTGTAAACATGAACTTGTGGAAGTCACTTGAATTTAGTATTGAAATCTGGTTTGATATTATATTGTGAATTGCAGTAAGATGTGAGTCCTTCTAGGCTTTTTTCTCAAGCTACTCTCTACTAGGTTGAAACTTTTCGGTGGTCCATATTATAGGGGAATCTGCCGAGATTTCTATAAAATATGAAAATTTAAGGGTATGATTTATTAATTTGCTCCACTTAAGAAAATTGAAAATTCAGTATTGAATAACGAAATAAATTGTATGTTGAGGTTGAAATGATTTAGAGACCTAGAGTAATTAGGTTAAGTCAGGGCTTACTAAGACGAGTCCTGACAGTTCGTGGGCCTCTATCACCACACATATGCTCACGTGCATACATCAATCAAGTCTGCCCAACCTAAACTCACCTGTTTGACCTGTGCGCATTGTCCCTCCATCTTTACTCGTGCATGCTCCGTGTGCTGGTGTGCACAAATGATATTATGATTTTGTCAAAGTAGCAATTTGGTTTTTTTCATTTTTTAGAAAAAAAAAGTTCATATATTAGTTTGATATGCTTCTTTAAGCCCGTCATCTGCTTGTATGCCTTGTGTTACATCTGCTGTTAGGTTTTTGGGGTTCAAACGCAGTGGAGATTTCAAATTTTTATTTCGAAACCCCAACATGATAAAATCAAAATTCCATTGAATTGATTAACAAAAGTAAATCGTACCTCACACGCAAGTTTGCTTCTCTACGTTGATCGATGTTTAAGACGTTACTAGAGACGAACGTCCTCTATCAAAAATCTATACATGAACGACAACCAAGAATCCAAGTGCTAGCTCGAAAGAGAACACAAATACATTTTTATGTTCTCCCTTAGAACTCTAAAACGGTTGAGAAACCTAACTTGTTTTCAAAAACGAAAATTAGATTCCAACCCTAGTTTCTTCTGTAATGTGAATTCACTTAACACGCTTATCTATACAACTCTTGTATAAAGCTAGGTAAGTGAATTACCATTATACCCCTACTTAGACTGGTATTAATATGACTCATCATAAGGACTTTTTATATTACGAATTTCATCATATAAAATTTATTGTTCCTAGTCATTTAAAATTCCACAAAACCATTCTTTATGTGCGACCCAATAAGTTCACACAACATTGGCAGTGAACTAAAACCATTTTGGTATATAAGTCATAAGCGGTCTCTAGCAAGACATTATGACTACCCAAGTTGCACGAATGTCAAAATCGATACAATCTAATCAATAGTGTATATCACATCCTTTTGTCGTACGATATCCTTTGATTAAACATAAGTCATGAAAAAGTCACCCTTAATGTTCAATCGTACTAATCTTGATCTCTAGGTAGACTGAAAACATCCAAGTGACATTGATCATATCAATTCATTTGGACTTGATCATTTTTAGTCTAACATATCGAGGGACCAACTTATATCTCTCTAAAAGATAACGTTTGATTGTGTCAAATCACTATGATCTTAATGTTCAAGCCTCTAGTAATCTTAAGTCAGAGGATTATATGATATACATATCATGAGTAACACCTATAACTTAATCCATGTGGTGCTCTCATAGTGGGTCGGTTCAATACCTTGCTCCATAACAAGTAATCATGATCTTGATTCATATCCTTATACACATAATCATAACATGACCAACAATCAAGACTCACACTAGTCTTAATTCATTTTAGTTCCCAGTATAATGACCGACTAGGGATATTTACGATGTTTTAGTAAACATCAATGGATCATATTATAATGTAAACATGCAAACCAGTTATAATAATGAATAACAAATGAGATTCTCTATTTTATTAACTAAAATAACAATGTTCATAAGATTGACATAGGGCACATGTGTAAGGACCCCTTCTAAATTAGAGCACCGCCCGGCCTAATATCGTCATTAAGCCTTTTACCTCCACCCCATAGGACTTAACAACGTAATAGTCAGCATTTCTAATACACTTACCATATTAGCTACTTTTCTAATAAACCTTACACCATTCTTAAATTTAATTGTATTTCAGAGTAAATTATAATTTTACACAATTTAAAAAATATTCAGTGGAAGTATTATCAAATTAGCTGAATCCATTCATTTAAAACCTAAGTATGTGGAAAACCAGGAACAAAGATCACATGCATATATATAACAAACGACGATAATTATTTATCAACACATGTCTGATCGGGTAATTATCTCTCAACCCCATAGTATAAATCCCCAAAAGTATATAAAGACATATATAAAAGTCATACAACAAAATCAAAAACTTACAAAATCAGACGTAGCAGCACTCCAATGGCTCAGAGGTAGTCACCGATCTTCTCCTTGCCCGGTCTGCTACTCGATAGATCTGCACCCACCGTCATAAAAAGGACGGTGAGTACAGGAAAATAGAAAGTAACATTGAGACACATTTATCCACATTTTCAAATATACAACAAGAATCTAAAAGCATAATAATAGCAACAATGCGTAAAATAAGATCATGCTAATAGACTCTTCAGTTAATCAATATAAAACAAACACATGGCTAAGTAGTAATGATCTAGAGTCGGTTAGCCGTGAGTCCTATCATAAATGCCTTTATTCCACTATCTCAGGATGGAGCTGAACTCTACATCTCTGTTGAAGGTCGGAGCTGAGCTTTGCGCCTTCACAATCAATCACAAGTGTCAGTCACATGTGATGTATACTTGTCAACAGCCTCAGGTCCCATACCCCGTGTGCTGCACAAGTTAGTGGTGAGATCCCGACAACCCTAAAAATCTGGCGACCCTGAGTGTCACGCATATCCCTATCATATCATGGTCCTAGATACAAGAACTACTTTTGAAATTTAAGAAATGACACGGTTTCGGAATCCAATAATAGGATTGCATATATAATGCATAAAGGAAGTTGAATTTACAATATCATAAATCACTACCTAATAGCATGCTATTTCCTTTGAATAAATACCTCAATAACCAAGGATGACATAGCACATGAAATAGAGTCAATGAAATCATAAACCAACAACCAATACCATAATAATGAACTCATGATATGAGATGAAACAACAAGTCATGGCATTTAGAGTACAAATGACAATTCAGTTCAAATAACTGAAAGTAGATAACATTATTGGAATGAAATGTAAATGAATATCTCAATCAGTTTACTTACAATCCACGCAAATTCTTAGTTAATCTGGCCTTTTGACACCTCAAAACACGTATCCGAACTCCTGAGACTTTCCTCTAGGTTTTTGGCGTCATTTCATATGTTTTAGAGTGTATTTAAACCTTTGGTTAAGGTATTAGAGTTGTTTAGAATGTTTAAGTTGAAATTAGAAAATTGTTGTTTTTGTGTTTGTCACAAAGACCCAAAGACGTTGGGTGACGTCGAGCGCGATAGTGACCTCGTTAGCGCTCAGCTAGCTAGCTAGCTCATCTAGCGAGCTATGTGTAGGGAAACCTATAATTCTGCACTTATAATTCGTAGTTCTCTCCACACCTAGACCACTACAACACCTTGGGTTCTCTTTTCTCATCTACTAGAGACCCCAAAACACCCATTAACACCACAAGATCAGCCATACATAATTTTTATTACAATTCATCAAATTAAACTAATTTACTAGTATATGTAGAATTACCTAGTTGATGAACATCAATAACTTGATCTACTCCTACACCAGATTTAACAAAACAAACATTTGATGATCTCCTCCGATTTTTCTTCTCTAGCAACCTTGCTTAACTTCTAAGTCTTGAAATGAAATGAAATGAATTTCATGAGTTGATCAATTCAATCTTATATACATATAGATAAGATTGATTAACCATTGATCTTTATGTACATACGTATCCCGAGACTAATCTAATGGCCTACATATTGACAAAATTTCACTAACTCTACTCTAACTTCCTCTAACTAAAGCCAATTGAAAACTCAATTGGTCTCTTGATGTGTCAACACGTATCTCGAGAAGTATCAATGACTAATGTTTTAAATTGCTAACTTAGGTTACATTTAATATAAAATCAAACATAGCCTCATTAATACTACTATTTAAGCCACATTAAATTCAAACTAACTTACTTCATCACTCTCTACCTCAGTCTCATGCCGGTACGCATCTCGAGATGCGTCTCCGCTTACGTCTCGCTACCTAAACACCCGTAGAAGTGACTTAGTAGTCTACACATATACAATACACTAGGCATACACCACAACAAGTCTAACATATACCTCGGCCACATCGCCTCGGTCAGTGTATGTATGTCGATGCGGGTCCCACGTCACAGTTCAATGATCCTTATTAAGGAATTAAACTAGGATTAGGAATTAGGGTCGTGACAAATCTTCCCAACTAATAGAATTTTTTTCCTCGAAATTAAACTTAAGTTAAAGTCATACCTGACTTGAAAAGGTACGAAAATCTATCTCGCATATAGTCTTCTAGTTCCCAAGTGAAATCCGAGTCACTATGGAACTGCCACTTGACTAACACTTTTGGAATAGACTTGCCTGTCAATTACTGTACCATTCGATCTAGGATCTGTACTGGCTGCTCCTTATAAGATACATCATCACTTAGGTCAACCTGACTCAAGTCAACCGTCGGGCTCACACCTGTGGAGGTAAGTCAAGCTCATACGCAACCTTCTTGACCCGTCTTCTGATCTTGAAAGGCCCGATAAATCTCGGTGCTTACTTGCCTTTCAGACCAAATCTGTGAAGATCCTTCTGAAGAGAAACCTTTAAATATACAAAAACTCCCTCGGTATATGTGAGATCTCTGAGATACGTGTCTGCATACTTCTTCTACCTCTCCTGGGCCCCTTTAAGCCTCTAGCAAATCTGTCGTACCTTCTCTATGTGATTAAAAACAATCTCGGGCCCTACTAACTCCTGGTCATCAGGCTCAGCCTAATAAGGTGGCAAGCGACATGTGTGGCGGCCCAGTGCCCCGAGGTCGCCTAAGGGAGTCGTGTCGTGCGTTCCTCGCCAGGTGGGCCCGGCTATACGTGTCCGACACCTGCCGGTCCATCTCATGTCTTGATAATCGTGTTCACGTTTGTGCTACCAATTTAGTTAGTTGATTATTCATATTTAATTAGGTTATTTACTTAAGTGTATAAATTTCTTAAGTTCCACTATCTGTAGCTTATTCAAGTCATAGCCGTGCTAGCGGTTTATATTTTATAAGTTAACAATAAATAAGCAGAAGCCTTAGTTTAAGCAAGTAAAGTGTTAAATTAGCATGATAAACATTATCCATGTGAGCATGTCCTACTGTGGAAAACCCGGAAAAGTACTATGTATATAGGTGATAGTACCATAAACAATGTATATATACATGTACAGTGTCACTCCAGTTTTTCAATACTCAAAATAGTACAAAATATCAAAATAAACTAGTAGGTCATCGACAGCGGGTAATCAGATGTTGTCGCTTATGATTCCTTTGCCCCAACTGGTACTAAGATAAGAACTCGACATCACAAAAAGACAGATGACGAGTCCAGTGAGTAAAATCCCAAGGAACCCCTCTGAGCATTCACATAAATAAAGTAAAGGAAATGCAAAAAGTATTGTTAAATAGACTTTCGGAATGTAAAAGACATGCAAATGTAATTGGCTCATCGCATGAATAAATAACATATAAGCTAAACAAAGTGTGTGCTCGCTCCGATGGGCTAGACTGTACTTCGAGTCACCAAGATCCCTTCGTTGGGTGCCCCCAATACTTTTTCACCTGGTCCCTCACGGTGCTGGCCAAATCCGCTGAGTCATTGACACGTGCACTGAGGGCAAGCTCGGGTTACCATTTACGAGGGTCGGGTCGCCACGTGCTACAATCTAGCGCATCATGAATACAAAACTAGGAAATCCAGATGAGTAACCTCAATCCACGTCTGAGTAACAAAATGGAGTAATAGAAACAACAAGAATGATGAATATGGAATTAAAACAAAATCAAATCCTTGGAGTTCTTCAATTGGGTTTTACAAACCTCGATCTCACGCTCCGACTCTCCCGAACACGCCACGAATGCGTCCCCTACTCGTTTCAGACCCTCATACTACGATCCCTTGCCCCTTGGGGTCATTAAAGGGTGTTTAGAGTGTGTTTTATATTAGTTACAAGCTAGCTCGAGTCATTTAACTTAATCAGTAAGGATTAAGATGCTTAAGATTTGAGCATGCTGAAGTTTTGAGCGAGCTAAAGTTGAGTCTACTTAATGTTCGAGCTTACTGAAAGTAATAGCTTACTCAAAGTTTGAGCATCCTTGAAACTCTAAGTATGCTTATAACTTTGATCATGCTTTACGGTGGAATGCTCTATATGGTAAAAATTCAGCTAATTTCATGGTTCATCTTAAAGTCTCGACCCTTACGACCTTTGGACTTATACGATCCTCCTAAAATTTACTTGCACATCATTTTTCATTATCATGATATAAAATGGCTAAAACCTAAGCAAAAGACTTTAAAATCAACTTTCCCATAAAGTTACTATTCATCTTCTTTCTCACATAATCACTACCCAATAACAACAATAACTTCAAAAATGATTCCCCAACAAGGGATTCTTACTCATTGAGGGTCGATCTACTCTTATGGAACCTTCGTACACCAAAAGCCATGAAGAACAACAATCTTAGAACATGCATTTTTAAGATTTAGTGAATAATATACCTATGACTTTAATAGAGTCGTCACCCTTATTCTATCTCTCTCGGGTCCCCAAAAATTCCAATAATTTCACTCACAAACTCACCGAATCCTTCACCATTCTTCTCTTTCTCCTCTTAATACCACGTTCTCTCTCTCTCTCTCTCTTTATTTTCTTTTTGTTCAAATGAGAGAAATGAGAAACTTGGGCTTTAAGTAATTATCCATTATTTGGATCATCAAGAGGGTATCTCAAGACACATCAAAGGTAAATATCTTTTCAATACATAACCCACTATATCTCTACTAGCAACCACTTGTCTTTTTTAGATTGCAACTAGTCTCCAGTTGGTCCACATACACAAAGCATAATGCATTTCCCATTTTGAACATGATCTTTTAAAATAATTTCATGCAAGTCTAGTTTCACTTACTTTATAGTTGCACTTAGCTCTCACTATATTTACAATCAAATCACATGCATATTTTTTCAAATTAATTTAATTAACTTGACTTAGGTATAATTATCATATGGTTAGTGTAATTGGTTATATAATTCATTTGTGGTCCCACTAACCCCCGACTACTCGCCTACTCGATACCGCATCGACACACTTTACGAGGCGAATACCCGTCACACAATCTCACATGATATAACAATACAAACACAAACATGCGATGTATTAACGAATAAACTCATAAACTGGCATAAATAAGCACTCAAGAAACAAATAACTAGTATACCTAGGTCGACGTGTGTTCTAGCCTACCCGCGGTGTCCATGTGGATCGAATAGGCGTCCATATCTGAAATTACGAGATAAATAACGACGTTAATAAAATGGACCGTTACAATTCTTCCTAACTAAGGAAAATCTCATCTTGAAATTTAAATATAAACTAATCGTCGTACCATGAAATAGTTGAGGGTATCGCTCTCGCATAGTCGACTCAAGCTCCCAGGTGAGTCCATATGTCCCATATGCTGCCAATGAACTAGAACCTTAGAGAACTCCATGTTCATAAGAACCTGAACTTTGCGGCCAAGAATCACTATCGGACGCTCCTTGTAAGTCGTGTCAGGCTGAACCTCAATCTGTCATAAGTCAACCATTGGACTAGGTCTTAACCTAGCCAGTCTCAACATAGAGATATGAAATGCAGAATGAACTCCATCTAACTCAGCAGGTAACTTTAAGCGATACACGACACTGCCAACTCGTGCTGCGACTCTGAACGGCCCAATAAACCTAGGTGTCAGTTTTCTCTTAATCTCAAATCTCCGCTGACCCTTCCAATGGGAAACCTTCAAGTATACAATGTTTGCCTCCTCATAGCTCAGATCCTCTTGATACTTATCGGCATACTTCTTATGTATGTCATGTGCGGCTCGTAGTCTATGCCGAGTCTTCTCTATGTGGTCAACTACTATCTTTGGCCCAACGGTCACTGTATCCTTCGGCTCTGCCCAACAAGCAGGTGATCTATACGGCCTCCCATACAGCGCCTCAAACTGTAGCATCTCGATACACGCTCAATAACTGTTATTGTATGCAAACTCACACAAAGGTAGGTAATCCTCCCACGAACCTCTAAACTGCAATATACAAGCCCTGAGCATATCCTCTAGAATCTGTATCAGCCTCTCTGACTATCCGTATATTTGAGGATGGTAAACAATACTATAATGCAACTTGGTGCCAAACTGCACCTGCATAACCTCCCAAAGTCTCGAAGTCAACCTGAGATCTCTAGTTCGATGTAATAGAGATTGTCGGCCCAGGCAATCTAATAATCTCCCGCTGAAACAATATGCTCAACTATGGAACATTTATCTCATCGAAATAAGAATGAAGTGAATCGATTTCGTCAATCAGTCACTCATAACCCAAATTGCATCGTGTCGCCTCGATGTTAGCAGTAGTCCACTAACAAAATCCATAGTAATGTGCTCCTATTTCCATTGTGAAATGGGCAGCGACTGTAATAGTCCACTAGGTCTCCTATGCTCAGCCTTCACTTGTTGGCAGATGTGGCAACTCATGACATATGCTCCCACGTCAGCCTTCATCCATGACTACTAAAACAACATGATATATCTTGATCCGGCCAGGATGAACTGTGTAGCGCGACCTAAGTGCATCCTCCTGATCTGGAGGTATCCACAACCTCCCTCGATGTCTCAAACACCAATCTATCAACTCTGCCTAATCAGTACACTCCGGATCCCGAGCTAGACCACTGAACCGTTCATAGAGCTCATCAACCCTTTGACACTCGACAACCCACTTAATAGATATAGTTGAAACTCTCATCTGACAACAAATGTGTTGCTCAGCCGTAGTAGATACCTTTGTCATGCATATAACAAATGCAACATGTAGTAAGCCATGCTCGTGTGTCATATGTCGCAAAACGATCTAACTATCAATCGGGCTCCTACTCAATGCGTCAGCTATGACATTCGCTTTTCTAGGGTGATACTTAATAGCGAAATCATAGTCTTTCAGCAGCTCAAGCCATCTCCTCTGATGCATATTCATATCTTTTTGAGTGAAGATGTAGCGCGGATTTTGGTGATTTGTGTACAAGGTGAACCTCTATCCGTAGAGATAGTGCCTTGAGGCCTTTAGTGCAAAGATGACTGATGCAAGCTCCAAGTCGTGCACTAGATAATTTCCCTCATGGGGGTCTCAATTTTCTAGAAAGATAAGCAATTGGTCTACCCTCCTGCATCAACACGCATCTAAGATAAATGCCTGATGTATTTGTGTAAACTGACGAAGTCTTGCCCGGCTCTGGTAATTTCAACACTAGTGCGAAAGTCGGTCTCATCTTCAACTCCCAGAAAGCCTGCTCATATTCATTTGACCAATCAAATCTAACATCTTTATTGGTCAGTCTCGTCATCGGCGCTGCAATTGAGGAAAAGTCATGTATGAATCGCTAGTAGTATCCAGCCAGTCCCAGAAAAATTCGAATATCGACAACTGACACAGCGTCCTCAAGTCAATGATAGCTCGAATCTTCTTTGAATTCAGAAAGATACCATGATCGCTGATGATATGTCCCCGAAATCTTACTACACTCAGCCAGAAGTCATACTTATTGAACTTGGCATATAACCTGTACTCTCTTAGTGTCGTCAAAACTGCCCCGAGATGCCTCTGTGCTTTTCACGATTCCTGTTGTAGATCAAAATATCGTTGATGAAGACTATGAAAAATCTGTCCAAATATGGTCTCAAAACCTTATGCATCAAATCCATGAAGATCGCTAGGGCGTTAGTTAGCCCGAATGACATGACTGTGAACTCGAACAACCCGTATCTTATGCTAAAAGTGGTTTTCTGGATGTCCTCCTCTCGAATCCTTAACTGATGATAACCTGAGAAGAATCTAGAGCCTGCCAACTGGTCGAACAGATCTTCTATCCTAAGAAATGGGAGATGGTTCCTAACTGTCACCTGATTCAGCTTCTTATAATCTATGCACATCCTCATCGAACCATCCTTCTTCTTCACAAACAACACTAGAGCTCCCCAGGGTGACATACTAGGGTAGATGAAACCCTTCTTCAACAAATCATCCAGCTGTCACCTAACCTCATCTGCTCCGATGGTGACATCTTGTTAGGTCTGCTAGCGATCGGATGAGTCCCTGATATCAGCTCGATGATAAACTCAATCGCTCGAGGCGGTGGCAATCCTGGTAGATCATTTGGAGATATATCGACAAAGTCTATAACTACCGGAACCTCCTCAATCCTGACCTCAGTCCTAATCTCTAACTCAACTATCGGTGCAAATGCCTCAATCCCATGTGCTGTAGCTAGTCGGCCTCTAGTGATAGGTAGGTCATTTGCGAATCCAACTAATGAGAACTCTGGTATCCAAGGAATGTGAAACTCAACTCTCTTACCAAAATAGCATATATGTGCATGATAAGGTGACAACTAATCCATTCCGAGAAGAATGCCAAACTCTAGGTACTTTAACACTCGGAGATCCGCCGGTAACTGTTGTCCCTCAAATTTTATCATCACGTCTCTACATATCCGGTTATGGTATATTTTGTCCCCAATGATCGTATTGAGAAAAAGGTGTGTATCTAGTATCTGTGCATCTAACCCCAACTCTCTGACAATCTGCCTAGTAATAAATGATAAAGTAATACCAGAATCAAGCATAACATGCATAGGTATACCATAAATATGTAATATACCCTCGACGAGTTGTCTGCTCGCACCGCCATCTGGTTGCTTTACCGCATGGGCCTTCTCTCTGGCCTGATCTAGATCTCGTCGCGACGACGGTGGTGCTCTACAGTCTGCCCTCAAATGTTCCCGCTGATCACGCTTAAGACACCTGCGTCTATCCTACCTGTCAGCCTGTCCGTCTCCGGATTTTTGACCCTAACCCCAGTCTCTCTGACCCCTATCATGTCTTCCCTAATCCCTACCCTGACGATACATATGTGGTTGTGGCCTACGCTGATCAATCGGTGTTGCAGCTATATCGCGAATTGGCTGTTTATCCTCATACTGAAACTGACTATCACGATAATCATCCCTACAGTCTCTATCCCGTCTATTATCCCTCCGACCTCTATCTGAATGATCCCTTTATCTCTTTGGCCTCCAATTCGGTCGAGATCTCTGTCCAGTCTGTATCTCAGTCTCGATAATGTGCCTACCATCTTTCTACATCAGATAGGTCTCATGCGCTAACGTTCGGTCAAATATCTCCTGACAAGTATGAGCCCCAGATGACACCACAACCACAACAATCCTATCATCGACCCCTCATGTGAAGTAATATATTTGTGGCTGCTCTATCCTCGCCACATCCATAGAAAATTGTAATAAGTACCGGTAACGCTCCATGTACTGCATCAACGTCCGGTTACCTTGTCTCAGGACCAAGAACTCCTCCTTTAATCTCAACATCACCTCCGTGGGTATATACTGATCGTAGAATAACTCTATAAACTCTGCCCATGTCGTCGGCTCTGAGTGGGTGTCTTGATAGGTGGTCCACCATATTATTACATGACCTCGCAGACATGCTCCGGATAGAAATGCTTGCACACTCTCGTCATTCCTCATCAGCTTATAAAAACATTGATGAGACACTATCCACTTCCCTGTTGCCTCAGGGTCACCATCTCCAAAAAAGAAGCCTGGCTGAAACTTCATGAACTCTCTCGAAAGCTTCGCCTCTTGGGCCAAAACAAATCACGATGTAGTAGTAACAGTGGGAGTAGTCAACTGCCTTTTTAATGGAAATCTTATCCTCAAAATTAAACTTAAGTTAACGTTATACCTGACTAAAAAAGGTACAAAATTCTATCATGCATATAGTGCTCCCGTTCCCAAGTGAGTTTTGAGTCACTATGGAACTGCCACTTGACTAACACTTTCGGGATATACTTGCCTCTCAATTGTTGTACCCTTCGATCTAGGATCTGTACTGGCTGCTCTTCATAAGATACATGCTCACTCAGATCAATCTAACTCAAGTCAACCGTCAGTCTCAGACCTGCCTTCGACTTAGCTAGTCAAAGCATAGAAATATGAAAGACTGGATGAATTCCTGTCATCTATGGAGGTAACTCAAGCTCACACGCAACTTTCCCGACCCGTATTCTGATCCTGAAAGGCTCGATAAATCTCGGTGCAAACTTGCCTTTTAGACTGAATCTGTGAAGACCATTCCGAAGAGAAACATTTTAATATATAAAAGCTCCCTCGGTATACGTGAGATCGTTGCGATACGTGTCTGCATTACTTTTTCTGCTTCTCCTGGGTCCCTTTAAGCCTCTGGCAAATCTATCGCACCTTCTCTGTGTGATTAACAACAATCTCAGGCCCTACTAACTCCCACTCCTCAGGCTCAACCTAACAAGATGGCAAGCGACAAGTGTGGCAGCTAGTGCCTCGAGACCGCCCTGGGGTGTTTTCATGTCGTGCGTTCTTTGCCCAGTAGACCCAGCTATACGTGTCTGGCACCTACCTGTCTATCTCATGTCTTGATAATCATGTCCACGTGTGTGCTACTAATTTAGTTAGCTAATTATTCATATTTTCTTAGGTTATTTCCTTAAGTATATGAAATCTCTTAAGTTCCACTATCTTTAGCTTATTCGAGTCCTAGCCGTGCTAATGGTTTGTATTAAACAAGATAAAATTAAATCAGTGGAAGTCTTAGTTTAAGCAAGTAAAGTGTTAAATTATCATGATAAACATTATCCATGTGAGCATGTCCTACTGTGGAAAACCTAGAAAAGTACTTTATATATAGGCGATAGTACCATAAACAGTGTATATATACATGTATAGTGTCACTCTAGTCTCCCAATACCCAAACTAGTACAAAATATCAAAATAAACATGTACTAATAGGTCATCGACAGCGGGCAATCAGATATAGTCGCCTAGGATTCCCTTGCCCCTACTGGTATTAGGATCTGCATTCGATATCACAAAAAGACAGATGACGAGTCAAGTGAGTAAAATTCTAAGGAACCCCTCTAAGCATTCACATAAATAAAGTAAAGGAAGTGCAAGAAGTATTGTTAAATAGACATGCGGAATGTAAAAAATAGACAATTGTAATTGGCTCATCATATGAATAAATAACACATAAGCTAAACAAATTGTGTGTGCTAGCTCTACATGGACTAGACTGTACTTCGGGTCGCCGGGATCCTTTCATTGGGAGCCCCTAATACTCTTTTACGTAGTCCCTCACTGACGCTTGCCAAATCTGCTGATTCATCGACATGTGCACCATGGGCAAGCTCGAGTTACTATTTACCGAGGTTCGGGTCGCCACGTGCTATAATCTAGCACATCATGAACACACAATTAGGAAATCTGACGGAGTAACCTCAACCCACGTCCGAGTAACACAATGGAGTAATAGAAACAAAAAGAATGATAAACATGGAATTAAAATAGAATCAAATACTCATATTTCTTCAATTAGATTTTACAAACCTCAATCTCGCGCTCCAACTCTCCTGAACACGCCCCGAATGCGTCCCCTACTCGTTCCAGAGCCTCGTACTATGGTCCCTTAGCCCCCTGGGTCATTAAAGGGTGTCTAGAGTGTGTTTTAGATTAGTTACAAGCTAGCTCAAGTCATTTAACGTAATTAGTAAGGATCGAACATGCTCAAGATTTGAGCATGCTGAAGGTTTAAGCAAGCTAAAAGTTGAGTCTACTTAATGTTCGTGTTTACTGAAAGTTTGTTACTCCAAGTTTAAGCACCATTGAAACTCTAAGTATGCTCATAGCTTTGAGCATGCTTTTATCAGCAGAATGCACTATATGGTAAAACTTAACTAATTGTATGGTTCATCTTAAAGTCTCGACCCTTACGACCTTTGGACTTAAACAATCTTCTTAAAACTTATTTGCATCTTATTTTTCATTATCATGCAATAAAATGGCTAAAACCTAAGCAAAAGACTTTAAAATCAACTTTCCCATAAAGTTACTATTAATCTTCTTCCTTACATAATCACTACCCAATAACAACAATAACTTCAAAAATGATTTCCCAACAAGGGATTCTAACTTATTTAGGGTCGATATACTCTTATGGACCTTCCATACACCAAAAGCTATGAAGAACAACAATCTTAGAACATGTTTTTTCAAGATTTGGTGAAGAATATACCTATGAATTTAATGGAGTTATCACACTTGTTCTACTTCTCTTAGATCCCCAAGAATTTCAACAATTTCACTCATAAAGTCACTACACCTTTCTTCTCTTTCTCCTCCTAGCACCATGTTCTCTTTCTCCTCTCTATTTTCTTTTTGTTCAAATGAAAGAGAAATAAGAAACTTGAGGTTTAACTAATTATCCATTATTTGGATCCTTTAGTAGGTACATCAAGACACATATAAGGTAAATATCTTTCCAACACATAACCCACTACATCTCTACTAGCAATCACTTGTCATTTTTAGATATGACACTTAGCATGCAACTAGTCTCCAATTGGTCCACATACACAAGACATAGTACAATTCCTATTTTGTACATGATCTTTTAAAATAATTACATGCAAGTCTAGTTTCACTCACTTTATAGTTGGCCTTGGCTCTCAATGTATTTATAATCAAACCATAGGCATATGTTTTCAAGTTAATTTAATTAACTTGACTTAGGTACAATTATCATATGGTTAGTGTAATTGGTTACATAATTGACCCATTTGTGGTCCCACTAACCCCCAACCACTCACCTACTTGATACCCACATTTACACACTTTACGAGGCGAATACTCATCACACAATCTCGTATGATATAATAATTCAAACACAAACATGCGATGTATTAACGAATAAACTCATAAACATGCATCATAAATAAGCAATCAACAAACAAATAACTAGTGTACCTAGGTCGACGTATGTCCTAACCTACCCGCTGCGTCCACTTGGATCTGAGTTGGAGTTCATATATAAAATTACGATATAAATAACATCATTAATAAAATAGGCCGTTACAACACTGTCTACCATATAAAGCCTCAAATGGTTCCATCTCAATTCTAGCCTAATAATTATTGTTGTATGCAAACTTACACAACGGTAGGTACTCCTCCCAAAATTCGCCAAACTCAAGTAAACAAGCCCTGAGCATATCCCCGAGAACCTGAATCAACCTCTAAGTTTGTCCATCAATTTGAGGGTGAAAGGCCGTGCTGAACTGTAGGCGCGTACCATATTGTTCCTACGTACTCCGCCACATCCTTTATGTATAAATAACATCTCTGTCTGACGTAATAGTTAATGGTACCCCATGCAATCTGATAATCTCCTTCTCGAACAATATGCTCAACCGGTCAAATGTGTAGTGAGTTGCAGCTAGTAAGAAATTGGCAGATTTCGTCAATATGTCCACAATTACCTAGATAGAATTGTGTTGACGGACAGTCCTCGACAATCCTTTGATAAAGTCCATGGCTATGTCTTTCCACTTCCATCGTGGAATGGGAAACGGCTGTAATAATCCTCCAGGTCTACGATGCTCAGCCATTACCTGTTGGCAAACCCCACAGTAATAATACAAACACAAACATGCGATGTATTAACGAATAAACTCATAAACATGCATCACAAATAAGCAATCAACAAACAAATAAGTAGTGTACCTAGGTCGACGTGTGTCCTAACCTACCCGCGGCGTCCACGTGGATTTGAGTTGGATTTCATATTTGAAATTACGAGATAAATAACAGAGTTAATAAAACAGGCCGTTACAACAGTGTCTACCATATAAAGCCTCAAATGGTGCCATATCAATTCTAGCCTAATAATTGTTGTTGTATACAAACTCACACAATGGTAGGTACTCCTTCCAAGATTCACCAAACTCAAGTAAACAAGCCCTGAGCATATCCTAGAGAACCTGAATCAACCTCTCAGTTTGTCCATCAATTTGAGGGTGAAAGGATGTGTTGAACTGTAGGCGCGTACCATACTGTTCCTGCATACTCCGCTACATCTTTTATGTATACATAGCATCTCTGTCTGACATAATAGTCAATGGTACCCCATGTAATTTGATAATCTCCTTCTCGAACAATATGCTTAACTGGTCAAATGTGTAATGAGTTGCAACTAGTAAGAAATTGGTAGATTTCGTCAATTTGTCCACAATTACCTAGATAGAATCGTGTCGACGGACAGTCCTCGACAATCCTTTGATAAAGTCCATGGATATGTCTTCCCACTTCCATCGTGGAATAGGAAGTGGCTGTAATAATCCTCCAAGTCTAAGATGCTCAGCTTTTACCTATTGGTGAATCCCACAGTTCCTAATGAACTCCGATAATGGCGCTTTCATCCTACACCACCAAAAATGTCTCTTCATGTCATGGTACATCTTGGTCCTTCCTGGATGAACAGTGCATTGGGAACGGTATGAATCCTGAAGAATCTCATCTCTCAGCTCGGCCATTAACGGTATCCACAATCTGCCTCTAAATTTCAGACATTGATCCATCATGTTTGTCCAATCGTCACTCTGAGCTAACTCACTGAACCTTTGGTATAGAATGTCGACCCTCTAACCCTCTAACATTATTTGTGTTGACACTGTCTAAAGTCTAATCTGTGTACAATCATCACCCGAATGTCTGTAAGAATATCTGACTGACTCATCATCGATGCTGCCTTAAGTAATCTATACGCATGTATCATATGACATCTAACAACCTCGACATCTGATAAGTCATTAATTATGTAGTATTATATAGGTTATTTATATATTTTTTATGGTTAAGTCTCCAAAATTGTCTTCATTTATTATTTTCAAGTTTATTGGAGTGCGCGATTGAATTCGAGGTGAAAACTACTCAAAATGAGTATTTATATGCAGTGTGTTTAGCTACCAAAGGATCTGCTTCGAGACAAGCCTTACAAAGTGTCTAAGAGATGGAGAGCAACGAGGAGACGCAGAACCGGACACACGTAAGCCACTGCACAATAAGAGCCACTCGATCTGCCTCGAGATTCGCACATCAGACAACATCAGATGAGAAAAATGGTTTCAACCTTGCATCAGGATGCGTGCTCACACTCATTCCCTGAAATTCAATTGTCTCCCGTGCATGTTCTCCTCTCCACCAACCCTTGATCATCCTTAGGATCCGTGCTAATGTTGTCTCCAAAAAAATCAGTGATTCTCCATATGTTTTCTCCATCAACAGGATTTGTTGATTCACCTCAGGATTCTCGGGATTCTGCATTCTCCCTACCAGCCAGTGCCACGTGTCATGTCGTATGTGACCAGCTACGTTTTCATCAGCAACCACAACCAATCCAAAGCTACCACGTATCCAAGACCCTGTAGCAAACGCACAACAACCGTCTGATTTGCCTCAGCACACGTGTCACTAATGAACCATCGAAATTCATATTCTCCCTCTACCAAAAAGCAAATTAAATGGTTTTTTAATAACAGGACTTAGGGTTTTTAGGAGTATTATCTTCTGCACATTATTTTATTCTCTCTTCATCTCGATAGACAATTGTTTATTTTTTTAAAATATTTTAATGAGGTTTTCCATCAACATGTCTAGCTAATCTTATCAATCTAGACTAGAGATTGAGCAAACAACTCTTTTGGCATTAAATCTATGTGATATCTAATTTAATTTAATTTAATTGTTTTTCATTAGTGTTTTATTCCCTTTGTTATTGATTGATTGATTAGGGTTAAACTTAGATTTAAACCTTGATTTCATTGCTAGTGAGTCATACGCATCCGTCCTTATGAAATAAGACCAAACAAGTGGCAATTGACCATACCAATTGAGCCCCTTTTGAGACCGGTCAAATACCTTAGGGATCTAGGCTAAATCAGACACACTGGTGATCTAGTTGTTTAGGTGTGGTGCCTTCACAAAGCCCATTGCGTCCATCGTGTTAAACACAATTTGCTTGAGCATAGGGTTATACGTTTGGCTACATAAATAGTCATTGTCATACCTTGACTACCGAGATTGGGAAGTGCGAGGATCCGTATACGTTACCTGGTCTATAGTTATTTTAAAATACCTTTGAATTGCATGGTTTAAATAGATTGACGATTATAGGGTTGATTATGCCAATTAAGGAAGTTTGTGATACCGAGGGTTTAGGTTACTCTTCTTGATTGATTTATCTGCAAAGTGTTTTTATTCCCTATTTTTAAGTGAACTCTTAAAAACAACTTTTTACAAATCCCCCGATTTACTTTTTAATTCATTAGCCTAAGTTAGAAACCTTAGTCTTCGTGGATCGACCTCGTGCTTGCCATTGCTGCAATTCTTGTGGTATTTGGTAATCTTAATGGGATTATATATTTTGACGCATTCGACACGCATCAAATCTTAAAAACAACCTTTTACAAATCCCCCGATTTTCTTTTTTCTTTTTTGTGTTCACCTTTGTGCCAAAAAGTCTTTGTAAATCGAAGTCCACCAGATCTCTACTCCCTTTTGATTTGGTGATCAAAAAGATTTACCTTCGGATCTTGAAAGAAACAAGGCAGAACAAACAATCCTCAAGAGTTCAACTAAGCAACGAGCAATCCCTTCCAATGGCTGACCAAGGTGGAAACCTACCACTTGAAAGGAAGAAAGAACACCAAATTGTTCCTCCTCAACAGTTTGAAGCACAGGTTGCGTCACAAGCGCCAGTGGAGCCACGAAGGTTTGTAGTACATCAATATCAACCACTCAATCAAAGAATGGTTGATCCTGCTCCTCAAAGGCCACAAGCCCACCCTTGGGCTCAACCTCAGGTCGAACATCGCATTACCATTGGGATTTTGAATGATGAGATACAAGATCTGCTACCTCATCAACCACACTACATCACATTCCCAGCTCATATGGATAATTTCGAGCTTAAATCCCATTTTATAAATCTTCTCCCCGTCTTCCATGGACTAGATCGTGAGGATCCAGTTACCTTCATCAAAGATTTCCACTCTAATTATAGGACCATGATTCCCCCAAGAGTCAACGAAGACGAAGTCAAACTCTCTGCTTTTCCTTTTTTCCTTAAGGATACAGCCCAAGACTGACTCTTCTATCTCCTTCCTGGTTCCATTACAAATTGGAACTATATGATTTTTGCATTCCTAAAAGAGTTCTTCCTTGAATCTAGATCTTCCCAACTTACTAATGAGATACGCAATATCAAAATAAAACTAGGTGAATCCTTTGGAAACTATTAGGGTTGTTATAAGCGCTTACTTGCTAATGCCCCTAAAATGGCTAAAGCAACCTCTCTATTGTTTATTTCTTCTATATGGGACCTACCCCCTTAGGAAACGCATGATTGACAATGCTTATGAAGGCTACTATAGATATAAGACAACTCAAGAGATGTTTGATTTGTATGAGTCTATAACAAGTCAATCATATTATTACATTGATGACAAGGAAGAGGGACCTTCACGAAATCTTTTTAATGGAGTAGGGTCTACCAATAGCAAGTTTGACAAACTCACTGATCTCATAGAGCAATTCCTTACCTCTGGAAAAGCTCAAGTTAAAACATATGGTTTTTGCTCAGCTACTGACCATTTTACTGATTCTTGTCCTACCTTGTTCGAGAACGAACAATCGAATGTTATAGGTGGTGGATTCCAAGGACCACCGAGGAATCAATATGGCAACAATTTCATTAACACTTATAATCATGTCGTTAAAAGCCCCTATCATAGTTATAAACCTCAAAACCAGAACTTTCCAATATGTTCTAAAGGGACAACCTCCTCCTCAACAGTCCCAACCTGCTCAGAATTCGAAGTCTTTAAAAGAGATGATGAAGACACTCATCACTAATCAAGACAGACTCTCTAAAGAATTACACAATTTAGAATTGAGTCAACCGCGAGTCATGCTACAAGCATTAAAAATCTCGAGGTTTAAGTAGGGCAACTAGCCCTACGGGTAGGGTGCATGGATGAGAAAGGCAAGCTGCCTTTCCAACCACTTCGAATCTTAATGCGAATGTCAGCTCTGTCACACTTCATAGCAGTAAAGAGTTGGAGGAAACTCCTAAAGAACCCAAGCCTAAAGAGGTTGCCCTTAAATCTAAGGAAGTCGAGCAAGAACGTGAAGTTCAACCGTCTCCTACTAAAACGGTAATCTTGGATAAGGAAACACAACCTTCTTTGAAAATCCTACCTCGTTCCCTCAATGCCTGATTAAGGAAAATGGAGGGAGAAGAGAAGGACATTCTAGAAATCTTAAGGAAAGTGGTGATAAACATCCCACTACTTGATGCCTTAGCAGATATGCTCTGCTATGTTAAGTTGCTCAAAGACCTATATACCAACAAAGGTCGACTTAAAGGCAACGAGAAAATCACCATAGGTGAAAATATTTCAGCTACCCTACGCAAGAAGTTGCCCACCAAGTGCGAGGACCCAGGCATGTTGTATGTCCCTTGTACAATCAGTGAAGTTGAGATTCAAAAAGCTATGTGACATCGGCGCCTCTATCAATGTCATATCATTATCCATATATGAGACATTGAAGGTTGAACCTCTGAAGGATACTGGAGCTGTCATACATTTGACCGACCGGTCCATAATCCGTCTCGCGGGCTTCTTGGAAGATATTCTTGTGAAAGTTAGTGAGCTTGTATTCCCTACTGACTTCTATATCATTGATATGATGAATCGACCATGCCCTCATTTCTTCTTAGTCTTGCTTGGTAAGCCTTTCTTTAAGACTGCTACGACTAAGCTTGATGTTCTTAGTGGTTCTCTTACCATGGAGTTTGATGGTGAACTTATTAAGTTCAATATCTATGATGCGATGCGCCATCCTTGCGGATCCTTTTCAACGGTGCTTGCCTTGGATAGTGCGGACTCACTTGTCCAAGAGGCCTTTCAGCGGTGATATGAAAGTCGTGTTAGAGAGTCATCTCGACACCGACTTTTTGCGAAAGCAATACTTAGCCCTCGATATTGAAATTGAGGAGCTGATCTCGAGTTGGACTCTGCTCCACTCCATTTCCCCACCCTAGCATATATTGAGTTACCTGCTTCGAACTCTACATTTCTCCCCTCTGTGGAGCGAGCCCCCACACTGGAGCTCAAACCACTGCCAAGTCATCTCAAATATGTGTTTTTAGGTGAGAATGAGACTTTACATGTGATCATCTCAACTAAACTCACATTATCAGAGGAAATGAAGCTTATAAATATGCTTCAAGAGTTCAAAGAAGCTTTAGGATGGACCATTGCTGATATCAAAAGTATTAGCCCTTTTACATGCATGCATCAGATACATATGAAAGAAGGGTATAAACCTTCACGAGAAGCACAGGGGCGACTGAACCCACCAATGATGGAAGTGGTCCTTGATGTTCGGATGATCTACCCAATCTTTGACAGTAAGTGGGTCAATCCCATTAAGGTGTTTCCTAGGAATATGGGGGTCACATTGGTCATGAACTCATCGCATCCAAAACGGATGGCGGATTTGCATCGATTACTTGAAACTAAATGCTTCCACTCGGAAAGATAACTTCCTATTGCCTTTCATCATTCTAGTACTTGGATGGATACTCTAGTTTTCACTAGATTACTGTAGCACATGAGGATCAGGAGAAGACCACTTTCATTGTCCTTTCGGTACCTTTGCTTACCGGCGCATGCCTTTTGGTCTGTGCAATGCACCTGCTACCTTTCAGAGGTGTATGATGAACATATGATTTCACCGTTACGGTGATTCATTTGATTTTTGATTTAGTCACCTCACTAAGGTTCTTCATAGAAGTATCAAGAAAAACTTGGTCCTCAATTATGAGAAATGTCACTTCATGGTGGATCAAGGTCTTATCTTAGGTCACATCGTTTCTTCTAAAGGTATGGAGATAGACCCGACAAAAATTGAAATAATTCAAAAATTGCCTTACCCCAGAACTGTGCAAGAAATTTGATCTTTCCTTGGTCATGCCGATTTTTATCGATGTTTCATTAAGGATTTCTCCAAAATTGGACAGCCCCTATGTCATCTTCTTCAGAAATACATGACTTTTGATCTCGATAAGGCATGTAAGAGTGCATTCGATGCACTTAAAGACTCACATCTCTACTCCTGTGATCCAAGCTCCCAATCGGGAGCTACCTTTTAAGATCATGTGTGATGCCAGTAACCATGTAGTGGGAGCTATGCTTGAGCAACGAGTCGAGCGTGCTTCACATGTCATATATTATGCCTCCATAACTCTTGATCCTGCCCAACAAAATTACACCACTATTGAGAAAGAGCTTCTAGCTATCGCCTTCGCTTTGGAGAAATTTTGGCCTTGTCTTTTAGGTACTGAGGTGGTCGTCTATTCTGACTATGCAGCCCTAAGTACTTATTGGCCAAAAATGAAGCTAAACCCCTTCTCATTCGATGGATACTCTTGTTACAAGATTTTAATATCGAAATTAAAGATAAAAGTGGTGTTGAAAATCTAGTTGCTGACCATCTCAGCTGCATCGAGAATGGTGAAGCAACTGTCCCTTTTCGAGATGATTTTCCTTACGAGAGCCTAAAATGACAAAATTCGGAGCGACTCTGAACACTATGTTTAGGATGACCAATACTTGTGAAAGTTGTACCAGCCCAAATTAATTAAACCAGGATTAGCGTTAATCTCGGGGATTAACAGTCGTAATTCGGGCGTTACGTGGATACTCGAATGACTCGGATAAGAGAATTGATGGAATATATTATTTGTGAATGATGGTTGTGTATATATGGTGTTTAAAATTATTATTATTGTATTTGCACCGCATGTGTGTACATTGATATTGGGCGAGTTGGTGTGACGGTTGTTCGCCTCGAAAGGCATGTCAACACAGGTATCGGGTTGGCGAACTATGGATACACTTGGAAACTCGACTAATTCATGTTAAGATGACTAGTTAATCAATTAAAATGGATAATGTAACCACAAGCTAAGTTGATTAAATTAAAACAATAGGCTATAGCGTACCTCGAAGTGCGTACCGAGACTCGGGGCATTGGGTGTCGGGTAGTCGAGGGTTAGTGGGATCACAAAATTTGTCAATTTGGTAAATAAAAATACTAACCAAATGTATCATAATGGGCCTAATGTAGTTTAATTAAATCAAATAAATCAAGACCTATAGTTTGGTTAATTAATTGGAAACCATATGATTTACCCAGAGATACGTGTTGGCACATCTAGGAACCATGTGAGTAGCTCATTAGTGTCACTTGGATTGAGATAGTGGGAGTTAGTGGGATACATGTCAAGGTGTGGATCATTAGATGAGCTTCGAGATACGTAAATACATGGAGATCAATGGCTATGAATCAATATTATCTTAATATATAAGATCGACACATGCAATTAAACCATTTTCATTTTCAACTTATGAATCAAGATAACTTGCTGGAGAAAAGGGAGGTTGATGGAGAGAAGGAATCCATGGAATATTGGTGAGAATTTCTCAAGCCAAGGTGGTATATCAACTAGGTATACATCTCTCTAGTTCAAATTGAAACAAGTTCTGGTTTTTGGCTAATTTTAGAGGATAGATGATTAAGTATTTGAGATTGGTTTATATATTTGGATTCCTCATTTCAATCTGATAATCCAGCTATATTGAAGTTCTTAAATTGCTTTTGAAATCAAATAGATATAATTTTTTGAAATTGTAAGACCAAAACTAGAATTTTGCATGTTGTATTAGGAATTAGACTTGTAATTTGGCCATAACTTGCTCATTTTAGATCCAAATCAATCCAAACTGGTGGAATTTGAAAGTTTGTTCAAAGGAGAACAACTTTGTTCAATTGGAGATCTTGTAATTCTAATGTGTTCATGTCCAAAAGTGCTACACATATTGGTAATTGAATGTTGTATGAAGTTTTTGAAGCTAAGATTGTTAAAGGCATAACTCCCTAACTACTTATCCAAATGAGTTGATCTTTTAGTATGTTGTTATTGGGTATGTTAGCTGCCATGTGACCAAAAATCAAACTTTTTGGAACTATAGGTTGGGAGAAATAAGTTTTCTAAGTCCTCGGATTAGGTTCCAATTAAGATTGTTAAGTAGAATTATAATGTCTCTTTCGTTTTAAATAGGAATTATGCAAACTAAAACATTATGGAAATTTAAGATAGAGACCAACAAAATTGTACTGGTGGAAGATTTTGAGACTTGGACCATTTCATGCCTAAAAATGCGTTGTAACATAAGATCGAAATTGAGACTTAATTTAGTTTTTAGGGGCTGATTTGGGAAGATTGATTTTAAACCTATTCAATCAATTTGAATACACAATAAACACACTTAATTAACTTCAGGGACTTAGGGGACCATAGCTCGGTGTCGGGATGCTTGTCGGGTTGGATACTTGAGTCCAGAGAAGTCGGAGCACGGATTGAGGTTCGTAAACCCATTGGAATGCCTCACGAATTTATAGTTTTGTTTTATCGGTATCGGATCACATGTGTGACTGCTGGTGGGCACACATAGGGCTTCACTCCTATTTTAGTTCGCGTATGTATTGGTTGTTGCTAAATCGCTCTTATGATAGTGCTTGTGTCGACAGCAGTAGGATATACTTGCGACCGTCGAGAGGGATTAGGGTGGTCCTGCTGTGTAACAGCGTTAGGAAGGGACCATGTCGTTTACCGAGTTGGGGTTTAGTCAATGTAAGACTTTAAGTATATACGTGGTTCCTATTCGATTTTATCGATTACTGGTTGGTTTAGGTCAGGGTTTTCTCGGAATTATACGGTTGTTTATTTATTATTGCTTTATTTCCGAGCTTGTTTAATTTTGTAAATGTTGTTTATTTTACGCCATTATTTTTGCTTGTCGTGTGCTGCCTATAATCATGGGAATATGACGTATTGTTGCCAGGTGTTATATTTCTATGTCTTATAGTTTATCAATTTTATTTCATGAATATTGTGTGGACTTATCTTGGGATTTTACTCACTGGACTCATTACTGTATTCGTTGGGTGACCGAGTACAGATCCTTCGACGAACAAGGGCAAGGAAGTATTGGGCGACTACCTCTAAGATAGAGACGTCAGCTCGTGTGTGACTACAGTATGTATGTATTTACTTTTGTTGGGTTTAGGAATTATAGAACACTGAATACATGTATATGGAACTTTTGTTATATTTATCTCGCCTTGATATATACATGGTATCTTTTTATCGGGTTTTCCACTACTTAGGATTGTTAAATATTGCATAACTTACTCATTAAAAGACTTACGTTGTAAAATTGTATAATTGTAACAGAACTTGATAAATTGAATAACTGCCTAACTAAATCATTAATACTTATATAGAGATTAATTAGTGAAACTAAGGTTAGCTGAAAATGTGTAAGCAACCAATTAGGTCATGAGGCGTCATAGATAAGTGGGCCATGATGTGGCAAAGCTAGGTGATGTGGGATGCAACATGGCGGGCCCTAGGGTTGCCTCAGGATTTGGGGCCGTCACAGTTTAGTATTAGAGAGAGGTCGAGCCTAAGGGATGAAGCGTAGTTGTTCTTTAACCAGATACTAACGCTACAGTTGGTATTAGAGGGAGGTCGATAGGGCCTAGGATAAAAATTTAAAGAATAGAGAATAAAACTTAATAAATAAACCTTAGATGTGGAAACCCAAAGATCATGGCTCAGAACCCTAGTTGGGAAGCAGACTTGAGACGGGTAGTGATATGTTTATATATGTGTTATATTTTGTTATATATATGATATACTTATACATATATATTGAGGCTGATCCGGAGCACGCTTCTCAGTGAAGATTAGGGATTCCCCTGTTACGGTGAATGTAGAGGATCGACTTTCGGCCCAGGAAACTCAGATGGCCGAGGTACTGCGGTTATTACGGGATCAGACCGCTGCGTTGACGGCACTTGCTACAACAGTCATAGCACCTCGAGATCCAGTAGTAGTCACGGCACCCATGGGGACAGTCGTTGCCCTGATTGTTTCCCTGACACCAGTTGAGAAAGTAACTGCGGAGTCAAAGACAGAAAGAGCTACAATAGTAGTCATTCCACTAGAGACGTCGACTCCTACGCCACCACCCACGATTACGGATCGATGACTACTACTACTACTACTGTTACTACTTCGAAATTTGTCTTGGCTCTATAGGCGAAGATGTTGAGAGAGTTCATGAAGTTTCAGCCAGGTTTTTTCTATAGAGGCGATGACTTGAGGATACAGGGAAGTGAATAGTGTTCCATCAGCAGTTCCATAAGCTAATGAGGAATGACAAGAGTGTTCAGGCGCGACTATCCGGAGCATGTTTGAGAGGCCACGCAGCAATTTGGTGGACCACATATCAAGATACCCACCTAGAGCCAACGACATGGGTTGAGTTTAGAGAGTTGTCTTATGATCGGTACATACCTATGGAGGTGAGATTAAGGTTGAGAGAGGAGTTTCTGACCATGAGATATGGTAATCGGACGTTGATGCAGTATATGTAGCGATTCCGATATCTACTCAGTTCTCTATGGACGTAGCTAGGACAGAGCGACTACAGATGTATTGTTTCACACGAGGGGTTGATGACAGGATTGTTGTGGCATTAGTGTCAACTAGAGCTCGTACTCTACAGAGATATTCGACCGAGCATTAGCACATAAAACCTTCTTGATGCAGAGAGAGGGTAGGCATATTACTGGGTCAGTGAGACATAGTAGATAGAGTTCTGGATATAAGAGACAGAGAGATCGGGATGATAGAGAGGAAAAACAGTCAGTCGAGACCGTAGGGATGATGATCGGGTAGTCAGAGCTTATGTTGTACTCTGCATTACCAGTGCCACCACTGAGATAGGTACAGGACTAGGGAGGTAGGGACTGGAGATTGCAAGGTCATGGCATGAGGGCAGGATATGGATATTCGACTGCATGTTCGAAGTGTGGGCACGAGGGGCACATCAATAGAGATTGTCCCAAGAGATTAGTGACTCCAGAAGTAGTGACACCGGTGCAGACTTGAGAGCCGGTACATTTGATGATTAAGCCAGGCCGGGAGACGTCCCAGCAGCGGATTAAAGGTATGTGATTTTAATTTTTCTAATAATTATAGTTTAAGGTTTATGCATGCATAGTCGTATATAGTAGATTATGGTCGTATGATGGTGGATTATGGTCGTACGATGATAGATTATTGTGTTATGGAATGGGATTGTCATAGATCGTAGCATGACATGGGATTTTCATGGTGAGTAAAGGAAGGTCATGGCATGGCATGGGATTTTCATGGTATGTTGTGGTTGGTTATGATTATTATGTTGTGATACATAATAGGAGAGGTTTAAAGTTACCTAGGGTTAGGTACCTGGGTTAGGGAAACTTGGACACAGAAACTGAACTGAGAATAGGCTGCGGGGATGTTGGAGAAAGAGTGACGGATCATGACCACCTCGGCAACATGCGTCTATGTCTCAGTGTAACATTATGTTCCCTGTGATGAGAGTAGTGGGATGTTCAAGGGACTGTAGAATGGTACTATCAAGGTGTGAGGGGTAGTCACACGAGGATAGGTTAGATGCACAAGAGTTTACTCAAGATTTAAATTTTGGGGACGAGATTCTCCTAGTTGGGAAGAATTGTAATGGCCCATATTAATTAAACTGGGATTAGCGTTGATCTCAGGGATTAACGGTCGTAATTCGGGCGTTACGCGGATACTCGGATGACTCGGATAAGAGAACCGATGGAATATATTATTTGTGAATGATGGTTGCGTATATGTGGTATTTAAAATTATTATTATTTTATTTACACCGCATGTGTACGTTGCTCTCGGGCGAGTTGGTGTGACGGGTGTTCACCTCGAAAGGCGTGTCAACGCGGGTATCGGTAGGCAAACTATGGGTACACTAGGAAACTCGACTAATTCACATTAAGATGAATATTTAATCAATTAAAATGGATAATATAACCACAAGCTAAGTTGATTAAATTAAAACAATAGGATATAGCGTACCTCGAAGTGCGTGCCGAGACGCGGGACATTGGGTGCCGAGTAGTGAGTGTTAGAGGGATCACAAAATTTGTCAATTTGGTAAATAAAAACTTTAACCAAATGTATCATAATGGGCCAAAAGTAGTTTAATTAAATCAAATAAATCAAGACCTATAGTTTGGTTAATTAATTGGAAACCATATGATTTACCTAGAGATACGTGTTGGCACATCTAGGAACCATGTGAGTAGCTCATTAGTGTCACTTAGATTGAGATAGTAGGAGTTAGTGGATACATGTCAAGATGTGGATCATTAGATGACCTTCGAGATATGTAAATACATGGAGATCAATGGCTAGGAATCAATATTAGCTTAATATATAAGATCAACACATGCAAGTAAAGCATTTTCATTTTCAACTTATGAATTAAGAGAACTTGCAGGAAAATAAGGAGGTTGATGGACAGAAGGAATCCATGGAAGATTGGTGAGAATTTCTCATGCCTGGGTGGTACATCAACTAGGTACACATCTCTCTAGTTCAAATTGAAACAAGTTCTGATTTTTGGCTAATTTCAGAGGGTAAATGATTAAGTATTTGAAATTGGCTTATATATTTGGATTCCTCATTTCAAGCTAATAATCCAGCTATATTGAAGTTCTTAAATTGCTTTTGAAATCAAATAGATATGAATTTTTGAAATTGTAAGACCAAAACTAGAATTATGCATGTTGTATTAGGAGTTAGCTTATGTAACTTGGTCATAACTTGCTCATTTTAGATCCGAATCGATCCAAACTGATGGCATTTGAAATTTTATTCAAAGGGGAACAACTTTGTTCAACTAGAGATCTTGTAATTCTAATGTTTTCATGTCCAAAAGTGCTACACAAATATGTGATTGAATGTTGTACAAAATTTTTGAAGCTAAAATTGTTAAAGGCATAACTCCATAACTACTTATCCAAATGAGCTGATCTTTTAATATGTTGTTATTGGTATGTTAGCTCCCTTGTGACCAAAAATCACATTTTTTAGTACTATAGATTGGGAGAAATAAATTTTCTAAATCCGCTGGTCGGATTAGGTTCCAATTAGGGCTATGTTCAGTAGAATTATGATATCTCTCTCGTTTTAAATTGAAATTTTACAAACTAAACCTTTTCGGAAAGCTAAGATATAGACAAAAATGTTCATACAGGTGGAAGATTTTGAGATTTGGACCATTTTATGCCTAAAAATGCATTGTAATATAAGATTGAAATTGAGACAAAATTTAGTCTTTAGGGGTTGATTTGGGAAGATTGATTTAAAACCTATTCAACCAATTTGAATACACAATATACACACTTAACTGACTTCAAGGACTTAAGGGACCATCGTTCGATATTTGGAAGCTTGTCGGATCGGATACGGGAGTCTGGAGAAGTCAGGGCGCGGATTAAGGTGCGTAAACCCATTGGAATGTCTCATAGAATTCGTGGTTTTGTTTTATCAATATCGAATTATATGTATGACTACTGGTGGGCACACATGGGGTTTCACTCCTATTTTGGTTTGCGTATATATTGATTATGGCTAAATCGCTTGCGCGCGTTACTTATGATAGTGCTCGTGTCGAAGGTAGTAGGATATACATGCGACCATCGGGGGGATTAAGGTGGTCTTGATGTGTAACAACGTCGGGAAGGGACCGTGTTGTTTACTGAAGTTGGGGTTTAGTCATTATACGCCTGTAAGTATATACGTGGTTCCTATTCAATTTTATCGATTACTAGCTGGTTTAGGTCAGGGTTTTCTCAGAATTATACGGTTGTTTATTTATTATTGCTTTATTTTCGAGCTTATATAATTTGTACATGCTGTTTATTTTACGCCACTGTTTTTGTTTGTCGTGCGCTGCCTACATTCATGGGAATATGACGTACTGTCTACAGGTGTTATATTTGCATGTCTTGTGGTTTATCAATTTTATTTCATGAATATTGTGCGGACTTCTATAGGGATTTACTCACTAGACTCGTCACTGTGTTTGTTGGGTGACCGAGTGCAGATCCTTCGACGAACAAGGGCAAGGAGGTATTGGGCGACTACCTCTGAGATAGAGACGCCAGCTCATGTGTGACTACAATATGTATGTATTTAGTTTTGTTGGGGACTGTAGAACACTGAATACATGTATATGGAACTTTTGTTATATTTGTCTTGCCTTGATATATGCATGGTATCTTTTTGCAGGGTTTTCCAGTACTTAAATATTGCATAACTTGCTCATTAAAAGACTTCCACTGTAAGATTATAAAATTGTAATATAACTTGATAAATTGAATAATTGGCTAACTAAATCATTAATACTGATATAGAGATTAATTAGTGAAACTAAGGTTATCTGAGAAAGTGTAAGCAACCAATTAGGTCGTGAGGCGTCATAGATAAGTGGGCCATGACGTGGCAAGGCTAGTTGCCGTGGGATGCGACATGGTAGGCCCCAGGGTTGCCTCGGGATTTGGTGTCGTCACATAAGTTTTGCTCAGATCAGGTAATCCATCGATGCGTCTCCTAGACTGAGACATAATCTATCTTGGCATTATGTCACTCATACACCTGCGGCCGCCATTTTGGTCCACGTAGGATAGCTATGAAGGTCTTGGAGAGTAGGTTCTATTGGCCCACCATTTTTACGACTCCTATCTATATGACAGGACTTGTGCCAGATGTCAGTCAACCAGTACCTTGGGTCACCGAGATCAAATGTCACTAAATTTGATCCAATTCTATGATTTCTTTGATATTTGGGGGATCGATTTCATAGGGCCATTTCCACCGTCACATAGTTTTCTCTATATCTTATTGGTGATGGATTACGTGTCCAAATGGGTGGAAAATAAAGCCGCCTGAACCAATGATTCATCAATGATATGCAATATCTTAAAATCAAGAATTTTTTCTACTTTTGGAGCTCCGCGTACTTTGATTAGTGATTGAGGTACCCATTTCTGCAACCGTATGGTTTAAAATCTATTGTGCAAGTATAATGTTACACACCGTACATATACGGCCTACCATCCTCAAACGAGTCATCAAGCGGAGGTGTCAAATAGAGAGATTAAGTCCATTTTGGAGAAGACCGTAAATTCGTCACGTAAATATTGAAGTATGCGCCTTGACGACACGGTATGGGCTTATCGAATGGCTATAAAACACCAATCGGAATGTCACCGTATCGTTTGGTCTTCGGCAAATCTTGCCATTTGCCGGTTGAGTTGAAGCATAAGTCATTATGGGCTGTCAAACAACTCAACAGAAACTCGAAGTAGCCGGTAAAGAGAGAAAGTTGGAACTCCAAGAATTTGAGGAGATCCAGAACGATGCTTATGAGTCCGCTCTGTTGGGGGCATGTGCCCTAGGTCAAACTACAAGCATTGTTCATTTTATAATTTTAGTTAATAAAATTGAGGTTTTCATTTGTTGTTTTACTATAAGTGATTGCATGTTTACCTTATAGTAAAATCCATAGGTATTTGTTGCAATATCTTAAATGTCTCGAGTCGATCATTATATAACTATAATGAATTAAGACTAGCATTGATTGATGGTCATGTGATGATCATGTGTATAGGGATACGAATCGAGATCATGAGTACTTGTTAGGGAACAAGGTACTGGACCGACCCATTATGAGAACATCACATGGATTAAGTCATAGGTGTTACTCGTGATAGGTATATCATTTAGTCATTCGACTTGAGATTACCATAGACTTCAATATTAGAAGCATGGTAATTTGACACAATCAAACGTTGTCTTTAACCGGACGATTATAAAGAGTGTGATTGGTTACCATGCGAATAATATGTGAAGGTGTGTAATTAAGATATAATTTCTCACTCTCATATAGAGAGAGATATCAGTGGATCCTTCGATATGATGGACTGATAATGGCCAAGTCTATGTGAATTGATATGATCAATACCACTTGGATGTTTTGAGTTTACCTAAAGATCGAGACTAGTACGATTGAACATTAGGGGTGACTTTTCATGCCTTATGTTTAGTTAAAGGATATCGCATGACAAAAAGATATGATATACGTTATTTATTAGGTTT
Source organism: Stephania cephalantha (assembly GCA_039657325.1). Lineage (NCBI taxonomy): Eukaryota > Viridiplantae > Streptophyta > Magnoliopsida > Ranunculales > Menispermaceae > Stephania > Stephania cephalantha. Next base: position 6,061,597 of record CM077578.1, on the reverse strand, counting down.
TATCAATTTTGATATTCATGCTACTTGGGTAGTCATAATGCCTTGCTAGAGACCGCTTATGACTTGTGTACCAAAATAATTTTTGGTTCGTTGCCAACGTCGCATGAACCTATTGGGTTGCATAAAAAAGAATGGCTTTGCGCAATTTCAATTGGTTCAGAGTAATGAATTTTATATGATAAAATTCATGACATAAAAGCCCTTATGATTTGTTATATAATAACTTATTAATAGGGGTGTATATGTAATTTGCTTAAACTGCCTGAATAGAATAGTTGTATTACGAATAGGATTTTAAGTGATGACTTATCTACACATATAAATAAAGGGTGAAACCCTAAAACGAATGAAGATTTTCTTTTTTACAAATTTCGAGTTCTTTGGATTTTGGGAGAGAAAGAAAAACTTTTTCTATCTCTCTCGGGACTAGCACTCCAAATTGTGGTCACTATTCGTGTGTGGATTTTCAACAGGGGACGCGCGCTTGAACGTCTTGGAGATCGAACAATCACAAAAGAAAATCACGGATTAAGGTATGGTTTCCTTTCTTGATATAGTTATATGGAACCTATTTTCGATCCTATTGAGGTCTTTTAAAAATTGTTTTGAATTTTATGCTGCGTATGAACCCCAAAACCCAACACGCTCGAATCTACAAAGATAAACCAAGGCGTTCCACGATCGTAACCTATCTCGCAAAACTTTCGTTGTTGGTCAAAAGTTCTTACTTTATAATTCTAGATTGACTCTCCATCCAGGGAAGTTAAGGTCACGATAGCTCAGACCTTTTGTTATCACTAATGTTTTTGGACATGGTGCAGTTGAGATTATGAGCATCGATACGGGGAAAGTTTTTAAAGTGAATGAGCACCGACTGAAGCTGTTTAATGAGAACTTCCCACAGTATGAAATCGAGAATGAAACTCTAGCAGTTGTAGAGTACGGTGGCTGAGAGAAAGTCCGACTGAGTCGAGCCAACAACGTTAAACAAAGGCACTCTTAGGAGGCACCCCAACCTTCTATCCCTTGTCTTTATGATTTCCTATTTCAGTATTTTTGTAGTATTCTTATCATTATCTCTTTGGTGACTTTTTATAGGTGTTGTGATCTCTACGTAGCGCACCGAATTGCAAGAGCCCGATATCACTCATGCGGCTCATCACATTGTTCTATACCCACGGTTAGTCAAAGCGGGATTTGGTAAGCTTACCCAACTTTATTTTGTTTACTTGTTATGTGTAGATATAGGGATTAGTTTTAGTCTTATGCATGAACTCGTATCATTTCCTTAATTATATATATATCATGTTCTTTCACCATCTTGCGTGTTTATACATAAACCTAAAGATTTGTTTTGAACCTTGAGGACAAGGTTCAGAATAAGTTTTGAGGGTACTTTAGGGATTATGGATTGAGTTAGATGGATGTTTTAGCGAAAGACCGTAGGTGATATTGTTCAATTTTTTCATTATATGCGGTTATATATGATTGAATTATAGTAATGGTGGTGTTTAATATCCCTTGTTCTCTCATTTCTTCCATTTCTTTTCCCTTCATACTTCTCTTTCTCATTTCATTAGGAGTTGATACACTTTCATGCATGTATTTAGTATAGTTTTCATTATTATTATTATTGTTTAGAGTCACCTGAAACTTCGCTTCATGCCTTTAGTTGTGGATGAGTAAACTATGGTTGCCTTTTTGACTTATAACTTAAAGAAAATTAGGAGAAACACTCACTATGTCCCATAGCCCGACATTTTTATAATTTCGTATTAGGGACTTAGTATGAAGGTTAGGCCTTGTGGTAGATACCAAAGGGGGGCAGAAGGTCAGAACTGTGCAAGTGGAGAAAGTCTGATTTTTAGGGTGCTAGAACGAGGATGTAACTTACTTGAGGCGGAGTTCCTATGACTAAACCACTTTTGGAGAAATGATTTAGACCATTTTTTAGCTAACCCATTTTGAGCTAACCCAACCTTTAATTATTTTCACACCTAATGATAAGCTCATAGACATAGCCTGATATAATCCTTTATCTAGTTGGAAGCTAGTCTTAGACTTGAAATCTTAAAAAAGAGACATGAAGAGAAGAAAAAAATATTTAGGGGAAAAAATTTGCTATCATAATTAGAGAGTCCCACCTAAAATGACATCCACAGGAAATGGAGCAGGAAGCCGAGTGGTTGGAAAAAGGTAAGGACTGCACATATTAAAGAAATATGAAGTTAAGTACGGTAGTAGCCATTTTCATGTTCTCCAAAAATCTTTTAAAAATTTAAGCCTTAGTTTTCCAATGTTTTGTATTACCATTATATCATTTCCTTAGTACCATATCCTAGCCATCTTACAACCTACTTAAGTCCTACTAATTCCCATTAGTGCTAAGTCTACAATATTGGAGAGTAGGGGTTGCATTTCTCGCCTATGGTACCTTCTAAGCGTTGACGCGCTATTTTTACAAAGATTGTAAACTTGCGTGCTTGAGTATATAAACCAAGAAAACTCATGACAAGTTGATAGTCTTTGTCTTGACCAAATCTAGGTCTTTAAAGTGTAATATTAATAGTGTTTGGATGATGGTACTAGACATATCATAACTCCGAAATTTCTTGAGTGGCTTGTTAACTTGGCGACTATGTAAACCAAAAGAGTTTCATGAACTTGAAATCGAGTATAGGATTAGTTAGGTTAGTTCATAAATATATTAGAGTTTAGTTTACTTTTGTTTTTCAATTACACATTTGCCTCGGTGAACGTGTCGCTAATGAACCCTAGAGATTCATATTTTCTCTCTTCCAAAGAGCAAATTAAATGGTTTTTTAATAACATGACTTAGGGTTTTAATTAGAACTCTCTTCTACGCATTATTTTATTCTCTCTTCCTCTTGATAGACAATTGTTTCTCTTTTTCTTTAATATTTTAGTGAGGTTTTCCATCAACATGTTCGGCTAATCTCATCAATCTAAATCGGAGGTAGAGTAAACAACTCTTTTAGCATCAAATCTATGTGAGATCTAATTTAATTTAATTTAATTTCTTTTCATTGGTGTTTTATTCCCTTTGTTATTAATTGATTAATTAGGTTAAACTTAGATTTAAACCTTGATTACATTACTAATGATTTGTACGCATCCGTCCTTATGCAATAAGACCACATAAGTAGCAATTGACCATACCAATTGATTCGCCCCTTTTGAGACCGGTCAAATACTTTAGGGATTTAGACTAAATTGAATGTACTAGTTATCCAATTATCTAAGTGTAATGCATTTATAAAACCCATTGCAGCCATCGTATTAAACCCAATTTGCTTGAGTATAAGGTTAAACGATTAGCTAGAGAAATAGTCATTGTCGTACCTTGACTATCGAGATTGGGAAGTGCGAGGACCCGCGTATGTTATCGGGTCTATAGCTATTTTAAAATATCTTTGAGTTGCATGTTTTATATAGATCGACGATCATAGGGTTGATTATGCCAATTAAGAAAGTTTTGTGATACCGAGGGTTCGGATTACTCTTCTTGATTGATTTCTTTGCGAAGTATTTTTTATTCCCCATTTTTTGTGAACTCTTGAAAACAACCTTTTGCAAATCCCCTGATTTACTTTCTAGTTCATTAGACTAAGTTAGAAACCTTGGTCTTCGTGGATCGACCCCGTTCTTGCCACTACTGTAGTTATTGTAGTATTTAGTAATCTCAACGGGATTATATATTTTGATGCATTTGATACACGTCAGCATCTCCAGTATGTATCATACTCAGCGCATCAGCGACTATGTTAGCCTTTCATGGATGATACTCCAGAGAAAAGTCGTAGTCTTTTAGAAACTTTAGTCATCTGCGTTGTCTCATGTTCAACTTTTTCTATGTGAAGAGATATTTCAAACTCTTATGATCGGTATAGAGTGTGAATCTTTATCCATACAGATGATGTCTCTATATCTTTAGAGCAAGCACCATCGCTGCCAACTCTAAGCATAGGTGGGATAATTCTTCTCATGTATCTTGAGTTGTCTGGACGTATAAGCAACCGTACCTCTTCATGCATCAACACAAAACCTAGACCTATACGAGAAGCATCAGTATATACCAGGAATCCCTATCCAGCCTCTGGCATTTATCAACACTAGTGCAGTGGTCAACAACATTTTCGGCTAAGTAAATGCCTCCTCACATTCCTCAGACCACTTAAATCTGACACCTTTCTGGGTCAATCTGGTAATCGGTGAAGCAATCTGTGAGAAATCCTTCACAAATCTACTGTAATATCCTGATAATCCCAAAAAAATTTGTATCTCCGTGACTAACGTCGGTGCTGGCCAATCCATAATAGCCCAAATCTTAGTGAGATTTGTAGCAATACCCGCTGCTCCAACAACATGTCCCAAAAGTTTGACCTCTGATAGCCAAAACTTAAATTTGCTGAACTTGGTGTATAGTCGGTGCTCCCTAAAAGTTTGCAACGTCTCCTTAAAGTGCTGCTTGTGATCGTCTCGAGTCCTTGAACATATCAATATATCATTGACAAAAACTATGACAAAATGGTCAAAAAATAGCCTTATCACCCGGTGCATCAAATCCATAAACATGGCATGAGTGTTAGTCCATATCCCGTGCTGAAAGTTGTCTTAGACCTATCCTCATACCTGATCCTAAGCTGATGATACCCTGATCTCAAGTCTATCTTATAGAAAAATTGTGCTCCTCTCAGCTTATCAAATAAATCGTCAATCTTCGGCAATAGGTCTTTGTTCCTAACTATGGCATTGTTTAACTGTCTATAGTCGATACACAGTCTCAAAGTATCATCCTTCTTCTTCACAAACAAGATGGGTGCTCCCCATTGCGACATAGAAGGTGTGATGAATCCCTTCTATCCCAAATCGTGAAGCTGACTCCTCAACTCCTCCAAGTCTCTTGGAGCCATGCGGTACGGTGGTATAAAAATAGGTCTGGTGCCTAGTACTAATTTAATGATGAGTTATATCTCTCTCAATGGTGGTAAACCAGGTAATTCCTCTGGAAACAAGTCTAGAAACTCGCACGCAACTGAAATCCCCTTGAGTCTGGGTCCCTGACTTTCTGCTATGGTATACAATGATACTAGAGTTTCAATCTCTCCACTAGTCGCAATTCGACCTCTAGTGCCATCGGCTCTCGGTGTACTACCACTATGTATGAACATCGGACATCATAGGATCTCAAATATCGTTGTCTTACTGAAACAATCGATATGAGTGTGATACGCTGCTAGCCAATCCATCCCTAATAACGCGTCGAAGTCTAAGAACTTAAGCACCTTGAAGTCTGCAAGTAACTCTACCTCACCTATCTCTACTGGACATCCCTCAATAAGACAATTAGGGTAAACCTTATCCCCGACTGCAGTACTCAAAATCAAATGTACTCTAACTGTAACCGGTGTCAATCGTAAAATTTCTACTATGCGACCATAAATGAAAGATAATGTAGAACCCGAATCAAATAGAATATATAAATCTCTAGCTAGAAATAGAAATCGTACCCTCAATAAGTGCTCGAGTAGCCTCTGCATCTGGCTGAGCAGTCATGTGTACTCCCTCGTGACTGTGCTGTGGGTATACTACTGCCGGTTGTTGTAGACAATCATTCGCTATATGTCCAACCTGACCACACATATAGCAAGTGATCAGCATGCGCTGACCTTGAGCCTGATCCTGGGCTTGACCTTGTGATCGTTTCTGTTGGAAATCATCTCGGCCTCTACCTCTGCCTCGGCCACTACCACCCTGCTGCTGCTGACGTTGCGCTGGTGGTGCCGGAAGAGCTAGTAAAGTAGGAGTCGATAAAGCTAGTCTTGATGGAGGTGGCAAACGGGGTGTACTAACTATACTATGCAGTGGAGTCGGGTGTGATGTGTAGGGTACAGTCGGTGTGGCTGCCCCGATCCCTAATAACTTATTTCCCATCTCCTCTATCCCTTAACCCTATGTCTCCTTCTCTCAAACTCCTCGGTCTTAATCTGCGGCGGCCCCTGCCACCCCGGGGTGACGTATCTCCGTGTACTCCTTGTCGGCTAGCCCAACTACACGTGTCCGGCACCTGACCACCCTTTTTATGTCTCATAAATCATGTCCACCAGTGTCTTATCCGATAAATTAGTATATTATCCTTATATGCTTTGTCCTTTCCCAGTATGAATCTAACTGTTTCAATTGTGACCTAGTTGGCAATTTATTGAGATCCTAACCATACTAATGGGTTGTATTTTAAAGGTTAACATATTTAGCGGAAGTCTTACTTAATACCTTTTAAACAAGGTAATTTAGCATGATAAACATTGTTCAAAGGCAAAACTTACTATAGAAAACCTTGGAAAGTACTTTGTATATAAGTGACATCATAACAACATGTATATATATACATGTACGGTGTTATCTCAAGTTTCTCAATACCCAAAATATACAAAATATCAAAAATAAACAAGTACAAGTAGGTCATCGACAGTGGGCAATCGGATGTAGTCGCCTAGGATCCCCTTGCCCCTACTGGTACTAGGATCTGCACTCAATCATCACAAAAAGACAGATGACGAGTACAGTAAGTAAAATCCCAAGGAACTCCTCTGAGCATTCATATAATAAAGTAAAGGAAATACAAGAAATGATGTCAAGTAAACATGTAGAATATAAACAGACAACTGTAAATGGCTCATCGCATGAATAAACAACAGACAAGCTAACAAATGTGTGTGCTCGCTCCAGATGGACTAGACTATACTTCATATCACCAAGTTCCCACCAGTGGTCGCGTCCAACTGGCCCTACACTTGGTCCCTCGCGGTGCTGGCCAAATCTGCTGAGTCACCGACACGTCCACCAAGGCAAGCCCAGGTCGCCATTCACTGAGGGTCGGGTCACACGTGCTACAGTCCAGTGCCTCATAAACACACAATAAGGAAATCCAGGGGAGTAACCTCAACCCACGTCCAAGCAACCGAATAGAATAATGAACATCAAGGAATGATAGAAACAACATGTAAGCCGAATAAATACTCAGAGTTTTTTAGTTGGGTTTTATAAACCTCACACCGCTATCCAACCTTCCCAGACTCTCGGATCCGACCCGACAAGCTCCCCAACACCGAGCTACAGTCCACTAAGTCCCTGAAGTCCAATTTTTATAAGTTTAGGTTGTTTATAAGTGTTTAGACATGTATTAAATTGGAAATAACCAAAACATCCCTTAACATCATAGTTCATCCGTCATTAGCGCGCTAATTTGATCTACCTAGCGCGCTAGTTTTGAGTTAGCGCGTTAAGGTGGTGCACCTAGCGCGCTAGATGGAATTAGCGCGCAAGGAATTTTAACTAGCGCGCTATTGTTCGTCATTTCGAAGAACAATTGCATACTCGGGTCAGTTAGCGCGCTAATAATTCCAATCAGCGCGCTTATTGCCTTTTGGGACACAATTCTCAATTCGAGAATTCTGTCCTAGCCCTCTCAATTAGCTATTCTAATTTGTTTTTCACCCTCTCCTCATCAAAATAACTTCAATCCATAAATTAGAACATTCCAGAAACCTCAAATTACATCCATTTCCACAATCATGCATTTACTACCATCTCCATTAACAACCAATTTCATCAAATCTAACTAAATCAATGATAAATTCTCCCTATATTCGATCTAATAACATGAAATGCATCATATTTACACAACAAACCAGATGTTAAATCATCAACTCGAATTTCACTAAACGCACCCAAAAATGGATTTATTCGCAAGCTTAGAAGGTGGAGAAGATGATTACCTAGGTTAGATCACTTGGTTTTATGCCTAGGTTGCAGAATTCCCAGCTGGAAGTTCTTCTTCTTCCTCTGAATTTTCTGGTTCTGCATGAAATGGGTGAGTGTTGTGATCAAACACTCCATTAACTCTCCTACATATATATTTTATGGAATCAATTGTGCGTACGTATCCCGAGGCATATCTTGTGGTTCACAAGCATGTTGTCTTATACCTCCTGGTGACTCCAATAGCATACTCATCATCTAGTCCCACTCACTATGTTGATCTAGATGTCCATCTCATGGCCCCTTTTATTTAATGTAAACTATAGGCTCTCATTTATTTTAATTAATGTCGCATTACATTAATTCTTATTCAACCATATGGCTAGTGTTTTATTTATCAAATTAAACCAACTCACGGTCACACTAACCCTCAGTTACCCGTACCCGGTGCCCCGCGTCTCGACACGCATTTCGAGGTGCATCATAGCCTATTGTTCAAGTTAATTTAATAAGCTTATGGTTACATTAATTATGTCAACTTGATAACCTATACATGTTTATGTAAGTTTATTGAGTTTTCTCTAGTATACCTGTATTTCGCCTCTCAATACCCGCGTTAACACGCACTTCGAGGCAGCTACCCGTCACACAACCTCGCACGCTCTCACGATTCAACATACACACATGCGATGTATTTAGTCAATAATTGAATAAATTGCACCGCAATTAAGCCATCCAACACACAATTTAACCTGTGTACCTAGGTCGACGTGTGTCCTAGCCTACCCGTTGCGTCCACGTAGATCTGAGCTGGCGTCCATATCTGCAATTACGAGATAATTAACGGCATTAATAAAATGGGCCGTTACAGATTTGCTGACAATGCTGGTCCCAACGGTGACCCATCAGCAACTCTACCCAAGTAGTAGGTCTCGTGAGAAAGTGCACGCTCGTAGATCTTACCCAAGGTCCTAGCATCTGAACTAACCACATAAAATCATATATATGGCCTCAGTCCATCTCCAAAATGATATACATCCTCTGAATCATCTCTCACAAAATCCCCAGCAAACTGCCTTAGACAATCGTATATGTCTTTGTAACTCATCACAGACTCATCAGCTCCCTGTATTAGATTCATGAACTTTTTCCTCAACCTCTTCATCACTGCAAGTGGGAAGTACTGTTGATAGAACCTCCTTTTGAAGGCATTCCATGACTCGAAATCTCCATTAGAAGCTATCGTCGCACGCCACCAAACGTCAACATATCTCTGTAGTGTATACGATGAAATCTCAGCCTAAAGTTTATCCTCAATCCTCAAGACTCCATGCAGTTTCTCTTAAGACAATACCTGTTTCTCGATCTTCTCAAAGTCTCTCTGACCATCAAAGTAAATTGGTTTCAGTCATATGAAATCCTTCACCAATTGAATCTCTCTTGTCGAGCTAGAAGATGTAGGAGTGAAAGACGGTGTATAAATTGTCTTTATGGCTAGTGTTATCACTACTTGTACAATCTGTACTACTGGAGCAGCTAGTGTAGTAGTAGGAAGCTATGGTGCCGGTAATGTAGAAGTGTATAAATTGTCTTTATAGCTGGTGCGATCACTACTTGTTCAATCTGTACTACTGGAGCAGCTGGTGTAGTAGTAGGAAGCTATGGTGCCGGTAATGTAGAAGTAGTAGTAGTAGTAGTAGTAGTAGTAGTAGTAGTAGTAGTAGTAGTAGTAGTAGTAGTAGTAGTAGTAGTAGTAGTAGTAGTAGTAGTAGTAGTAGTAGTAGTAGTAGTAGCAGTAGTAGTAGCAGTAGTAGTAGCAGTAGTAGTAGTAGCAGTAGCAGAGCAGTAGTAGTAGCAGCAGATAGTAGTAGTAGTAGTAGTAGTAGTAGCAGCAGTAAGAGCAGTAAAGAGTATAGTAGAGCAGTAGCAGCAGTAGCAGCAGCAGTAGTAGCAGATAGAGTAGAGCAAGCATAGTAGCAGCGCAGAGAGTAGCAGTAGTAGTAGTAGTAGTAGTAGTAGTAGTAGTAGTAGTAGTAGTAGTAGTAGTAGTAGTAGTAGTAGTAGTAGTAGTAGTAGTAGTAGTAGTAGTAGTAGTAGTAGTAAAGGTCGGTGCCTGTGCTCGTGGAGCAAAACATGTTGTCATCATGGCAATGAAATCAGCTAACTATTGTCTCTGAGCAGCTACTGCGTCATATAGCTCTGATAATCCTCAACAGACGGAGTATTAGGTTGGCTGCCACTAACACCTGCATCCTCGTCGTCGCGTGAATCAGCCATCAGTGTCTGCATGTTGATAGAGAACACGAATCAGCTACTACGTAAATAACGCATATATATACATGTAGAAACTAACATGTACATATAATAAATCCCTATCTCACTTCCACTCACTTCCCAACTAATGGTTTGAAGGTAAGGATCATTTAGTTTCCACATCTAAAGTTTATGTTTTATTAAAGTTTGTGTATAGCTTATTGAGAAATGTTGGCTTTTGATATCAACTATAACATTGATATCATATTATGAAATAAACCATATTTCATTACCTAGGCTTTACAAACTTAGGCTTTGATATCACCTGTGACGACCCCTTCTCAAATTAGGGCACCGCCCAACCTAATCCCGTCATTAAGTCCTTAACCTCTACCCCATAGGACTTAACAATGTATTAGTCAGCATTTCTAATACACTTACCACATTAGCTACTTTTCTAATAAACCTTACACCATTCTTAAACTTAACTGTATGTCAGAGTAAATTAAGATTTTACACAATTTAAAGATTATTCAGCTAAAGTCTTGTTAAATTAGCGGAAGCCATTCATTTAAAACCTAAGTATGTGGAAAACCATGAACAAAGATCACATGCATACATATAACAAACGGCGATAACTATATATCAACACGTGTTTGGTCGGGTAACTATCTTTCAACCCATAGTATACATGCACAAGAGTATATAAAGACATATATAAAAGTCATACGACAAAATCAAAAACCTACAAAATCAGACGTAGCAGCACTCTACTAGCTCAGAGGTAGTCGCTGATCTTCTCCTTGCTCGATCTGCTACACGATGGATCTATCCACCATCATAAAAAAGACGGTGAGTACAGAAAAGTAAAAAGTAACACTGAGAGACATTTATCCATATTTCCAAATATACAACAAGAATCTAAAAGCATAATAATAGCAACAATGCTGAAAATAAGATCATGCTAATAGACTCTTTAGTTAATCAAAATGAAACTAACACATGGCTAAGTAGAAATGATCTAGAGCCAGTCGGTCGCGAGTCCTATCACAAATGTATTTATTCCGCTATCTCAAGATGGAGCTAAACTTTACGCCTTCACAATCAATCATAAGTGCCAGTCACATGTGATGTATATTTGTCAACAACCCCGGGTCCCATACCCCGTGTGCTGCACAAGCTAGTGGTGATATCCCAATAAACCTGAAAGTCTAGTGACCCCGAGTGTCGCGCATATCTCTATCTTATCATGGTCCTAGATACAAGAACTACTTTGGCAATTTAAGAAATGCACGGTTTCGGAATCCGATAATAGGATTGCATATCTAATGCACAAAGGAAGTTGAATTTACAATACCGTAAATCACTACCTAATAGCATGATATTTCATTTGACTAAATATCTCAATAATCAAGGATGACATAGCGCATGAAAGAGAGTCAATAAAATCATAAACCACCAACCAATATAACGATAACAAACTCATGAAATGAGACGAAACAACAAGTCATGGCATTTAGAGTACAAAGGACGATTCAGTTCAAATAAGTGAAAGTAGATAACATTATTAGAATGAAATGTAAATGAATATCTCAATCAGTTTACTCACAAACCACGCAAATTCCTAGCTAATCCGGACTCTCGACACCTCAAAACATGTATTAGAACCCCTGAGACTTTCCTCTAGGTTCCTGGTGTCATTTCATATGTTTTAGAGTGTGTTTAAACCTTTACTTAGGGTATTAGAGTTGTTTAAAATGTTTAAGTTGAAATTAGAAAATTGTTGTTTATGTGTTGTCAGAGCACCTAGCACGCTGGGTGACTGGTCTAGCGCGCTAGTGACGTCGTTAGCGCACTAGTCAGATTTATTAGCGCGCTACTCACAGGTAGCACGTAAGCTAGCTCATCTAGCGCGCTACGTGTAGGAAAACCCAGAATTTTGCACTTAAAATTCGTATTCTCTCTACACATAGACCACTACAACACCTTGGGTTCTCTTTTCTCATCTACTAGAGACCCGAAAACACATTAATGCCATAATATCACTCATACATTATTTTTATCACAATTCATCAAATTAAACTAATTTACTAGTATATGTAGAATTACCTAGTTGATGAACACCAATAACTTGATCTACTCATACACTAAATTCAATAAAACAAACTCTTGTTAATCTTCTCTGGTTCTTCTTCTCCAGCAAACTAACTTAACTTCTAAGTCTTGAAATGAAATGAAATGAATTGCATGAGTTGATCAATTCAATCTTATATACATATAGATAAGATTGATTATTAACCATTGATCTTTATGTACATACGTATCCCGAGACTAATCTAATGGCCTACATATTGACAAAACTCCACTAACTTCCTCTAACTAACACCAATTGAAAACTCATTTGGTCTCTTGATGTGTCAACACGTATCTCAAGAAGTATCAATGAGTAATGTTTTAAATTGCAATCTTAGGTTACATTTAATCTAAAATCAACCATAGCTTCATTAATACTACTATTTAAGCCACATTAAATTCAAACTAACTTACTTCATCACTTTCTACCTCGCTCTCACGCCGGCACGCATCTCGAGGCGTGTTCCTACTTACGTTTCGTTACCTAAACACCGCTAGAAGTGACTTAGTAATCTACATATATACATTATAATATGCATACACCATAACAAATCTAACATATACATCGGCCACATCGCCTCGGTCAGTGCACATATCTCGATGCGGGTCTCACGTCAGTAATCAATGATCCTGATTAAGGAATTAAACTAGGATTAAGAATTAGGGTCGTGACAACATGCCCCAACATCTGCCTGTTTGCTATGCGCCTTAGTCCCGTTGTGCGCAAGTGATGCTCGTCCTTAGTCGTTTTGTGCGCGCGACTATTCGAATTTAAGTTTGAACTCAAGCCTGAGTTCAAGTCCAAAGTCAAGTTCGAACTCAATCTGAATCCAAGTATGAACTCAATCCGAATTCAAGTATGAACTCAATCTGAATTCACTCCAAACTCAAGCCTGGATTATTGCCTGGGTTTAAGGATTTTTATTTCCAAACTCAAACTGGTTTTATTGTTACTACTTTGAGTTTAATAGGGGATGTTAGAAAACTAAATAAAGTTGCTATATTTATGTAATTTCAGTATTTGCGTATTATTATATTCGTGTCGTAATTACTTTCCTTATTTATGCATTGCAAAGCTTTATAAATAAGAGCATCTCATTGTATTTAATTTGCCCTGATTAATACAAATGCAACTACATTAACAATATTATTTAATATTTATTATAAGTTTATATATAGGTAACATATATTTAAAATTGAAATATGGAGATACCCATAAGGATCCCGCGAGGATTACCAACGCGGGGATCTCCAATAGGGATTTCCCACTGGGATCTTTGCGGATATATTTTTTTACCCATCTACATACCCGTACAAGTACGGATACGAGATTTTCTTCCTATTCCCGCCTCCATCCCTATTTAAATTTTGATGCATACATGTAATAGGGTTAGTATAATATAAAATATGGTTATATTACTATAATGATATTATTGTGATTTCTATATAGTTTGTTAAGGTTTAGTCACTATACAAAGATGTAATCAATGTTATGAGTAAACAAGCAAGCAATGCAATTCTCTATCTCTTATCTTCTCTTTTTATCCTCTCTAACCCTAATTCTCAATCTTCTCTATCGATCCATTTTCTCTAATTCTCCTATCTAAACCAATTCTTCCTCTTGATCAACCATACTAGTAGTTGCATCATTGGTGCTTTCATTTGTGCATCATATTGATCTTGCTTTTGGACTGAATTCGTCCACTGGAAAGCACTGTTCAGGATCTTCGTATTCCATCATTTCTTCATGATCTACGATCTAACAAGCACATTGTTTTCTAATGCAAGAATTACTGGACAGGGCGGTGGTGCTAGTGTCAATCAATGTGGTGCAAATTGGCTTCGCAAATTGGTTTCTCTTATATGAACTTTCGGGTTGCTCAATCTTAAGGACAAAGTTATTCTTAAGGTGTCGGTAATGATGCATATATGTAATAAGGTTAGTATAGTATAAAATATGGTTATAGTAGTATAAACATAGTATTTTAATTTTTTATATAGTTTGTTAAGGCTTGTAATCTATGTTATAAGTAAACAAGCAAATAATATAATTATCTATTTCTTATCTTCTCTCTCTATCCTCTCTAACCCTAATTCGCAATCTTCTCTATCCTTTTTCTTTAATTATCCTCCATAAATCATTTCCTCCTCTTAAATCTTTTTTTTTTTTCGTTCTCTCTCAATTTCTTTTATTCGATTTCTTTAGTTGAAACTTCGATCAACTACACTAGTAGTTGCATTAAATTCCTCGTCTCCATCCATGTTTTGTGAAATCTTCATTCTTCATGGAAATTTTTCGCTCCACTTGGATCCCTAGTTAATGTATGCACTGACGCATATCTCGTCTATGCCTATTTGTGATGCCAAAATGGAGTAGGGAAACACTATTTCGACTCCCAAATACCAAACACACGAAAATGCAAAAAAAAATTAAAATTAAAATTAAAGTAATAATAACAAAAAAAACTACGTATATAATTTTTTACGTGTTGCCTTAAAAAAAATACTAGTAATTTTTTACCTGTTGGGTTAATAAAGAAAGAAAAGAAAAAACTAATAAATAATACACCGTCGCTTTCTCTCTCCTCTCTCTTACAAAACCTAATACTTTCTCTCTCTAGATATATAAAAGCAGCGAAAAATAATGGCGGTCGTATTGATTGATTGGTATGCACTCTAGAGAGAGAAAGAAAGAGAGCCAATTCTTTAGAGAGAGAAACAGAGCTTGAAGAACAACAACTGAAAGCAGAGCAGCTAAGCAACTGAAGCAGAGGCGAAACAGAGCACCAAATTTGAGCTCCGAGAGCGCGAACCCCGCGAGAAATCACTGAAAATCTGCTCGGACACTCTCACGGAACTCGAATTCCACTTCTGGTGAACTGATTGACGTTTCGGCCCAAGATTTGGTCCCGAAATCGAGGAATCTCGAGCTCGTTTGATGCTTTGGTGGTGAAGATCTCGTTAGTTCTTGTTGGGTTCGATTGAGGAACAATTGATTGATGAATCTCTTTGTTTGAGCTGAAATGCGAGTTTTCGCGGCGGTGGAGATTGTTCGGGGGAGTTGTTGGACGAGATCTAGGTATTCGTTAGGGTTCGTGTAGTGATTCGGTCTTGGTTAGGGTGTGTTTGGGGCGAAAAACTGGTTTTTTGGGAACTTTGATTTGGGGGTTTTGGGGTTTTTGAAACCCTAGCTCATGCAAGTGATGGGAATGTGTGAAATGGACTTCTAGTGCTGATGAAGGCGGCGAAGAGGGTGGTTTGCAGTGGCGAAACTGGGTTTGGATGAACTTCTTCGGCGGAATTGAATGAGAGATTGTGCCTTTTTTGTGTGTGAATTTGATTGGGT
Source organism: Stephania cephalantha (assembly GCA_039657325.1). Taxonomy (NCBI): domain Eukaryota; kingdom Viridiplantae; phylum Streptophyta; class Magnoliopsida; order Ranunculales; family Menispermaceae; genus Stephania; species Stephania cephalantha. Next base: position 6,046,083 of record CM077578.1, on the reverse strand, counting down.
AGTTTTGGTTACTAGCCAAATGAAGGTTGTTTGATTGTCGAGGATAGAGGGTAAGCGAAGGTTGTGTTGATTGTTCTTCTGTTCTAATGAGGCTCTCTTCAGCTGGTTTTGCTCATCAAGCACAAGAGGGTGGTGGTGAGTGTTTATGCTGAATTTGTGCTTAGTTTTCAATGGAGTTTGTTTTTCTATGTTGATGAATTTAATGGATCTTTGTGTTCTTGACTACCCTTTTGTTCTTCATAGTTTTTTCTTTCATTAAATTTGTTCATTGAAACCCCCTTTGAAGTTGATAATAAGCTCCGAACTTGTACAATTCTAAGTTTGGTTATTTTGTTGATTCAACTTTGTGATGGATTGAGGATTTGTGCAGGGGAAAAGAGATGTCTGAATTCTGAGCTGTGGCATGCATGCGCGGGTCCGCTTGTTTCTCTGCCTGCTGTTGGAAGCCGTGTTGTCTACTTCCCCCAGGGTCACAGTGAGCAGGTCTGCATATGATTTTATTTTATTTTTTCTGAGTACTATGATTTCAAATTGTTGTACAATGTGATTTTGTGAAATACCGTTTCCTGGCGTGGGGAATTTACATCCTTTAAAACCCGGCAAGTTTACGTGTCGGCTATGAGATTTTCTTGCAAGGGTTGCTTGAATTTTCTCATGCTGCAAGCCCAAAACCTGTTCTGTTGTAAAAGGTTTGGTTTGAGTAAAAAAAACTTGGTGCTTTTTTTGCTGTTGGGTCTTCCGGGGTTTTGCAATTTTATTTTTCTTTTGTTGATGTTGAAGAGATTTGCTCCGATCTTCGTGATCTGTTCTTTTAGGTGGTAAAATTTCATGGGTAATGGTTTTTGCTTATTTGGTGATCTTAACTTGGTTTATGATGTCTTTTAGTAGTGTTTCTGGGGCCATATTACGGGTCTATCAATGAAGCAAAGCTAATTGAGATTTGTTGTTCTCGATGCAGGTGGCTGCGTCAACCAATAAGGAAGTCGATGCTCATATTCCCAATTATCCAAATTTGCCTCCTCAACTCATATGTCTGCTTCACAATGTGACAATGCATGTAGGCTTGATAATCTTTCGGCTTTAATTAGTTTTCAGTTTATTGTATCTATCCACTTTCTGAGCCTTATCATGTGTAAAATTCAGGCAGATGTCGAGACCGATGAGGTTTATGCACAAATGACCTTGCAACCTTTGAGTCCGGTAGGCTATTTTGTATTGATTTCACTTTTAGTCTGCTTGTTAAGATTTTTCCTTTACCTAACATGTTCTTTTTTGTAGCAAGAGCAAAAAGATGCATACCTACCTGCGGAGTTAGGTACACCTAGCAAGCAGCCGACGAATTATTTCTGCAAAACATTAACTGCTAGTGATACTAGTACTCATGGAGGATTTTCTGTCCCTCGACGAGCTGCTGAAAAAGTCTTCCCCCCATTGGTACTTTCATTTTGTTTATCTGTGCCTGGATCCTCCATTTGAGTTTGCTTAATAATTTCTAAGTTGTTCTTCACACTGAGCTCTTACATTTTTTTTTTTTCCGCATTTTGATTCTTCTTCAGGACTTTTCCCAACAACCGCCTGCACAGGAGCTAATTGCAAGAGATCTGCACGATAATGAATGGAAATTTAGGCATATATTTCGTGGTTTGTTTCCTAACTTCTTTATACTATCTTTTGCTTCTCAACCTGAATCATAAAAACTTACTGGTGCCACGTGTACAAGAGATTGATTTAAGATCTGTCAAAGAGAGAAATGTGAACTTTGCAAAAGTTAATTTCATTGTTGTGGTCCTGTTTGTTTCTTGTTATATTTTCGACTGGTATTTTCAATCTTTTCTTTGGGGTCTGGAGAATACTGAATATTGTGCCAAATAATAGATAACTATCAGACTACTTGTTTTATCTGTTTTTACTCTTGTTAAACGCTTTGCCTAGCTGTTAGTCACTCTATGCCGGCAGGCATACAATAAGCTTTGGATTTTAACACCTATTCAGTTGATTCAGCTTGCAAGCTTGTGGTTGTCCGTATCTGTTCAACTTGGGTTTTAACCTACCAAAGCAGTAACATCAAATTGTTTCTGAGCATTTGCTAAATAACATTATCAGGAACTGAACATGGCATCGATTAGAAACTGGACATGAGGATTAAGGTATGTAATGAAAACTGAAAAGGGCTTTACTCGGTTCTTACTGATGCAGGTCAGCCCAAAAGGCATCTTCTTACAACTGGGTGGAGTGTTTTTGTAAGCTCAAAGAGGCTCGTAGCTGGTGATTCGGTCCTTTTTATATGGTAGGCGCATATGCACACAAAATCCATTTCCATCCTTCAGCTTCTCTTTTTATTTCTTTTCTTTTTCTGTTCTTAATGTGCCAAATGTACATTTTCCTAGTGGACGATAAAGGGTAGAAATAATTTGCCAGCTAAGTTGCCATCCAGTGGATTTATTCAACTGTATGTTGGTCTTAAGGAAATGTGATTGGATTGGAAGGCTTTGATTATTTAATTTCTGCTTTAATGAAAAGACTAAGATGGATCATTAGAATCAAGATTCAAGACCTTCCTTTGTCTTGTTTCTTGTTTTGTTTGTTTGTTTCTCATTCTTCTAGTTTGGCCTCTTATATCTTCCTGAGTCGCGATTAAGATCAATTGTATGTCTAGAAAGGAATCAAAGGATCAGAGGTTAAGGACTTCCTAACCCTGCGTATTGAAAGACCTAAGATTACATTTATATTTCTTTTTTTTCAGACAATTTTCTCAATCATTGTATTTTTCTTGCGTCAGGAATGAAAAGAACCAGCTACTTCTGGGAATTCGGCGAGCTAATCGCCCACAAACTGTGATGCCTTCATCAGTTTTGTCCAGCGACAGCATGCACATTGGGCTTCTTGCTGCAGCAGCTCATGCAGCAGCAACAAATAGTCGATTTACTATATTCTATAATCCTAGGTAAAGATTTTGCTTATTTCATGAGAATGAAAAAATTTCTAGAAAACTATCTCGTATTTATCATTTATTATATATGTATATTTTGTTTTCAGGGCTAGTCCATCTGAATTTGTTATTCCACTTGCCAAATATGTTAAAGCAGTCTATCATACACGTGTATCAGTTGGCATGCGCTTTCGTATGTTGTTTGAGACGGAGGAGTCAAGTGTTCGTCGGTAAGTGATGCTTTGTAGATCTTTTTGTTTGCTGCCTGCCTGTCGTTAGTTTATGTGCTCAAAATCGTGAAGACCCTATTATTAAGGCTAACCCATATAAGAGTTAAAGAAGGTTCACATTTTTTTTTTTTTTTTTGTTTCGCGGATAGTATCCCTTTAAAGCGTATCCTCGTAATGAGGTCGGTCTTCCTTGTTTCTTTTTAGAACTGTTGTGGAAAAATGTGTTTCTTAATTCTTATTAATCAAATTACACTTGTATGGAAGGTACATGGGCACAATAACTGGCATAAGTGACTTGGATCCTGTTCGTTGGTCAAACTCACATTGGCGCTCAGTTAAGGTCTGCTGATATCATTAAGTGGTTGTTTAATGTTCTAATGATGTTTCTAATTCGGATAATCTCGTGGGCCTATCTCTATTTCTAAACATCAATCTCTTTCTCTTGAATTTCTGCTTCGATCGCCTAATGCAGGTTGGTTGGGATGAGTCCACCGCAGGGGAGAGGCAGCCACGAGTATCTCTTTGGGAGATTGAACCATTAACAACATTTCCTATGTATCCATCTCCATTTCCCCTCAGACTTAAGCGGCCATGGCCGCCAGGATTGCCTTCACTACATGGTAATTTTTTTAGCCATGAGTATTAATTTCATTGCTTAATTTTAAAGTCAGTTTTTATATGAGTTATTTTTTTTCATGCATGGGAGAATAAAGGTAAAATAATGATATAGGTTCATAATCTCTCTTTTCTGTTGTTCCTCAGTAGGCAAAGATGATGATCTTGGTTTTAATTCTCCACTTATGTGGCTCCAAGGAGATGGAGATAGAGGGATGCAATCTCTGAATTTCCAAGGGCTTGGAGTTAATCCGTGGATGCAGCCAAGGCTTGATGCTTCCATGCTTGGTCTGCAACCTGACATGTACCAGGCAATGGCTGCTGCTGCCCTACGAGAGATGAGGACAGTGGATCCTTCTAAACAGGTCTCAACACCTCTTCTGCAATTTCAACAACCACAAAGTATCCCCAATATATCAGCTTTGATGCAAAGGCAGATGTTGCCGCAGTCTCAACCTCCAAATGCATATTTACAAAACATTCAAGCAAACCCGGCCCAACCACAGGCCGCAACTCAGGCTCAAGCTCATGCTCAGGCTCAGGCTCAGGCTCAGGCTCAGGCTCAGGCTCAGGCTCAGGCTCAGGCTCAGGCTCAGCTGCTTCAGCAGCGGTTGCAACATCAAAATTCATTCAATGACCAGCAGCGGCAGCAACTGCAGGCACAGCAGCAGCAGCAGCAGCAGCAGCACAGCAACAGCATCAACAACAACAACAGCAACAACAACAGCAACAACAACAACAGCAGCAGCATCAGCATCAGCATCAGGAGAAGCCACAACAATTCTCCAATCCACAACAGATTTCAAATGTAGCATCTGCCTTGTCTCAACTAGCCTCACCTTCTTTGTCACTACCTCCGCCTCTACAAACCATATCTTCACTGCGTCAGCAGCAAAATTTCCCAGACTCTAATGGGAGCCCTGTAACCACGTCTACTATGTCCCCCATTCATAGTCTACTGGGTACATTCTCACAGGATGAATCTTCGCACCTACTTAACATGCCAAGAACCAATCCACTAATCCCATCCACAACCTGGGCACCCAAAAGAGCTGCAGTTGAATCTTTGCTCCCTACAGGAGCTGCACCTTGCGTTCTGCCCCAGGTGGAACAGTTGGGCACTCAGCAGGCCAATGTCTCTCAACAATCTGTCCTGGGTCCTCCACAGTCTAATGTTTCTCAACAGTCCGTCTCATTACCACCTTTTCCTGGTCGAGAATGCTCAGTGGACCAGGATGGTGGCACTGATCCACAGAGCCACCTACTGTTTGGGGTGAACATTGACTCCTCATCGCTTCTACTGCAAAATGGGATTTCTAGCTTTAGAGGAGTTGGCAGTGAGAGTGATTCGACAACCATGCCTTATGGTGCTTCTAATTTTATGAGTACCACGGGCTCTGATTTCCCTCTCAATCCATCCATGACAGCTTCTAGTTGTTTGGATGATTCAGGTTTCTTGCAGTCTCCAGAAGATGTCGGGCAAGTAAACCCACCAACTAGAACCTATGTAAAGGTGCGCGTTGGTTTTCCAATTCTTGAAAGCACTATTTTGGCTCATCCATGAGGCATTGTTTTAATCGTCTAAAACCATTTGATTATTCTTGTCTTTTCTATTTTGCACCAAGTCTACATGCTCAAGAATGGTCTGTATTCGCCATGCACTTACCAATCTCGATTCCCACCAATCACCATGCACTTATTAGTTTAGTAAAACTGTTCGTGCTGCCTACTTACATTGTTCTATCTTATATTTAGACCTTTTAATTAGAAGCTTAGATCTTTTCAATTATTTTTAGCTCACTCATCTTGTTACTCCTGAAATTGGCAGGTTCACAAGTCAGGGTCTTTTGGGAGGTCACTGGATATCAACAGATTCAGCAGCTACAATGAGCTGCGCAGTGAGCTCGCACGCATGTTTGGCCTTGAAGGCCAGTTGGAGGACCCTCTGAGATCAGGCTGGCAGCTTGTATTTGTCGACCGGGAGAACGATGTTCTTCTCCTTGGCGATGACCCGTGGCAGTAAGTTTTTGAAGTTTAAGTTTGTTTTCTAATCTCAAATATAACTGTAGAAATAACTTTGAAAACTAATAATAATTCACTGTCTGCTGACTTTGTTTTGGTGTCAATATACGAAAAACGCAATCGCTTAAGATGTAATCTAAAACTCTAGAATTGACTACTGTATGATATTTCTGAAAACTTCTATGGGTATGTGTGAAATTTGTTATGGTAATGTTAAGAATGCGGAGGATGCTGCGGATATGTTCTCTGTGAGTAGAGTATAGATATATAAAAAACAAGGTGCCTTGGCTTGCTGGCCTATTTTTGAAGGATTCATGAGCAAGTACTTGAGGATCACATGGAGTTTTGATGCAAGTTGTGTTTGTGTTTCCTCCTTTTCCAATTTTATAGGCATCGAGTTAGGAGGGATTTGAATGGTTTGGAAAGCTCACCATCAATTGCACTTAATCGAGCACAATGAAAAAGTTTGATACATGTAGCCGATCCCAATTAATTTGGGACTGAGGTTATGTTGTTGTTGTATAGGCATCGAGTTAGGATTGATTAGAACTGTAACTGACATTTCGTCTAAATTTAAATGTGTCATGGTTCAGTGATAATCATCATCAATAAGGAAACCAAAATGTATTAGAAATCTATTTTGGAGTGGCTAAGGTCATAAATATCGTATTATTCTATTAGGATGTAACCTGATTACCATTTTGTAAGACCCTTTCTTGCTTATTCGTTCAAATGTTTTGTTTGTTTGTTTGTTTTTTTTTCTTTTTTTTTTTTCTCATCTCTTGGCAATGCATCTTGTTTTCAAAAAAAAGAAAAACAATGTGATACTTGGAAGATCATTCAAATCATTTGTGAAACTATAGATTGTGTAACTAAAATGACCTAAAGTTATTTGGACTTTCTTTGAAATTCAATATTTAGAATCATAGCATCCTCCGTGGTTCAAGTTTATGAACTTTCGGGAGTTAAGATAGGTCTTTAATGGTATGCTATAGACATTCATCGGTGGTTTATATCTTTATTTATTTCTTCACACATACGATCTGCAAGTAAATTTTTGCTGCTTAAGTTGTATCGTTACTCAGTTTTGTTGCATTGATGTCTTTCAGGGAGTTTGTAAACAACGTATGGTGTATAAAGATACTCTACCCACAAGAAGTGCAGCAAATGGGCAAACAGGACCTCGAGCTTCTGAACTCATCGCAGAGGCTTTCTAGTGGCAGCTGTGATGATTACGTAGGTCGACAGGACACAAGAAATTTGAGCACAGGGATAACTTCTGTCGGATCTCTAGACTATTAAAGTACTTTAGAGAGAAAAAGGCACTTCAATGAGATTTTACTGGTTATGGTATCGTCTCTTCTTTTTCTGTATTAATAGCTTACTCTCAATCCTGTAATTGGATGGACAGGAGTGTTCGAGTAAAGTAGCAAATCCTGCTCCAATCCTATATATAAGCTAATCACTTTGTAATTGTAATGTGATGATTTCTTCCACGTATATCATCTATATACATGCTAGTATCTGTTCGTAGACTCTTTTTTCAATGGAAAAATCTTTCTTATCTTTTCAATTAATGGACCTAGACCTATTAGTTTCAGGAATCAAAAGTGAAATGAGATGCCATACTTAATTTCTGCTCTGTGCATGGTCCTCATGGGTGATTTTCTATAACGTAAGCTAACACTTTGTGGTGCAGTGGTTATTATTTTGCTTTATTCTCGTGGTCCTTTTTACAGAAGGAATTGATGCTGGATTGGATTCAGTCTGCAAACCTGGGCAATTTCATATTGTGCTGCTAATAAGGTAAGTTTTACATTATGATTATAACTATAGGGAATTTGCTTAGGATTTGATCGTAGGCAACGACTTTGTAACTTTACTTTTATTTCCTAAAGTTGTGATGGTAGGAGTTGGTTGGATTTATTTGCTCACTTTTATATGTATGTATCTTTAGATTGGAACTTTTCTGTTATAGAAACTCTTAATGCCATGTGAAGAGTCTCCGTTGTTTATTGCGACTTTTTCTTCGGTTGCTCATTTAATGTGAAAGTTGGCTTTGGCTTGTTAGGTCCAAAGTTGGGAGTCTTGGGACAGAGATTCACTTAGCTTTCTTCCTCATCACCCTTTTCTCCATGCTGTACAAAATTGTAAGTTTTCGTCGTTGGTCGATGTCTATCATCCTACTTTCTTGTCTTCATTTAATGTGTTTATTTAAAGTTATTTTCAACACCTTTTGATCACACTCCCTGTCTAGGAGCTTTTTGAATCTGCTCTCATAATCTGGGGAGAAGAGAAGTAGGGATGGGGGACCATATACTCCTTTACTGCTTCTTTTGTATTGTTGGTGTTGTGGTCCCTTTATTTTCTATTTCTTTTTCGCTTCCTGAAATAGCCCCTGCAGTTTTCTGTAAAAGATTTCATTACTAAATAACGTTGCGACGCCTTTCATCTTTTCCAATGTTTGTTGTCTTAAGTTTTCCTGAAAGCATGGGTTAGGTTCTAGTTCCATCTCAATCGTCTAAACTAGCCTTCTCAACATATACAGCCTAATTTTTTTTTGTTAATCTTGAAGCCTCAGCATCCTCTCAGTATTCTCTTATGTTTTCCTGTCTTCCCATAACTTTGCAATACATGCAACTGTATTAACTTTCTGATAGTTGTCTTCAATGTAAAATATTTTTAGGCCTTTATCAGGTATAGAATAGAGAACCCCTTTTCAAACCCTCCATTTGGGAAACTGACCTATCTGAAAATTTTAATTTAGACACTTCATAATAACTGACAGAGTCTTTTGTGTACCTATGTTATTATTAGAACTTATAAATTGTGTGCTCTTCTAAGGTTCTTAATTAGATTTTCTCTTGGTTCTTAGTAGTAGTAGTCGTGGTTGTCGTCGAGCTGTTCAAGTTTTTAAGCTCTATGAATGGAGTCGCTTTCATTAGGAGAAGTTCGAGTTTGGATTAGTTGGAGCCATTGGGCTTTCGGATACCCGGTCGGCTACCTGGTCGGGGCCATTGGGCATTTGTCACGTGTGGTAGTGAAAGGCCAGGATGATTCCTAGTGTGATTATAAGATTTTTCAAAATGGTGTGGGCCTGTGAGCTAGCTGTAAAGGTTGAAATTTGTGGTGTTTGTGGGGTTGGTGTGGTGTGCAATGGATGTGATTTGGACATGTAGGGATGGTGACGGTAAGGGCACTGAGTCAATAATATCAATAAAGTTTGATTTGGTTAGTCCCACTTACAACCTCTTCTTCATGGGAGGCTGACCCCTCACTCCCAGTCATTCATTTATATAGAAAACTTACATTCTCTTTTTGAATGTAAAAAGCAAAGACAATTATTGCCATCTTGTCCATCATAACCCTATTCTTAATTGGTAACATTTCTTATTGTTTTGAAGGAAAAAGCATGGTTTAAACAAAGGGAGTTTCTACAAGTGTGCCTTGAAATACGCATTAGACATTTTAGACGTCTTCTTTTTAGTGTAGATGATCTCCACTTCTTCTTTCGCATCGAATGTACTCGTTGAGAAACATATATACATGTTGAATGTAGATTCGTTGCGCGGCTTGTGCCGCGGTAATAGTCTTGTTTGTCAAATGCGCCTAAAACAATCTTTTGTCTCAGGCTTGCAGCTGTTGTATGTCCTGCAACAACAACAACAACAACACAGCCTCAGTTCCAAATTAACTGGGGTCGGCTATATGGATCAAATTTTTTCATTGTGCTCGATTAAGTGCAATTGATGGTGAGCTTTGCAAACCATTCAAACCCTCATAATTAATGCATCCCATGTTAACTTTGGTATGTCCCTACTTCGTCGAATTTCTACAGTTTCTATTGAGTCAAGTTTTCTAGTGGGGGCATTTGTAGGCCGTCTTTGCAGGTGACCAAACCACCGCAACTGTCATTCCCTAATCTTTGTATCAATTGATGCTACTCCTACTTGTCTTTGAATTTTTATATTTCTTATTCTATCTTTACGAGTTTTACCACACATCCACCTAAGCATCTTCATTTCTGCTACGTTCATTTTATGTAATTGTTGTTGCTTTACCGCCCAACATTCACTTCCATAGAGCATAGAGCCGTTGTACCTGTATAGAGCCTAGATGGAAAAAAATCATAGTTAAAATTTTGAAACTGTAACAAGTTTGTTATTTAGAAAGCTTTGTAACTGTATCTGCTTTTACTTTTTAGTGAATCAAGTTTTATTAGAATGATTGCACCACTAGCATTTTGGGTCTCATAAGCAGGTTAATCGTTGAAAAGATTTTTTAGAAAGTTATGAATATTTACAATGATGAGAGAGCCTTTTGCAAGTTTTGAAAACTTGAAAGTGTTATTTCTGTTCTCTTAGAGAACTTTCAATGTCAAAATAGTGGTTTGTTGCACATTTTGGACACAACTAAATAGTTTTGATTCAATAGCCTTTTTTGCTGTTGCTCCGATTTCCTATTTTTTTCTACAATCCAAAATGATTTTCTTGGTTGATTCTCTTATAATGAAAGCGAACTTTCCCTGGTCAAATACAAAACTAATATTTGACTTCTTCTTTTTTTAGTAAGAAACCAACGATTTTAATTCCAACATGTTTCCCATTACCTCTCCAACTTTACTAAGTGGCGTCTCATCCATCTAACTATGCTTTTGGCATATTTGATTGTCTTAAACTCAGCATAAAATGCATTTTTGAGGATTTGAGGGTGTGTTTGATAGCAAAGAAAATAAAAAAAATCATAAAAAATTGTATACTTTTTTTGTGTAACCGTTTTTTCCATTGTTTGATAAGTTTGTAACTGCACTGAGAAAAAAAACTACATTCCCCTATTTTCCTCATTTATTTTTTCATCTTTTAGCGTGGAAAATTGAAAATATCTCCATCTCTCTCACGAACTGATCATTTCTTCCACCCAAACAAATTTGGTCTCTGCTACTCTTTCGTGGATACACACTCTTTCTTTCTCTTTTCGTCTCCGGCTTCGTCACCAACATCATCATCGAGCCGCCCGACATCGACGATGATTTAGATGCGCACACGGATTGAACCATAAAAGAAAATTCTTTCTCGTGCAATCAAACAACTATGAGAAAATTTTCTTTATAAAATTCTCTCGAGAAGATTTGCTAAAAAAAAAAGTTTTTTCTTATTAAAGATTTTTTTTGCTATCAAACACACCCTGAGTGAAAAATACATATCGTTAAAATTGAAAAGAACGTAATGGAAGAATTTGATCTATGTAGCTGATCCCAATTAATTTGGGATTGAGGATTTTGTTGTTGTTGGGTTTACTTACTAAAAGCTTTCCATCTCTGTATCGGTATAAAAAACTACTTATTAAATTGCTTGTATTTTAAAATAAGAAACAAATATATTCATCACGGATGTTATAGATTGCTTGACCAAGTTTAAAATAAGAATTAGGATTTTGGGTAATAAGAAAGAACTGGAAAGGATGGTGTGAAAGGAAATGCTACAATCCGAGATATATAAACTCTTGGGAAATAGTATCAACATATTATTTATCTGAAAAAATTACAAAAGTATAGTAGAAAATAGTTTAAATGAGCAAAATAAGTGTGGTTTTTTTTTTATTCTAAAAATAGGCTATATCGCCTTTTGAAAAAGGCGTTATTAGGGGAGCAAATTTTTCTCGCTTACGTGGACACATGAATAGCGCATTTTGAAAATGCGTTATTCATGTGTCATGTCCACTGTGGACAAATAACACGAATAGCGCCTTTTCAAAAGGCGTTATTCGTGTTATTAGGATACAATCCATCCACGTGGATGTCCACGTGGATTGGTTTACACGAATAACGTCTTTTCAAAATGCGTTATTCGTGTTATTTGGATTCCACGTGGATTGGTTGGAGCCGATTTACACGAATAGCGCATGCACTATTCGTGTAAATAGTATTGGGTGTCCACGTGGGATGTCCACGTGGAAAAGACAAACAAGAATAGCGCATTTTCAAAAGGCGTTATTCTTGTTTTTCGGTACACGTGGACATACACGTGGGATGTCCACGTGGGAAAGACAAAAGTTTAAAGGATGAGTTGCATGGTTACTATGGGTTGCACGGGTTGTCCCATCGAGATACGTGCATGATGTTTGCATGGATTGTCCACCTCGAGATACGTCTGGCGTTTGCATATATTAGTTATCCACCTCGAGTTACGTGCATGACGCTTGGATGGTTTGCATGGACGCAACAGGTTGCATGAGTTGTCTACCTCGAAATATGTGCTTCACATTCGCATGGTTTGCATGGATTGCATGAGGTTGCATGAGTTGTCCACACCTCGAGATATGTGTGTAACATTTGAATGAGTTGCACAAAGATGCATGGCTCGCCCACCTCGACATACGTGCGTGGCGTTTCCATGTGTTGTCAACCACGAGATACGTGTGTGACGTTTGCAATGGCTTTACCACCTCGAGACACGTGCGAGTCGTTTGCATGATTTACTTGGATTTTACGAGGTTACATGGGGTGTCCAACTCGAAATACGTGCATGACCTTTACATGGTTTGCATGGATTAGGCGATGTTGTATGAGTTGTCCACCTCGAGATACGTGCGTGAGGTTTACATAGATTGCAACAGGTTGCATGAGTTGCACGAGGTTGTATGGGTCGCCCACCTCGACAAGCGTGCCTGACTTTTGCATGAATTCTCCACCTCAACATACATGTGTGACGTTCGCATGGGTTGTCCACGTCGATATGCGTGCGTGTCGTTTACATGGGTTGTCTACTTCGAGATACGCGAGTGACGCGGGTTGTGCATCTCGATATGCACGTGTCGTTCATAGAGTTTAGAATTTTGTAAAAGGAGCTATCTATACAATTGCTTTCCACCTCACCAACTATGCATGCCACCTCATCATCAATAGCTCTTTTTCAAATGAGTTATACATTAGTTTTGGAATTTAAAAGTAAACCCTACTATTTGGTGAATTAAAAACTAAAGCCACCTTATTTTTTTAAAAAAAAACACCTTATCAGTAAGGGAGATAAATTAAATAACGAAAAGATACGGGACCTTGCGTAAAATCCTACAAAGTACAAAGTGCCACTTCAGTTAAACTTGTTGAAGTGATTAGAAATAATTTGGTATCAGGTTAGATTTAAGAATTTACTCATAATGAGAAATCAAAATCAAATTAAAAATTATATTTAGATATTTGACTGTGTTTTCAAAAACTATGTTAGATTAAGAGTTGGATAATATATTGATGGATCAATAAAGACACACACACACCCCACACATATATGTACTAGTTTTTGGACTGTGCTACGCATGCTTGAACTCGCTCGCTACGCACGCGAAAATTTAATTAATCTAATAATCTATTTTTATATTCCAACAAATATACTACATTTTTGTTCTGACTTTTTTGACAACTAATTATAACTGTTTGGATCTAATAACGGGAGGGCCCATTTTTAATTAAGGGTAGAATAATAAATTTAAGTAAATGTTAAAAGCCTTAATTAAGGGTAAAATAGTAAATTCAAATGATGGTTGAAAGATTGATTATGCCTTTACTTAAGGGTATGATAGTAAATTTAAGTGACGGTTGAAAGATTTAATTAAGGGTAAAATAATAAATTCAAGTGAAGGTTGATGAAAGATTGATTATTCATGCCATTAAGTTTAATAGTGTGGTTTTTGGAGCGTGCTACACACCCTTGAACCCACTCGCGACGCTCACGGGAATTTAATTAATCTAATAATCTATTTTTATATTTCAAAAAGTATACTACATTTTTATTTTTATTTTTTGATAACTAATTATAACTATTTGAATTTAATAGTGGAAAAACTCTTAATTAAAGGTAGAATAGTAAATTTAATTGAAGGTTGAAAAACTTAATCAAGGGTAAATAGTAAATTCAAGTGACAGTCGAAAAATTGATTATGACCTTAATTAAGGGTAAGATAGTAAAATTTAAGTGACTGGCGGTTGAAAGGCTTAATTAATGGTAGAATAGTAAATTCAAGTGACGATTGAAAGCTTGACTTTTCGTGCTTATTAAGTAAAGTATAGTATATATATATAACTCACCATCAATTACACAAAATCGAGCACAATTGAGGGAGTTTGATTCATGTAGTCGACCCAATTAATTTGGGACTGAGGCTAAATGCACTACATCAATCACCATTAGATTAAAATTTCATAATAATCTAATGGTGAGATATATAGTTTTCATGAAATGAATATATATATATATATATATATATATATATTCATATGTAATCAAGTGATGCATTTCATAAAGTTTGTTAACCAGGTATGCTGGTAGGAGGAGACTACAAGAAAATAATGTATTTTACAATACCAAATAATGTTGATAAATACATTATCAAAATTTATTCAATACATAACTAATAAATAAGTAAATTGTTATTTTCAAAAAAATATAATGATATACGATCATTCTACATTATTATTTCAAGGTTAATTATCAGAAATAATATAATATTTTTTATTTTTGCAGAAATAACATGAATTTTAAATTAGGTCACAAGTAACACAAACTTTCAACATTTTTTTTTTTTTTTTGACACAAACAGAATTTAAGGATTTTGAGTTTTGGAATTGACTGCAAAAACGCTGTCTCACATCGAATAAATTGTTTCAAATTCTTATTGAAGCCTATTCATTTTACAGATTTCTTTTCTTGTGATCTTGTGAATGGATGAGTAGTTTCACATACATAAATTTGTATTCTTTTTTAGAATTACTTTTTTAATCAATTGATATATATATATATATATATATATATATATATATATATATATATATATATATATATTTATACAATGTATATTGTTACATTACCTTACATTACAAGTTGATATTCTCTAAATCATTCTTGCGGTGGTGTGCTTCAAAAACATTCCAAATCAAAGATCCTGGTAGAATAATCCAAATTCACATGGATGGATCCTGTAGTTATGCTAGTCTGTCAGGGCCACTAGGCTCATCTAGGCTTTATGGATTAGTTGTGTCGACTCACTTAGGTTTTATGGGTCTACTATAACCGATTAAGTTTGTCATTGAAAGTCAGTAAACTTGTAATGGCTCCTCGTGAGCTTGTAATTGGAACAAAATTGTCTCTTAATCAAGTATATGAAATTGGCTATTTCAAATTCAAATTCAAAAAAAAAAAAAAAAAAAAAAAAAACCAATCTAAATTGTCTCCATTGAATGCCCTTCTCTCAATTTGTATTCAACCTATATGGATGTCGTAGAAATCTAGTAAAGTAACTGCTCCAATTTGTGCTAATTTGAATGAATTTTTTTTGTTTTCTTGACCGGATCGGATTGCCGAATATGCATTCGCCTCAAATTGATCTAGATTAGATTGTAGATTACATGTTCAAAATTCACGGATCTAGTTTAGTCTACTTAGTTTAATACATGTATAATATAGGCCTCGTTTGGTTCATATTTGCCAATTTACACTAGAGTTTTTTTGGATGGGAGTTAACTCATATAGTGATAATTCACATGAAAGTTCATATTTTCATGTTTGGTTCAACTTTCAACTTCAAGGGAAATTGCAAATTTTTTTAAAAAATAATAATAAAACATGAGAATTGACATAAATATGTCAATGGTGATGTGACTAATGAGGAGAAAACTCTCTTGGGGGTGAGATAACTTGCGAAGAAGAAGCTTCAACTAATCTTGTTTGGTTGACTTTATAAACCCAAATATGCGTATAATAGTTCATAGGTAAAATAAACATTAGATTTGTTTCATGCTCATAAGATTTGGTACTTTTGATGCTTGCACTTGTACACAATTATACAATGTTTCAGTCCACATAATTTGATCTAGTCAGGTCCCCTTGAGATTGGATTAATGGACAGAGATTTTTGAATCCGTCATAATTGCACTAGATCATTTACCTTAGCCTTCGCTAGATCGAATCCAATACTGTTATAGAGGTGCTTCAATCCAACAGTACTATATTTCCATCACCAATCAAAGATGAAAACATAAAATCCAGAATAGCATTTCAGACTGATTAATCAGATATAAGACCAGGAACTTCATACTAAACCAAGTTCCACCTCATCAAATCTGCAATCTGTACAAGTATTTGGTTCAAAATGGTTTACTTCCATTTCATCTTTCATGTGTATAGAGTCCAGCCTGCCTAATATACAATGTAATCACTCATTTGATGAGGATGAAACTGAAATATAATAATAGGAAGAGACTGAACAAAAACTTATCAGAAAAATGAGGATGAAACTGAAATATAATAATAGGAAGAGACTGAACAAAAACTTTATCAGAAAAAAACACCGAGGCACTAAACAACATGCTCAAATAGATGAACAGCGAGGCATCGATCATTCGCTTGTGCGAAAGGTTATGAATTCTCCTCTTCACTCATGAATATTTTTTTACGAGAACCAGCCGCAACAAATGAAACGAGGTCGTGGAATTCGCCCAGTTCGACGAATGTAGTCTGCTTGTGATGCTGTCTTTGCTGCCTGTCGATCCCTTTCGGTCTCTGCAGCAGTTCGCTTCTTTTCAGACTGTCTCCTAATCGTCATTCTTTTCTTTGTCATATTTGCTTGAGCGTTGTTCCTCAGCCATTCCACTCGTGCCTGACCAAATTTGAAACAGAATTTCCAAATTCTCTCAACATGTTAAATATTCATAGACATTCTATACGTCGGGAACGATATAAAAAACCGAATTGGACTACATGTAAAGAAATGCAGGTGATAAAGAAGAACTTAGGATAACAAATTCAATAAGTTTCTTTTTTCAAGTCCTGGAAAACAATTTTTTCAGAGGATTTTGATCTTAAAAAAGACGGTTTCAAAGTAAATTATTCTACAATTCATTGGCTTAAAATATGAATACCTCCACTTTCTTCAGAGAGGCTTCTATTTTTGTTTTCTGGTTACTCTCCCAAGCTTGAATCTTGATCTCTTCGCGCTTTAATCTGAAACATGAAAATCTGACTTGGTAAATTATAGGAAGGGTTCATACAAATATCGGTTAAATAATCTAAAATAAATTTCATTAACAGAACTAGTTTCAAGTTTCAACTGGTTTAACACAAGTTGAGGAACAACCTGGCAGCGTGTTTCGCCTTTTCAGCTTCCTCCCAAGCAGCAGCGCGTGTTTCAAACTCAATCCTATCTAGCTGCTCTTTATGATCAGTTTCAATTGCAGAAGCTTTCATTTCCCTCTCACCTTGACTAGCCCAAGTAGCAATATTCATCTTGCCAAGTTGAATGCCTAGAGCAACAATCTCCCTCCTCGTCTTGAGCTGCTGCTCCCATGCCGACAATTCCTTCTTGCTTCCATCTCTTCGGGTGTCTGATCCGGTATCAACGGCAGCCTCACAAGGAGTGGATGCAGGTGCCTCTTGTCTAGGCGTAGATGGAACTGAAGAAGTTGGACTTCGGCTTGGGGTTGTCGCTAATGCAGGAGTTGCAGTCCTAGAAGGCTCTTGGCTCGCAACCGGTGTCATTTCGGTCCCCATATCTCTCATTAGCACAGATTTTACACCAGTGCCAACTGCATGGAATAAAGCATCAAGCGCATAACAATCAGAAACATTTAAAAGAATGTGGAACAATCGGTAATCATTCCTCAATGGAAATCAATGTGGAACAATCTGTAACAATCCATCAAATAAAATCTAGCACTTGAATTCGACCAAAAAAAATAAAAATCTAGCACTTGAACTAACATTAAAGTTTGAAGTTGAAATGACAAGCCATGCTTTTAATAAGTGCAATAAAGAGACAGAAATGCTTGGCGTACTTCTCATGGCTAAGCCATAATTTCATTAACGAAGCTAAATAAACGGTGCCATTCGTTTTATAGGGATTTCAGAATACTCAAAGGTAAGTACATTATGCGCTTTAGGCTTGTTTATGTCAGCACTTCTACAACGGCGTACAAATTGTACATCGATAACCCATGTTTTCATTGGGTAGAACTTTTGAGGACTAGTGAGCTGCAAAAACAGATCTTATGCCTAAAAATTAATCCAGTCAAAGGGATCTAAGCTATATCATCATGCATCCAGCGTTGAGCATAGCTTTTATCTTCTATATATCTGTTAAAAATTAAAGGACTACATATTAACTCAACTGATTCAATTACAACCTAAATCTAGAGGGGCTATTTATAGCCAACACATAAAGAATTAGAACCATGACGCTAAGTCGCTAAACAAGACAACTACGAACAAATCTAAAAATAGAAAACGCTAGCTAGCAAAGTTCTAATTTTTCCGAAATTTGAATTTCTCTCCAACACTTGCCAGCCTATAATACAACTAAGACAAGTTTTAATGGACCCCGAACTTTCAGAAAGCAACATTCCAAAGCAAATTCTAATATAGCTTCAAAAACAACAAAATCGGATAGGATCATTTCCTCCTAATATGGAAACTCACAGTGACAGTTCTCAATAACTGAAATGATATTAAAGTAATTTAAACAAGGAAACGATTGGGACGACATTTGACACACACATTTGCTACACAATTGTTGGAGTTCTTTAGGTTATGCATCAAGGGATTCATGCCTGAATATTCTGAAGTGCACTGAATGAATTCCAACAATTAAACTCCGCGGAAATGCGTGAGAAAACTACGTCAAACAATCACTTCCCATATAACAACACTCAATATGTTATTTTGATAAAAAAAAAAAAAAAAAAAAGCAATGTACTTAATTCTAACATGTCAAAAGCACATAACATCAGATCAGCTATGTCAGGTGCATGAGAGGCAGAAATCCCACTGAATGAACATAATACATAACATATTGGCGAGGCAATCTGAATTCAATGCAATGACTAAAAGGGTCAATTTAATCTTATATGCTAAAACCTTTGAAATGCATTTAAGCCCTTAACTTTAGGCAAACATCTTGAAAGAAAAGAGGTTTGTACCTGCCACCTCCGCAAAGTGAGAATTGCTGTTAGCGTTCAATTCCACATTAGGAACTTTCTTCTGGTCTTTACTTAGAGGAAACAGATCAATTACAGTCCCATTTGATGGATCTAAGAAGGGAGCAACTGAAGGAGAAACAAGTGCATTTTGAGAGAGTTGATATGAATCATTGGTTTTCTTGTTGTCAGCAATTGGCATGGAAATAGCCTTTGGTTCTGAAGCAACAGATTCAGGACCAGTTCTCAACCAACTTGCCATATGTTGCCGATTCATTTGACCTAGCGATATGTTCTTCTTGGAGTAATGAGGCTGCGTAATTTGCCGGTTTACTATCCATTTCTCGGCATCATTCCACTTAGAAGGCATTGGACGAGTGAAGGATGACCGAACCACAGGATTGTGTACTAATCTCTCTCCTTTATGAAATTCAAAACTCGATGAACTCGCATTACTATCATAGTCAAGGTTATCTTCTTCTGTGGCTCTCACGGGATGAATCGAACTCATGTTGCTGCCACTCCCTTTTAAGGACCGATGAATTTTAACATTACACAATTCTCCAAACGACTCCTTTTCCGATTTAGTCTTCTGATGGAAACTAGCACCATTGCCTTGAGAGGACTCAATGCCCCCTTCATTGAATGAATTTACTGATTGATCTTGAGCCAGGGTTGGAAGAACATGAGCATTGTCAAAATCATTTGAACCACCTGAAACAACATTTGAGTTGCTTAGCAAATTAAATTGTACATAATTAATGTTGAAGATGTGTGCACCGAAATATAGTCTCACGTCAGTTAAGTGTAACTTTACAAAGAAGTACATAAGTGTGGACATTTCCCCAAATAGGCGAGGCCTTTTGGGGTAAGACCCCACACCAATGAGTTGGAGGTAGTTAAGTCTGGGACAATATCAGTACTGGCAGGGATCCATAGGCCCTCAAAGAAGTGACGCGGGCATGCGTTTGCAGATGATGTGCCCGAGAGTGAAAAATTAACAATTAACTCATTCAAATTAAGTTCTATCTTAAAATCAAACACATAACTCTAACAAAAAAGGCCAAATAATTAGTTTTCACAATTGATAAAAAAAAAGCCAAATAATTAGTTTTCACAATTGATATTGACAAATTACCAACCAAATGGTAGCTCAATGGTTTGATACATGGTCATCTGTGCATAAGGTTGAGGGTTCCAGTTTCCGCGCGTGCAAGTTGAGGGGGTAATAAGTTGGTTTCTTATTTAAAAAAAAAAAAAAAAAGAAATTCACATAGACAAATTAGGGAAGACTAACAAACCTTCCTCAAAACCATCCTTAGCAGCTAATAAACTATTTTTAACAAACTGGGTATCATCATTAAGCTTTGCAGGAGAAGTTCTTGAAGAATTATTATTTGACCCCTCTTTTCTTCTGTGTCCTCCCATGAGCTTCAGCCTCAATTTACTTGGTGAAATTATTCCAGTCTGCAATCAAGATTGACATTTTGCATATATAAGAAAAAAAAAATCAAAATCACAAATTTATTTTTAAAAGTACAATTTCTTTTCTGAAAGATTGATCAAAGAAAGATAATTCATTAAAATATTTATATAACATTAAAAAAAAACCCATCAATCAAATATAGAATTAAAAAGAACAGAATTGGAATCCAAGTATCCAACATCATGATTTAGAAGTAATCAAACAAAATCAAACAAGGGAGCTAGCTGTTGTTCACATACTTGAAACACTAATGAAATGGCCAAAATTTTGTACTAGTAAACAAAATCTTCAAAAACAGAACAAATTAAAACTGGGTATTCTGGATTTGTTCTTACCTGAACTTTGTCAATCCTCTCATACTCCATTGAATCTCTCACTCTCACTCTCACTCTCACTCTCTACTGTTTTTGGCTTGTAAGATAGATGAAGAGAAATGAAAATGCTGACTATATAAGGGTACAATTTTTTTTTTTTTTTTTTTTTGAGGAAATATAAGTGTACACTTAATGAGTGTTTGTTGGGTCTTTTTTCTGTGCGTTTATAGAAAGTTTGGGCGTTCAGACGCACTAGTCCAAGACAAAGACCAAAGTTGGCGATGTTTTGACCAGTTGACCGTATGTTTAAGCCGAGTATTTCAATGTGGTCCAGCTGAGCTGGACGGCTAGTTGGTCCGGTCCGGTCCGGCCGCACTGATGTGCGGTGCCCCAATAGTTCAATTGGCAAGCAGTATCATTTCTTGTGAAACAATTACAAGTGTTGCCAATTAAATTAGTTTGAAATTGAATCGTGGACTCCCTCCAAATTTCTTTCTTCAAATTCCACTGTGTATTACGTAATGAAGAGTTGGTAGAGTTTGAAATTTGAAAGATAATATTTTTTTTTTTTTGATAGTAACAAGACTTTATTTTATTATAGCCAAGAATTTACAGTGACAAGAAACAATGTGTTTTCTTAAAATAAAGTCGAAAAAATCATCTGCCAGTGTAGTAGAGGAAAAACACGTCGCCTCATACATGAATAACATCGTTCCCCCACAATGGGGCGAGTCAATAACATAAACTCGTTCCCATGTGGTGTCACGCGTACACCGAATCAACTAGGTTGAACCCGTGATCACGTGGCCGGGATTACGAAAGTGAAAAAACAAAAATTACATGCGTAAGACCTCGCCATTACATTTTCCCATTCCCTTCCCCGTGATGTCCATCCCACTACACCAAATTCCCTCAAATGTTGTCCAGCCAAGGCTCCGGCACCATATTCCATTTCCAGTCTTCCATTTCTTTACTACTCATCAACCAACTTTCCACATTCCTTTTAATTCCCTCTTTACAGTTCTCCCGCACACTTTCTTTCTCATTAAATATTCGCTGGTTCCTTTCCATCCATATCCCCCAAAGCAAAGCTAACACCCCCGTCTTATATAGGAGTTTTCGTCTTCTTCATAGGCAGCAGATGAAGTTGTCATGCAAACTTTCCTGTGCCGATCTTGGTGCAGTCCAGCAAATTCGCAGTTCTTCCAACAACCACCACCAGCATCTTGCAGTGAAATCAAAATCCAGGAAAAGGTATTTCATCGATTCTCCCTCTTTTCTACACCGTACACACATCGATGGTCGAATGTATAGTCCGGGCCATTTCTTCTGAAGATTGTCCACCGTGTTGATGCGCCGTTTCCACAGTGACCACGCAAAGAATTTCACTTTTGATTGAGCTATTCCTTGCCAGATCGTCCCATTTACAAGGCATTATTCTTGGTCATGCAGTCCTCTAACCCATGCAGCTCCCAAATGCGCAGAGTATGTGCCCGATGAATCGGTTATCCAATTCTTCTGATCCCTTCGGTTGATGTTGATTTGTGCTCGTTCCAACTTGGTGGCCAGCAAGGTAACTTATGATATCTCTAAATCAGATAATCAGTTCCTTCTAGGGTATATATTCCAACCTATTTCGGTCCGAATTTGAGCTACCTTCGCCATTGGTTTTCTGGTAAGTTGATACAAATTAGGGAATTCTTATCGGAACGGTTGATCTCCTAGTCATCGGCAAATTGTAGGTGGGTGACATTAATCTTATTTCGTCCAATCTCAAACCCATTTACTTGAGAATATGTCTTAGCTTTGTCGATCATCCTCCCCATCACATCGGCTACCATGATGAATAAAAATGGTGACAGGGGATCACCTTGTCTCGATCCCCTTTCCGCATAAGTTTTTCCCCTCGGTTACCATTAACTAACATAGAAAAGTTTGAGGTACTCAAGCATGCATTAATCCAATTTCTCCATTTTGGACCAAAGCCCTTGTTTGTCATGACCTGATTAATAAATCCCCATTCCACTCTATCATATGCCTTAGAGAAATCAAGTTTCAGTACATAACCACTCTTCCTTTTTGTTATGGCCTTTTCAACTACTTCATTGGCTATAAGGACTAAGTCGAGCATTTGTCGATTCATCACAAAGGCTCCCTGCTCTTTGGCAATAGTCGACCCCATGACCTTTTTAAGCCGATTCGCTAGTACCTTTGATATGATTTTATATATCGAGGTAATCAGGCTAATCGGCCTAAAATTAGCAACCTTTTCCACTTTTGACCCCTTAGGAATAAGACAGAAATACATTTCGTTTGCCTTTCTACTGATGCGTCCATTCCTGTAAAAGTCAGTAAAGATTCCTAATACTTCGTGGCTCAACAATCCCCAATATTTTTTGAAGAATTCCATTGAGTATCCATCCGCACCTGATGCTTTATCCCCATCACTCTCATGAATTACTGGCATGAATATTGGAAATGATGAGACGAGTGTGTTCTACTTTGGTGTGTTACAATAACGAAAGTCACATATCACTTGTGTTTTGTTAAGGTCACAAGTTTGAACCTTCAAATTTTTCTGAGGCACATTTTCTATGCAGTGGGGTGTCTCTTATAAATAGCTAAGTAATAATACTAAGTTATATATTTAGGCTTCCAAACAAATAATAACGTTATGTCAAAAGATAAAAATTAATTTGTTTGACATATTTAGTTTTTAGAAGGTCGAAATAAGTAATATAAATAAGTAAATAAATAAATTGTTTAGGTGCAATATTTTGTGGGCTCATAAGTATGCTTTACTTTTGAATCTATGTATATTGCCAGTGTTTTTTAAGAAAATAATTAAATCTTTTCTTTGTTTTAGAACTCTTAATAATATTAGTATAATACCCCTAAGGGATGTAGCAGTGGTAAAGAAAATAACACTTAACTCTAACTGAGACAGAGATTATGGACTCGATTCTTGACAGCTACATTATATTTCTTTGTTTTCTCTCAGGTTATGGTGTAGGGCGCAAGACTAACTCCCACGTGATTGGTTGTGTAACGATCCAAATTAATGAAACTAGGATTAGCGTTAATCTTGGAGATTAACGATCGTAATTCGAGCATTATGTGGACAACTCGATTGACTCGGACGGGAGAATCGAGGGTAAATATTATTTATGGATGATGGTTGCTTTTTATAATGCGGTGTTTAAAATCATTATATTATTGTATTGCATCGCATGTGTGTACGTTGCTAACGGGAGAATTGATGTGACGCGTAGGTACATTGTTGGGAAGCGTGTCGACGCAGGTATCAGGTAGGAGTTACCAGAGATGTTAGACTAATCTAAATAGTAAGATATGTTGTCTAATTAAAACTATAGCCTAAGTTAGTTCATTCAATAAAATAAAATATGACGTATCTCAATATGCGTGTTGGGTGCGGAGCACCGGGTGCCTGGTAATTGGGGGTTAGTGTGACCGCAAATATGTTAAATATATGACTAAATACACTAACCATATGTAATTATGTGCCTAGGTGGATTTATTTGATTTAAGATAACATAAAGTCCTATAGTTGGATATGAATTAATTGAACTCTTAATCAACCTAGTGATGATCCTAGAATACATATAACAAGGCAAGATGAGTGGTTTTCATGTGGGACAAGTGGCATTGAGGGAGGATACATGTCCTAGTAATTAACTAATAATAAATCAAAGATTTGGCTAGTTAATCCACTTACTAATATAAGTATATAAGGCCTATACTTAGTGGAGGAGCTCGACACATACATTTGAGCTGAAAAATCAGATGAATTGAGGAGGTTCTTGGTTGAAAACTTCAGGGAGATCAAGGAGAGTTGGAGCTCAAATCAAAGTGTCATCAACCCTAGGTACACATCTCTTTATTTCAAGTTTGAAATCAGTTTTGGGTTTTGATCATTTTCATAGTGTAGATGTTTGAGTCTTTGAAATTGGTTTATATATTTGGATTCCTCATTTCAAGCTGATAATCCAGCTGTTATGAAGTTCTTAATTTGGTTTTGAAATAAAAGAGATATGAGTTTTTGAAGTTGTAAGATTAAAATTGAGATTCTGCCTTTTGTATTATGAACTAGCCTCTGTAATTTGGTCATAACTTCCTCATTTTAAATTGACATGGAACCAATCCGGTGGCATTTGAAAGCTAACTCAAAGATGAACAACTATATCCTACTGAAAATTTTGTAATTCGAATGTTTTCTTGTCCAAAAGTGTCATGCAAATAGGTGATTGAATGCATTACGAGATTTTTGAAACTAAACTTTTAAAAGAGATAACTGCCTAATTATTAATCCGAATGACCTGATTTTTAGTATGTTGTTATTTGGTATGTTAGCTGCCTTTGACCAAAAATTAGGAATTTCGAAATAATAGATTGGGAGAAATAAATTTTCAAAACCTGCTGGTCGGATTTAGGTTTAAATTTGAGTTGTTTTTGGTAGAATTGCGAATCTCTTTCATTTTAAATCGAAATTTTGTAAACCAAACATTTTCGAAAAGTTAAGGTAGAGACCAAGAACTTTATACTAAGGGAAGATTTTGAGATTTGGACAATTCATGCCTAAAATCGTGCTGCAATATATGACTAAATTTTAATATTATTTAGTCTTAAGGGGTTCTTTTGGATTAAGGGTCATAAATCCATTTTACCTGATCCAAACCCAATTTATTTGGATTAATTTAATGTTAGGGACCCAGAGAATTGTAGCTGGGTATCAAGTACACTTTCGGAGTCAGTTTAGGGGCTTTATGGGCGATGATTCGATGTATTCGAGGTGCGTAAACCTATTGGAATGCCTCACGAAATTTACAGTTTTGTTTATCGATATCGAATTACATGTGTGACTGTCGGTGGGCACACATGGGTTTTCACTCTAATTCAGCTGCGTATATATTGATTGTGGCTAAATCACTTGCACAAGTTTTGCATATTTCTAGCGCTCGTATTGACGGCAGTAGAATGTATTTACGACCGTCGGGAGGGATGTAAGATGTTCCTTTGACTTGAAATAGCGTTTGGAGGGGGTTCATCCGTTAACCGTTGTTGGGATTTAGTTACTGTAAGCATGCGAGTATATACATGGTTCCTGTCATGTTTTATCGATTACCGGCTAGTTTAAGTCAGGGTTTTCTTGGATTATTCGCTTGTTTATTTATTCATTGTTGCTTTATTTTCGAGTATGCTTTATTGGTATGTGTTGTTACATTTATTCGATATTGTTTTTGCTTGTCGTATGTCGCATACATTCATGGAAATATGATTTTTACTATCGTCATATGTTATATTCGCATGTCTCGTAGTTTATCAGTTTTATTTCATGAATATTGTGTGGACTTCTCTTGAGATTTTACTCACTGAACTCGTCACTGTATTTGTTGGGTGATCGAGTGCGGATCCTTCGACGAGCAAAGGCAAGGGCAAGGAGGTATTGGGCGACTACCTCCGAGTTAATGATGCTAGCTCGTGTTTGATTACGGTATGTATGTATTTTCTTTTCGTTGGGTTTTGGGGACTATACTGAATACATGTATATGGATCTTTTGTTGTACTTATTTCGCTTTTGAAATATACATGGTATCTTTTTGTCGGGTTTTCCACTACTTAAGATTGTTAAATATTGCATAATTTATTCATTTAAAGACTTCTGCTATAAAATTGTATTAATAATTTATAAACTGATTAACCAACTAATTTAAATCGCTAATATTTATATGAAGATTAATTAGCTAAATTATAGTTTAATGTAAAATGTGTAAGCAACCAGTTAGGTCGCAGGGCGTCGTAGATAGGCATGTCACTACGTGGCGAGGCTTGTTGACGTGTGATGCGACGTGGCGGGTCCCACGGCGACGTCAGAGTTTGGGGCCGCCATAGGTCGAACCAAAATAAGGAGAGGCTGAAAATGATTTGGACACCCACAGTTACAAAAGAAAAATATTGGTTAATCGAGATGATTAAGCAAATATGATCAGTTGATATACTTTTGAAACCTCTATATTTGATGCTCAGGTATAATGGTCTTTCATTTGTTGCATCTAGATATATATGCATATGTTTCGAAGTGTGTTTTTTTTTTTGTCAATAATTGGATAGTTGCATTGTATTGATGTTCCTCCCAAATGGGTACAATCTATTACAGCGAGAAAATAATAGATAATTTGTTACAATGAAGCTCATTTGAACTAAATCCGACACCACGCTCACGTGGTGGTGTGGCAACAATTCCTAACGAGCATAACCACCCCACAAGTGGGGACAACCACCCCTAATACGAGGACAACATCCTACATGTGGGAAGAAAAAAACTTAGATCTAACCGAGATAAAAGTAACTAGAGGACATGCCGGAACTCAAGCCGTCGATGGCACCCGCCGCTCAAGTCGTCGCTCACTATCGGACGTAGTCGTTTGCCGCCCTTGACTTGAAGGCCGCCACTTCATTCATCATCACTCTTCCACCCAATCAAGACTCTAAGCACCAAAAAAGAGGGTCATCGACGTGGTAACGTCGAGAACCTAGTAGTTGCCGAAACTACCAACAAAAGATGGAAAGAAGAGTAGGAAAAGGAAAGTGGAGAAAAGGATAGAATAGGGGCCTTATGGCTTACCGGACCGGAGTTTTTGCTTGATTAATATAATTAAGAGAAATAATTAACAAAAAAACACATCTTCTCAAATAATTCCCAATATAACACACTTAGTGCCACGTAGGCTACGCACATCACGCGCTAGTGTGGAAACGAAATGATCGTGTGCAGGGGAAATCGTGAGTGGAAATCACGTTTTGTGAAAGTCGTGATTTCCACTCACGTTTTGCATATATAGGAAGTCGTGACTTGCAATACGACTTCTTCACAGAAATCGTGAAAAGTCACGATTTCATTTTTTATTTCGGGAAAAAAAAAAACATGGCAACAAAAGTGGCAACCAAAAAAAAAAACAAACAAAGCACAAAAAAAACAAGAGGCAGGTTGTAACCAAATGAAAGAAACCCAAATAACAAGCAGTAAAAAACCAAATGAAACAAACCCAAATGAACGAATTGTCGAGCTTAAATCCTCAATTTAATGACTAACTTTTCATCGTACTAATGATAACCATCCGTCAACCGATGAAACAAACTCAAATCTGAAACTTAGGAGGTTCTTTTCAAAAGTCCAAACATTGAGTAATTATAATCCTTTGAGGTCCTTACATACCTCTAAGAATCAAAGAGTTGCAATTATAGCAAAAAAACAAACCAAACATTGAGTAATTATAATCATTTGAGGTCCTTAAATTTACAAAAAAATTGCTATAAATGAAGCACTTGCAATTTGAATAGGTACAAATGAAGATATTACAAGTTGATTGAGTACAAAGCAATAATAAAAAGAAGTCGTTATTATTAAAAAACAAGTCCTATTCTCGACCCCAAATAATGACTTCCAGGTCCACAACGTGTTCTCTTTACGACTCGAACATTACGATTTAACGCTAATGGGACATTCGATCGCCCCATATCGTAGGATTTTGATCATCTTCTCTCTGAATATCATCGATATCACGCATTCCACCTTCATGCGTACTTGTACTCTCAGAGAAATTCATCATTATTGGAGTTGCATTGAAATGGCGCGAAGATGTAGGTGCTCATCAAATGGAAAGGCTTCCGTAGCCTCGAATGCCATGTAGGGAGGAACGATGGAGTATGTGGAGTCTCAAACTCATTGGGAGGTACTGATGACGTATACACTGGAGTGCCATGCCTCGAACGCGTATCATCATGCTCGTATCATCATGAGAAGTATGATGAGAAGCTTCAAATGATGTGGGCACATTATGCATGCGATAATCTGCTCGTACTGCAGTCAAAGTGGATGCAGCTACATCTCTAATGCGTGCCATCGACACGTCATCACCCAATGTCAACTGATGGATCGATGTCATTCCATGTGCCTACATATAAAATATGTAAGAACTTGTATGCGAAAGTAAAATGAAAACAACTATATGAAACTTCATGACTGGAAAAAAAAAATTGCACTTACCAATGCCTCAAGAATAGCTCCACGACGAGACATGAATCGTTGTGTAATGCGACGATACCATAGCATATACGGTCGTAAAAGTCCAATGGCTCGTCTAATATTTCATCGCTTGCTATGTTGGAAGCACGTTCGTTCCACAAGCAAACATAAGCACTATGTTCTCGCACTCCAATCCTTATCCGTTTTCCTCTCAAGTCAATCTTATGTAGTTCCATACTTGTGCTATGTAAATGCGGTATCCTTTGTTTCATACCGAATTGTCGCATGACTCTATCGATTGTACAGTTCGACAACACGAAGAAAAAAGCAAAGGTGCCCTCGTTCGCCAAATTGCTCGACCACCGCTACAATGCGTGCAAAGGTTCACTTATCATCAAGTTTCGGATACGGTTCCCAAACAACCTGTAGCCATAACAAACAACATTAATTGAATAAAACGGTGTCATCAACAAGATGTCGACATAAGCACTTGTTGGAGAGAATGATTAAGTATATTTATTACTTCATCCGGTCCTTGCATGTCAATCATTTCTCTCGTATTTTGTCGACGTGCATCGATGTTCCTGTGGTCTCCAACGCATGTCTCCACCTTTCCAAATGTACCAAACAACACAGAGCATGCATGAAGAAATGAATGTAAATATACTCAAATTGAAATTGTAATGTTAAAAAAATATTAATTACATATGACCAAATGGAGGAGGTGGAAATAATTCTTCATTGTCTATCATGTCATCTCGAAGGTGGTTTCCCATAATTGGTGCGAGAAAAGGCAACCTATCCCATGCCCACAATTGCAATAAGATGACCGGTCCCCGCTATCTCTGCTCCATCAATGTCTGCCGCAAGACATAACTCGTGTCTATATAGGTGAGCCGAGTTGCACTACCCCAATCGTATTGTCCCGCCGCCTCAAAGTCTTCCAAAAATTGCAAATACGCGATGTGCACGAGATTGTTAGACTTTTCAAGCAAATAAAGTTCCTCCAAGAAGTTGTAGGATGTACGCTCTTGCATAGCGTTGCACTTCCACATCATCGCATCTGTGGAAGGTTTGAAACCATCTCGACAGTTGGCAAATTTGAATCCGCCACCACTCTGTTATTTTCGGGAATGGAAAGCCCAGGATTGTGTCAAGCATAATGCATTGTAATCTTGCTCTACACGACCAATGATAGGTAATCCATCGACGGGCAACCCTAAGATGATTTGTACATCTTGAAGGGTAATAGTCATCTCGCCAACAGAAAATGGAACGTGTGAGTTTCTCGGTCTCCACCTCTCTACAAGGCGTGATTAGATGCCAATCAATTGAGATGAAACCTACTCGCGCCGTCCCGTAAAAGCCACAACGTGAAGATGCTCGACAATTCGTTCATCCAACTTGCACCAACCGATGTAGTGCGGCTAATTCCGCTTGATAGTCAATATATCGTGCTCCTATGAAAATACGAGATATAAGTTACATTATTTAAAATATATACACGATGCTATAAAATTATGCAAATCGGCAAGAAGTCCTACCTGGTCCATTCCATACTCGGGTAGATCTATGGAGAGCTTGCGAACTCAAAACCGAGTCATCTATAGGGCCATGATCCATATCGCGCTTCAATCCCAAATCATTACCAATGAAAGAACATGAGAAGTAGCAAACTACCAATAAAGTCAACATGAATAAGTAGGAAAGGTTTAACAAAATTATGGAGATAATTCATCAACTACATTGACACTACTCATGAAAATATATCAAATGTTAGTCACAAGCATGACCCTCAACTATGTCAGGGAGGCATAACTAGCTTAACACCATATTACAGCTTGAACTATTATACGAATCCCTCGTTCTCAAATCGATATAAAGCTCCATGCACTTTGGTGGTGGTAATTCTGCCACAATCTCCCAAACATCTTTGAGACTCGCCTCATCATCTATTCGCACAGGACGTAGTTGGCGCTTCCACTACCAATGTACGCTGGATATCGATATGTGATGGTCAATATCATCTTTTCATTGTCTATCTCCAATGAATTATAGATAAAACTCATAAATTCCTCGTACCCTAAACCCATGTTCGATCTAAGATGTCGAACAAGCGGTTTCGTGTATGAAATTCCGATGGTCCATCGACCATGTCTCCATTCATATAGCACAACAAACTTACTCTTCGATCACCCATTATTGAATCTATATATGTAGAATACAAAGCATGATCAATAGAATTGAATGCAACAATATCAACATTTTAAAAAGTTTAGTGTTTCATACTAAAAACGATTCTGAGTAAAGTTAAAGAAGGATCCATCCCCAAAGTAATCAATTCCCACTTTGTCCAATGGAAGGTAAAAAACAAAAATACATAACTAATGGGAACAATTCAAATTTGATGTAGAGAAATTATATTAGGACATTAATTCTATGAAGTGAAGTAAGCAAAGAAATTATATTACGACTACATGCATTTATATTACATGTGCGTTTAAAGTTTAATTAAATTTTGCCAACTTACACATAAGTTTTTTCAAGTTTATATTTTTAACTAATCCATAACCAAAGGCACTCAACAAGGTTTTAGGCGACTCTAAACTAAACTAGATGGTCATAACAGTGAACTAAAGTATGCATGAACATACATGTAGTCACAAAACGTACCATGGGCATAAATACGCTAATATATAGGCTATTATGACAAGAAGGTGCATAAACAAAATTAATGGAAATAGATCGAAAGGTGATAGAAAAGAGGAAAGAAAATAAGTGAAGATACATAACCATACCATATCAGTCAATACCACTTAATATGCCACAAACAAAAATGTAACTCGCTATACATGTCGTCTTGCGCATTCCTAACATTCCAACTAAAACTATCCTTAATACCTAAAAGCCACCCCAAAACTTATTTCAAATCATCACGGTTTTCTTATTTATTGCTGATTTACTTTCAATTTACATTATCATTGTTTAATAAGTTTTATTATGAAGCATGAACTATTTCGGATTTTCATATGAAAAGGCGCGAAGATCAACTATCATACATAAGCAATAACTATCCTCTTTACTCTTCCATGGCCCACTATTTACAATCATGAATATAATTTGTTACCATTGCCCAATTATCACAACATGAAACTAAAAAATAAAATGTAACTACGGGAAATTGAGTAGTGATCGGCGAGGACTGCGAGGGCTGCGACGGACGACACGGCGAGGGACGGTGGAGGAGGAGGAGGGGACGGCGGCGGGGAGGCGCGAGGGGAAACGAGGGACGCGGCAGGAGGCGAGGACGACGAGGGGAGGAAGCGAGGGACACGCCGCGAGCAGCGGGGGCACGCCGGCGGGGACGGTGGAGGCGAGGGACGCGATCAGCGAGACCCGCGAGGACGGTGGAGGTGGAGGCGCACCTACGCGAGACGCGGCGAGGGAGGCGAGTACGGCGGGGAGCGGGGGACGCCGGCGAGGACGGTGGGATCACGGATCTCGGTGAGGCAGAGGCGACCAAATGGGGAAGAAAAGCAAACGGGGGACGAGGTTTTTGGTTATTTATACCGGCTTGGAAGTCGTGACCCCGGGGTCACGACTTCCTTTGATAGAAGTCGTGACCCGGGGTCACGACTTCCTCTTCTAAAGAAGTCGTGACCCGGGGTCACGACTTCCTCAAGTCGAGTTGTGTTCTTTGGACACCTTGGCGACATGGCTCGACTTGGCGCTAAATGTGTTATATTGGGAATTATTTCGAAAGATATGTTTTTTTGTTAATTATTTTCCTTAATTATATTAATCAAGCAAAAAATCCTACCGGACCCAACGCGTCAGACCTGCGGGACGACCCTCTTTAGATGGATTAGTGGAGTAGAGAGGGCTAGTGCGTCCCTCAAATTAAACTGTTAAGTTGGCAAATAAATGCAGTTTGTTTCGAAGTGTTTTAAAGGACCATGCCAATTAGGTATCAATGTTATAAATAGTATGATGCTCTCTCACTTTTGTAAAATATTTTTGTAAGAAGATATGATAAAAAGCGTTAATTATAATAAGGTGGTAGAAGTTAAAATTTTTGGGATGTCAATCTTTTCTTTTATCTCTATATATTTGTAGAGAAAGATAGAGTGCTTACAATTACAAGTAAACAAAAAACATTTGACAAGTATGTCCATACTTTATTTGGCTACCTAACAATTTAAAGAGAACCTTTTGAAAGCCCTTTAACAATGAAAAATTGAAAACTGAAAACAGAACAACCTGATCTGCATTCATAGCCATGTTACTTGAAAGTTGAATCTGCGGTACGTGGTAACCCATGTTTACTCTGCCAGTACCAGTAGTACTTCTCTCTATTTCTCTTGGAAATTAAACTTTCAGTGAATTTTTTCACCACTAATATTATGTGAGTTCTCGAAGTGATTGACTAGCCCAGCCATCAATGTACTTATATTTAGAGGTCTACATATATATATATATATATATATATATATATATATATCAATCTATGTTATTTTTTTCAAGTACAATACAACAAAGGCTTTGTGCATGAGCTTTAGTTTATACACGTGCACTGATTGAACTGATCCATCATTTATAAAGGGCCATTTCAGCCCCTAAACTAAACACCATTAGTGGCCGAATTACTCCTTAAAGTGATTATTGAGCCATCCATATCTTTTAACTTCAAAAAATAAAAAAAGTGAAAAGAAAGGGACATTTCATCCCTTTTGTGACTTTCCATCCATGGTGACTTGGACAGCTGATTAAGCATGCTGATGCAACCTTGAAATATTTTTTATTAATATTTATTAATTTTGAAGGGACTATGCCATGATATCTTATTTTCACATTTAAGGTCGTTCAATTCGCATGCACGCATGAATAGTCTCAGCAAATAATATCTTTGAAATCACAAAATGCGGGACCCACAAAAAAAAACTTGTCCGTCACTTAATTCAGAATTAAAAAAAAAAGTTGTTTTGTTTCATTATTTGGTTCCAATACCTAAAAAAATATAATAATTTAAGGGAGTTACTATTAGCACCTGTATATGTTATATCAACCCATATTTAATATAATGTTATTTATAGCAGTCAATAAGTTAGTTCATGCTCTAAGTACCCCCCTTAATGGTTAATAAACTCTCCATTGTACCCCCAGTTTATATTTGCCCCCCTTTCTTCCCAAAGAAAGTCATATTTTCATCTTTGTGATCTTCCCTTGTTGCACATCAATTTTTTCTCCTCCTTAACTCAATTTGCTCCATAGGCATTCCAAGATTGATTCTTTGATCCTTAAAAGCTAAGATTCAATACAAATAGATGATTCTAACCATTCAAGAATATGAATCAAATCTCAATCAAATGTTATAATTAAGATGTTGTATTTGATGATGAATTGTTGAGCATATAGATTACAAAGAGATAAGAAGGGATGTAGAGATTAGAAAGTAGAAAAGAAAATGAGATGAGTCTATGATTTAATTTGAGTGAGATATAAAAAAGTGAAAATTAAGTAGAAGAGAAGAAGGTGAGTGTAGTGAGTGAGATAGGGGTTGGGAATGAATTTAAGGTTTCATTTTAGAAGGGTGTAGAAAGTGAAAAGTAAAGTTGAGAAGGGGTGTAGATAATGGAAAGTAGAGGGGAAAAAATAAATGAAATATGTTTGTGATTTAGAGTGAAGTTATTTATGTAATTTTACCAAAAGAGTTTTAGTTTAAAAATATTATATTAAATGGGGGCTGATATAGAGTAATAGGGGGCTAATAGTCATTCCCTAAATTACTACTCCATCTGAGCATTTATATAAGTCTTTGTAGCAAAAACTTCTTGTTCAAAATTGTAAGTCGTTTTTGAAATTCAAAAATGTATTTATTGCATTTTTACCTATTTTATCCTTATACAATTCAAACATTTATGATTCTTCAATTCTTCAATTCATTTACTGCCAAAGGACATATATGTAAATTATACTCGTAATTAAAACTACCTTAATTCTTGTGTCTTTACCTTAAACGACTTATATAAATGAGCGGAGGGAGTATTAACAAATTATTACAAATAGATAAATAAATTAAATTTAGAATACTTTTATTGGTTGGAATTTGCAAAGAAATTTAAGATTACAAACCAAAATTGTCTTAATTTTGTTTATTTATTTTTATATTAAGAATCGATCATATGACCTTATCGATGTGGGCATTCCCTTTTTTTGGTAAAAACACGGTTACATACCAAGATTAGAGCTTACTAGCGTCTACCTCAATTAACATAAAGATACTAGCAGGAACATGATGTAAAGTCCTGATCACCTTAGAGGCCAAAGCTTCATTAGCAAGCAAGTCAACACACATGTTGTTGTTTCTAAGTATGTGGCGCACAATAACGTGTTTCTCCTGGTTTAGTGTTGCCCTAATATCTCGAACCAAAGGGTCGAGATTTTGGTTCGAGATTAGTTGTTGTTGTTCAATCATAGAGTATGTTCACCAGCTCCAGTGAATCTGATCCCACAACTAGCCTTCTGAAGTTTCTATTCATTGCTAAATCCAGCCCAATCTTCACTCCTTATCATGAACTAGTCCCTTCTTTGCCGCACGGCCGGATTCGAGCTCCATTGTACCATCACAGTTGAGCTTCATAAACTTTGGATCCGGGAGAATCCATTTACGGTCCATTGTTAACCGAATTAGATCCCCTGAGTTATGTCTCATCAGGGATTCCCTGATGATATCCTTCGTCCTCGATCCGATATTCTGCACGGTTCATATGGTTTTTTGGCTCTCGACCCGAACAGTTAGTCATTTCTTCATATTCAGATCGACCAACAGATAACACTAAAAATGGTTCGCCATCCCATGTCTTTATAATTCAGATGACAATCCACCCACTGTACCAGGTTCTTCTAAAAAAATTGTTTGTCTTGCTCACTAGGGAGAACTGGTTCCAAATTTCTTTTGCATGAGTACTATCACATATCACATAGAGAGTAGATTCAAATCCCAATCCACATCTGGACCATGCTCCCGTCATCACCATACGACGCCTGAGTCTTTCCTCTCCAGAGAGGATTTTGTTATGTCTCAAGAGCCACAGGAACGGGGGAACTTGTTGTGGCCCCTCCTACTTACACAGTCTCTTCTACCCTTTCAAACCTAGCTGATTCGAGTCTCCTTTGATGAGTTGGTAAGCTTCCTCGATTGAGAAAACTCATCTTTTATTGTATTACCAGCTTATCTGATTTTCCCATTTGCTTCGATTTGGAGCAGTTACAACTAGTATACGCTCACATACGGCCAGTGGAAGAAGATCTCGGATTCGATGAAGATCTCACCCTTCAAATGGTAAAGTAAAGTCACACACCATCTGTTGTAGCTCCTCTTCTCTTATTTCCCTTGTGGCATAATTCAATAATGGGGCTATCCTTTCCACCAAACGGTCTATCTAGAATCAAATTGTCGATCCATTCCCCACCCATTCGGTAATGCCTTCAAGAAACTTTGGCCATGTTTGACACATGTTTCTCCAAATTACAGAGGTCGGCTTGCTCCCCAAAGGTGCTGGTATTTTGATTTTTCCTTTACAATACTTGGCTTATAGAATTCTTACCCATAAACTTTCCTTTTTGGTTAAGAATTCTCAACATACTTTCATACTGAAAGTTGTATTATTCGCTTATGTATGTTTGAGTCCCAACACCCCAGTTTCCTTGTTTGACCACACCGCATCCTAAACAAGAAGGTGTACCTTCCTTTTCGCAGTAGTAGAGCCCCACACAAACGACCTGGTCCACTTCGGAGCAAATATGCATAGGAAGCTATGTAGTCTGCATTTGGAACATAGGAATCGACTGCAAACATACCTTAACTAGTGTACCCCTACCAGCCATAGAGAAGTTCTCAGCTTTCCAATCAGACAATTTCCGCCTTAGGCTCACTAATATATCGCCATAAGTTTCTTTTTTGACTCGCCCATGTTTGATTGCCCAGGTATTTGCTAAGGCTTTGAGTAATTCCAAATCCGAATTCCCTACTAACTGCCTACTTTAATGAAGAGCTAACATTTTTAGAGAAGAAGATTTTGTTTTTGTTCATGTTAAATCTCTGTCCCAAGCATCCACCAAAGTTGAATAGTACATCTTTAATTATTCGAACTTGCTCCATTGACACTTCTGCAAATAGAAACATGTCTTCTGCAAAAAAGACATAAAAGATTATTGGCGCACGCATCCCCACTTGAGTTTCCTTTCATGCTCTATTATCAACTGCTTGTTGAATTCCATGAGCTAGTTGTTCCATACACAAAACAAATAGGTAAGGAAATAGAGAATCCTCATCCCTCACCTTCCTGGATGGTGGAAATTGCTATATGACTCCCCTATTCCATAGTACTCGCATAGTAGGTGTAGATACACACTTCATAATACTTTCAATCATGCCTTAGTCCATACCTATCAATTTTAGTGTGTTTCTGATAAAATCCCATCGCAGTCTGTCATACTCCTTTTTCAAGTCAATTTTAATCGCCATCCAGCCTATCTTGCCACTCTTCCTCTTCATCAAATGGACAATTTCTTGTACTAGGATTATGTTATCTATGATTTTTCTCCCAGGTACAAAACTAGACCGTGTATTAGACACTAAATACTTCATAGCTGGTTTAAGCCTATTAGCAATAACCTTAGTTATAGCCTTGTATACAACATTATATAGACTGATTGGCTTCAGGTCAGCAAATGTTTCAGGAGATATTAATTTAGGTATGAGGACCACTAGTGTATCATTTAGTTTAGCAGGCATGATACCCGTTTCAAAAAACTCTCTTATACATTTAACCACAGATTTCCCACCACACTCCACTGAGACTGAAAGAGAATATGACTCCACTTATCTGGCCCCGGAGCTTTGTAGGGTCCCATGCTAAATATGGCTTTTATAATCTCATCTTTGTCAATATGTCCTGAAATAACTTCTCGATCAGTGTATGATAATATATGAAACCTATGCTACCATGGAAGTAGATTGACGGGTGGTGTCTCATCTGAGTATAGTGAAGAAAAGAACTGCACAGCCATAGCCTTTAAAGCCTCCTGGTCTGTAACCCAACTCGTTGTTGCATCCTTAAGACTTTCAATTTTGTTATGCTTCTTCTTGCTCAGGGTACTAAGGTGGAAATATAGGGTATTCTTATCGCCATATTATAGCCATTGTGATCGTGAATTTTAAAACCATAGTTTTTCTTCCTGAATGAGTACCTCTCCCAACTATTTTTGAAGTTTCTGCCTCTTCTCAAACCCTGTTGAATAGGGGACTCCCTCCAACTTCCCATCTAGTCCGTCCAGTCTGTAATAAAGTCGTCTCTTTCTCAAGAAGATGTTTCCAAATACCTGAATATTCCATGTTCTCAATTCCATAGCAAATTGTGGGAAGTCATCATGTGTTGTCCAACAGGCTTGAAAATGGAAGAGCCCTTTGAGATCTGGGAGTGGTCCCTTCAGCTTTCAATCTAAGTAGGATCAGTCTGTGGTCAGATTTGATTTTAGATAGATGTGTTATAGAGATTTCTGGGAATTGTAGTCTCTGCTCCTCATTCCCAATAGTTATGTCCAACTATTCTTATAGTTGCCCATGCACCCATGTAAATCTAAGACCTTTTAAACCCAAGTCGAACAAGCTGCACCGATTTAATGCTTCATGAAACTCCTTACATATAGAGCAGCTGACTGCAGCTCCTCCATTATTCTCCTTTGGTAATAGGCAGACATTGTAATCTCCAATGACTACTTAGGGGGCACAATCAGGGATGTACAAATGTGACGGACCTTACTTCTAAACAAGACATCGTCCGGCCTAATCCCGTAATCAAGCCTTAATCCTAACCACATAAGACTTAATTATGTATTAATCAGCCTTTCGTTCCTATAATCTTCATTACACGTGTCTTGAATTAAATTTTTTATCATTTTCATATTAACATGTAGTTTAAAGATTATGCAGAAGCTCTTATTACTCAAAAATCCAAAGTTTGGAAAACCAGGAATACACAACATCACATGCATGTATATATGGAACTATACACTCAACCCAATGTACAACCCAAAATGTACAGTAAAAACATAAGCAGTAATAATACAACAAAAGTCGAGTCATACAGAATGAGATAAGAGAGTTGCCCAAATGCTCAGAGAAAGTCGCTGATCTTCTCATTCCCCGGCCTGCTGCTGCTCGACGGACCTACAACCACCGTCACAAACTAGACAGTGAGTATAATAATATTTAAGTAATAAATGGAGAATTTCATGCCACATTTCCAAAATATAAGACATGTTTTAAAAGCATAAAGTAACGAAAGAATTGATGAATCAAGTAATGCAAGTAAATACCATAGTTAAAAATATATAAACTGACACAGGCTAAGTCGAGATGATCTACGTCCGGTCGGCAGCGAGAACTATCACCTAACCTTTCCCACTACTATATGGAGCTGCGCTCAACATATTCCACACCAAAAGTGGAGTTGCGCTCTACGC
The DNA here is from genome assembly GCA_039657325.1 of Stephania cephalantha. Classification (NCBI taxonomy): domain Eukaryota; kingdom Viridiplantae; phylum Streptophyta; class Magnoliopsida; order Ranunculales; family Menispermaceae; genus Stephania; species Stephania cephalantha. The sequence goes on along the minus strand of CM077578.1, from coordinate 6,006,958 downwards.
ATACAAATCATCTATCTCATTCTTGTCGATCACCGCGAGTCCCATGTCTCGTATGCCATGCAAGTGAAGTGGTGAGTGCCAGAACCCCGGTAGACCCATGTCCCCATGAACCGCGCATCTCTCGTGCAATGGACACTAGATAATCCCTACTTTAATTTTTAAAAATTAATATTTCCAACTCTCTATGATTCCAAAACTAGATAGGCTACAAAGCCCAAAGAAATAGAATACAAGTTCAATCAAATCCATACTATCCCAATAGCATTTTTTTCATCAATTATCTATCAAGAACAACATCAAGAGTAGGAATTGGAATCAATGAAACATTTCACAATGCATCGTGTCACAATATTCAATCATGAATAGACACAAGAACAACATGATGTGAGATTACAAGTAGCAATGTCGACAAATAGACCATAAACCAATAAGAGTGAATGAAATGAAATATAGAATTCTCAGAGCTTTACTTACACTTCACAATGCTTGTCATAGCCTATCCGGTCTCTCAACACTCTGAAATGCATTCCCTAACTTTCGAGATCTCCCCTTAGTTCCCAGAAGTTGTTTGATAGGTTTTAGTACCCGTTTATAGTGTTTAAACCATGTGTGTACTTTGCTGATTTTTGTACTAATAGGGGCAATTAGCGCGCTATTATACACCTATAGTGCGCTAATATTGATTAGCACTAGTTTTCGACATTAGCGCGCTAATTAATATTAGTGTGCTAGATTATCGACGTAGCGCGCTATGTGCAGCATAATCCAGAATTCCGCACTTCAAATTCTGGGTTTTTGCTACACATCGGCTTTGTTTTCGCCTTAAGGACCCTCATACACACCACAAGAGGTCCCTAACACCCACCCCAACACAAAACAACAACAACAACATCAACTTTTATGAATTCATAAAGTTTATGAAGTGGAGAAGTTACCTAGCTTAAAAAACTCATTTTTTTCACTAAACCTTCAATGAATCTCACTTCTCCTCTTCTCCAAGTCTCTTCCGCATCATCTCTTCTATCTTTTCTCCTCCTAGCAACGATTTGATGAAGATAAGAAACGGAGATTTTTGACTTATAGGTTCATTTGACCATGTTGATATGTTTGAGCCTTAGCCATTGATCATTGTGTGCACACGTATCTCGAGGCTCAACTAGTGGACCACCTTGTCACACTTGTCTCTCAAGTCATAATTGAGTAACTCAACAAGTTGACACCTTGTCTCTTGATGAGTTAATACGTGTCTCGATGCACATCTAATGCTTATTGTTTTATTTTCCTAACTTTAGGCACATTAATGTTTATGCAAATGTGACCACTTTAAAGCCACTTATAAATTCAACATTAGTTCAAAATAATTAAGCTACCTCATATGATGCTACCTCGGTCCCACGTCGACACGCGACTCGAGGTACGTCCTCGCTCGTCTTAATATTATACACCCGTATAAATTGACTTTATAGTCAACACATATACAATAAACTAGACATACATCACCACAAATGTAAAATATACCTTGATCCTTGCCTCGATCAATGGATATATCACGGTGTGGGTCCTACGGTACGGGTCGTTGATCATGTTTAAGGAATTAAACACGGTTAGAGATTTTTGGGTCGTTACAATTCTTCCCAACTAATGAAAAATTCGTCTTCAAAATTTAAAATTCGAACTAGGATTTATACCTGACTCGAATAGGTACGAAAACATATCTCGCATATAATCCTCCCATTCCCAATTGAGTTTGTATCATCGTGAAATTGCCATTTGACAAACACTTTTAGGATAGATTTGCCTCTCAAGTTCTGTACCAATCAATCCAAAATATGCACAGGTTGCTCCTCATATGAAATATCCTCACTCAGATATATCTGACTCAAATCTACAGTCAGACGATCACCTGCTCTCGACTCGGCTAATCCAAACATGGAGATATGAAAAACCAGATGAATTCCTACCATCTGTTGAGGTAACTCAAGCTCATATGCAACCTTCCCGATCCGTTTCTTAATCCTGAAAGGTCCGATGAATCTCGGTGCAAGTTTACCTTTCACTCCGAACCTCTAAAGACCATTCCGAAGAGAAACCTTTAAATATACAAAGGATCCCTCGGTGTATGTGAGATCACTGAAATATATGTCTGCATACTTCCGCTGTCTGTCATGGGCTCCCTTGAGCTCCGTGTGATCAACAAAAATCTTAGGCTCCACGACCTCCCGGTCCTCTGGCTTAGCCCAACAGGATGGTGAGCAACACGGTCTACTATATAAAGCCTCAAAAGACGTCATCTCAATACTGGCCTGATAAGTGTTGTTATATGCAAACTCACACAACGATAGGTACTCCTCCAATGATCCTCCAAACTCAAAAACACATGCCCGCAACATATCCTTGAGAACCTAAATTAATCTTTCAGTCTGCCCATCAGTGTGAGGATGAAAAGTTGTACTAAACTGTAGGCGCGTACCATACTGCTCCTGCATAACCACATCATGGAAGTATACATAGCATCTCTGTCTGATGTGATAGTCACTAGTACCCCATGCAGTCTAATAATCTCTCGCTCAAATAGTATACTCAGCTGATCAAACGTGTAATGTGCGACTACTGGTAGAAAATGAGCAGACTTTGTCAGTCTATTAACAATAACCCATATGGAATTATGTCTCCGAGCGGTTCTCGAAAATATTCATAGCAATATCCTCCCACTTCCATCGTGGAATGGGAATAGGCTATAGCAATCCTCTAGATCTGCGATGTTCGGCCTTCACTTGCTGACAAATCTCACAGTTCCTGATAAACTTAGATACATCCGCCTTCATCCCAGACCACCCAAAATGTCTCTTCATGTCGTAGTACATTTTGGTCCTGCCTGGATGAATGGTGAATTTGGAACGGTGTGACTCCTGAAGAATCTCCTCTTTCAGCTTCGGTAATGACGGTATCCACAGTCTGCCCCTGAATCTCAAACACTGGTCAGACGTCTTCGTCCAATCAACACAATCTACACTCAACGCTAACTCACTAAACCTCGAGTACAAACTGTCGGTCATCTGACCCTCTGACACTCTCTGTGTAGACATTTTTTATACTCTCATCTAAGCGCAAATCTCAACCCGAGTTTCAGTAGGAATCTCCGCATGTCCAACATGTATCCTACTCAGGGCATCTGCAACTACGTTCACTTTTCCCGGATGATATTTCAAGGAAAAGTCGTAATCTTTCAGGAACTCTAATCATCTACACTGTCTCATATTCACATCCTTCTATGTAAAGAGATACTTCAGACTCTTGTGATCAGTAAAGAGTGTAAGTTTCTCTCCATACAAGTAATGTCTCCATATTTTCAGTGCAAACACTACTGCTACTAGCTCCAAATTGTGCGTCGAATAATTCTTCTCATGTACCTTCAACTGTATAGATGCATAAGCTACTGTACCAACACCCTGCATCAACACACATCCCATACCTCTATGAGAAGTATCAGTGTACACTGAAAATCCATGTCCAACCTCAGGTAACACCAATACTAGCGCAGTAGTCAACAATCTCTTCAACTAAGTGAATGCCTCCTCACATTCCTCACTCCACTCAAATCTAACATCTTTATGGGTCAATCTCGTAAGTGGTGAAGCGGTTTTTGAGAAATCCTTCACTAATCGGGGATAATACTCCGCCAATCCCAAAAAACTCCTAATCTCAGTCACTGAAGTCGGCGCTGGTCAATCCATAATTACCTGAATCTTGGCTGGATCCACTGATATCCCTACTGCTCCAACAACATGCCTCAGAAATTTAACCTCTGACAACCAAAATTCACATTTACTGAATTTGGCGTACGGTCTATGCTCTCTCAAAATCTGCAACGTTTCCCTAAGATGTTACTCATGATCCTCCCTCATCTTCGAGTATATCAATATACCATTGATGAAGACTATCACAAATCGATCAAAAAACTGTCTGAAAACTCGATGCATCAAATTCGTAAGCATTGCTGGAGCATTGGTCAGCCTAAATGGCATAACCGTGAACTAAAAAAGTCAATATCTCGTGCTAAAAGCTGTAATGGACCTATCATCATCCCTGATCCTAAGCTGATGATGCCCTGATCACAAGTCTATTTTGGAGAAAAATTATGCTCCTCTCAAATCAAATAGATCATCAATCCTCGGCAATGGATATTTTTTCCTAATGTTGACTTTGTTCAACTGTCAGTAGTCGATACGAAGTCTTAAAGTACCATCCTTTTTCTTGGCAAAAATGACGGGTGCTCCCCATGGCGACATAAAAGGTGTGATAAATCCCTTTTGTCCCAAATCCTGAAGCTGAGTCTTCAACTCCTCTAGCTCTCGTGGTGCCATCCGGTATGGTGGTATGGAAATCGTTTTAGTACCTGGTACGAACTCCATAATGAAGTCAATCTCTTGCAGTAGCAGTAAACTAGGTAAATCCTCTGGAAATACATCAGGAAACTCTCTAACCACAGGTATGTCCTCCAGCCTAGGTCCCCGACTCTCTGGTACAGTGTATAACGAGATCAATGCTTCCATCTCCTTACTAGTCGCAGGTCAACCTCTATAGGTGAATGTCAGACGCCCTGGGATCTCAAATATCACTGTCTTACTGAAACAGTCGATATGAGCGTGGTATGTTACTAACCAGTCCATCCCTAAAATCGCGTCGAACTCTAAAAATTCGATGGCCCTAAAATCAGCAGGTAGCTCTACCTCATTTATCTCGACCAGACATCCCTCAACAACGCTATTACGGTAAACCCATTCCCTAGCTGCAGTACTCAAAATCAAATATACGCTAAGCCTAACAGGTCTCAACCCTAGGATGTCTATCACGCGACCAGCAATAAAAGATACGGTAGATCCAGAATCAAATAAAACATATGCATCTCTACCGGAAATAGAAATCATACCCTCAATGAGGCCTCGTGTGGCGTCGGCGTCCGGCTGAACCACCATGTGAACCTCCTATCAGGCCTGTTGTGCGTACACTGCTACAGGATGCGGGCACTCTCTCACTATGTGTCCGACATGTCCACATTTGTAGCATGTCAACTGTCTACGCTGACCCTAAGTCTGAAACTGGCCATGTGCTTGATACTGACCCTGTCTCTGCGACTATCCCAGTCTCTATCTAGTATATGTGCCTCTAACTCTGCCTCGAACTCTACCACCCTGCGGCTGCTGCCATGAAGACTGTGGGGCAGGAAATGCAGGAATAACGGGAGCTGGTAAGGCTAGTTTGATGGGAGGTGGCAAGGGAGGTCTGCCTATAGTGCTCTGTGCTAGAGCAATGAATGATACAATAGACACAACCAGTAGGTGAGTGGTTGTCCTTGAGCCCTGAGCACCTGTGTTCCATCCCCTATGTCCCTTACCCCTTTGTCTCCGTCTCTCACACTCCATGGCTTACTCTGTAGAAAAAACTGGACCCGGTCCTGTGCCATCAGCGACTCTGCCCAGATAGTATGTCTCATGTGCTAGAGCTCGCTCGTAGATCTCGGTGAGTGTCCTAGCGCCTGAACTGACCACATAATAGCCAATGTATGGCCTGAGTCCATCACTAAAAAGGTACATATCCTCGGACTCATCTCTCACCAAGTCCTCAGCAAACTGGCGCAAATAATCATATATGTCCATGTACTGCATCACATGTTCCTCTAGTCCGTGTCTCAAATTCATGAACTCTCGTCTCTATCTCTTCATTACTGAAGGCAGAAAATACTGCTGATAGAACTTCTGTTTGAAAGCATTCCATGTCTCAAACTCTCTGTGAGTAGCTACTGTCATACGCCACTACACGTCGGCGTCTCTCTTGAGAGTATATGATGAGATCTTTGCTCGAAGTCTATCATCGATCTTCAGTATCCTATGGAGTTTCTCTTGAGATAGAATCCACTTCTCAATTTTCTAAAAATCTCGTACGCCATCGAAATAGACTGGCTTGAGTCTGATGAAGTCCTTCACCAGCTGAACTTCCACTGATGTGCTGAAAATGCGGGTGTGGGAGACGGTACTGCCTCATTTATCTCTACCACTGGTGCGGTCATGGCTATCGGCGCTGCTAAAGCTGCAATAGGAAGTGTTGGCTTATGTACAGTCAGTGTAACAACGGTAGGCGTCGATGTCGATGCCGATGGAGCAAAACGGGTTGTCATCAAGGCGATGAAATCGATCAATCGTCGCCCCGAGTCATCACTCGCCGACGACCTCTGTAAATCCTCTGCAATAATAGGAGGCTGACTGCCACTAGGCTCTACATCTCCTCCCCTTCGTGTATCAGCCATCAAAGTCTACAATGAACAGCGCACGCGAATCAGCTTCTACGTGACATTGCATATACATATATATATATACATGTAGCAATTAACAAGTACATATAAGAAATCCCCATCTCACTTTCACTCACTTCCCAACTAATGAGTTCTAGGCGAAGGTCATATGGTTTCCACAACTAAGGTTTATGTTTTATCCATATTGTTCTCTAAACCTATGCTCTGATACCAACTGTGACGGCCCCTACTTCTAAACAGGACACAGCCTAGCCTAACCCCGTAATCGAGCCTTAATCCTAACCACATAAGACTTAATTACATATTAGTCAGCCTTTCGTTCCTATATTCTCCATTACACGTGTCCAAATATTATTAGATTTCAAGTTTTATCATTTTCATATTAACGTGTAGTTTAAAGATTATGCGGAAGCTCTTATTACTCAAAAATCCTAAGTGTGGAAAACCAGGAATACACAACATCACATGCATGTATATATGGAACTATACACTCAACCCAATGTACAACCCAAAATGTACAGTAAAAACGTAATCAATAATAATATAACAAAAGTCGATTCATACAGAATGAGATAGGAGAGTCGCCGAAATTGCTTAGAGAAAGTCAGCGATCTTTTCCTTCCCCGGCCTGCTGCTGCTCGATGGACCTACACCCACCGTCACAAACTAGATTGTGAGTATATTAATATTTAAGTAATAACTAGATAATTGTAAGCCACATTTCCAAAATATAAAACAGGTATTTAAAAGTATAAAGTAGCGAAACAATTGTTGAATCAAGTAATGCAAGTAAATACCACAGTTAAAAATGTTTAAACTGACACAGGCAAAGTCGAGATTATCTATGTCCGGTCGGCGGTATGAACTATCACCTAACCTTTCTCGCTACTGTATGGAGCTGCGCTCAACATATTCCACACCAAAAGCGGAGCTGCGCTCTACGTATACAAATCATCTATCTCATTCTTGCTGATCACCCCGAATCTCATGTCTCGTGTGTCGCGCAAGTGTAGTGGTGAGTGTCGGAACCCCGGTAGACCCATGTCCCCGTGAACCGCGCATCTCTCATGCAATGGACACTAGATAATCCCAACTTTAATTTTCAAAAATCAATATTTCCAATTCTCTATGATTCCAAAACTAGATAGATTATAAAGCCCAAAGAAATAGAATACAAGTCTAATCAAATCCAAACTATCCCAGTAGCATGTTTTTCATCAATTATCTATCAAGAACAACATCAAAAGTAGGAATTGGATTCAATGAAACATTTCGCGATGCATCATGTCACAATATTCAATCATGAATAGACACAAGAACAACATGATGTGAGATTACAAGTAGCAATGTCTGCAAATAGACCATAAACCAATAAGAGTGAATAAAATGAAATATAGAATTCTCACAACTTTACTTACATTTCACAACGCTTGTCCTAGCCTATCCGATCTCTCGACACTCCGAAATGCGTTCCCAAACTTTCGTGATCTCCTCTTAGTTCCCTGGAGTTGTCTGATAGGTTTCAGAATAAGTTTGGACCCATTTATAGTATTTAAACCATGTGTGGACTTTGCTGATTTTTGTACTAATATGGGCAATTAGCTCGCTATTTTACACCTCTAGCGTGCTAATTTGAACATTAGTGCGCTAATTAATATTAGCGCTCTAGATTATCGACCTAGCCCGTTATGTGCAGTAGAACACAGAATTCTACATAGGCTTTGTTTTCGCCTTAGGGACCCTCATACACACCACAAGAGGTCCCTAACACCCACCCCAACACAAAACAACAACAACAACATTAACTTTTATGAATTCACAAAGTTTATGAAGTTGAGAAGTTACCTAGCTTGAAGAACTCCTTCTTCTTCACTCAACCTTCAATGAATCTCACTTCTCCTCTTCTCCAAGTCACTCCAGCAATGAATCTCACTTCTCCTCTTCTCCAAGTCACTCCAGCAACCTTTCTTCTTCCATTCCTCCTCCTAGCAACAATTTGATGAAGATAAGAAACCAAGATTTTTGACTTATAGGTTCATTTGACCATGTTGATATGTTTGAACCTTAGCCATTGATCATTGTGTGCACACGTATCTCGAGGCTCAACTAGTGGACCACCTTGTCAATTTGTCTCTCAAGTCATAATTGAGTAACTCAACAAGTTAACACATTGTCTCTTGATGAGTTAATACGTGTCTCGATGCACATCTAACTTATTGTTTTATTTTCCTAACTTTAGGCACATTAATGTTTATGCAAATGTGACCACATTAAAGCCACTTATAAATTCAACATTAGTTCAAAATAATTAAGCTTACCTCATGTACCGCTACCTCGGTCCCACGTCGACATGCGACTCAAGGTATGTCCCCGCTCGTTTCGATACCTATACACTCGTATAAATTGACTTAATAGTCTACATATATACAATACACTAGGCATACATCACCATAAATGTAAAATATACCTTGGCCCTTGCCTCGGTCAATGGACATATCACAGTGTGGGTCCAACGGTATGGGTCGTTGATCTTGTTTAAGGAATTAAACACGGTTAGAGATTTTTGGGTCGTTACAATAAATTTGCTAACTTTGCCCATAATTACTGGCGAGTACTATGGGTTTGGGAAACATATACCACAGATAGAAAACCTATCATTTTTCATTTCCTCCCTTCTATATGAATTAATTGTTTGGAAGTATCATGAATAATTATAGATATATCAGATTTCGACCATAGTATCCAAATCCCTCCAGAAAAGCCTATTGCATAAGCTTTCCACGAGTTATCAAATCACAAGTTTCGGATCACCGTATCAGCTGTATGACCACTGATACGGGGTTCCAAAATAGCAACGACATCAGGTTTATGAACCCTTACAATATCTTTAAATGTTGGTTTAAAGTTGAAGCCCTTGGTCCCTTGACAATTCCATGTTAATATAGACATAAATAACAATATATAGTATTGAGGATACGATATTAGAGCGATGGACAACACCATCCTTAAACAGTCATCCGTTGTGGCCCCCCGTCTGCTTACTATGACTTGGGAGTTTGAGCATTAGGAGCTTATGGGTTCAGCCTTACGTCAACGTCTACAATGGCCATGTCACTTGAGGCTTAATCCTAGCCCGCACCAACATGTTTTGATTTACCAACTCTACTTCGTTTGGCCCCAACCTCTGCTCATTCAACATCAATGTAGATCGGCATGAATGCAAATTAAGACATTCGTAGGTTAAGCCCACCCTTACTGGGCTCCGTGTTTGTACCATCTTTTAAGGGACTCAGGCTCTGTTTGTTAGAATTGGGTTTAGTTTGGGACTTCCCCAGGTTCACCTTAGCTGTAGGCCTGGTTGTAAATTATGTGATCACCCCCTCATTGACCTTACCTTTACCTCTTTTTCCTTTTTTTGAGGCTCCACTTAATTCTCATCGATCTACCTTCTTACTAGAGAACATGATCCCATGACATTGGTAACCACCCTTATCTTTCAAATCCACATAAGGAAACTCCCCCTCATTAACTACACAACAAATCGGTTAGCACGAAAATCAGGGATTTTCTCCCTTGATCCCTGATTTCTCGGAGGTATCTTATTTGATTCCTCACTGGATTTTTGTTTCACTGGGTGGCGGCCCTTTTTCTGTGCTATCATCCACGACCCATATTTCGGCCCTAGTTCTTTAAGAACGAGTAGCACTCCCTGAGTATTCTTTTTTCCTATAGAAAACTTCCTTGTTTCCTTCTCCGCCACCGCAATCTTGACTGGACAAGCTGCGATATTGTGGCCATATCGACCACAATGGAAGCAAATGAATGGAATTCATTCATACTCAACTGATTGCCAGAAGTTCGCTACTCAAAACTTAGAAAATAGGGTCTAGATCGACCTCAATTACAACGCGAGCAAATTGTGATCCATTTATTGTAAACGTGTGTAAATCTACTTTCATCGGCCTTTCTATTATCTTCTTTAATTTCGTCATAATATTCTCATGGAAGCATAAGGCGGGAAGATCAGGGAATTGAATCCATAACGCGACCTTTGGCACAACTGCATTCGTTGCCCAAAACCCTGAATACTATTGCTGAACAGAAAGAACATGGCCAAAGATAACCCATGGACCCCCCAACAGAGCCTTTATCATGTCACTCTCTAAAGAGAGTTTAACATGGAAGAAATCGTTCTTAAGATCCCGGATATAAAACTCACCCCGTGGATCCCATAATGCTTTAATTCTATTGTACGGCATAGTGAAACCTACTTTCCTGCCGAGAAGTTTAACAATCAGAGTATTTTCCATTTGTTTATCCATCAGCCTTTACAGTCTTTGAGAAATAGTGACGAATGGCCCCGTCTCATCACTCTTAGTTACAATATCCCCATCCTCCAAAGTAATGGGGGAATGGAAATCACTCTTTGGAATATTTAGCAACCTACCCTTGTAGGACAAACCCATCTCTACATCATTAGTTGTCGAGTACATCTCTGCGTCCACCATACCTTTGTCACCGATTGAGACCACTATTACCGTATCACCATCTCGTATAGTGACCTTCGGGATAGCTTCATCTCTCGAAGCTGCATCCATGAGCACTTCGTCCGCCATCTTTTCTCCAGAGCGTGCCACGGTTCCTTTTTCTATTGGGCTACAAGCGTGGTTGGATTTTATTTTATTTTATTTTAGAAGTAATTTGTTTATTTATTTTAGTCAATAATCTTATTTATTAATATTTAGTTTATTGAAATAAAAAGTCTTATGTAGCAAAATAAAATCTCTTTTAATTAAGAATCAAGCCGTGAACAACTATATTTTAGTAGGTCCCATATTTCATGGTCTCATAAGTGTTCTTTATTTTTTTATAGTTTATGATGTATTGTATATGCATGATATCATGGCATAGTCCCTTCAAAATTAATAAATATTAATAAAAAACATTATTTTAAGGATGAGTTGGCATGTTGAGTCAGGAGTCCAAGTGTGACGGCTCCAAAGTCCAAGGCAAATCGAGCACCGCCACATCGCATGACACATCACCAGGTCATGCCACGCCTCTTGCACACCAGTTCATGACAACCCACGAACTAACCATCTAATAATCCGACTTACTCAATTTCGATGTTTAAATGATTATTTTGTCAAATAAGTAATAGAGTTTTACAACTTAATTTGTTTGTCTTGATTCATTTAAGCTATTTTAATAGCGGAAGTCTTAATAATAGGCGAATATGTAATGTAAATGAATTTTGCATTGATTAACAAACCTACGGGATAAAAACCCACAAAAGGATATCATTATATCAATAAAGGCGACGAAAAGATATAGTAAGTGCCAATATACATGTATCAGGTAGTAAGTCTCCCAAATCAGTATATACATAAATACAAACACCTGCGAGTAACGCTATGACAGCCCGTTTGTTAGATTTTTGGGTTCATACGCAGTAAAAAATTCAAAACAATTTTTAAGAAACTCCAACATGATCGAAAATAAGTTCCATAAAACTAGAACTACAAAAGTAACTATACCTTAATTCATGATTTCCTTATTTGATTGTTCGATTTCCAAGACGTTCAAGTGCGCATCCTTTATCAGAAATCCACACACAAATAGTGACCAAAATTTGGAGTGCTAGCCTCAAGAGAGATTGAAAACGTTTTTCTTTCTCTCCCAAAATCTAAAAAACTCAAAAATAGCAAAAACAAAAATCTTCTTTCGTTTTAGGGTTTCAACCTCTATTTATATGTGTAGATAAGCTCACTTAAAAAACTATTCGTAATACAACTATTTTATTTAAGCAATTCAAGAAAATTACACATATGCCCCTATTAATAAATTATCATATAACAAGTTGTAAGGGCTTTTATGTCATGAATTTTATCATATAAAATTCATTACTCTAGACTAATTGAAATTGTGTAAAGTCATTCTTCGTGTGACCCAATAGGTTCATGCGACGTTGGCAGTGAACCAAAATCATTTTGGTACACAAGTCATAAGCGTTCTCTAGCAAGGCATTATGACTACCCAAGTAGCATGAATATCGAAGTCGATACAACCTAATGAATAACATATATCATATCCTTTTGTCGTGCGATATCATTTGATTAAACATAAGGCATGGAAAGTCAGCCTTAATGTTCAATCGTACTAGTCTCGGTCTTTAGGTAGACTAAAACATCTAAGTGACATTAATAATATCAATTCACTTAGACTTGGCCATTTAACAGTCTAACATATCAAGGGATCTACTAATATATCTCTCTATACGAGAGGGACAAATTATATCTTGATTACACACCTTCACATATTATTCGCATGGTAACTAATCACAGTCTTTATAATCGTCTGGTTAAAGACGACGTTTGATTGTGTTAAATTACCATGCTTCTAATATTAAAGTCTAGGTTAATCTTAAGTCGAATGACTAAATGATATAGCTATCATGAGTAACACCTATGACTTAATCTATGTGGTGTTCTCATAATAGGTCAATCTAGTACCTTGTTTCCTAACAAGTACTCATGATCTTGATTTGTATCCCTATAGCATGATCATCACTTGACCATCAATCGAGATTCACACTAGTCTTAATTCATTATAGTTCCCAGTATAATGACCGACTATGGACATTTATGATATTTTCACAAATAACCATGGATCTTATTATAAGGTAAATATGCAATCACTTATAATAAAACATCAAACGAAAATCTCTATTTTATTAACTAAAATTACACGATAAACAATATTTGTAGATTGGCCATGGGCACATTACCCTACACCGTTTCCCCAAACAAGGTACCGCCCGGCCTAATCTCATCATTAAGCCCTAATTCACGCCACGTAGGACTTAACAACGTATTAGTCAACATTTTGTCTCATTCACCTCATTATACGTGCTCATGATAAATATTATTCATTTCTTGTTAGTTATAACTTTCAGAGTTAATTAAAATTTTATAACATTTTAATATTATCAGCGGAAGACTTAATAAAATTAGCGGAAGCATTATCAAAACACCTACTGTGAAAACCAGGTAAATAGACGATCACATGAAACCAAACCAAGTAATGCATACATTATTCGAGAAGTCTAGTCTCTCGTCCCAATATACAACACAAAAAGTATATAAAGACATAAATATTAAATACACAAAATGATCACCTTAAAAAGTAGCAAAACTACACTCCGAGGGCTCAGAGATAGTCATCGATCTTCTCCATCCCTGGTCTACTACTCGAATTATCTGCACCCACCGTCATAAAAATGACGATGAGTACAATAAATAGAAAGTAAAACCTGAAGGCTATTCATCCACATTTCCAAAATATACAAAGAATGGTGAAATGGTACAATAGCTATGAATAAGAAGAAGCTGAAAGGAAAGTATGCAAACAGTTGCCAAGCTTCTACACGGAATGATAGACAGATTGATCATGCAAATCTAGGTTTGGTCAGCCGACATCCCCAGGGACTCTTAACTTCGTGTGTTGCGCAAATAACATCAATTGTGTGGAGTGCCAACATCTTCAGGGATTATAACCCCGTGAGCCGTGTTACTCATGAATCAAGTAAAACATCATGTGACGGCCCCTTCTTTACAACAGGGCACCGCCCAGCCTAATCATGTAATTAAGCCCTAATCTCATCCACGTAGGACTTAACTACGTATTAGTTAACCTTTTGTCCTATTATCCTCATTAAACACATTCAGTATAACTAATACACGTTTCGCGTTATTATGGAGTTTCAGAGTTAACTAAAAATTTTTATAGTTTACGAAGTTTAGCGGAAGTCTTAACAGTTATGCATAAGCAATAAAATAAATTTTAAGTGTGGAAACCAGGAAACATCACATGCATATAAATATCAAAGGGATGATAACACTGTGAGCAAGTCAAGTGACAAGTCGAGGAACTAAACGCTCAACCCAATATACAACTCAAAATGTATAGAAAGATATAAAGTAAGTAATACATCAAAAGTTAAGACCAACAAGATAGGAAGTAGAAAATCGTCAAATGCTCAGAGATTGTCACTGATCTTCTCCTTGCCCGGCCTACTACTCGACGGATCTGCACCCACCATCATAAAAAGGTTGGTGAGTACAACATGTAATAAAGTAATTCCTGGAGATTCTTATATACATTTCCAAACATAATCGACCGGTATTTAAAAACATAAATATATCGAAGAAGTGCTGAAATGGAGATTTGCTACAAAATACCAGAGTTAAACAAAATGAGACTGACACAGTCTAAGTAATAATGATCTAAGTCTGATCGGCCATGAGTCCTATCACATAGGCCTTTTTATTCCACTATCTCAGAGAGGAGTTGTCATCTACACCTCTATCAAAGGTCGGAGCTGAACTCTACGCCTCTAGAATCACTCGTTTATATATTCTTGCTGACTACCCTAAGTCTCGTTAACCCTGTGACACGCAAGTATAGTGGTGAGTGTCGACAACCCCGGTAGTCGAGTGACCTTGTGTGCCGCGCATCCCATATCGTGCAATGGATCCTAAATTCCATCACTACTTGATAATATAAAAAAAGACTTGCATCAAAGATATCAAGACAAGGCAATATGCTTCAAAGCCAACAATTATAGAATACACATCCATATACACTCCAGTTTCATTACTCTAATCCTAATAGCATGCTATTCTCAGTCACACTTTCATCAAAACCGTAAGGAAGACATAGAATACGAGAATATAGTCAATGAATCCATAAACAAATGATATCATGGCAAAAAACACCCATATAATGAGTAGAATATGAAACAAGTTCATGAAATTAGATTTCAAGGCATTTCATAGTCAAATATATTATAAAACAGAGAATGATTGGAATGAAATGTAAAGAAGAACCTCGATAATATTACTTACAAGTCACGCAATGTATTCCCTAGCTTAACCGGCCTCCCGACACCTCAAAAATCATACCCGAACTCCCGAGACTCTTCCCTAGGCTCCTGGTATCATTTAGTATGTATTAGAGTGTTTTTAGGTCCTTAGTTTAGGTTTTAGGTTAGTCTAGATAGGTTAAGTGTATTTTGAGAAAGTGCAGATTTTGTGCTGCTCAGAACCCCTAGCACTATGAGTTTTCTCTAGCAAGCTGGAACCCAGAACTCTGCAACTAGAATTATGGATTCCCTCTCGAGAAAGGCCTCCTCTAGAGCCATGAATCCCTCTTCTCCGCCATCAGGGATTTGTAACATCCTCCTTCATCAAACATACACTAGGCACTTTATATAATTCATCAAATTCATCAAATTAAACATGCATTTGAGAAAATTTAGTGAAGAAAACACAAAACTTCAAAAATTCATAACTTTTTGGTTTCAAATCCAAATTTGGACTTATTAATAGCTGGATTATCAGCTTGAAATAAGGAATTCAAATATGTAAACTAATTTTGAAAATAATATCATTTACCTTCTAAAATTAGACAAAAATCAAAACTGAACTAACATCTCTAATTTTACCAGCAACTTTTAATTTCAAAAATCAAAGTTCAATGACTCACTTGATGTTTCATTTAGCTCATAAAATCAATGAAAGAGGTTTCCAAATTCATTTTGAACCTCCTTGTTCAAGACCCTATGCTCATAAAATCAAGGCATGTAGAGGTGATAAACTTCATTACCTAAAATGTAGATAAGGTTTAACTATGGCCCTTGATCTTAATGTATACACCTATCTCGAGGTTAATCTAATGGTTTACATCTAGATTTATCTTCCACTAACTCTTCACTAACTCATCCTTAATAGCACCATTTGTAACTCGATTAGCCTCTTGAGGTGTTTACATGTATCTCGAGGAACTTTAAATGGCTAATGTTTTATTTAGTTAACTTAGGATATAAATCAACTATAGCCATATCAAATTTAACTAATTCAGCCACATTAACTTAATGTTAGCTTGCCATATCAATCTTTACCCGGTCTCACAACTGCACGCATCTCAAGGTGTGTCCCTGCTCATGTATCGACACGTATAAATAACAAGTAGATGTGAATTAGTAGTCTACATATACAATACACTAGGAAATCATCACACAAATATAAATATACCTCGGCCATATGCCTTGATCAGTGTGCGTATTACGATGTAGGTCCGACGTCACGGGTTGGCGATCCCGATTAAGGATTAAAATGCGATTAGAAATTTGTCCGTGAAACATCAGCTGTGCGGAGTGTCGACATCTCCAAGGAATCTAACTCCGAGTATCGTACAACTCTTAAAGTTAGGGCACCTACAAAAGTAGGCTCCTCAAGTTATGCCTATCGAAGAGTTCATGTTGAAGACTGACATGGGTGTATACATACACCAATAAGAGAGTAAAACTAATCATAGCATGCTATTTAGAAAAAAATTCAATAGCTCAATGATCAACAACATTAAAGGAATCTGATCATAGAACGAAGTCAAGACAAGGAATGTCATGCAACAAGTTTTTACACGATGATTATAGCTAAAAAATCATAGACACAAAAGTATATACAAGGCATGGCATTAGAAATATAAGATAAGTATTAAAACAGTCCAAATGATTGTATATTAACTCAATAATGGAGTGAAATGGAGAGAATTGCCTCAATAGTTTACTTACCTCAAATGGATGCAATTCCTAGCCTATATCGACTCTCGACCATTCTAAACTCGTGTTCCACACCCCGTAAGTCCTCTCTAAGCTCCTGAGGTGTCCTTATAAATTTAATTTAACTTTTTTTAGGTTGGTCAAATGGTCTTAAATTCTAATGTCTCACAATCGCCCCCTTAATACTTTGTTTATGTTAAATCTACTTCAATAAATAAAGATAGTTTTGGTGCAACAGCTTATGAGTTGATTTCAATTACCAAAACATTAGAATTACATATTATAGTACAAAGGGAAGTTTTTAGAGCTATGTTTTAGATTTTTAGAACTACGAGGTTTGTGCAATTTTGATAAGAATCGAATGAGATATGGAAGTTTTACTATAATGACTCAAAATAGTTTTAGATTCCGACCAACAACTTTGTAAATTTCATTTCTCATAAATTATAGCTTCAAAACTCATGATTTTTTTACTGAAGCTTAAAAACATATTCTAGAACAAGATGAGCTCAATCGAACAAGAAATGAAGGAGTTATGCTTAAAACAACATGATATTAGCAAAACTGTGAACTCAGAAATTTCAACTTCATCATCAAAGTTGCAGATGATTTTTAAACATGAAAATATTCAAATTTAAAAATATTTCAATAGGCAAAAGTTGTTCCCCTTTGAGTTAGCTTTCAAATGCCAAGAGAACGGGTCAATTTTAATTTAAAATGAAGAGGTTATGACCAAATTATGGAGGCTAGTTCACAACAACAACATGCAAAATTTTTATTTTTGTCCTACAATTTCAAAAATTCATAACTTTATGAAAACTAATCCAAATCCAAAACTTATTTATAGTAGAATTAGTGGAATTTCATAAGGAATCCAAATATGAAATTAGATTTTTTTAAAAAAAAATTCATTTGCCTAGTGAAATTGCTGAAAAATAGAATTGAACCAAAACTTACAATTTTTGACAACTTATCTAGTTGTAGATCCTCCTAATCCTTAATCTCTACCTCCTAATTCAGCAGAATTTCCTCACAAATCTACTGATCTCTCTCTCTCTCTCTCTCTCTCTCTCTCCTTTTGATTGAAACGAAAGTGATTTGCATGGCAAAACCCATTTCATCCTTATATATAATGGTGAGGAATAATCCACTAACTTACACACTAACTCATCTCTTTTAACACACACTTTAACTCAATTTGCCTTATGATGTTGTTCACACGTATCTCGAGGTACATCAATGCTTATTATTTTATTTTATTTTAACTTAGGCCACATTTATGTAAATTGAACTATAGGCACATTGAATTAATTATTTACGTTGCATTAGCAAAGTTAGGACTTACCACATCACTCTCTACCTCGATCCCTCGCTGGCACGCATCTCGAAACGTGTCTCCACTCACACGTCGAATTAACAAACTATTTAAAACAAATAAAACATCCAGGTATCGAGACCGTTTACACTAGGCATCCACCACTCAAAAGTAATATAATTCTCGGATCTCATGCCGAGTATTAGGACCGAGTACCCGCTCTCGAGTCACGTCACAGGTCGGTAACCCTAATTAAGGACTTATTTATTATTAGTAAATGCTGGGTTGTTAATAAAGCTGGTGGGGGCACTCTAGATCAGAGGTAGTCACCAAGCACTGCCTTTCCCCGGCTTGTTGTAGAATCTGAAATCTTCCACCAAATAGTAACAAATTTTGGGTGAGTAAATCCTAGAGAAATTCAGTTAGTATTCAAGAAATCCAAGAAAGCGGCTACAATTCAGCTGACAAAGTAAATAAACGAAAAATTTAAAGCATGAATATAAATCTTTGAGATAATCAAGAATATGGAACACGAATGTAGTGTATAGCTGTTGAGCCCTGAGACGCAATTACTAAATTGAGAAGGCCCTAGTGGTGAGGTAATCCCGCCTCTTCTTCACGGTCGAAATGAGGAACTCTGTTGGTCGGAAGGTAGACTTTCGCCCAACGCCTCGAAAGAGATGAACTCTATGACGAAGGCGAGCATCACGTCAACCCATTCTCGAGATCATCGACTCGCGGAGAGAATTCTCATGCGTATTCTAAAGTATGACCAACACTGTAGCAACAATCGGATCGTCATCTACGAGAGTGCCGGAAAGTGATCATATCATCCCATCGACCATACATAGACACACACGAGAATAGAGTAAGTATGCAAGCCTAATTAGCAAAAGTAATAATGAAATAAGTAAATTCTAATCTGACATTCTCATGAGCTTACTTACCTCGATGCTTGTGAAATCACTCCGAAATGATCAGCTCGCGCCTCAAACTGTGCACCTGACACCAAACTAGTCTCCTAATTCCTCGGAGCCTAATTTTATCATTTTAAAATGTTTTGATGTCACATTTAATGATTTTATAATGTAAAACCAAAAATAAGAATTTTATTCCAAATTTTAATTGTGGCACGTTTTTTGGGTTACATACACCGGGGTGCCAAACGCTCAAAAATGTCTTGAAACCTATTTTCTACCATTTTCTAGTTTTTCACATTTTCTCTGATTTTTCTGGAGTTTTACATAATCTTCTACCCAATTTTCCTATTTTTCGTGATTTTTTATTTAAAATTGTATTTAATTTAGTTTTGAATATATTTTATTTATTATAGGGTTGGGCCTTAACCGGGCCCGGTTCGCTCCGGCCTACTTGGGCTGCCCCCTCCCCTTAATTGCATCTCTAGAGAGACGAAATGAATTCGTATCTCCGTAGACGTCTTTCTCTTCTTATTTTTTTTATTTAATTTTTTTCTTTCTTTTTCATTTTCAACAACAATAACATCTTCAACAACAATAATATCAACGACACAACACAACACAACACAACACAACACAACACCACCATTCAAACCTCTAAAGTACTTCAAAAATTCAACCACATCCACCATTACTTACCTCAGTCTAAGAAAGTCATCGGCGGATGGCGCCAAGAGGGGAGAACGCCACGAGAGAGTTGAGGGACCGAGTTGAGGGTATGAGGAGAGCTTGGTGAGGTGAGATCAAATGAGATGGGAAGGGAGAGTTGGAGGAGAAGAAGAAAAAATATGAGAGGGAGAGACATTCGGCTACAGAGAGAAAGTGTGAGAGATTTTTTTTTGATATGTAGATAAAAGAGAAAGAGAGAGAGAGAGAGAGGGAGAAAAGTGATGGATGGTGATGTGATGGGTGATGTGATAGGTAATGTGATATCTAAACCTCTGACTACCTCATATACCTCGTTACGAGCACCTCGTAGCGTCATACGTTCTCGTCAGAGCGCACGCACAACCAACCAATTGAAATTCTGACACTAGTGTGACACGAATATTAATTAATAATAAAATAATTTAACACGCGTCACATAAAAATAACCAAAATTATCTCGTCAGGCTTGCCCTAGACTTTTTCGCGTTGTCCATGTGGGTCTAAGCTTAAGGTCTTAATGTATAATTAATCAATTAATCGAGACTAATTAAAGCGGGTCATTACACCAAGTCACCACATAACAGTGGAATGGATGGAAAGTTAAGCGAAGTGTTGAAATAACTTTCTATTCTCTTAAGAGGTATGAATGACTCAAGAATCACTTTAACATGGTGTTTAGTGTAGGGGCTGAAATGTCTCTTTGCCTTTTCATATAGTAACCAATCACAACTTTTATAATCCTTCGGTTAAAAACAATGTTTGATTGTGTCAAATCACTATAATCATAATGTTGAAGTCTCTGGTAATTTCGAGTCAGATGACTAAATGATATACCTTTCATGAGTAGTACCTATGACTTAATCCATGTGGTGTTCTCATAGCAGGTCGATCCAGTACTTTGTTCCCTAAAAGGTACTCATGATCTTGATTCGTATCCTTATACGCATGATCATCACATGACCATCAATCAAGACACTCACTAGTCTTAATTCATTCAGTTCCCACTATAATATCTAAATAGAGACATTTAAGATGTTTCAGTCAACATCCATGGATCATATTATAATGTAAATATGCAAACTAATTATAATAATGAACAACAAATGAAATCTTCTATTTTATTAACCAAAAATAGTTATAGAAACAATGTTCATAAGATTGACTAAGGGCACATGCCGTACCAAAATTGTAAACTAAAGTGTGCCAGTTAGAGCTTGTACCAATAAAATCAACATTTCTATGTGTTGAGAAGATGTAATGAGTGGGGCCCATAGTGTGGTTACTTGTGAGTTTTCAAATAATAAAAATCTTTGTATTCACAGGGTTCTAGTTTAAAATTGTTCACAAACCCATCTCGAGAGTGTTCAATGGCCCAATGGCCTAACATAATTGACAAACCATAAACAGAACTCCACCAAAGCAATGCCATGCAAGTTCAAGTTCACCAGAGCCTCCAAAATCATCCAATTCTCCTTCCTTACATGTATATGCGCCCCTTCCCATCTTGTGCCCAATATTGTTCAGATGGGTTATGTTTAGGGACGTTGAACGAAGTAGAGATGGACTTTTTTTTCCTTAACATGCATCAGTTCCAATTTAGGTGTGGTTAATTAAATTTAAAATTAAGTAAAAAATTAAATTTAAAATAAAACCATTTCATTTGTTATTAAATTCAACAAATCGCCCTTTGGGATGCATCTTTATCAAATTTAAATGTCACCTAAGCTTCAAAACCTAATTGGGCTATAATCGAGACAAATATCAAAGTTTGAGATTTTTTAGATAAAATTGTTAGTTTATGATTATTTTGAGAAATCGCTCAAAGTTTGGGATTATATATTCTAAGAAATTTTCTTCGATAAGAATTTATCAATATCAATTTTACAACATTTATAGGGTTTTGTTTAATTGAATTTTTTTCTCACTTCCTAATTCTCATCAATAAGTTTTTCGTATATCCTCATTGGTGGAGTTGTCCTTCCAAGTCCATTATGAATCTTGGTAGAATAGTTTTGGTATATATGGATCCTATAAATTATACCGACTTATCAGACCCACTAAGTTCACCTAAGCTTTCTTGTGACTTAGGTTTTGTAGGTCTATATATTATGTTTGATCATATCTATCTATAAAATGTTAGTATGCTTGTAATTATTCCTCGTGAGTTTGTAATTTAGACAAAGATGCCTCTTAGGGTGGCAAGCTTGCTACTCGTGAGGGTTAAAAAATTTAATATTCAATCTTTCTAATTGAGTTTAGAAAGTTCACGTGACATGCTTTTGTGACGTAAAATCCTTGGGCTGAATTTTTGTGTGTTTTGGACCCACACAAAAACCAACATAAACATGGATCTCAATAATAAGGTGGCAGTGGACCATTTGCATTTTACGAGTTAAGCTTACTAAGGCGTAACAAACACCTAGAAGTACAAGATCATCAGTTTTTTGGGCGGTGATATTAATCGCCGAGGATTTGCCGCGAGGGACGTGATTGGCGCCGAGGGAATTCAAAGCGTTACGTGTCGGTTATGTCTGTATTTGTTAGATTATTATTACAATATTATCCAAAGAAAACGTTGAAAGAATTATCTATACTATATATATATATATATAGGTCTGAAAAAATATATACAATTGAAACTTGATGATATTTATGAAAGCAAAATACAGTTATGGTTAGTTTTGAGAATGGGTTCAATTTTTCGAAAATTTAATTAAACTTTTCCTTAATTGTCACTTTAATTATTTCTTTTAAACGTTCAATGCACTTTCTCTCTTTGTGTATGCGTTACTATTAAGAGTAAGCTGGAATCTGTCACTTAAGTCGATAATGTCGCTAGAGTAAGCTGAAAAATACAATTAGATTATTATTTTTTTAAGCCATAGAATCAAGGTCGGTCCAAAATATTTAATGACTTGAGGCGAAATTATAATTTAAGGGCCAAATATGTTAAATGATGCAAATCATAAAAAAAAAAAAATTGTTCAATTGATGCACAATAGTGCATATTATCGAGATCTGTTAAAAACATCTTCAATTAATCAAAATTAGTAAAAAACACCCACACTTACAAAATGCAAATGAAAAGATAAGTTATAAAGAAAGAGTTGGAGGAACTACTAACTTGTCAAATTAGAAAATTTAATTTATTTTGAAAAATACATAAACAATTGTTACGTAACAATAATCTCTTAATCAATAGCAATTAATTCTTTGAAAAAATATTTTATGTATTTTTATAGTTTATTTTTTCAAAAAGTGGGCCCAAAAAGGTAGGGATCGAGGCGGTCACTCCTGCACTTGCCCCTCTTCAGGGCCGGCACTACATAATATACATACTTTTGTTAGAATCTTTAGAAAAAAGTATTGATGAAGTCAATTGGATCATACATCGTGATGTGTGCAAACACATTTTAATGTGTATCTAATGCACCATATCAAAGTTAAAAAAAAATGCATCATATCTATTATCTATGTTTGTACTCAAAGGTTATACTTGAAATATGTAATATTAAAATTTCTCAAATATGCAACAACAACAATAATAATAAAGTCTTATTTTTAAATTAGTTCATGTAGCCACAACAACAATAATAATAAAGTCTCATTTTTAAATTAGTTCTAAGTCGGCTACATGATAAAACTCTTCCATCACAAGGTTTCTAAATTTTTGTAAGCTTTAATAATAATAATAATAATAATAATAATAATAATAATAATAATAATAATAATTAATAATTCACTCGTTGATGAGTCAAAATGAGTCCGCTAATCAATGAGTATGGAGATGTTTTAAACTTTAATAAAGAATGAAAGATTAGTTTTGTTAGAAGACAAGCGAATCGAGTTGTATATCAATTTGCAAGGCTCTCGTGATGTCATGAAAGTCTCAATGTTTAGGTCATAGCTCCTTTGTTTGTTTAATCATTGTTGTAATGACTAATTTGGGCCATGAATATAATCGGTTTTTTTGTCAAAAAAAAAAAAAAGGTTTCTAAATTTTTTTAGATTTTTTTTTTTTTAGAATTCTTAATTTTTTTTTTTGGTTAAAGAGTCAAAAAAGTACGTCAACAACTCTATCTCCGAGACTTGGGTATGTCAGTTTCCCTGAATTTTATAATGTCGTCACGCACTGCATTTCTCAGTCTCGATGTTCAAATTCTAAATGTGCATCGATCATTGAGAATGACTTGGACACTGAAACCACGCAAGCCTCTTTTGATCGTCAGATATGCCTAAAATCTCAAATTATCGTAGTTCGAGAGAATCGGGCAAAGTAAAATAACCTAAACGAGTTTTTTTTGTCTGTTTTTCTTGTTTTTTCTAGAAACCTAACTTATACGAGATTTTGAGGTGCCGAGTGCCGACCTCCCACCTCCCTATAAAAAAAAAAAAAAAAAAACAGGTTTCTCACCAAATTCATTCCCTACTTAAATTAAACATATAAATCTCGATTGTCACTGCATTTTTTATTAAACTATGAAAAGCTGTATCATTCAGTAATAAATACATTGGCTCAAATTATGCGCCATGCACCAAGGTAAGGTAAGGCTCTTTTACCATTTTAAAAAGGTTTAAGGATTTTGTAGGGAGTAAATAAAAAAAACAATAAATCTACTTGGACTCATGAGTCCAGACTCATAGGGAGGTTTTTCAAATTTTTACAAATATTTAAGAGGTAACAAAAAAATTTTACAAGTGATTGTGTGCTTCATTAATTACTTGAGGATGACTTTGAGAAAAAAAAAAAAAATTGAGTCCGGACTCATGATTCCAAATAGCACTACCCATAAAAAAAAGGTTTAGGAGTTGCAATATTTTTTTTTTTTGTTTTAAATTCACTAGTCACAAACAACTCCGCCCTTTAAGAAACATCTTTGTCTTAATTACAAACTCTTATGGAGCAATTTTAAATTTATTAATGTTTAATAGATAATTTTAACAGTTATATTAGACTCACAAAACTTAAGTAGATCATGGTGAACTCATAAGGCTTATGGAGAAATTTCAAACTTTATTGATGTTGAATGGACAGACCTAATAGTTATAGTAAACTTGCAAAATTAAGTAGATCACGATGAATTGATAAAGCTTAATTATGTGATTATAGTAGGTTTGAAAGCCTCGTTTAATTACCAAGATCTATACTAAACTTAGGGATGCAAATGGGTAGGGGAATACTTATGGATGATGAGAATTTACCCTAACGGTACGGATATGAGGATTTTAAATGGGGACGGAGGTGGGGATGGGTACAAAATCTCATACCCACACGGGTATGGGTACTGGTACGGGTAATAAAATATACCCACGGGGATTTCCACGGGTAATCCCCACGGAGATACCCATATATCAATTCATACACCATATGATATTTATTATTTATATATATACCATATGATATTTATATATAAATATTACATAATATTACATAAGTTCTATTCCGAAACACTCATACATATTACAAAAAACCTCTTAATGAAATTTATAATTTTAATTTATTTGGTTAATTAATAACTATATGTTTTGCTTTGAATTGTTTGCAACTATATTTATATTTTAGAATTTTAGGATCAAAAGTACTGAAAAAAGTTGATGACTTGGTGGTTTAAAGAGATAGTGACTTTAAAGAATATTTTGAATTTGAACTTTTCATTTTGCATATGCCAATGATTTTATAGAAACTTAATTATAAGTGTTAGCACTTAGTAGTTAGAATTTTTTTTGCATGATATGTTGATTTTTTTTATTTTTGTTGAAATTTCAACAATTATGTTGTTAGGTATGTATATTTGACACCTTATTTGTTACAATTCTTTTTTTTTTTGAGAATCCCCGTGGGGATCCCCAATGAGAAATTGAATGAGAAAAAAAAATTCCGGCAAGAATTCCCCATCCCCACAAAAATCTTCATGAAAGTCTTCACCGAGATCCCCAATGGGGAATGAAATAGGTAAAATATTTTACCCACAAAAATTCTTCATACCCACAAAAATTTGACGAGTATGAGATTTCATCCCTAAATGGATATGTGTATGAGTATGGATGATAAATTTTTTAATAAGGATAAGTATGGAATGAGGCGTCCATCCCTTACATACCTATTTGCATCTCTAACTAAACTTCAATTGTTCTACTAAAATCTGCGACGGCCTTGAGCATTGTCGTTTGTGCACACCTTCACAGGCATGTCCCCTCTGTTGTGTTTCACGTTGTTCATATGCGAGTTTGACCGGCTTGAGTCGGCCAATGGGAGTCCAATTGTACCCATTTTGTACGTTTGGAAACAAGTCAGGGTGCACTATTGATTTATCCTCCTTAATTGCGTTTTCATTTGGTAACTTATAATAAATCAAACAATAATTCTATGCAGATTCATGTATCCGGACCCATAAGGAGTATTTTCTAATTTTTTACAAATTGTTGTATTTTTAGAGGGTTGATCTTGTAATAAAAAAAATCAAAAATCCAAAAATGAAAATTTAAATTCCTCTAATTAGTAGAGAATTATTTGAATAATAAGGTAAACTTTAAATGACAATTTTGAAAAACAAAAATAAAAATTAGGTTCGAACTCATGAGTCTAAACAGCAGTGCTCAATATCATGTATATATATAAGAAAATGCTAGAATAATACCCCGAATGACACTCCAAATAAAGCCCCTGTGACATGACGCGGGACCCACATCTATGGGAGTTGTCGTCCGCACTTCGATACACCGCTACGTCACATGAGGTGTCACTTAGGGTGTCATTTGGGGTGTCATTCTAGCATTTTCTATGTGTGTGTGTGATTCTACCATGGTGATTTTTATTTTTAATCATGGATAATATAACTTCTTGATACTTGCGCACACATTGAAGTGTCATTAATGTAGCTATCTAATTGACCATTGGATTTAGATTCAACGGTCAAAAATAAAAATCACCATAGATGGTGATTTAAAAAGATCACCATAGTTGATTCATACATTTTTTTCTTTTTTTCTTCTCACTTTTGTATAATTTTATATAGCCTAGTCGTATAATCACGGGTTCAACCTACTTGATTTGGTGAGTATGTGACACCAGGTAAGGACGAGTTGATATTGGTTCAGTCTCATTGTAGAGGAACGAGTTTCTTTCTCTTACAATTTTATAGGAGCGACGCGTTTTTCCCCTACTACACTGGTAGGGTTTTTTTCGACTTTGTGATAGGGAAACACATTGTTTCTCGCCATGTACATACTTTGGTTTTATGGCTACAGTAAAATAAAGTCTCGTTCCTATAAAAAAAGATCACTATAGTAGAATTTCCTTATATATATGCCTCATACATTTTTTTTGATAAGTACGTCCTGATACACACATTTTTTCTTGGGTCGCACTATACCCCCGCACTTTATGTAGGGCAAACCGAATTTGAGGGCACCCCTAAAGTTCATTAGTGCAATAATGTTTTTTGACTCGGTGCTCCAAAATGCCATGTAGCATTAAGGGAAGCACCTCACGATTTAAACAAAAACCCTCCCTCTCCCTCGCGCTCACTTCTCTTATCAACCTTAGATCCGAAGAGAGTTGAACTCATTTAGACTTGACTTGAAGTGTGTTTTGGCTGTGGTTTCTGTGTTTCCACTCGACTTGGGGTCCCGTTTTGGTGCTACAAAGTTGACGGAGAGCCTTCAATTCGTTGCTTCCATTTTAGCATTCAAACGAAAGTAAGTCAACATATTTTAGGTTGAATTAGGCTTTTCAATGTATTTCCGCAATTTTTGTCGTTGTCATTGTTGTTTATTGCCATTTACCTATGATGTGAATAAAATTTGGGGTTCCCAGGACAATCGGCTAGACATGACCGAGAGTAATGTGCCATTGTCGGAGTTATGGTATCGAGACAACCCACATTCCTAATAAAACAACCTTTCTCGGTGGACAACAACTGAGTCAAATTATAATATTATCGGTTATTTGTAACCGGAACTATACCGTGAGTATCAGTTGGTATTAACCAAACCAATCAGGATTTTGATTTGGACACCCACCTTGGTGACCTACATTTGAAACTTCTTTCAACGTCTTGATAGCCGGTAACCGAGATTGTAAATTCAGACTCGACAACCCTACACTACAAACTATAATATAACTGAGCTAATGATTGAAATGTGGATAACTAGTGTACTAATGATTGTCATGAAGGATTACAATTAAAATGTATGACAATAATCGATGAAGAATGATGTTGGAGTTGCAACAACAAGTACCACTTCGAAGCCGATTGCCCATGAAGGGACCGTTGTTGAATGTGCGCAACAAGGTTTAGGGTGATAAGGCGGATGAAGGATGGCCCGATCAAGGGTAAATTTTTATATTGCTGCAGCAATGGTGTCCCCAATGATGTCTTCTGCGATTACGTTACTTGGGCTAATCTATATCCTCCACGTCAAACCATGACGGTTCCATCCTAAGACGTGTGTCCCTAAGTAGGTGATTAACTGTAATCAGAATGCAAATTAACCCAAGTTAGGCTCGTAGTTAAGCCGGCTTGTGACTAGTGTGTGTGCATAGATTTACGTGTCGTTTGGTGTTTGTATGGAATGTAATATTAATTATGGAAATAATTGCATTAATTGGCTTATAATTGAATATTTGAGAATTTATGGGATGTTTAATACCATGTGGATCAAGGATGACGCACATGGATCGTGGGGTAGCGTGCTCTCCCAAATGTACTCGTTGGCTTATCGTGGCCGCAAGTATAACGGCTCGATTGTAGTAATAATGTGACCAACTTATGTTGACTACGGATATCGTCCTCAAGGAAAAAGTGTATTGCACTTAGTATTACTTAATCAAAATTACTCTATTGCTAACGAAATCCTTTTTTTTCAATTGATTTTATAACTAAACTATTCTATCCTATCAAAACAATGTAAATTACTTTTAAACTCATATATTAAGAATATCTTAGTTCACAACTTCACCTAGGTAATGAATAACTATGCTTTTTCAACTCACTTCCTCATCTTTATTATGTGTATACAAAGCCTAATTAGAATAGATAGATTTCCTTCAAATCCATTTCAACTTACTGTCGTGACGGAAAAGACTCTAATGTGCAAACTAGAACTTCACCTATCAATATGAATAACGTAAGCTTCACATTGCTTTTAAGTTCTAAATCTTTAAATTCATAACCAATTAAGTTTACTATCCGTGCCTCCATAATCAATAACTATTTATCGATGTTATATATTTTACGGTTGTACCTTCTATATCCAGCTTATAAGCTTTAATGGCCATGATAACTTCTAAAATTTAATATCGATGAACACGTGATCAAGATGTTCATAGCATTACGCTCAAAATCAATACAAATTCTAACCATAGCACTTTTATCTTTATAATACACTACTAACTACTTTAGCATAACATTCATACTATATGATCCATTGATCCCTAAGATTAATGAATTATCACACTTCATTGAAATAAATATGCACGTAATGGTATTCATTGCAATCAAATATATAATCAAATAACTTCAATTAAATCAATAAAAACAATACCCGAATCATCATACGTGAGTCTTTAATGTCTCCTCTTCCACAAATCTTCTTAATACTCAAAAAATAAAGTAAAATTAGGTTAAACTATTGCCCTTTATGGTAATGGTTGACAATCTAAATGTTTACTACGTTCTAATACTTATTTATACTTATGAAATACTTTAGAAAATAATTAGAACCCTAATAGACAATTCCACTCAAAATAGAACCATAACTTTCTATTTTCTTTTGTCTCGTGCTGCCCATAAGTGGTCCGACGCTTGTGTGTGTAATGCCACAACGTCGTAACTTCTTCGGCCACTTTGTGTGTTTTTTCTTCTATTAAGTAAACTCGGTGCCCTGCACTGGCCTCCCCAGTGTCGTCCCTTATGACCCACGGTGCCATGACTGCGCCGGCCATGGTGACTCATTTCTCTCATCCTTTTGGTCTCCCGCGCTGTGCCCACGCTGTCCACATTCATTCCTATGGTGTCAACCTTCTTAGCCACTGTGTTAAACCCACTTTTGTGCATTTTAGTCTCGTTTCTTCACGAATTCTCTCATTTGTCTCCTTTATACCTTATATACCTGAAAATACATAAATACCGTCAATTACAGCTCATTTCGAGATATTTATAATAAATATACTACTAAATAATATTATATATAAGTCTAAATAATCATTTATCAAATACTCCCAAACATAAGATTTTGCACGTCCCAAGCAAAAGTATATTTTACTAAATGTTCTTACTATTAATACTACTACTATTAAAGTTCGCATTCATTTCACATTATTCATGGAGTATCCTTTAATCCAAATAAGTTCAAGTTAATAATCCATTCAAGAGATTTTATTTGCAAAAACTTATACTTTTCAAAAACATGTAACCTTAATAACAAATACAATTCACTTTTGAAACACCAAAATAGTTCATAACCAAAACCATCACTACTCACAAGTTTATTTCACCTCGACACTCAAGTAGCAAGTGTACAATCTCATAATTTCTCATTACACTAAAAAATTCACAAATAAGCATAGATCATACTAGTTTTGTAGACTTTTGTACTTCAATAGTTCATAAGACTTAATTTAGTTGGAAAATTTTTTTAACTCAATTAAGCTATTTGTACTCGAGCTAAATCTTTTATTCGAGAGTTTAAGTATAACTTACGCCTTTATTTTCTTTATTTTTATCTTTTTTTCTTTATTTCTTATATTTTCTAATTGCACGGTCTCTACTCCTTTTTTCTATGGATTCCTTTTTTCCTCACTTTTTCCAACCATCAAGTTCTTTGCTCATTTTCCTGTAGAACTTATGTGACTCTCTATCTTATTTTTAAAAATCTTGTTAACATTTCTCATTTTCACTTTATCAAGTAAGTTTTAACTCTAACTTTTTCATTAAACATCATGTCTATTTCTTCCCCTCTTAACACTAAGTTTTTTTTTCACTTTTTATACTTAAGTAAGATTTACACTTATTATAGAATTCCTTATAGATTTAACTTTTTCACAAGAAGTGTTCTAATATTTTTCTTGCTTTTGTTTCAAGTTCATGGTATTCTCTAACTCTAGGTTTCTAATCATGAAATTATACCGTTGTTAGCTACATTTCTTATTTTTTTTCAAAAATTTAAAAATATTCTTTTGAGTTTCATATCATCAAGACACTTGTATTCTTACTCATCCTTAATTTAAAGCATGAACATTGCAAATAAACTACTTATTCATTACATATTACTATATATAACCTAATCTATATTACCTAAACACATTCAAATAAAAAGTAAATAGAATAGAAATACAATACCATGTTTCCTTCTTTAACTGCTTCAGAAATAAAATTTTAATGATCATACCTGCAGTGTTTATCCTTATTTCATCCTTTCTTACCATTTCCCATAATGTAGTGTTGATGCCCCTAAACTTAAATCAAACCTTGTCCTCAAGTTTTAAAAATAAGCATGAAACACGTAAAACACTAAAACACAAACATATAATAACACAAGATATATAATAAACTAAACATATAATTTAACTACTAAATAAGTGACAAAATGTCCCAAATATAAGGTTAATCAGCATAAATGTATCTCTCATCTCTCTAAGGTCTACATAAATCCTAAGACTCAGACATCAAGATTGCGCATCATCATCATCATCAGCATCAACATCAGCATCATCAGCTCCAACAAAGGATGGTGTCCAAGAACGTTCCACCCTTCTGCTCTATGCCACATCTGGATCTAACACGTAGTTCGGTGCTGCTAGAAAGCAAATAGATCTATCAGTAGGTCTCATCCATGTGTTCCTCTTATATCTAGCTACGTCTTTCTGATGATCTGCAAATAACATGAAGTTCCGATGTCCGTTCAGTCGGTCTTGCAATCTCCTCTACCTATCCTGCTCATATCTCAACAAGGCTTTCTGGTACTGAGCCCAATCCTCTTTATACTGTCTCATCATCTCATCAATCCACTACCTCTGCTACCATGGAGTCGAGTCCTCTAGTGGTAGTACTGGTGTCTGTGGTGGAGGAAGTGGTAGGAAAACCTCAGGACCATCCAAGTCTGCTCTCCTATAAGTGGGTCTACAAACTCGTATCCCTCAACAAATCAATGCTGGTGATCCTCCTTCTCTCCATATCCTTTGTCTTCCAGCTCTTAGGCTAAATTCGCTACTGTTGCTTTTGCTATTGCGTGATCCTCATACTCCTTGGCCAACAACTCGGCCTCAAGTCTGTTGCCCTCGGCTCTCTCCCTCTCATCCTCCAAGTCTTGGTAACCAGCTGATGATTTCCGTGTGAGCGTAAACTCCTCATCTATGGTTGGTTGAGCCTCAATATCAAACTTTGCATCCTGAAGCAATTTCACTCCAGCCTTCAAGCACATCTGAGTAATCAAAATTGGAAAAAACAGTTTGTTGTCTCTCTCCGACATTATAGACTCCATCAAGTTCATGTAGATGATATCGCCCACGTTGATATCTCGTACTTTATAATCTCATATAAACAAGCCGCCTTTAGCTTGTTGATATCACCTAGTTGAGTAGTCGGGCACAATGAAGCAACCATAAAGTATTGTCACATTCTATAGACTTTCCTCACTCTCTTTTCTTAATGTGTTTCGGTACATTCTCAAGTCCCATTACCCATCCTTATTATCCTCGGACAATCAATGTTCTCTTTATAGCTTTAAAACGGTATAGGCTATAGAGTTTCTCATATAAATTATCCGAGAAACTTTGTTTTGCTTCAATCATACTCATATGCTCTAACCCATAGATGCTATTAATTGCACGTTCATTAAAGGGACAAACACCCCTCTTACCTTCACTGGATCACTTTTCTTAGTAAACTTTGCATTGGCGTAAAATTCATACACAATTTCACTCACTCCTTTAACTTTGCTTTCCCTACAGTCTTGAGTGAATTGCTCCTAATATTGTTGCCTAATGAAGTTCTTTACTCTTTTCTCATACTTAGCCGGCTAATTAATCCCTCTTTCGCAAATGAACTTTCTATGCTCAATGACATCATATTTATCCCTAGCCTCTATACTAATGTAATACATAAACTTAAAAGGCATAGGTTCCTCCTTATTTGGATCTCTTGAGGATGATGTCTCATAATTATCTGCTCTTACTTCACTAACTTAACTTGCTTGCCTCCTTGTTCTCGGCATTTTCTTCAAAATTTCACACAACTAACAACACGAGTCTTAAAATCACATAAAATCAAAATCTTATATCACAAGGGTCATTCACATGCCAAATAATGCAAAAGACATATACTAGGTCTCCATAAGCCACATGAATGCTCAACATTCACACAACTTGAAACTCATATTCAACAATCTCATATCCACAATTCATAGAACTTCATCAATAATTTCAAAAACTTCAAAGCATAACTAACGAAATTGTAAATTTACCTCTATACCGGACTATTTTTCGAAATTGTAAATTTACCTCTTAATGCTCATAATCAAATCCCTAAATCAATGCGTCGTTTCTCATACCACACGGCACCGTGTATTTACACACACGACGTCGACATGTCTGTCCATGTTATTTTGCATATTTTTTTCGTTAATTCCCTAATTGGTGCTCTTTCGGCTTTGTTTATTGCTACACAAAGTGTCGTGACCGCGTGAACTCTATGTTTGTATGAAAATTCCATAAAAACTTACTTGTGATTTTCCCATGTACTTGATCTTTACGACTTTAACTCCTTCGCTCTTTTACGCTCTTTACTGAGTTAGTCGAGACTTTTCCATTCCAATGAATCGTCACCCGGTAAATGGTCTTTCCTGTATATTTAGCACAGATTTTCAAAAATTAGAAACTGAAACATTTGGATTGTCCTTAATTAAACTAATTAAATAACTACTTGACTGAAATTTAAAAACTTTAAATTTACCCCTGGGTTGTCTCCCAGAAGTGCTTAGTTTAACGCCATTAGCCCGACGCCTTTTCACTCGTTTAGTCTGAAACTAAATTAAGATACTCCAATTGTAGGTCTGAGATAATGATACCTCTCCTGTTTGGATGTACTTTTTTCTCTTCAACAAATACAATCTTCTCGGTATCACCATCCTCCTCTATACTCATTGTGATCATTTTCTTCTTTGTGTGCGAGACCGCATTGTCAGTTGTCTAGAATGGCCACCTAAGTATGATAGTCACATCATCATCTATCTCATTATCCATAATCTCAAAATCTGCGATGAATGTGAATCTACCCACTTTCACAGGCACATTCAAAACTTTCCCGATTATTTGTACTAAGTTACCATCAACTACTTGCAAATTTGTTGTATCGGGACAATTGATCTTCAAATCGGCTTCTAACATGTCTTTTATTGGCATTACATTGACTGAGGCTCCCATGTCACACAAGTTATTTCTAAACTTGTGCTCATTAATACTTAATGGTATACATATGTCTCCAAGATCTCTCATCTTGATTGGTTAAAGTCTCGGTATGAACTTGAACTTTGGTTTCGGCTTCCTTGGAATAACCTTGATATTATTTCCTTTAATTGTTTCTTTAGAAGGTCATTCATCTTGTTGCTTAGCTATTTATTATTTCTTCCCATCTTTTTTGATTTTTCAAGACATTGATCCTTTGATTATTGAATCATTCGAGTTCATCTTGCATCACTTCCATTCCGTTTTCATGCATCACTTCATACTTCCTCATAGCCAAAGTGTTGAATCTTTCTAGCTTTTACATCACTTGCTCTTGCATTGGCTCATTCGTTGCCCTAGTGCTCATCATGTGGATAGCACTAACATTCTCCTAGGGATTTGTGATATTGTTACTTGGAAACTGCCATTCTTTCCTTGAATTTAAGGCAATGGCTAACTAACCCATCTGTCTCTCCAGGTTCTTCATGGATTGTGATCTCTCATCATCCATTATCTTCATAGTTTGCTTCACATTTTCCATCTCTTTCTCATGCTTATCATGAAATTCCTTATCGTTCATGTCGATGGCATGCAAGAGTTTCTCAATTGATTTCAATGAAGTCATATTTTCACTCTGCCCTAGCTTCCCTTATTAGACTTGTGGATCGAAGTCTGGAGGTAATTTCAGTGCGTTATCAGGATTTCCATATGAGAAGTTGGAGTTATTTTTGTATCCTTGATAAAACCTTTAAGGAGTCATTCCTCTCGGCTTCAAGTCGTTTCAATAGCTATGGTTGTTCATAAAGCTGATATCTTCAAGCTTCATTCCTTATTGCATGTCCATTTAATTAACCACCATAGCTTGGTGATTAATGGGTTGTTGTATCGCCTGCACTTATAAACTTTATTGTCCCATTTGAAGCTTTTCCATTTGATTACTCAGGTTGGATGCTTGTGCCATAATCGCAGCTTGAGAATCAATCTCATATATGTCTGCTAGTTTCCTCATTGTGGAACAAGTACCAGTTGTAGAGTTCTGAGACATAAGATCTAGGAGATCTAATGCTCCATCTTCATCCTTGGTTAGTAGAGAACCACCTCCTGCAGTATCTACTAGTGTTCTAGTGCTGTGATTCATCCCATAGTAGAGAATTTGTAGTTGTACCCATTTTACGTATCCATGTTCTAGACATCTCCTCGGCATCTCTTTAAATCTTTCCCAAGCCTCGCCAAAAGACTCAGCATCTTCATGCTTGAATTGATTGATTTTCAGTTTCCTTTCACTAACCTTCACTAGGGGAAAGAACTTATCTAGAATTCTTTCATTAATTTTCGCCCATGAGGTCATACTCCCTATGTTCAGTCCTTGAAAAAAAAGATTTGGCTTTTCCACCCAATGAGAATGGAAAAAGCCTTATCTTATTCACCTCTTTTGTAACTTCGGTAATGTGCACGATATCGCACTTCTTCAAAACGCTCTCTACATGTGCAACTGGGTTTTCATTCACTAGCCCGTTGAACAAGCTATTTTGCACCATGTTGATTAGAGAATGTCTCATTTCAAACTCAGTGGTATTAGCTGGAAACCTCATCAATCCATTGTAAGTCTCTTAAACTTCTGGCTTGAAGACATCTCTGTCCCTACACTCTATCCTGCACTACCAGATCACCTTCGGCTTGGTTATTCCCTCGGCCCTGTTGTTGGTTTCTTGATTGATCCTTAACTATCTTGATTCCTTCTTTTTTTTTCTTTCCTTTGTTGGTTCTAAGGCACTAAGTCCTTCTCTTCTTTACCACGCACGCACTAATTCTCCTTGAAAAGAAAACACAAAAGATCAAGTGCAGATGTCAAACTTGAAACTTAAACCTTTTATTTTTTTTTCTTATTTTTGTTTTTTATAAACTTGAAAGTAAATTACTTAAATTAAAACTTAACAATTTTTCAAACTAACGAAGTCTAAGTGGCTACCAATCTCCAGCAACGGCGCAAAAAACTTGATCGTGACCATAAGTATAACGACTTGATTGTAGTATATTGAAAGGGGGTCAAACATACCCAAAATAAAAATAACTATTGAAACAAGTGGATGAGAACATTTTGTCGAAAACAACCACAATCTTATTATCGAATGTAAAGAGAAACAAGTGGAATATGAGAATGCAACAACTAGAAAAGATAATAAGTCAATTTGAGAAATAAGAACTGGAAAATTGGAGGTACTTGAAATATCGAATTGTGACACGGTTGAAACCAGTGAAAATAAAGAAACAATTGAAACGTCCAAAGACACTGTGACAATTGAAACAGAAGAAGAAGATGCAGTTGTTGAAACCTCCAAAGATGATGTTGTTGAGATTTGTGAAGATGACACTATCGAAATATTGGATGTTGATACCTTCTGCAAAAATGTTTGTCTAAAGTATCAACATCCAATATTTCGATAGTGTGTCCTTAAAGGTCTCAACAACATCATCAACTTTGGAGGTTTCAACACTCGCGTCGACTTTTTATGTTTCAATCATCGCAGTGTCTTCAAAGGTTTCAATTGTTTCTTTATCTTTACTAGTTTCAATCGTCACAATCTGGTATTTCAATTGCTTCCAATTTTTCGATTATTTTTTTTCTTAAACTGACTTGTTACTTTTCTGGTTGCTACATTCTCATATCCCGCTTGCTCCTCTTTACATTTGAGAATAGGATTGTAGTTGTTGTCAAGAAATTGTGCTCATTCACTTGCACATCCTCCTTAGCCTTCCTCTTCCGCTTTGTCCATTTCTTCTCTAGTCATGCTGACAATTATTTCCCACCCATTGAACGACACTTCGTAAATGAAACTAGCCGACAACTCTGGCGAATCAAGACAACATGATATGTTCTGTTACGCTCAAGAGTATTCATTAGGGAAAAGCTAGAGAAAACTTAAAAAACTCAATTTCGACTATAAAGTTTTGAGATCCTTACATCAGTCTCGGAACCCCATGATTGAGACTTGGATAGCAATCTCGGTCAGAAGTGACAGAGTCGTTATTTTCGAAACAAACAACAGGGTCGGTTTCCCCTAATCAAGACCACATTGAATAATTTGGTAGGCACCGAATGAGACATAGACAATGTGCCTTAGCCCTGAGTGGTCGAACTACTAATAATCTGGGTGCTCAAAACTTCGATACCGAAATGGAAGAAAAAAATCACAAAAAACATAGGTGTTTTTCTAAAAGCGGGGGACATTTACATTTTATTTCACAAAATAGGGTAGTTTACTTTTAATTTTCAAAAATAGGTGATAACACTTTATGAAAAGGCGTTATTGCTTATGAGTTGGCTTCATGGTTGTGAGGTGGCGGTGAGTTGGCGAGGCAATATGTATAGATAGCTCCTTTTGAAAAGGAGCAGGAGCTATCTATACAAAACAATAATACAAATTCTTTTCCCCATGACCGCCACGTGCATATGGAGATGGACGACCCGCGCCACTCGCGTATCTCGAGGTAGACAACCAATGTAAACAATGCGCACGCATATCGACGTGGACAACCCATGCAAACGTGACCCATGTATGCCGAGGTGGAGATTTCATGCAAATGGCAGACACGTCTGTCGAGGTGGGCGACCCATGCAACCTCGTGCAACTCATGCAAACGTCACTCACGTGTCTCGAGGTGATAAAGACAATGTAAACGTCACGCACGTATTGCGAGGCGGACAACGCATACAACCCGTGCAACCCATAGGCGCTATTCGGTCGGCTCATGTTCACGCGGTCATTATACGTGGACTATGTTACACGGATAGCGCGCTTTTCAAAAGGCGCTATCCGTGTAACACAATCCACGTAGGACCGTCCACGACAGTGAAAAAAATCTACCCAACTAATAGCGCCTTTTGGAAAGGCGACATAGCATAGTTTTTGAATAAAAACGAAAACCACACTTATTTTCCTCATTTAAACTAAAAGGTAATGTACTTTTGTAATTTTTTCTCATAAATTAGTGACAAAATATCAAAAATCTGAAGTTGACACTTCCAAGCTACGAAAAGTACATTTGCACACAAGTAGTTGCAGTACTCCCAAATAGTTACTGTTAAAATGAATAATAAAACAACTAACCATATATTATAGTTCTATATAGGCCTTGGGGCAATCAATTCAAAATTATAGATTGCATAGGCCAAGACTCCATAGGATCCTGTACAATAGAAATTACTTTTAACCCAAAAAAACTGCAGTAAATGAATATGTATAAACAAATTACAAAAACACCTAACTTGGTAAAGCTCCGCCCTAGCCATACTCACATTGAAGTCTCTCTCTTTATATTCTTTCATATGATTCGGCTTGAGATTTTTCTTCAATTAAATGATTATAATATCAATAAGATTGATTAAATTTATTGATTAAGCACCGAACTTTAAGTCAATCACTTCAAGAACTTGGATACCGTACTCTAGACTCTTAAAATTAGTACTTAAAATTGCCAAAAATAAATAAGTAAAGCACCAACCAACTTGGAGGTCAATGAACCAACCCTGGGTTTCATGCATTGGTTAAGACCTAGCTAGCTACTAGTTGTTTAATTAATTGAAGTTCTTTAAGGTTATAAGTTTGAATCTTCTAGTTTTTCGAGATATATATATATATATCTTTCACAGTGATGAGTTTCTTTTATGGAATATTCAAGAGTAATCACAGATACCGCAATATAATAATATGGAAAACATGAGAAATAAGTTTATTCCATGAGAAGGTTGTATACATCAACTTCGTTCACCCAAAATATAAGATGAAACAAATCACCATGACATCAAGAAAACTCATCATGCATGTCTATTACGACGGTTACGTTGACGTTGTTGCTCGGTGATGCAAACCGGACGTACTCTATGTCTAGTTGGACGATGTGTTTGTACATCCGGTTGAGGTTGTTGAGGTTGCTGGTCTTGCATTGAATGGCGTCGAGTAGATTGATGTTCTTCCTCTGGTGCTTCACTCGAATCACCTCTGCTACTGATGCTCCCAAAAATAGGAGGTTGAACTATCCCAAAATACTGGCTTCCTGTATGCGGTTGGGGGAAAGGAACATGAGGCTGCGGCATGGTCAACAAGTTCATGAATGAGTCATCTCCACTATATGGCATATTGTAATTATAACATGGTGGAGTATATGGACTCGGCATGTATTGAGGCAATGACGAATACATTTGATGTCTAGGCATTCCATGGTCCACATATGAAGACGACGGCCCGGGTGCATAAGGATCAAAATGGTAAGGAGGAAGATTCATGATCGGCGGCCTGGGTACAAACATTTGAGGTTCTGGTTGCATTGTTGACGATGCAGGAATGTACCCATGAGAAGAATGACTTGGTGGGGATGATCGTTGGCTACTCTCACCAATAGTCTATGTTCTACTCGCTCTCGGACGAGATGAACGTGTTGGAGGAGAACGTCTGCTACTCTCTGCAGCAATCTCAGTCTGAGTAGATGGACGTGGTGGACGAGGACGTGTGGTGCGTTCCCGCACAGTCTCTGGTTGCGTTCGTCTTCTTCTCACCTCTCTATTTGCTTCGCCCTGATCGTCTTCTTCATTTTCCTGTTCATTATCCTCATTTATGTCATGTTCGACGTCAATTCCGTCATGCCAAAGAGTAGACCTTTGCCTTTCATCTTCGTCTAAAATTTTAATCCCTTCATCAAGCGCAGCAAGACCTTGCTCGTACCCATCCTCAATAAACACTCGCCTCAGTCGATGCACCAAGTTACACTGATATAAAAACATGATTTCAAAGCACGCAATATAAGATATTAGTTGTTCGAGAAAAAGTAAGAGTTAGAAGTTTACCGAGTAGTCACGTAAAGCCTCGTCGTGTCCAATGAATCTCCTAGTGACCGAGCGATACCACGTCATGTAGTCTTGATGATCGTGCCCTTCATTATGTGCCACTGTGGCAATGTTGTCGCCACGATTTTCCCACATGTGTATATAGCTTGCGTGAAAAGTCACCCAATTTTCTTGATGACGTCCACGCAATTCGATGCGGTGCCGTTGGGTGTCGTAAGCACAATTTGGTGGCACCACTTGTACCATTCCGAATTGTCTCATAACCCTTTCTGGTCGATGCCACTCGACTATGTGGAAACAAATAAGGGGACACGTCGAAAGCCAACTACCGTGACCGTTAGTACAGTAATCGGGAAGAGACCCCATGACTTCAGATATGGTTGCCATACTACATCATCCTCATTTCTTTGCGAGTCGAGTGCATCACGGTGGCCGATACGACGTGCGTCGCACTCTGTGTAACCGAAAATGCATCGAGCCATCTGTGTAGAAAACAATAAGTTAAGAAAAATGAAAATGGACTAGATGTTAAAGAAATTAAGGAAAAATATTTGTATTACCTATGTCCCAGTGGAACGTCCATAAGCATATGTTCTCCATCCACTGTTCGCGGTTGAACTCTAGAAACACCCAGGCGTCGCGGTGCTATGAATGGAAATCTGTCCCATGCCCATAGTTGTACAAGAATTGACGCGCCTGCAACCTCATGTGCCCCTGCGCGAGATCCGCGACACAACTCCCTGTACAAATAAGCCAAACATGCACTCCCCCAACTATATTGTCCAGCTACTTGGAAATCTTCCAGCAATGGTAGGAACATCAAATGTACTAATCGATTGGACTTGTCGGCGAAAAGACAACCACCGATAAGTTGTAGTATGTACGATCGAACATAAAGTTTCACCGACTCCTCATCGCTATCATCATCTATAGCTGGTACGTTACGTTCAAGCCATTCGACTTTAAGTTTACAACCAATAACGTCATCTCCAACATGAGTTCGACCAAGTAGCCTCTCGCACACATCAGCATAGTCTGTATTTGTCGTTCTCGTCACAGGCATACCTTCGATAGGTAAGCCGAGTTGTAGCTGCACGACCTGGAGTGTAATTGTGCACTCCCCACAATGCATGTGAAATGTATGCGTCTCAGGGTGCCATCTCTCTACGAATGCAGTAATCAAAGCCCAATCAAGGCTGAAAAATGCTACGCGGAAATCCCATAGAACCCACTGGAACGAAGATATGGGATCATCCTCGAATGATACTGCACCGTTCGATCAACGACCCCACGTCTTCGACGTACGCGCATTGTTTCGTACACCTTATAATTGATAATGTATTAATCTATATTTTTGATACGTTTATGCTGTAACATTTGACGTATACATGTAAAAAGTTTACCTCACCCTCCAGGTTTGCGATGATCTGTGTGTAGATTGGAGTTGCAAAAGTGAAGGATCTGAAGGACCTGGATCCATTGTTGTACAACTACAAATGAATGATATAAAAAGAATTAGAGTGTTGTTCGAAACCAAACGATAACTCTTTCATATATGTTCACACAAAAACAAATGCGTAAATGCTCAAAATCACATAGCTACGAACTTAAGTTATGACAAACAATATACAAAATCGACTATAGGTTTTCATTGGAAGGTTGAGGTCTGCTTGGACAATTTTTTTTGTTATGTCCATCTGAACGACAAATACCACACCGATTCTTCCTAGTTGGGACTCGTTCACGGTCTTTATTTGGGCATGTTGTTCTTCTATGTCCTTCTTGATGACATATGCCACATCGCAAATGCCTTTGGACATTAGGAAGATCCATCTCGTTATGTCTTCGTGATCCCTTTGGTCTCCCTCGGCCACGTCTGCACCTTGGGTCGGGTATGATCTTCGTCCCAAAAGTCGGCCAATACTTCTCATCTGGGATGGCCTTGAAATTGTAGGAGTAACATTGTGCGTACACATCTATTCTATAGTATGGCTCGATGAACTGCGCGTAGCTCACTCGAATAAAGGCACCTGCAGCTAACACGTGTGAGCAAGGGAAACCAAACGACTGCCATTTATTACAACTGCACACCCGGTCCTTTAGGATGACGACTTGGGTGTTGTTGCCTTTATGCATGCGATATCCATGTCTTCCAGTCTGCACTTCGAACTCACCAATGTCGCGATTGATCAAAGTGACTTGATGCCTCCTTGCGGATTTTTCATTTTTCGTGAGTTTATCCATGACATATTTCGTGTACGATTGTCCGTTTGAGATTGCTTCATTGATTTCCTGGTTGCGTTGATCGTTGTATGTCACCAATCTATAGTAAATCATCTGAGTCATCGTTGTTATTGGCAAGAATCGAGCCCCCTTCAATACACCGTTAAAACACTCTGCAATTGACGATAACATTCGTGTAAGTAATATTAGTTCGGCGATAACTGTGTGTATTTGAGTGCAAAACATAAATTGTATTTTGTACATACCAACACCATTAGAATTCATCCATCCGTACCACATGCCTCTGTCGTG
Source organism: Stephania cephalantha (assembly GCA_039657325.1). NCBI lineage: Eukaryota > Viridiplantae > Streptophyta > Magnoliopsida > Ranunculales > Menispermaceae > Stephania > Stephania cephalantha. The sequence continues at coordinate 5,964,267 of CM077578.1, read as the reverse complement.
CGATTGAGTCCATAGTTCTTTGGGGATGGCATTGACATATTGCAGACATTGAGGCGTTCGTGATGATAAGTATGCAAAACGCTCCATGCATGCATTAAATTTTCGTTCTTGATGTTGAACAACTGCTCGACCAAGGAGTATTTTCAAGGGGTCATTTTTTTAACCGGGTGCCGAAATTACTAAGCAAGTGTCGCAAGCAATAACGGTGGTACCCTTTTGGGGGACAAAAACCGTTGCTTGGGATGTTGATCGCCTCCAAAATGCCAAGGTGACGATCAGAAATAACGCAAACTCCTTCTCTATCTGTCACATGTTTGCGCAACATCCTCAAAAACCACCCCCACGAATCAGTTGATTCAGTTTCTGCAACGACAAATGCAACCGATAATATGTGTCCATTGCCATCAACAGAGATCGCAATCATTAGCTTCCCACTGTATTTGCCATATAAGAATGTCGCGTTAATCTGAAACAGAGGCCTGCAAAACTTGAAAGCATGTATTGATGCTTCAAATGCAAAAAAACACATGACGAAATTGAGGAGACACAGTTCTTATCTCATAAGCAGCCCATTGTCTATGTGACCATTCGATTCTTGTCCCCGGACTGTTACTCCTCACAACCGCCAACCATCTTTGTAATAAAGTGTATGACTCATCCCAATCTCCAAATGCACATGCAATTCCCTTCCTTTTGTCATCCCACATTCGCTTGTAGTTGACTTTGTTTCCATATTTTCCCTTAATTATTTGTACTAATGCTTTGATAGTGATTGCTTGATCGCTCTTGACGACGCTTTGGATCTCTCGCGCAATCATGTTGGCGTCAAGTTGGGCATGATCGCATTCTACGTCGGGATTAATACACGTGTGTGGTACGTGTAACTGTGTTATCTCCCATAATTGTGTTTTCTTTCGCAAACAATCACGAAGACGCCACATACACCCGTGTTGCGCACTTCTGCACTTAATCGCCCACGTAGTTGTAGTCGATTCCATCACATGGAATTGACAATGTCTATTAACATGTCACACTTTAACGGCATGTTGTAAGTCTTTTTTATGGTCAAAGTACATCCCTATCTCCAAATCGAAATTAGACATGTCCCCCCCAGTTTGCTGATGGGAATGTTGGGTCGCAGTGGAATTAGCCACCTCCCAATCGATTTCGTTATATACCGGTATTGGTTGGTGAACTTCATCATCACTTGCTTCCTCCAACAAAATCTCTTCATCGATAGCAAATTGCTCATCATCTTCCACATTTTCCGCGCCCGAGGTTCATATCTTGGATCATCCTTGCAAACATTGACGTTATCCCAATCGACAGCTGCTGGAGCATCTTCGTTGGGACGTACGTCCTCATCAGTTTCATTATTGGCTATTTTCCTCCTCTTTTTTACTTCAATTTAATAATCATGCAATAAACAAATGATCTCGTTACTTTAATTAAACGGACTAAAATATTTCAACATCAATAAAATGTGTCTTACTTTTGTGTATATTGAACGACAAATGAGAACAATGACACGGTTTACCATCATAGTTTAACAAAATCATAAGGGTCAACTAAACTAAACTAACTAAATTAACAACCTAAACTATACTAACCTAAATGAATTTTGCAAACATCTCTTGCAACATTGTGATAACTAAACAAACTACCTTAACTAAACTAACTAACCTAAACTAACCTAAATACCTCAACTACCTAAACTAAACTAACCAAACTACCTAAACATGAATTAACTAACCTAAAATAACATAAATACCTAAACTAAACTAACTTAACCGCCTTAATTAACTAAACAAACTACCTTAACTAAACTAACTAACCTAAAGACCAAAAGTAAACTAACTTAATTGACTTAACTAACTTAACAAACTAACTACACTAAACTAACCAAACTAAACTAACTAACCTTAACAAACCTAAATAACTAAACTAAACAAACTAACTAAACTAAACTAACCAAACTAAACTAACTAACCTAAACTAACCTAAATACATAAACTAAACTAACTAAATTAACTTAACTAACTAAACTAACTACCTAAAGATGATTAACTAAACTACTAAACGAAACTAAACTAACCTCCTCCTCCTTCTCCTCCGCTTGCCATTCTGCCATTGCTCTCAAGCTCCGCTCCTCGTCACATGCTCCGCTCCTCCCTGATCAGCTGTCGTTACTCCGTGCTCCCCTGCCGCAACTCCGCTCCTCCCTGATCACCTGCTGCAGCTCCTTGCTTTGCTGCTCCATCAACTCCCTCTCCTCCTTCTCCATTGCTGGTCGACAACCCCACGTCTCTCTTCCCGACCCGTCGCCTCCTCTCTCTGGCCAAATCCCGCCACACTTTCTCCTTCAATCGGCCCTCTGCCCCTCCCCTCCTTAAATACCCGACCCACCCCCTACAACACACCCGTGACCTACCCTACTACCCTAAACTAGCCTGCACCCTTCTTCTTCCCGAAATAGGGACGCATAGAATATATTCTCTGCGTCCCTGTTTCGGGAAGAAGAAGGGAGGGTACACAGATAGCGCCTTTTGAAAAGGCTCTATCTGTGTACCCAGACGGCCATTGTCCACGTGGATCCACGTGGGCATTTACACTGATAGCGCCTTTTGAAAAGGCGCTATCAGTGTACGCCGTCCCACGTGGCCAGGACACATGGATAGCGCCTTTTCGAAAAGCCATCCATTGTGATAACGCCTTTTGATTAGGCTATATTGCCTATTTTGGGAAAACAAAATTTTAACCTCATTTCCCTCTTTTAAAGTATAAACATATGTACTTTTGTAATTTTTTCAAAAACATGAGAAATTACCTTGTCGTATTGTGCAGCCACTTCGACATTTGTGCCATTTAGAAATAAGAATACCCTTAAATTGGCCGATCGAAAAGGCGAAACTTTAGGAAAAAAAAAACTACTACTACTTCAAACGTTGAAAACAATTCAAAAAGAGGTGTTTGGAAACCTACAAAAAATGGACCCGATACTTGCAAGGTTTGTACGTGTTTTGGTGCGTCAAATGCAACTTCAGACCGACGAAGGAATGAGAGTGGCGATCTCGGCCTTCATGTCGGGTTGGGGTGCACAGTTGCAAGGTTCGACCAAGAGGAAAATGTAGAGTCGTGAGTTTATAGTTTTGTGGGGGCAAATATATAGTTTTTATTGAGTGCCGCTATGGGCACCTCACCAATTAATGAAGACACCATTTCTTGTCATTCTCCCCTCTAAATTACACTTTGATGTAAATGACACTATTGCCCTTTCATATAAACTTTCTCCAATCTCACAACTCATTTTCAAACAAATTTTGGGGCACCCCACTGCATTGGTCTCTCATCTCTAACCTAAAGCCACGTATTTGTTTGTCGGGCGTGTATCGATTCTTGCATTTTCACATCATCCGATAGCGAGGTAACACTGTTTTACAACCATATCAAGATTCGAATGAACTGTTTTTTGTTTAAAATAGTGACATTGATGATTTGGTTTTTGATTGTAGGGTTTGGTAAATTCGACCATTCCGAAGTTGTTTTCAGCTTAAAATGGACGAATGTACTGCAATGGTGCAAGAGGAGGTACAAGAAGAGGTATTTGTTGATATTTATTGTATTTTTTCTGGTTTTTCATGTTTTCAGTTGAAGTTGCACGGCTGCGATTGTTTCGGACTAGCAGTACCGATACTTATAGATAAGTGTCAGTAAAAAGACACCGAGACTTACCTGTAAGTCACGGGCATGCAGTGACCGAGACACATGGAAGAGTCTCGGTTTTTTATACCGAGACTCTTCCATAACTCTCGATTCTCATAAAACGAAAGTTGTTTTCAAGTCGCGGACCTATACTACCGAGAATGTGGTTTTTTGACTTTTTTGGTGAATTTGATGTGTATTGGTGGTGAGTCCTAATGTTACAATGTATGTATGCAGGTAATGCCGGTTTCAACTTTATTTCCAGACTACAAGGATGCGTTTACTCCTTGTAGGCCATTCCCATCTAGAGAATCGGCTATTTCATGGCTTCGAATGATTGGTCGTGAGAACAAGTTTGTGTTAGTAACGATGCACTATAATGCCGGAGGGATTAAGAGCAGGGGAAGGGTCAAACTTGCATGTGAGAGGTCCGGTACATTTAGGGGAATGTCACAAAGAGTAGGGAAAGCCAAAGCAGCAAAACTTGCTTTGACACCAAGAACTGAAGAGCAAGAGTTAACGGGAGGACTCAAACTGGTACAAAGAAATGTGGATGCCCTTTCCTTATTAACATCAAGGAAAATGTTGATTCTTTGTAGTATGTCACTGTTATATGTGGGAGGCATAATCACGACCCCGCCAAAAACTTGGACGACCACTCATTTGCAGGAATATTTGATAAGGGTGAGCAAGTGGTTGTGGTGCAGATGACTAAGGGTAATGTGAAGCCAAGAGATATCCTCAACACGTTGAAGCAAAGAGATGTTAAAAACGTATCGACAATGCGGACAATATATAATGCACGACAAAAAATCCGAATTGAGGATGCGGGTGGGAGGACTCAAATGCAACAACTATTGCACATATCGGAGAAGAATAAGTGGATGTCGTGGCATAGGAAGCATCCCGATACGAATATCGTCACTGATTTATTTTGGTCACATCCTGATTCAATTAAGTTGCTACGGTGTTTCCCGTCGGTTCTTTTGATGGATTGCGCTTACAAAACAAATAGGTATCGAATGTCATTATTGGAGATTGTTGGCATCACTTCGACGTATTTGACGTTCTCAGTTGGGTTTTCTTTCATATCATCAGAGACTCATGCAAATTATGTTTGGGCACTTGAGAACTTGAGATCCATATTGGATGGGTGGCTTAAACCTGACGTGTTTGTTACGGATCGGGAGTTAGGCCTTATTAGTGCCATCGAAGAAGTATTTTCATCATCGTCTCACCTTCTTTGCTCTTGGCACATCAACAGAGTAGTATTGGCCAAGACTAAGAAGATGTTTGGGGATAACGAAGGCTTCGCTCGTTTCATGGATAGGTGGACGAGCGTGTTGTATGCTAAGTCGGGGGCCTTATTTGAACTTAGGATGAATAACTTACGTTGTGAGTTTGGTCATGTGAAGGGTCTTACTGATTACTTAGTAACACATGGGTGAAGATCTACAAGGAGAAATTTGTACGGGCATGGACAGATCGAATTATGCACTTTGGGGAAACGACGACACAGAGGGTTAAGTCTGCGCATTCCACTTTGAAGCTACATCTTGGCAACAATCATGCAGATTTTGAGACTTTATGGAGTGTGGTTGATGGTCTTTTTAGGATCCAACATAACAACATCAAGGCATCATTTGAGCTCAGTTTAAATGTGGTGCAACATGAATATTTTGATGATTTTTATCGCCGATTGCGTGGTTATGTCTCTCGTGGTTATGTCTCTCAAATGACGCTTAAGTTAATTAGAAATGAATCGGAACATGGAGAGGATGTTGGACATGACTCTACTCGTTGTGGTTGTGAGTTACGTACTACGCATGGTCTTCCTTGTGCACACGAGATAAACTTTCATAAATTTGTTGGTTCATCCATCCCTCTCAAGGACATTCATGTATATTGGCGAAAGTTGAGTATGATACCAGATAATCCTGTGGATCGGGCTGGGTACAATGTGAACAATGAGATTGAAAGAGTGTTGCAAAAGTTTCATGCTTGCACTGACGAGGACGATCGCATTAGGATTATTCAGCAGCTTAGAGAGATTAGTCGTCATTCATCTACACTGGGAGTTGTCCCACTTACAAAAATAAAGACAAATGGAAGGACACCGGGGTCTTCAATTGGAAGTTTGCTGAATAGAGGAAATAAGATAGGATCAAAGAGGAAACACGATGAAGACGATACTTCGACTACAAGATTGCCTAGCGGGTTTGAGTACATACTATCGAAAGAAGATGCATCTAGTTTGAGAAAAAAGAAAAATAAAGTGGGGCCTAAAATACGTCGTACATGTCGGGAGACCCAAAGTGTATCTAAGATTGGTTATTCTCATTGCATACAACAGAATTGGTTGTCATATGTTGAGAGCATTATTGATGTGATGGGCGATGGTAATTGTGGATATCGGTGTGTTGCCTCTGGGCTTGGACTTCCCGATGTAGATGGTTGAAATTTAGTACGTAGAAGGATGTTTGATGAGATAATCGGGTATGAAAACCTTTGGCGGGAAGTGCTTGGAACAAGTTACGAGAAGGTGAAGACTGTTGTGCATTGTCCGGATGATCGTGTTGGTGCCTCTTTTGACGAATGGTTGACACTTCCAGACATGAGCCTGTTAATATCAACGGCCTTTAATGTCATTCTAGTAAACCTCTCGCATGGTAGCTGCTCGACATTTCTTCCTCTACGTAATGCCCCACCGTCATCGTTAGATAGTCAAATTATCATTGTCATGATCAATGATAGGAATATCCATTGGGCCTGTTGTACTTTGTATTTGACAGGTGAAGTTGATTGTGAATGCACTGCTGCCATCATTATATCCATCGTGGGAAAGGTATGTTGAGGAGTGCGCTAAAGGTTGGCGTGATGGATTCATAATTCGAGAAATCGTGCCGGTTGTAACTTCTCAAGAAGGCACGTCTTCCGTAGTAGATTTAGCTTCTCCTTAGTTATCAATAGTCGTGTTTAACGTTATATGTTTTGATGTGTATCCTTGCCGCACCAAGAATATTTGAGTGCAATAAATATGTTTCAAAGTTAATTGTTTTATTAGGTTTTTTGTGTATGCTTCTCGGTCAGCTTATTTTGATATGTTATGATTTGTAATTGTGAACTTTATGTAGTAAAAAATGACATAATTCTTTTAAAAATTAACTCTCGGCCAAGGAGGTCCGTGACCGATGCATATATGTCGGCATGCTATAACCGGCAATTGGCCAAACTTCTCGGTATGACACTCCTGAGAGAAGTGTTTCACCATGTAATCTGATGGTTTACAGAGACGACTCGTTGACCGTGCACGACCCAACTGGAGAACTCTCGGTTCCTTCTATGCGAAACTAAACGTGTAGTTTCGGTCATGCATAATCGAGACACTGTAAAGAATCATTTAACCAATGTTCACGGTAAACGGCTATCTAGTTTATTAGCGTAGTTACGGTGGGTTATGGTCGATACATTACTGAGACTACTAGGTTACGATATGACATGTCCGAGAATATCACCATGGTCTCGGTTAGTGGTCAACGAGTCTCATTCAAAGATATCATAGATACATACCCGAGAGTTATGTGAACGTTTCGGACACGTCCAATCGAAATCTCGCCAAACTGGTACATTGCACATACAACTCGGTGACATATGTGCGTAAGTACAACAATAGTTTCGGTCTTGCGGCACCGATATTGTCATACCAGTCTCGGCCCTGAAGGACCGAGACTATTTTCTGATCACAAAATGAACATGTTTATTAACCAGAATTATTATAATACAAGTCTCAATACAAACAATAGCACCAAAACATAGACAACGATAAAATATTTAACAAATTCACATCATAAAAGCCTTACATTCAAACAAGTCCCACATTCAAACAACATTCAACAAGTTCCATAATCCAACAAAAACTACAACAGTACAAGCTCCATAATCCAACATTCAACAAGTCCCTCATTGCTTTGGCTTCTTCAAATTCTTTCAACTGTATTCTTTGTCATGCATTCTCTTTCGGGGGCGAGCATCGACCGGTGGCGATGGAGCATTAGCCGGGGTGGAATGTGGAGAAGTGCTATCGTGCTGGGACTGCCTAGGGCCTGCTTGGGTAGGGGCTGATGTGTCGGTGTAGGCGGTGGTGGTGCCGGCTGCGGTGGTGGTAGTGGTAGTGGTGGTGGTAGGACCGAGACTCCTCCCCGAAAGGAAATTGACGACGTCACTCGCCATTTTCCTCGCAGACTCGAGCGTACACAACTCCGGCGGGGAGTCCATCCATCGTAGTGCCGCGTCCAACGCACGCCTATTACGCTGATGAAAACAAAAAGAAATACGTTAATGTTAAAAATTATGGGTTTTCAAGAAATGTCAAACACTTCTACATAAAACTTAAAACACATTCAATACCTCCAATAGCTCATTGTCAGCGATGGTTGTGGGAACCATGTCTTCATCTTCATGGCTCGGGTTGGTGATCACTGGGTGAAACACTTTAAGGAACCAAGGTAGATAGTCCGGTGTAGCCAAAAACTCGAACTGTGCCTTCTCACCGCGAACTTCGGGGGCCAACAAATGGTTACGCCAACGTTCCCGATTTTCTTGTTAGAACCCATACTTAACAGAGTATTTGAGTGCAGATGGGCCTCGATGTGCTTCCAATAGGCGGTACGGAGGATCTGGTATAGATTGCACATGACCAAACTATATCGTAATCCTCTCCGGATGGTAGGGCTCCACCATATCCATGTACTTCAATGTGCCACTATAGAAGGCCATTGCGTGCACAACTCCATTATCCATGTAATTAACATAAGGGTCCCGAGTGACATAATCAAACATAAACAACCATAATTAGTAAATATAAACTAACTTTAACATTTACCAACAAGATTGGCTAAGTAACTCACCTCGCTTGGCCGCAACCTGTCCAACGTTCTCCTTATGGACCCAACCTTGTCAATATTCATCACGGGCTCGTGCTTTTGAATCCATCTACAGACACGAGGTTGCACGTAGTCCATGTACTTTGGATTGGGTGTGGCAAGCCCGAGTTTGAAATGGTCGTACACCAATCCCTGCAAATACATACAACGTTAGTTAGTGGGAAAATGCAAAACCTAATTCTAATTATTCGTAAAACAATGTAAGTTGATTTAAAAATATACCTCTAGTAATGTGAGGTAGCCGGCAATCTGAGAAACTTGTACTCTGGTGGCAGACCCCAAGTGTCGGTACAAGTACGCTAATGTAGATGCACCCCATGCATACTTTCCCACGTCATCCAAATCTTCTAGAAGTTTCAACAATGCAATAGATACCCGAGATCCACTCTTATCCGCAAAAAGGGTGCAAGAAAGTAGGTACAACAAGTACGCCTGGGCAGTGCATTCCACGGGGGGATAAGTAGTGTCACTCGAGCCAGCTTTGGGGCACCATCGACTCTTCAACCAACATTTTCGCACTATAAGCCTCTTGCTTGATGTTCACTTCATCCTCAGCATCTTCAATGCTAACCCCAAGTAGTTTGGACACCAGCTTAATCGCATCCGAGCGAGATTCCTCGGTGTACCTCGCAAAGTTCTCAACTGCAACCACTTTGCCCGTCACATGAATCTTCAGGAGAATGCTCACATCCTCCAAGGAGATCGACATTTCACCAAATGGTAAGTGAAATGTGTTCGTCTCCGGCTGCTACCGCTCCACAAAGGCATATATAACCTCCTTGTTAGCCTTGCGGTATGAGCAGTCTATCAGCGTATTCAACCCAGACCGCTGAATAATCATCTAAAGGCCCTCGGTGTCAGGGTGGCACGACTGTAAGTCCCATTCTTGGATCTGAGCACCGTGATTGATACACTTGAGTATCGGGTGATCCTACAACAACAAAAAACATTTCATCAGTTATATGAAAATCATAAGTTTTTAAGTACTCAATTCAATGAAACTTTATATACATCATTGCTTCAAATCGCTAATGCGACATGAACTTTAAAGCTCTTCAGCAATGATCCATCTGAAGGACCACCGGGGAAATGAGCACACATTTCTAATTGCTCTTGTGACTCCCCTTCATTATGGCCACCTCCACCACTAGTACTCCCACCCACATTACGATCGATACTTGTGGTGTCCGTCGGTGCTGATGAGTCACTACTACTAGACTCTGATGCATGAGCCTCATCTTCGCCTCGGGCAACTAGAAGATCTTTTTGTCGACGCGTGTCAATGTTGGAACCCTCATCGTGCAATTGAACATTTTTTGCATGATTCCCAGCAGTCTTTCCTTTTCCCTTCACATCTACCTTCTTTTTCTCTTTCTGATAAGATGCAGTCGGGGATCTCCGACCGCCTCGCCCACGGTTACCCCTCGACACCTCAACACCAACCTCCTCCCTAGTCACCGGGGTTTTCGAACGAGCCATACCTGATCAAACTACAACATGTAAGCACCTGGAGCAGAAACAGAAGTAAAATTCAAAAAAATAAGAACAAAATCTTCCATTTCGATAATCTCGGTCAAGCAGGTTTGAGGAAACAATTACAATCTCGGGACGCGTGACCGAGATAAAACAATAAGTCTCGGTAATGGACAACAGAGACAATTGGTTCATTCTCGATTGTACATCACCGAGACTAACGCAACTATACACTCTCAATTACTTTCGGTATGTGGTGACCCATAACAATTGCAACGTTACGCTATCTAAACAATAATACATAAGCATAATTCGGTGATGGATAACCGAGATAACAATGTAGTCTCGTTACTATGTAATCGAGACTTTATGTGCAACTAACCTTAAACTTAAATCTCGAAAACATGGTTAGTCGAAGATTGTTAGCATCTTCTCTCGACTTCTAGCATGTGGCCGAGAAAACGAGTTCGCAAATTTGCAACCTAGCATTGAACCACACAAAACAAACAAAAATCGAACTATAATCTATCAAAATCGAACTTCAAACATACCTATAAACCGCCAAATAAACGCCTCATGTGAGATTGGAACCCTAAGGCATTAATCCTACAACGTACCCAATGCAAAGAACTCGAGATTTCTGAATATGGAAGAAAACCCATACTTGAATGAGCGACAAACAGAGGAGATGCTCAAATTGACAGAGGAGATGCTCAAACCCTTCTTGAATTTGGTGGTGGGGTGCATTTGGGGGCAATTTCGAGATTTCATTCAAAAGTTTTGGGTGCCTTTGGTAAACAACTTGGTGCCTTTAACAGTGGTGTGCCTTCATTAATTGGTGGGGTGCCCATAGTGGCGCTCTTTTTATTTAACATTGGGAAAAGGCACCATTTATTTTCACTGACTTGCCCTACATAAAGTGCAAGGTGCATATAGCGCGATTTTTTTTTGTCAAAGCAGTATCGATACATACATTGATTACTTGTACATAAGTTTTTTAGGAAAGTTTTTTTTTGTATATATATATACTTAATAAGCATGAATAATCAATCTTTCAACTATCACTTAGATTAACTATCCTACCCTTACTTAAAGGGCATCATCAATTTTTCAACATTTACTTAAATTTACTATTCTTTCCTTAATTAAAGACATTTTCACTATTAAATTCAAATAGTAATAATTAGTTGTCGAAAAAGTCAAAATAAAAATGTAGTATACTTTTTGAAATATAAAAATAATATATATAAAAGGATTTGTTAAAGTTGGGAGTGTGAGTTGGTACAAGTACCCGCTAAGCTACATAATTGTTGGAGTTTTAATTTAGGATTAATGCATGGCTCGATCTACAATCTAAAGACCTATACTAATTAAGTACTACTTTACATGATCAAAACCTACAACTTCATCATGATCAATTAATACAATTGTTGGGCTCTCCTCTTTTCTTCCTCACCAAGAAAACCTAGATCTAGGGTGTGTGTCTTGTCTTTCTCTTCTTCGTCTCTTTTTCCCTTCTCTTGGTTTTGCACCAAATAGAGGGGTTTGAGTAGATGATGAACGTTCGTACAACGCAGAGAAGAGAGTTTTGAGAGAAGAGTGGATTAGTGAGCAATGCCCACTTACCATGCCGATGCTCCAGCGAGGTCAGTCCATTAATGAAGACACAACTGTTGGAGACGAAGAAGCTCTTGCTCATCACGACGCGGTAGATCCGGTAATGTTTGCTTTCTTTCGGCTATGTTGTCATTTTTTTTTCCTTTTTGTTTGGATTTGAAGGGGTTGCCGTAGAGAGTTATGGATTGATCTTGAAGAAGAAGGATTTGGAAATCAAGGCGCGATGCGTCTCTGATTTTCTGGTGCTTTTTGGTTATACCCTCTTATGTTTTCTTTCTGTAAGCAATTAGCAATATGTGAGGATTGTTCTTGTTGTTTTAATGTTTTTAGGTTATCCCTTGTAGGGCTGTTTTTTCCTTTTTTGTTAAGGCGATCTGTCCGGTATGAACCGACGTTTCTTCCCCATCCACGGCGCCCAAGTGGCATTTGATGGTGGTTTGGGATGAGGCTTGTTTGCCTCTATTTCTCAAGGAGATTGAACTATATTGTTGTATCTGCATTTCTCAAGGGAGACCGATCTACATCGATGTATCTAAGTTGTAATGGTTCTCACAATTACTTGCAATGAATCTCACTTTGCCTTGACAAAAAAAAAAAAAAAAAAAAAAATTAATACAATTGTAGTAGTTTTTTATCTCAAAAAAATTACAATTGTAGCTTTCAGCTATATTATATACAACTACTAAACGTCCAAAGACACAAGAAAAAGTTCATATAATCGCTATCATGTTCATTACATTTATGATTGATGCCTACTTTCTTAACTCCATAGGGGTCCAGTAGAGAGATTCATCTCCGTTGATCACTCCTCTCTACAAGAAGAAAATGATGAGAACCAAAAAGCTAACCATACATATTAGTTTATTACATAAATATTAAAAGATTGATTTGGATGCATTTGCTTATCTCTTTATATACATATATAGTTTATTCAAACTTGTGGCTTGACTAAACATGACCTCAAGACATCACAATATAACTACTGAACTTCATTATTCAAAGGATTTACGTATATATGGGCCCTCAATATCTGAATTCGCGCATTGTGTTATGTATCACTTACTAATTTAATTAATTTGTTCAAGCTGTTTTGAGAGACTTTTGAGCCAGTGGAAGAAGAATTCAATCCTTTTACACATTCTTTTGAGAAAACTGAACTATAAAGTTTCTTTAGCTTTACTTATTGGTTCAAACATCATAATTACTATGTAGGTCTTGAGAATTATCATTGTGTTTCAATATGCGCCTAGTCTTTTTTTTTACATACAGGATCGGTCTCCCAACCTAATTTTTTCCATCCACGCGACTCAAACTTAAGACTTCACTTAAGAGGAACCGAGTCTCTTAGCACTCTCCACTCAAGAGAGGTATTAATATAACACATCTTACTTGTTAAAAAAAATATAACAAATCTTAAGAACTTTTATATCATGAGTTTTAAATGATAAAATTCATTATTTTGAGTCATTTAAAATCTTGCAAAATCATTTTTTGTGTGTGACCCAATAGGTTCATGCAAAGTTTTCAATGAACCAAAACTTTTTTGGTACATATATAAGTCATAAGTGGCCTCTAGTAAGACATTATGACTATCCAAATCGCACTAATATCAAAATCGATACAACTTAATCAATAATGTATATATCATATGTACTGTCCTTTTGAAGCACGATATTTTTTGATCAAACATAAGGCACGGAAAAGTCATCATTCGTGTTCAATCATACTATTCTTGATCTCCAGAGTAAATTGAAAACACCCAAGTGACATTGATTTTATTATTTCACATGAGCTTTGTCATTTATCAGTCTAACATATTAAACGGTTATAGACTGAAGTCTACTCATAAAATTGGGTACATCAGTTTGTAAACATCACTTGCATTGACGAGATAAAAAGAGTGAGGTTTATTAGAGTGATTGTCCCTTTGATCCTGGGTACATCAGTTTGAACAGTACGTAATAATGCCTATCTACATTTAGATGCTAATTGCTATAGCACAAAATACTGAAGAGTGTAGTTCTGGGCCGGACCCTGGTGGGCCAGTTGCAATTCCAAATCTTCCACCAAATGCAAAGTCCATGAAGAAATAGTGATGGATTTAGGGAAGATTGCCAAGGCACTTATTAATTAGCAGCCTTAGCCATTGATATCATCACAATCTTAATGATGCAATTGGTTTTTGGTTGAGTAAAAAGTAACAACGTGTTTTGAATAAAAAAAAATGAAGCCCAAATAGGTGATTACTAGCTCACGGGCAGCAAGCTCACCTCGGAACAGCTTACCGTCGACGTTCAATAAACAGATCTAACATGTCGTAGTAGACCCGTATAACTGTTATAAAATAATTAAAAGCCGAAATAATGAAAAGAAGAACGCCTAAAAGCCCAAAGAGATTACATTTGAGCGCTACAGATCCCGCATAACTACGTACTAGGATCTCATATGGACCTGAATAATTCCCAAATTATCAATTTCCTTAACCAAATGGAATACCTTCAATTCTGCCAAATTAAAGAACAAACATTCCGATAAACATTGCATATAACAACGAACGTTCGAATATTAATAGTCCCCACAATTAATAAACATAAAATGACATGATACAAGCATAAACATATGATAGAGACATGTAGTATAGATAGAAAGAGATTAACTAATTCAAGCTGCAGTACTAGCAACTGATGAAGATGGATTTGCAGGTGTTTTGCGGAGGGTGATCAAAGACAAAACAACGAGAGCCGCCATGAAGGCGATGCCGGCGTAGGAAGCAATGAGAGCTCCGCCTCCTCGGTCGCAGTACTTAGCAAACTTATCACATATTTTGTTCCATTGAGCATGAGAGTTGCCGTTCTTCCCCAACTCTGCCAAGGCTGTGGCAGCACCGGTTGCTGCTGAGAGCAATGCCACCGTCCCCTAATGACAATGGATGTTGAACCATTTGAGTTCTATTAATGAAGCACTAAAACTACAAATTTATTTTCTTATTATATGTAATTCGTCGAATCATACATTGTGATAATACTCCCTCGTTCCACAATATCTAGACTAAATTATCTTCCCGTAAATGACTTCATTTATTATATGTATTGTGTAAAAGAAAAATGATTGATGGTGTCATTAACTAAATAGAATGGTTGCTCCAAAAAAAAATTAAATAAAATGGGGTTAGAATTGGAAATGAAGCATTTAATGCTTCTTTAATTTTTTAATGTGGCACATATTGCGAAAAAAAAAATATAAATTTTAATCACTCTTCATCTTGATGCAACATTCCATCAAAAAAATAAAAATAAAAAATGATATAGCTTCCTACTGAATGATAATGACACTTAAAAGTGGTTCATTGGTTCACTACAATATTGTTATAGCCTTTACAGACCTATCTATTTGGAGAACGTGCAATATGCATCGAAATACACTCGTATACATATGCACCTCAAAATATATTGCATGATTTTTAGAAGAGTACGGATGATCGAACTAATGTGATGTTAAATGTGTCAAGGTGTCATTTTCTTGGCAATTCTTTATATGGCAGTGCTATTTTAATGTGACGTTAAATATTTGTAAAAATTTTAAAAACTCTTCTATGAGTCCCGCTCACGAGTCCAAATAGATTTATTGTTCTTTTTATAAACTATGTGTTGGCTATTACCATATCAGAGAGTGTCGTGAATAATAGCCGGAGCCCCTTCATTTCCATCTTATGTCCAAACAAATCCAGCACCAACATCAATAAGTTGTGAAAACTTGCAACAGCATTGATAATCACAAAGAAACTGCATCAAATAACAAATTATTAATTGATTAGTATGAATAAGAGATAATGTTTCGAGTCAAAAAAAATAATATATTAAAGTGGTGTGCAAAGGTTTTGGATTTATCAAATTTCCATTTTAGCGAAGCTTTAAGTCGAGTAGAGTGAAATCATGCTCAGCTGACCCCAACTAATTTAAGATCGAGGTTTTGTTCTTATACTTTTCTCCAAATATATTTTTTCAAACCCATCCAAAGACATTATTTAAATCAAATAATTATTTATTTGCCTGTAAGAAATAATTTTTGCAAGAAAATCTAATTAAGAAGTCTATCCCCATGACTAATCAAAAGAGTTTAACTTCTCCCTATTAAGATATAAGTTTTTTTACACCGTGATAGCAAGAAAATCATCTTTTTGGTATTCAATAATTTTTTTGTTGACTGAAGTTACATCTTTTTTTTGGTAGAAGAGACATCTTTTATGTTGTACATAATTTTTGTATGGGTTTGGTACATAAATTCATCATCCCATTCTTTTAGATGATCGAGCAATAACTTCTCTTTCCTATCAAAAAAAAAAAAAAGATAGCAAGGAAATTATGTAGCAGAATATATAAGAAAATGTGATTTCCTCGAAAAAAAAAAGTGTCATTCCCTCGAATAATTATTGGGTCTTTCTTCATAATTCTTCTCAACAATCAAACAAGCTAAAATAAAAAATAAAAATAAAAAATTCATTAATTAATAATGTTCTTTAGCAATCAATATAATTAAAGGGGATCATGAAATTAATATATATACAATATAGATGAAGAAGTGATGAATAAACTTACACAAAAGCTGGAGTGTGGTGAAACTTAGCTTTAATATTGACCCTCACAGGGTTTGTCCCAATTATGCCAACAACAACTGATTTAGTTTCTTTGTTGAGTGCCATCAAAAGTGTTGCTGTGAGAGTGGCAAAGAGTGCAAGCACTCTTAACACCAATAAAACCACCATCCATCCTCTTGATTTCCTCCAATACTGCCCCAATAATCCACTAACTTGGGTATTCTTTTTCCCATTTTCAACACTATCCATGTTTGCATCAAACTAAATCAATTCAGCCTAAGAAGATAGACGCATGTACTCTCTCGTATATGTGAATGCTTAGACAGTGTTTGTATTTAAAGGGGGTTTGAGTGAAAAAGAGGGATTAGTAGATGAGTATGGTAAGAAAATGCCTCTCCCAACACTCAGTTTTGTGCTATCTTTGGAGAATGCCCTTTGGTATATTAATTTTAATCAGATACCTAACACCATAAATATAAAATGGAGTCATTTATGGCAGATTAAAATCTTTTGTTCTTAAAAAAATTCACTTTTTGTTTTTGCGTTTCTGAAGCCCGACGTTAATTTTTTCGACTAATCAAGACTAACTTTCTGCAAGTCCCATAGGGGTTTAAAACCTCCTCATTATTTTTTCTAATGACGGTTTAAAGTTGAACTCACTAATTAAGAGCATTTATTACCTCCTGTTCAATAGTTCAACCCAACCATCACCATCGATTGTAAATCATGTTACTAGCCAACTTTGTTGTAAGATTAGAATCATTAGACCGAACATACAAAACTTGTAAAGAGATTCATCGGAAGAGCCCCATAGGCTTAAAGTTGAACTCACTAATTAAAAGTTAGTAACTCATGTAAAGAGATTCATCGGAAGAGCCCCGGAGGCTTTGGTCGAGTGGTAAATTTCATTCTCTAATACACATACTAAGACATATTTGTCTAGTTCGAAACCTACCCAATCCTTTCTCTCTTTGATTTCTTTCTTGAGTTCTCCAATGGGAGACAACTAAACACCCCCGAAGGATTAATCGAGTCCACCATCAGTCTGGTGTCAACAGTGAAGTTTCAAAATATTATCGGCTATCCAAAAAAAAAAAAAAAAAAAATCATGAGAAGAATATTATAATTTCTGCATGCCCAATGTTGTTGAAATCATGTTAACCTACAATACTCACACAAAACTGTTGATACTTGAACTCAAATCAATGCAGAAACAACTTAAATACGGATCCATTGAGCCACATAGTAGTTGAGTGACTTTAGTCACATTAAGCTCACTTGGAAGCAAGACTAATATTGCTTATCCACTCCACAAATGTATCAGTTAGACTGAAAACCTACCAAGCTTTTTTTTACTACCTTCACATGACTAAGCAGGGTTTGCTTGGTTCTGATTACCTAACATGCTTAGGAAATATAATTCACTTTCTTTTCAAACAAGGAACATTAAACTTGGTAACTGAGACAGGTGAGGCTTGCTTGTTCCATAATTTTCTTAAGAGCATGCGAATGGGCATCAATGTCAAAATATTTGGCGTTCGATGGAACAAATTCTTCTACTCTGCTCAATTTAATGCACTGATGGCATGCATTTAAAATTCTTTAAATACTTCTTAATCAATGTTAGTTATCTTAAATCTACCTCTATACTGTCGAATTTCTTCCGCTTCTATTTTGTCGAGTCTTCTAATTGGGGGTTTGCATTGTACTCAATCAAAGGTAAATAGATTGCTTCATCTAACTAAAACTTCATAAGGAGCCAAATCACTTTGAAAAATGAAGTACACTTCAATCGGTGTCTGTCTCTCTTAAGTAAAACCAACCCCAACCCTACATTGCATAAGATAAATAACAATGATAATCTTATCAATGCTTTTTCTTCTTTTTTGTTTACAGTATATTCAGTTCAATAAGTTCAATATGGTTCAGCAACTTTCCATAATAAGATATATTTTTGAACTACCATCTTTGATTCTTTGCTTAAGAATAACTATAGAATTCAATCATTCTAAGAATAAAAATAAAGAATCTCAGCAAAAAGAGAGAAATTGAGTTTCATTACAATGATATTAAAACAACAGTTGTATAAATAATATGTACTTCGTCATCCAACTAAATTAATAAATTTTTCATGTCCATGCCAAAGTAGAGAGATTAATATCTCCACAGAATGTTAACCTGCTCGATGCAAGTATAGGAAGAAAAAAAAATACAGTTTCCAAAGTCAACTGGTCAACTGACAAGCGAAAAGAAGCACTGGGTCTTGGACCTCTCAATATTGGATGTAACAAATACTGAAGGTTCTCAAGTCATCATCGGTAGAGTAAGAACGCTTCACTAACCTTTGTGCCGATTTCAAGTGCCGATTTCAAATGCTATTAACGTCCATGGTTCACAGACCTAGAAAACGTTAACCGTTAAAACTCTACCAGTATCTTGGATTGAAATGAATACTTGAAATGATTTTCTTATAACTTGCTGACAACCAATATATAGGGCAGATAGTAAGGATACTAAACACATAAGGGGGAAAAAAAGCTACTACCAGATAAAGTGGGAAATTTGACGACAACATCTAAAAGAAACATGCAATAGCACTGTAGCAGAAACCAAGCTTTGAATTTGAAAAAAAAGTAGTCTATTCAATATTAAGTCAAAAAGTAGAGTGATTGAGTGTTCAGTCTACGACATAACCAAGTCAAACAACTGAAGCTTGATCATCTATAAACCAAGGACATGAAAGACACAAAGTGGACTCTGACATTTGGCTGCTGAACCATGGACAATTTTTTACCTTTTCCAAGAGAGATGAGATCTTTTCGATATTATGCATAGCAGTTTATTGCATCCATATCATTCGACCATTTTGGCATACTAATCGCTTTTAATGTTGTCCTTTTGGAGCATCACCTAGATTCTCGAGTGCTAAGCATCCACGTAAAAAGCACATTCCGCATAAGATTTTCTTGGCCTTTAATGTAACTCAAATTTTATGGCGAGCATTAACTAGAATGTATAGAGGTTCATGGTAATCTCTTAAGAATGCTTTTCCCAGCTAGCACCTGACTCTTTGAAATCAAGTAAATGCTTAGGATTTCACAAGAACATCGATTCCCAACAGCAACAGTATCAAACCCCAAGAAAATAGTTTCCTTGAATCATCTTGGAGCAACAAATGATTGGCTAACTCTAGAGACACATTCAAAGAGCAGAAAAATTCAGAACAAAAAAAAAAAAAAAAAAAAAAAGAACCAAAACATGAGCGCCATTTGTGGAGGGCTGACAATTCCATCTTTTTAAACATCGAATTAGAATCAAATACAAATAGATGCTACGCAATAGATTGGCATGTTCACAGAAATTCATCCTTAAGAAAATGTAAAGTTGCAAAATAAAGATCAACACTAACTTCAATTTAAGCTAAGAAAATGCTCTAGAAGAATTAAAGGGGGTGTATTCAATTGAGATTTTAATAGACTTTTAGTTACTTTTATTGACTAAAAAAGTTTAGGGGTATTCAATTAAAACTTTTAGAGAGTCTCTAAAAGTAAGGTGTATTCAATGTCAACTTTTATAGACTTTTAAAAAGTCTCTAAAAGTTTTGGGGTATTCGATTTAAACTTTTAGAGAGTTCATAAAAGTAAGGTGTATTTAATTTTTTAGTGACTTTTGTAGATTGGTTACAAATCTTGACTTTTGTAGACTTTTTGTATAAAAATACACATAAAGAAGTCTTCAACTTCTCCTCACCTCAACCCAGAAACTTTTAGAGACTTCTAATTTTTGTTTGTTACATTTTTCAATAAGGACTTCATTGTTCACAAGAGGTCTTTTCTTATTAATTGTTTTTTATCAACTTCTACAATCACTCCACAACTCTTGGATTTCATTGCTCACTCATTATACTCTAATATCTATGTTGATGAAAATGGATTGATGTCATTATTAACAAAATCTCATTCTTGCATCACTATACATTTTTGATAGTTTTTTTTTTTTTTGATGAAGAAGTTTCTTTTATTTAGTGTATTATTATAATCTCAAAAAGTGTAGTATTATTATTTTTGAAGAAAATAATTCTATAATTTTTTTAAAATGCAAGAAGTGCATTTTTTAGAATTTAAACTATCATTATTAAGGAAAAAATATATTTTTTTGCTTAAGTCAAACAAAAAAATAAAGTGCAAAATTTTTACACTAATATTTCTATTGATCTTTTCTCAAAAAAGAAAAAATATTTCCAATGATCTTACTTGATTCTTTTCTACCACTAAATGATGATTTATTTACCTATTTATTATGTTGATATTTAGTTACTTATTTGTTATGCTACTACCTTGAGAGTAATTCATTAATATGTCTATATGTTTTTTTTTACTAAAATACAAAAATACTTTTTAAAAAATTAGTAATAGTTCTTAAGAAAAAAAAATATAATTATTTATTTTTTATAATAAAGTGCAAAATATTTGTTTCATTTTAAAAATCACAATAATCTATTAGTATCATCAAAATCATGTTTAAGAAGTTCACAAAAGTCACTAAAAATCTTAAATGTTGATAAAAGTCATCGTAATGAAATCTACATAAAATTTTATCAAAGTCTTTAAAAGTCTACCAAAATCTAAAACTTCATAAAAGTCATTCACTTATAAAAGTAACCAAAAGTCTATTAAAATCTCAATTGAATACACCCCTGTAAGATACAAGGTTATGGAGGTCTATTGCATGCACTATATAGATCTAAACTCAAAAGAAAGACTGCAAAAAGATAAAGATAAATTAAACTGAAAAGGCAGAATCTAGAAAATTTAATAAAGGATTGCTAAACAAGAAAAGAAAAAAAAAAAAAAGTATGACTGCTTTAACAAAAAACTATAACGCAATAGCATTTTTTTGCAACAGGTGCCAAGAATGCATCATTGGCAGTTTTATAGAGAGGAATAAGAGGCACTTTGAAGACAGAATTCAGTGGAAGACTTATGGGACTCAATAAAGATCATGGCTGCAAAGTGGATCTCAAGCAGCAAGTACAGTGCATATTATTCAGCTACAGAGAAAAAGGGTCCCAAGAATGACAACATATCAATCTATGACAAATTTATACTTCAACGTCATGAAACCATTTCATCTAGTCAGTTCCAACACTGTACCATAGCACATATCTAATTTCTCGTACTTCATGGAAGCTAATTCTATGAGCATTTCATAGTATGTTTGTTCTTCATTTTATCTAAACAAAATAAATTTATGCCTTAATGATGAAACATAAATCAGAAAATACCTTCATATGAGTTGAAAATAATCAGTGCTTACCCCGACTTTTGCTTACTGACTGACGACTTAAGAGTTTTTGACTGGCATTTAAATGATCATCCTGCAAAGGAAATATCACATCGTTCTGAATATAACAAAATACACATATATAACTACCAAAACAGCCATCTTAAAAAAAAAAAAAAAAAACAAAAAACAAAAAAACAACTTCCAGAACAGTTGCTAGTTACAACAACAACATAGCCTCAGTCCCGAAACAGTTGCTAGTTACAGCAAGGAAATACTTACTCACTTTATACTGATTAATCTGCAAAATTTGGAAGTAAAATCTTGAAGCAGAAATAATTGAAGTTCAAAAGCTAAATTTTCAAGATAACCACAGAAAGAAACTGGATGGATCAAAATAAATTTGAAATCAGACCCCACTTTTTTCACTAAACAATTCTTCTTATTGATTGTCCTTTCTCTTGTGTTATTGCACATGCCTTTTTGGAAATCTTAAATATTGATGCAACTCTTAAACTCTAGTATTATATACCTATTGCTACTATATAGTAATTTCACCTGTTTCTATTACCAATTTCACATTATTTTTTGGGGATACATAGATGAGTAATTTCTTGTTTAAATTATGTTTCACCTTGGTGTTAATTTTTAATTGTTCAACGTTTAGCATTTTTCTATATTTCAGCTTTTTTATTTAATATTTTTGGGAATTCGGACTTGGGACAAAAATTTGCAGAATTTAAATGTACCTAATTGTTTCCTTGTATAAGATTTCTTCATCACATAATTGTACGATAATGATATGCTGGTTTATATAAATTAATAAGAAAAACATATCATATAGATTTATAATGCACCTATAGGTGCTCTTTTGGATTTAAATCAAGTTTTAGTTCAAGAGTGAGATCTTGTTGGGCGTGTCAACATACAGTTCGTACTTCATAACCATATAAATGCTTCCCTCTCAGACTGAATTTTCCCCTACCAAAGCACTTTTACATCCCACAGCTTTGCCAGATCACTTAGCCTCTTTCATCTTCAGCGCAAGGGTGCTCGATCAGTGACCTATTACAGGTTCTTTCAAGGGGGGTTGCTAATCTTGGACTAAAAGAAAAATAGAATGAACTGAGAATACTTTGTAAATATGCAATCACTTATAAATTTCCTATCATCTGAAAGGGCAAGACAATCCCTAGACTGCTTCTCCCAACAAATTTATATATCAAGGAGACCAATCAATAGGATTCTAACTATATCAGATTTTAGCAACAAGTTTTCCATATTAACGTATCAAACTCTAAGCAATGCTGGTTCATTAAAAATGAATAATAAATGAAAGCCAAGCCACTTCTAAATGATTATAGGTAGAAAACTAACAGAGCAAGGATGCTATTTATTAAATATATAAATATTAGAAAAGATGGTAAATAAATAGAACTGCAGATTTAATCCTATTTACATTTTTTGAACAGAAACAGTTACAGAATTACCAAAGAAAAAACCCCAGGTAGCAACCCGTTTTGGGAAGATGCATAAAAACAAATAAATAAAATTGAAGACGAGGTTAGATAAGGAGACCTTATATAGAGATGCTGCGGACTCTGACTGAACTGCTTGGACAGGAACTTGCTCTAGCGATTGGAAAGCATCTAAGGCATCCAACGTCAGCTGCCAACCACAAAGCGCCACAGCACTGGCTATAGGATTTGAACTAATACCAATACCGGCGGCAGCAACATTTCCATTCACCCAGGGGCAGTAACAATTGTGATGCTTAATTGGGTCAAATTCTCCAGCTCCTTCATAGTTGCTTTCCCCATTTGGTGGTCCTGGCACAATAGTATTTCCCCAGCGTTAGGAATTAGAAATAAACAATCCACATTTTTAATAAAAATGTACTCCAAAGAGGAAGTCACAAAGCACAATGAAGGACTTGAATGCAATAGACTATCCGAGGAAGATGAAGTAATATGCCTTTGCAAGCATACGATACACGACGCATATTGGTTCTTTTAGAAAAAAAAAAATTGTTCTGAGTTCATTAGACAATGATTGAATTTCATTGTAAAAAACAAATGTGTTGGGAGGGCCACCCTCAAATGGGGCCCGACAGTGCCCGAGTGTGGATTAATCGGTGCAGTTAGCTCTAGACACGACATGGAAAACCAAAACAAGAGCAAATTTTGATAAGGAACCCTGCTAGCGTAACCCAGATAGGGCACCCGAATAAGACACGCGATTGTGTGCATTCCTTCGATGCACCTCGGGATACATGTGTTCATGCATGTCGACAAAAATCAAGGGATGTGTATCCGAGTCTCCTATCAAAGTTACGCTAGCATTTTTCTTTTGATAATGCTAGCCCTATTGCTTCTCAAATCCCACCCATAAATTAACAAAAAAGAAAGGTTCTGCATTCAAACTTAGAATTTCTTATACAGACATAATTTGTCATACTTGCAAAACGTTGCCCAACAACCATATGAAAGGAACCTACAAACATAAGAATTCTTATTTGAGTCTATTTGATCCTCTTGCTAAGCATGCAAAATGTTGAACAACATTATTCTAATTTAATGGCTTTTTATGGAAAATCCAAAGTGATCAATAATGCAAGGAATAAGGTGAGAGTATCCCAATGCCTCGGATACATGTCACAACGGCCACAACACAAGAATTTCATAAAATATATAATATGTTAGCAAGGTTCAAAAAATAATAAATTTTAATTATACATTAATAAACTCCTCATTTTTTTAACAAGAAAATCATTTTAAACTAAAATCCTTTTAATTACACATTAATTGAAACTTCATTATAAATTAAAATCCATAAACAAAGTAACTGCCTCAGAATATTGAGTGTGGCCATAATTTCTTAGTCCTAAGCATGAAATCATTCAACCCAATTAAAATGTAAAATGTCAAAGTTACGTATCATATATCGCAAATCTTGAATGATTACCATAATTTCAAATTGTGCAACTACAATCAGATGTCTTAAAATTATAATAAAGCATTTTTTTTTTCCAGAAGCATTAGTCTAAGGAGCATTTTTCTAACAGGTGAAGGAATGAGGCTCAGTGCCCTTTCTTGAAATTCAGCTCACAAAAACCCTAATGAACCTTCCAATTTTGTGACTACAGCACCCACTTACAAATAGGGTTCAATAACAAATAAAAAAAAGACTAGCAAACAAGCACGACTCATATGGCACAAGTTCAAAATAACAACATGAATCAAACTCTTCCGTTGTGCTCAATTTAGTGCAACACAAGGTCAAAATAAGTGATTTTTAAAAAATCTTCTTGTTTGTTATGTAGTTACATATCAATAAGCCTAGTTGCAATATACAAAATATTTGACAAGCAAGATCAAACTTTTCCATTTGAATGTTGCCTTCTTTTACGGAGGGGAAAAAACAGTACTACGTTGAAAAGAAGGAACTTAAATGCCATAATGAATTCGAAGACCCCATTTCATAAATTTTTTTTTTAAAAAAAAAAAAAAAAGACAAATACTTAATAACCAAGCTCCACTGCCATGCTTTAAGCATACAAGGAAAGAATGGTTTTCGTTTATGGAACTGAATGCTCATAACTTTTTTATTACGTAAATGTTAAATACCAGAAAGTATGATTTCAATTTTTAAGCATCGATAAAATGAAGCAGGATCATATGTTAGAAATACACTGTGCAAATTGCAAATCATTACATAAATCAATACTATGAAAACAACTACAAGGGCCACTAGAAATTAAGATCACAAGTTCACAACACATCAGCAGAGGTATGGACAAAATCCAGGAATAGAGGATGAAACAAAGACAACAAAAAATTTCTTTGTTTGCAGAGCTTAGTTTCTCACGGTTCTCATCTTCAAGGGAATATGGACAATCAAAAAAGGGGGATGTATGAAATGAAAAATGCACAAAAAAGGAAACATTATAGTGCATCAAATCAAACACCCAATTAAATATAAAGTACCTGCCCCATTTGCTGCCACAAAATCCGACTCAAGGATGGTGCAATCATCATTATGTCTTCTCTTTCCAGCCTGAGTAACCTCTTCCTTGGAAACCTCATTAGCAGAATACACAATTGCATTGCAAGAAAGTGAAGGATGGCTCCGGCTCATCTTTTCGCCACTTTCAACTGAGTCAGCCTTAGTAGAACCATCAATCTTTGAACCACTGTCGGCCCTTCCAACAGATTGAAAAAACATATCCTGACTATCACCATTTGCATCCTCTCTATCCGCTTCATAGGGGACAAACTCGCCCATCAGCCCAGGATCTGGAACAGATTCACCTGTTTGTCCCAGATTTTCAATGACTTCCGCAATTGGTTCAGCATCACCAACAACGCTGTCTGCTCTATGGACAGACCCGTCAGTTCCATGAATTTCCGCCTCATGACTAGCACCCATACCTACGCTTCCCCCACTAACACCAAAACTGAATCCATCCCTAGCAGGAGCAGTCACAGTTTCCGCATTCAATATCTCATCACCATCATTGGTGCTGCTGAGACCAAAATCTGCGGCTACTCTGCCAGCGGCTGGTTGGAAACAAGTGCTCTGCTGTGCCTGGTTGCTATAGTTCAATTCCGATGCCTCATTCATATCAGGAATTTTGTGTATTGCTGGAGACGAAAAATGATCATCAACATAACCACGATAATTCTCAACACTCTCCATAGAATCTTCATCATCACTGTGGTTGACTGTGTCCATCGCGATAACAGACGAGGCGCGTGCTGAATCTCTTGCAGATGGGAAACCAATACCAAGATCATTCCCTTGTCTAAATGGATCACTTCTGTTAACATCGATATCAGTTCCAAAACCAAGTGAACAACTAGGTCCTGCAGCAGATGAATCTCTCCTATGTGAAGAGTGGGACAGATCAAAAGCGTACGAGTCACGGGCACGCTTAGAAGGCCCGGCTGAGAATTCTCTGCCATCATCTACCTCATCGCCATCACGATCAATAACAGTTCCTTCTACGCTATCAGCTTGTTGGATCCTTAACTGAGGCCTATCAACAGTGCTTCCACCTCCCTCCATGCTCCGCTTTCTAGTGCTTGGGCCTCTTGACTCAAAAGATGCAGCACGTTCACCAACCTCACTCCCAGATGGTTGGCCAATCCTCAAATCTTTTCCCATAGGAGTATCTTGAAATTGTTCAGACAATGGACCCATGCCCATTTGAATGGAAGCTCCAGCCCCACACATGGTAAGATTCAGATCAACACCTGCAATTGGCAGTGATTTGACTTCATCAGTAGCCGCTTCATCACGCCCTTCAATTTGTTCTTTGTTTGCGCCATCAGCCACCCATCCACTGATACCACTAGCAGCACTAGCTCCACGCGTCAACACCATTTTTTTGCTCACTTCAGGTGTGTCCATATTGTTGGGAGCAAATTGAGCAGGACGTGGAATAGTAATAAAGTCCCAAATCCTTACCGTAGTACCACACAAACTACAGTCCAACATAGGGGACCTAGATTCACATCTTGACTCAGAAACAACTAATTTTTTCTTTCCATTCTCCTTAGTTGTTTTGCCTGCAACTTTACTAGGTCCAGGATCTTGTGAAGTCCTGAATTGGTCTTTGACAGGGCTAAAGGAGCATCCATCTCTAGCAGACTGAGCAGACTGTTCCTCACAATCTTGAAAATTTGGAAGCCATCTTGGTTCCCATCCACACAAGCTTAACAGCTTTTGGGCCTGATGAGGATAATTATTAGTCAAAACTTACCAATAGCAAAAACTTCACAACTTGATGATAACCATGAAACTTTATCAAACCATCAGATTTATAAAGAAACTTACATGAGAGTAAACACGAATGGTTTCTTCTACTCCTGAGACGCCTTCTGTTTTGAGACCGAGTTCGACCATCATAAAGGATTGTAATTGGGCTAGAAGACGGTCAATCTGTGAGTCACGAGAAATTCGCATCTGATCTATTGCAGATGCAGCAACAGCTGGGAGAGATGGAAATTGGAGTAACCCATCACATCGGTCCTTAAACCCCCCTATTAAAGCAGACAAGGGGGTTGGAGGGAACTGGACCAAGCTTTCTGCACAACTGTTTCCTCTCCAAGGACAAGAGCCTTTATGCCCAACATCAAGCTTCTTAGCAAAGGCTTCACCAGCAATGTCAACTTCAACAAATATATACAAGAACTGACAAACATTAGCGAATGTAGCCAAGTTTTAACCAAATATGGAAATGTGACCACCCTCCCCACAAAATTCATTACAAGAGTTGGTAGGCTTATTCTGATTTTGTCAACTTCAAAAAATAAATACAAGGCTTATTCACCACAAAATTCATTACATACATACTCACCACAAAATTCACCGCAAAATATATTGGACAATGCAAAACTTGGGAAGAGAGGGGGTGCATTTCAACCTCTCTTTCCATTTAAGGTGGTCTATGGCAACTATAGGCAACATATAAAATACTGAGTAGAAGCCAACATCTCAAACATTAGTCATTATTGTAGTTTGAATCTATACTACAACATACAAACTTGTTTTAGACTTGGGAAGAAGATAAATAGAGATATCAAACAGGCCGTTGTCACTTCAACCGATGGTCCAACGCACAAGATGAAACTTTATTGTAAGGGAATGACATTTTGCCAAAAGATAGAGGAGATGAGGAATACACAAGACAACTGAAAAGTGAAAAACAAGAGGATTGTTACACATCATAATACAGCTATCAAACTACTTCTCGTCTAGTACTTGACCTTTCTCATCAAGTTTCAGTTGGTGTGTGCACTACCTTGAATTAATAAAAAGCGGGCAAAATGAGGAATGACACCTTAAAAGGCGAAAGGCCATGAAAAGTGACATCTATTATCCTTGGATTTCAAATTACAAGATTGTACCAAAGTTGGCTAGTGCACGCTTTTTGTGCTTTTTGTGCTTTTTGAAACATACAAACAACAAACAACAACATAGCCTCAGTCCCAATTGCTTTTTGAAACATAGTGAGCAAAATTACTATAGCAGAGCAGATGTAGCAAAATTAGGCTAATTGGCAAGATAACATTCTTACCGATGAGTGAGAGTTTAAGATTTGCTAATTTGATTGTATGGTGCATGCGCGCTACGAACACGAAATAGATGGTGATTCTATTTTGATCATAGAATGTTTGATCTAGAATGATTGTTTGATTCTTCTTACTCTTTATTTAGAACATACTCCAATCCAAATTTATAGAGGTATCACATCTGTAGGAGAAGTTTCTTGATTCTTCCCCTCAATGAAATAATCACATTCATGAGATATGCTCTATCACGGACGAAATGTGACAATAGCTATATGACTGATCGCAAACAAGCAGTTGGGTTTATCAATGGGTGAATGGATTCGGAACTGGCGTGTCTAAGTAGAATGAATGTCAAACAGAGGTTCTTGGGAATCAGTTCTACTGCATGTTTATACTTTAAGTTATTCTGATGATAATGCTTTTATTATAGGTTCTGATGATCATGCTCTTTCACTGTAAAATCTTTTCCAGTAATACAAAAATCATTTTCATCAAAAAGAAGATCTAGAAATATTTTAGAATATATGTTGGACTTAATCCTGGAGTTTCTTCTCTAGTTCGGTTGTTCCAAATAAACCTATTAGTGAATATTTCAAACTTTAAACATTTATCTCATTAGGAAAAGGAACTTATGTCTCATTTTAAACGCATCAAAATACTTCTATGGAAGAAGTTTACCATGCAATAAGCTAGAACCTATATTTTATTTAGCATCTAAAAATTATGATAACAGGAGGTACATATAATCCATGTAGCCAACCCCGACTAAGTCGGGATTCAGGCTTTGTTGTTGTTTGAGGTACATAGGATAACACTTCAAAAGAACATAACAACTGATTCATAGAGTCATCAAAAACCACAGCAGAATAAATAGGACATCGGCAGATGAACTATCCATATATCTAAAGCGAAACACATAATAATATAGCCAAGAAATTATGCATGTAATAATGTCACAGTGACAAAAGCAGAAATTTACCTTCAGAAGGAGTTGAACATGCTGATAGAGTGAAACTGAGGTTTGCACCACAGGACTCACAAACGATCTTATCAATATCAACATTCACCCAACCTCTTCGTGCACAAGCCAATGAGCTGGCAACCTGCAAACATTATTTTGAAGAGGCAGGAGTTTCCCTCAGGAAGAGCACATAAGGAAAAGACACACCAAGCAAGAAAGTGCATTTAGAGAGAACAAAAAACAAAAACAAAAAACAAAAAACAAAAAAAAAAACAAATAAGTACCAATTCCACTGAACATTAAAATGATTCAATGGTAGAATTACAAACCATAGTCACAATAATGGCAATAAAAACCAAGAATCATCTTTCTCGTACTTGAAAAAAATAAGAAAATAATAATAATATTAATAATAACAATAACAATAACAATAACAATAATAATAATAATAATAATAATAATAATAATAATAAATAATTATAGCAATTGATGAACTTGACTAAAGTCTGAAGGAAAATAATTTTTTATAGAAAACTCATCAAGGACATAAATGACAATGAAGTAACCACTACAGCAAGTATTTACCATCGACCACGAACTAGCGAGGATGCATTTCGGTCAAATTCAAGCACACCATCAAAGAGTGGAATGCCAAGTCCTATGTGTTATCCCATACAAATGGAATTCGCATCCAGGTGCCCTTCATTAGTGTTAAATATTGACAACATCAAACAGCCAAAGAACAGCAATTACTTGTTCGAGAAGTAATTCCACAAAATAACCACCAGTTCACATTGTTCTCATTGAGAGTATAAAAATAATATCTTCCCAGTCCATAGACCCTATATTGGGGAGCGATGCATCATTTATATAGGTAATGTAACAAAAGCATGTGAATCAATGGTACAAGATAAAAGAAAGGTATAATGCTTATTGACACTATAAGTCTTATATTAAAACCTAAGGAGAAATTAATAAAAGCCCTCTAGAACCACAACTTTCAAAGTAGGAAGTTCTCGAAAATAGAAACTAAAATCAAACATGCAAACTAAAATGTACCACAAAGATTAAATCTATTTCTTACGTCAAAATTGATGTGTCCATTTTGTGGGAATGGAAGCCAATCAAAGAAGTGAAATTGAAACTACTACCTTTGCAATCATTTTCTATTTGCTTCAAAGATAAGAACTATAGGAATCAATACAAATTCATACTAAGAGTTTAATGACAATTGGGAAAGGTCCAAACTTCAAACCTTAGGTTTTCCGGACCAACTCGAGGGATTAAATGTAGCTAGACGCCTAAGTAAATCTCCCCTTTCCCATGGCCTACACGATGGTTGTGATGATCCAATAATAGAGCCGCCAGCACTGGTGCTCAAGGATGTCATTGGAGGATGTGAACCAACACATGACAAAGAACCTGCTTTCGAGCCTTGACCATGCCCCAGCCAGTCAGTACTCCCAATATTTGCAGGAACAGCAGGTGAAGATGCCCCTGCAGAACTGACAATAGATGAAATAGATATGAAACACTGAGCATTCTTAGGTTAAACAATCTAATATATAGAAAAAGATAGGTAAAGAAATACAACAACATAACCTTAGTCCCAAATTAATTGGGGTCGGCTACATGGATCAAATTCTTCCATCGTGCTCGATTTAGAGCAATTAATGGTGAGCTTTTCAAACTATTCAAATCCCTCCTAATTAATGCGTCCCAAGTTAACTTTGGTTTACCCCTACCTCGTCAAATTTTTTCAGTTTCTATTGAGTCCAAGTTTTCTAGTGGGGGCATTTGTAGATTGTCTTTGCAGGTGACCAAACCACCGCAACCGCCCTTCCCTAATCTTTGTGTCAATTGGTGTTACTCCAACTTGTCTTAGAATATCTATATTTCTTACTCTATCTTTACGAGTTTTACCACACATCCACCTAAGCATCCTCATTTCTGCTACGTTCATTTTATGTGGTTGTTGTTGCTTTACTGCCCAACATTTACTTCCATAGAGCATTGCTGGCTTAATTATAGTCTTATAAAAATTTCCTTTTAACTTAGTAGAAATATTTCAATCACACATCACACCTGTTGCACTCCTCCATTTCTTCCATCCAGTTTGAATCTATGTGTGACATCATTTTCATATTATCATCATTTTGTATGATTGATCCTAGATATCTAAAGTGGTTCGCCTTAGGAACTTCTACTTCCCCTAATTTTACTACTCAATCAACTTGATGCTTAATATTTCTAAACTCATAGTGCATGTATCCGGTCTTCGTCCTACTCGACTTAAAGTCTTTATATTCTAATGTATTCCTCCAAAGTTCTAAATTCCTATTCATTTGTTTCGTCCACTAAGACAAAAGGAAAAAGATAGCTATAGAAATAAGTAGGGAAAATGTATGGTAAAGGGGAAAAGGAAAAAGATGGAAAAGCTAAAAGCAAAGAGGGGAAAAAAACATATATGCCCCCTCCTGTTCATATAATCACATGTTAAGGGCTAATCGAAACTAAATTACCACAGTCGTTCAAACTCTGCCTTTTTTTCCATGGAACAATGTCAGATTGAAGGTTGAGAACAGAAACAAACCTCACCCTAATACAACACAATCAATCATTTCCTTCAAATCAGTCACGCATAATAGCAAACTAATACCACCTAAGAACAATGTTTCAAGGCAGTGCGCCGTCTTAGGCGTTTAGGGGTGCACACTGCCTAGTCCTTAATTAGGCAAGTAGTGGGCTTGAAAATATTTTTTAAAACTTTTTAGATAAGTCTCCTTAATTTTCAAAACTTTTAAATTATTTTATTTATTTGAAAATATTTTTTATTTCAAAATGTGTGGAAAAATAAGGAAGTGAAAATATGTTGATGAGAATGGTAGGTGAAAAAATATGCCCATTACTGTTGAGGGTCTCTAAATAAATTAAATTATTTCTTAGGGACGGCCTAACACCGCCTTGACGTCTTGAAAACATTGCCTAAGAAACATCCACCATTTTATGTCCAAGAGTAATGCAAATAATGACAACCTGCAGTTTACCAGCAACCACCATGTAGAGCTCAAAAGCTACAATGCTTTCTTCCATCGAAACAAGTAAACATCAACATGGTACAGTGAGATACGTCTAATCCTAAGATGGAGCTACTGGAATACCAAGAAATGATCAGAACTTGAATGATTTAATCATCTATTTGCAGTATACGTCACGATAGTGTTCCAAATATGGAACACACATTCCGTAGGTCAAAATCGCATCAACAAATCATGATTTTTTTAAGTCAATTATCCTGTCAATTATGCTCCTCATTACATCACATTAAGCAAGATCAACATCCTTTTATTTTTCTTAGAAATTCACATGTTTTTCATTTGAACAAATGAATAGGGTCACAAATATGCTAAGGATTTACCAACTAAAGGACCTCGACTCTAGAAAGAAAATGAACAGAATATCTTCTAGTCTTGGTTAATCATTTCCCAACATTTCAGGAGGTCCCTTTGGAAGCTCAATTCTAATCTTCAATCCGCTTCTTGGAAGTGCTCAAAGTGTCACGATTGGAGATGAGCAGTCGAAAAATAATTTGTATAGCACGGAGGTGTCTCATATATATTTTGTACATAAGGTGTTCCCTTTATAAATTGTCTCTCCTAGGTAGAGTTGTTATTCTTTTCTCAATTTAAATTAGTCTTCAGTTGGAAATATTTTTCAGAAGCCAGATTTATAAGGCACTGAGGTAACTTCATTGGCTACGGCAAGGCGATGCCTAGGCAACATAAAAATCATATACTTAGAGGCCCCTGAACAATTTATAATTTATCTTAAGGTCCCTATGTAGCCCTAATGTCATTCTACTTAGTACTTATTGACATCCGCATTCTTTACTTACTTGCAAAAAACATCTAAAAGCACGTCATGATAGCATTCGACAGTGAGTCTGTAGCATATATCAGTATATTGTATACTGTTTTACTGTTACTGAACTGAAACTGAGTGAAATGTTAGTCACGGATATATCACGTGACATGTGAGTTAGTTGTGAGGTTGTTAAGCAGAGTGAACTCACTATAAAAGGTGAGATGTATGTACATTATGGGTATGTGAAATGTGAAACGTATGAGCAAGTGTGCTCAGTTTCTTGATATCTTGAACTGATTCATATACAACAAGATTCTTCGGTACAAGACATTCAGTTAGTCAAGGATTTTTTACATCGCCAATTCACTATCAAGGATCTTGGGCAGGCTCGTTATTTCTTGGGATTGGAATTAGTGAGTTCTGATTCAGGGCTCCATGTTCATCGAAGAAAGTATGTCCTTGATCTTCTAAAGCAGGACTTTCTGGTAGTAAGCCAGCCTTGAACCTTCTTCCCAGCGATTGTAAGTTTGATGAGGACCAAACTTCTGTAATGCCTGATCCTGATAGGTTTCGAAGGTTGATTGGTCGTCTTCTTTATTTAGGTTTTACAAGACCTGATGTTACCTATGCCACCCAACATCTTAGTCAATTTTTCAATCTCCTACTGAGCAACATTGGAAGGCAGCTACTCACATTCCGCGTTACTTGAAAGGGAGTCCTTCTAATGGTCTTTTCTTTCCTTGCAATTCTGATCTTACACTCTCAGCCTACTGTGATGCTGATTGGGCAGCTTGCCCCTTATCACAACGATCCCTCACTGGCTACTGTATTTTTTTGGGTCCTACTTTGGTCTCTTATAAAACCAAAAAGCCGGCCACTGTTTCCAAATCTTGAGCTGAGTCTGAGTATCGGAGCTTATCAGCTAGTGTCTCTGAGTTACTTTGGATCTCTTATGTTCTACAAGATCTTCAGATTCCTAGCCCTGCCAATTTCCAATTTTCCATGAGAGGACAAAGCACTTGGACATTGATTGTCATTTGGTGAGGGACCAATACAAAAAGGGTTTTGTCCTACCTCAGTTCCTGCCTTCCAAGCAACGACTAGCTGATCTCTTTACCAAGTCTCTTGCTGCACCAGTCTTTTACAATTTGTTGTCCAAGATGGGTTTAGTTGATTCTCACCAAGTCCATCTTGAGGAGGGGTTGCAGCATATATCAGTATATTGTATACTGTTTTACTGTTATTGAACTGTAACTGAGTGAAATGTTAGTCACGAATATATCACGTGACATGTGAGTTAGTTGTGAGGTTGTTAAGCAGAGTGAACTCACTATAAAAGGTGAGCAGTATATACATTGTGGGTATGTGAAATGTGAAACGAATAAGCAAGTGTGCTCAGTTTCTTGATTTCTTGATCAGAGTCTAGGGACCATTCTCGGAGGAGTTGCCCATCATTGAAAGTGTCGAAGGAGTCACTGGTCCTCATTACACGATAAAGGACAGTGGGGTTGGAGTTGTGAGAGAAAGGATTGAGATTTGCTTGGTTGTGCATTTACATTAACTTATTAACAACAAACCCCTCCATTTTTTTTCCAAAAATTGCTAAGGCAATTTCTTCTCAAGATGCACAGGCACTGCCAGGGCAATGCCTGGCAGTGCCTGTTCAAGGGTCAAGAATCTTGGCATTTGGGGCTGCGATAGACATATCGAATCGAAAACCAATACAAATCCACAATTAATAAATGAAGGCCTACCCTAATTAACTTTCATTTAGCGGCAACGGCGGCAAGACGAAGTTTCTAATCAACAAAGACTATACCAACGCGCCCAGCCTTCATGGCAAGGCATTTGAAAACACACACATGACCATAAATCAAATGCCCAAGCAGCAAGTAGAAGAACCCATTAAGTTGTGCGGCAAGTACGCCCTATTCGCTACCTCTCTACTTCCACTCAAAAACACTAAACAAATGATCATGAATTGAACAAAACACCCCCAAATCAAAAACCCTAATTCCTTCTTCACTCACACAATTTAACAAGCCCTAACTAGTCTATCCAATTCCCACCAAAACCACACAATCAAACACAAAACCACCCAAAATTGAACAACAGTAAGAGAGCAAGATGAGGAAATTGAAAGCTAGGGTTTGGAGGGGTCGCGAAACCTTGCGCCGGGAGTCTGTGGAGGAGAGGAAGATCTGCCGAGCGGGAGCGGATCGAGGGGTCCGCCGGAGCTGATGACCTCCTCTCTCATCTCTCCTTCGCGAGACCGAAGAATTTCGGTTTCCATCTCTCTCGCTCGAGCGTTCGAGCGTTCGTCCGTTCGTTCGTTCGTTGTGGTGTGTTTGTTTGTAGCGATGGACGATGAGTCAACGAAGAAGCTCAAGTGGGGAGGAGATGTCATGTGAGAGTAACTGCCTTTTTGCTCTCTAGTCTACACGTGTCGCTTAATGCACGCTCTTCCGGTCTACTACCACTCGCCGCCGACTCGGCCGCTCCGACTCTGTTTTAATTATGGTTTTTAAATTTCTCATTCGAAAAATACTAGAACGACAACAATAATGTCACACTACAAATACACATTAGTTCATAATAGCCTTCTGTACGACCTCAACCCACGTATTATGCATCGAAATTTGTGTATGTCCACATTTCGAGATGCACGTGAATGGCTCTTATGAGCCGATAAGTCTCGTGATGTGACATTGTTGTTGTCATTCTAAGACTTCTCTTCTCATTATTATTTATAGTAGGCCACAATAAAACTCTGTTTCTTAATATGATAACCTAACTTGCATCTAATAGTTGATAATCCCGTAGCGGGTAGTGGAAAGTTAATAATCTAGCATATCAACTAATAACTGTTTGGTAGAATAGCTAGTTGATTAGCATAAAAATGCAAAATGATATAAAAAAACATGTCACACAATTAAGTGTATTAATTTTAAAAAAAAATTAAGGTATTAATTATATAATCATATAATTAGTTTTTTATAAAAATTAAATAAATTATGTATAGAAACGATTAAATATATTATAGGCGAAATTTTTTTACAAATGTTTAATATTTTTTATGATAGTTCTGAAGTCAGTTTTTCTTAACATAAACA
The DNA here is from genome assembly GCA_039657325.1 of Stephania cephalantha. Lineage (NCBI taxonomy): Eukaryota > Viridiplantae > Streptophyta > Magnoliopsida > Ranunculales > Menispermaceae > Stephania > Stephania cephalantha. The sequence goes on along the minus strand of CM077578.1, from coordinate 5,927,641 downwards.
TCACAAAAAAAACGTACTGATTTTATTATCTTATTATATTAATATACATGTAATGCAATATATATTTATCTTAGCACTATGTGAATGGTAAATGGGTATGAGCGAATTTTTTTATTTGCACCTACCCATATTTAGCTAATCAATAAATATTAATTAATTATCCCAGATTCTCATTAGCGGCATATAAGAAGAGAAGGACGCAACGAGGAATAATAAATTTAGAGGGCCGCTATGGGCACCCCACCAATTCATGAAGGCACCCAGTTGTTGAGGGCACAAAGTCATTTACCAAGGGCACCCAAAATTGAGGCCCGAAATCCCCAAAATACCCCTCATTCAAAATAGAGGCACCCCACCACCCCACCACCGTCCTCTTCAACGAGCCATACTCTCTTGAACCCACATTTTCTCGGTTATTTGGATTTGTCTTCGTTCCTCTCCGTCTCTCTCCTCTGTTGTAGGCGAAATTTCGAGTTTGGAGGCTCTGTGTTTTGTTCGATTTCGTCTCCACATTAGGGCTCGGTTCTAGGTTTTCGTTCACACACTCAAGTCGTGAAATCGATCGTTTGAAGGTACGTTGATAGTCTAATTAAGTTGCATTTGGTAGAGTAGTTGTTATGTTTGTGTAGCGGTGCATTCAATGGTTCTTTAATTGGAAAGTCGTGGTTCTCGGCCACACAGGCCAGAGATGTTATTTACAGTCTCGGCCAAGCATGGCCGAGACAGAGGGGAAGTTTTTGGGAACTCGTGGTTCTCGGCCACTCATACTTAGAATAGTTTATACAGTCTCGACAACGAATGGCCGAGAGTAATTGTGTTATCTCGGTCACCACATCACGAGAGTAACCATAAGTGTATAGTTTATGTCATGTCGGTGATGTACAACCGAGAATGTAGCATTGCTCTCGGTTGCCCATTACCGAGACTATTATTGTTATCTCGGTCATGCGCCACCGACATTCTTATGGTTTTCTCAAAAGTGCATGACCGAGACTATAGAAATGGAAGATTTTGTTCTTTTTTTTTTTTTTTTTTTTGAATTGTTTTAGGTAGCGTAACGCTGTGTTTGCTCTCGGTGGCTCTTGACCGAGACTTATGTATAAGTTTCGGTCCTGCGAGGCCGAAACAATCGCGCCCGTGCAACTTCGACTGAAAACATGAAAAACCAAAAAAAAAAAAAAAAAAAAAAAAAAAAAAACACAATAAATTTCACCAAATACCTCTTCTTGTTCCTCCTCTTGCACCATTGCAGTACATTCGTCCATTTTATAGTGGAAACAAGTTCGAATTGATCGAATTTACCAAACCCTACATTGACAAAATTGTGGCTTTAGGTTTCACTTGGGATCCAATGTGGTGGGGTGCCCCAAAATTGATTTGAAAATGGGTTGTGAGATTGGAGAGAGTATATATGAAGGGGCAATAGAGTCATTTACATCAAAGTGTAATTTAGAGGGGAGAATGACAAAAAAAACTTGGTGCCTTCATGAATTGGTGGGGTGCCCATAGCGGCCCTCTAAATTTAATATGTCGTATTTTATCAAAACACTACTTGGAGTAGCGTTTAAAATTTCAAATGATCATCTTTTGAGATTAAGAAATTTTTTTATCATAATAATTGCCGATTTTTTTTTGCAAAGTATTTTTATTTTTTGTGATGCTGTTTCTACTCAAATATTTGTTATGTACTAATTTTTCTAAATGTCCCTTATGAGTTACTTATTTAATAAGTAAATTAAATTAATTATCTAATCTTAAGATTTTTAACTATAATTTATCCATTATTTATCTATGTACACTGGAAAATTTATTTTTTGTAACTTACTTAAATTAATTCTTTTCATATTTAAGTACAGTTTTAAAGCTATACAATTAAATAAATATAGAAAAGGGTTTTGCTAAACACACACACTTTACCCTAACATACTCCACTTTTTTCAAATTTTGACTAACCTACACCACCTCCCACACACCACATCACTACCCTCCCCAACCACCGCCGTCGCCGACTTTCGCCACGCCGCCTCTAATTTGTGTGATTTGGGTGGTGTGTGTAAGGGCAAAGTGTGTGGGTGTTTAGCAAGCCCCTAGAAAATCAAACATTAAATTATTTGAATAGATCGAAAGTCTTATTCATTAACGGCCCGGCTATGTGCAAACCACTTTTTACTATGGGCAAACCACAAACTTTTTGTACTTTGTTTACACATTTGCCCCATGCGTGAAATGCCTCACGTTTCCAACCAAATTTTTCCGGCTCAAGTGTGCGCACCCCACAAAGGTTGTAGTTTGACTCCAACGATCCCCTCCGACCACCGGCGACGAGAACTCGCGATTTCAGAGCCCTCTACCATCGTAAGAGTCAAACTCGTCATCGTTGTTTATGGGAAATGTATAACTTGCACTGTTTTGATAAACATTTTAATGGTTTGAAAAAATTTGAATGTGTTGCTAGGTATTTGTTTGTTAGCATTGCTCGGTGGCCAATAATCATAAAAGATGGAGGATGAACTTGTAAGAGATGAGAATGTGCAAGATGTAAAGATATATCTTCAGTTTTGAGGCACTGTATGTGTTTTTTTTTTGTGCAAACCAAGCAGTCTGCCCCTGGTTCGACCTCGCAGGGCTGATCAAGTGGCTTTTGCTCGGTATTTATAGACCGATTGAGATATGTTTATATTTCTAATTATGTTCGCTGGAGCAAGAACGAATAAATCTGTTTTGCCCGGTACTCACAGGCCGAGTGAAATGGATTATGTCGGTCACCTGTAACCGAAAAAAATAGTATTACCCGGACTCAATTGACCGAGTGAACTTTTTTCAAGGTTGATTTTGAAATTTATGTCGTACCATTTTGCAAGAAAATTTGTGTCGTACTGAATATTTTGACTACACTAACAACTTCAAGCTAGACACGCCATTTGGAAGTAGGGCTGAGGCGGTCAAATGGGTTCGAAGTCGGGGAACTAAAAAAGGATTTGTCATTGTCAAGAAAGGCTCGGATGCAGGGGTGATGGTCATCGTCGGGGAAGGGTGAACATGGGATGTGAGAGGTCTAGTTTTTATAGGGGCGACGTCTAGAGACTTGGAAAAATGAAAGTTAGTGAAGGGGCGAAAATTGTTAAGGAAAAAAATTATAGTGGATAAAAATGGGGAGGTCTTGAAGGGGACATGAATGGGCAAATGTGGCACCAAGAAATGTGGTTGCCCATTTGCAATAAATATCAAGGAACATGTAGATGGATTATGACATGTGCAGGTGGTGTGTGGGCGTCATAACCACAACATGAGGCGTTATTTGGAGGGTCACTCATACACCGGTCGGTTAGATCCGGAGAGCATGTTGTGTTGGTTCAAATGATAGATGGAAACGTCAAGCCCCGTGATATTTTGGACACGTTGAAGAAGAGGGCCGAGAAGATGGAAGAAGAAAATAAATCAACCATGTGCACGATATACAATGCAAGGCAAAAACATAAGTTTGATGAGGCTGGAGGGAGATCACAAATGCAAAAACTCATGCATTTGCTTAACACACATGCTTATCTCATGTGGCATAAGAAACACGAGGAAACCGATGTTGTGGCAGACTTATTTTGGGCTCATTCGAACTCCATCAACTTACTATGATGTTTCTCTTTGGTATTGCTTATGGATTGCACGTACAAGACCAACAGGTATCGGATGCCTTTGCTAGAGATCATTGATGTCACGTCGACTGGGTTATCTTTTGCTGCAGGGTTTGCATCTCTATTATCAAAGAAGAAAGACAACTACTTTTAGGTATTATAGAATTTTAATACCCACATGGATGGGTGGTCTAAACCTCGTCATAGTTACTGATAGGGAGTTGGGGTTTATGAACGCAATTGAGTCGGTGTTTCCCATGTCGACTCACCTGTTATGTACTTGGCACATTAATAGAGGCGTGGCAGGGAGTTCCAAGAAATATTTTGAACGTAACGAAGACTTCAACCTTTTTTTGTCAAGGTGGAGTGCTTTGATGAATGTCACTTCTGAAAGTGTGTTCAACACAAGGATGTCAAATATGGCCACCGAGTATGATTGTGTAAATGGACTGCTTGATTACTTGATGGATACATGAGTTAGGCATTACAAGGAACGCTTTGTTAAATCATGGAAAGACCAAACATTGCATCTTGGATATGGGACGACCGACAGAGTTGAAAGTGCACATAATGCCCTGAAAAAACGACTTGTAAATTCATGTGGAAATTTCAAGGATATGTGGCAGGTTATTAATAGTCTTGTTGAAGGGCAACATACGAAAATCAAGAAGTCTTTTAAGAGAAGTTTAAATGTCGTTCAATACGGGTTTGGTGATACCTTGTACCGTATGTTGCGAGGATTTGTTTTACAATATGCTCTAGACAAAATTGGCAAAGAGGTGGAAAAATGGGACAATGTTGGGACCGATCCGATGAGATGTGGTTGCGTTTTGCGTAAGACCTTCGGCTTTCCTCGTGCCTACGAAATTGCAAAATATCAATTGGCAAGTTCACCAATACCATTACATGATATTCACATACATTGGCAAAAGTTGAGCATGAAGCCCGAGCATGCTGTGAATCGAATAGAGTACGTTTTTAAAGAGAAAACTCAAAGGGTGATTGAGAGGTTTGCAACTCTTCCTACTGAGGATCAACGCATGAGGGTTGTGCAACAACTTCAAGACATTAGTTGTCCCTCATCCATGTCCTTAATGGTCCCAATGGAGAAAATTATGACAAGGGGAAGAAAGGCATCACAACGGGTGAAGGGAAAAGTGTCACAGGAGGGTAAGAAGAGGAAGACTAAGGCATATAAGATTGATGAGTTTGCAAAAAGAAATTCATCCCACCACGAATATGTCCTTACTCTGGAAGCAATACCGATGAAGCTTCCTCGTCATGTGCGAGTCAAGATTTATAGAACACCTACATGTGTAAAGAATGTGACTAAGGATGGCTATTGCGGAGTCGCCCCTGACGAATGGCTTGATCACATTGAGATGGTTGATAATGTTAGGGGGATGGTAATTGTGGTTACCGCATTATTGCAGCCAGTCTTGGCCATAATGAAGATGACGCAAGGAAACAAGTGTGAAATGATATGTATTGGGAGCTTCACAATAACCAAAATCTTTGGCGCCCAATCCTTGGTGACGTCACCTTTGAAGGTCTTATAGAAGACACCAAAGACGCTCCATTTAACAAGTGGATGACTATGCCTGATATGGGACTTGTCATTGCTACATGTTATGGTGTCATTATAGTGTCCCTTTCATCGCATGATAGTATGACATTCCTACCATTTAAGGGCAGGCCACCACCTTCGCTGAGTGATAGGGTCGTGATCGGGATCATACGTATGGAACAACCATTATACGAGGGTAAAATCTACCCATTTTAAAGTATTCCTAGATGAACTTGTATTAATTTTTTATTAATTGTTGTTCATTTTCATTTATAGGTATTATTCAAGGCTGATGCCCCATTTCCTCAATTGTATCCAGGGTGGAAACTAAATGCACAACCTGAGGTTATAGAATGGAGTGAAAACTTGAACACGAGAAACCTACCGAAAGTTGTGTATTCTCAAGACGGGACTCCTATTACCGTTGACCTTGACTCACTTTGATCTTACATAAATTACTAACACTACTAGACACACGTTTTTGTACGTCATACACACGACACTATTTCCTATAAATTATAGATGATGTTGTCGTATCGGACACACTCATTTTTTGTAAATCCGATACATGATGTGTATAGAAATGGATAACAATTTGTACATACCAATACCTGTATTTATATAGTATATATAATGTTTTGGTTATCGACACAATCATTTTTTCAGAACACTCATTTAAAAGAATGTCATATTTTGTTGGTCGGTCGGTTATAACTAAGAAAAAATATCATGTTCGGCAATGCCGAGACCAAGTAAACAATTTCGTGTTCGGTTGCATCGCACCGATCTAAAATATTGAAATGTACAAGTGATTTGTCGGGCATACCTGACCGATCGAAAGTGCAGAACTCGGTACCATGGTACCGAGCAGACTTTATATTGGTTGGTTTTGTTCCACTGAACAAAAGCTTATAGTAACAATCACATTTTGGTCAGTCTAGCTCGATTGAACAGAGTGGTTATTACTCGGTAGGAAGGCACCGAACAGTAGATACTAATTCGGTGACGCACGACCTACTATACAAAATTCCTAGATGACAAGAACCGCGAGGGAGGCAATACCAATCAAGTGAAGCTCAGTACTAATGAATGGCATATGGTAACTTAATAACATTGAACTGAAAGTAAATAACGATTTCACATGTCAAGTCATTTCAAACATTGTTTATACTCAATGAGAAACGTCGATTAAAATTCAAGCTTCCACCCATCAATTACCAAGTAATTCAAAATGTATATGAAATCAAACATTGTTCAAAAAGAAACGCTTCGTTCAATTTTTCTTCTTTTTGCCCTTTTGGGAAGGTCTCGTTGCCGTTGTCATTGCCTTGCGCTTTGACAATAGACCACATACTTCTGGTTGGGAATGAGTGGCAGCTGATGTGGTGGTACCTGACGGACCACCATCACCAAACACGGTCAGGTGCTTCAGCACATCGTCCGCCATCTTAATCGCGGGTGCGTTAGCTACTTCACCAGGCGGCAAGGCCTTCCACATTATCACGACATCCACAACCCGTCGTACTCGCTGCACAAAGGACAAAACACCAATTATATCAAGTTATTATTATGATGTTTAATTTTAAGGTAAGATTTGTTTAAAAATATAAAACTCACATCATAGATATCGTCCTCATCTTTGGTGATGGTGGGATTGATTCACTGTGGATTTTGAACGATTTGATGCAAGATGCCAGTGAACCACCCCATATAGTCATCGGTCGTAGCCCATAAGACAGACGTTCGTCATCCTCTTGAACTTGCATACAGTACGTGATTTTGCCACCTCTTTCAATTCTCAACTTGAAAACTATACTTGACTACATAACTTTATGCCACCTTTCCTCTGTTGGCACGAGTCGGATTGTATGGCTTCTCGGGGATGCCTTGCACGTGACCCATTTATTTTAAGAATCTATTCGGGTTGTATGACTCTACAACCCCAAAATATTCGATGGTTCCCTTGTAGAAAGCGACATCGGCAATGTCCTCATCATCGGTCCTGATACTCGAATACGGGTCTCATGTAACCTAAGAAATACGTGTAATAAACAATTTCACAAAACTAACAAAACTAATAACAATCAAGTGAAAATGTTGATAGTGCACATACTGTTTGGTGGTTTGGGACCGATCAAAATTTCGAAGCTCGGTCTCTCACGACCGACCAGTAGGTGTTCGGTCGGTCCTCGACAATCGAGCAGTAGGTGTTTGGTCGATCCTACACAACCGAACATTATGTATTCGATCGATCCTCGACGACCGACCAAGGTCATTTTTAATAAAATTTTTATGTTTAACTTTGCAACAATGAAAATATTCAGACAAAGGGAACAAGGGCACACCTGGTTCGATCGTGCATTATCGAGTGCTCTGTTAAGTCTTTGAACAAGATCTATATTAAGGCTCTGCTTCGACTTGACGTCCCACCTAGACACACGCGGGAGGGTTGAAACATAACTCGTGTTCAGGTGCGTTTCACGAATAATTCTATCAAAATGCTCGTACACCCATCCCTGCAAATGAACAAAAAAAGTCATTTCAAGTAAAAGCGACTAATTTCAAATGAAACGAAATATACTAAACAAACCTCTAGCAATGTCAAATACCCAGCTATCTGACATACAGCAACCCGAATAGCTGATCTAAGTTGTCGATACAAGTACGTCAGAGCTGCAGCACCCCAAGCATATGTATGGATCTCATCCAACTTATGTACCAGATTAGAAGATGAACAGGACATACGTGGAAGTCTTGTCAGCAAATAGAGTGCATCCCAACATGTACCAAAAGTACGCCTGGGCAGCGCACTTGACGTTGGGATTACCACTACTACCTTCTTGTGCTTGCTTTTTTTGGACAACGTGGTTTACGTCCCTACGTAGACTTCAACCATACTTTCCTTACTTTCGGATCCTTGTTCAATTGCTTGTCTGCCTCAGCCTCCACCACGCTAAGTGATTGAAACACCAACTCAATTGTTTCATTCCGGACAGGGGTGACACAATCTACAACTTTTTCCATAACGAGAATACGCAACAACATCCCGACATCCTCCAGTGTGATCGTCATTTCATCGAAATGAAAGTGAAATGTATTGGTCTCCAGCTGCCACCTCTCCACAAAAGTCGCGATCATAGTCTTGTGGGCATGCTTGTATGAGCACTTACTCAGTGAACTCAGACTAGACGCTTGAATTATACTCTAAAGTCGAGTGGGGTTTCCTTGACACCTCGGCAATTCCCAATTTGACAGTTGACTCCCATGATTGATAAATCTGAGCAAGGGGTTGCTCCTGAAATAACACAAAACATATATTTACGAAATTAAAAAAAAAAACTAAACTTCTAAATGATTTTGAAACAATTCATATAACAATTATCTAAAATAATTGGAAAATGTATTATAATGTAAATGTCGTAACATAAATACCTTGTTATTCCATATGGCAGCGGCGACATGATTGTGGAAACTCGTCAACAACTCCTTATTTGTAAGCCCACCAAGAAAAGGTTCAATTGAATTGTTGTCGGCTGCCTCTTTCCCTGATGGTCCCGACTTGGCCTTACCACGGCCCTTAGCACTGGACCTCGCTTCCAAAACTTCTTCTACATTTTCCACCTCATTTCATCATCATCATCATCATCATCATCATCATCATCATCATCATCACTTCAGTTTCCTCTTCATCTCCACTTTTATTTTCTTTTTCTGAGTTTTCACCATTTTCACCTCCTTTATCTTATTCTTCATTTCCACCTTCACTTTTACTACCTTCCTCATCTGCTTCATCACTTTCTTCTTTACTTCAACATCGCCTTCTTCACTTTTTTCTTCATTTTCTTCTTCGCTTCCATCTTCGCTTTCGTCGTCTCGATCCTCTTCGGTTGACTCATGTGAGGATACTTCAGCCGAACTTACTTGAGCTCTCCTGCCAACACGCTCGCCCTTCTCCTCAGTCTTATTCTTGACCTCCTCACTCTTCCTTACCTCCTCAGTCTTTTTGACCTCCTCAGTCTTCTTTGTACGAGCCATACCTATAAAAATGAAACAAATATGCACTAAACATTAACACCAAATTCATAATAATTAAAACTAATCATAAAATTATTCCAATCGGTTGGAAATAACCAAACAATACTATACTTGTTCGGTGAGTGTTGTCTGACTTATGACATTCTCATCGATAAACTCTCACCGAGAGAGTCCGTGTTACTCGGTTATGTTCAACCGAATGAACTTCGAACAACGGCTAACAAAAATTTCTACGCTACAATTCGATTTAACACTATAAAAACTCATACACAACAACGAAAATTGGTTAATACCATTTATCAACTCAATAAACAACACATACACAATAAATCTTCATTTTTTTGAAACAACTGTTCGATAAGCTTGTACCGAATGAGTGTATCTTTCTCGGCCAGTTGAAAATGAACTATACTATTTCAATCGGTCATGCGTGACCGATTAAACTTTAAACCATGATCAAACCACAAGCCGATATTGAAAATTGATGAAAACAATAACCAACACATACACAACAAACAAAAATAGATCAAAACAATAACCAACACATAAACAAGTTATGTACAAAACTATGTCGTTCGATAATTAAATACCAATTACCACTCATTATTCTGTCACCTACAATAGAACTGTGCATTGTCTGTAATGGCCCATTTTCCAAATAGACCGCCACGGGGGCAAATGTGGGCCACTACCTGGCCTACCAGCGCCAGCTGTGTCCCACATGCTATCTCATCCATCATTTAATCATTATTAACATCAATAAACTACAATTTACTGTTTAAATTGTTACTAAACTCAAGTCATCTATTAAAATCATTTTAAACCATAATAAATCACAGCAGAAGTCTTTTATCATGACAATCAAAATATGAAACATCAAAGTCATGCATTTAACTCTGATACCTAGTGTGGAAAACCCATATATAGTCAAAATATCAAAAATATAGAATCCTGAAGTATCTCACACTCCCAAATCCCCAAAATAAAAACAAAGTATATATAATACAAACGTACAAGCCTGACTCAATATCTCTGAATCAAAGGTACTCTGGAAGCTTGCCCTTGCCACGACTTGTACTAGGATCCGCGCTCAAGCCATCACAAAAAGGCAGATGACGAGTCCAGAGTGAGTATTCCCAAGGAAATTAAGTGAGCAATACGGAAAGTAAATACTGGAATTTAAACAAAACTTTAAATATGCATGTGGAAATAAATACAGGCAACTGCGCTCATCACATGGATAAATAATAGTGCAAGCTCAAAGTGTGTTCCCAGAGCATAGGGTCGACTAGCGCCATACTTCGGACTCTCCACAGAATACTGTCGGCGAGTAGCACTCAAGCAAGGCCGGTATCTGGATCCGCTAGGTGGCCGGCGTAGAACCTACGACGCACCAACACGTACCCCGACTCGACTCTCGGGTCGACCTATTCATCGAGATCCCTTGCACACGTGCTATGGCCTAGTGGACATACACACATAAATGGCACGGAGGGAGAGCCTCAACGCCCGTCTATTAGATCAAACCAATAATAGAGTATTGAAAGACATAATATGAATTCCAAAGCAAAAATAAAGTACTGCTCAAGAAATTTCAGTTGGGATACTACACACCTCAATCTGCACTCCGTATCCTGGTAAATAACCCTCGGTCCGGCTCCGCCGAATCCCCGATATCCAAATTACAGCTCGAAATAACCTATTTCCATTTATAATTGATTTTTAGTCAATTGGATGTATTTTATGTCGCTTAGCAAAAATATTCTCAAATCTGCAATATCTAGCGCGCTAAATCTGGGGATTAGCGCGCTAGATTCCCAGGCAGCTTAACATTCTTCGTCAAGAAAAACATTAACGCACTAATCGTGTTCTGGACAGCAGTTTTGCTGAAAATTCTGGGTTTTAAACTCCACCATCAACAACAACAACAACCACCACAACATAAACCACTGAACTTCATAACACTTAAAACCCACCAAAACAACTACTTAACAACCACTTAACAATCCATATTGATTCACCCCAACACCTCAAAAATTTAGACCAAAAGATAAAGAAAGTTGTGGTGATTGTGAATCTCATCTTGCTTTGATGATTCAACCACTCCAAGCTCCTCAAATCACTAAGTTTGAATATCCAAAACCCCTGTTTTTGCTCTTCAATTTTCGGATGTGAAGATAAGGAGAGAGAAAATGTGGTGGAATGAAAGTCAAATGTAACTTTTATAGACCACTTAGCATCTCTCCTCACTTGTACATCTCAAGGTAATCCAATGAACACCATTTGCTCCATTTCCAACCTCTGATGACTCCAAATATGACACCAATGACACACTTGCCCTTGTCTTTAACCCAAAAGTGGTATTTCGGGTGTTCCGACGCCCGATTTCATTTTCTCGAAACGCGACATACGCGTATTACCATGTCCCTAACCACCATATATACATTACATATTATTATTTAACCCATTTTATTCATTTTATGTATGTATTATTTCCCCTGGCCTAGTATTAAGTCTTTTAGACTACTCGGTACCAGCGTCGACATGCATATCGAGACGAATACGTAACACACAGTCTCGCACGTCAAATGTAATATAATCACACATTACGATGTCGTTTAATCAATGTTAACGTAAACATCGTAAATTAGACAAACCAGCACATAAAATAACTATTTACCTAGCTTCAGGCGCACACGAGCCTAACTGCGGGTCCCACGAGTGTCCGAGCTGTCAGCCACGTCTGCAACCACGTCATTAATAATGGTGAATTAAATTCAGGCTGTTACATTGTCCGTCGGTCCTGTGTCATCGACTGAGCGTAGACCTTCAAAACTCACTAATCGATCAGGACATTAGACCCATAACACTTACCAAAGCATACACAAACACCAAAATTTCTAAAGAACAATCAAAATTGTGAACAAAAAAGTACATAAAACTGCAAACAACCTTAAGTCGACCAAGTTTTCAAGTACATTGACAAAGTTTTGAAATACAAAACACAAAACGACCTTCAAATTCGACCATATACCACAACCACAAATCCAAGTACAATATCGACTAATAATCTGAACATTTTACTTTACAAATTCGCGTTGAACAGGGAAAATATCAGAAAATTCAACCGCACGTCCCCTTCAACCACCGCCTGGTAGCAAGACCTAGGGTGAGAGCGAAGATGAATAGAGGTGACACGAAGCTCGTCGATGCAAAGTGGGGTGAACGCCAAGATCAACAAACGGCTAGTTCGAAAAACCTTTCTCCTTCTTCCTTGCTGTAAGAACAACGGATGCAAGCAAGATCGGAATTGGGGGTGCACAAGGCCAAGGGTATTTTGGAAAAGAATTTGTTGATTGTGGGTGCCCACATCTATACGTGGGGTGCCCACATCGTTTGGTTTGCCCATTGTAAAAACTGGTTTGCACATAGCCAGGCCGATTCATTAATTTTCCTCTTTAATCACAACTTTCTTTTATTTACAAATTTTAAGCTATTATTTTGTAGCTATCAAATTATGCATCTTTATCCAGTCTCGTCGTAAATTGAATCTAATTAGATTTATAAAATAAATGAGTAGGATTGAATTGTAATTTTCCAACCCATGATAATTGGACTAGACCAATGATTGACCTTAATTAAACTGGATCCAATCCATGCAATGCGTTGTGGCTACTCAACAAATTCGGGACCATGTATAAAAGGTATTTGTGTCTCGGCAGTGATCATATAAAAAAGTTGACTACCTTACCAAAAACTAAGAAGAAAAGAAATGACTGCGAAAATACTCTTAAAAAGAGAAAGAAAACGATACGACTCTTGTGGGTATTCCGTTACTCCCCACTCTTGTAGGTATCATGCACCCGAGCAAGAGCTCGTTTGTCTACAAGGTGAAATAATGTTTTGTTTGTTTTTTTTTTTTTTTTCACTAGAGATGCTTTGACACGTGATATATATTGTTTTGTTAGATCATGGCAATAAAAAAAAATTGATTTTTGTTTTCTCTATTCAGTTTATGAATTGCCCTTTTCATTACATTTGTGTATTAATTTATTGCCGCGTACATGAAATACATTAGATCGAGGGTTAATTTCTCTCATGATCACCCAACTTTATTAATTTTAAGTTTTTAACATTTTGATCACAAAAGCTATCTTTGTAACACAAAAGTCACAAAACTTTTAAAAATCTTGCAACTGCGGTCACTAGTACCTTTTTCCGGTCAATTTTCGGTGAATGTGTCAACTTGGCAATGATGTGGCGCCACATGGTAATTAACGGTCAAAAAGACCCTCACTCCAAATCGGGCAACTTTTTTTTTTTTATTTCACAATCTCCATCCCCACAATTCTGAAACATGATTTACCTTCAAAAGAAAATTTATGAACTCAAAAAAAAAAGATGAAATTTTTGTTTTGGTACTGAACTCATCTCTACATCATCCTAAACATTATTTTCTTTTTCCACGAAGACAACAAATTAATTCAAAGCAACACATCACCACAACATCTCAAAAAAAAAAAAAAAAATGCAATGCAAACAGGTATCAATAAACAAAAGTATCAATTAAGAGTTGCACCAATATCATATAATTTCAAAACATCAAAGTGAAAGCATCCACACCAAAGAAAAGGCTTAAAGAGATATGAGAGAGCTAGCTAACATAAGTTCATTACAACCCATAAACAACAAATAGAAAAAAGCTCAAAGAGCTAGATAGAATCAAGTCAACGTTATAGCATTATATTTTTAAAAAAAAAAATGAAAGTTTTTTGAACATAAACATGAGTATTGCAGTTTTTTAGGTTAAGGATTTCTAAAATTGTTTTACAAAATTGAAAAAGTTACTCAATTTAGAGTGATTTTTTTGCCCTGAATTGTCATGTGGCGCCACATCATTGCCACCTTGGCACATTCGCTGAAAAATTGATCGGAAAAGGGTATTGGTGACCGCAGTTGCAAGATTTTTAAAAAGTTTGTGACTTTTGTGTTACAAAGATAACTTTTGTAATCAAAATGTTATAATTAATAAAGTTGGGTGATCATGAGATAAATTAACCCATTAGATCGAGCATACGAACTAATTTGAAATTAAGACTTCGTTGTTAGGGTGGTTGTTACAATTGCTGGTTGCTACATGAAATAGGAGTCATTTTTTTGGTATCAGTACAAAACAATGAATTTTTAATAATTTTAGCACACTTCATAGAATTTTGATTTGATAAACAGTCTTTATTGTGGCGAGAAATGAAAAGACAAGCAATTTTATTAGCTTTCTTTGCCTACTTTAAGAATCTCACTTTATAATAAAACAAAACATAAACATATGCTGTACATCCAGCATAGCGTTTGTGGAAAACAGGAAAGAAAACAATGGCAATGGTTCCACTAAATAATACAGGTAGTGCACTAGTAGTGTATGTACCCTTAGCATTGTTTGTGTTTGTGGAATGGAAGGCTGAGCATTAGATCTAAAGAATACAAAGAAGGATCAAACAACAAGGAAGATGCTAGGCCGCTAGGGTGACCAGGGATGGGACACCCGATGATGATGTCCATCCATTCAAGCATCGAGATTTGTGCGCACACACATTGATAGACACCCTCGATGCACGAATGGATATACACTACCACCAAGTGTCCCATCACCAAGTCATTATAGTATTTTCCAACAAACAATTCTTGTAGGAATTAACCAACTTAAATTGTGTGGCCAACTACCCTGACTATACCATATTTTTTAAAAAAAGTCACAAACAATAGTACCCCACTCCTTCAAGTAAAAAGTCACAAACAATAGTGAAAAAACGAAAAAATTACAAAAGTACAAATGTTTTTAGTTTAAATGAGGAAAATAAGGTTGTGTTTTTTTTTTTTCCAAGAATAGGCAATATCGCCTATCCAAAAGGCGTTATTACGGTGGATGTATTTTTTTTTGCTGACGTGGATCCGGGCCACGTAGGACGGCATACACTGATAGCGCCTTTTGGGATGACCACGTGGACATCCCCGAACACTGGGCCGAGGGGGTACACAGATAGCGCCTTCTGAGAAGGCGGCGCTATCTGTGTACCCTCTTTTCTCCTTCCCGAAACCGACGCAGAGAATATATTCTCGACAAAAAAATAACGTGGTTTTGCCCTACAATTATTTTATTTTTCGTTTCTCTACTTTTCATCACGACATAAAAGTAACACAAAAGTTTAAAGGATGAGTTGCATGCTTACTATGGGTTGCACGGGTTGTCCGCCTCGCGATACGTGCGTGACGTTTGCATGAGGTCCATGGTCTGTAGTGGATATGCATGGCTGACCCACCTCGACATACGTGCGTGGCGTTTCCATGTGTTGTCAACCAGGAGATACGTGTGTGACGTTGACATTGACTTTATCACCTCGAGACACGTGCGTGACGTTTGCATGAGTTGCACGAGGTTGCATGGGTCGCCCACCTCGACAGACGTGCTTGCCATTTCCATAAAATCTCCACCTCGGCATACATGGGTGAAGTTTCCATGAGTTGTCCACGTCGATATGCGTGCGTGTTGTATACATTAGTTATCTACCTCGAGATACGCGAGTGACGCGGGTCGTCCATCTCCATATGCACGTGTCGTTCATGGGGAAAAAAATTTGTATTGATAGCTCATTTTTAAAAGGAGTCATTCATAGAGTGTATAATTTTGTATAGATAGCTCCTTTTCAAAAGGAGTTATCTATACAATGCCTTCCACCTCACCACCACCTCACCACCATGCTTTGTATAGATAGCTCCTTTTCAAAAGGAGCTATCTATACAATTGCCTTCCGCCTCACCACCATGCATGCCACCTCATCATCAATACCTCCTTTTCAAAAGGAGTTATCACCTACTTTTGAAATTTAAAAGTAAACTTCCATATTTTGGGAAATAAATTGTATCTCCACCCCACTTTTAGAAAAACCCCGTGAAAAAACTCTTATCCAAACCAAAGCTATAACAACTCAAATACCAACGTCCAGCAAAACAAGTGATTGATAACCTCTGTTAGGCTCTATTGATAGCATCATTTTGCTACACAGTTGTTGACGTATCTTAGACATGTATAAAAAAAACGTGCACACACATAACGATGCAAGATTCAAGAGACCAAAACGACATTGTAGCAAAAGGATGCCACTCTAACCTAACATTTCCCTAGCATATTTAGTTACTCAAACTACTTTCAAATTCAACATAGAAATTGACGCAGAACTAAAGCTGCATTTAGTTCATGATATGAAAATAATAAAGGGAGAGGAACAAAGAGTCTAAGTATGTAAATTAGAAAGAAAACGTACATGCAAGGTGAGTACAAAATTAAAATGCAAGGTTCAATCATTTGCCAAATCTTCTTATCAAGGCAGTAATGCAACATCCTGTCACAGAATGCATTTATGCATTTATGTCAAAAAGAACATTAGGCAACTCAAGGCGACTTCAATGTGCGTAAACAAACACTATATTGAAAGGATTCCACAGTTAAATCACTAGATTCACTACATAAGCCAGTCATAGTAGAAACACATACAGTGTATCATTACTAAAATATTGCAAGATGTGGCAGTTTTATGTACCCAGCAAGATTAGATACATCCAGACCACATTAATTTATGTATATTTGTATGTATGTTCTCCATATAATGAAGTAATTATTAAGGTTTGCTGCCAGCATCAGAGGTACCTGCACAGAGGGAATGCCAAAAAGGATACAGGTTAGTGAAACAATTAATTGAGCACCGTGCACTGCGACGACATTTTAAACAGGAGATGCACAACAATCAGTGGGCAAAAACTTGATTTGGTTGATGACAGATCTCAGCAGTTCGCAAAATATTTTTGCTTTTATTTTTTTGTGCATGTGTGCGTTCACTGGTTCCCTTTGATTGAACTTAAAAGGTGAATGGAGAAGACATTTTGTCTAGAGCATGTGTGCCGTGTACATAAAGGGACGGCTACTTGGCTAGGAAACCTGTTCATGCTCTAGCGAGTGTGAGGAACAGGCAACATAGGCACAAATCACAGATCGAATCAATAAGTGTGGATGTGTCAATGAGAGGACACCTAGACCAAGAAGTAATTCAAAAGGATGTGGATAACTAAACGCAGTTCTCAAGGTTACGCTATTGATATTCTTTTTTGAAAAGCCATTTCATCTTTCTGCGTGTTAAACAATATCATTAAATCTCAGTAAAACATATTATATGGTGTGCAATGGACTAATCCATTCCACACTTGGACGCAAATATCTATCAGAAATTACTACAGATTTTCATGATGCCATCATTGGCATTTTTTTCTATCCATCATTGGCATAAGTATAGATTATTTTTAAGCTCTCAGCTACATATAGATATACGTACTTGCATTCGTCTCGTTCGCCTCTTCTTCTGATTTCCAAACAATATCCTTCAGCCCAGCAGCCATGGTCTTGTAGAACTGCACAATTCATTTCAATATTTCAAAACTAAAGGATCTTTTTTGAGAAAACTTCATAATTTAAAAAAAAAAAAAAAAAAAAAAAAAAAAAAAAAAATTATTTTGACTATCAGTACTTCCCAAGCCCAACGGATGCAAGTTTGATACCTTATGGAACTCCAGCGTGTCTCCCCCTGCTTTACGAAGCTCAACCATATATAATGAGGGAGCAACTTCAAAAACCTGAAGGAAATCAAAGGTAATAGTTTAGATGCATGAACAACATTCAAGAAAAACGCCTAGTAGAAAACTTTCTTTTATGACTAAGTTGCCTTTTGATTAACAATCTGAAGGAGAAAGAGCTGCATCATTCAGTCCAGAAATGGTACCTCAGTTGCAATAGATAAATGACCCTTTCGTCCAGTTTTTTCCCCTTGGAGCTTCAGCTGAGAAGGACAAATGCAATGTTTCATACGCATACATAGAAAATTAATAACCCACACAAAGCAAGCATCATAATGTGGTGAGGATATTTCTTATCCACAAAGCCATTTGGGCTCAATCATATACTAAAAGGACTCTTGGTGGACAAAAAACCTGGTGAACATAGCTAAGTAATGAAAGACCTGATCATGTGAAATTGCATTCAGACATGGTCTGTAGCATATGTCAATTCTATATCAAAGTAAGTAAGAAAAACACCAAGTCATAGTGTTCTGAGTTTGGGCCAGGGAAAGCATTGACTAGAAGGGGGAGTGAAGAAACTATTCACTTTCTTGAAATATGAATCTTTTCCGCGCTGCAACAAGAAAAACAAGGACCACGAATTTACACAGTTGCAGCTTTCCCCCAAGATATCGAGTCATTGGTGTTTTAATTATAATTTACATGAAAAAATGGAAAGAAATGTAACGGTCATAGGAGAAAGCGCGCGTGTGCTCATGCATATGCCCATGTATGGGCATGGAGAATGTAGGGGAACAGAGGAGAGGATATACCTTGTAGTTATTTTTCTTCACATTGAACCCCAAAGGGAGAGCAGCAGCCTCAATTTTCGAGATTATCTCCTTCGCAGGAACTTTTGATGTAAATCTTGTTTGTCTTTTGACAAGTCCCTGCATTTCGAAATGATATTAGCTATTCCATGTAATAGACTAATATAGGTGGCAAATTAATGACGATTGCATGAGTTCAAAATGCACTTCGAAATTAATAATCTTCAGGAATGGATGCTTGAATTCAACTTTGGAGAAGTGAGAAATGAGTTTGTGGATCAAAACCATTCACCTGTTTATGAGAATTAAGTTAATTATTTTTTTCTCATGATTTCTGTCTACAGCACATCTATCAAGAATATAGATGCTAAAAAGGTGATTTTCAGCATTTAATATCTTTTTTCGAAGAAAACGTTTAATATATTTTGATGATCCAACCTATCAAATTCATCTCAAAAGAAGACCAGAAATCGTTGAATTTTGTGCATTAACATCTATCCAGATGGTAGTGTTAACCTCTTCTTCTTTTCTTTTCTTTTTTCATTTTGGAGAAAATTGAGTAAATTATATCCTAATTCCATAAAACATTTTGCAGAAGAGTAATATGATGACAAAAATAAGGCAAACATACCATTTGCTTCTCAAACAGAGAACTTAGATTGAGACCCTGGGATGTCGAAATCAGCTCAAATGCATTCATTGTGAGTGGTCGTTCTTCTCGCCGCTCAACAACTAGATTCTCTGATCCCTGTCAAAAGAAATAAGATAATTTATATGACATGGATTGCCAATTCCACGAGTTTTTTTCAAATATGATCCAAAAGGACTGCTTCTTGATTTCACAGAAAGAAGTATTTCAGAAACACCTCTGATACATCAAAAGCAGCATCCACATCCTCAACAGTACCCTCCTCTGGTTCAAAGATTGGTGGCTTATATCCCTTTTTAAACCAATCATTCTCTATAACCTCAGCAAACGTAATTCTCTATTCCAAAAATAAAAAATCAGTGGTAGCTATCAGTTATGAAAGCATCTATACAAGAATAAGTAAATCAGCACATTTCAATTACAATTTCTCAAATTGACATATTAAGGGCATAAAACATAGCAGTGTACCGTCAAGGGATTGGGGTCCAAGATCCTTTTGATTAATTTTTTTGCGCTTGCTGAGAACCATGGAGGGCAAGTAAAGTCCGCCTTAAAGATCTGAATCAAAAGAAGTCTGCATAAGGGAATGCTATGGAAGCATTGACCAAGATACAAAAAGCAACAACCAGTATGTCATCTCTATAACCTTCACAATTAAAAAAAAAAAAAAAAGATGTTCGAAATTTTCACTTCCTTCTCTTTCTTATAATTCCATTGTTTTGCTCTTTCCTTATAAAATTGAATTAAGAGCAAAAGATATAACACAAACTCCGAAAAATCAAATCACTCTCGAGGGATAAACTCTCATTTTCCAGATCATGCTTGTAAACCTAAGAAATAATGACAGAGTAAATGTCTAACGATCATTGCAAACATCCGTGATTGATTTAAGCATGATAAAAAAAGATAAGGTCACCTTTTTATATAATGACATCAGGTTGGAATCTTCAAAAGGCAAGTAACCTGCCAAGAGCACAAAAAGAATTACACCACACGACCACAGATCTGCCTTTGCTCCATCATACCCTTTGCTGTTTACGACCTGGAGAAAACAATATTCATGAATGATGAGCACAAAAGCAATAAAACAGATAGAGGAAAAACGCGTTACTCATTCTTATGAGAATAGCCGGTATACCTCAGGAGCAACATAATTTGGCGTTCCACATGTTGTATAAAGCAATCCGTCTTCCTGCATAGTTCAGTTAAAACTAACACATCATTACCTATTTTCACCAAATAAAAACTTAAATATGAATCATAATAAACACTCGACAGAACGAATCACACATTAAGTTCTACATCCGCTATCCCAAGCTTCAAATTTGTTTATTAGTACAAGAAATAAGATTCCATTGTACTCACTCGCACTTGCTGAGGTAATGCACTTAGTCCAAAATCAGAAACTTTAAGTTGTCCCTTAGAATCAAGCAACAGATTCTCAGGCTGCAATGAGCAAACAGAAGAAATGCAAGTGAATATTCTCTAAAGTTATTGAGTCCGACACTTTTTGTAGTCTGACTATGAATATAACTTTGAAAACTAACAAAGGAAAACAAGAAATACTTTTATTCCAAAATTTTCACACCTTCAAATCCCTGTGATAAACACCTCTACTGTGGCAGTAATCCACCGCATTTATAAGCTGCTGAAAGTAATTTCGAGCTTCATCTTCCTTCAACCTTCCATTACTAGCCTGGAGCAAGGTGAAAGACAATAAACAAACAAGATTTTTTCCAAGAAAGAAAATTCCACCACGCATCATCCAACTGATAACAAGGCAATCCGACATCTTACAATTTTGTCAAAAAGTTCACCCCCAGTCACAAATTCCAAAACTATATATATCTTTGTCTTGCTAGCCATCACCTAAACCAATAACACAGCATTAGTTATCAGTACTATATTTTTTTCCGCTAATTTATAGACGGAAACACTTCCTAGACAGAAGAAAATACATGTCAATGTGTTGCCACCATGATATATTGATCCAAGAAAGAATCTGATAGTCACAATCTTACCTCGAACATTCGTATAACATTTGGGTGCTTGACTAGTTTCATAGTCGAAATCTCCCGCTTGATCTGCAATTTAATCATGGAAACTTAGTTAGCACAATGCTCAAGTAAATCTTATCCCAAAAAGAAAAGTCAGGCAAGCAGACTGCAAAAAGTATAGACTGAGATTCAAAAGATGTCATGATCATGATATTTTTGAACTTCATTTTCCGTCCAAAGATCGACATGAATCCTTATACAGTACCAAAAGTTGAATCACAGCTCATCCATAGCTAATATGGACTCAATGATGAGTGAACTTTAGAAAAATCAAACATGATAAACTAGATTTCCATAGCAATAATGAGATGCCAAGTCCCAAAACCACTGTCTCCATATATAGATCATTCTTGGCAGATTCCGCAATTTCCATCCGACGAGCATGAATTGGTTATTCTCACAAACATTTACAAAAAAAATCAAATCTTGATTAAAAAAACTATTATACAGTAGAAAATGAAAATTTCGACAACGCCCGACAGACCTAAGATAAGTTGGGATACAACAACAACAACAACATAGCCTCAGTCCCAAATTAATTGGGGTCGGACACATGGATCAAACTCTTCTATTGTGCTCGATTTAGGGCAATTGATGATGACCTTTCCAAACCATTCAAATCCCTCCTAATTAATGCGTCCTAGTTAACTTTGGTCTACCCCTACCTCGTCGAATTTCTTTAGTCTCTATTGAGTCAAGTTTTCTAGTGGAGGCATTTGTAGGCCGTCTTTGGTACTCTACTTGTAATCGTGGGTATCCAGGTGAGCCTGACTATTCCATTTAAAGGATTTTAACAACATGAATCAAACTCTTCCACTCCGCTCGCTTTATCAAGTGCATTCAATGTTGTTAAGAACTAGAAATAAAGGAAAATGAAGGCGAATCGCATTGGCATAGCTAGTGTTATACCTGACCGATCATCTTATGCTTCAAAAGCTTCTCCTTGTCGAGGATCTTGATCGCAACGTTCTCTCCCGTCTCGACATCGCGCGCGAACTTCACCTTCGCAAAAGATCCTTCCCCCAGCGTCCGCCCTAGCTCGTACCTCCCAATTCTCGTCCTCCCCTGCGAACTCGCCATTATTGCTTGGCTTTGCTTAAAACCCTCACAAATCCACAAATCTCAATATCTCTTCTTCTTGCAAGGCTGCCACACTTGAGACTTCACAATCCTCATCTTCTTCCCGATAAAACCTCGCAATCCAAGCCAACGCAGATCTCAAGGAAGAGAAACGACCACGAAACCAATCTGCTGCTGCTGCTGTTGTTGTTGTTGTTTTTGTTGTTGTTTCGCACGAGATCGGAGAGACAGAACGAACAATGAAACCGAGCACGGATTCCGCATCAAAGACATCGATCGATCGATCGAATCAGGAAATATTGGACCGAAAAGCAAGGGACGACCTAATTCATCTTGGACAAACCGACCGCCAACCGATCAATTGATTAGATTTCGGTTTCGACTTGATTTGGGGGCTTGGGATCTCTGTTTGCGGAGACGAACGAGCTTTGTATGGTACTGTGTATGAGGTCGGTCCTGCCACGTCACCACAGAGAGAATGATGTGGTAGAGCCAAGTGGGGGCATCGAATCTTACGAGTGGCTTTTGGGATGTCAGATATGAATTGATTTTTGTGTGTGGTATTTTTGAGTGAATCGGACGGCTGACAGGCGGGTTCTGTCCGGATGTTGTTTTAGGGAATGTCGATGGAAGATTAGGCTCGGAATAAGGTTTGGGAAATAATGAGGTTCGATATTGGGTAGGGGAGTTTAGTTTGACTTGGCTTATTTCAATTTTTGGAAAGCTTAGCACCAGCTTTGAGAAATAATTAGGGTCGACATAAGGTTTGGATCTAGATTTTTGGAGTAAGTTTAGGTTTGAGATTTGCTACGGTTTCCATACTTAAAAAATAGCTAGGATTTTTTCTTCTACCGATTTTTGTTAGGAAAAAATTAGGGTCGTGCATCAGGCTCAAACGGTCAAACCGACCAAACCGCCTTGGTCCAATTTGATTTTCTTAAACTCACAGTTTTGAATTGGTTTAGAAAACTTGAAAATTGTAACATCTTATTTGGTGGCAATTTTCATTTTTGAAAAAAATCGCGGTTCACCCAATCAATTTGGTTGTAGGGGTTATTTGTTTTTTTAATGGACGAACATGTATGAATATGTATGATTTATTGTTTTTTTGGTTGATGAACATGTATGGTCATAAATTTTGAATGCTTTTGTTTTTGTATGGAATGTATGGTAAGGTTTTTAGTAGATGAACACCCATGATAATTTTCAAACTGACCAAACTAGACAAACTGAAGTCAGTCTGGTCGCAGTTTTTTGGTTTGACAGTTTGGTTGCGGTTTAAGGGGTGTCCACCACCTAACCACAATTTGCACAACATAAGTCAATCGATCTCACTAAGCATACAAACTAACAAGTTTTTTTTTTTATCAATCAAAACTTGTATTATAAACAAGGAAAATGCTGTCGTGACATAGGTGAGACGTGCACTTGGGGCACACAGTTTGTCAGCGCCAGTAATGCAAAAGTGTGCCTCGATAATTAAGAGCACTGACAAGCTGCATGCCCCAAGTAAGTGTCCCACCTGGGTCACACTAGCATTGCCTTATAAAACTAACCTTGTGGTCTTTATATAGACACCCACACTTGACAAACTTATTAATTTAACTAACACATAGCTAGAGATTGCTAAAAAAAACAAATACAAACATAATTAGCAACTTCCTAAACACAAAAAACAATTAAAAACTTTACTAAAACATTAGACTTCCTAATTAACTAACACACTAAAACAAAAATTTAGAATTGAGCCAAAAAAGTACACGCTAACCCCTTTATAACCCATTAATGTGTAAGGATCATATATAGGGACCGTATAGTATTGTGTTTACTAATGTCACCCACCTAATTAAAGGTAAGATGTAATAACCGATATACAAGTAAATGTTAAAAAATTTAACCTCTTAAGTTAGCAAAATATTATTTACTTCTAAATCGTATATATTTTTATATATAAAAAAAACATGTCAAATGTATTAAATAAGTCACGTTGGATTAAAAAAAAATATGTTGACTTCGTTAAACGGGTTAGGTCGTGGTAAATTAGTATTAACATGACACATTAAACTTAACTTGTTACCCTTATCCTGTCGTGTCAACCCATTTAAAATTCCTATTGTGTCGTGTCACCCATAAAATAAATGGTCCGTTTCGTTTTGACTTTAATTGTGTCACTTGAGGGATAAACCTGACACGAACATGACCCGTCAACCCGTTTTACCACCCCTACGCGCAAACACCGAATCTACGAAGGATCGCCACTTAAACATTCTTTGCTTGTGGTTCAACAACCGTAAGTGAAGATGACAAATCTAAAAAAACTTATATTATGCTTCCATCCAATATTCTTCCACCACACAATCAATCAATCTATCAATCAACCGCTTATTACGGTCACACAATCACCCAATCAACTTGATCCTTCAAATGAACATTTATCCACTTAGCACGTGCAACAATAACCCAATTATCAACGATCAACTGTCAAACAATCACGCTGCAACTAGACCTGATCATCGGGTGGGCTCGGTAGGCGGGTTTTTTTTTGAAAGCCCTGTCCAGGCCTGCTTCTAAGTATTGCGGGCCCAAGCCCGTCATGGGCTGGGCTTAGGCCGGGCCTGAATGGGCCTTTTAAAAAAGTATTAAAAAAATGTTTTGAAAATTGAACCAAAACATATTATAATAAAGAAATAAATATGCAATTAGATGACAAGAACAAAGAATTAGCACATTGGTTAAGACTTTAGTGTATCATTTGAGCAACCAAGGTTCAAACCTTACTTCCTCACTTTTTAAAGGTGTATATATATACATATTTCTACATTTTGAACACAAGTCTATACAAGCGAGTTGGGCCGGGCTTGGGTTGATAAGTGCAAACCCAAGCTTGGCCCACAAACTAGCGGGCCTTCACGGGCATGGGCCGGGTAGGGCCTTATTGAGGTTTTCAAGGCCCAAGCCCGGCCCATGTTGACCGGGCCCGGGTCGGGCTGGGCGGGTACCAGCCTAGTGACCAGGTCTAGCTGCAACAAAATATTCAATCAGTCAATCAAACACTCAATCATTTTGATCACTATTCAATTAATACATCATTCAATCTCTAAAAGAGACTCCATCGCGAAGGAAACGTCTCCTTCGAGCAAATCAATAATCGAACTCGTCGTCGTATAGATCTTATTCCCTCAATCCCAACGCAATAAATTGAATATCAAATTAAACTTTACGATCCTATTTGATTGGACGAAAAAAGAAAATATTATAATGAAAATGACGAATTCCGTGGGAAAATGACATTTTCATGCATTTGATAGCCAAAATCTTCTCACTGAATATTTTCTCACAATTGCCAATTTTCTATATTAAGACCCATATATTTTCCCACTTATTATGATGGACAAATTGAATTTTCTATTGAGAAAATGTGAGTTTCCATATTAAAACACATTAAAGTTATATTTTAAATATGAAAATTAATATATTTAATATATATGGTAAGTTTTCATATTTATTTCAAAACTTGTTGTTGGTGAGTAGAGGGAAAAAAACCCTTATATCTGCAATCAAACACATATAAGAGAATTTTCTTTTGAACATTTATTAGGGAAAACATTTTTTAAGAAAATGTTCTTTTCCTATATAACATTTTCTTTGTAATCAAATATGTCATAATATTCAACTTAAGGACAATGCTCGATCGTGGATTCGCCAACGTGATTGACATCTGATACAATGTAAATAAAATAAAATAAATGTAATTGTCATGGCCCAAATAGCTAATTTTAGTTCAATTTGTTAATCACGATCAAATGAGCCGTGACGTGGGACCCGCAACGAGATACGTGTTATTAGTGAGGCTAGGTGACCGAGGTAAATGTTATATTTGTGGTGATATATGCCTAGTGTATTGTATATGTGTAGACTAATAAGTCACGCTTACGTGTTGATAGGTGTCGAGACGTGAGTAGGGACTCATCTCGATATGCGTGCCAGCGTGGGACCGAGGTAGAGAGTGATAAGGTAAGTTGGTGTAAGCTTTATGTTGGTTTTATAAGTGATATAAATAGGGCTATGGTTGGTTATATATTAATACAATTAAGTTAGTAAGTTAAAACAATAGCCACTTGACATTTCTCGAGACACGTGTTGGCACATCACAACACAAAATTGAGTCACTCATTGGTGTCACTTGGCATGAGTTAGTGAGACATGTGTTAGTAGGTAAATAATTATTAAAGTCTCGAGATACGTGTGCACATTAAGATTAAGGGCTATCAATAAACTATATCCAATTCATGACTATAAAGCTTTTGGTCAATACAAGCAACTCAACTCTTTCATTTTGAATTCTTAAGTGAGAAGCAAAGCTTGCTGGAGTGAAGAGAGTAGCTGGAGGAGGAAGAAGAACATCAAATTTAGTGATTTGGTGAAGAAGAACTCAAGCTAAGCTAGTGTACATCAAGTTAGGTAACTTTCCTACATCATAAACATAGCTCAATTCAATGAATTCATGTATTTGAAGATATGTGTTAATGTTTTATGTTGTAAATGGTGTCTTGGAACTCTAGAGGTGTGTATGAGGGTTCTCAAGGCATCAACATAGCCTATGTGTTGGGAAAACTCGAAATTCGATTGCAGAATTATGGGTTCTGCAACACATAGCGCGCTATGCAGGATAGGTAGCGCGCTGTGTTGGTCATTAGCGCACTACATAGGGTCATTAGCGAGCTACATGCTATGGCAGCATAAAAAATCTGCAAGTTTCAAGAAGTCCTTAAACACTACACAAGAGTCTAATATATTAAGTAAATGTCCAAACACACTCAAAAACATATGATATGATGTCAGGAACTTAGGGAAGTATTTCGGAGATTCAAATACGAGTTTCGAGGCGTTGAGAGGCTAGAGTAGCATAGGAAATTGCATGGTATGTAAGTAAACTGATTGAGAGATTTCCTTACATTTCATTGCTATTCATATGTTCATTTTCAGTCATTTGGACTGAATTGCCTTTGTACTTCATGTGTCATGACTTGTTGTTCATTCTCATTTCATGAGGTTGTTTCATGGCATAGTTTGTTGATAAAATGATTTCATTGACTCCAATTCATGTGCTATGTCATTATTGACTGTTATTACTGGTGGTCAGTGAAATAACATGCTATTAAGTAGTTTTTACATAGTGTTGTAAATCTATATCCTTTGTGCATTAGTTATGCAATTGTATTTGTTGGATTCCAATACCGTGTTGTTCTTTGAATATGAAAGTGGTTCTTGTATCTAGGGTCATTTTATTATAGAAATTCGTCTGACATACGATGGTCACTAGACTTTCCAGGGTGATCGGGATTTCTCCATTATCTTGCGCAATACACGGGGTTTAGGACTCGGGGTTGTTGGCAAGCATAACTTGGGTAACTTCATGAGTTGTAAGACTCGAGGTTGTTGGCAAGTATTCATCCCAATGACCGACATTTAGGATAATTATAAAGACGTATTGTACCGTGTAAGTACGACCTTTACATAGATGTAGAGCACAACTCCATCCTTATATAGTGGAAAGGCTGATGTGATGAAGATCACGGCCGACCGACCCTAGATCATTACTACTTAGCCTAGTGTCAGTTTCATTTGTTTAACTAAAGTATCTATTTGCATGATATTCTTTCAACATAATTGTTATTATTATTATGTTTTTTGATACTTGTTGCATAATTAGGAATGCGAACAAATGTCTCTCGGTATTACTTTCTCTTTTCAAGTACCCACAGTCTTGTTTGTAACGGTGGGTGCAGATCCATCGAGTAGCAGGCCGGACAAAGAGAAGATCGGTGACTACTTCTGAGCTAGAGGAACACTGTTACACCAGATTTTGTAGGTTTAATTTTTGATGTATTACTTTTATATGTATATGATATTCTTTTGGGGATTTTATATTATGGGCTGAGTGATATGTACCTTGACCAGACACATGATGTTATATATCGTCGTTTCATTATATATGCATGTGATCTTTAATTCATGGTTTTTCCACAATGGTTAGGCTACATGTTTATAAGCTTCCGCTAGTTAATTAGTTAAGACTTCCATTGCATAACTTTTAAGTTAGTAAATTTTAATTAACTCTGATTTATGAATTTACATAGGATAGGTATATGTTTATATCTATTTGAAAACTAAATAATTGGTAAGTAATAAGGTTGTTGAAAAGGCTGACTAATTCCTTGTTAGGTCCTATATGGCGAGACTAGGGCTTAATAATGTGATTAGGCCAGACGATGCCTTAATTTGAGAATGGGTCATCACAGTTGGTATCGTAGCCTATGTTTATAAAAACCTAGGTTACAGAATCTAAGTTTATCAACATTAAGATTGTGGAAAATAGTCATTCCACAAGGTGATACCAAAGCTACAGTGTGTAGCCAAAGACTCGACTTTTCCAATAAGTAACAAATAAAAATTTAAAATTAGAAAAATAGAAATCTTTGTTGTGGGAAACTAGATGATCCTTTCCTAGAAACCATTACTTTGGAAGTGAGTGAAAGTGAGTTGGGGATGTCTTATATGTACATGTTAATTTTTTTATATGTATATATGCGTTATCTACGTAGTAGTTGATTCATGATCGCTATTAACTTCTAGACACCGATGGCGGATTCACGCGATAGCGGGGATGCAGGTGCGAATGGCAGTCAGCCTTCTTTACCATCAGCAGATGACTTTCGAGGCTATCTGATCGAGTAGCTACTCGGGGCAGCAGTTAGCGAAGTTCATCGCTATGATGACTACGCATTTCGCTCCCCTAGTACAGACACCAGTCCATACTACTACGATTACATCCACATTACCGACAGCAGTGCCAGTAGTGCAGACTGTAACAAATATAGTAGCTCCAGCCATAAAGACATTTTTTACACCGTCTTTTACACTTCTATCTTCTAGCTCGTCAGCATATGTTCGAATGGTAAAGGATTTCATCAGACTGAAGCCAGTCTACTTTGATGGCCAACGAGACTTTGAGAAGATCGAGAAGTGGGTTTTGTCTCAAGAGAAGTTACATAGAGTTTTGAGGATTGAGGATGAGATTTTGTTGTACATTCTACAGCGAGACGCTGATGTTTGGTGGCGTGCGACGATAGCTTCCGAGGGAGAGTTCGAGTCTTGGGATGCCTTCAAGAGGAAGTTTTATTAGCATTACTTCCTACCTGCAGTGATGAAGAAATTGAGGAAAGAGTTCATGAACTTGAGACAGGGAGCTGACGAGTCAATGATGAGCTATATAGACAGATATAGCTATCTGAGACATTTCGCCGGAGATTTAGTGAGAGAGGATTCTGATGATGTGTATCATTTTGGAGATGGACTAAGGCCAGATATTTGATTTTTTGTGGTCAATTCAGGTGGTAAGACACTATGGGAGATTTATGAGAGTACACTTTCTCACGAGACCTATTATCTAGGCAGAGTTGTCGATGGGACACCATTAGTACCAGTGTTGACACCCGATCAGGTTGCAGAGTATAAGAGGAGGAGACAGAGGGGCAAATGACTGAGGAGATGAGATAGAGGTTCTCAGGGTATAGGGATATCTACTGCAGTTGCACCATATGTATCATCTCCTACGCCTTTGCAGACCATTGTTGGTATACTTCCCTTACCATCACCAGTTAGACCTGCATTGTCAGCTCTTACTATTACTACTTTACCAGCTCTACCAGCACCACCACAGGTGCGCCACGTCGGCACGAAGCGGGGTGGTAGCCGAGGTAGAGGTAGGGGTAGAGGACGAGATAGTTCCAGACAGGTGCAGAGACAAGCACATGCCCATGATCAGGTTCAGGGTCAGCGTATACCTATCACTTGTTATAGGTGTGGTCAAGTAGGACACGTGATTCGAGATTGTCCACAACTAGCAGCCGTGACTCCACCACAGAGTCGATAGGGTGTATATATGGTTGCACAGCCTGATGCAGATGTCACACGGAGACTCGTTGAGGGTATGGTTTTCATTTGTGGTAAAGTCATATGTTTTATTTGATTCGGATTCTACAATATCTTTCATTACTGGTCGCATGTTAGGCATATTAGGGTTGACACCGATTAGAGTTGGCGTACATTTGATTTTGAGTATTGCAGTCAGGGATAGAGTTTACCCTAATTGTCTTATTGAGAAATGTCCAGAACAGATAGGCGGGATAGAATTACCTGCAGATTTCAGGGTGCTCGAGTTCTTAGACTTCGACGCATTGTTAGGGATGGATTGGCTAGCAGCGTATCACGCTCATATCGACTGTTTTAGTAAGACAGTGATATTTGAGATCCCAGGGCGTTCGATGTTTACGTATAGTGGTAGTATACCGAGAGCCGAGGGAATTCGAGGTCGACTTGCGACTAGTGGAGATATGGAGACTCTGATGTCGTTATACACTATAGTAGAGAGTCAGGGACCTAGACTAGCGGAGATACCGGTTGTGTGTGAGTTTCCGAACGTGTTTCCAGAAGAATTACATGGTTTACCACTACCGAGAGAGATGGATTTCATTATTGAGTTGGTACCAGGCACTAGACCGATTTCTATACCACCGTACCGCATGACTCCACGAGAGTTGGAGGAGTTGAGGAGTCAGTTGCAGGATTTGGGAGAGAAATGATTCATCACACCTTTTATGTCGCCATGGGGAGCACCAGTCCTATTTGTGAAAAAAAGGACGGTACTTTGAGACTGTGTATCCATTATAGACAGTTGAACAAGGTCATAGTCAGAAACAAGTATCCCTTACCACGAATTGATGATTTATTTGATCAGTAGAGAGAGGAGCGCATTTCTCCAAGATAGACATGCAATCAGGGTATCATCAACTTAGGATCAGGGATGAGGATAGGTTCATGGCAACGTTTAGCACGAGATATAGACACTATCAGTTCACAGTCATGCCATTTGGTTTGACTACTGCTCATGCCATGTTTATGGATCTAATGCATCGGGTGATGAAACCATTTCTTGACCGTTTCGTGATTGTTTTCATTGATGATATATTGATATACTCGAGGACTCGAGAGGATCACAAGCAGCACCTCAGGGAGACGTTGCAGACTTTGAGGGAGCATAGACTTTATGCCAAATTCAGTATGTGTGAATTTTGATTGTCAGAGGTCAAACTTTTGGGACATGTTGTTGGAGCAGCAGGCATTGCTGTAGATCCAGCCAAGATTCAGGTTATTATGGATTGGCTAGCACCGACGTCAGCTATAGAAATTAAGAGTTTTCTGGGTTTAGCAGGATATTATCGCAGGTTTGTGAAGGATTTTTCGAAGATCGCTTCACCGATGACTAGATTGACCCAGAAAGACGTCAAGTTTCATTGGTTTGAGGAATGCGAGGAGGCATTTACTCAGTTGAAGAGATTGTTGACTATCGCACCAGTACTAGGTATTGCCAAAGGCAGGATAGAGGTTCCTGATATATACAGATGCTTATCATACGGGTCTTGGTTGCGTATTGATGCATGATAGAGGCACGGTGGCTTATGCATCCAGATAGTTGAAAGTACATGAGAAGAACTATCTAACTCATGATCTAGAGTTGGTGGCAGTAGTGTTTGCTCAGAAGATTAGGAAACATCATCTGTATGGAAAGAGGTTCACATTCTATACTGATCATCAAAGTCTGAAATACCTATTCACACAGAAAGAGCTAAACATGAGACAACGCCGATGGTTGGAGTTTTTGAAAGACTACGAGTTTTCTCCGGAATATCATATAGGAAAAGCTAATGAAGTTGCAGATGCATTGAGCATAATACTGACAAGAGATGCCGAGATTATTAGATGTCATATGACACAGAAGTATCGACTACTCGAGGCAATGGCGATGATGACTCAGTCAGATATTCCTACCGACACTCGGGTGATGATTTGTACACAAATGAGGCTTCATACAGTGTCTACTCAAAGAGTGTCAGAGGGTCAGAGAACTGAAATTCTATACCCGAGATTTAGTGAGTTAGCCCAGAGTACGGATTGTACTGACTGGACTGAGATGGTGAATTAGTGTCTCAGATTTAGAAGCAGACTGTGGATACCGGCAGTGACAAAGCTGAGAGCTGAGATTCTTCAAGAATCACACAGTTCCCGATTCACTGTTCATTCCGGAATGACCAAAATGTACCATGACATGAAGAGACATTTTTGGTGGCCTGGGATGAAAGCGCACGTATCAAAGTTTATCAGGAACTGTGGGATCTGCCAACAAGTGAAGGCAGAGCATCGTAAAACTAGATGATTATTACAGCCGCTTCCCATTCCACGATGGAAGTGGGAAGATATTGCCATGAAATTTGTTAGAGGATTGCCAAGGACTGTCAATTGACACGATTCCATCTGGGTGATTGTGGACAATTTGACGAAATCTGCACATTTCATACCAGTTGCAGCTCATTACACATTTGACTAGTTGAGTGTATTATTCGAGTGAGAGATTATTAGGTTGCATGGGGTATCATTGACTATTACGTCATATAGAGATGTTATGTATACGTCCAGGATGTTGCGGAGTATGCAAGAGCAGTATGGTACGCATCTACAGTTTAGCAAAGTCTTTCACCCTCAGACTGATGGGTAGACTGAGAGGTTGATTCAGACTCTCGAGGATATGCTCAGGGCTTGTGTACTTGAGTTTGGCGGATCATGGGAGGGGTACCTACCATTGTGTGAGTTTACATACAATAACAATTATCAGGCTAGCATTGAAATGACGCCATTTGAGGCATCATATGGCAGACCATGTCGCTCACCATCTTATTGGGCTAAGTCAGAGGACCGAGACATTCTAGGACCTAAAATTGTTGTCGATCACACATAGAAGGTACGACAAATTCGCCAGAGGCTTAAAGGAGTCCAGGAGAGGCAAAAGAAGTATGCAGACACGTATCGCAGCGATCTTACGAATGACGAGGGAGCTTTAATGTATCTAAATGTTTCTCCTCGTAAGGGTCTTCATAGATTTGGTTTGAAAGGAAAGTTAGCACCGAGATTTATCGGGCCTTTCAAGATCAAGAAACGGGTCGGAAAGACTGCTTATGAGCTGGATTTACTTCCACAGATGTCGGGGATTCATCCAGTGTTTCATATTTATATGCTTAGACTAGCCAAGTCGAAGGCAGGCGAGACATCGACCGTGGACTTGAGTCAGATTGACTTGAGTGATGATATATCATATGAATAGCAGCCATTACAGATCCTAGATAAGAAGGTATAACAGTTAAGAGACAAGTCTATCCCGAAAGTGTTAGTCAAGTGGCAGTTTCATAAAGACTCGGAACTCACTTGGGAACGGGAAGACTATATGCGAGATAGATTTTCGTTCATTTTCGAGTCAGGTATAACTTTAGATTAATTTTAATTTCGAGGATGAAATTTCTATTATTTGGGAAGTGTTGTTACTGCCCAAATATCTAATTTTAGTTTAATTTGTTAATCAGGATCAAATGACCCGTGACGTGGGACCCGCAGCGAGATACGTGTCATTACTGAGGCTAGGTGACCGAGGTAAATATTATATTTGTGGTAATATATGCTTAGTGTATTGTATATGTGTAGACTACTAAGTCACGCTTACGTGTTGATAGGTGTCGAGACGTGAGTAGGGACTCATCTCGATATGTGTGCTGACGTGGGACCGAGGTAGAGAGTGATAAGGTAAGTTGGTGTTAGCTTTATGTTGGTTTTATAAGTGATATAAATGGGGCTATGGTCGGTTATGTATTAATACACTTAAGTTAGTAAGTTAAAACAATAACCACTTGACATTTCTCGAGACATGTGTTGGCACATCACAACACAAAATTGAGTCACTCATTGGCGTCACTTGACATGAGTTAGTGGGACATGTGTTAGTAGGTGAATAATTAGATAAGTCTCGAGATACGTGTGCACATTAAGATCAAGGGCTATCAACCAACAATATATGATTCATGACTATAAAGCTTTTGGTCAGCACAAGCAACTCAACTATTTCTTTTTGAATTCTTAAGTGAGAAGCAAAGCTTGCTGGAGTGAAGAGAGTAGCTAAAGGAGGAAGAAGAACATCAAATTTAGTGATTTGGTGAAGAAGAACTCAAGCTAAACTAGTGTACATCAAGTTAGGTAACTTTCCTACATCATAAACATAGCTCAATTCAATGAATTCATGTATTTGATGATATGTGTTGATGTTTTATGTTGAAAATGGTCTCTTGGAACTCTAGAGGTGTGTATGAGGGTTCTCAAGGCATCAACATAACTTATGTGTTGGGAAAACTCAGAATTCTGATTGCAGAATTCTGGGTTCTGCAACACATAGCGCGCTATGTTGGTCATTAGCACACTACACAGGGTCATTTGCGCGCGACATGCTATGGCAACATAAAAATCTGCAAGTTTCAAGAAGTCCTTAAACACTACATAAGAGTCTAATATGTTAAGTAAGGGTCCAAACACACTCAAAAACATATGATATGATGTCAGGAACTTAGAAAAGTATTTCAGAGATTTAAATACGAGCTTCGAGGCGTTGGGAGGCCAGAGTAGCATAGGAAATTGCGTGGTATGTAAGTAAACTGATTGAGAGATATCTTTACATTTCATTGCTATTCATATGTTCATTTCTAGTCATTTGGAATGAATTGCCTTTGTACTTCATGTGTCATGACATGTTGTTCATTCTCATTTCATGAGGTTGTTTCATGGCATAGTTTGTTGATAAAATGATTTCATTGACTCCAATTCATGTGCTATGTCATTATTGACTGTTATTACCGGTGGTTAGTGAAATAACATACTATTAAGTAGTTTTTACATAGTGTTGTAAATCTATACCCTTTGTGCATTAGTTATGCAATTGTATTTGTTGGATTCCAATACCGTGTTGTTCTTTGAATATGAAAGTGGTTCTTGTATCTACGGTCATTTTATGATAGAAATTCGTCTGACATACGGGGTCACTAGACTTTTCAGGGTGATCGGGATTTTTCCACTATCTTGCGCAACACACGGGGTATAGGATTCGGGGTTGTTGGCAAGCATAACTTGGGTAACTTCATGAGTTGTAAGACTCGGGGTTGTTGGCAAGTATACATCTCAATACTGACATTTAGGATAATTATAAAGGCGTATTGTACCGTGTAAGTACGACCTTCACAGAGATGTAGAGCACAACTCCATCCTTATATAGTGGAAAGGCTGATGTGATGAAGATCACGGCCGACCGGCCCTAGATCATTACTACTTAGCCTAGTGTCAGTTTCATTTGTTTAACTAAAGTATCTCTTTGCATGATATTCTTTCAGCATAGTTGCTATTATTATTATGATTTTTGATACTTGTTGCATAATTAGGAATGTGAACAAATGTCTCTCGGATTACTTTCTATTTTCAAGTACTCACCGTCTAGTTTGTGACGGTGGGTGCAGATCCATCGAGTAGCAGGCCAAGCAAAAAGAAGATCGGCGACTACCTCTGAGCTAGAGGAGCACCGCTACACCAGATTTTGTACGTTTGATTTTTGATGTATTACTTTTATATGTATATGATATTCTTTTGGGGGTTTTATATTACGGGCTGAGTGATAGGTACCTTGACCATACACATGATGTTATATATCGCCGTTTCATTATATATATGTATGTGATCTAATTCCTGGTTTTTCCACTATGGTTAGGCTACATGTTTATAAGCTTCCAATAGTTAATTAGTTAAGACTTACGCTGCCTAACTTTTAAGTTAGTAAATTTTAATTAACTCTGATTTATGAATTTACATAAGATATGTACATGTTTATATCTATTTGAAAATTAAATAATTGGTAAGTAATAAGGTTGTTGAAAAGACTGACTAATTCCTTGTTAGATCCTATATGGTGAAACTAGGGCTTAATAATGGGATCAGGCCGGGCGGTGCCCTAATTTGCGAAGGGGTCGTCACAGTAATGCACTTGATACTCCAAACTAGGGATGCAAATAGGGAGGGTAAAGGATAGAGACCTCATCTCCATCCTCATCCCTGCTTAAGAATACATCCCCCATCCCCACGCGGGGATGAACTTTCGGCCCCCATCCCCATCCCCGCCTAATCCCTGCGGGGATGGGAATCCCCATGGAGAAAAATCTTTCCCCATTTCATTCTCCATTGAAGATCTCCGCAGGGAATTTGCGAAGAATCACCGCGGGAAAATGTTTTTTTCCCACTTAATTTTTTTTAAAAATTTATATAAAATATGGTACACATACATAGGATCACAATTGTTGAAAATTCCAACCAAATAAAGTATAACATATAAATATAGTTGCAAACAATTCAAAACAAAACATATAATTAACCAAACAAGTTAAAATTATAAATCACATTAGAGTTTGTTTATCACTAGTGTTTTTGAGTGAAAGCCTAGTAATATTATATAAAATTGATATATACAATGTATATAGATGTATTTGATATATACGAGGATCCCCGCGAGGATCCCCATTGGTAATCCCCACGAGGATTCACCGGGATCCCCACGGATATTACCAATGGAGATTTCCCGCAGGGATCCTTGCAACCCGTACCCGCGTGGGCATGAAATTTTATCCCCATCCCCACCTCCATCCCCATTTAAATTCCTCATCCTCATCCCCATTGCGGGGAATCTCCGTCTCTCGTGGGAATTCCCCGCCCCAGCATCCTTACTCCAAACCAAGAAACTAACAATCAAAGAAGAAAAGCATGTACCTCTATCTGCCAAATTTCTTTTTTTTTTTTTTTGTGCTGCTGTCTTTGTGCATCATCAAAGTTAAAGTTTAGAGCGAAACACCATTTCCACGCCCAACAAGAGAGGAACCAGAAAGCAAATTCCCATCTTCAATCGTTTTGTTCAAGTACTTCCGCACTTTAGCTAAATTGCCACACTGACAAAATCCAATGATAATGACCTCATACAAGGTCTCAGTCACTGGCACATATACCTTTCTTTAGCAATATTTCTTCATACAAGGTCTCAAACTTTTTTTGACTTCATTGAAAAAAATTGCACTGACAATAAATCATAAAGTTGCACTTATGAGTATGTACATTCTTTCCCTCACAAAAAGACGGGGAGTGAATTTCATCGAAAAAAAAAAAAAAAAAAAAAATCTGATCAGGAAAAATTTCATCAAAAAACAAAATGGAAAAGAAAAAAATATAAAAAATTAAATTAATCAACTTTGGGAAGCTTTCATTCTTTTTCAGAGGAGTGAAAAAACCATATTTGCTGCGAAGACTAAGGATCTGGGTATGCTTCTTTCCATCGTACTTGGGAGATTTTCTTTTTCTTTTGATACTGTTGTGTCTAGGATTACAAGCCCTGACCAGTCCACAAGAGATACATCCCACATTACAAGAGATATACCTGGAAAATTAGAAGATTCGAACATGTGACCTTGAGGAAGGCCCTGTGAACAACTAGTAAGACCCAACCACTAAACCTTCGTCGTACTTAAAAGTTCTTTTTTGATCGAATGACTGTCCCTACACCTATCTTCAGCTGGAGAATACTCTGGTCGTTCCAAAAAGATAGGAGAGTTCTGCACATAAACAAAATTGAAGAGACGACCAAGAAAACCAAAAAAAAAGTGCTAGAAACTAAAAAAATATACATATGGCAAAAAGTCATAATTGTTGGAAAAGTAGTTCTGGCTAAAACAACGCGAGAAAAAGCTTGTCATGTATGTTAATGCCATGTGAACTAGGAGCAAATCGCAACTAACAATCAATTCCAAACAGCCAAAATAACAGTTTGAGAGAGATCTGATCCTATAGATATGATTTTTGGCAGCACAAACAATGTTTACAAGGCGATGAGACAGTTTTAGGCGATTTTGTATCGCCTAGCCTAGGCAGTAGGGCCTAGGCAATTAAAAACACTTACTTGTACCTTCCTAAGAAATAATATAATTTGTTAAGAGACCCAACAGTAAGACCTATATTTTTTTTCACCTCCATAATTTTTCCCACAAATTCTCACACATTTTTTAATAAAATAAAAATTAAAAATTAAATAGAGGGGTTGTTCTCCCTTGAATACAAGGGAGAGAAGCCCCTGAACAAGGAGGTTACTCTCCCCACAAGAGGTTCCTCTACTCTGAAGACAAAGGAAAGCATCCCTAAATAGGAAAAGGTTGTTCTCCCCGACCTGGGAACAGTCGCAAAGTTGGAGGCATCGCAAGAGTTGGACTACCGAGATGATAGTGAGTGAGAGTAGTGGAATCGTTAGGGTTTAGGGTAGATTCAACAAAAATAAGTTTTTTTTAATATAGAAGTGTTTTGATAACTGCAAAGAACTCCCTACAAGTTTTAAGAAATTGTTTTAGGGCCCATCGCCCGCGTAATTAAGGCCTAGGAGTTGGGTACCCTCTACCACCTAAAGTAAGGCCTATGTGGTGCTTTAAAAACACTAAGCACGGAGCAACTTGTTCTTATTTATAAATATATGTATTCACACACAAAATACATATGTATGTACACACAAATGTTTATTTTTATTTTTATTTTTTTTGGTGTTAGCTACCTGGTATCCGAACTAACCGACTACTCCAGGCTCAAGCCGTAGTTCATACAGATGTATTTATGTATGTATAGAGAGAGGTCATTACCTAAAAACTCCAAATTCAGGCACTTTTATTTGTCGGAATTAAATTTAGACCCTTCATTAAACTCAATTGTTTAGCACTCCCAGACATTCATAAGAGAAGATTGTAATGAAGTTAAGGAAAAAGGTTGATCACAACAAATAGTCCACAAGTTTTCCTTAAATGCCACTCACCTATTTTGAGATTTCCTCCGTACTTTCAGCAATGCCAAGAATGGTCTCAGGATCAGCATTGGTGGAGCACAATTTGGCCTTGACCCTAGTTTGGTCTGTCAGCTTTTTGACTTTTGATTGAATCAACCTAAAACGATTCAAAATTTGACCAAGTTTTACAAGCATTTATGAACCTGTAAGATTCAAAGATAAGGTATCAACAGCAACACAAAAACTCAAAACACAGGATAACCAGTACGATATAGAAGAGCACATGCACATACAACAAACCAACATATTCCACCCTTAAAAAGATCAGGGCAGGAAGAGTAAAACAAAAGTAATGACAAACTAAGGAAATCTATTCCCATCTATTGTATAACTTTTGCTTCTTTTTCTCAACATTAATTCACTTCACTATACTAGTTTTGATACGTGCTACGCACGTGTGAAACCGCTCGCTACTCTCATGGGAAATCAATTATACAACTTATATTCTATACTAGAAAAATATAAATATCTACAACTTATATATATCCTTTTCTTTGTTTAATTCGTAAATAAAACTAAAATGATTAAAAAAATAAATTGAATAAATTTGCAGCTTCTCCAATTATGAATTGCTCGATTATGATTTTGAATGGGGCAAATATCGCAGATCAGTAGGAAGAAACAATGAAAGAGGATTAATAATTAACTCTTAATAAATTATTTATGAAAGATTCATTTTGTAAGTTCTCAAGTATTTCAAACCAATATCCTTAGTCTTCTAACATAACTGAATAAGAGCCCACAGCTTACAAAGGAAATTTTTGGAAGCTCAGTCGAAAGGATTGAGCTATCATATATGATTCCTTTCCCCCCCGTTTCTTGAGGTATTCTAGAGCCAAACCATGGAGGCTGAAAATCCATTAAAATATCTGTGGGCTCGATAATTCATAAGTAATTTGAGAGAGATTTGGTAATTGGGTAGTCATAATTCTCATGCTTTGCTTGGTATAATCTATCATGAAAGAAAACCTTGTATAGCAAAATTCCTTCAGTAACCTGTTCATATTTTTTCATGCCTCGCATGATTATATTTATATATAAAAAAAAGGACTGTAAACTGAAGAATTCCCTTAAGTTCGAGAGAACAAAAGGAAGCACACGGTTAAGACTAGATTGCTCCAAAAAAGCTTGACAAAAGTACTTGGAATCTAATAAATAAGGAAATATTATTCGTACAAATGTATCTACAGGTTGGACAGATATTCATTAATCGAACATCTACAATTTTTTGTAATATTAGGCCCGGTCCAAAACAAGAGAGAGTGTGGTGAATTAGTTTATGTATGGGCTTAGTTTAGAAGTGGGAGAGTGCTCCAAAATGCCAAGGCAAGATGGAGTTTCCACTCCAAAGTTATAAGCCATATTTATTCCTTTTAACTAGTAGATGTGGGATTAACCCCAACATCTACAACACCCCCACATTTAGGTACTCATGCCCATGCAAGGAAAGTTGTAACTTGTAACTAAAGCATAAGTAAAAATATGGGTAAATTACCAACAACATTTCCACGGACTTTTAAACCCTGGGTATGACGAAAATCACGTCGGGATGGACCCATAGAGAGTTGATTTGGAATTTTGGATTAACCAGAGTGAATGACATTAGACCAAGAATGGAGGACTCAATAAAAGGAAAAGTAAATAAAACAGTTAAATTATACTTCATCTTTCTTTTCTTTTACTCGCATTCACACACAATTTCTTCTTTTGTTAAAGTTTGAAAGATGACAAATGGAGGGAATAGACAAGATGCATAAGAAAGGCGTGTGTATTTTACAAAAAAAAGACAGCAAAAATTCAGATACTTAAAAGGCTCAAGTTAACAACACTCCCCATTGTAGTATAACGTACTGTTTCCTAGTCCAGTTTACTCTATTTCTTCATACATTTTGCTGGGTATTAAAGCCTTATATGCCCTCATTATCATGCACTTGGTTTTTCCTTGTGGCGCTACCCATTTGAATATTGAATAAAGTTCTAAAATACTTTCATGGAATTAGGACTTACCACAAGATCAACACCCTCATCACCATAATGCCAAGGGGCTTCAGCTTTAATAACTACAAAAGAGGCGTGGACGGTATCTTCTTCATATTGAACTTTAGGCGAAAAGCACTCATCCTGATCAATCACAATTCTAAGACCAACTGCCAACTGCACACTCGCTAAAAGCGCCAAAACTACAACAATAACTGATTTCGATGGCCACGGCCCCATCTGCACTTTTAACAAAACAAATACTAAGTCACATTGAAAATTACCATCCACCAAAGTTTTGCAATATCAAGAATCTGAGAAAAATAAAGTTTCCCTAATCAAGATTTGGGGGAAACACCACAACTCAGCAAATGCAATGATTTTCCGCAAAAAAAAAATCTACCCTTTGAAGGAAATCAGCACAAAAACCACAATTCCTCTACTACTATTACCAATCTAGAGTTTCACAATCATAAAAATCCAAAATTTTAACCAATAGGGCAACGAAAACGCTAATTAAGATCTCATCAATGCAAATTGATCGAATCAACGAGAACCCAACATCTATTGTGCATGAATTGAACCCCAAATCATAAAAAAATCAAAGAAACACCACAAAAATCAGCAAATCTAACGAATCTGGTCAAATAAGAGGTCGTTTGAAGCTGAAAACGAAATCGAAGAGAGATGTGAAGGACCGAGAGAGAGTTGGCAGTGAAGCGACGAATCGATCGAAGAGGAAGTGTTTTGGTTTGAAATCGTTGTTGTTGAAGTTGTGAGTTTTGACTTGGCGGAATTAATAATATTTTACTAGTGCGGGGTCTCCGCTTACGTGTTTGTAGTGGAATACGAGAAATTGTGTTCTCTCGCTTTTTATTGTACACACGTCCATTTTTGATTCGTTTGATGATGAAGCTAAGAAGGTTGTGTTGACTTTTGGCTTAGTCTAGTAATAACTACTGTAAAATAGTTGTCGCGACCAAAGTCTAGCTTAGGGGTTTCAATTTTTCGGGTCCGGACCGCTCTTGATATAAACGAGCATTTGCATGTCCAAATCCGGCCTAGTTGTCAATTCGGACAAGTATGCCTTGCCTAGACCTAATTTACTTTTAATCCGGATTGTCTAAATGTCCAGATTTGTCGAGTTTTTAAAAAGTTATTTTATGTCTAAAAGCATTTTTTAATTATTAAAATCATTGTAAATTCTTTGTAACATAATTTTAAAAAGTAATGTTCAAGTTGTATTTATTATTTTAAATTACAAGACATAATAATTTTTTTTTGTTAAAAGACAAAACGCATAATGTTGTCTCAAGCAATTATTTTTATGTAGTTTCCTTATATTTTATTGTTGTTTTGTGAATTATATAATGTATGGAAGTATATTTTCAAAATAAAATAGGTATCATTTGAAATCCATGCCGACCCGAATTTCAATTTGGACATCAAAGTCTTGCCCAGACCCCACCCGATTTTGGTCTCGCGACGTACAACAAGTCGTTGCAACCTAACACACCTAAACCAATGACTTCCTTTTTTGTTTTTTCCCCTTCGTTTTATAAAAAAATTAGGGTGCCCAAAAATTCAAACCAATACCAATAGCTAAGCATCTAAAACAAGTAATACATCAAGAAGAAAATCTATAAATTT
The DNA here is from genome assembly GCA_039657325.1 of Stephania cephalantha. NCBI lineage: Eukaryota > Viridiplantae > Streptophyta > Magnoliopsida > Ranunculales > Menispermaceae > Stephania > Stephania cephalantha. The sequence continues at coordinate 5,884,726 of CM077578.1, read as the reverse complement.
GGACTTCGTTACGCCACTCACAATTTCATATCAATGTGAAGTAACACAAAATATGAAACAAAATATTACGGAGCCCAAAATTAGGGCTAATATTATATTGTTTTTTCTTCTCTACAATATAAACAACAAAAATACTCATATCAAAAAATTCTCCCTTGTGAAATTTCATATTTTGGCTAGGGCAAGTTCATAATAAGACCTACGCCAGAATTTGATTCTTTGACAAGTTAAGCCAACAACAACACAAGGATTCATATAGCTTTGAACACTCTGTTTCAAGTGTTGTTACTTCCTCAAGAAATTTAGCCTCCAACTCATCAAGTAGACTTTTTTTTGAAGCCTCATCATGTTGACTTTGAATGTAGCACAAAAGTCCCAAACCCGTAAAACTAATGTACTAAACTCATGATGTCATTGAAGCACATCAAAGAAAGTGTTACGGTAATGCTCATGCAGGGGCGGAGCCAGACTTAGCCTTTGGGGGGGCCAACTCATATCTATAATTTTTTTTTTTTTGAGAAACTAATGCCTAAATTTCAAAGTCACAAAGACATATTATTTTCAAAAAAGCATACATGTAATAAAAAGATTATAATTATCATATGAAGAGAACCATAAAAATCCAACAAGTTCACTATCAAGAGAATTTAGACCTCCTTTCTTTCATGTTAACAAAATCATCTATAAGAGAATTTATGTCAAATTCTTTAGCAATTCTCTTTTCAATATATACAAGCAAACAATCAGAGAGAACTCCATCTTCCATCTTGTTGCGTGGCCTAGTTTTAATTATATTTATAGACGAAAAAGACCGTTCCGTTGTAGCTGTTGAAACTGGAAGGGTGAGAATGAGAGTTACCACTCTATACACAAGTGGATAAACTTCCGATTTTCTTGTTGTCTCTAACCATTGACATAAATCAGAAATAGTAGCCAACTTTTGAAAATCAGGAAGTTGCCGCACAAAATCGAAATGCTCAAACTGTATTTTCACTTGCATCATTTCATATTCTAAAAAGTCTTGCGGATAGTACTTTTGTACCATCTTGCAAATATCATCAATTATGAATGATTTGCGCATCTCTCTTGGTTCCAAAGCTGTGCTAAGAACAAGCAACTCCACTGTGTGATCATTAAACTTATTATTCAATTCTTGCAATTGAGTATCTATCACCACATTAAAAATCTCAACTCTATAATGATGTCCAATTGTAACTTCATTTTGTTGATGGCGACCCCTTCCTTTTCTACCTACATTTAGTGCATTAAAATCTGGAATAGTTATATTGACTGCTCCACAAAAAGATCTCACATTTGTGACTAATTCTTCCCATTCTTCATCGCTCAATTTTTGAATAAGCTCTTTCGTAGATGAAACAAGATGCATCGCATTCTAGATATCTTGAGATTGCCTTTGTAGAGCTTGACAAAGTGAATCAGATTTCTCCAAAATATTTTTCATAAGATGCATAACGAAAACGAACTCAAAAGAAGTTAGCTCCTCATAAGCTTCATTTGCATCCCTGCGTTGAGTAGGAGTTCCGTCCTCATATACATTCAATACAACCTCACGTGTTGCACTAAACATTTTCATCAAACTAGAAATAGATCTCAAGTGAGAGCTCCAACGAGTATCTCCAGCCCTTTGTAAAGTCCCAATTTGATTTAGGCCTCACTTTCAAGCTCATTAATCTCAAGTAAGTAAGCAATATTTGAAGCATGAGCAGCTTTTAATTGGTCAATACGCTTACAGGAAACACCAACAATGTTAACAACATCATGTAACTTTTGAAGAATCGGTGGACAGGAATAACTTCTTTAGATACAACAACTAATGCCAACTGCAAGCGATGAGCCAAACAATGAACGTAATAGGCATATGGACATTCATTTAAAATTAACGCTTGCAATCCATTCCATTCTCCACGCATATTACTAGCGCCATCATAACCTTGCCCTCTAATATTTTGAACATTGAGATTATATTGAGAGAGAAGTGTCAAAATAGCTTCTTTCAATGTTCGGGCAGAAGTGTCACTAACATGAGCAAGTCCAAAAAAACGTTCTCTCACATATCCATTTCTATCAACAAATCTCAAAACAAGAGACATTTGCTCCTTCTTAGATGCATCTCGAGCTTCATCTACAAGTATACAAAATTTCGCATCACCTATTTCTTCACGAATAGCTTTCTTGACTTTGTTTCCCAACACTTGTAAAATCTCTCTTTCTATTGTCCCTGATGTATATGATGCATTTCCTGGAGCATTATCTAAGACTTTTGCTACCTGATCATTGTAGGAAGATGCAAAAGTTAATAATTCCAAGTAATTGCCCCGATTGATTGATGTCTCTGACTCATCATGGCCTCTAAACGAACACCCTTGAAATGCAAGCCACATCATTGCTTCTATTGAAGTTCTTAATCGAAGCCTATTTTCCATAATTTCACGAGAAGTGAATTTTTCAAATATATACATAACATGTGATGGCTGGTTCATAAGGTCTTCACATGCTTTTTCGGCATTTCGATACGGAGAAGTGGGACCCTTTCCAATGTGTGCCAAAAATGCACAATTTTTTCCAGTTATGATCTTTTTTCCATGATTTGAATCCTTTGATAATTAAGGCATTAGATCCAGAAACCTATTTTGAGAGTGAAACACGAAACATGGCAAACAAAATGCAGCATCTATACTTGGAGAATATTCCAACCATGTTGGAAAAAACCCATACCACGATGCTTGAAAATTACGAGGATGTGTTCCTTTAGATTTTGGAAACTCTTGGATTACAGGTTGATATGGATCGGCTTTAATGTAAGCTCTACGAACTTCATCCCGCTTCTCTACAGGATATTCCCATATTTGTGATCTCAACCCTGGATCACGTTCTAAGGACTTGATGTCAAAACTTTCATCAATTTGAATTCTTGGAGATTTTAGAGGAGAAGCTTCGAAACTTGGAAGTTCAACTTGAACAAAATGACTTGACTCGTCATTGTTTTGTGGTACCTCGGCACTCTTCCTCTTAAAATAAGAATCAATTGTGGTTTTCATCTAATAAGAAAAAATTGAAAGCTATAAAAATTATCATGTTAAACATTTTTGAGAATAAATCAAATCAAAATTTTAATTGATATTTAAACCAACTAACACGCAATTTCTAGAGTTCAAAATTAAAGTAAGGATTTATTTCAAGTCATAAAACTAGTACTCAAAGAAAATCTGAAATAATAATCATAAATTTTCAAAAAGGATGTGAAATTTTTAGTACTACAAAAGCATAAATCAATACACAATATAACGAAGAAATTTAAAAACTAATGAAGTGTTAAGTATTTCAATAATTAACAACAAAAAACTAATTAATGTTAATTTTAAAACTAAAATACCTTGATAATTGATGCTTTTTGAGGAGAATCCTCTAATGAGTAAAATCAATGTGTGATATCTACTAATCAAGCATCCAAATTAGTAACCGAATTGATACCATCAATTGACCGCATCTGAGAGGATTTGAAACAATAAATATGAATATCTACACTTTTAAAACTCATTTAATCAATGTTAAATAAAAATGAACAACGATTCACCTTAATACTTAATAGAGAAATCAAAAGACGACAAATCTACAAAATCTCAAAGTAGTAGATGTGGCTTTTTTGTAGTAAGGTAAAAAAGTTGAGGGGAGCTATTCAAGCTCCTGATTTTTTGGTGGGTTTTATGGGATAATGGGACACATTTAGCACTTTAACTGCCATGCAGTAGTGTGTTTTGGTTAACACATGGTCACATGGCTGACCATTAAAAAAAAAAAAGTTCAGGGGGCCAATGTGATTTTTTGTGTTTTTTTTTTTTTTTTTTTGGGGGGGGCGCATGGCCCCCCTCAGCTCCTACTTGCCTCCGGCTCTGTGCTCATGAATCATTAATGGCAATGCTCATACCAAAGAAAATTCAGCAAAGTCTCAACATTACAATTAGGAAGATTACCTTGAGAGTTTTAAAAGAAAAAATTGAGACCAAATACATCACTGATTAATATAAATGGACACTTTGGTTGGAAAGAAATAGAAGACTATTTGAAAAGAGAGAGCTATATTGGTTCACCATTTGAGAGCATGCGAGGAATCTAGCATCATTTTGGATTGCGCATTTCAAATGGGAAATATACATCTCTTTCTCTAACCTAGTTTGTGACTGGAGCATTTTAGGGGTGTAAACTTGTATATGCGATTTTGTAAACTCTAGATGCTTTTTGTTGAGTGTGTATGAGGACTCCTTGTTCTCATCTCGCTCTTTGCATCCTTTTTGTAACCATCTATATTATTATCATAATACACATAGTTTCATTCTCAAGAAAATAAAAACATAAATGGGCTCAATAAAATTTAATACAACTATAAATCTTCAGCAGCAAAACTGAGAAATGTAGTATTACATAGGAGAGAAACATCAAAAATTCAGAGCGACAACGCATTATATGTCAAAATGTAGCCAACTGAAGGAGTACCTTGCAAACAATCAAGCAAAATCAAAATACCAGCAAAAACAAGATCATAGTTTGACCACATTCAACCAAAGGAGGAATCTTGAAACGATCCAGCAAAATTAAAAACCAGATACAACCATGAAAGGTAGAGATAAGACAATTAACACAACTAAAGGAAAACAAAATATGAAAAAACATAAAAACAAGCATGAATTTCCAGCTGCAAGAATCAATAAATATGCTACTCAAAAGAGAGAACATATATTAGACAAAAAAAATCATAACTTAAGTCCCAAAATTCCTATCGTGCAACCCATTGTCCCGAATCACTCCATCTCGCAGAAGCATTTCATCAAGCAATCAAGAAACATCAAATATAGAGTAGATATTTAATGCTTCATAATTCAATTTCATTAAAAATAGAAAAAAAAAAGCCTCACACTATAGGAACTACTCAATTAACAATTAAATGAAGACCACTAAAAACATATTTGCATCCACAAGTCCTCAGGTTGAGTGACCTTTGCAAATTGCAATAGCTGGGAAGTATAGAAAATAAATATAGATGAGTGAGAAGTTATTCACCTTCTTTTGGCAGCTCAGTCCAAGTGGTTTCAATTCTCGGCTGTTCACATTGATCTTTTGCACAATTGAAACCTCTTTCCTCATTGCATCAGCCAAAGCTTCAAGTTCCTGCAACGATTGAATAGATTTAAATAAAGTTCTTCTTTCTGACTTTCCCCTTTCTGCAATACTTTTACAAGTGATTTTTTCGCTATAAAAACAGTGCTAGGAAAACTACTAATGCTATTTTACTGCTATGGAACAACACAAAAAACATGATCTCTGGTATAGAAGCACCACATTTTACAACAAATAATTTTGATTTTTGAGAAAATAACATAAGAGATGCAGGATAAGCTTTAATTACTTACTTGATACCGTTTCAGGTCATTCATGTTCTTGTTTAGATCATATCTCACTTTTTTGCTTTAGTTTGTACAAGAACACGAAAGATTTCAAAGTACAGGCTTAGGTGAGAAAACAAAAAGTTCGAGTTACCTTGCTAATATCTGGCAATCGCTTCATCTCTACTTCGACGCAGCTTAGATGAGACTAAACTTTCTCTTTCACCTCCATTCTTCTTCTTCTCAATCTCTTCCACCTTAGCCCAGAAATAATTGAGTCGACCTCGACATCTCCTCATACTTATCTTTCATAGCTAGTATGTCACCGATGTAGTTGAAGCTACCTGAGCTCTTAATTTCATGAACTTGCAACTGTTGTTACTCCCAAATTTGCATGTGTTTGCATCTCTTCCTCCGGAAAAGTTGCAAGGCCTACATAAAAATTAATAACGGAAGTTACAGGATTAACTTTTACATCCAACACAAATAGTCTTTACAATGTTTATTTTTATAGTATTATCACCTAGTACCAGGTACTCAACATAGAAGAAAGTTTTAGAAATTTATACAATTACATTGAGAAGTTAATTCAACTATTTCGGTAAATTTTGTAGTTTGTTTTGCTTCCATGTTCAAAAAAAAAAATTGTCCTAGTTTAATTTGATGTTCGATACAAATACATGAAAACAATTTGATGTTTCATACAAATAAATGAAAACTAAACTGTTCACACTCCTACATATCAATTGTTAGCATAAATCAAATACAGCCATTCTCCTAATTCATAACTGATTTAGAATCCTTTTCTATGATTCAGCTCCTTCAAAGTAGCAGTAATTTCTTAGATCGTAAGAGAAGTCTTAAAAAATAGGTCGTGCAAGAGTTTCAAAGACAAAAACTAACTTCATATTCAAAGGAAAACTTAGAGGTCATCATTTCTTCTATTACTCTAATCCTCACCCATTTCACTTTTCCAAAAGTCGAACATGATCCATTCACAACATGTAATAATCATAATTGTCTAATAGCACCCATTTTTAAATTCAAATGAAGTTGCATATCTATAAGTGAGAACAAATAAATCATTTAAAATTTTATCACGCTTCAGTTCCTAGGCAGAACCATCACCGGCATTTACTCTATTTTTGCCCTTCCTCTTTACATGGACGTCTCAGCATTCGAAGGGGTATCGAGTCTCAATTAAATTCTAACATATGAAATAACGACTCAAAATAAATACTCAAAAATGTCGAAGCCCCATACATACAAAAAACCCAAAATTCCGTCTAACCAGTACATAAAGTATGCTTGAGAAACACAAAACACAAGTAAATGAACAAACAATTGGTGGGTAACTAAGCAAGAAAACAAAAACAACAGCCATGACAGAAAACAATTTTAAAATTCAAAGTAAACCATCTTTCACTTATGGTGTTGTTTTGCGAACGTCATGAAAACATAATCAAAAGAGAAAAGCAATCGAGCAGTGTTAGGGTCGATACCTTCAATTCCGCCTCTTTTCAGATTGCCAATTTGGTCATAACAGAAAATAGAAGACACTTGCCCAAGCAAGTTGGATAAGATAAGATAGGCTAATCATCGTTGGCCCCCATCATTTCCACTCGGAATTTCTGCAATCACCATTTCATATGTTTGATGATTAGGGGGGCATTTTTTTTCCTCCATGATGTCCAACAGCTCAGTGCACCAATCTACAAAGCCCTTCTTAAGTAAGCCATCAATTAAAATTCTCCAAGCTATTTCATCATGGTTAAACTCGCACCCAAGAAGACTACAGAAAACTTTCTTTGCCTCCTCAGACTTACCTTTATCGTATAACCCACAAACAAGCAACTTGTAAGATTCCAAACATGGTTGATAACCACAATCAGCCATCATGTCCACCTGGGTCAACGCTTCATTGTACATTTCCAATTTGCAGAAACAATTGACAAGAGATGTATAAATATTCTCATTTCGAACTAATCCTCTTTCATTCATATACAGGAGCAAATTTTGTGCTTCTTCCAATCTTCCCACTTTGCAAAATCCAGCTATGAGGACATTGAAAGTGTTTATAGTAGGTGGACAATCATGTTCAATCATTTTCTCCAAGAGCCTCAACACCGTCTTGAAATCAAGCTTCTTCCAAACATCAACGATGTGAATGGAAGCCTGGTTTGCAGCCGAATTGATACCAAGATGGTTGATATTTTCCCTATTCCGCTCTTCATTTAAAAGATGCTTGAACAAAATGGAATAGGTAACCTCCGAAGCATTGCATCCATCATCAGTCATCCGCTTGAAAACATCAAAGGCATGATCCACCAGTCCCCAACTACCATATCCATCCATCAATGCAGTATATGCCACCAAATCAGGTAAAATTCCTTCTTTGTTCATCTTAACCATAATATCCTCCGCTTCTTCGAACTTCCCTTGACCACAATATGTACAAACAAATGTCGTCCATGTGCAAACATCAGGCTGAAGCCCCAAGGAAACCATTTGATCTAAAATTCTCTGAGCATCACCCGGTTTCCCTTCCTTTAACATCTCATCAATGAGAATGGTATAAGTAACAACTGTAGTCTCCAAACCTGCCTCCACCATTTTATCAAGTAATAACGATGCTTCATGAATTTTCTTATCTTTGCACAAACCATCAATCAACGCATTGTAAGTATGAGAGTTTGGCAAGCAATTATCAGCAAGCATTTTTTCAAGCAAAGAATGAGCAAGTTCAGTCCTCCCAACTTTGCAGTAACCATCAATTAGTGCTGTATAGATTACTTCATTTGCTTTTATGCCCTTCTCAGGGAGAGATTCAAATAGCCCAAGTGCCTCGTCTACTTTCTTTTGTTTACAAAGGGTGTCTATTAACATAGAATAGGTCCACTGATCAGGAGCCGAACCATTCTCAGTCATGATAGTCAGCAGTTTAAAAGCACTATCTAAATGGCCTTCCTTACACTGTCCTTGGATCAATGAGTTGTATGTGATAAGATTTGGAGACAAATTGCAATCAAGCATCTTCTTCAAGAGCGCCATTGCTTTGTGCACTTTTTTCTCCTTACAAAGCCCAAATATCAACTCATTGTACGTTCGAGTATTCGGCTTGCAACCACTTGATTCCATCAATTCCAAAACTGAAAATGCAGCATCAGTACTTCCCTCTTTACAGTACCCATCAATGAGAGCATTGTAGGTTACTACATTAGGAGTCAACCCATTCCCAGACACGTCACCCAATATTTTCCGTGCTTGTTCAAGCTTTCCCTCTTTACATAGGCTATCAATGAGCACAGTATAAGTGTACACATTAGGGTCGCACCCCTTTTCCCTCATCTCCTCATACAACTCGACTGCTTCCAATCTCCGACCTGACCCGCAAAGTGCTGATATAAGAACCGTATAAGTACGCACAGTTGGATAACATTTGTCATCATCAACCATTTTTGAGAACAATGCGAGCGCCTCATCAATCATATCAGCTTCACAAAGCCCATGAATAAGAGTCGTATACGTGACCTCATTCCTGCGACAACCTTTCTGAGGCATAAAGTGAAAAATCCTACAAGCATTTTCTATATCCTTACTCCTACAGTAACCTAAAACTAAAGAAGTATACGTAAACGTGTCGGGGCTCAATCCTGCCTGCGTTATTTTACTCAAATACAATCCAGCTTCCACAACATTCCCAACCTTACAATACCCATTGATCATAGTATTGAAGGTATATATATTAGGAACAATTTTATCATCCAATATTTCTAAATAAACAATCTTCATCTCTTCCATCATCAAAAACCTAGCCAACGTCATTAACAAAGTATTGTAACATCTAATAGTAAGCTTAAACTTACAATCATCATCTCTATTCATCCTCCTCAACAAATCCAATACGAATCGCGTTTCCTCGGCCGAATCACACGATTTGATCATCCCGATTCGAACATTCGCGGCGACGCCAAGAAGCCGGCCGCGAACCAGCAGAATCAGCAGAGAAGAATAGGACTGAAGGTCGTGGCGGTAGCCCTTCCGGCGTCCGATCCAATTGAAAAACCCTAGGGCTGTGTTGGGGTGGAGATTGAGGTGGAAGAGTTTGGAAACGTGGAGTGGGGTTATGTATGGGGCTAATTTGGTGAGAGAAGGGTTTTTCTGCCAATTGGAGCGGCTGAGGATTGCGAGGACTTGGGATGAGAGATCTGGTCGGTGTGAGTCTGGGTCGGGATCGGCGGGGATTGATTCGGGAAGAGAAGCAAATCCAAATGATTGAGAAGAGAATGAGCTTCGATTGAGAACAACGACGACGATTGTGGCCGTCGATCTTCTCATTTTGGGGCATCGGATCCGAGTCGAGATAACGAGCATTAACAGCTAAGCTCGATTGGTTGTGATGCGATCGAGAGGGAGAGTGAGAGGGGAAGGTTTGGAGGGAAACCGAAGATCGTGAAGAATGGGAGGAACAGAGAGAGAGAGAGAGGTATTGCATCTGGGAATGCCTCTTAAGAGCTAGGGACTAATGTAGAGTAATTAAAACAAAAAAATTGGTATGAGTTAGTACACATAACGGATAGACTGAAGCAATTAGAAAAAAAAAAAAAAATTTGTCAGACAGGCAATTACAAACTTATCAGACATTTAATGGACATATTTAATCGATTATAGTACACCCATAAAATATAATAGGTCAATTTGGCGAACTTTATAGAACCTAAGTGAATTACTTAGTGGCTGTGACAGGCATGCATGACTATCAAGATCCATGTGGAATGAAAATGTTTTATTTGTATGTTTACACAACTTAGTCATTTTCAATTGTATGTTACCATTTGTTTATTTTTATATTATTAGGGACACAGCGAGGAGGAGAGAGAGTAAACCCTAAAAGCTCTCTTTCGTATTCTTTGATCGACAGTGGCTTCAATGATATCACTTTCCTACTTGGTCGTCAAATAAAACAAATCTTATTAGATCGGATTGATGAATATTTTCTCATGTAGCAAGGAATATACCAATTTTTCGCTTGCAAAAAAAAAAGATAGATTTCTCTAGCAATTCGTTGATTCCACGAATACCGAATTGATGAAACACGTTTCTAACTTGTGATCGGACACATAAAGTTCAAAAAACCAAAACAAACAAAGAGATATTCTCTCTAAAAACTTAATTTTCATTAATCAATCATTCATCATCAATCCCCTTTTTAACAACTTATTCAAGCCTTTATATATATATATATATATATTAGGCCTAATTAACTTAACATATTATTTGACTTCAAGTAGAATTCTTATTCTAATCATGAATTCTAACTTAACTAAAACTTTACATAATCTATCTCTAAGGAATAAAAAATTCTAATCTAACACAAACTCTAAAAATCTTATCTAATAAATAAGAAATCATAATCTAACACAAACTCTAATTTGCATCATTCTCTTCCGATTGAGAAACTCGTACTCGAATTTGATACCTGAATTATTCTCTCGCACATAACCTTTATGGTCTTCATCTTCATCTTCATTATTCTCCCTCGGTTTGAAAAAACTCATCCTCGAATTTTTGTACCTTCGCGCACCTTCTAATTCGGAATCACTTCATCTTCCAAGATAGACTTCATCGTATCAAACAAAGAAAATAAGATAAATTTCTCTCCTTCACTTACGAGACCTATGACGATAATGTTATCAGGATAATCTTGCAAAAATTCATCAAAGTTTTCACTATACACGACTTCATTCAACGAACAAAAATATTTTGTTGTGAACTTTACTTCTTTCCTTTCAACGATCTCCACGGAACACTTTTCAGGAACCGCATCACCAACCACCTCTTCAAGCACCAGAAGGCTTTTAGAATGAGAAATCACCTCGATGACAAAAAGTCGTCATCTCCAAAGACTAGCTTGTCTTCCACGAAGTCATGCCCATCACTATCAAATTTTGGCGCCTCGTCAAAGTTATAGAAGTCCTCCTCGAAGAAGATCGTATCTATTTTGTCATCACCATGAAAAAAAATAACATCTTCTTTCTCAATAAAAAATCCCTCATCGTCAGAATATTCCTTTCCTAGCTCCTCATCTGACTCAACCTCATGGGTAGGCACTTCATCCTCAAACCATTATTGACGTCGTTGACGAGGTTGTTGTGGCTGCCTTTATTGCTGCAACTGTTGCACTTGAAGTGATAAATTTTCAACTAAAGTTATTAGTTGATCTATCCTTTGAATCTTTGATCGACATGTGTTGTATTATCTCTTGGAGGAACCTCGTCTAGATGGTCTTCAGGTCAGGCTTGTCTTTTCGACAACATTGCAGATGACTATAGGACCTTGACGCTTTAATACCAATTGATGTAGCAAAAAGTATACCAAATTTTTCGCTACAAAGAAAAAAATAGATTTTTCTAGCAATTCGTTGATTCCACGAATACCAAATTGAAGAAACACGTTTCTAATTTGTGATCGAACACACAAAGTTCAATAAAACCAAAACAAATAAATAGATACTCTATAACAAATTTTAATTTTCATTAATCAATAACCCATCATCAATCCTTTTCTTAACAACTAATCAAGCCTTTATATATATTAGGCCTACTTAAATTAACACATTATTTGACTCCAAGTAGAATTTATATTCTAATCATGAATTCTAACTTAACTAAAACTCTATGTAATCTATCTATAATGAATAAGAAATTCTAATCTAACACAAACTCCTAACAAATCTTATCTAATAAATAAGAAATTTTAATCTAACACAAACTCTAATTTGCACCAGTTTTTTTCGTGTTGTAGTTATCAGATTTAACATTGACACAAGTCGAATCTTTAACTTTACATCTATATTTGTGTGGATTTGCGCCCATAGCTATTGGATCCATACTTTTCACCGATACTTTTTTATTACATAAATAGTTTTCTTCTCTCGTTAGAAGTTTTTGATTTTCTTCTCTTGTTGGAAGTTTTGATTTTCTTCTCTTGATGTAAGTTTTATTTTTTGGGAGTTAACGTGTTTTAAATTGATTCCATCAATAAGAGTGTACTTTACTCGACTTTTTTTTCACTTTAAAGATTTTAAAAGCCCATCAATTGCTTTAAGAATTAATCGATTCGAGCACTTGTAGTCAGGCTTAGTTTTGGAGGTGGGTGGGGCGAGCGACTGCCTCCGGCTCCCACCCCAAGCAAGGCCCCTAATTACATTTTTAGCCATTGTTAACTGGGAGAATGTGTAAAACAAGCTGTCCTTTTTGTCATATGCACGTGTTGAGTTCCAAGAAGTTAGTAATCTCACTTCCTTCTCTCTATAATGTGTCACAATATCTTTGCTAATAAATGTTGAGATTTTAATGGGGTAATCTACTTTGATACTTACATTTGCCACGCATTTTTAGATAAATTTCGTTATTAGTATGCACACATATCGTTGCAAGAAATTGAGGTAACACAATTAACTTGAGTTGTACTAAAAGTACGTTAAGCTCTTAAATATTATATATTTTTTAAGGTAGTGCTATTTAGACTCGTGAGTTCGGACTCGAAATTTTTTTTAATTTCAAATACATCGTCGAGCAATTAATGAAGCAATCATAATCACTTGTAAAATTCATTTGATACTCCTTAAATATTTACAAAAATTTTAAAAACCTCCTATAAGTCCGGACTCATGAGTCCAAGTAGATTTATTATATTTTTTATTCGTTTATATAATTTTAAAGCACAAATTTGCTTTTATATTTGGGAACTGCTAGAGTAACCCATTTTATGCACCAACTTTGGGCACCGACCCAATTGGAAGTTGCGCAATATACAACGAGATGTGTGCGTGCACATCTTGAGGCAAAGTGCACGACATCTGACTTATTGGTACCCAAAGTGAGTTACTTTTGCATTTTCCTTTATATTTTAGTTTCGCTAAATTCTATACTCGTATAGTTTTTTTTTTTTTTTTTGTCAAAGCTATACTCGTATAGTTAATAATGATAGAGTGACACCACAAAAATCATGTACTTTTATACATGTGACCTCGAAAAATTCAACTTCATATCAACAACTATATGAAAATAAAAATAAAAATTGAGAAACATAAACTATTTTAGTATTAATATTTTATTGATATAAATGATTTTGTTATATATCTGAGCTCACTTATTGCTATTTAGTGGCCTCATTTTTTTTGAAAACCAAGCGGCCTCATATTAAATCTTATTTTTTGAGTTTTACCAACAATTTATATTATCTAAATATCTAAATTATATAATAAACTTAAGATAATCGTTAGAATTAATATTGAAAGGACTATTTAATTCTTTATACAAATCGATCTATGAGAATATAAATTGTTGTTTTTTTTTGACAAAAAATTCTTGTCGATTTTCAATTTTTCACTAATACTTCTTTATTTAAATTAATTTAAATTTATCAATTATTAAAGCCCTATCTTTTTTGTTTCGCCCTAGGCCTAAAAAATGTCAAGGCTGACCCTGCTTGTAGTTTAGGGGGTTTTATTACCTTATGTCACATCACTAGTGTTTCGGGGTGGAAACCATGGAGTATTAATTATATACACGCATATAATATATACCTATACATAATACCTCATATGGTATGCATGTATACATATATAAAATTGGGGAGCGGCTTCTATATAATTGCAAATTGTAAGGTTTGCACAATTACCCATCGCAACGCGCCATGGGTCATTTGATAGAGAGAATGAGAATTTATTAATTTTTCTATTACTAATTTACCTCACTTTAATTTACGTTTTCTCTTAAAATGGTGGAGAATTATTTTACACTTTTACCCTTTCACGCATCGAGTTGTGTGCACACGTAGTTTTCGGTACACAACACGTGGGGTGTGTATCCGGAGACGCACACGGACGACTCTCAAAGTCGATGTACGTTTTAGCCTTTAGGTGTGTGTTCGATGATGTCAAAAAATCATTTCCCTTTGTTAGTAAGGGGTAAATTAGTAATTAAAAAGTTAATAAATTTTCCCTTCTTTATTCTCTTCACGAAATGAACACATGACACATTGCGATTGGTAATTGTGTAATCTTACAATTTGTAATCGTACAGAAACCGCTTCTATAAAATTGATATATAGGGATCCCATGGATCTCCTCCAATAAAATATACCCGCAGATATATTTTTTTATCTATATCTCCATACCCATCTCCACTTCTATCCCCATTTAAATGCTTTGTTCCCTACACCCCACTTCCCTAATTAGGCCTAATATTTATTAGGAAGAAAATATAATCGTTAATTATTGCAATTAATGATATGTAAATATCCATTAATGAGCACCTAACTCATCAACGTAAAATAGTGAATAAATAACATATTAGTCAATTGACATTCATCTTAAACGTCTATACTTATATATATATCTACTACTATATTAAAAGCACCAATGTGGACCGTATTAAAATACCGATTTTACCCTTTTCGTGTGTCGTTTCGAATCTTGTGTTTCACCTATCTGTGTTCTCGTCTAATTCTCACTCTTTTCGTGGACCGTAATAAAAAATATGTATATATCTCTCAGGTATTACTTGTCCAACATTATCCAACCATGTATGATTCAATTATGTTTTGTACAATTGTTGATCTTAAATTGGGGTTTTTTATACATAACATTGTGTGATTGTTATGTGCAATCTCTCGCTAGCCCTTATAGTTTGTCTATGTTTGTTTGAAAGAAAAACATGTGCTTGCAACCTTTCTTTCTTTTTTATATGTCGTATCTTGAAGAAGATTTTTATTAGCGATCAATATTCATATTTTTTAAGTGACCCCTTCTAATCATGAATCACCATATTCATATCGTCATTCTACAATTTATATCAAGTGTTTGATGAAACTTCTGAATGAATTTAGTGAGAGAGTTGGTTTGAGCAATGTAGGATGGTTGGAGCACATACTGGTTCATATGGATAAAGCAAAGGTCATAGGTGTTCGTCGGTCTCGTCTAGATCAGGTTGGATCATGAATTTTGAAAGGTAGTATTTTGTTTATTGGATATGGTGTGAAAGTGACCTTTAATAGTTGCTCTGATTTTTAGCAATTTCATCACCCTCAAGTTGAGGGGTGACTATAATAAATGCATCGTGTGTATTCTTTCTCTAGAATTCTATCGTTTTTGGTAGCAAAGGATTGAAGTTTTAGTTTTTCTGATATAATAAATGTTGATAGTGTGAGACTTGGTTTCATCTAAGAAAGCATGGTAGGAAAAACATATTGCTTAAAAGGTGTTTGATGAAATGCATGTAAGGGAGTGCTTGTTTTCATTATAAAGCGTAACTCATTGTCTTCAATTGGGGATCACTTGCACAATTTTAAGTTGTTTTGAAACCTTATTCTCGTGGTACCAATTACCAAAGCTTCATTTATACGTTGTTTACATTACTGTATATATGTGTTTCATTTATTTGTTTTTGCTCATTACTTTCTTTCTTTCTTTTTTCCTTTTTTCTTGCCAGTACTCTTGTTGTTTATAGGTACAACATACAAGTCTGTTCACTCAATTTCATATGTAGGAGTAGATTCGTTGATTCTGCATGTAGAAGCTTTTTTGGGTTATACAAGAATGACATATTTTGTTTGGAAAGGAACCAATAAATATTTGAAGTGCTTCGGTATTGTATTCACCTTCAGGGACTTATGTGGTTGTCTTTGGAGAAGTTTTTACAATATGATGAGACTTATCAAAGATGATGTGATTATATTTTTGTTTTTGGGGTTGAAGTCGAGCTTTGGAATTAAGAACTTGTGTTGAGTTGCTTTCCCATTTTGAAGGTCTTATGTGCTTCAATGTTGTTGTGACGGCCCCAAACTCTGAGGCAAACCAGATACCACCACGTCACCAGACACGTCACCAAGGCATGCCACGTCTCCGCACGCTTGTCCTTGACGGCTAGCGACCGAAACCTTCGTATGTATCTTATTTGCATTTAACTTAGTATTTATGAATGTTTTTATGAATATTTACATTAAGTTAACTAAGTTAAGCTATTCGCGATTTATTAAATTAATATAAGTTGAATATCTGAGCAGAAGTCTTTAAAGCATGCAAATATTATAATGAAAAGTTTGCGTTAATAAACAACCCTACAGTGTGGAAACCCGACATAAGATACCATGTATATCAAAAAGTGAAAAAAAAATACAAAAAATGATCATATACATGTATCAGGTACATAAGTCCACCTAAAGATACAATAAAATCAATAAATAAGTACATACAAACACCTACGCAAAAACCTGATGAGGCTCTCCTAGCTCAGATGTAGTCGCCTAAAACCCCCTTGCCCCGGCTCGTCGTAGAATCTGCAATTTGTCACAAAAAATAATGACAAATTACAGTGAGTAAATCCCAGTGAAAGTTAGCTAATATTCACAAAATCCAATTAAACAGCTACAATTCATGCAATTTAAATAAGGAGCAAGAAAATAAAGTAATCGCAAGAAAATAAGTCGCAGAGAAGTCGAAATTAGACACGAGTGTAGTGTGACAGAGAACCCTGGTCGACATCCGGGAATCGTCTTAGCTAAACCGAGAGGAACCCATGACGATCACCTCGCCAAACATCTCATGGTCGAATGAGAGAAACCCATGAATGGTAGAACCCCGTCCAAACATCTTTCGAGAGGAACCCATGATAGAGACTTAAGTTTTCGTCAAACATCTCTAAACCTAACTAGTATCACGAGAAATAGTCAACGCATAGCCCCAACATGGCCAATTACTCGAACAGCGCGGGGTAGCTAGCCCCGGGGTGTGAGTCCGTATCATGCCCGACCCCATCGATGAACACAAATACACACGTGGGAGTGGATGAACAACAAATGGACAATAATAAATAGCACGATGAAATAATTGAAATGTGAAATAAAGCAAGTGTTATAAATGAATTTCAACTAATTTTATCGTTGGTTTACTTACCTCAAACAATCGCAAATCGCCCTCAAAACGTCCCGCCCATGCCTCGAGATGCGCACTCGACACCCGACTATGGTCTATTAAGTCCCTAGTGTCCAATTATACCATTTTAATTATTTTAAAGTCACATTAATTGAATTTATAATGTAGGACTAAAATTTATAATTTTATTCCAAAAAGTTTAATTTTTGGCACACTTTTCGAGTTATACCAGTGTGCCAAATGCCCGAAACAGCCTCGAAACTCATTTTCCTAGCTTTTTTAACTTTTCATATTTTTTTTGGAATTTCCTGGAATTTTCCATAATTTATATCTATTTATATCTATTTATATCTATTTTATGTAATTTATTTTATTTAAAAACCATTTTTATTTAATTTGTAAATTTAATTAATGGGTTGGGCCCGAACCGGGCCCGATTCGGCCCAATCGCTTGGATCCGGGTCCGCCCGACCCGGTCCATTCGGGCCAGGGTCGGTCCGACTTGGCCCACCCGGGCTTGGGTTGGCCCGACCCGGTTAACATAGGATAGTCAGGCCAACCCTCTTGGATACCCCTCCACCAATAAAAAAAACAACAAATTTCTTCAAGAATGTAGCCATCACTCATCTTGGTTTAGGGAGGTCACCGCGGAGGCTGCCTAGAGGGAGAGCTTCGCGAGAGGGATGACCGACTTCTTGAGACCGTAGAGTGTGAGGAGAGCTTGGTGAGGGAGATCTCGATGAGGAAGAAAATGAGAGTGGTGTGAGGAGGAAGAATGAATCGTTGGGAATTATGGGTTTTGTTAGGAAAGGAGAGAGAAAATGGAATAGAGAAAAGTAAGGTATGAGATGATGTGATTTGATGGATGATGTAAATAAGTTGATGCAATATATATTGTTATGGGTGGATTGTGAGTCCTTCGACAGTTCCACCAAAGTTGAGCAGGTTTTGTTGAAGATTTTCAAAGGCCGGGTTTTTCGGTTTAAGCTTAAAAATAGAGGAGGTGTTGTCGAAATATTTTTACAGAATTTTGAGATTTAAGATTCACTTTAGAATTGATTGTGGTTAGTAAAATTTTATAATTGATGATAATAAGGTCTTAATATTAATTGTTTATTGATAAAGAGTTGAAGGTTGCTAGATTATCAAGGGGTTAAGGTAATCTAGGCTAGTCAGATGCCCTTATTAGGTGTCTACAAGATCTTTGTGGGAAAATTCAATCACCAAATTCAGAGAAATTTATGTCTTAGGACATTGCTTCTATGCAAGCCTCCGGTTAGATAATTTTAAATTTACTTGTTATTTCAATTCTGTTATTGATTAATGTAGTTTCGTTTTATTTATATCAAATTGGTCAACATTATAGATTGGTCTGTGTAAACATTTGTAGTTGTCATCTTTGTTATCGATTAACTGACTTCGAACGAATCTATTTAACTCTTAAAGGTTTTTAAAGTTTCTAGAACCATTGAGATATAATCAATCAATGTTTTACACTAAAGTAGTAGTTTTGATTATGACCCTCTATAAATTTAGGGTGCTAAATATTTTATGCATGCAGGTACTATCAATCAATGTTTTACTTTCAAATAGCGTGATTTGAGCAAGAGCGTGGCGAAAGTGCTTCGATTGCACTTTTATCGATATTTATGCTGGAAGCAATTAGTAACTTCATGAATCCCTAAGTTGGAAAACCAGGAAATGACACCACATATATAAAGTCCTCGAAATGCAGTGAAACAACAAAATAGTCTAAGTCAAGTCGGGAACTAACGCTTCAACCCCAAATAGTATATGAAAGACGTATATAACATATACAATCAAAATATCAAAAGAAGACCTCTTGACGCATTGGCCAGATCTTCTCTTTGCCCTACCAGTGCCAGACGCGCTGTGACCCACCGCAAAAAAGGACGGTGAGTACAAGAATAAAACGGTAATCGATGACAAGTTTAATTTGCATTATTCAAATGGTATTTAAAAAGCATATAAATGGGAAAACTGGAAAATAAACCATATGCGAGTAAATACGAGTTAAACAAGCGATACCGACAGAGCTAGGCTAAGTAGTGGTGATTTAGGTCCCAGTGTCAAGGTGGAAACGTGTCACTCCGACTCAATAATCATATAGCACAAGGGACTCTAACCCAAATGTTACCAGGGACTCTAACCCTGGTGTGTAGACCACCTCAGGGACTCTAACCCTTGAGTGTCATGCGAGACATCCCCAAGGGACTCTAACCCCGTGAGTCGCGCACACCTCGATCGAGTACGGGACCTAAATGCAAAAACTACTTTTAAAATTTCAAGAAATATCAAGTATGGATTTGTCAAGGCATGGCACATCTACACACCTAAACAAATAAGGAATACAAGTCCTCTTAAACATTTATAAGATATTCACTAGCCTAATAACATGTTATTTATCATTCAATTCACATTTAAAACAACAAGAATAGACATAGCATGGGATAGAATCAATGAATCAAATCAAATGAATGGATATCATGCAAACTAGACTCATCACGTGAGCATAGACACAAAGAACACATGATATAAGAATACAAAGGCAAGATAGTCAAAAGGATTATGCAAGGAGAACAATTAATAGAAATGAAATGCCAAGTAAAGTTGTCATTGGGTATACTCACAACAACAAAGTAAAGTCCTAACTTTCTTGGCCTCCCGATATCTCCAAATCTTGTATTCGCTTTCTTCGTACCATTTTCTAGTTCCCGAGTTTGGTGTCTCATTGGTTCAAGTATAGTGGGTTTAAGCTCAATTTAGTGGTGTTTATTGTGTATTCAAATTGGTTCAATAGACTTTAAATCAATCTTCCTAAATCAGCCCCTTAAAGACTAAATTAAGTTTCAATTTCAGCCTCCTTACACTTTAAAGCAGCTTTTAGGCATGAAATGGTCAAAATATCGAAATCATCCATCAATACAATTATTGTTGGTATCTCTAGCTTTCCGAAAGGTTTAGTTTGCAAAATTCTGATTTATTTTATCGAAATATAATTTTTCCCAAATTTTCCAATTTTTTCAAATTTTTCCAAAATTCTCCTAATTTTTCTTCTCATTTTTTTTTAATTATGTTTGGGTCTGGTCGACCCAATGAATCGGGTCCTTGACTTGACCTATTTGAACAAAACAGTCCGAGCTCGCCTGATCGCCCACCGGATAATGGGATGCACACGCGTACGCGCGTCGCTGCGCGTGCGTGCATCTTCTCATTGATCGAACCAATTTCACCGGTTCGATCATTTTTTTTTCTTATTCTTCGTCACGATTTGATGGGTTGGGGTTGCTCTCACCCCAACCCGGGAATCGATGGCGATTATGCGAGACACCGCCGCCATCTCCACCTCCCTTGATCGGCCATGGGATTCGGCCTCCATGGCCGAACCCCTGGGCTCCCGGCCACCCCACCGCCAACCATTGGACCCACAACCAACCACCACCGAGACTCACCTCGACCGTGACGTCTCCTCTTTCTTCTCTCTCTTTCCCGCGCGTTCCTTCTTCTTCCTGTCTCTCGGCTCAGTTGTATGTCTCGTGTGTGTGTGTGGTGTAGGTGTAGGTGGGGTGGTGGACACGTGGTGTTTGAGTTTGGTCAAGTGTGTTTGATTTGGGACAAGTGTGTTGTTGTGTTTGTACAAGTGACACATAATCGTGACACAACTAAGACACTCACTGTCTGTGTTCGGCGTTTCGACGTCCCATTTCGTCCGAATCAGTGATATACGCGTGCACTGGCGTCGTTTATACCCAATACATATTCCATTTTTACTCAACTATATGCCTTTAATTTGATTTACATTAACAAACACAACCATATGCTTATAAGTAATTCCTTATTTCATATTATTATTAAATAAGACTTACCAAAATACTAACTACCCGTTCCTGGCCGCACGTTTACTTCGAGGCGTGTCACTCCGCCTCGACGCCTACAATCGACAAACCGACTTAGGCTTAGTAAGTTATTCTACATAATCTATCTACCGATGCAAAATCGTTACCTTCCAAGATACTTCTACGCGCATTACGAATTGCCAATTCTATAAAGATTGCTACATATCACGTACAATCGACTTCATTTTGGCAAGGCACTACAAGGGCAACCCGCGTAGAGTACGAAAGAACATGTTGATTGCAACCAAACAACCAAATTTATCTATCCAAGATCTGCACGATAATTTATTGACCCTGAGATGAAAAAATTAAACTTGTCTATCTCTCGCCATGTGAACAAGCGATCTATCGAGACCCCACCTAATTAATTAGGGCATCTGAACCTAGATTACCTTAATCCCTTTATAATCTAACGTACCTTAACTTTTTCATCAATAAACAATTAAGATTAAAATATTGTAATCATCAATTATAAAGTATTATCAATCACGAAGGATTCTAAACTGAGTCTTAAACCTTAAAGCGCGTTTAAATTATTTCAATAATCCTTAAAGTTCATTTAGATTGATCACATAATCCTCAAAACTTCGTGAGAAATCTTTTGACAAAGACTCTCCTCTATTTTTAAACCTACAATCGAAATCTCGCCTTCAAAATTTTCAATAAAACATGCTTTCGACTTTGGTGGAAATGTCGAAGGACTCAAAATCCACCCTTAACAATATATATTTCATCGACTAAATTATATATTCATTCTAACTTGATTGAAAGTATCAAAGTTCTTAAACTAACATTACCTTAATTCCAAAATTATTTCAATTCATCGTAAAACTGTTATAGCCATTCCAAATGAGATCCTAATTACACTTGCACCCATAAACTTATTTATACAATATAGTATATTTAAAAATAGTACAATACGTAGAGAAAATAACTAAACATGTCATATACGCTTGGAAGCTTTCTCTTCCCTTATCATCGCTAGAACCTGTCATTATCTAATTATAAAATTGATATATTGTTAAATAAGTAAATCCCACACTATCCAAAGATATCCGTAATAATCAAATGCATAATAATCCAAGAGATTAAACAAGAAATATGATCCAAGGAATTTAAATACAACCGTGAATCCATCCCCTTTTGAGTTATCCGACCACAATCGATAACGTTTTCCAAAGTGGTAAGTAAACAATAATAAGGACTCATGCTCGGAGAGTATAATCAAACGAGTCGATTATGATCCGATTCAATGCGATCTCATGATAACCACGTGATGTAAAGTATTGTGACTCCAACCCCTCAAGCATAATATAGTGTTCCATAACCACGATATAGTCTACACTATAAGAGACTCGTAACGCCTGTATCCTCCCAAACCGTGTATGCATGTACAACAAAAATGCAATATTAAGGATCAATGCAATTTATACGAAATTATAACCATATAATGTAAAGGTTACTATAGGATTTACTTAACCTTACAAAAGCAATATCGCAACTCATTTGCGCTTCCGAATCGGTAAACTAGTCCACACGAGGCTCCAATCTCGGTCTACCCCATTCATTAATGCTTCCTGTAAGCCTTCACGACAACTTCACCATTTTTTCCAATTATTTGTAATTTAATTGATTTAATCGCGTCCCCAAAACTCCTAAAATACTTTCAAAATAAATTATCTAATGCATGTATTTCATTTTAACTCAAAATTATTGTTTGGCATCGAAATTATGTTGTCTAGGTTTAAATATAATTTTTCCAATTTTTTATATTTTTATCGGTTAACTTTCGATAACTCGAAAACCTCAAAATCCTCCAATCAACTCCTCTGATGTCCTGATCCCAATCTCAACTCTAAATTTTGGTTCTAATCGAAAATTAACCTTGACTACACTTTAAAACAATTTTTCAAATTTCAGATATTTTCGAGTATCATATCACGCTTACTGAGGAAAACCTCAATATAAATCATCAAGAAAATCTCAAATTCCTTATTTTTCATAGAAATACACAATTTCTATATATTTGTCCAAAAATATAAATTTTTTTGTTTTTTTATATTTTTCTCCAAAATTTAATTTTTTTATTTTTTATTGGGGTTTGGCCCCCTGAATTGGACCCGGTTCTGTCAGGTCCGGGTCAAACCCATCTTCTTGCCCACGACTTAAAAAAGCTTATCTGTTCTTCAATTTTTATTTTATTTTTTTTCATTTTTTCGTTGGCATGAAAACACCCCCTCCCCGATTTTGCACTTTACTTTCAAAATAGTTGCTCTGGATCGACATTTAAACTTCTACCGAACTCGTTTTGGTATGTATCTAAAGGCGTGACAAATTATCTCACCAATAGCAACGTTCAACCATTTATCTTCTCTGCCTTGACACCACGCTACGTGTATCTTCCAATGTATACTTTTATTTTAATTCAAACTATAGGATTCATTTATATATATATTTTTATATAGACTATATTATGTATATAATTACAATATGTGGGTCCCACCTCGGATACATAAATCCCAAATTAAATATGAAAATACTTAATTAGCCGTCTAATCAAGTTTATAAAATTCTCGAGATGTTACAATCTTCTCAACTAATCAAGAATCTCGTCCTCGAAATTTAAACTTATAGGTTACCAAACTAAAAGAGAAATGAGAAATGAATATTCACATATAATTCTTTTAATCCAAATATGTAAAACCATTTTCAAGGCGAACCGTTAAGTGGACCCAATCACTTTCGTTGTATTCGTACATGAATCATTTGAACTTTCCTTTCAACCAATTTCTATTGGTTTGATAAATCGACAATTTTTTTTACGCTATATCAATATCGAATTACTTACAACACCTTTGTGAACTCGGACTTCACAAGTCTATTTCACATCCATTTACGCCCAGTTTCTTTTCACAAGCTTATTCTCTTTTTAATTTTCCGTTTCTAATCTTACTCGTCCAATCTTACGAGTTGAGTATCAAACAGATAAGGAGAATAAACTTCTTATCGCATATCTAACGATAATACATGCATACAACACAAATATAACATAATTCATAAAGTTTTTTTAAAACTTTTTAATCCCTTTTCATCGCGTTACTTCCCAACTAATTACTCATGTATCCTTAATCAGCAAGATCATTTAGAATCCTAGGCCTGATACCAACATTGTCAGACCCCACCTAATTAGGGCATCTGACCGACCTAGATTACCTTAATCCCTTGATAATCTAGCAGTCTTAACATTTTCATCAATAAACAATTAAGATTAAAATATTGTAATCATTAATTATAAAGTATTATCAATCACAAAGGATTCTAAACTGAATCTTAAATCTTAAAGTACGTTTAAATGAATTCAATAATCCTCAAAGTTCATTTAGATTGATCACATTATCCTCAAAATTCTGTAAAATTTTTTCGACAACACCTCATCTAGTTTTAAACCTAAATCGAAAATTTCGGCCTTCAAAAATCTTCAACAAAACATGCTCAGCTTTGGTGCAAATGCTGAAGGACTCACAATCCACCCATAACAATATATATATCATCAACTAAATTATATATTCATTCTAACTTGATTTAAAGTATCAAAGTTCTTAAACTAGCATTACCTTAATTCCAAAATTATTTCAATTTATCCTAAAACCGTTCCAGCCATTCCGAATGGGATCCTAATCACACTCGAACTCATAAACCCATTTATACAATACAATATATTCAAAAATAGTACATATAGAGATAAAAGAACTAAACATGTCACATACAGTCGGAAAGCTTTCATTTTCCTTATCACCGCTAGAACTTGTCATCATCCAATTATAAAATTTGATAATGTCATCATATAAGTAAATCCCACACTATCCAGTACACATGTAATAATCAAATGCATAATAATCCTAGAGATTAAACAAGAAATATAATCCAAGGAATTTAAATACAATCGTGAATTGATCCCCTTTTTGTTATCCGACCACAATCAGATAACGTTCTCCAAAAGTGGTAAGTAAACAATAATAAAGACTCATGCTCGGGGAGTATAATCAAATGAGTCTCGTTCTTCTAGACTACAGGAGTATGATCTGGTTCAACGTGATCTCATGATAACCACGTGATGCAAAGTATCAGTGACTCCAGTCCCTCAAGCATAATATAATGTTTTATAACCACGGTATAGTCTACACTATAAGGAGACTCGTAATGCCTTATCCTCCCAAATCGTGTATGCATGTACAACAAAAATGCAATATCAAAGATCAATGCAATTTATACGAAATTATAATCACACAATGTAAATGTTACTATGAGATTTACTTAACTTTACAAATGCAATATCGCAACTCCTTTGCGCTCCGATACGGGGCTCCAATCGCGGTCCTACAATTCATTAATACGTTCTGTAAGCCTTCACAATAACTTCACCATTATATCCAATTATTTGCAACTTAATTGACCCAATAAAATCCCGAAACCCCTAAAATACTTTGAAAATAAATTATCTGATACCCGTATTTCATTTTTTAACTCAAAATTATTGTTCAACATTGAAAATTACGTTGTCTAGGCTTAAATATAATTTCTCCTATATTTTTATCGATCTTTCGATAACTTGAAAACCTTGGAATCCCTCCAAATCAACTCCTCAGATGTCCAGATCTCAATTTCGACTCCAAATTGTGGTCCAGAATCGAAAATTAACCTTGACTAGGCTTTAAAACGATTTTTCAAATTTTTGATATTTTCAAGTATCACAACACGCTTTACGAGGAAACCCTGGTATAAATCCTCGAAAAAATCTCATATTCCTTGTTTTTTTTATAGAAATACACAATTTCTATTTATTTGTCCAAAAATATAATTTTTCTGATTTTTTCCCTATTTTTTTAGATTTTTCTCCAAAATTCTAATTTTTTCCCTTTATTTTATTTTTTATTGGGGTTTGGCCCATCAACCGGTTTGATTCAAACCCTATATTCTTCCTCACGACTTAACAGAGCTTCTCTGTTCTTTTTTTTTTTTTTTTTTTTTTTTTTTTTTTTTTTTTTTTTTTTTCGTTTGGGGTCTTGGCTTGATTCACCTTTGCCCAGACCCCCCTCCCCATGGCCGACTTTACATGGGAGGGGTCATCTCCTTCCTCGGATGTTCTTCCCCCTCTCCTCATCCCTCACGATTTTGCATTTTACTGTTTTTTTATATTAAAAATCTCCTCTCTCTCTCTCTCTCTCTCTCTCTCTCTCTCTCTCTCTCTCTCGGTCTTACCAATTTCTCGAATCATTTTCTCTCCAACCCGAAATCATCATAACCAGTCCAACAAAATCGAATTTATAGTAAGAAAATTCAAAACTCCATTACCTCACCTTCGAACACCTCCATCCACCACATCAATCCACAGTTTATCTCGATTCAATTGGATTGGGAAGAGACAGAGAGACGTTGTACTAGAGAAACAAGAGAGAGGGCAAACAGAGTGGGGTGGGCAAACCACCACCAAACCGAGGGTTTGCGGTTTGATCATTTTGCAAATCACCACCAAACCGTGAACCACCAAAACCGCAACCAAACCGAACCGCGGTTTGCGCGGATTGGTCTGTTTGGTTTCGCGATTTTTCTTGTTACATGTTTTTCAAAAAAAAAAAAAAAAAAAAAAAACGAGTGGGAGGCGGCGATGAGAGATCACTAGTAGGAGATGGCGATGACGACCGGTGGGAAGCAAGAAGATGACGACTAAAAAGGAAGGCGAAGAACGGATGGCCTCAACGGTGGAGGCGAATATGTTTAGGATCTTGAGATGGAGATGAAAAAATGAAACGGTTGTTGTTTATATTGGTTAAGGTTAAGTTGTTTATATTGGTTAAGGTTTTAAAATGTGAATTAAATAAATTTAGTAAATTACCCTCGCTTTAGTTTGGTGAACTGCAGCTTTTCGAATTGAAAACCACCACCAAACCGCGATTTTTTTACGGTTTTCAAGTTTTTCAAACCGCCCCAAACCGCGAATTTTAAAAACCAAACCAAACTATACGGTTTAAGGCGGTTTAGGCGGTTTAGGGAAACCGATGCCCACCCGTAAAACCGAGTGGAAAATTGAAGAAGAGGAAGGCGATACAGTGAAGGGGCGATGATGAAGACGATGAACAGTGGGTTAATACCCCCGTTTCATTTTGATTTGGCAAAACTTGGTCTTCACTTTTATGCTTCGGGTCCTTTAACTTTTAAAACTACACATTTAGTCTCTCAACTTTTCAATTAGTGCACATTTGATCTTTTTGTTGATTGGGCTCTCAAAATTACTAAACCGGCCACGTGGCTAACTTGACTGGCCACGTGACCGGTTTTTTTTTGAACTTGTGGTTCACATGAACCGAACCAATTTATTTATTTTTTCTATTTTTTAAAAAAACTTAAAATCAAAAAAATCCAAACAAAAGCCCTAATTAAGCTCCAATCCATCTTTGGCCAGTCCACATGGAAGACCTTGCACATCCTCATCGATCATTGATGCAATAAGCAGTGAGAACTTGATTTTGATTTGTTGTGTTATTGGAGAATTACACAAATTTAACTGTTAGCATCATTGAGAAATTATACAAGCACACATCTGAATCAGTTACAATCGTTGACATCATGGGTACCTTTAGATGGACAAGTGTTTGATTCTTGTTAATTTTGGAAGTTACTCGGTTATCATCAAAACTATTCAATTGTTGTATTGAACGAGTAATATAAATATAAAAGAACAAAGGAAGAGTACCAATGTAATGTTTTCTTCATTTGTGTTTCAACATTTAATTGTTGTATTATGTAATTCTAAATTTTGTGGTTTCTTTTAACAAACACAATTGATTAATAATTCCTTCATCAATTTTATCAACAACAACTCAGACAAAAAGAGAGATGGAGACAAGATGTTTCATTGGTACAATAAGAGATACAAGCATTTTAGCTTCACGTTAAACTGCTCCATGATCTGCTTCACCTATTTCTTCCCACTCCCAACAAATTAACTTCTTTCAGTAATGATGAAAATGTTATTATCGATCATATCATTGATTCATTTCTTGATTTGAGTTGCAATTTTTAACTTCATTAATGGATTGTGCTTAATTAGGGTTTTTGTTTTGGATTTTTGGATTTCATTTTTTTTTAAATAGAAAAAAAAGATTCATGCAACCGACTGGTTCAAAGAACGTGACCAGTCCAATTAGCTGCGTGGCCGGTCCAGTGAGCCACATTAGCAATTTTGATAGCCCAACTAACAGAAGGACCAAATGTACACTAATTGAAAAGTTTAGAGACTAAACGTGTAGTTTTGAAAGTTGATGGACTAAAAACATGAAAGTTTGAAAGTTCGGGGACCAAAAGATTGATTTTACCTTTCGATTTTGGTTATATGGGGGTCCAATGACCGCTTTGCCCCTCTATTATTTTCCTTCCACATACAAATCAAATACCCTTTTGGGTAATTTAGCCATTTCTTTTTATTTTCATATTTATCTCTTTAATTTTTGTCCAAATTAAACCCCGAAAAATACCCAAATTCCACAAAAAATTGGAGAATTTACCAAAATATTTCAAGACAACCCGTCTTCGCATGCAAATCGAGGTGTGGGACCCACATCAACTCATTAAGTCCATTTAAAGTCTAAAATTCGAATTTTCCAACTTAATTGCAAATTTTTTTCGTGAAACTCAAAACAGTTGCTCGAGTCGACATTTAAACTTCTACAAAACTCATTTTGACAAGTATCTCGAGGCCTGGACAAATTATCTCACCAACAACAACGTTCAACCATTTCTCTTATTCGAAACTCACGTTATGCGTATCTCGAAGCAAGTCCAATGTATACTTTTTATTTAAATTCAAACTATAGGATCCATTTATATATATTTAT
Organism: Stephania cephalantha; assembly: GCA_039657325.1. Lineage (NCBI taxonomy): Eukaryota > Viridiplantae > Streptophyta > Magnoliopsida > Ranunculales > Menispermaceae > Stephania > Stephania cephalantha. Next base: position 5,855,580 of record CM077578.1, on the reverse strand, counting down.
ATATAAACTATATTAAATATATAATTACATATACACCTATATATTTTTGTGGATATCAACTCGCCGCGCGCGCCAACCGCTAACCTCGAGCATGCACACTATTGTATATCATACGCGTGTCACCCTCAACTCCACGTGTCACCAGGTGCTCACCAATTTATTAATAATTTTATTTAATTTGTGATTATCTATTCAGTTTATATCCAAATTAAACTCCAAAAAACACCCAACAATTATCAAAATTGGAGAAAATTCTCCAACGTACTTAGGAACTCACGGACACTGCGTGTACAATCCAATTGACCCTATTTCACATCAAAATAGTATATAATACATCAAATAGGCACACGACACACAAAAATAATATTAAATTTATGATTTTCGATCCGTAACACGTGGGTCTCACTTCGGATACCTAAATTTCAAATTAAATCCAAAAATACTTAATTAGCCGCCTAATCAAGTTTATAAAATTCTCTGATGTTACACGGTCATCACTAAGTTGCTCTTTAAGAGAGTTTTCTTCACAATGACCATCCTCACCCATTCATGCTATATTAAGCATGAGCTTGCCCACCTCACTTAGCCTAAAGGTTTGGAAGCCGAGATTGTCCACTCTAAGAAAAAAATGTATTTTACAATATCTAAAAATGTTGTTATAATCTATTTTGTTAAAATTTTTTTAATATGTAATTAGTATGCAACAAAAATATCTATAGTTAAAAAATTAATGTATAATGATTAATAAATTTATTTAAATTCTTTGTTTTATAATATTTAATCAATCATTATTCATTATTTTTTGTCATAAAAATATTTAGTTATATGTTAATATAAAATTTAATAAGTTTGAACAACGTAAAACAAAATGATCAAGTGTTGTAAAAGATGTTCCTAAAAAAGTGTTGTTGATGATCATTTTTCTAATAGCGGCCTTAGCAAACAGAGCAAGCGATTTTTCGGCATTGCTAACTATCAAGCAGTAGTGCTTTGAGTGAGCTCCGATCGCACCGTAATCCACCGATGCAAAATTAGTTCCTTCCAAAATATTTCTACACGCACACTGCTACATATCAAGCACAATTGACTTCATTTTTGGCAATAGCTCCACAGTACGATGATTCCGACAGATGACTTGGAGCCGATGAAAAATTTGTATCCAACATTTCTAGGCCGACCGAAGAAGAACTGTCGTGATGAAATCCAACATTAGAGATCACTGATCCCGCTAGTTGGTTCAAGTGGGATAGCGACTTGAATTTGAATACCAGTTACTATGGCGAGTACAAGAACTACGGTCTTGGTGCAGCAGTGACCGAAAGAGTTAATCGGACTGGCTATCAAGGGCATTTAGAAGCAGAAGCTGCGATGAACTTCACTGTAGGCAATTTTATAGGTGGAAATGACTGACTGGTTGCTAACTTGCCATCAACATGAGTTCCTTGTACTGATGGAATTTGAATGTGGCCAACTGTTATGTTGTACATGCTTAAATAGGTAGTGCTACACTTACACCGCCCATGGCACCTCAAGTACGTCGCAGCCTGAGGTGCATCGCATGGCTGTCGCGCCAAACATTTTCCAAGTTAAGTAGGTAGGATGGTGACCACTGTTTAATGTTTCCATTATATCTATAACTAGGAAAATGCTAAAATAACACCCCAAATAACATCTTAAGTGACACTCCTGTGACGTAAAGCGGAGCCTGCATTCATGGGAGCCATCGTCTGCGCTTCGAGATACACACCACGCGTGTTATGCACCGAGAATTAGTTTTGCACATACTCATTTTTGCGTGAGCCTCGTACACCACGTCACATGAGTATTGCTTAGAGTGTCATTTGGGGTGTCATTCTAGCATTTTCCCTATAACTATTTTGTGTGTTTGCATTATTGTGTTCTAATACATACTAAATCTAAAACACTTTGACCTATCCCTTCTGAATTTTTTCATTTTTATTTCTTAGGTACCAAAATTTGTTTAACATGAAAGTACAGACGATTGTGTTTACGACTTGAGCTAGCAAATTTCTGAAAGCATGAAACATCATAACTTTTTTTTCCTCTCCAAAATATAGCCCTCACTCCTTTTATTACAATATTAAAACTGGATTATAAAGTGCATGCAATTACTCTTCCAACCAAAGAAAAACCTAAGAATAAATAACGAAATTAACCAAAACTAATGCAGTTGAATTCAAGGAGTTTCAACACTGATACAATGACAGCAATGAAATGGTACCTTGAAAAGCTGATCGGGAGGCATTAATCTTGCCTAGGCACCATTAACATTACTGCAAGGTACTAGGAGAGGTTCCTTTCGCGCATTAGTGATTCGATCTTCACGACATCTTCAGGGGTATCCACACCATGTGCATCATGATCAACCTTAATCACCTGAAAAAAATTTGAAAGATGAAACCACCATAATCATTCAGAAAACAAAATCAGAGTTCTCAGCCTACTTATCTAATTTTAGATATGCACAATAGATCATGGAATTGTTGAACTTTGGAGTTCAAATTTTGTATTGCAAAGTAACTAAACCTTTAGTCCCACATGGGAGAGAAAGTTTTGGTTTCTCACTTAATATATGATCCAACACACTTCACTATTGTTTAAGTGACAAGTGGGTTGGAGTGAGTGGCCCTTGGGGTTTCACTAGGTAAACACCCTATGGAAATAATTTTTGACAAGGGCCTCGGGGCTTTGGTTGGTTCAAAACTTAGCCATTCCTAAACATGATTTTTTTTTTTTTTTTTTTTTTTTTTTATTTTCGTTTTTGAATAAATTAAAAGAGCACCAACAGTTGCTAATTTCGAATTAAGGAGTTAATTAACTATCAATTAGTGGCGCACTAATTAAAACCGCTAATTAGACAGTTAATTAAAAAATGTCCACGATTTAGACAATTAGATAATTTTCTATAAGAGAAGAGTCTATTGACATAAGAAAACACTGGTTTTCGAAATTAAAAATTTTATGTGATTTGTGTTTTGAGAGAGAGTCGATTTTGCAGTTTTGAAGGTTCTTTGATTGGTGCTTTAATCAAAGAGCAAACCAGTTGTATCCTGGGGACATAACTCCTTGTTGAATTTAGCACCGAGTTGGAAGAAATTTTCTGTCTTAGGTCATTGCACTGCAAGCCTCTGGTACACTTTGTTTATTAATCTTCTTAGTTGTTAAAATCGGCATGATTAGTTGCTTGTGATAACAGTGCCATGTTCAGATTTATGTTTATATAGATTGCATGATCCATCAGGAATCTCGTTCTTCGCAATATGCCCACGAGGGCTTGATGAAGTACATTACTTCAAGTGATAAAGGTTGCATGTTCCAAATGCATTTGGAGTGGTTTGATGCATGAAACAACTCCAAGCTTAGTCAAATATTTTAAAGAGTTTTATTTTTATTTTTATTTTATTTTTTTCTCATCAATAAGTTGTAATAGAGATGTGATCAAAACAACAGCAAGAAAAGAAAATGAAACTGTGAACCAAATGCAATACCTTCATCTTGTATCCATTCTCAAGAACTTTAAGCTGCTCTAAATCTTCTTCTAGTTGCAAAGGAGTGGGTGGAAGCTCTGGATATATTTTCAAGAACTTTGTATCGAAGCTCTGACCATAAAGATGTACCACCGAGTTAATGTCAAAGAAGAAAGAAAAAAGGACTAGATAGAAGAAGAAAAAATATTGCCAGCATTCATACTATATTTTATATAACATATATTGTGCAAAAGAGAAGGGTTTTTATGATCAATACCTGAATACCGAGATGTAGCGTATATGGAAAGTCAGGATTAACCTTCCCTGACCTGTGAAAATTCCGAAACATGGATTAATGTGTAAGAGTATAACAAAGCAGAAAATAATGCCATGCACTACTGTAAATAAGCTAATACTAGCAAACAACTTACTTGTTATATGGGATTAACCCCCTTGAAAAGTAGATTGCATATCCACGATTGTCCACTACACATTTCACTCTGTTTGGATCGCACCCATCTTCAGGTTTCAAAGATGTCACTGCAGTGCTAAACACAGCATCAGGAGCCCGCTGCAGCTCTCACGGAAAAGAATTCATTATCATACAAGCGAACTTGGACAAATGAGCAATGAGCCACATAGAAACGTGTGTGTGTGTGTGTGTGTGTGTGTGTGTGTGTATGTGTATTTATACAGAGATAAGAGTTTCTTCCTGAAAACTTCCGCATCTGCCCAAGTAGTGACATAACTTCATTAACTTTATCGCTAAAAAGCATAGCCAATGATGGAAAAGTAGATACTGATCAATATCTTGACCTGGTGCCTTATATCAATGTCAGGAAATCATTTAGATACCCAATCCCCAATACTCAGGTTTCCATTGGTCTACAGCCTTTTTTGAGATAGGCTACAATTTTTTATTAAAATAAATCTGTAAAGTAGTAGAAATTGCTATTCATTTTAGCAGTCGGATCAAGATTCAATTACATTTGACATACTACTCAATAAGAAAGAAATTAGTTGCCAATAAATGGAAGTCCATTTTTCTTACCATTTTCACCTTTCTATCTAAGTGCTCAATGTAGATAAGGAATACGGCAAACAGTTTCTACTTTCTAGTAAGCTGAGATACACCTTAAGAAAGGGCCACGCTTGAAAGCTGACTTCTCAAAATAGTTAGAGGATTGAACACTCCTAATAGTCCAGGAGTTTCAAGAGAGGAAATTAAGGAAAAACTTACTTATGCCTAGAAGCCACAGACTGAATCTTGGTCGTGATTACGAAACATATAATGCTCTCTACAAGTTTTAAACGAGCGAATGTAAATTGAGACTATGATGCAGGTAATAAGAACTATAATGTAAGTAAAAGCAAGAAGATGCCCATTCTGCTGTATAATAAGTATTTGTTTCAAATTTGAATAGTTTGTTTTGTCTAAAGGCTCAATGCAAAATAGCAGAATATTGAATCATTTCAAGAAGTGACTGCAAAATTGAGCAAATACCTGTAGAGCTTGAACAACTCCGTCTATTATCTCAGGCTCAATAAGAGGTTCGTCGCCTTGAATGTTGACAACAATGTCATATTTCTTCTCAAGCTTTTGGAGTGCTTCATTGCAACGTTCAGTGCCTGCAAATGAAAGAGGTGTAAGAAAATAAGCAAATAGAAGTTGAAATGATACCAACTAATAAACAAAGTATTCACCATTTTGACAAGATTCCGATGTCATGATAACATCTGCTCCAAACCCTCTACAGCATTCCGCAATCTTTTCGTCGTCCGTCGCCACAACTGCCGAAAGAAGTTTACATGGTGAAATAAAAAGAAACTGAGAATGAAATCATTATTTCTATATCAACGGATCTTCTCATTTGCTTGCAGTCACTGCTACAAAGTTCAGGTTTGACTATATTTGTAATCAGGATGCCAAGTAATTAATGAAGACCAATTATTCTGCATGAGCTATGTAATCCCAAGTAACTAACATGCCAAGCAAGTCCTAAAAGCTCAAGAATAGGACAAAAACAACGGATTCATCTCAATAGCTGAATTTCAAATAGTTGAAGTCGCAGCAACACAAGATAACATCGTGTGCAGCCAAGGCCCTGTTTCCCTGTCAGTGTCATTTACAGGTAGCCTCCTTGTTGTCAATTATCAAGTCAAGTATCAAAAGGTAGAGAGCTTGAACATAAACTACACAAACCCATGATCACATCCCTGAAACAAGTAACACTGGAAGCGATACAGGAGAAAAAAAATGGAGTAAGTAACCTATATAAACAGGGAAAAATCAAACAGCAGCAAGTCATCCTTGTCGCGAGTGTAATACAATCGTGCATGTATGGTAAAGTCTCAACATGGACTCACGGCTTCACACCACAACTCTTAACCTATAATTTTATTTTAGCTCATGAAAAACCAAAAAACCTGTTTCAGATAACAGCAACCGCGAAGTAGAAGAAACGAGGAATAATCAGATATCATGGGTCACGAATGGATAAATTTCAGCGTGATTCCTACAAAGTTTGTCCAATGCCACATTCTTTAATAACTTTTCTCACATAAGAGTATGTACAATTGCACTTCAATAACTAAGCATGATGCTGAAATAGAAAGGCATACCAACATGATCCAGTGTGCTAGCCATCTTTGCTCTTTCCCATGTTCTCTGCAATAGTACAACTAGAAGCAATAAGGTAATTGGCATATCCTTGTAAATGTAATAGACAGAAAAATATTGCAACCTCATGATGTAAGACAAGTGTCACACATGACCGCGGGGAAATTGCTTATATGGCAGAATGTTGGAATTCATGCACTATAGATATGAATGAATACAGATACATAGTTAGACAATTTAAACTTGCATGCTGAAGCTCGGCTTTCTAGCATAAAATAAAGACACTAAAACAACAAATATTGGCTTTAACTAACATTACAAAATCATCCTTTCAAGTTCTCAACTCAAAGCAATGACATTCAACTCGAACTAAATTTCAGAACTGTATCTGATAGATAAACCAAATTCAGAAGAATTCCTCCAAAAACAACATTCTTTCTACTCATTCAATTCCACTTTACTAGGAGAAACGCAAAATCCCAAACTAATTTCACTCCCACTCAAGAGTTCATGATACAAAAACTTAATCTATTCACCTCCCGATGCTTAAGTCTTCAAATATCACCAATCATAATAGTAAACAAGTAGGGTTGTCAAGCAAATTAACAAACTCCGCACAGGATCTTCCATGCTCGAAAAGCTGCAAACGAGCAGGGAAACTGTTCCACATCCTTAAAGATGACAATAGAATGACAACACCACAAGCAGCTGTACGAACACGCCGACATAGTTTAAAACACACATTTGCTACATAGTCGTCAGATTGAATTATACTACAAGGTGTGCACACCCACATATTCCAACCTCTTCCAAGTTCCAATTGACTCCAACAAACGCAGAAATGCTCCCCAAGATTATGTCGCCCAACCACTTACCTACTCGAAATCATGACCCTTTAACTCTAACCATCTTTATCACACACCCAACCCAACTTCTTCCATTCTTTCCTAACAAGGTAACTAACTTCAATGCTCACATAGCAACACTAATTGAAACCACAATTTAGCAACAAATTTCAAGTCTTTAACTTTTCCTTTGCACTTGAAACTCAAACTCGTGAAAATAATCAAGCTTAGTTGGATACCCATGGATTAAAAAAAAAAAAAAAAAAAAAAAAAAAAAAAAAAAAAAAAAAAAAAAAAAAAAAAAGAATTTATAGCCTTAAAACTTGAAATTCACTAACCAACAACCACCCTAGTAGCTCAGGCCCATTACATCACGGCCTCTTGAGAATAGTCAGACTTGTCTGAATACCACGGATATAAAAAGAAACCTAATAACTGAATCTTACCTTCTCAAATTTAACAAATTTTACAATCATAAGATTCATAACTAACATAACAACATGATCTAACAAACAAAAACCCTAATTTCCAGAAATTGAACTTATGAAGACTCAAATTAGAGACAATGAGGGACCTGAATCATTGGTTTTCCGAGGATCTGGACCAGGGGCTTCCCCTGGAACCGCGACGAAGCGAACCGAGCCGGTATGATCCCGACGGCTCTGCTCCGGAACTTGCCGTACCACCGTGGCGACAGCGCCACGTAAGACGCGGCCGCCGCCGCGATCGTTGCTCCGGCGATGAGGCCGTGCAGGATCCACCATGATTTCTCACTATTGGTCCCCGATTGAGCGGACGAAGATTCACCAATCGCCATTGATTCAGATCTCTCTCTCTCTCTCCCTCGTGAAGCTCGTGAGCGCTAGTGAGAGTGAACTATGAAATTGTGTTGGTGATTTGTGAAGAATGGGATGACGTCCGTTCGATATGCATTGAGATCTGTGTTCAGACCTCGAATGGAGTTGTTCTCAATTGTATCACCTTTTCTGGAGCATTGATCTTAGATGAGAAGATAAATTAACTTACATTTGACAGTTAGTTGCTTTGATACTTTGGATACACTTCAAAACACGTGTTTGCACATATAAATCTTAAATTTAAGGGACTACCACAAGTAAGTGTCAAGATAGGTGTCAAGATACGTAATAGTTTTTGTTTTCCCACCTGAGCGTGTGACATTCAAGCCTCATCCATGCGAAGCTCTTGGACCAAGTCGTCCTCGACCGCCGTCACCGCGAATCGGCTTGGACCAGCGTCGTCCTCGGCCTCTCGACCTCGCCGTGTCGTCCTCGTCGTCGTAGTTGAGCGATCTCGACTAAAAAAAAACCAATTTTGAATATATATATATATATATATATATATATATTTGGTTCCAACCTTGAACTCTCTTTTCTAAACTAACTAACATTAACTAACCTAACCAAACTAAACTAACTAACTAACTAACTAACTAACTAACTAACTAACGTAAACTAACTAACCTTAACTAACCTAACCAAACCAAACTAAACTAAATAACTAACTAACCTTAACTACACTAAATAACTAACTAACTAACATAACCAAACTAAACTAACTAACAAAACTAACCAAAGTAAACTAAACTAACTAACCTAGAACTAAACTAACTAACTAACTAAACTAACTAACCTTAACTAACCTAAACTAAACTAAACTAACTAACCTTAGCATAACTAACCTAAACAAAACTAAAACTAACTAACTAACTAAACTAAACTAAACTAACTAACCTTAACTAACCTAACCTAACCAGACTAAAATAACTAACTAACTAACCTTAACTAAACTAAACTAACTTACTAACTAACTTAACTTAACTAACTAACTAACTAACTAACCAAAGTAAACTAAAATAACTAACTTTAACTAAACAAACTAAACTAAACTAACTAACCTTAACTAACATAACCAAACTAAACTAACTAACTAACTAACTAACTAACTAACTAACGAACTAACTAACTAAACTAAACTAAACTAAACTAACTAACTTAACTAACATAACCAAACCAAACTAAACTAACTAACTAATTAACCTTAACTAAACTAAACTAACTAACCTTAACTAACCTAACCAAACCAAACTAAACTAAGTAACTAACTAACCTTAACTAAACTAACTAACTAACTAACTAACATAACCAAACTAAACTAACTAACAAACTAAACTAACTAACCAACCTAACCACCTAAACAATACAAACTAGGTAAACTAAAATGACTAACTTAAGTAACTAAACAAACAACCAAAAAAAGTAAATCATTACCCAAATAACGAGTCATAACACGACTAACCTAAGTCAACTAACAAACGTAACCTAACTAACTATACTAACCTAAAATTGCCCAACAACAGAAAATAAGTAAATTAATCAAAAGTACGCGTGTGATGCATACCTAACTTTGTGCATGACATTGTGGTGTGTTTTGTGTTGAAGTTCAATGAAGGCCGTGACGATTCTCAACAAACAACAAAAAATAAACTAACTTAATTGCAAACTAAACATACTAACTAAATGGAACTAACCAAACTAAACTAACTAACCTTAACTAACATAACCACCTAAACAATACAAACTAAGTAAACTAAAATAACTAACTTAACTAGCTAAACAAACAACCAAGAAACGATTAACTAAACTACAAAACGAAACTAAACAAACAACCAAGTAGCTCAAGAGTTACTTGTTAACAACCTAACCTAACGTAACTATGTGAACTAAACTCGACTAACCTAACCTAACCTAACTATGTAAACTAAATTAACTAAACTACACTAAGGAACATACCCTAACTCAACAACACTAAACTAAATTTAACCTCAATACATAAACTAAACTAACTTAACTAACTAAGCTAATTAACCTAACCAAACTAAACTAATATAACCTAACCACCTACACCTAACTAACTAAGCTAACCACTTAAGTTAAATTAAACATATAATCTAAACTAACTTAACAAACTAAACTAACTATTGAAGAGTAATCACAGATACGACATTACAATAATATGGAAAACATGAGAAATAAGTTTTTTCAATGAGAAGGTCATATACACGCATTCAGTGAACCCATATATAAGTTATATACAAATCACCATGACATCAAGAAAACTCATCATGCGAGTCTATTCGTGATTACGTTGACGTTGTTGCTCGATGATGCAAACCGGACGTACTCTTTGTCTAGTTGGACGATGTGTTTGTACATCGGTTGAGGTTGTTGAGGTAGCTGGTCTTGCATTGAATCACGTCGAGTAGATTGATGCGTTTCCTCTGGTGCTTCACTCGACTCACCTCTGCTCCTGATGCTCCCAAAAATAGGAGGTGGAACCATCCCAAAATATTGGCTTCCTGTATGGGGTTGGGGGAAAGGAACATGAGGCTGCGGCATGGTCAACAAGTTCATGAATGAGGGATCTCCACTATATGGCATATTGTAATTATAAGGAGTAGGAGTATATGGACTAGGCATGTATTGAGGCAGTGACGGATACATTTGATGATGAGGCATTCCATGGACCACATATGAAGACGACGGCCCAGGTGCGTAAGGATCAAAATGGTAAGGAGGAAGATTCACGCTCGGCGTCCAGGTACAAACATTTGAGGTTCGGTTGGGGTGTGGACGATGCGAGAATGTACCCGTGAGAATAATGAGTTGGTGGGGATGATCGTTGGCTACTCTCGCCAACAGTGCATTCTCTACTCACTCTCTGAACGAGATGTACGTCTTTGGAGGAGAACGTCTGCTACTCTGCGGCAATCTCGATCCGAGTAGATGGACGTGGTGGACGAGGGCGTCGGTGTGTTCCCTTGCACGATCTCTTGTCGTGTTCGTCTTCTTCTCACCTCTATGTTTGGTTCGCCCGATCGTCTTCTTCATCTTCTGTTCAATATCCTCATTTATGCCTTGTTCGACGTCATTTTCGTCATGCGAAAGATTAGACCGTTGCCTTTCATCTTCGTCTAAAATTTTAATCCCTTCATCAAGCACTGCAAGACCTTGCTCGTACCCATCCTCGATAAACACTCGCCTCGGTCGATGCACCAAGTTACTGTTGATATACAAAATATAAGAGGTTAAAGCACGCAATATAAGATATTGGATATTCGAGGAAAAGAAAGAGTTAGGAGATTACAGTAGTCACGTAACGCCCATCGTGTCCAATGAATCTCCTATTGACCGAAGCGATACCACGTCATGTAGTCTTCATGATCGTGGCCTTCATTAAGTGCTTGCATTGTGTAGCAATGGTGTCCCCACGATTCTCCAGCATGTGTATGTAGCTTGCGTGAAAAGTCACCCAATTTTCATGATGATGTCCACGCAATTCGAGGCGGTGCGGTTAGGCGTCGTAAGCACAATTAGGTGGCACCACTTGTACCATGCCGAATTGTCTCATAACCCTTTCAGTCGATGCCACTCCACAATGTGAAAACAAATAAGGGGACACGTCGATAGCCAACTCTCGTGACCATTTGTACGAAAATCGGGAAGAGACCCACGTGAGTTCGGTATATGGTTGCCATACCACATCATCCTCATGCCTTTGCGAGTCGAGTGCATCACGGTAAGCCGATACGACGTGCGTCGCACTTTGTGAAACCGAAAATGCATCGAGCCATCTGCGTAGAAAACAATAAGTTAAGATAAATGAAATTGGACAATAATTTTTATCAAATTAATGACAAATCGACTTTAATACCTGTGTCCCAGTGGAACGTCCATAAGCATATTTTGGCCATCCACCGTTCGCGGTTGAGCTCTAGAAACACACAGGCGTCGCGGTGCTATGAATGGAAATATGTCTCATGCCCACAGTTGTACAAGAATTGACGCGCCAGCAACCTCATGTGCCCCTGCGCGAGATCCGCGACACAACTCCCCTGTACAAATAAGCCAAACATGCACTCCCCCAACTATATTGTCCAGTACTTGGAAATCCTCCAATGAATGGTAGGAACATCAAATGTACGAATCGATTAGAATTGTCGGCGAAAAGACAACCACCGATGAGTTGTAGTATGTACGATCGAACGTAACGTTGGACCGACTCCTCATCGCTATCATCATCTATTGCTGAGTACGTTACGCTCAAGCCAATCGACCTTAAGTTTACATCCAACGACGTCATCTCCACAAGGAGTTCGTCCAAGTAGCCTCTCACGAGACATCGGCATAGTCTGCTCCGTCGTTCCGTCATGCAGGCATACCTTCGATAGGTAATCCAAGTTGTACCTGCACGTCTTGAAGTGTAATGGTGCACTCCCACAATGCATGTGAAATGTATGCATCTCGGGCGTCATCTCTCTACAAAAGCGCAATGTAATCAAAGCCCAATCAAGGCTGAAAAATGCTACTCGAGATATCCCATAGAACCCACTGGAACGAAGATATGGGATCATCTAGAATGATCTTGCATCGTTCGATCAACGACCCCACGTCTTCGACGTACGCACATTGCTTCGTACACCTTGTAATTGATAATGTATTAATGTATGTTTTTGATACATTATTGATGTAAATTTGACGTATTGATGTAAAATAGGTTACCTCGCCCCTCCATGTTCGCGTTGATATGTGTGTAGATTGGAGTTGCAATAGTGATGGATCTGAAGGTCCTGGATCCATTGCAGTACAACTACAAAGAATGTTAGAAAAATAAAATGAGTGTTGTACGAAACCAAACGATAAGTATTTAATAAATGTTCACACAAAAACACACGACGAAAATGCTCATAAGCAACATATGTACGAACTTAAGTTACTTCACACAATATACAAAATCGACTATAGGTTGTCATTGGATGGTTGAGGTCTCCTTGGAAATTTTTTTTTGTTATGTCCCTCTAAACGACATATACCACACCGGTTCTTCCTAGTTGGGACTCGTTCACGGTCTTTATTTGGACATGTTGTTCTTCTATGTCCTTCTTGATGACAAATCCCACATCGCAAAGGTCTTTGGACATTAGGAAGATCCATCTCGGTATGTCTTCGCGATCCCTTTAGGTCTCCTCGGCCACGTCTGCGCTGGGGTCGGGTATGATTTTCGTCCCAAAGTCGGCCAATACTTCTCATCGGGATGGCCTTGAATTTGTAGGAGTAGCACTATGCGTACACATCTAACCTATAGTATGGCTCGATGAACTGCGCGTACCTCATTTGAATCAACGCACATCTTTGCTAACACGTGTGAGCAAGGAAACCAAACGATTGCCATTTATTACAATGCACACTCGGTCCTCTAAGATGACGACTTGTGTGTTGTTGCCTTTATGCATGCGATCTCCATGTCTTCCATCTGCACTTGGAACTCACCAATGTCTCGATTGATCAACGTGACGTGATGCCTCCTTGCGGATTTCTCATATTTCGTGAGTTTCTTCATGACATATTCCGTGTACGCTTGTCCGTTTGAGATTGCCTCATTGATTTCCTGGTTGCGTTGATCGTGGTACGTCACCAATCGTAGTATATCATCGAGTCAACGCCGTAATTGGCAAGAATCGAGCACCATCAAGACCGTTAAAACACTCTGCAATTGCCGATGAAACTCTAGTAAGTAATATTGGTTAAGTCAAAAATTTATTGTATTAGAGTGCAAAGAATAAATTGTATTTCGTACTTACCAACACCATTAGAATTCATCCATCAAATCGTACCGCATGCCTCAGTCGTGCGATTGGGTCCAAAGTTCTTTGGGGATGGCATTGACATATTGCGGGCATTGTGGCGTTCGTGAAGATAAGTATGTGAAATGCTCCATGCTTTCGCAATAAATTTTCGTTCTTGATGTTGAAGCAATTTGCTCGACCAAGGAGTACTTTCGGGGGTCATTTTTGAAGTGTGTGCCGAAATTACTAAGCAAGTGTCGCAAGCAATAACGGTGGTACCCTTTAGGGGGACAAAAGTCGTTGATTGGGGTGTTGATCGCCTCCAAAATGCCAGGGGTGACGATCGAAATAACGCATATCCCTTGTCTATCATCGCGTGTTTGCGCAACATCCGCAAAAACCACCCCACGAATCGATTGATTCGGTTTACTGCAACAAATGCAAATGCAATGGTAATATGTGTCCATTTCCATCAACGAGATAACGCAATCATGAGCTTCCCATTGTATACGCCATATAGGAATGTCGCGTCAATCTGAAGCGAGGCACAAAAAACTTGAAAGCATGTATTGAAGCTTCAAATGCAAAAAACACACGACGACGAAATTGTGGAGACGCGGTACTTATTTCATCATCATGCCATTGTACTGTGACCACTCGATTCTTATCCCAGGACTCTTACTCCTCACACAAAACCATCTTGGTAATTGAGCGTACGACTCATCCCAATCTCCAAAAGCCCATGCAATTGCTTTCCTCTTGGCATCCCACATTCGCTTGTAGGCGACTTCGTGTCCGTATTTTTCTTAATTATTTCAATTAATGTTTTGATCGTGACACCTTGATCGGTCTTGACGACGCTTTGGATCTCTCGCGCCATCATGTTGGCGTCAAGTTGGGCATGACCGCGTTGTACGTGGGATTAATACACGTGTGCGGTACGTCTAACTGTGTTATCTCCCATAATAGTGTTTTCTTTCGAAAACATGCGCGAAGACGCCACATACACCCGTGTTGTGGAGATCTGCACTTAATCGCCCACGAAGTTGTAGTCGATTCCATCACATGATATTGACAATGTCTATTAACATGCCACACTTTAACGGCATGTTGTAAGTCGTTTTTATTGTTAAAAAACATCCCTATCTCCAAATCGAAGTTAGGGATGTCCCCCCAAGTTTGCTTATGGGAATGTTGGGTCGTAGTTGAATTAGCCACCTCCCAATCGATTTCGTTATATCCCGGTATTGGTTGGTGAACTTCATCGTCACTAGCTTCCTCCAACATAATCTCTTCATCGATAGCAAATTGCTCACCATCTTCGACATTCTCACTTTTGGAGGATCATATTTTGGATCATCATGCAAACGTTAACGTCATCCCAAACGACAGCGATGGAACTTCTTCGTTGTGATGCGTTTCCTCATCGGTTTCGTTATTTTCGTCGTCGTTATCGTCATCGTCGTTATAGGCATTATTATCTTCATGTAATGGAGCAACGAACCCCTCTTGCACGACCTCATCCGGTGGGGATTGCATATGCAGTCTTTCCATCATTAAGGCTGCGTCACGGCGTATGTCGCTACGTTCGTCAAGAACTTGCGAATGAATCGTATGATTTTGAATTGAGTCGACTGACTCAAATGTTAAATATATATCAACCGTTGCAGTTATTGGTAAATTGTCCACCGTCTCCCACATCAAGTCGAAGTGTGTCGCATCATTCAACAACACAGGAACGTAATAATGTGAGCTTCCGGGGATAGCCATCATGTGGCGATAAGTCATATGAACTATAGTATCCGTTGATGAGATAGGGAACGCGTTACAAACGTCATCAATCATTTCACGGCCACTCGACCCAAACTTAACCCACAACACTACTTGATGGGGGGTGAGTATGCTGTGATGCCATTGACCCCATTAACAATGGAGCCGTAAAATGCGCATAGAATAGAAAATGGATGTTTCTTTGTGACATGACCTACATAAGTTTGCGAACTTGGATGTAAAGATGTTACGAACAATTGCACAAATTTGTTAAGGGAATTAGTTGACAATCATGTGGTGATAAAGCGCAATCGAACTTTCGATGTAGAAGATTGCAATAATAGCGCAACTTCTGAGCATACTCATTCTTTCGCACTTACATTTTCTATGTAATAACGTTCAATAAATAAACATATCAACCGTTCTTCATAAACAAAATACCTATGTCCCTATATATCATGCAAACCATAACCTAACCTAAATAAATTATTATGAAAATACTAAATTAATGAACTTACTTGTTTCCTCAAGCTTTTCCTCTTCAACGTAATATTCTGCAATAACATTGTATTTTCGTTAGTTTAGAACACAAAGAGTATAATAAATCGGCTATAACAAAACTAAACATAGCATATAAAAGTAAACCTTTACCCAAATAACGAGTCATAACTTTGACCTAACTTAAGTCAACTAACAAACCTAACCTAACTAACGTACTTACCTCAAATTGCCAAACAACGAAGCTGAAGTAAACTAATCACGAGTTAACTAACCCAAATAATAAATGAAAACTAACCTCAAATAACTTAACTAACTAAGTTAGCCTAATCTAACATAAAATAACCAATTACCATGAGAACATAACAAAGATGGTATATTTAGGAGAGAGTTGGACTATATGTCTTCAATAATGTTTTGAAAACGTAGATAGAAAATAAGACAATTTTCTTTATATATATATATATATATATATATATATATATATATATATATATATATATATAGCTCGATTAACGACATTAACCAAAAAAAATCTACAAACCTAATTAAGGAGCGATTACAACCTAAAATTGCCCAACAACAGACCTTAATTACACTAATCACGATTAATTAACCCAAGTAAGTAGCAAACATGTACCCAAATAATAATTGAAAACTAACCTCAAGTAAGTTAATTAACTAACGTAACTTTGATCTAAAATAAATTACCCAAAGTGTGTGAACCAAACATAACCTAAAATAACCTAATAAAACATAAACATATCCAAAAAAAAAAAAAACACAAAATTGTGGATGTGTTCATGAAACTTAAGTGGATCGCAACGAATTCAAAGTCTAAATGAGCTTAGTCTACTATATATATGGATTCATAAATTTTGGGGCTTTCCTTACCATAAAATATAACATATATATGTTTATGCGGTTTTGTGTATTGGAGGTAGGTGCATCGTGGGGGAATCATGCGTTGAATCGGGGATGCACATGGTTGGCGTGTTAAAGCGCGTCTCTCTATTACTTTCGAGATCATATAGTAATTCTAGCTTCTTATTAGCACGCATGCGGTTAGGTGTAATTGCGATTCAATATTGATTTACGAATTAACAACACCTATGTCACTATATATTAACAATGTAAAGAACCTAAACTATACTAACCTAAACAAATTTGGCAAACATATCTTGCAACATTGTGATAACTAAACAAACTACATTAACTAAACTAACTTACCTAAACTAACCTAAATACCTCAACTACCTAAACTAAACTAACTAAACTAATACATAAACTTAAACTAACTTAAACAAACTAACTAAACTAACTTAAACAAACTTAGTTAACTAAACAAACTACACTGAAGTAAACTAACTAACCTAAAGACCAAAAATAACGTAACTTAATTGACTTAACTAACTAAACAAACTAACTAAACTAAATTAACCAAACTAAACTAACTAACCTTAACAAACATAAATACATATAATAAACTAAACTAAACTAAACAAACTTAACTAACTAAACTAACCACCAATACCTAAACTAAACTTCTAACCTAAACTAACTAAACTAACTTAAACAAACTTAATTAACTAAACATACCTCCTCCTTCGGTAAATTAACTAAACTAACTTAAACAAACTAAATTAACTAAACTTAATTAACTAAACTCACTTAAACAAACTAAACTAAACTAAACTTAACTAACTTAAACAAACTAAGTAAACCAAACTTAACTAACTTAAACAAACTTAATTACCTCCTCCTTCCACTCCACTCCGCTTTAGGACGATGTGTATATGGCGGCGCTGCCTCACTCTTCCTCCTCATTGCCAGCCGTCGGGAGATCCACTCCTCCATTTGTTTGAGGCCTGGCTGTTTCTTCCTCCACGTACCACCCCACGCAAATGGCTCCACGTACCACTGCTGCTTTCTTCTGCTGAGAGCCGCCGCTCTCCTTGCTCAGGTGACCCGCCGCACCTCCTCTCCTTCGTCTCGCCGCGCGTATGCACCGCGCCGCCGATCTCTCTTGCAACACCGTCGCCTCCTTCTTCCTCCTCCTCGGTGTCTCTCTCCACGGATCGCTCCCACCCTCCCCTCCTTAAATAGCCGCCCCCCCCACTCGCCACGAAAACCGTGACCTACCACCCCCTACCCCCTACCCCTACCCCTACCCTCACGGGAAAGTCAAAACCGACGCGAGAGATTCTCTACGTCGGTTTCGAAAAACGACGATGGGGTGCGGATAGCGCCTTTTGAGAAGGCGTTATCTGCGCCCACATGTCACGGGTTTTCCGGTCCACGTGGATCCGTGGACCAGGAAAACCCTTTTTTTTTCCGCGTGGACAGTTCAAGCCACACTGAACACAGAACAGTCTGTACACATGCGTGGTTATTTGCTGATGGCCACACACGATTCTCGAACAAAATTGATTGAATGGCATATTGCCTATGTGGTAATACTTGATGAATGGCCACACTAACCATACTCGCCTACGTGAAACATAGGTTTATGTATCACTGGGTGCATAACACGGAACACTTTGCTACAAAAGTAAGTATGGTTAAGTGGGTCTGTTCACCAAGTAAGTGTAGCATTGACTGCAAAAGCAAGCATGGTTAGGAACTTTTATTTTTGCTTTGTGTCTGTTTTTTTTTTTTTTTGCAATGCGTATGTGTTTTAGTTAAATTAGTAAGTTTGGTGTCTATATAAAGACACATAGATTAGTTTGTTGTATACAAGTTTTGAGAAGTTGTAATGAATGGAATAAACTTTTATGAGTTTATGTAGTTGTTAGATTGTTTGCTTCCGCTGTACGTGGGGTTTTTCTCAACTAGTGGTATCAGAGCCAAGTTGAAGAGATCGGTAGGTTTATTGATGTTTTTGCTTTGGTTCGTTGAAGCAGTTCGAAGTGGGTTGTCGGTGCAACATGGAATCCCAAACATTTTGGTGAATTAAAGATTGAATCTTCAATTTAATTTCTTTGATGCTGGCTGTTTGTGTGAGAAATTGCAAAATGTAAATACAAATTATCTTTGTCTTATTAGTTCTTTAAAATTGATTCAATTGAGGCAGTGAAGAAGTGTTCGACGACCATCGGTATGCGATCAAGTTCGTGTAAGAACCAAAAATTGTGAAGAGGTAGAAAGTGTGTTGCATTGTTAAGATGGGAAGACATGAATCGATATTGATGGTGCTCGTGTGGTTATAGGTGGGTTCGAGAACTTTGTATCATCGAAAATTGGTGACCACAATAATAAAGTTCGATTGGGAGATTGAAAGTGAATTTGTGGCGGGAATCAAACAAAGATTTTTGTTGCGTGATTCAATTGTTTTGAGCGAGAATTTCAAAATTATTAGTTGGTCCCTCAATGTCGTGTTAAGGATTTTAGTGGTTGCATAATTATGGTGTGGTTATTATGGAGTTGAAGAAGGCCAAAAGATGAGGCTACATTAGAGGGTAGTGTCATGTTCAACACATGCCTAAGTTTGGTGTGTGGGTGTGGGGCAAGATCGAAATAGGGATATCAAGCCTAGTTGATGATTTGTTTAAAGATGTTTGTTCGAGGTGGAGTCTCGTTTGAGAGATTGAATGATTCATTGGAGTGTAGTCAACCAAAGGTTAATCGGATTGGATGTTTGTTTGTTGGTCAACCGTTTAGATGTTTAATTGTTTGTTAGTTAGATCGATGAGATTGAGTGTTTGCTGCGCGGTTGATTGAGTGAAGGTTGATCAAGTTCGGGTGATTGATTGTGCGTGCAGATGAGCGAGTGATTTGCTCGTGTTGAGTGGATGGGTGTTTGTTTGAAAGATCAATATTGATCTGATTGAGTGAGTGTGTGTTGTGGAGCGACATTAGATGAAAGCATAACATAAGTCTTCTTGAATTTGTCATCTTTACTTGTGGTTGTTAAATCACGAAACGATTGAGTGACTATGTGGTTCATTGCTATTCACGGTGACAAAAATAATTGAGTGGGTGATTGGCGGAGTTGGTAGAGTTTTTCGCCAAGGTGGTGATTGTTGGGTTTTTTGGCTCAAAACTCCTTATTTCTATTTAATGTGTTAGTTAATTAGAAATTCTAGTATTTAGTTAAGTTTCGAATCATTTATTGGGTTTAGAAAGTTTAATTTTATTTTGTTTTGTGTGCTTTTTTTGGCAATGCCTATTTATGTGTTTTAGTTAAATAAGCAAGTTTGGTGTCTATATGAAGACACATAGATTAGTTTGTTATACACAAGTTTTAAGAAGTTGTAATGAATTGAATAAACTTTTGTAAGTTTGTGTATTTGTGAGATTGTTTGCTTCCACTGTGCATGAGTTTTTTCCCAACAGGTTGTAACTAAGAGAGTAACGGTGGGATGATATGTGTCCAACCTCCCCTAACTAAATGTCTGGAGTTTGAGTCCAGGGAATGAAAAAACTTTTAAAACTTCTGATTAAAGGTGTCACCTTTATAGTCCTACATTTCTCGAGTTCGGAATTAGTCAGGGATATGCCTCAGATACCCTGATAATAATAAAAAAGCAATGTATCATATGGTTGTGAAAAAAGGTTTGTGACTTAGTGTGTGAGACCTTAAGTGCACGTAAAAATAGAGAAATGTTATAGTTACACACAACTTTGGGCACAACACTAATGTGGCGGAACAACTATAGCGACTTGTATAGTTGTTTAACACACAAAGTTAAAAGCATCTTTAATGAGACTATGGATTGAGGTGAAAATAGATCCACCTAGGATAGAATCCACATCCAACTCAAAAAATGCTCGCCAATGGGACAATGGGTTGATAATGTCCATCCTATGTAGCATGAAATCGAGTTGAGGGTGTCTACCACAATATCTAGAATGTCTACTTCTAGACATTGTGGTAGACTGCCACGTCAGACAAATTGATTTTTTAAAAGTTTTTTTTTTCAGGCCTTTATTAATATAATGAAAATTGAAAATAAATAGTGCAAACTCATCAATCCATGGTCTAAACCCATTGTCCATTGGAGACCATTTTGGGAGGTGAATGTCTATCTAGTGCTACATAGGATAGACATCCTCTCCACATCCATGATGGGGTACCAATTCATGGTCTAAATCTCATTAACATTAGAGATGCTTTAATGTGCAGTCGTATAGAGGTGTTATACGTACTGGCGAACCTACACTTAGTTGGTGCTAGGCCGTAGCCCAGGGGAACCAAAAAAAAAAGTTATACTTGGTTTATAAGTTGCCATAACCAGGTTTAAAAAAAGGCCGAGCCCATAACGGTATGTAAATCGCCCATAAAAAATAAAAGAAAAAACGAAAAATGAATTGGGAGATCCTAAAAGTCGAGCGCTTGTTGTCTAACAATCCCAACGCACGAAATCCAAAAATACCCAGATCTCTAAACTTTTTGTTGTATCTCGAAAGGAATCCAACGTACCTTGCATTGACAACATTCTATTGTCTTTTCAATGTTTAAAACATTACTATTGAACAAGAACACTCCATAGGCTTCTAAAAAAACAAAACAAAAAAAACACTCTATTGTTCTTCCTATATCAAAATATTTTTTTTTAAAAAAAAAAAAAAAAACAAAACTACGAAGATAATTTGTTAGCTTGAAATGTAATTGCTTGGTTCCATTAGCATTTAGGGAAGAAATACATCAAAGAACAAAGGTGATTTTAAATTTCGATTCTTGAATTACGAATCGATTAGTTGTTTGAGTTCAATATTTTATATTCTTTGTTATTAAGGCATCATCCTCTTCCAGTCTTTATAGATGAGATTAGATAGAGCCGATAAAGATACGAGAGATCCATAAAGTTTAATCTTCTCTTAAATGTCAACAAAAAATGTGTTTTGATGGAAAAAGAAGCAATAAACGAAAACGGGAAAAAAATAGGTGGGAAGGTTGTGCCCCACTTTCTTGTCTTTTTAAAACCAAAAAATTAAAGAACAACTATTTTTTATTTTTAATTTTTTATTTTTGGTGTTGACAGTCACTGTCTTTTGCGTTTTTTTTTTTCTCAGCACAGTCTCCTGCGTTGATGGTGAAATCCGTGTGGATTCTTATTACCAAAAATAAATGTATGAGTTGCTAATTATAAAATTAATAATACATAATGCCTAAATATTTCCCAAAAACCCTAACAATAACTATATCTTTGATGTCTTTTCCTTTTTATCGTCTTCTTTCAAGGCCTCAACTTCGATTTCTCTTAATATGATGTTATAATATATACCACCAAACATTACTAGCATCAAACTACCCAGAACGATTATTTTATATAATTCTTATATTTTAGAACTGTTTATTTCAACTTCAATTTCTCTTAAAAAATTGGGTTAAGATTATAAATCTACAATGGAGCGCCGTGGCAACAAAAGAACCAAAGCACTTTTTTCTTCTTCAAATCAATTGGAGAAACATCCATGAGTGGCAAACTTTCCTCGTCAATAGTTGAGGTTTCAACTTACGAGGAACCATAAACTTTAGAATCTCCATCACAAGGAGTTGAAATTGATTACAATTATTTGGAAAGATATCCGGGTTTGCATACTCCTATAAAAAAACATTATGCCAATATGCAAGATTAAATTAAGCGAGCATATATAAAGATAGGCTCCTATCAACCTAAGTTAGCAAAAATACCAATGGTCTCCATTTGGAAAACAATATCGCCGCTTTCAACGAAAATGATTTCAAGATTTCTCATGGTTGGAGTATTCTTCTGTTAGGTTTTGACATTTATACGCAGCTGAAAATTTAAAACATTTTTTTTAAAAAAAACCCCAACATGATTGAAAATAAGTTCTATTAAACTAGATATACAAAAGTAAACCATACCTTAATATGTGATTTCCTTATCTGATTGTTTGATTTCCAAGATGTTCGAGCGTGCGTCATCTATCAGAAATCCACATGATCACAATTTGGAGTGCTAGCCCCCAAGAGAGATTGAAAATATTTTTTTCTCTCCCAAAATCCAATGAACTTGAAAATAGTAAAAACGAAAATCTTATTTTGTTTTAGGGTTTCAACCTCTATTTATATGTGTAGATAAACTTCCACTTAAAATCTTATTCATAATACAATTATTGTATTTAGGCAGTTTAAACAAATTACACACACGCCCCTATTAATAAGTTATTATATAACAAACCGTAAAGGCTTGTATGTCATGAATTTTATCATATAAAATTCATTACTTTGGACCAATTGAAATTGTGCGAAGCCATTCTTTGTGTACGACCCAATAGGTTCATGCGACGTTGGCAGTGAACCAAAATCATTTTGCTACACAAGTCATAAGCGGTCTCTAGCAAGACATTATGACTACACAAGTAGCATGAATATCAAAACTGTTACAACCTAATGAATAACATATATAATATCCTTTTGTCGTGCGATATCCTTTGATTAAACATAAGGCATGAAAAGTCACCCTTAATGTTCAATTGTACTACTCTCAATCTTTAGATAAGCTGAAAACATCCAAGTGACATTGATCATATCAATTCACATGGACTTGGCCATTATCAGTCTATCATATCGAGGAATCCACTGATATCTCTCTTTATACGAGAGTGACAAATTCTATCTTAATTACACACCTTCACATATTATTCACATGGTAACCAATCACAATCTTTATAATCGTGCGGTTAAAGACAACGTTCGATTGTGTCAAATTACCATGCTCATAATTTCAAAGTTTATGATAATCTCAAGTTGAATGACTAAATGATATATCTATTATGAGTGACACATATGACTTAATCCATGTAATGTTCTCATAGTGGGTCGGTCCAGTACCTTGTTCCTAACAAGTACTCATGATCTCGATTCGTATCCCTATACGCATGATCATCACATGACCATCAATCGAGATTCACACTGCTCTTAATTCATTATGGTTCCCAGTATAATGACCGACTAAGGACATTTATGATATTTCAACAAATACCTATGGATCTTACTATAAGGTAAACATCTAATCACTTATAATAAAACAACAAATGAAAACTTCAATTTTATTAACTAAAATTATAAGATAAAAAATGTTTGTAGATTGACCTAGGGCACATGCCGCAACATCTCCCACTTGCACTTGGGCCAATCGTTCATGTGTTTAATACCTAATGACCTAACATGACCATCAGGTTCCGCTTGTGGAATAGCCTTCGTCTAAGGTCTGCAACATTGTCTTCTATATGAACTTTGCAAATCTTCACGTCTTCTCTCTCAATGATTTCTCGAATGAGATGAAAACGTCTAAGTATATGTTAGGACCGGTGGTGTGATCTTGGTTCATTGGCTTGTGCTATCACCCCATTGTTGTTACAATACAAGCATACGTGGTTAACTATACTCTGAACTACACTAAGTTCAGAGATGAACTTTTTGATCCAAACTGCTTCCATAGCTGCATTGGACGCTGTAATATATTTAGCTTCAGTTGTAGAATCTGCCACAATTTCTTGCTTCGAACTTTTTCAGCTCACTGCGCCTCCAATTAAAGTAAACACATATCGAGATTGCAATTTGAAGTCATCTATATCGATTTGAAAACTTGCGTCTGTGTAACCATTTACAACAAGCTCTTCTTCCAAACTTCCATAAACCAAGAACACTTCTCTAGTCCTTCTCAAGTACTTAAGAATGTTCTTTACTGCTATCCAGTGACTCTAATTGGGATCAGACTGATATTTGTTTTTTGTGCTTAAAGCATATGATACATCAGGTCGAGTGCATAACATGACATATATGATAGATCCAATAGCTGACGGATATGGAATCGTATTCATGAGCTCTTGCTCATCATTAGTCTTCAGACATTAAGGCTTGTCGAGACTTATGCCATGTGACATTAGCAACGACCCTCTTTTAGAGTCTTGCATACTAAACCTATTTAGTACCTTGTCAATATAAGCACTCTGACTTGGACCGATCAACCTTTTAGATCTATCCCTATAGATCTTAATTCCAAGGATGTAGTCTGCATCTCCTAAGTCTTTCATTGAGAAACACTTCCCTAACCAAGACTTGGCACTCTGCAATGCTGGGATGTCATTTCCAATGTTTAATATATCATCAACATACAGTACCAGGAAAACAACCACGCTCCCACTGACCTTCTTGTATACACAAGGCTCATTTTCATTTTTAATGAAGCCAAATTCCTTAATTGCTTCATCAAAATAAAGATTTCAACTCTGAGAAGCTTGCTTTGATCCAGAAATAGACCTTTGAAGCTTGCACACCTTCCTATAATTCTCAGGATGAACAAACCCTTCAGTCTGTATTACATACACATCCTTAAGTAGCTTTCCATTAAGAAAAGTTGTTCTGGCATCCATTTGCTATATCTCATAGTCATAATATGCGGCTATGTCAATTAGAATTCTAATGAATTTAAGCATGGCTATAGGAGAAAAAGTCTCATTATCAACACCTTGAGTCTGTTTGAAACCTTTTGCTACTAACCATGCTTTATAAGTATACACATTGCCATCCATGTCAGTTTTCTTCTTGAAAACCCATTTATATCCAATGGTCTTACCACCTTCAGGTAAATCAACTTGGTTCCAAACTTTGTTATCATACATGGATTACATATCAGAATTCATGGCACTAAGCCATTTATCCACCTCAGGGCTAGACACAACCCCTTGATAAGTAGTAGGCTCCTTCTTATCCATGAGAAACACCTTACTACAATCAGTAATAAGAAAACCAAATCTCTCAGGCTGATGTATAACCCTATCGAACCTACGCGTGCCTTGTAATACTTGTGGAGATTCAACCAGTTTAAGACTTTATTGATCTCCTACTGGCTAGTTGAGTGTTTATTTGTGGTTCTTGAACTTCTTCAAGACTTACTTTATTCCCATTGTTATCTTTTGAAATAAATTGTTTTCATAAAGACGCCATTCTGAGCAACAAACTCTTTGTTCTCAGTGGGATTATAAAAGTAGTATCCTCTACTTTCTTTATGCTAACCAACAAATGCATACTTGGTAGATTTGTCTGATAATTTTTTTGAGATTTGTTGTCGTACGAAAATCTCACATCCCCAAATCTTAAGAAAAGTCAAACTTAGTCTTTTCCCAAACCACATCTCATATTTTGTTCATCAATCACTTTAGAAGGAACACGATTCAATGTAAACGCAATAATTTCTAAGGCATAACCCCAAAAGGAAATATGAAGATCTTCATAACTCATCATAGATCGAACCATATCCAATAAAGTCCAATTTCTCATCTCAGAAACACCATTTCATTTGAAGTTGCTAAAGGAGTTAAGTATGTGACAATCCCACAGTTTCTAAGATGATAATCAAACTCTTAACTCTAATATTCACCACCTCGATATGATCAAAATGCTTTAATAGTTTTATCAAGTTGATTTTGCACTTCATTCTGAAATGTCCGAAACATCTCATAAGATTAACCTTTATGTTTCATAAGATACACGTAACTATATCTGTTGAAGTCATCGGTGAAAGTAATGAAGTATGAATAACCACCTCTTGCCACTGTGTTTATAGGACCGCATACATCAGTGTGTATTAGACCTAATAAACCACTTGCACTATCATTATGTCTAGTAAAAAGACTTTTTGTATTGCCTAGTAAACAAGATACATATGTTTCATATGATTCAAAATCAAATGAATATAAAAGTCCATCTTTATAGAGTTTAGAAATGGCGTTTCTCATTTATGTAGTTAAGATGACAATGCCAAAGGTAGGTTTGACTCAAATCATTTGACTTCAATCTCTTTGTATTTACATTATGAATATGAGTATATGTGGACCTTTTCATGTTTATAATATAAAGACCATCACACAAATTAGCCTTCGCATTGAAAACTTCTTCATGAGAAATGGAGCATTTATTATTCCCAATAATGAAACTAAAACCATCCAAGTCCAAGCATGAAATTGAAATGATGTTTCTGCTCAAGGCAAGGACATAATAACAATTATTTAAAACTAAAACAAGGCCACTAGGTGAAATTAACTCATATCATCCTACAGCCAATGCAACAACCTTTGCTCCATTTTCAACTCGTAGGATGACTTACTTTTAGTGAGATCCTGCACA